>CM031244.1:424109338-425553088 GCA_018340775.1 Taxus wallichiana var. yunnanensis | reverse complement strand
TACCATGACAAATGGTACTCAAAACCATAAACACTTTCCTCAAAGGCCTTGTAGATCACTCTATCCCATACTCTTCCATCAACAGTGTTCTTAAGAAGCCAACTTATGTAGTTTTTGTAAATGCGATAAATTTCATCAACTCTTGAGTTTCCAAGGAACATGAAGGGTTGAGATTGGTGGGATAAGGGATTGTAAACATTATTTAATCTTTGAAGGAAGTAATTTGAGATCATAGGATAGTTTAGTGTGACTATGGTGTTGTCTAGCTTTGAAAAATGAGTACATTTTTGCAATATTTAGATTGAACTAAAGTAGTTATTTAACCAATATTATTGATTGTGTTCAATGTCCTAGATTCACAAAAAAACTCTCCAAGAATCATAAGTTTTAAAATTACATACACTGTGTAGGTGAAATGACTGTGTTCTTGGTCTACCATGAATGTGAACATCCTAGTGAGAAGAAGAGAAGTATTCGAGTGTTGTGCCTTGAATTGCAACACTCCAATAACATGGTGATCATAGGAACATATTGAATATTCATCCACCCTATATTCATTGTATGCCATAAGATAAAAGTATGTCTCTTACACTCAAGTTGAAGACTGTGTTTTGTAGCTCATACACCTAGTGGAGCATATGAGCTCTAATGAAGGCTTGAAAGAAAAACGGAAATTTACAAATATTTTAAAGGATTTATAAGGAAAGGTGAGTATATTTATAACATAAAAAAACATCCATAACACTTTTTTCATTTCCCATGTTGTATAGAAGACAAAGAAAGCTTCGTTGAGAAGAAGAAAAATGGAATAAACCGTTACACTTGTAAATTTCAAACTGAAAATGAAATATTTTTCAGTTGCTTCAGATGTGCAACAATATCATGAGTGTTTTAAAATTCCTCATAGGTAGGAGAAGGGTCATAATAGGTTAATAAGGTTCATTACTTGTAATCGAAACTCCTGTAATTGTAATGATGACATTATGGAATTTTTTGGGTGTTGTCATCTAAGCATCTTATATGAGATGAAAAGACAATAAGTTTTAGGGGTGAGAATATGAAGTGTAAGAGGTGTGAGAGGGTTTTATTTTCATGTATATGAGTGTCTCAATGTGCATGAAAATATATTTTGAAGACATAGTTTTAGAAGTATGAGCAATTAAACAAATAGGTGAATTTAGGTATGTGGATAAGGAGAATGAATATGTAGGAGCTGAACTTGAGATCAAAAATTTTTGTTTCAAGAAAAAGGTCAGATGTATGTGATAAAAACTTTGTAAAAAATAATTAGGAGCTTTAAAAACTGGGATTTAGTACTTCCATACAAGTATGAGCCTTGAAGAGTTGTCAAGTAGGTGTTTGACTTGATTGTTGGAGTTGGTTCTTCGAGTTGAGTGGGTTCTCAAAAATTGAAATCTTTGTAACCTCTTATGGGAAACATTTCCACAATAGTGCATTGATTTCAGTCAGTTTTATTCCCTTTAAGTTTTTCCCACATTAATATGTGTCTTCATATATGTTTTCTTGTTATTTGTTTATGGCTGAATATTATTGTTTCTTCATGATAAAGGTTAATCAAGACTGAATGTTGTCTTGAGCTTTAGAATTGTTTTCAAAAGTTGAAGAAGAAATGATTCACCCCTCCCCTCTCGGTGTTTTTATTTTCCAATAATTGGTATCATATCTAGGTCCTTTTGGAGTAATCTTGACAGTTTAAAGGAGATCCAACAAGCACAAGCATGGATAACAATCAAGCTCAAAGTGGTTTCTCTACTTCCAAGGCACCTCTCTTCAATGGAACCAACTATGCATTTTGGATAATTAAAATTAATACCTATCTTATGTATCTAGGATTTGATATATTTCAATCATTAGTTGATAGTTACATCATTCCAAGAACACCTCCAACTAATGTAGCAAGAAAGAAGGATAGTGAGAATAAATAAAAGGAAATGAATGTAATATTATGTGGAAAGTCAAAGGAATTTTTCTAAAAATTTATGCACTATAATACAGCCCAAGAGATTTGGGAAAACTAACTACCATTTATGAAAGAGATAACAAGGTCAAACTTTTCAAATTGTAGACCTACCATGGAAAATTTGAGAGCCTAAGAATGAAGGAAGATGAGATTATTTATTCCTACTTATAGAGATTTGATGAGGTGATAAATGTCATCAAATTACTAGGAGAGAAGGTGGAGGAAACCGTAGTTGTTAAAAAGGTGTTAATATCTCGACACCTAAGCATAACTCTAAAGTTTTAGCTATGGAAGAATTACAAGAATTAACCACCCTAAAAATGAATGAACTTCATGACATCCTAGCTTCCTATGAGATAAATAATATTGGATAAAAACTAATAAAAAGGCTACATTCAAAGATTATAAGGAGCCACAAGCAAATAAATTTAAAGTGGAACCTGAAATAGATGAGGATGATGAGAGAATTATAGAAATTTTTATTAGGAGAATAAAAAGGATCAGGTAAATATAAAGGACAACTACTCTAAAAATGGTTTAGTTGTGTTCAAGTAGGTCACTTTGCATCAAAATTTTCTAGCAAGATCAAGGAATATCAAGATGGGCATGATGAGGAGGACAATAAGTCTCATAAGAACAAGAAGAGTTTCAAGAAAAAGGAATTCAAGAAATGGTTCTTCAAGAAAAAAACTTATTTCTATACCAAAGACGAAAAAGTTCATCGACTCAAGTGCCACCAACAAATGTTAAAGTGAATATGAAGATACTCAAGCTGAGACTCTATTCATGGCCATGGATCCAACCTATAGAAGAAACTCAAAAGGAAAAAAACTTAGTGAAGATGAAATATCAGAGGAGCATGTTGAATTAAACCTTGAATCTAAAATAGTTAGTGCTCTTGAAGAATTGAAGCTCCAAAGGAAGAAGAATCAAAAATTGAAGACAATGTTGAAAGATTATGAAGAGAAAATCAGTATTCATGAGAAAAGGAAGAGCAAGAAGGATAGAGAGCATGAAGATGGAATCAAAGAGCTTGAAGAACAAGTAGAGTTGATTTCAACATCATTCAAATCCAAAGAGGAATAATGTCTCAAACTCAATACAAAGATGGAGCTCCTAGAAACTATACTAGATCATATGTCAAGAAAGATGAAAACATATTAGAAATTTAAAAAAAGATCAAGTGACCTAGATGATCTTCTAAGTAGTCAAAGATATTCAAATGATAAAACTTGTATAGGATTCAAGGAAGAACACAAGAATGACAAGATAGTTGATAAAAAGAATTAAAATACCACTCAAGAACCATATCAAGAAAGGGAGGCTACTAATAAGAAATCCAAGAGAAGGAATAATTCAATCAGACACTCTCATGCAATAAGGTACACTCATTATTTCTATGGTTATTATTTTTCTTGTAATATGTTTGGACATAAAGCTATAAAGTGTAGAATATATGAAAGGGGTCATGGAAGTCACTTTCACTCACAAAAATGAGAAGAAACAATGAAATTATCTGTTATAGTTGTCAAAATCCTGGTCACATAGTAAAACTTTTCAATTAAAAAGTCTCAAGGCAAGAGAAGAAGGTGTATGTAGTAAGGAAAGATCCTACAAGTAAGAGAGAGAAAGGTCTAATAGATCAAAAATATTTCATACTCAAAATGAGGACATGGCATGGTACATTAATAGTGGATGTTCAAGCCATATGATAGGGAATGGTAAGGTTTGGAGACAACACATTTGCAAGCATTGTAGGAAAGGGCACATTGAGTCTTGAAAATGGAAATACAGTCACTGAGAATGTCTTGTATGTAGAAGGCCTAAAACACAATCTATTAAGTTTGATTCAAATGTGCAAGCAAGGATACACCTTGGTGTTTCATGACAAGGGTGTGATATAAGGAATAAAAAATTAGGAAAGCTAGTTGGCAAGGATAAAAGGACTAAGAAAAACATGTATGTATTAAAAGAGATAAAAATGAGAAATGTCTTATAAGAAAGGTTTACGATTGTTGGATTTGGAATAGGAGGTTAGATAACCTAAATTTTGACAATCTTGTTAAAATTATCTCCAAGGGATGTGTGAGAAACATGCCCAAGATCACTAAACTTGCTGATATGCTTTGCAAGGCATGTTTACATGGAAAAAAATTACAATCTAAGTTTCAAATCTAAGGAGTAATCCACAAAAATACCACTAGATATGACCCATAATAATCTTTTTGGACCTACAAGGAATTAAATTAGTTAATGTGAAAGTTATTTCATGTTGCTAATTAATTATTACACAAGAATGACTTGGGTTGCATTCTTGAAAGAAAAATCAAAGCACTAGACAAGTTCAAGACATTCAAAGCTCTAGTTGAAAATGAGAAAAATTCAAAGATCAAGAGCTTGAGATTTGATAGAGGAGGTGAATTTTGGTCAAATGATTTTGATGAGTTTTTTGAAAGTCATGGAAGAAGGCAATTTCAGCAGCTAGAACACCTCAACAAAATGGAGTTGTGGAGAGAAAAAATAGGACTATTCAAGAGATGGAAAGAACTATGTTAAATGATTCCAAATTATTAGATGTCTATTAGAGAGAGGAAGTTAATACATCATTCTACATCCTAAATAGATCCCAAATAAGGATAAAAACAATAATACCCCCTATGAGCTTTGGAAAGGAAGGCCTGCTAGTGTGAAACATCTAAGAGTGTTTAGAAGTAGGTGTTTCATCAAGAGGGATGAAGAAAATCTTGGTAAGTTTGACTCAAGGACTGATGAAGGTAATTTCTTGGGATACTCCTTAGTAAGCTCAACATATAGGTGTTATAACAAAATCTTACAAAATATAGTAGAAATCACAAATGTTATAATTGATGAGACCTATCCAATGAAGACCAAATCTTAGCCAAAGGAAACTCCTCAATGCATAGAAATTCAAGATGATGATGAAGTTGTAGAGAGAAATCAAGAAGAAGAAGATGAGGATGAAGAAATACCAAACACAAAATATCCCTCAAGACAAGTCAAAAGAGATCATCCTATAAATCAAATAATAGGAAATAAGGAGGCAAACATACAAACAAGGAGAATATTGAAGAATTCTCAAAACAAAGAAAACATTTCTCTCTTACCCAAGATTAAACCAAACAATGTTGTGGAAGACAGAAAAGATCAACATTGGATTGATGTAATTAATGAATAATTGGATCAGATAGAGAAAAATGAAACTTGGGAACTAGTGCCTAGGCCCAAGAACAAAAATGTCATTGGAACTAAGTGAGTTTAAGAAAATAAACCAAATGAAAAGGTGAGGTCACAAGAAGTAAGGCAAGAATTATTTGTAAAGGGTATGTTCAAGTGGAAGGATTTGATTTTGAAGAAGCATTTGTAGAATGGCTAGAATGGTGTCCATTAAACTCTTCTCGGAATATGTAGCATAAAAAAGGTTTAATGTATACCAAATGGATGTCAATTCAACATTCTTAAATGAGAACCTAAATTAATAAGTATATATTGATCAACATGATGGTTTCTCACTTACAAACGATGAGGAATATGTTTTTAGGTTAAATAAGGCTCTATATGGCCTTAAGCAAGATCCTAGAGCTTGGTACAAAATATTAGACAAGTACCTAACTCGATCAAGGCTTCAATAAAAATTAGCGAGATAACAACCTATACATAAATGAAGAAGGATGTCATCAATGTATTGTGGTTATTTTTGACATTAGGTTTTCGTCAACCTACCTACCTTCTTATTATACACACATTATTTAATCTAAAACCTATCTTAGTGTCATTATCCTAAGTAATCCTCCCTCATCTAGTAAAATTAACTTTTTAACTCATAGAAATTACTATTTACCTATCCCAAACTACCTCAACCTCTTCAAAACCACGTAACAACCTATAAACCACCCAAAATCCAAACCTATTTTATCCTAACATCCTAACCTCACTAAATTTCCCATAACATCCTCCTAACCATTTTCCCTCATTATTTACCTGAAAATCCGATTTAGGAATTGGTTTCAACCATTTCCTAAATGTTTTCTTGAAAAACCTAGATCATCGGTGATTTTACCTAATCACCAATGATTATATGGAAGTACATGGCTAGTGATTTGTGCTAAGAATCTCATTTTTCCATTTATCTAATCTATTTTGTTCAATTTTCTTTGATCTATAGGTTTCTTCATCAATGTGAGATGAAGGAGATTTATCTAACAAGATCGACAATCATCATCATGGGTATCATAAACCTTTTGATCTTCTCGAGGTTGGTTTGTTTTTGTTATTTAATTTTATTAAGTTAAAAATAGAAAGAAAAAACTCTCTAGTACAATTGTATATGTTGATGACATAATATTTGGAGGAGATAGTGATAAAATGACACATGAATTTTTAGAGGTCATGAAGAAGGAGTTTGAAATGTCAATTCTTGGAGATCTATCATTTTTCCTAGGATTGCAAATCATTCAATCTGAGAAAGGTATCTTCATATCACAAACCAAGTACATAAAAGAGATGCTCAAGAGGTTTCAAATGGAGGATTGTAAGCCAGTAGGAACACCAATGGTCACAGGGTACAAGCTAAGCAAGGAAGACAACTCACCAAGAGTCAATCAAACCACATATAGATCCATGATAGGCAGCCTATTATATTCAACTACATCCAGGCCTGACATCATGCAAGTAATTGGTCTAGTAGGAATATTCCAAGAAGATACTAGAGAAAATTACCTACAAGAAATCAAGAGCATATTCAGATATCTCATAGGGCCCATGGAGTATGGTATTTGGTATCCAAGAAGCAATTAATTTGGAATAAAATCCTTCAAAGATGCAGATTAGGCAGTAGCATTTATGATAGGAAAAGCACAAGCAGAGGAGCATTATTTTTTATAAGTGTCTTATCTCATGGCTAAGAAAAAATCAATCTATTATAGCCTTATCTACATGTGAACCTGATTATATAACAGTTGCATTGTGTTGTACACAAGTAATATAGATGAGGTAAACACTAGAATACTAAAATTTTTAATGTGATGTTCCTACTCCCTTGTATTGTGATAGCACAAGTGTCATAAGTGTGTCCAAGAACCCTGTGTTGCACTCTAAGACCAAGCATATCCCAATCAAGTATCATTTATTAAGGGAACAAGTGAGTGAGAAGAGGATCAAGTTGGAACATGTGTCCACCAAGGAGGAGATAGTTGATATCTTGACAAAACCACTTCCAAAATAAACTTTTAAACAACTAAGGAAAAATTGGGAGTAATACATGTCCCTAATAGCCACTAAAAGACTTAAGCCATTATGAGGGAGCAATCTAGATGATAAATTTACTCTAAGAAGTTGTAAAGAGTACCAAAATAGGGGTCTAGTTCACTAGCTTCATGAACAGGTTCAGAGGACAAAATGGGGATATTTGCAAAGAGAGAAAGGTCTGAATATGAAGTGATATGTTTAAGAGGATCATTGAGGTTGATTGGTGAACAAGATCATGCATTATCTGAATCCTTTAGTGACATGGAAGTAATCCTAATCCAAGGAGGATTGTGTAGAGGTAAGATTATGTCTTGTTAGTAACGGTGTGAATTCCAAATTGCAGAAGGAGTCTTTGTCATAGATGTCAAAGGGAGAGAATGCACTCAAAAACAAGAAAATAGAGCATGGAAGGTGTGGGTATGACTTTTTTCTATAAAATTTTCTAGAGTTTTCTACCATCAATGAAAAAGGGTGAGAATGTTGAACCGTGTCTCATTGATATTGTCATTGATGTTATATAGTTATTGATAATCATCAAGTGTTTTAGACATAGTTCCATGCATCAGATTAGTAAAACCTTTCATCAAATTGTTCCTACCACTTAAGGCCTCACAATGAAAAACTAGTCATGCTAATTTGAAAAACTAGTCTTGATGTGAAGGTGTTGGTGAAATAATTTATCGATAGGGAAAATTATGGTATTTTCACCAACGCTCTAGGATTAGGTCTCTTTACTTGAATGGGGTAGCTCCATTTATTGAAAATAGGGAAATTATATACACTATTCTATCAACTGGGGGTGGTATTTCAACCAAGGATCACACAAGGGTAATTCCCTACACTTGTGGCAAACTCATTATAGAAAATATAAGGGAGGAATAATCTTGACAGAAAGGTGTGAAGAGAATAATTAGGAGGGGTTTTCACAATAAATAATACAACATATTTTATTGTTTCAAAACCAAAAATTACCCATGAATTCAATGAGAAGACACCATGAGAATCAACAAGGAACAAAATACACAAAGCAAAAGGTCTTAATGCATAACATTCAACAAGTACATTTCTCATAGAGTATATTTGAGATGGAGAGGAAACATAAGCAAAAGAGAGAGTAAAATTGATCACTTGTCTCTAGAGAGAGTATGAGAGCTAGTAAATGAGATTAACCATCCCTTGAAATGGGAGGTTCTCTCAATTTATAGATTTACATTATAACTCTTTGTCCACCCCCACATGATTGTTCATATTCCCATCACAAGTTAATTTTCACATAACCTTAGGAAACAAAAATAAATCCCGTTTTTATAATTGCAAAAGGGACTTTTACATTGCACAAATATTTTATAGTCACCTTAATGAATAAGAAAAAAATTCATGATTGATTACAATCAAGAATTAGAAAGGGGCGAGAGAAGAGAAATAATGAGGAGAGAATATAAGGAATGCTCCAAATCATGGATCAAGATATGTTTGCACTTGATGAAGATCGCCAATGATGTAGTTGAAGATGAAAAATTATCACAAGATAGCCCTACGACATTCCTTGAACACACTAAGAAGTGGAGTGATGAGAACCTAAGAAGTAGAACAATGATAAAAATGGAAGATGACTTCTCTCATTGAGAAAATCCTTCTAATCCTTGAGACGCTATTATAACTTCATGATCAATCATTCACTTGAGAGGAACTGGATGCACTATTTTCACCCCGCCTTGATCTCGATTCCGCCACTTGTGGGAGAACCGATGAGGAGTGAGGCATGAGACAAAATAATTCTGATTAATGAGAAAGAGAATAATAATTAAATAAAAATATGGCATCAAATATTTGATCATGTACCCAATGTGAAATGAAATGAAATGGCCATCGTACAAAAATTAGCATTTTTATCATTTTGACAATCTTTGCTCACCACATCGGGGAATACAGGAATTGACTTGAAAATAGAGGGGGAGATCCTTTGGGTACCAAAATCATTGTAGGATTTTTGAAGGAATGAAATGTGATAATTTTTATCTCATTTCACCCATTTACTATTTTTAGAATATTCACCATTATTGTCCCATTTTGGCCATCTTTGACATTTTGTCAATCTTGCCAATTTTCAAGTGTCTTAATCATGGGGAAATGAAATGAGGAGTATGAATGCACATTTTCTTGGACTTAATATTTTTATTAGGTTCTCCCATATATACTTACTAAAAATATAAATTGGTCTTCCGGTGTTGGATTTGAACAAAACCACTTGCAAAAGTTTACATAATTCATTTCAAAGCTCTACACCAATTTTCAGGGGATTTCGTCCACTTTGAAAAGATGGGAAGTTAAGAGGTACCTCACTACCCTTTTTTTTCCGTGTCATGGTAGAAATTAATAGATTCTCTAAGTATTTTAGATATTTCACTTTCCCACCTCAGATTGAAATGAAAATAGTTTCACCAGGATAGGTTTTCCTTATAGATCTCGTGTTCAAAAATGTATCCCGATCCGACAACCTGGAATGATGGGAAATTAAAAATGAAAACAAAGGCATAAAGCTATGGTTTTATGCCATTAATAATCTAGAGCATATTTGAGTTTTATTTCAATTTTTCCTTGAAGGTTCTTGGAAAAGAGGAATATTGTGAAATTTTCATTTAGATTTGTTAACTTGATTAAAAGATATGAATTTTTTTATTCCTGGGAAGAAGTCCTCTAGACAAAAAAATGGGCATGGTGTCTAGATAAAATGCATATTTCATGTGTATTTGTCAGCTGATATCATGAGGGAATGGTGGAACAATGAGAGGAATATGGATTGCATTGGATTTCTAGAAAAATCTGGTAGTACATCTCGGGTTTTGCATACAAACGGAGGAATAAGCAATGGGATTTAGAAAAATTTACAACTTTTAGTTTTTTATTGTCTTAGGGATGGAGTGCATTTTTTACCCCCATTGTCCCATCCCTTTGGGATGAAAAAGACAAAATAGTGCACCCTAGCCTTATGATGTCAAGTGGCAATCATTGGTTATATGAGGTGGGGGGCTTAAAACTAGGCAAAAAGGCTCACTGAAGATTCCCAGTGTAGACACATGATTTCGGTATCTATATCCTCATCGCCCACGTGTGCATATTTAATCATCATTATCATTTAATAAAATTCCCATCCCAATCATTATTAATTAATTAAGCGTTATTAATTAATTAATAATTTAATATTTTACATGCCCAATTATCCCATCCATGTTAATCCTTATTGATTAATTAATTAACCATTTTAGATCTTCATGACACAAATCAACTTTTAATTAGGATGATTTTATCCTACATATAAATCACCTTGCTTTTCTAGCTTTCATCCCATCTATTTTTATGCCCTAACTACCATGGATTCATCCCCAAGTCATCTAATCCCACCTAATTATTTAAATCACTTACCCAACCCTTAAAAGTAAACAAATCCCGCCTTAAATCAAAAATCATGTCCATTGGGTAAGCTTTCCCCATATTCAGTGGTGACCCATCCCAATCACCATCAACCCACTTTAAAAGAAGTGTTTTCTTTCCATTATGGACATCATGAAATCACTAGATAATCAAGCAAGTTGAGAGCAATCAAATATTCTTCATGACTTCTAGAGCTTCCTATGATAGTTGTTGTATATATCTACCCCCAAGTAAATATAGACAACGACACAAGGAAAATATGTCGAGAAGTTCAAAACCCGACACAAGGAAAATATGTCGAAGAAGTTCAAAAACCCAACACAAAGGAAAATATGTCGGGAGGTTAAAAACCCAACACACAAGGAATTTCAGGTTTCGGGTTTCGAAACATGAGACATGAAGCATATAGATTGCAAGGGATGTCCCGATGCTTGAAAGTTCTACAAATCTGAAACACTACCTAGGCCAATCGGGTCTTGGAGTCAGGGAAACAAGTCGGGAAAGCATGGGGCGAAAACATGTCGAGCCATCCTCCAAACCCGATGCATATGCAAGTCATATTTCCGAACCCAAACAAAGGAAATCTTGGAAATACTTTGGCGGAAGCGGGTTTCGGGAAAACAAAAACATCAAACACATGTCAAGGCATCCTCTAAACCCGATGCAAACGCAGAGGAGAACCCCGAACCCGACAGTGGCGAAGACCACGACGGGAAATATTCAGATCACCATAACTTTTCACAGGGAGCTCGGATTCACGCAAGGTTGGATTTTTTGGAAATATTGCGAGGTCCTCTGTCTAACTACGATTGGATATCTTTAATTGGGTGGGAAAAAGTTCTTAAAAATGAAAAATACAGTTCGCCACTTTTTGGGTTTGTTAGGGTTCTTACCTACCACCATAATGAGATGAGTTAGGTGCATTTTGGAGGTGGTTGGGGTAGATTTCAAATTCCTCTCTTCTCCCTCTCTTTTTCCTCCTATAAATTATAAGAAGGGGCTTATTTCTAAATGTTGGAAATTCTTGTTCTTGCCCCTCCCTTCTTCTCTTTGGCAAGTGAATTTGTGGAGTTAAAACCTCCCATTTAAAACTGTAATGCAACTTTGCCTCTTGGCATTTTGTAGTGTATTGTATCAATCTTGGAGAAAATAATGCATGTCTGGGGATGATTCTCAACCCTCTCTGTGTTCATTTGCATCCTCTTGATCTTTCACTGTGAATCTGGTTATCTGTGCATGATCTTGCATTGCATTTTTTATGGTTTGTGTTCATTGGCAAGACAGGTGTTCTTCATTCCTCGGTGCATCACCTTTGTAGTTTAGGTTTTATTTTATGCATCTTCTTACCCTATCTCCTTGGCAAGTTAGATTAGTTTTTTGAGTAAATCCTCTGCATTTTTACGTGTGCATCTGAACAGAGGAATAGGAACCGGCCTTCATCCGGAGAGCTTTTCCATTTTCGCAAGGTCCCACACTTAGGAAAAGCTCCATGTTATGCGATCGCACCGAGAGTCTCCACCCATCGAGTTGCAGACATTCGGGGTGTTGTGATTAGTCACCAACAATAGTTACATACATCCCATCCATCATCCAATGTGTTTTGTAACTCTCACAATCTTCCTTCGTGAGGTTTCTTGATTTTATAGTGTTTTTATCATACTATATTTGCTTTCTTATATATTAAACTTTTGAAAGCCTATAACAACATCCAACCATCACTCAATAGCCTTCATCCATAGATCCTTTTGCTTACAGGTTTCCATTTTCATCCTTTCATCCTCAGCTTTGCATTTCTCTAATATAGTCACTACCGATCATCCCCGATCGTCATTGAATAGGGCCCTGTCCATCCAATAATATACCTATACCATCCTTTTCTGTCATTTTACCTCCCTTTCTACCCTTACTCCTCTATAGATCTTCGTAAATCAACAACAGCTAAATGTCCTTATCAGCTTCCAAATTTATCCAAGACCTTAGAGGTCTACATATTTCATCTACAACTTTAGATCCATCCTACCGGTCACCATCGACTTGTATGTGCACCGTCTAGGTCACCATCGAACCGCACTAGGTAACCTTTACTTTGTAGTTATCATTATCTAGCTATATTTAGATCAGCTTCTACCATTTTTCAGATTCAATGATAACTTTGTTTTTGCATGCTTTTTCTTTTACATCCTTTTATCTAAACAAACAGGGTTTGACATCTGCAAAGGAAGCTAACTACTTCTTGGAACCTCTTAGTCGAAACCCCTACTTATATCTATCTAATCAAATATTATTCCAGTCCTATTTGCAAGTTTGGAAACAACAAAATTTCATCATTCAAATCACACATCTAAGGTAACATAAACTTTCTATCATTTCTAAGTTGCTAATTTCTTTAGTAGCTAGTGCATTCATTTACATTAAGAACAAGAAATTTGGACAACACACAGGGTCATGTGATGGTTATAGGGGATAAAATTTTCATGGGGTGCATTTTTTTTCCTCCATTTTCCCCTTGGGATGAGATAGAATGGACAAAAAAGTGCACTTTAGCCTCATGCCGACATGTGTCCACCGTGAAATTAACTAAGTCTCTAAAATTTACCTTGAGGAGATCCTTGACGATGAAGTTTACAAAGGTCCAGGAAGACTTATTTGATCAACCATTATGTGATTTTTACTCCCAAGATCCTTATAAAGACAATGGAATGGGTTTAAAGATCTAATTATACCTAAAAACATCTCAAAAATAGACTTGTTTCTCAAGATTGCAAGGTTTACCTTCCCATAATTAGATGTGGAAAGAAGTGCCTAGGTCTTGTGAACAAATATAAGAATACCACCATGTAGGGAATTGAAATACATTTAAAATTATGTCTTCTGACCTCCTACTCATTCTGGAGCACCCAAAATCACCTTCTAAAGATTAGATGCTTTTTTAACTGCAAGCTCCTTTACCTTTAAAAACCCACTTTCACTGAAGTTGTCCCTAAACCTTTGAAACTTTCCAAAATATTCCTAAATCATTTAAAATATGTTATTATATCCTTGACACAAATCAAAAATTATTTTGATATTTACATCTAACCTAGAGGATGTACACTTGTCTTGGGAAGGTTGGAAATAACCTTTCTTATCCAATGAAGAATCTGTCTTGAGAAGCACTGCATTGAAAGAACCTCCATGAACTCATTTTCATATTCCAAAAAATTTGGCAAGTGTATTACAACACAAATTATCATATGAAGTATTTTGATATTTCTAACACTGGGAGTACACTGCGATCTAGGGGAGTGTTTAGGAGGGATTTAGAAAACAAATTTAAGACTAGGGTAAAGTTGTCATGTTTTCTCTTAAATTTTTCCCTTGCAAAATACATGGAAACATCTAGATTTCACTTGGGGACTTATTATAGATCAAAAAAATTGAGGAAAGGATAAGAATGAACTCCATAATCTCAATAAAAACTTAGAAAAGGTCCTTATCCATTGTGTTATATAAAGTCTCAATAGAAACAAGGATGGATATAATAAAACCTTATTTATTGAACATAACTAATGACAAAAACAAACACATGACACAAAAACAAGCACAAAATAGAAAGGAAAACACACAAATCTAAATCACCTATGATACATATGGGAGACAACCCACTTTCACTATAGAACTGTTCTTTTCAAAAGTTACCTTTGAAGTGGTAACACATAGTGGTGATTTTCGTGAAGTCAATGAATGGTTTAAGAAAGTAGTTTCCTTTCATCAAATTCTTATGAAATTCATGTGCTTTCATGATCGCATGTATACTTGGTAGGAGTGATCCTAAAAATCCCTTTGATTCTCGGGTAGTATGTTGGTCTTACTATTTTGGGAATCAGTCTTATATTACAAATTTCCTTCCGTATTCCTCCACACTAATATGATTTCTTAGTTTGCATATCCTCATTACCCCAAGGCTGATTTTTTATTTGGTTGTGTGAATATCCTGAGTTATCTTCTTTCCCATATTCATGCTTAATGAAAGTTTTTCATAAGATTCCTTAAATTTATCCTTTTTTCTATTTCATTATGAGGTGTTTGGACATATAATGAAGAATCAAACATAGCCTCACACCTATCTTATATGTCCATAGCATAAGTCAAGAGGTAGATAATTAGCTCGGGATCTTCCATACCTTCATCACTTTCAATACTTCTTGTAAGGACTCCTTCAAAATTGTTGAGATCTCATCATCACATTCATTTTAGGAATATTTGTTTTGAAACTTGATGAAACAATTTGGAGAGATTGATCCATCATCCCAAGGCTCATTGAACTTCACTACCTCTTCAATATGGGAGGATTCATCATCAAAGGACTCAAGGACCTTTGTTTCAATATTTTCCTCATAGAAATAATCTTATTCTTTAAATGGGAAAGAGAAAGCTTCACTTTCATCAACATATCCATCAATAATTAACTCAGGAGGGAAATCATATTTTTCACCTTGATAGAATTCATCATGACCAATTTTTGAATTGGTTGAGAATTCATAATTATATTTGTACTTGTCTTGCAAATCCATGGCTTTCATCATGAGTTCGAAACTAAGATGAGGGTCTTCTTTTGTTTCTTCTATAATTCTTAGCATTTCTTGCACAAATTATTCTTTCAAACCTTTCAAGGGCTCATCACAAGTTGTATTTTATTCCTCATGGATGACATGTTCCATAGAATATTAATCTTCAAATGGGAACGACAACACATCCTCATCATAGGTGAACCCATTAGCTTATTTATTAGCTTGGAACTCATCAAGAATCATTCCATTTTCAGCATGGCTTGCATCATATGAAAACTCAAAGTTTTCATCTTACAACTCGATATTTGTGTGTATTTATTCATTATCAACACCACATCAGAAAGGAATGTTAGGTCCTATCAAGATAGGAATCTCATCCTCCTCTTCGGATGTTATGAAATGATTCATACTCCCGTTATCTTAGTACAAGATTAGAGATCACATATTTCATACCTTTTTCACCGTATATCTCATCTTCTTTATAGGAAGAAAATTTTCCATATCTCCCTTAACCGGAATGGTTACATAAGACTAATTAATTTGGATTTTTCCTCCCAATTTTTGGCAGAAGCTTCTACTTAACAACATTCCAAATGAAGCTGGAATGTCTGCTACCAAGATAGTGAATGACACCTTCTTGTCTAGAAATTTTATGAGATCCACCTGTACATCCTTGAACTTCCCCACAGGTGGTAATTCCTTTGACTCCATGGAGTAACAAGATCCACTAGCTTGAGTCAAAGGGCATTAGAAACTTGTATGGGCATTACGTTGTCGAGGTACCTGAATCTATTATATAATTATTTAATTGGTATCCTCCAATGAGAAGGGAGACATAGAAAGGATCAATCTTATCAATCTTTAATGAACTCATAACAAGCATTCTCTACAATAGAGGTGTAGGTGGGATTGGTAGTAATCCTTTAGAACTAATATTCATTGTATTGGGATTTGAACTAATACCCTTGATATGATGGAGAAACTTCTTAAATAATTCAGGATGAGTCCACAAATAATCATATTAAAAAATATGCACTTTATATTTTTTCACATGTTCTATGATATCAAAAGGAGAAGTTGTTGACAGTGAGGATGAAGACAATGATTTTGAATTTAGAATAGACTAGAAAGTGGGAGTAGATGTTTGTGGGATGGAGGCTGATTTTGGAGGTACATTAGAAACTCTTGAAGTGATAGCTTTTGCAAAAGTAGGATTATAATTAAAGGGAGTGTTTTGAGACTTACTTGGAATATCATGTGACCTCTTTCTTGCCATGAGATCAAGTTTCTCCAAATCAGACTCCATGGAGAGTGGAAGCAAAGATCCTAGAATGATTACTTTATTTTTAGAGTAGCCACAATAGGATCTTCAATCTTATTCTTTTTCACAGTATTCGAGGAATAATATCCCTTTTATGATGAGAATGGGTGAATACCACACATGAGAAACCAATTGTATCTTCTTCATCATCTTCATCACCTCTAGAATACTCATAGAATCTAATTTTTGTATCATTGTGTACTTTTTCAAGCTCTATGAAATCATTATCTTCAATTTCTTATTCAATTCCTTCTTTATCTTCTTGATTTCTACAAATTTCATTGATATGCGATCCTCCAAGGAAATCCTTTGGGGTTCCCCTACAATCTTATTTCTATTAAGAAATTTTATGGAATGCTCATTAGGAAACTTCCCTCTTGATATTGTCAATTCATTTACCAATTTCTATAACAATGGATCTGTTCTCTCATCTTTGGGATGTTGGGCCTTATCCTTCCTTGAAGTATTCTTTATTTTTCTTGATAGGATGAGGTCATATTTTACTTCAATGGAAATTTATTGAGCTTTTGTGAGATCCGTAGGTAAATATCTTCAGAGGATGAATCTTACATCAGAAATTGAGAATTGATGATGAATATTTTCACGTTGTCAACAGAGGGAATAGCTTCAATGGTATCATTTTGATCAATATTATAATGATCTACAAAATCCCTCATAGTCTCATTGGGCCCCTTTTCATTTGAACCAACTACACTAGGAGGTCTTGACAATCTTTAGTAGATTTGAACCATTCTTTAAAACTAGTTTTGATGTCATCCCAGCTAGTGATTGATATAGCTGGTAGGAGATAGAACTACTCCATTGCTTTATCTTGCAAGAATTCTACAAATAACCTCACTGGTACATATTCATGTTCTACTCATAATACACTACATAATGTGATGAATGCTTCTACATGCTTTTATGGGATTTGCGTACTATCTCATCTGAATTTAAGATAAATCTTATAAGATTCCCTTGGAAATTCATGGATAGGTTGAGGAAGGGAAAGTCAACCTATGTTTCTACCCCAAGTCACAATTTACGAGAGGTCTTACTACTTCATCGACCATTATTTCTTTTGCTTCCACTTTTTCTTCTTCTTCTTCTTCTTCTTCTGTGTATGTAAATTCTTCTCCCAATTATTCTTCATGTTATTTTTCTTCTTCACTAGGGAATTCAATGTTCAATGGTGGTTGAAATATGGGAGAATCAAGAGGATTTATAGGAGGAGTATCAACAAGAGTTTGAATAGGATTTCTAGGGTACCACTTGAAGAATTGGATGGAGATGAGGCTTGAGAGAAGAAATATGGATTATCTATTATTTGTTCTTGTTGATTTTGTAAATCCTCAAAAGTGGGATCAAAAATTACTCTCAACCTATTCAACCTAGTATATCTTCTTTCATCCAGTTTTGGGAAATCTTGCGATGAAAAAGAGACTCGAACTCTTCTGTGTTGTTGGAGCAGTTGAATTAGAACCTAAAAGATGAGGAATACTTGATACTTTTGGGGGACACAAGTACCACACCTCCTCCTGAACCTTTCCTTCTCCTTGATCCATCAAATAACATATTCTAAATTCCATCTTCTTCTTCATTATTTGTATTGGTAGCACTAGGATGGGGTGCATTTTCTTCATGCAGATGGTAGATACCAAGGCCAACCTCTTCAATATCCTTATATGGATCAAAGTTATAGCGCTTATGTTCCCACTCATCAAGTAGCAAATCAGGAATTCCTCCTATTGGAAGAAAAATGGAATGATATGGGAGTGAATCAATCCTATAATTCATTCAATTCATTTATAATTTATTTCATCATACATTAGCATCCATCCATTCACATACATTCAACTAGAACATATTAAGTGTGCACAATACAATCAAATAACCATAACACATGCAAGAGAGCTCATAAACACAAGATATAAGTGAGAAACCCTCATGGGGAAGAAAACCAACTGAAAATCTACTTATATTACAAAAATAAAAGAGATGTAGTGAAGCACCAACCCCTAATTTAGTAAAAACCAACCCTATAAGGAGCACCAACTCCAAAAGGAGGATATAACCCCCTAGGATGAATAACCACAAACTCATCCTCCTGATTATGTTTTATCTCTTATAATTCTTCTACCACAACTTATTGAGATCACTTATTTAGCTCACAAACCCTAGGTCAAACCCTAGATCTTTAATCTTGCACTATCTTCTTCCTTGTCACCTTGGCTTGCTTCTAATCTCTTGCACACATGTTGTTAAAATATACTCAACCTGAAAAAAATCTGATCAGATATCAAACTCTTCCCTCATACCTACAATTCACTCACCTATGGGTCGCACTCTTCACCCATGCAAGACTAGCTCACCAAATGAGCTTAAACTTCACTTTTATATGCATTTGAACTCTCTAACTCAAAGGAGGTTGGACCCTAATGATACATTATACCCATAAATTTTCATTACATTCAAATACCATCATTACAGTGGTCACATATGACCCAAGTATGTTGACCTAGCCAAAGCACACTTTCCATGCACTAAAATCCTTAAAACCCTTGCATTGGGATGACAAAAATATCCTAATCCCAAAACTATTTTTACCCAATATTTAAAATCATAAAACATGTTTAAATTAACATTTACACATCATACATGGTCTTAATTATCATGGAGAAATAAAATTATTTTGTTTAATGTGCCCAGGTAGCTAATTGTCTTCACCAAATAGTGCTTCCAAAGTGCTTCTAGCACCCTGGATCTAACTCGGGCCTCAATACCTCTTAATATGAACTAAAATATGGCATGTGACCCATATATGGAAATGGAAAGATC
Organism: Taxus wallichiana var. yunnanensis; assembly: GCA_018340775.1. Lineage (NCBI taxonomy): Eukaryota > Viridiplantae > Streptophyta > Pinopsida > Cupressales > Taxaceae > Taxus > Taxus wallichiana. The sequence continues at coordinate 425,533,701 of CM031244.1, read as the reverse complement.
TTTAAAAACATATAAGAAAGTTAGAGATCATGAAAAATATTTTGGTTCAAACCACAACAATTTTTGTCTTCACCAAATCATGTTGCCCAAAAACCTATTTTCCAAACTAAGTTGATAAACACTTCTTATGTACCTTTCAAGACCTCTAATTTCATTAAATATATGTCACATTCACCCATATTAACTTTTCAGGTGATATCAAACATCAACTCAGCCATTTTATGCTTCAACCAATTCAATACTTAATCAAATACAATTTTGTCACCGATAGTCAAAAATATTATTGTTCACAAATTGACCTGAAACCTTATCAAATATCATAATCATTAAGTAAACCTTATATAAATAGAAATATATTTGAATCATATTTCTAACACAACTTGAATCACCTCCTAACTCCACATGTAGCTCCTATTATGCCCATTTTACTGAAGACTACTTTTTACTGCCTCAAAACTACCCTTTAACCAATCAATCACAAATAGGGCACACTTTGTCACTTTTTTAGCATCACCATGATCTAAAACCTTCATGAAAATCATGAGTTGATCTTGGGATTTTACAAATGGAAATTTATTCATTACCTTCTTTGGAAAACTTTGTCACAAACTAAAACTCTTCATAAACTTACATTTTTAGGTGGGGCCCACATATGACCACATGCTCTAACATACCTTTATGGAAATCTGTAAGATTCATATACAACATACAATCATCACTATTGAGGAACCAATAAAAAATGGGCTGATATACTCACTTTTTTGCAAGCTTCTCCTAACTAGGGTTTCAGACCACTTTGTCTTCTTAACAATCATTGATAAAAGCGTGACGATTAAACCACCTCATCAATTTTGTGAAATTTTCATAACTGCCTTACAAGCTACCCAAAATAGATAAGGTCCCAATTCAAAGCATACATTTCACAATGAGAATCTGAAATTCCAACTTTTCTTGAAAAACACATTGTAACTTACCCGGTTTCACCAAACCTTGCATATCTTCAAATTTTTCAGCACTTTTATCAAAATTTCATTAATAATCATGAAAACATTATATAATTTTTAAAAATCAAACACATATCCCAAACGCATCTCAAAATATCCAGCCAATCTCATTTACCTTTGTTAAATTGTTTGTTTCCCCTTTGGTTTCTTCCTAAGACCTCATAACTACATCAAACTACCGAATACTAACTCGAAACTCACCATACACCTTAGGTACACTATCGAAATTATTTTTCCATGCTCAAAAAGGACTTTTAAGTCAAAATATTACTTCTCCACTTCATTCTTCTTGCTCCAAGGCTAGAAACAAGCTTGAAATGGCCTGACCCAACCATGATAACTCAATACTTGACCATGTTGACTCAATGTCGAAACTTATACACCTATAACACACCTCTAGGACCATAAATGATCTCATGAAAACATCTAACCAGCTTCAGAGACCTCATAATTTGACTCAACTCACTAGACCATGCATCGAGACTATATAAGACTTCACCAAAATCAACAATAAACATGATTGACACTTGAATATCATCATATGGAGACTCACATGACTACTTGGCACCACTTTCCATTAATGGGATTGACATAAATGACAACAAAAATCCACAATGGACAACAATATCCACCTTTTTCATTAATGGAAACCAACATGACAATCATACACATGAATCTTTTCCATGTTTCTGATGCTTCTCTCCCCCTTTGTCATCTATGAAAAAGGCTACAATGACTCTTCTACATGAAAAATGACACCACACAATGGAAACAATGAAAACAATGCAAAAACTGACTTACTTTCTCAAATAGCTCCCCTAGGACTGAACTTGGTCTTCTTTGACTCCTTTAAGCAAAGATATGAAGATCATATGGACCTATAATGCCAACCTCAAAAGTTCTCCCATGAGTTGATACACCTCATATTGGACTTCATTTGTGCTTAACACTAACTTATAGTTAATTCTCAAGCTGAAAGTAAAAAAAAATCCTCCAAATCCATCATACCTCTATTTTACGACCATTTTCCCTTAATGAGATTTTTAGTACATTTGAGACAACCTTCTCATAGCTCTAGAAGAAAAAACACACCATGATGCATGTCCTAATGGCTCCCCCGAGCTTGTATCACTCAACTCTAACTGAAAAACACAAAAATTGAGAATCTTACCTTGATTTCCTACCTAGGGGATTGATCAAGCACGTTTCCACTTCCTTGAAACACTTAGTCATCTTTACATTGTTGTATGTTTTTTGGAGCTTCTTAAGTACTTTGTATTGCTCAATGAACTAGTATACCTGCATCTTTCCTCATTTCAGTTATACTGCACCTTTCAAGCACCTTGCATACCTTCACTCTTAGATCACCTTATTGAGAAGCACAACATGCCCACCCTATAGACTTCAACCATTAGCAACTAGTTCCTTGCTTCAAAACTCTTCCATACCTTATAGAGTACTAAATTCATCTATATCATACAATTTTCATATATGAGTAATCACTTTCACCTCTTGATCTCTTTGATGAAGATATTTAACTCAAACATCTCTACAAGCTCACAAATCAAATAAATTATAATCATCATACATGTACAAGACCAATTCACATAAGAGCATATGTCTCTCGACTTAGACCCTCGCACATAATCTACCAATTGATATCTTGACAAATTACACCTTTCATGTCACACTTAGAGCTACCGAGCATATCACAAGTACCACATTGATGCATTTTAGGAATCAAATACATTTAGATCCCCAGTCTTGAGTTCCCGAGTCTTGAGTTCCTTAACTAGGTAATCACATGCCTAAATCCCATAGTACCATTGCTTTATCAATCATTGTAACAACTCTACACCTTTGACATGCATAGTCTTTCTTTGAATAACTCATGACTACCTTGAAACTAACTCCTCAACTTAGTTGAGAAGACCACCTCACTCCTATACATCAAAGATGACAAAGTGAATCCTATAGCACAACATTTATTTTTAAGGATATTGATAAAAATTTCTTAATATGTAGGTCAACATTTGTAATTTTTACCAATCATGTAGAATATTAGATATAATGAGAAGTCGAAAGGTTTCAATAAAGTCTTCAAGAGATTTACCAAATTAAATACAAGGTATATCTTATAGAACCCAAACAATATTTTATCTTCCGGTCACTTACCATACTAATTTAATGTTTTATCTCCATTTCCCATGGAATCATACCATATTAGTTCGACACTCGATCTCATATTTATGCACCAGGTAAGACTAACAAAAAATCATAAACTTTGAAGGACACATTCATTATTGAGATTTCATACATTTTGACAATTTCTTCAAAACAACTATGATAAACTCATACTAGTGAATTATCTTTATACACCTCAGAAGAGCCCATATACATGTAGATACTAATTTTATTCTTTCATATCTCTTAAGACCACTTGAATATTGATTTTAAATTTGCAACCTTGGTTTCACTAGATCTTGTACAAGCACACTTTATTTTTTAAGAGCTTTTATACTTTTTCAAATTGTGTCTTACCACCAATTTATTATGGAATCTCACTTAATCAAGATTTTAAGCCAAACTCCAAACCATGAAAACAGTCTCCTATATTTGTAGAATGCTAACTTAGAGTAATCAATCCCTTATGATATAGTAGTGCACAATTTCAAGTGGAACTCGACTTGTAGTAGTAAATTTCTATATTCATAGTCTTGATAACTTCATCGACCTTCAACTTCAACTTGTGAACAAATATCAACAATTACTATGCACTTTAAACATTTTTATGAGTTTAGAACACATTTATAGCACAATAAACGATTAAAACTTCTTATATTCATCAACAACTAGAGTCTCATATGTCCATACCTATGCCAAGACATATGGTATATCATTCTCATTTTCAATAATCTACCTCTCCATCTTCATGTATAGGTTTATTCATACCCTTGACTTATCTTTGCATTACTAACCTCTTAGTCATGTCAAGAACATACATATTTTTTCAAGGTTTAACTTGACTCATTCTCAAACAAGACACTCATATCTCGTATCTTATTACTTTCTCTTTCTTAGTTATCGAATTCCTTGACACGCTTTTGAAGTACTAACATACTGTATTTTTTCATAATAGCCTTTTTACCTTGTATTACAAGTATCCATACTTGCTATTATGCATTTCATTAGACAAAAATTGTATATACATCCTTCAAATTTCCATGTTATCCTTCTTTATGCCCTCAACCCATGGATTTAAGTTAAAATGAGCTTCCCTTGGGCAAATTACACTTTACTGATCTTAGTCCATTGGGACCCTTATTTCTATCACATTTCCTTAAGACACAATTTCTCAAGCCACAATTTACTTAGGATCACTTCAATAACCTTACTTTGATTACACATAGACTAAGAAAACTCTTTTCTTGAGCTTTCTCATACACACACATTTATGGTGCACGTGATCTCGAGACTAATTTACTTGTTACATAATTAGACTTTGATGACCATATGGACATGATAGTCATTCAAAATTATATTTTCAAGATGACTCAATGAGTCTTATACTCCAATGTTTCATTCATGATTGGGAGATTTTGACATAAAATGACTCCATAGATTCTAGCTCTCATTTTAGGCCTTGCAATAGTATATCAAGTTTTTGAACCTCCTTGTACAACATGTTTAACCACTTTGATCCATCTTGATTAGGAGAGAAAATTTATTTGAAGAATACAAATTTATTTTTCCATGATATATGATGTACACATTATCTATAGTACCCTTACATCTTCATACATTAACTTAAATAAGACATAACAATACAAGGTTCTAATAGAATCTTACACCTTTTATGCATACTACACAATCAGACAGCTTTACAACTTTGACATAAATACGTACATCAAGGACTGACTTGACACATACAAAACATAAAATTAAGTCCTTATACCTTCACATAGTTCATGGAATTAATACATCAACTTGACCACTTTATTTTCTCGTGAGGAACTCATAGTGATGTAACAAATTTTTCAAGTTCCTTAAAACCTTTTTCATTCGAACACGCCCTTCAAACACCGACATGTACTATGAACATTGGTTCTTTGCATATTGACTTCATTGACCAGAGAGTAATAGTACCTAACTTATAGGCCTTGATAAAATCCCAACTCCCCTTGGGAGTATCCACTTACTTGCTTTGATAAACCAAGAAAAAAGAATTTTAAGAGCACAACAACACTACAAACTTTGAACAAGTATGACACACTCACACTGATTGTTATCAAACCATTAGTCTCTAAACATCACTATATACATACAATTTTTTTCATTTCCTAATCATTTAGACTCATACACATCCATAAAATTAGAGCACAATCCACATATAATCATATTGACATATGATAATGACCTTGAAGGCTTGACACAACTCTTGACTTGATTAGGATAAGAACTTTGACAAACAACTATTAAGCATACTCACAAATTAATGACAAAAAATGACTCAAACACCTATAAAAAATAACTCAAAGACTCATGAACATATAAAACTACTTTACATACCTTATAACATTTGAAGTGTTCCAAACTCCTAGACTCCTCAGCTTCTCATAAATACGGAAATGCATAAAATTTAGGCACGAATGATCTTATTGACTTCAATTCTTGATGTTACTTGCATGAATAGGATTATTTTCATCCTTTATTGGACATGGAATCTCCTTGACTACATTTTGATCACTGAATTTGACTGAAATTGACTCTTGTTTGACTGATTTTGGCATCCAAAATTTTTCACTTTGGGAGACACAACCTTCTTCACTTATATAGATGGGTCATGAGAGAAAAACCTTACAATATGAACTTTGTGAATGCACCTATGGAAAATAATCTCTTTTCATTCCTTTGATTGATCACTCTTGTGATCTTTTCCATTGCTCCAAGGGTACACACAACTAAAAAACTTTCTACAATACCTTTCTCTATGACCATAACCATTGCAAGCATAACAATAACCACAAAATTTTACATACCTCATTGCATTTGGTTGTCTATTAGGATTAGGCCTTGAATAGGAATTCTTTCCATGAACATCATCATCTTCACTTCCTTTGGAACTAGGACCAACTACCGGATCTATAAGACCAAGATTCTCAACTTCCTTGATCTTTAGGGTTTGAATATCTTCTATAAGATTGACAGAATCTTCTTCTTTGGCCTTGAGTGTTGTAGACATATCTTTGATTTCAACCTTCAATATGATGTTCTCCATTCTATGGAATGCTAAATATTCTTGTAAATTAAACACCACCTCTTTGAATTCAACTTGTCCATGCACACACACATCACAGGGCTTGTTTCTTAGTCTTTCACATTCCTCTTCCTTTGTGCTCAAATCTGAAATGGCATTCTCCAACTGAATCTTGAGATATTTTATGGTTTATTCATCCTTCTTGGCCATGGATTTCAATTCCTGATTCTCTTTCCTAATTTTCTTCGCCATATTGTTCTTCTAGGATCTCCTCCAAGCTATTAGACTTGCTTCTCAAGGACTCTCTTTGATACCAATTGTTGGAAGAACAATGGACTGAGAGGGGGTGGGGGTGAATCAGTCCTACAATTTATTTAATTCATTTACCATTTATTTCATCATATATTAACATCCATCCATTCACATGCATTAAACCATAGAATATTAGGTGTGCATAATACAATCAAATAACCATAACAAATGAAAGAGAGATCATAGACATAATATATAAGTGGTAAAACCTCACAGGTATGAAAACCCACTAAAAATCTTCTTATACTACACAAAAAAAGATATATAATGAAGCACCAACTTCACAAGGATCACCAACCCCTAGTTTAGTAGAGCACTAACCCTATAAGGGGAACCAAACCTAATTTTAGTGAAGCACCCAATCCAAAAGGAGAGTACAACCCCATAGGATGACTAAGAAAAAAATAATCCTCATGAATATGTTCTATCTATGATAATTCTACTACCAAAACTGATGGAAATCACTTATTCAACTCACAACCCCTATCTCAAACCCTAGGTTTTCAATCTTGATATATCTTCTTCCTTCTCACCTTGTGTTTCTTATAATATATTTCACACATTATTTAAAAATATAATAAACCTAAAAAAATCAGATCAGATCTTAAACTCTACCCTCATTCCTGCAATTCACTCACCTATGGGACACACTCTTCACCCATACAAGACTAGCTCACCAAATGAGCTTAAACTTCACTTTTATATGCATTTTAACTCTTTAACTCAAAATGGGTCGGCCCCTTATGATAAATTAAACCAATAAGTATTCGTTACATTCAAATAACATCATTACAATTGTCACATATGACCCAAGTAGGTCATCCTATCCAAAACACACTTTCCATGCACCAAAAATCCTCAAAACCCTTGCATTGGGATGAAAAAAATTCTCTTAATCCCAAAATTATTTTTACTCAAGCTATAAAAATCATAAAAAATTATTAAATTAAAATTTACACATCATACATGGTCATAATTATCATGGACCAATCAAATAATTTCATTTAATGTGCCCAGTGGAGCTAACCGACTTCACCAAACAATTGTTTCCAGCACCTTGAATCTGAATTTGGGCCTCAATACCTCTCAAGATGAAATAAAATAGTGAATGTTACCACTATATGTAAATATAAATACCTTTAAAACACATCTAATTAATTTAGATCTCATGAAACATCCCCTAGTTTAAACCATAACAACTTTTGTCTTCGAAAAATCATGCTTCCAAAAACTTGTTTTCCAAACTGAGATGATAAAAATTATTTATGTAACTTAAAAGACCTAAAAATTCATTCAATAGATTCCAAATTCACTTATATTAAATTTTTAGGAGATATAAATCATCCACTAAACCATTTTATGATTTAACCAATTCAATACTTCAAAGAAATACAATTTTGTCCTAGATAGATAAAAATGTTATTGTCCACAAATTGACCTGAAACCTTACCAAATATCATAATCATGAAGAAACCCTTATATTAATAGAAATATATATGAATAATTTTTCCAAAAAAACTTGAATCATGTCCTAACTATACATGTAGCTCCTGTTATGCCCATTTTACTGAAAACTATGTTTTACTACCAAAAATTGTGCTTTGACTAGTCAATCACAAATAGGGCACACTTTGCACCTTTTCAAAATCACCTTGTCATTACCTTCTTTGGATAACTTTGTTACAAACTGAACTCTTCATAAATTTTCAATATTAGGTGGGGCCCATATATGAAAAAATGCTCTAACATACCTTTCTAGAAATATGGAAGAGACCTATACAACATACAATCATAAATTTTGAGGAACCAATCAAAATTTGGCTGAAATACTCACTTTTCTACAAGCTACTCCTAGCTAGGGTTTAGTTATGGTTTCAAATCAATTTTTCTTGTTAACAATCATTCATAAAAATGTAAAAATAAAACCACCAAATTATTTTTCTGAAAGTTGAATAACTGACATTAGAAGATACCCCAAAGATTTCAGTCCCCATATAAATCATACAGATTCACAACAAGCATTTGAAAGTCTAACTTTGCTTGAAAAATAAATTGTAAATTTATGCGGTTTCACCAAAACTTGCATATCTTCAAATTTATTCAACACTATTATATAAAAATTCTCATGAAGCATCATGGAAACATTATATAACTTATCAAACTCAAAACATATCCCGAATGCATCTCAAACTCTCCATCCAATCTCATTTACTTGTGCTAAATTGTCTATTTCCCACTGTTTGCTTCCCAAGGACCTCATAACTACATCAAACCACTAAATATTGTCCTAAAACTCACCATACTCCTTAGGTAAACTATCAAAAATTTTCTCTCATGCTCCAACAAGGCTTATTAGGTCCAAATCTTACTTTCCCACTTCATTATTCTTGTTCCAAGGATAGAAATAATCTTGGAATGACCTGACCCATCCATGACAAATCATGAATTGACCTTACCGACTGACACTTATACACATGTAAAAACCTCAAGGACCATGAAAATTTCCAACTAACTTAGGATACCTCATATTGTGACTCATCTCACTAGACCATACACAAGGACTACATAAGACATCACCAAACTTGACAATTAACATGCTTGACACCCGAATATCATCATATGGATACTTGCATGACTTTATGACACCCTTTTAAATTAATTGGGTTGACATCAATGATAACATAAACCCAAAATGGCCAACACCTCCAATCTAAATGTCTTTCTCTTGAGTTCTTGGGTAATCTTCTTAGTCAAACATTATTCAATGGCATTGATAGGGCTATACACATAAGGTTGTATATGATATGTAGAAATTGGTTTAGACTTAATGGTATCCTTAGTGTCATACCTTTTCATGGAGATAATGTGAGACCAATTAGCTGAAAAAGTATCCTCCAATCTTAGCTTTGAAATATCTATTTAGGCATAGAGAAAAAAGTGGAGGTAGATCAATTATGGACACATCTTGAGAAACTAAAACATTGGGGCATGCATGCAGTGTGAGGTTTAGAACTCGATAAATTTGATATTGCCTACTACTATTACATCCAACTTTACCACACCTTTTGAAAGAGGCTCATATTTGAGGCCTAGCTGGTCTATAATTTGCTTTGGCATCACTGAGTTGCTTGCTCTAGAGTCAATCATGTAATTGTGCACCAAGTTATTTCCTATGATAAAATACACATAAAAAAATGAAGGCTTCATGTTTTCACTTGATTGACCTTATTTTTGTTTCATTTCATTGGTAATAAATTTTTAATTTCTCCTTGGATTACTCATTTGGGATAGAAAGGTTGACCATAGATTCTTGCAAGAGATCCCTTTGGCCTAGAATAGCCAATGAATCCCACATGGATATGCTCATGTTAGTTTTCTTCATCTTCTCAAGGATGTTGAAATGAGTTGGATTATCCTTCTACTACACCCTACTTAGAACAACCTTATCATGCACTTGAGATGCTATGGAAGGTCCTCTAAGATGATTTTGCACATTTAGAGTTATGTTTGCTTTAACACCTCCTTGGAGTGTCAAAGAAGATTGAGAAGGACCAACAATTGCTGAATTTTCTCCTTCTATAGCCCTCTTTATAGACCTAGTGTTTACAGCCACACCTTGAGGAAGAGTTTGATTTATTCCACAAAAATATTCTCGCTTGCCAATTCACAAGTGAAGTGTCACTTAGAGGTGCCTCTTGAGTGACCATTTGCTACTGATTTTTCTCTACAAGTGTATCTTGAGAAATAAAACAACTTTTCACCATCAAATCTTGGTTTATAATTCCATTGGGTAATTTTTCTTGGTTGTGTGGAAGATGTCAAGGAAACACCACTCATAATCTTGCACAAGATTATTTGAACAAGAAGCAAAGCTTGGTGATGAGGTCGAATATACACGTTAAATGTATAATAAATGATCTCATCTTACTCTCCTTTTTATTAATTTTGACTACATTTTGTGACTTTTGTTTGATCTGATATAAGTTAGGATGTAATTTTCCATCTTTTATTGATTGTAGTTCTAACATTTAAAAAATTTGTAATTCCTAACTAAGTGCTTTGGAAACTTATTTTTGTAATAAAACAGGTCACAATCAGGCAAAAGAACAAATATGAAGCGGATTGCATGTTTTTGGAAGCATTAGAATCAATACGGTTTAGTTCTGGAACTACCAGACTTAGTTCTGGTACTCCACCATGTAGTTACAAGTTCTGTTACTTAGTTATGGAACTTTCAGACTTAGTTCCAGAACTCTAGTACTTAGTTCGGAATTATCAGAATTAGTTCTAGAACTCCTACAGATAGCTCCGGAACTCTCTCGGTTAGACCTGGAATTATTTCCTTTAGTTCCGAACTCTTCTAAAGTTCCAGAACCAATAAGAATCTATTTCAAATGACCGATGATTTTTCAAATCAATGATCCTATCAATCAGGAGAAGATTAAAGGCTTCAAAATATCCATACTTGTAGATCCGGATAATTATCACATAGTTGTATGACTAGCCATGTTCTAATTCAACATCTATTCTAGGAACGATTCAGATTCCATCTTATTAGTGGAACAGTTATAGCCATAAATGCACCACTAGAAGAAGTATATATATACGATCTCTACAAATATATAGATATAGGAATATAGATATAGAACAAGAGAAATATATAGATTGATATACATAGATCCAACACGCTTTTGTAATGCAAAATGTTTAATCAATAAAATAGCCATTTCTATTTTGATAGAAAATTATTTTTCCAATCTTGTTTCAAGGCGAGCAAGGGCCCACTCCTCCAAGAACCAGATCCTCATTTTTGTTGGTATTTATATATTTAAAGAAAATAGTTTAGATCTCATTATATTATAGATATATTTTAATTCCTTAATTTAAAATATGTTGTAGACTTGTCCCCTATAGGTGTTCTAGATTATGTTTTATTTCTTTGCAATCATTTTCCAAATACACTTTCATAGTGTGTTTATTTCAATCAATTCCTTTCTCGCAAAGTGTGTTTTTTTTGGAATTTAGGGTAAATTGAGGGTGTTTGAAAGGACCCACATCCTTATACATTGAGGATTTTTAGAGGATCCACAACCTAGTTACAATGAAGGGGACCACTATTAGGAACCTAATTGAAGAAACCATGAAACCATAATGAAGATGTAGTGGCCAAAGATAACATTATATATAGCGAGTGGGACGACTATTAGTGATTGGAGAAAGAGGAACAACCACAACATCATATATATATACAAGAGGAGTAACCACCAACGTTAGTAGCGAGAGGAGTAGCCACTAGTATCGTGTATAAGCGAGTAGCCACCGGTGTCAACACCGAGAGCATCAACAAGTGAGAGGAGTAGCCACCAAAGCATCAATTTTGAGGAGAAACAAGAGGAGGAGACACCACCATCAATAGTGAGAGGAGAAACCACCAGCATCAACAAAGTGAGAGGAGAGCCACCAAAGTGTCGTTAGTGAGGAGTAACCACCGGTGTCATCATGAGCAGAGAAGCCTCCAATAGCGGAAAACCACCTCCGAGGAGGATCGTGCCTCGAGGAGATTTGAACTCGGGTGGGTAAGCACACAACCATGTGACTTGACCACACCACTCCCACCCCATCAGCTTTGTAAAGTGTGTTTACTTCCAAGGCAAAGTGTGTTTACTTCTAAAGCAAACTATGTTTATTTCTAGCAATTCATTTCTGTAAATTGTGTTTACTTCCAATAGGTTTTCATAGTTTGATTCCTATAAGGTTTATAACCAAGAAGTCCTTAAGACATTAAAAGATCCCCCAAAAAATACAAAATACCTACAATCAATTACTAAATTGCTAAGATTCTTCTTGTTTCATACAACTTTAGAAACACCCCTGGTTTGAATATGACATCAATAGAGAGTTGATTAAATGAAGGGAATAATGACACCCATCATTTTTGGTGTCATTTCGGGACCCACTATTTAGAATTTCCTTATTGGGTGTTAACAAGAGCAACAATCATACATTTAGTAATTGTAGAAATCTTCCCTAAGCTATCACAAAATTTATGAGTAGACCAAAAGACTCCAAGGGTAGATTTCTCCAAAAATATCTGAACAAGAATTAATATCATCCTCTAGTTTAAATAAGGAAGTTGACCAAGAATTGGAGGCACCATTATCCCCTATAAGACAAGAAGCAAAATTACCACCTTTGGAATTCTTGGATTAGTCACCAGAAGGAAGTAGAACTTTTAGGAGAAGGATTATTTCTCAAGATCCATTTAGGGTAAGTTTTGATTCTCAATTGAGTAGTCAACCTCCTACTCCTAATTTTTCACCTTCCCAAAGCAGATCACATACCACATTGATTGGGAGAAAATTTTAGAAAATACTTTAGAAATGGCATGAGAAGTTGAAAGGGAACCTGATAGGACATTTACTTATCCAATTCAATTGGATGATGATGATACACCAATGAAAAATATTTCACCTGCACATTTACCCACATTTAGAGGGATGTCATTTGAAGACCCTAACCAATTTCTATTTGAGTTTAAGGTACTATGTCAGACCTATGACTACAAAACAGATAATCAGAAACTCAAGTTGTTTCCATCCACTCTAAAGGATGCAACAATGAGGTGGTTCATGGGATTAACATCCAACTCTATTACCACTTGGGCACAAATGGAAATTACCTTCCTATACAAATATCAATATTACTATAGAGGGAGAAATAGGAAGGAAGAGTTTTTCAAAATCAAGCAGAGGAGGATGAGAATATAGAATATTATTTGGATAGATTCCTCTTTGTAAGTAAAAGGTGTGGATTTTTACTTCAAGAAGAGTTAAGTAAAACTATTTTTCTTAAAGGTTTGGATGTGGAAACATTGATCAATTAAGGATGAATGAAATTAATTACATTTGTAGAAGCTATTCCAAAACAAAGGGTGGACCTAGGAAGGGAAAATAAGTGAAAAGTTTGAATCCAGATATGAACAAACTAATGGATGAATTAGCAAACTTTAAAATAGACATTTTAGTTCAATTAACCTCTACTATGGATGGATTACAAGCTAAAGAAAATGCCAAAACTAAACCATTAGCCATGTATTGTCCTAGATGTAGGAAGAAGCATGCAATAAGGGAATGTCCTTTGGATTAAAAAAAAGTATGTATTATGTGTGAATATAAAGAACATGATATTCATGTTTGTTCTCTTCTTTCACTCATAAAGAATCAACTCAAACAAACCAATACATCATCCACAACAGAAGAATTGAATTTTGTTTAGAGACATCCTAGCTAAGGGCAGTTTATGCCGAGATCGGTTCCTAATCCTTGGATGATGCCATTGGTGGCTCGAGACATTACCACAAAATTGGGGATAGCCACCTTAGGCACCTCAAATTAACATGGAATCCTCGGGATTGGGCAAGTCAAGCTTGGTATACCGAGGGACATCAACAACCTTGGGTTGGTCAAGGAAATCCTTATGCTTAGTCACAACCTAGATGGGGCCCTAGTAATTATGTGCAAGGGAAAACATATCCAAATCAGAACCAACAAGCCATAATGGGATCTCCAACACAAAATTCACAGGCTGAAAATGTATTCTAAATGCAAATGACAACACGGCCCGTAAGAGTAAACCCAAGAAACAAAAAACAACTCCTATCTACGAAACAAAACCAAAAAAATAGTTGATTTAAATGCCATGGATTGTAAGGATATTTAAACTAGATCTAGAAAAATAGTTAACACCACTTGTTATAATCAATAAAATGACAAACGAAACTAAAACCCCTAGTACGATTATTCCCAATAAATATGTAAAAGAGAGAGATAAGGAGCCAGATAGCAACTCTACTGAGACTCCATTTCCAGAGAGATTTAAAGAAGCTATAGAAATTAAGGAATCTGAATTGGTGTAGGAACTAAGGAGACTGAATATTGAAATACCATTGTTACAAGCAATTAAGGACATTCCATAATTAAACAAATTAATCAAAATGCTATGTTTGAAAAGGCCTGGAAGAAAGAAGCAATACCCCAAGACTATTAAGGTAGATGGGAAACTTGCTAATTTATTAGCAGGAAAGCTCCTACTTCCCAAATATGGAGATCCTAGAAGCCCTATTATTTCTATCTCTATAGGGAATAAAGATATACATAACATTTTGGTTGATTTGGGAGTGACTATAAATGTAATGACAATGGACACTCTGAAAACATTTCCATTAACAGGTATATAACCTACTAACACCATATTACAAATGGTAGATCAGTCTATATCAAAACCAGGAGGATTTATCGAATATGTGGTAGTTATGGTGGAGTTATGGGAATATCTAGTAGAATTCCTTATATTTCATCCAAAAGGTAAAACACTTGGTTATCCCATTATTTTGGGCAGACCATGGTTAGCTACGGTTTTACCTTAATTGATTACGAGTCGGGTGATATAACTATCTCAAATGGTAAGAATTATAAGAAAATTTCCTTATATCATTATACATGACCTTTTATTGACAATCAAGAGCAATTATGGGTTAATAATCCTAATATTAATGAGTAAACTTTGTCTTCTTTGGATATGATAACATTGCATAATCATGTACGGAAATAGAAGATATGATTAACCCACCATTGAATGTACACCAATTGTTCTTGGAGCAATCGGAATAGTTTTGAACCTACAAAATTAGTTTCAAACTTAGTTCGAAATCCATCACATTTAGTTTTGAACCATCATAGTTAGTTCTGGAACCATCACAATTAGTCCCAAAACCACACCAACGGTAATTCCCTGCAAATGAAGATAATTTTTCTCTGGAGGAATGAGATTTCTCTTAGGGAGAGGAAGAATTTGTATCTTCATCTTCACATATATCAGGAGATGATGAAGAATTTCTGGAAAATAGTAGTGACGAAGGAGTTCGACCTACAACAAGATAAGTATCATAACTCTTCCTGTTGTCCTTTGTCCAACATTCTGTCTCAAGGAACTTTTGGAGATGTTTCTATATATCATATGTTGTTGCCACATGCATGTCCACTAAACACCTTAATGGAACCCTTTCAAAAATCAATTCATCATACACCGGAACCAAACATGTTGAGATTCAATTGGGTAAACTTTTAAATATTAATAGTTGGTTGAAGAATGATGAAGAAGCTAAACTATTGGATGTTCGGAAAGATCATACTAGAAAGATTTTACTTGGGACTATAAATACATGAAAGGAATTCATCCAAGTATCTTCACCCATCACATCTATACTTAAAACATTAGACCAGTTAGGAAACCTTAGAGAAGGATTAATCCAGCCTTAAAGGATATAGTCAAACAAGAAATTGAAAAACTACTACAAGTATGTTTTATCTACCCTATCTCAGATAGCCAGTGGGTGTCTCCTCTTGTAATCATCCCTAAAAATAATGGAAAATGGAGAATTTTTGTTGACTATAGGGAACGGAACAAAGCCACACTGAGATATTATTTTCCCTTACCATTCATAGATCAAGTCTTAGACAACCTTTCGAGTAAATAATACTTTTCCTTCATAGATGGCTTTAGTGGATACAATCAAACTAGACTTTCTGCTAAGGCTCATGATAAAACTACATTTACATATCCATGGGGTACCTTTGTCTACAGGGTATTACCATTTGGATTATGTAATGCTCTAGCAACCTTCCAAAGAGATGTGTTAGTAATTTTTTAGCAGACCTAAAAATGACTGTGTAGAGGTATATATGGATAACTTCACTTTGCATGGAGACACATTTGATGATGCTTTGAGGAATTTAGAAAGAGTATTAATGATATGTTAGCAACGCAATTTATCTCTTAGTCATGAAAAATGTTTAATGATGGTTGATGAGGGGATTGTATTAGGACACCATATTTCAAAAAGAGGAATTTAGGTTGATAAAAGCAAAAACATAATTATTTCATACTTACCTATTCCTCAGACCCCCACTGATATCAAGTCATTTTTAGGACATGTTGGGTACTATAGATGCTTTATCAAGGATTTTAGTAAAATTGTTGCCCCCATGTTTAATTTACTTACCAAGGACTGTGAATTTCTTTGGGATGAAAAGTGTCAACATGCTTTTGAAGAAATTAAAGAGAAATTAATAATTTCCCCAATATTGAGAGGACCTAATTGGGAGAAACATTTTCACATCCAAATTGATGCCTCAAATAACTCAATTGGTGCAGTTTTGGGACAGAAAATATGAAGAAGGAAAAATGTATGTTATCTATTACCTTAGCAAAAATCTTACTCCCACTAAAAGAAATTACACCACCACTGAAAAATAATTTCTTGCTATGATCTATGCAATTAATAAGTTTAGACATTACATTACAGGGTACAAAATATTTGTACATACAGATCACTTAGCAATTAAATATTTAATGAAAAAACTAGTGGTTGGAGGTAGAATAATTAGATGGTTATTTCTTTTACAAGAATTTGATATTACCATTGTAGAAAATCTAGGTAAATATAATGTGGTAGTTGATTTCTTGTCAAGACTAACCACTACATGGGAGCAAGATCTAGTCAAGGAAAAATTTCCAGATGAACAATTGTTTGTTATTTCAGCTGATACACCATGGTTTGCTGATATGAAAATTATCTTTCAACAAGGAATTTTCCTCCTTTCACTAAGAAACATATAAAGAAGTTAATCAAAACCAGTTCACAATTCAAATGGTTAAATGGAATGCTATTTAAATGTGGTCTTGATTTGGTTTTATGCAGATGTGTAAGAGAAGATGAAATCTTTGACATCCTTCGGGCATGTCATGATGAACCAAGTGGAGGACACTATTTAATGAAAAGAACAACTCACAAGATACGTGGCACTAGTTATTATTGGCCATCTCTATACAAAGATGTGAAGAGATATATTAAGTAGTGTGATCCTTATCAAAGGATGGGACAACCAACCTTTACCAATGAAATGCCTTTACTGACCTCAAGTAGTGATTGAACCATTTGAGAGATGGGGGTTGGATTTTGTTGGTCCCTTTAATCCTCCTTCATAAGGAAAATAGAACATTTCTTGTGTGTACCGATTATGTGACAAAGTGGGTAGAAGTGTAGGTTTTAAAAATGTCACTAAGAAACCATTGTTGATTTCCTTTGGCACAAATTACTTTAAATTTTGGAGCACCAAGGAGCATAGTTTCAGACCAGGGACCACAATTTATGTCTAATATGATCCAGGATTTCACAAAGTATTATCACTCAATCATAGGATGTCATCTCCCTATCACCCACAATCAAATGGACAATCAAGTAATGAACAAATAATTGGAAAACATCCTTACCAAAACAGTTGAAACAGGTAGAAAGGATTGGGTAAAGAGAATACCCAAAGCTTTCTAGGCTTACAATACAACTTAGAAAACTAAAACAAGGTTTTCACCATATGAGTTATTCTATGGGAAATATCCCTTATTTCCTATTGAGTTTGAACTACAGACATTGAGGACAATAGTTAAGGTAGGTATTGAGTTGGATGCAGCTCAAAAGGAGAGAATCCTTCAACTCAATGAGTTGGATGAATTGAGGATGGAAGCACTTCAACAGACGAAGATAATCCAAGATCAAAGGAAGCAATGGCATGATACACATATCAAGAAAATAAAATTCAAAGTAGGAGACTGGGCATTGTTGTTTGATTCTAAGTACCAACAATTCAAAGGAAAATTGAGAACTAGATGGTTGGGACCTTATTAGACTGATCAAATATTTGATGATGATTCTATTCATTACTTCTCATTGATGGTAGCAGAAGAACACTCTTGGTCAATGGACATAGGCTAAAAATTTATAGGAATTCTCCTACTAAGGATGAATTCTTGAGGAAGATTGAAGCAGATAAATAATTTGATCATATGGAAGAATCCAGTTCTTCCAAAATGATCAAATAATTAGATGGACATATCCAGAATAAAGGGAAGAGAATGAAAACCATTAAATGGCATTTTCTTCCCAAAAAAAAAATTTAAAAAAAAAAAAACAAGGGAAGAGAGTGAAAACCAGTAAATGGTGTTCTCTTCCCCAAAAAAAATTTCTCTCAAGATCAATTGAAAACCAACAATGGTAGTTGATCTTCTCAAATAAATGGCTAATTCAAAATAAAAAAATTCTTTGGAATTCCAACTATTTTTCTAACCATTTTCCTTTTGTTTCACTTTTTAGGAATGATGAGTCATCATGATAGAGGGATTACATCATCAAGGATGGTAATTATGTCTTTAACTTATTAAAGGTTAGATTAAAATTTCGCATGTGTGATTAGATTTGATTTAAAAGATTGGTATGATGAGTCATCTATTGTACATCATGATTAAAAGTGAGTAATCATGAGAAATATATTGATGGAATAAATTGGCGGCATAGTTATAATGAGTTATCATTAGTGTGGAATCAACAAAGTGAAAACTAGTTGTAGAGAAACTTCAAGGAAGAAGCAACGAATTAGGTTTGCATTCCGTAGCTACAACACATGAAATTTCGTAGCTAAATTTTTCAGTTCCCATAGCTAAGCGAAGAGTTCTTCAGCCAACCTACACAAGATTAAAGGAGAATGAATTTGAATCACCTCTGTATCATGGGGATTAAAAATAAGTCGGAACTAGAGGATGATACCTAGCTCATTGTAGATGAAGAAGTGGCAGCTATCTTTCAATAGGTAGGATGGCTGGAATTTTTGAGAAAGTTCCCCAAGTATAATGACGAATTGGTGAGATAATTTGTTATAAATTTAGAGAAATCTAGGACAAAGGTTAGAAATTTTTTCATTCCTTTTTCTGTGAATACAATAAGTAATATATCTGGAGTGCCAATTGTGCATGTCCCAAACCCTGTCAGAGGGACATTAAAAGAACTGGTTAAAACCCTACTGAAAAAGATGGAAGTTGAACCCCAATATATTTACAACATAAAGAAAATCATAAAATGGGACAAAAGGGTTAGCTTTCCCAAACCCTTTGACAGAGTGGCATTTTGGATAGTCAAGTATTTAACTTGTGATGGTCAATTTGGGTTGGTAGGAAGAGAAGTTATGAAGATCCTCATATACCTTAGATATGGAGCTACAAAACTAGAATATATAGTAAACCTTCCAAGGTTTCTTTTTTATTCCATCCATACAATGGCCCAGAGGTATTCCTAGGGTGTGGGAACAATCAGACATCATGGGTTAGTGCATTTAGTGTGCCAACACCATTTTATTTTGAAGAAAAATGAAGAAGAAATGTGGGAGAAATTTCTTAGCAAGTTTAAGTAGAACCACGATATTCTCGGGAGAGAGTAATAAAAACTCCTACTCTCGCAACTAATTTGGAAATTTATGTGACTACAGAGGAAAAGAAAGAACTAGGTGGAGAGGAAATACCAAAAATGAAGAAGATATGGAAGAAGGAATAAAAATGCATAACCTATTGTTCCTTCTAAAGAAATTCATTCCTCTACAGTAGCTACAGGAGAGCTAATATTTGTCTCTAACAGTGACAGTTCACCTAAGCAAGAGAAAGAGGTGAAAATCAGAAAAATATCTAGGAGGAGACCCATTTCTATACATTTTGAGGCTCCTCAAAGAAGAAGATTTCATAAAAGGTCTAGAGAAATCCTAGACAAAATGAGAGAACTGGAAAAGATGGAAAAAGAGGCTACTGATATTTTGGGCAGCATGGTCACGACTCCTCCTAAACCAAGCCAAACAAAGATAGAAAAAGAAGATGAGAGATTTGAGGAATAAATTTTCCAAGAGATGGGTTAATCAACAACACCATCACATGAAGAATATGAATTGGCATCTTGGAAACGGAAAGGGAAATCCCCTCTGGTAGAAGAAGAATGCTTAACCCCCAAGGAACTTTCAGAGAAAGAAGAGAAACAAGTTAAACAGGTTCTATTTTGGTCCAGAGAAGAACTCATTATTAGATAAAAGGATGAGGAGTTGAATTTTCTCAAACTTAAATTGGAACAGAGACAAATGGTCATTGGGAATTAAAAACTCAACTCATTAACAAGACTGAGGAATTGATAAGAGTTAAACATCAGATAATGGAGAAAGAGGAAGAATGTCAAAATTCTAGAAAACAAATTGCTCTATCAATAGTCTCTACAAAAATTGAATTAACTTATTGGCCACTTAAACAGCTATGGGATGATACTTGTAGAGAACTCAGTGAAGCCAAGACATCCAATGAGAACTTGAAAAGCAAGATGGAAGAAGAAAATAAATCAAGGAAGGAATGGGAAGAAATTTTTTACAAAGAATAAGAAGATAAATATAAATATCTTGTGAAAATACAAATGGTTTGCATGATGAGTGAGAAATTGTTTACATGCAGGAGGCGTTCTCCCCGCATATAGTGTGTTTTTGGAGGAACAATTCATTCACTAGCAGTTGTCAAGGATAGCATGTGGCCTTCCACATGAAATAAAATATGAAGTTGATTTCATGGTAGCCTATTCCTTAGCCAATGCAGAGCAGAAAAATATTCTCTGTGAATTCTATCTCTGTAATTTCATGCTAGAAAAGAACTCAAGTTTTATGATCAATTTGTATGTAGGGGAGAGCCAACTTAATTCCTTTGTTTCTATTCTTCAAAATTAGATTTCATGGAAGTATAGGCAGTCAGAGCATATGTTAAAGGCTAGTTCATCTGGTCTCTAGATGAGGATTCATTATGGTAAACCATCTGCCTTTACTACACATTTCAGATCCCATACATTTGATAAAAGGTTCAAAGAACCTTATCTTGTCAATTTACTTGAAGTATTAATGTCTTCACTTCTTATGAAGAGGAAAATTTTGAAGATATTTATGAGGCATGTTTGAAAAGATAGGAATTTATCTCATGGTGTCATTGAGAAGAAGGGAAGTAATATCTCCCTCAAACTTGATCTGGATTCTAGAAAGAAAAAGATTTATGCACAATAATTCCTCGGATCAATGAATCCCACATGCACATATGGATAGGAATGCGAACAAGGAACCCTCTATTTCTCACCCCCATATCTTGTTGGAAAAATAGAAAACCTCAAGATCCTACTCAATTGTAAGAATGGTAGAGGAAAGTAGAAGCAGGTAGGGTATAGTACCTCTGAATTAAAGCATTGGGATATTCAGTTCAAGCCATTTGACCTAAGCAATCAAATGGAATTCAAAATATATAACCCTAAATTTTAAGAGTAAATTTTGTAAAGGGACTTACAGGATAAGTAAGCATGGGGGAAATGATGAGGCTAGAATATGCCCGTTAAATGTACAATAAATGATCTCATCTTACTCTCCTTTTTATTAAGTTTGACTACATTTTGTGACTTTTGTTTGATCTGATATAAGTTAGGATGTAATTGTCCATCTTTTGTTGATTTTAGTTCTAACATTTAAAAACTTTTAAATTCCTAACTAAGTGCTTTGGAAACTCAGTTTGGTAATAAAACAGTCATAATCAAGAACAAATATGAAATAGATTGCATGTTTTTGGAAGCATTGGAATCAATACAGTTTAGTTCGAACTTCAGGACTTAGTTCCGAGAACTCCACCACGCAAAGAACGAGTTCTATCACTTAGTTCTGAAAATTTCAGACTTAGTTCCGAACTCTAGTACTTTGTTCGAGAATTAGTTCTCAAACTCTTGTAGATAGCTCCGAACTCTCTCGGTTATACCTAGAATGGTTTCCTTTAGTTCCAAAACTCTTCTAAAGTTCCGGAACTGATATGAATCTATTCCAAATGACAGCCAGTGATTTGTCAAATCAATGATCCTATCAATCAGGAGAATATTAGAAGACTTACGACTCTCCATACTCGTAGATCCAGGATAATTATCACATAGCTATATGTATGACCATCCATGTTCCAATTTAGCATCTATTCTAGGCATGATTCAGTTCCATCGTATCAATGGAACAATTACGGCCATAAATGCACCCTTGGAAGAAGTATATATATACAGACCTGTAGATATATAGATATAGGAATATAGATATAGAACAAGAGATAGATATAGATTGATATACATAGATCCAACACGTTTTTGTAATGTAGAACATTTTATCAATAAAATAACCATTTTTTTGAGAGAAAATTAAGTTATCCAATCCTATTTCAAGGTGGAGTAAGGGCCAACTCCTCTAAGAACCAGGATCCTCATTTTTTTGGTATTTAAATTTTAAAGCAAATAGTTTAGATCTCATAATTTTTAATCACTTTTAATTCCTTAAATTGAAAATTTTTGTAGACTTTTCCTAAGTGTTCTAGATTAAGTTCTTATTTATGTAAAATCATTTTCTAGCACTTTCAATAGTGTGTTTATTTCAAGAAATTCCTTTCTTCAAAGTGTGTTTATTTCCAGCAATTCATTTCTACAAAGTGTGTTTACTTCCAAGGCAAAGTGTGTTTATTTCCAAAAATTCATTTCTGTATAGTGTGTTTACTTCCAACAGGTTTTCATAGTTTGATTCCAATAAGGTTTTTAACCAAGAAGTCCTTAAGACATTGAAAAGTTCCCCCATAAAATAAAAAATGCATACAATCAATTACTAGATTTCTTAGATTCTTCTTATTGCATATAGCTTTAGACACACCCCTAGTTTGAATATGACATCAACAGAGAGTTGATTAAATGAAGGGAATAATGACACCCATCACTTGGGATGAGCTAGCTACATTTGGATTGTACAGTTAAAATGGCTTAGTATGGAGGTGATAGTGTCTAAAAATTTGGGCTTATTGCCTCTTAATAGATATAAACTCATTCCCAAAATTTTGTAATTGTTTCATTACTTCTTGCAATTCAGCTGAGGTACTTGAAGAAGTGGATGCTTGGCTAGATATTTGATTTCTTTGGGTTGGGATAGGGATAACTCAAGCATTTGATGGGAATTTGGGTTCTCAATCTTTGGGAAAATAGGAATTAGATGTCTAAGAGCAAGTTTCGTAGCCTGAATAAGACTATTCTCATCCCTAATAGTAATTGCATAAGCACCAGGAAATTTTACACCCCCATAGATTGAATCATGAAAACAATATCAAAATTTAGTGCTCTTAAAAGGTAAAGAAAATCACCTTCTAGAGTTGGTCTCATCAGAACTGGAATTTTGTCCCATGTCTTCTGAAATCCTAAATTGAAGTCTATCATGATCTCATTAGGAGCCCTCTTTATAGTTGTCAATTGTTCTAATAAGGAGAGGTTATTTGAATTTTCCTAGAATTGATTACAAAGGGTTGTTCCAAAATTATCCCAATTAGGAATTTTTCCCCCTACCAAACTCCTAAACCCTTGAAGATATTTTCCCTTGAATGAGGGAGTCAACAGCTTGATAGCTACATCTTGTTCAACAATTTGATGAACAGCACTGTACATTGGAAATATCTTAAATATGGTCAGCTAGAGTGGTATGGTTCTCCCCAATGAAGTAAGGTATACTTTTTAGAGATTCCACTGGGTTGGGATGATTTATATTGAGAGTAAGATGGTTACTACTAGCGAAGTTCACAAATGGTAGATTACTTTGTTGTGTCTTTCAAATAGGTCTTAGAATTCTAATAGACTACAAGAAAGGCCTTTTGGGAGCCAGTGTGGACAAAGTCCTATTTGGTGGTGAAGGTGAAGGTGGCCTCAAAAATTTTCTGCCCCTTCTTCTCCTCCCAGATGATAACTGCAAGTATTCAAAAGTTCCCTTTTATGTTGTTCTTGACCTTGTTTGAATTCTTCTCATGAAACTCAAGCACCTTAGCTATTGAAACTAGTTGATATAAATCTTGGAGTTGCCATATGTGTTGTTATAGAGCCTCCAAAGGCTAAAATTTTACTAAGATACACACCCAAACTTGGAAAAAATGGAAATATTAAATTCTACTTGTCCAATCGGGCATGACGAAACTATTATAACAAAAAAGTGGCACCATATGATTGTTTGATATAAATCCCTACTTTTTGGCTAACATGGGATGATATCAAAAGTGTGGGACTTGCATAAATGAGATCAACCTCTAGATAAGGTTGGTTCCTCTACCTAAATCTAATTCTAAAATACTCCCAAGGATATAAATGCAACTATATACTCCTATTCTAACAATCCAAGGGACCATGGAGAGAGAGAGAGAGAGAGAGAGAGAGAGAGAGAGAGAGAGAGATGCATAAGAATGGGAACTATTATATTATTAGAGTTGATAGAACCAAGGAAAGGGTTGAGAGTTACTATCAAATGAGGGAAAATGGGAGAAAAATGATGAAAGATATAAGTGCCACGGTCTAACATAACCTTGAAACCACCATATCCATAAAACATGACAGATCTAAACCTACAAAGAGACTAAAAATATGTACAATATACCTGCAATATGCAATGGAAGGCAAGGAAAAAACAATAGAATAAAGCTAGGGAAGAAAATAACCACAAAAAAATTATTTTATTTATGTAAAAATATGCACAATACATTACAATGAAGGTAAGAGGAAAATTTCACCATGAAGAAGCTTAGATCTAGGGCTTTGAACTTATATACACATGTGGAGCACTTGAAATAGAATGCACAAGCATTACAAGAATGTCCAACCCCTGCAAATGAGCCCCTTTTTACAATATATAGAAAATGGGAGAGAGAAAGAGGGGAGAAAGAGGGAAATTTGAATTCAGGCCTCCACCCACCAATAAGATGCATTAATTATCTGAAAAAGGGCATGGGTGACTTGCAAATCCATATATCAATGATATTTTCCTTGTGGAAGAAGGAAGACATCATATCATATCAAATCTCATTATTCAGCTACCTAGAACTGCACCCTTTAATGTTGGAAGTGCTTTTTCCTTTTTCATCCACCTACCCCTATTAAAATATGATTTTTTGGATTCCATGATGTGGTGCTTAAAGAGAAATTTCTGAAAAGTCTAATTTTTCAAAATTTGGTGACCAGGAGTGAGATATGGCCATGTGGATATGGAGGGGTCGTGAAGGAACATGGGTTCCTTGAATAGTGCTATAATCCACAATTTTTTTTTTTCCATTTATTATGCGGGTATATTGGATATCTAGGGAACTCGCTGGTACTAAGGATCTAGGGCCCGAGTTCCATTAATCCCCGCATCATCTGCAGGTGGATTTTCATTTGTGTTGGTCTGATATGCAAGTCCGGGTGGAACTTAGGAATCTGTTACACATGGTACTCGATTCTCTAAACTCCCTCTTCTCCGTATTAAAATTCCCCATCTTATTTAGCTCCTCGAAACCCATTCCATGTGTTGTGGCTTATTTACTCCCATGGGAACTCACCTCCCCATGGAACTGCTCCTTACGATCTCAATTCACCAAACACCTCTTTCCACAAAACATTGAACTCCTTGCTCACTAGTTTGTTAGCTTGATCCATGGATTAAATTGAAGTGCATGGGACATTTGAACTCATGGAACTAGTTCCTGAGTTCTATCTAGTGCTTTTAATCCCACACTCCTTTTTGATCGGATCCTAATTCAAGACGAGAAACAACCGATTCTTGAGAACTGCTTCGTCATTCACACTCGTTCCTTCAATGCCTCCCGCCCGCACTAGACTCAACCCCTTTACTTGCAAAAATTGAAAATGTGGGGAACTTGAGGCCCAAAGGAACTTGTTCCTTTTATTCCTCCCATACCTACAAAACCCACAAAACACTAGAAATGACCAAATTTTCCCAATTTTCTCAAATTTTCTAACTATTTTGGATCTTCATGGATATGGGGAGTTAGGAAAAAATGGAGAAATGTCTTGAAACAATTACAAGTGCCCCAAAGCATGAATATACTTGATTTTTTTAGATTATCCTTTAAAGATCCAACAAACTACCCAAGTCCAATTTTTTGAAGTAAGCCAATTTTTCCAGGGGGAAGAAATGGATAACAATAACACTAGACCTTTCTCTCCAACACTTCTTCTCATCATGACGTGAGATCACACAAGAAAAATCACACTTGGCATGAGATCTCCCAAAAACTCATTCTTGTCGTGAGATCACCCAAAAGCATGTTATTCTACAACATTTCAGACAATTTCTATCCTTTTCACTCACCACGGATCATGTGTGCATGTTCCTTTTTGCATTTTTACATACTTGGATCAGAATTTTTATATACAAAAATTTGACTACTTGTTTTCTCTTTTTTTTACAGATTCATCCTTATAAGAAGCAACAAATATCAAGCACAATGCAAGGACAAAAATTATAGTAGGTACAACATGGTACACACATACACTTTTTCACCCCTAGGATCACTCCCTCTTTCCTATATTAGCTTCCACACTTCATTTTTTTCTTGTCTTCTCGGCATGATTTCATCATCGATCTACATGGTTATTAAGTATGCATCTCTTATCTACTTTATTTTATAGAGTATTCACTCAACAACATAAAGTGGGGGAAATGTAGACACTAAATCATGCACTTTGGGTACATTTCTAGGTCCTAATCACATACTACTATTCATATGGTTCCAAAGTGAGAAAACTAGTAATTGCAACTATCTTTGGCCTTTTTATGTGTTTCATGTCTTATTTATAGCCTCTTACACCCGACAACCTAGTCAATACTATATTTCTTTATCTTTTATGAATTTGGACACTATTACCTAGCCGGGGCTGTGCCTAGCACCCTCATCCCCTATGGGCGCCCTTGACCTATTTGTATCTTACTCACCTTTTTGGGCCTCTATCATCTTTTTG
The DNA here is from genome assembly GCA_018340775.1 of Taxus wallichiana var. yunnanensis. Taxonomy (NCBI): domain Eukaryota; kingdom Viridiplantae; phylum Streptophyta; class Pinopsida; order Cupressales; family Taxaceae; genus Taxus; species Taxus wallichiana. The sequence goes on along the minus strand of CM031244.1, from coordinate 425,506,403 downwards.
GCATCTTGTTTTCTTTTGGGTCAGCCTTTTAGTGTTCAATTGCAAAATTCAATCAAGGTAATCATCTAAAACTAAATTTATTTGACCATAATAAAGGGTCGATCTCTAAGCATCCGTAGAAACGTAAAATTTGCTTACGCGGTTTTATAGCTAAAATTGTACTAACTTCCCATCATAATTGGCGATTCATCGCTAATTAGCTAATGCTTCCTCCAATTCAGGTGATTAACGAAACTTTGTTAATTAACTATTCTTTGTTCCATTCTTGGGTGCCCCTTCACGACATTCTTTTAATCCTAATCCTCTATAATCAACTAATATGTTTAATAAACCCTTTTAGTATCTAAACATCCCTCTTTTGACCATTCAAAATCTCACTATTTCCCTCTAAGTCACTTCCACAAGCTTCATACACTATCTATTAAACCAATGTGATTAATTAGACCCCTCCCAACTCTCATAGGTTGTTAATCACTTACTAATCAAGATTAACTAGCCTAAAGCATGTTTATCCACTTCTAATCAAAAAGTGATTTTTGACTCACCTTTTGTCCCACATGCACTAGGATTCTAAACTTTCCCAAAAGGAAATCTATAAATACAAGCCTAGTGCACCCCTTTTCAACTTTACACCTTGACTCCTTGGAAATGCATGAGATCTCATTTGTATTAGCTAAAGTTATAAGACATTTGATCTTGAGCCCTCCTCCATTGTAGTGGCTTCTTCATCTTGCATCCATCACTCCAAGATTGGTTAGTAGGATAATATCTAAACATGGTCTTATAGCCATTATACAGAGATCTCTTCACCTTGTTTGGAGAAAACAACACAAATCTGATTGCTTAGGATCTAATTAGATTCATTTAAATTTATCAATCGAAAGAGGAAAACATAGCTTATGATGTGAGTTTAGTTTATTCAAAGTTTCATTCATATTTTAAAAAGTTATTTTTATAATATCTTATCTTAATGGTTCTTGTTAGATTAGTTTAAAGCTTTTAAAATCTTAGGTGTTTAGTTTCAATTCTTATAGATTTCTTAATTTACACATAAACACATATGGCATGCTTGGTGGGAGCGTATTCTATGGTCCATAGAAGTTGATTTCAAGCTTTGTGATTTACATCATTTTTTCTAACTATATCATGCATTTTGAGGATTGAATAGATTTGTCTCAAGCATTTTGCTAACCTTATGTGTGTTAAATATTCCTTTTGCATGCAAAGTTAATGGGTTTTGTTAGAAATTGGTTTAAAGAGAAAATTTATGACCTGTTTGCAATTTCAAAATCTTTTTTTCATCTTTTTTTGTTGTTCCGTACACACGCAGTGTTAGAACTGGGGGCGTATATGCTTAAAATCACATGTACTTGTAAATAAATGGTGTGCATACATTCCTGGAGGCATGCATACACTTCCTAACCCATGCATATGCTTCCCTGTATTTTGGACCCTTTGTAATGAAATTTACCAGACACATGCATTTTAACTCAAGGGTGTGCATACACTTTCAAGGACGCGCATACGCCTCTCGAGAATGCACACACATTTTTCTCCCTCTCGTTATCTTTCCTTTTAACAGACATGCACATACACTTATAGGGAGAAAATACGCTAATAAAGGTGTGCAGTGCTTCTCATCGCACGCATATGTTAAAGACTCGATTGTGTTTTTAACAAGGGCATGCATATGCTTCTTAAGCAAGCATGTGCATACACACTATTAGGGGAATCCATACATTCTAAAGGGAGTGCAAGTGGTGTAGTATAAGTTTAATTCTATGTTGAAATGAAAAAAAAATTCTTTGTATTTTCTAACGTTTTACAAGGTCTTCTTGAGTTACATTAGTGATTTTCATAGTTTCATTTTCATTTATAAGGCTAGGATCATGTATGCTCTTCCCTTGCTCCTTCTAGGTCATCTCGGGAATCGAATTGATTTAACACCTCTTCCATGCTTTCAAATACACATCATCAAATATTTTTAAGGGAATGGCCTTCAATTTGGGTAAAAATAATGAATTTTGTGTTTGATTTGTAAGCTTTATTCATTATTTTCTAACTAGTTGGATTTATTGTTGCGTATGCTCTTCCTTTGCATCTTAGGAATCAAAAGCAATGTTTAATCCTCTTTTATGATGCCTTAAACTACTAATATTTGCATGAAGGACCATACACTTGAGAAAGAACCAAGATTTAAAAAAACTACGACGTTTGTTGTATGTTTCCAATGGTGTGCAAAACCTAATTAAGCTAAAAGATAAAAAAACACACCACATTCAAAACACTTGATATATAGGTTCGGATAAGGGTAAACTTGTCCGCTTTAAACTAGGATAAAATACCTTTGGCATAATCCTTAAGATAACAAGATGGATGCTCCTAGAACCCCAAAGTAGTCCATACAAGAGGGAACCTTGTGGACAAAATGGGAAGCACTTCACTTACCTACTTGATTAGTTTACACTTGTGAGTTTAGAGTCAAAATTATCTCCATTGTGACCCCTGATGAAAATACAATTGAATGCATTTTATGCTCATTGTATTGAAGGGGGTAAAGTAAATCCAAGATACTCCAAGGTTTAGTTAGTGTGAATTTCTTGGAAAACCGAGCTCACAGAGGTAGTTTGTGATACCTAGTTGAGAGAAACAATAGGAATCCATTTCGTCTTGGAGCTAACTTGACCGACTCAAACCCATTTTGTTTCATAGAACTTTCATGAAGTTAAATTTTTTTTGGATTCAAAACATTTTTATTCAAACAAGGAGAGATTCCATCAAAGTTTAAACTAATCTTCTTTCATCACGAAATTTGGGAAGCATTACTCTGTCTTAGTTTTTCACTCTCCGTAAGACAAGGCAAAACTTTTCTGAAGTGAAGCTAACTATTTTTTTCAAGCCCATTTAATCTACTCCTTTGTCTTCTTATTTCCCATTTTGGGACAAAATAGAATGACATACGCGGATACCACTAGAAATAATCATGTCCACCACTTTTGTAATCTACTTGCATGACTAGGTTGCAATGTGTCGAATGAAACTATTGAAAGTGTGAATGGTACATCTTCATGTTCTAGTAGGCCCTTTGTCTCACACTCGTATTGATACACATTATCATCATAGTTAGGATTTTATCGTCATTAAATTCCTTTTATTTTTTCTTTACTTTTGTTATATCGATAAAATTTTGATGCTTACGTCTTGTTTCCTTTGGGAAACTTGATCTAAGTCTCTAAGTTTTATTATTACGCCACTTACATACATAGAACTTCTTGATATACTTGAGTTAGTTTTTGATTCCAACATTGTCTAGGGTTTTAGAATTTTTTTTGTTGTTAGAATTGTGGTGACATCATTTTGATAATAAAAATATTTCCTTTGTCTATGAAGCTTGATTAACGTATCCAAATAGTGTTTTTGTGTTGCTCACATTAGTAGCCTCCTTTTTCATAACTTGGACATTATTTGTTTCTATAAAAAAAATTAGTATAACTTTGATTGGATCATGTCAACACCTTCTTAGTACTTAGGCCTTGTTTATGTCAAACTTGACCTAAGTGGTGATATCTTGTTCTCGCTCATATGTTTACCTAACCTAGCATTTGATAGTGCCATTTACATAGGGAGTAGTTCCTTGTTGATGGATTAGTTTACCAAACTTGCATGATTGTGCCTTGTGTTTGTTCATTGTATTGATCTATTTTTCTAGGAAATACTTGTTAGATCCTTGGATTCTTTATTCTTTTACATTCAAAATTCTTGGACCATTTTCAAGCATTCTTTAGTGATCGTTACGACATTCACATTATAGGTTTTCACTTAGGTTTTTGGTATCGTTGATCACACTTGACAAAACCTTTGTAGACATGTCTCCATATTTACAAAATGTTTAGTTGGTCACAATGTCTAGTTGTTATGCTTCCCAAACCAACATGGAACTTCCTTCCATTTGAAGGAGTTCAATCACACTATCTAGGTCTTAGCATTTGGACCCAACAATGCTAACAATGACTAACTATCGCATTGTTCCTCAAACTTCTCATAACCATTGGTGTGATCATAATCCAAACTTTCTTTCTTATTTCCCATAATATTTTGATTCTTCTTATCAAAAATATTATTTTGATTCTCCTTAGTATCCTAATGATTTTGATCCAAATTATTATTCAAATTCCTCTAATTTGACTCCTAAGTCATGGTCCTCCCTTTATTTGCAAGACCCCTTTATCAATCGCTTGAACAACATCCTCTTCCTTTAAAGATTCATGCGAATCCAATTCCATCCAATCAAACACCTAATTTGACCATTGAGTCGTGGTCCTCCCTTTCTCTATAGGACCCCTTTTATCAGTCGCCTCAACAACCCCTTCCTCCGTCAAAGAGCTCTCTAACTCAAATTTCCTCTAATCAATCATCCAAATTGACCCATACGTCACAATATATTGCTAGATGAATGATCCTATTACTTTCCCAAAAATATGTCATCTTCTAGGTAAACTAATTCCATCTTCTTCCACTCGTGAGACATCTCAGTCCAAGTCTACTTCATCTCTCGAGTCATCTTCTTCCACTTGCAAGACATCTCATTCCAATTCTAATTTGTCTCTCGAGGCATATTCTTTTACTTATGAGACATCTCAATACAAATATACTTCATCTCTCGAGTCATATTCTTCTATCAATTGGAATCCAACCACTCTTTATCCCATAAGTCATATTGATCATACCTTTTTCCATATTCATCAATCTTCTAAAGATCGATGTTTGCATCCATGTCGAACCATTCATAAAAAATGATGTGCTAAGATATCTTTTTAACACGCTATCTTATTCCTTTGTGGACAAAATAATTTCAAACCTTCCCCTCACCAAACATCTTATAGATATTCCACACATGTTGGACCTCTTTCTTCTAATCAACATACATTGTCTAAAGAAAACCATCCATACTAATTGATTCATTTCGGAATGAAGAAGAAATTCGAATCTTTATGGGGGTACATGAAGATATTCCTCTAGAAGGTTACGAGAAAGAAATATCTTTAGACCTTGATACATTCACGTATTGTGGGGAAGAGGTTGATTCCTTTCATCAAGAAACAAAGGAAGACCCTAAGATCATCAAACATGATCCTCCTCTTATTATTTCATCTTCACCTTCCTCTATGCATGATGAGATTCCTAGGTCTAGCATTGATCCATGGCATATCTTCTCATCACTTGATCATTATTTATCTATCATAATTCCTCAATCACAATCTCACCTTGGGTCACCTCCTAGTATCCCATTGTCTTCTCCTATGTGTGGCCACCACCTGGTATCCCTCCATTTTCTACTTGTGAGTCACCTCTAGGTAGCCCATTATCTTCTATTCTCGGGCCACATCATAGTAGCCCTCCATTTTCTACTTGTGGGTCACCTCCAAGTAGCCCATTATCTTTTATTATTGGGCCACATCCTAGTAGCCCTCCATTATTTTCTATTTATAATTCACCTTGTGGTAGCCCATTATCTTCTCTTCTTGGGCCATGTCCTAGTATCCCTCCATTATTTTTTATTTATGAATCACCTTGGGGTATCCCATTACCTTCTATTCTTGGGTTGCATCCTAGTAGCCCTCCATTATTTTCTATTTATGAGTCACCTTGGGGTAGCCCATTACCTTCAATTCTTGGGTCACGTCCTAGTATCCCTTCATCCTCTTCTATCTATAGGACACCTCCGAAGTAGTCCCTCATCTTCTATACTTGGGCCACATCCTAGTAGTCCTTTGTCTTCTATCTATGGGACACCTCTTGGTACCCCATTTTCTTCCATCTTGGGGCCACATCCTAGTAGTCCTCCTTCATCTGTCTTTTGGCTCACCTCCTGGTAGCCCATATTCTTCAACCCTTGGATCATATTCTCTTCGTCCATCATATCATCCTCTTATCAATGACTGTGGAAATCTCACCATCATTTCTCACATTGATCCTAAACATCCACTTTCTTCTCCCACTTCTTGGGATCAGACGAGTCATGCCTTAGCTTATACGAAACCAAAACAGTTTCTTTATCAAGCTAAGATCAAAGTTCAAAGAGCTCTAAAGCTCCCAACAAATCAAACAACCATAAAGTTAAAAATAAAATGTAATTCAAGAATGCACACCAACACAACCATCAAGTATGACATAAAGTGCATAAACCTATGGATAGGGAACTCAAGCTCCCACATGCAAAACATGTGTTTCAAGATAAGTCACAATCATTTATTGAGTATGAGCTCACCACGATCATTGAGATCAGAGAGAATATGACCCTTGATAAGAAAAACACATATTCTCCCTTATCAAGGAAATCACGAACATTGTTGTTGAATCTTATCACACCAAGTGACATTATTGGTCCCAACTTCCAAAACCATAAAAAAATCTAAAAATCAAAACAATTCAGAAATACAAAAAAATGAGAAAACATTAAAAATCAAAGGTATAAAGATCAAACATTGCAATCAGGTATTGCATACACATGGATGTTCTTTCTTCCCTTTCTTGTTGTTCCTTTGCAAGTCACCCACCATTTTCATCCCTTCGATGATATTTTGGTTAGTCTCTTCACATGCATTTTGTGAAATTTATCTCTATGGTATCCATTTGACCTTGGTCTTTCATCACCTTGGTAAATTAAAGAACTGACTGACCTCGTAAAGATCCTATCACTATATACATCTAATAAACTTGTTACGAAGAAAATTTTGGACATATTTGTTGACACTAGCCAATTTCATCATCACAATCACTTCCACATCCTTCCATCAAGCCATTTTTGGTTCTTAACCCCTTGTCAAAACAATCAAGAGAGCTGAAATAATTTTTAGAAAGCAAAAGAATCAAAATCAAAATCAAAAAAAAAACATATTGATATATAACTCTCTCTTGGGGTATTTCCAATAATCTCTATCGGGGCTATGGAAATTTGGTCAGTGCAGAAGAAATGTTGCGAATAGAATCAAATACATCTCCATCGGGGCTATGGATGCTTGGTTGGTAGCGGAGCAATGTATGAATCTCCTTCCACCCTCCATTCATAAATCACCTATCAAAATAAATCATTCCTACACATTGGCTAGTGTTTCTTCACTTTTTTCTATCAATTCTTCCCTCCAAGAAGTAATAAACTTCTACATGCACACACTGGATCTCTATGAGCAAACAAGATTAGTATGTTACCAAGTGTCTTTTTTTGGACCTTGTTCAAACTCTTACTTTAGTCCTTATCTTGTCTCATGATTTTTGCCTTGGGCTAATCACCTTTTCATTATGAGGCTTCTAGCTACATTTTCCATACCCTTCCATAGAATTCATGCTTTTCTTTTACTACATCCATGTGTATAAGATTTCCTTTTTACTATGTTTGAGGGAAACTTTGTTCCTTCTTGCAATAAACAATCTTCTACTCCTATCTATCAGTGGCTTCTTGGCCAACTTACATTGGGGGCATCCTTGCTCCTTCTTGGCACTTCATTGGTTTGTGTTCATCATCAGTTTGAACATATCTATTTTTTCCTTGATCCAACCTATCCTCTTTTATATACGTGTGGCATTCTACCCTTGTACATCCCATCTAATGTTGGGGGCATCCACGTTTCTTCATTTTCATGTACATAGTTTCAAAAACTTTCAAAATGCCAAAAACATTCAAATACATTTCCATCGAAAACTCAAAAATAATATAAAACTTTCACAAAAATACTAAAAATTAAAACATCACATAAATCAAAACATCGTAATGAGCATGCACGCAGCTGAAGCCTATATCACATGCATCATACTCAAACATTGAAAATCATCCTATAAAACATCTTTCTTGGATTCTCGCATGGTCTTGTGCATGACTCGTGATCATTTGGATCTACCTTCCATTAACAAAAGTTAGTTTTCTTACTACATCTGTACTCTTTGGCACAACGAGTTGTTGGGTATTATTTCATAGTGCATGAATGCTTTTTCATAGAACCCTTACATCCTCGATGTCCCGCATTGCATGTACCCTTGCTTGGGGCACCGTCATTAACCCTTGTCATTAATTCACATAGGTTGAATCAAATCTTGATAAAAAAAACATTTATACAACTGTCTTGAACATTGTTTGTTTGAGTATGTGTGTTTGTACTTGTTTTCCATGTTAGGTTAGCTTGTTTACTTTCTCATATTGCATTGCATTCTGTATGTTGCATAGGGTTAGCATTTTGTCAATGAAAAATGTTCATGTATGGATTTTCATGTCATCTCACATGTTTTTTGTATGCGTTCATTTTAATAAGGACCGATGACATAGATCATGAGCAATATGATGAAATAAAGTTTTTTACATTAGCTGGATGCAAGTTATTTTCCATTCTCTTCATCTTCATCTTCCTTCCCTATCATTTTATTCTATCTAACACTATTCTTCTAAATCACTTGGGGCAAAATAGGGATCACCTTCTATCCCCCCTCTCCCCTTCACTTCTTCTATCCATTTCCTTCATATTTTCAATCGTCGATCAACCTCTTTCATCACCCCATTAAAACTCAAGGGGGCATCCTTCATTATAATAATTTTTCTTCTACCCCTTCAAAAAATTACTTGTTTATGCTTGTCTACTATCTTTGAAGTGGCATCACTTACGCCACCCCAAAGAGGGGAAATGTAGACACCTAAAATCTACTTACACATTTTATAGCTAAAATTATACTAACTTCCCATCAAAATTGGTGATTTCTCACTAATTAGCTAATGTTTCCTCTAATTCAGTCGATTAACAACACTTCATTAATTAACTATTCTTTTCTCCATTCTCAGGATGCCCATTCACGACATTATTTTGGTCGTAATCCCTCTATAATCAGCTAATTTGGCTAATAAACCCTTTTATTAGCTAAACATCCCTCTTTTAACCATTCAAAATCTCCCTATTTCCCTCTAAGTCACTTCTACAAGCTTCTTAGGCTATCTATCAAACACATGTGATTAATCAAACCCCTCCCAACTCTCATAGGTTGTTAATCACTTACTAATCAAGCTTAACTAGCCTAAAGCATGTTTATCCACTTCTAATCAAAAAGTTCTTTTTGACTCACCTTTTGTCCCACATGCACTAGGATTTTAAACTTTCCCAAAATGAAATCTATAAATACAATCCTAGTGCACCCTTTCAACTTTACACCTTGACTCCTTGGAAATACATGAGATCTCATTTGTATTAGCTAAAGCTATAAGACATTTGATCTTGAGCCCTCCTCCATTGTAGTGGCTTCTTCATCTTGCATCCATCACTCTAAGCTTGGTTAGTAGGAGAATATCTAAACATGGTCTTGTAGCCATTTTAGAGAGATCTCTTCACCTTGTTTGGAGCAAACAACACAAATATGATTGCTTAGGATCTAACTAGGTTCATTTAAAGTTAGCAATCTAAAGAGTAAAACATAGCTTAGGATGTTAGTTTGGTTTATTCAAAGTTTCATTCATATTTAAAGAAGTTAGTTTTATAAGCTCTTATCTTGATGGTTCTTATCGATTAGTTTAAAGCTTTAAAACTCTTACGTGTTTAGTTTCAAGTCTTATAGCTTTCCTAATTTACACATGAACACATCGTCTATTACTATCACCTAAGGTTACATCCAAAGGCATTTTAAGATCATCTAAGCATCCATTTAGCTTCATTTAAGGGATAAGGGACTGCATTCTTCTACATGCACTTCATAGGAGGGGAAGTTCATATTGATATCCACACATCTATTTACATTTCTACATTTAGCTATTTCTTGTTATTCATTGCATCTTGCACAAGATCCACCTAGGAACGATCCTACATACATGTACACAAAACTACATGGAGTCTCGAGATATAGTGCAACACTCGGTCGTAATTTCACTCGACAAATGACCACCGGGGTCAGTTTGACTCCCATTTGTATCTTTTTCTTTTTAGGATTTGATGTGTTTTGGGGTTTTGCACGAGGTTTTTTTAGGGTTATAGGTGAACTCGGTGATCTTATAGCGACATATAGGTGACCAACAATGAATATTAGTGAACATATTGTGATAGTACAAAATTTAGTTTCTAATGTTTTTCACAATTGTGGGTGCCTAGAAATATTCTCCAGTGCTAAGCACCCCCGACCCAATCTAGGCACCCCATTCCCAAAGATATCTAACATTTTTGTAACTTTATGGGCTTAGTTGCATCAATATCTCCTCCTATTCCATTAGTTTCTTATCTCAAAGACACCTTAGGATTTATTTCAAAATCAACTAAGTATATAATTCCCTCTCTCTTGCACTTAGGGTTTCAATTTCCATTTTCTTATTGCTTAATTCAAATCTATACAATATTACATTATCATTGTGTTGTGACTCTAGAATTAGGTTTTTAAAAATTTATATATTTTTAAAATCAGATATATACATGTTAGAGTAGGTATTTACCTTAGCTCATGTTCACTGGGTACTTTATTTACCTTTATTGTATTTATCCTCACCCACTTCGTGTGTGGATATTTATTTTATCTTATTTAGATATTAGGAGATATTATCTAGTTGTTAGGAATAGTTCTTTCCTTGATCTATGGTATTGACTAGATCCTTGATGTCTAGTCCTCTCATAAATCTATGGTCTTGACTAGTTCTTTGATGACTAGTTATTTCCTTGATTTATGGCTTGATCTATGACCTTGATCGGTTATTAGATTTTTAGATTGTTAGATTGTATTGCATTGAGTTCCATAATAATATATGATATTGTTGCTCATTTGTTTGCAAAGGTTAATGTAAAGTTATTTTGTCAAATTGCTTTCATCTTATAGATCGTGGTGTTTGATTAGCATCTATGTTCTTGGCTTGGTACGATCTAGTTATCGTTCCTTTCAATACATTCACTAAATAACCACACTTTAAAATTAGTTAGGCTTGATCATGCATAAATCAATAAAAATACCTAGTTATATAAACACAATCTAATCTAGATAAAAATAACAATGTAAAACATTAAATTACTTGGAAAGAATAAATAAATAAGGTTAGAGATGTAAATACACTAAAAATGTGAATCTGCAAGTATTCATCGATCAAATTCTTAGGAAAATTTAATAGAAATCATAACGAGCTACATTAGGAAAAATCAGAGTGTTAACCCTTGTTAACCATGTTTGTGAATATTGGACCAATTTTGTATTGTGGTATAAACCCTACAAAAATGGATTTATATTTTCAAAACATGATCTAAACTCTTAAATGCATTTTCTCTACCCCGATCTATGATATTTGTAGTCTTATCATTTTACCAAACAACCCAAGGCACGGTGACACATCACCAAGGTAGAACTTGAGTGCTCACCCAAAGTGTGCAAGGGTATCAAGTCCCTCTTTTATGACATATTTTTCAATTAGTTGGTGTGATTATAAACATATTCCATATCCATAATATCCATTCAATAATAAATCATAACATGAACTAGATCTATATCTTAACCATATGCAAGATTAACTCATACAAGAATCAAGATTAACTTTACCATGCAAGAACCAGTCACAGATGTGTCTACAAAAAATATCCAACCACAAAGATCCATTGTATTAATTATTGTAAAACAAAAAGCTTCATACATATATAATAATGTCACCATAAGTCATGTGTGCTTATAAACTAGCAAAATAACTCTATTATAGAACCCGACTCATAATCCCCCTAAGTAGTGCAAATCAATACATATTTATAGGTAGTGGGGACTTTCCCTTCACTACTCATGCACTCTCCAAAAATAGGTTACATGCTAAGAATAACCATGCACCCTTACATGATAAATACAAAATCATGCAAGCTTGCTAATAATAGATTATCTAATAATACAATTGCAGTCTAATCCTATTAATAGCTCCAAAACTATGCATGTTGCTTGATCTTCCACTTGTCTGAAATAGCCTTTGCATGCTTTCCAAGTCTTCTACAAAATTTTCTCCACACTCAATATCTATATTTAGCCTCATATTGAAAACAACTAAGTCATGTTTCCTTTCTTTCCTATGCGTTCCCCTGCTCCACTATCCTTATGCACGCACCTATGCGCCTTATGTCTACACAATCAATCCTTATGCACCTTCAATAATTAGGATACATTTCATCATCCCAACATTACCCCACACTTGCTTCATTGCCACCCCTAGAAATGGGTAATCATAACTTATCTCTCTACGAAAAAATAATAAGGATCAATTCTAGATATTTTTCTTTAACCTATGCTTCTAACTCATTTTATTCACTTAGCACCTTATTAGTTTTGTCAAGGATTTTTTCTAGTACCCCATCCACTTCATCTAGATTCATGTTCTCACCTTCATTTTGTAACACCCTAAGAACATTTTCTAGGCTCGAGATCATCCCTTCCATAACATCCATCTGCTGCGCCATGATTTTTCCAATCTCTTTGATCCTTTCCTTGTGAGGGTCTTGGGTTGTTGCAAGCGCATCACACTTTTATTCTACCAAAGTGAGCCTCTCCTCATGCCCAAGTTTTTCATTCTTTACTACCTTAAGGACCTCATTCTCCTCTTCCATATTCCTTGTCTTTATTATTATGTTAGGCGCCACACACATATTCAATTCCAAATCAACCTTTTTTAATTTGTCCTTCAAGGTATGCAATATAGATTCATAGCTAGTAATTTTGTGTGCAACCACCATCTTGGCCTTTTCTACTTATACTGCAACATCCTTTGGTTTTAGCATGCACATAGGGCCTTCTTCCATCATCATATGAACACGTGTGTGAAAATAGTGCATTACGGAGGAAAAATTTCGCACTCTATCTTCCACATCCAATCTTGCCTTCAAAATTTCATCTGTAATTTCTTCTGCCATACTCACCAATGTGATCACTTTTTCCTCCGCTGGGAACTTTATCTCAGTATATTTATCTTTTATATCTTATATAAGCACCTGAATAGTTTCCACTTTATCTATGTTTCGCACGTAACTTCTATAAATACCTTTGCTAGTGCATTACTCACCTATTCATCCAACATATGAGTAGGATTAACTATTACATGACGTGAGTGTGGTGATTTCTTCATTCTACATGAGACACAAGATTCTTCACACACATCGAAATCAGTCTCATCCATATGAGTCTGCATACTCCATGATAGTTATTTTCATGTGTGCATGGTCACCATTTTGAATCCATCAACTCCCAACCATATAGCTCCTCAAGTTATAATGTAATTTAGAACCTAGCATAGATAATATTTGTAAGATCATTTATATACCCCGTTGCATTGAGAGTCTCATATGTTCCTTCATCCTTCTCCTTCCCATAGCACTTACCCTTGGGAATGTGTACACCCATATCAAGAACTAGTCCTTCACCTGTTTGTGTAGTAATAGGCACACCAGATGGTTCACCATTATCTTCACTCTTCTATGCATCAATAGTGTCAATGCCCACTTTGTGTTCCCCTAATCCTCCTGCACAATCTCTCAATTCTTCATCCTGAAGTTCCTCAACATTCTCAGGGTCATCCTAGGTCTTCAGTGCATTATCTTCTTATTTTTCTCCCTCACTATCCTTCCTAGGAATGTACTTGCACCTTTTTTTCTTCTCTAGTTCTACCTTCATAGGGAAAGATCTAGGTGGCCTATGTAGTGGTTGTGAAGGTCCCATGCCTTGAGTTCTAGTTCTTCTCAATACTCTTTTGAACTGTGGATCCCTAGTGCCCTGTTCCACATTTACCTCCATAGTGTCTATTTCCACCACTTCTTCTTCCTTGCCTTCTTATTTTCTAGGAGGTATCAGCTCATGCAATCTCTTTTCCGCCATAATTTTTGTTCCCTTCCCATGTGCTCTAAGACACCACTATCTTCTTTAAGTTCCTATTCTTCTTCTTCATCACCAAGGGGAAAAGTGTCCTCTTCATCCTACAGCATGCCCACAATATGATTTCCCTTGGGCAGTCCAGGAAGGTTGAATTCATTTTCAACATACTTTCCATTTTCCAACTTGGGCCTAAGGTAAATGTATACAAGAGCTACCCCAGACTTCCTAATTACCAAACTCATAGCTTTAATATTAATATCATTTGAAATAAATTTTTCAATGTATGCAAACTTACTCGGGTAGACATATGTCTTTCGGAGTGTATGATAGTCATAATTCATTATGTCTACATTAAATACAAATCTACATGCATTTGAGAACACGTGTCTTGATGCACTCGAAAGTAGCGTGCGGTAAAGGCATATGGGAGCTTACAAGCAGGCTCCATTTTCCATCCTTCATGCCAAAGCACCCTTTGTCAAAGTGTTTGGTAAACCACAAATTGTACCTTTTTGTCTCATAGCAAAGGAAGATCCTTAGGTGTTATCCATTCCTTCTAAAATTCAACACATAGGTGCTCATACCAAATTTTTGTTCTTTATTTATAGGATCCACTCATGGACACATCACATGTGTACTTTGCAAATATTTCGCAAGATATTTCTTTTCCTCTGGGTATTACCACATCTTATCTTTTGGCCCATCAGGCACTCCAATTTCTACAAAAACAAGAGATAGAAGGATCACGCCAAAACTTATCTTCTCACCTTGGTATACCTCTTCAACAATGGTCTCAACAATAAAGCTAGCTAGATTGTAAACCACTCCTTCTATCATCTTCTTTGCTGACATGTAACCATGCCTTATTCACCTGTGACTAGCACTCTTGATTATTTAACTTAGTAAGAAGGTGCGATGCCACCTGGATAATAGGGTACTTTTACAACTTGGGGATATCAATCCCACACCCTAACTTCATGTATCCTAGCACTTTCTTAATCACTTTTATTGCCTCCTTGTCAGTGAGGTCACTACCTAATTCAGTACCCAAACTCCTTAGTCCTATCAAACTCCCAATCAGGGGTGTGGTAAGCCTCATTCATCACCCAACAAATTAGAATAAGTTCTCATGGACTCTGCTCATCAAACATTGATATAGATTTTCTGGTTTTCCAAATTAAGGGAGTTCATAAAGTTGCAAAACTCCTACATTTGACAATAACTTCTCCCCTGTGTCATCATACATAGCCATATCATTCTCTATTCTCATGGTTGTCTTTACCACCAACAACTTGTCCAGTTCATCTTTTTTATCTTTAGTTCTATGGTTATAATCACTTACTTTGCAGTGTCGAACGTGTGATTCCCAATCACGACCCATAAAACCCCTTTTGGATATTGCATTTCTAAAAATCAGATTTCGAGGGTTTCTTCAACTTCTACTTCAAATTCCTTCTATTTTCTTCCCCTTGTAGCCACTCCAAGTGTTCCCTTAGGAACCATAGAAACTATAAAAATGTGTTTTATCAGTCGATTTGAGCTCTGCAACTCAAAACCCACATTCCCTAGCTCAAAATTGAACCCTATCTATAGATTCTTCTCCTTACACGTATTTTTTTCACTCAAAATCCTTCTCCAATGGAATATCAATCAATCATGTGCACAAATTTATCTAGTTTAGTTTCATATCATAGCTTTTCACGCTTCTCACGCACTCGCTCTTCAACTCGCTCAATCTCTTCTTAATTGCAAAAGTAAAACTTATTTCACAAAGCACCACCTTATACAAATTTTGAAACTTTTTATGGATTTATCACTCTCCACCTACCACCGTACTTCAGCATTAAATTGGTGTTTTTTTCTTTTCCTACGTTGATTTTTCCCGTGCCTCGCTTATATCCTTCGACATGACTACTAGTCCTCGCCTAAAGACCTCTTTTCATGCACCTTCCTATGTCAAGTACTTTTCAACCGCTCCTTTCACTAATTAGTTTCCTATGTTATAGCCTACCTCACATTACACTGTGTGTTCATTCACCCATACATGGTCTTCATTCAGATAAATTCTTCTTTATCTGCACCCTTGTTCCAAGCACTTGCACAATTTTTCTCTATGCATATCCATCTTTCAGATAATATTCAAAATCAATCCATTTATCATGTATACACTCCACCCCACACTAAAATTATGTTTGTTCCTCTGTGCATGAATTCTATTGATAGTAATTAGCTTCTGGTGCAAAAACGTGCTTATTACACAAAACATTGAACTAAATTGAAAAAGCATAGCAATGATGAAAGGAAACACATATAAAGGTAATGAATTAAATGAAATCTAATCTAAATGGAAATATTTCCTTATTAAGAACACCAAGAAGACTTATTTATAATAGGGCTTCAACCTACTCCCATTGAAGTAATCGGGAAATTGTGTCCCATCCAGTGCCTGCAACTGAAAAGTGCCTGAATCAAGTATATAAGTCACAACATACAATCCCAGATAATGCACTGTGAGTTTCCCAAGGTGGTGTAAAAACTTGGAATCATATAGAAGAACCATCTGTCAAACTTTAAGCTTCTTATCCTTAATATGCCTATCATACCATGCCTTCTGCCTAGCCTTTTATGTCTTCTAAATCCATTTGGAAATAATGTGCCTTTCATCCAACTGTATCAATTTATCAATGCACTATTCCAGTGCTTTCTCATCATCCAAACCTCCTGTGTAAGCAATATTTAGAGAAGGTAACACAAATTCCATGGGCAAGATATCCTCCACGCTAAAACCAACTAAAAGGGTGTGGCTTTGTTCAATATTTTATAAGTTGTCCTATATGCCCAAAGTACAACAGAGACTTTATCATCCTAGTATTTCCTTCCAACATCACAAATATTTTTCAATGTATGTCCCAATATCTTGTTGAAATCCTCAGCAATTCCATTTTCCTGTGGGTGATAGGGTGTTGTTTTATGGTGTACCACCATAAATTCTACCAACAATATCCTGATAGTCTCATTAAGGAAATGAGTACCCATATCACTTGTCAAACTTAATGGACATCCATACTTGTTGATAATGTTATCCCACATAAACCTTGCTACCATAGTTTTCATATAATCCTTTGTAGGCATCACTTCTTCCCACCTTGTAAGATAATATGTATAAGTTATAATGTATCACAATCCAGGTCCTACGCTAGGGTGCAAAATAGGACCCACAAAGTCAATTTCCCACTTTTCAAAAGGTTCTGCACTAGCAATAGGTCTCAAAGGCATTTCATCTCTATGCCCAAGATTTCTAAGGTGCTTGACAATGGTCACATGCCTTACAATATTGTTTACAATCCTTATACAGTGTTTCCCACCACAAGCCAGCCAATAAAATCTTATGCATGGAAGCATCTCCTACATAATGTCCGCCTCCAATCCCACCATTAGCTTCCTCCATAATAGTTTTACACTCGTGATCAAGCACACACAAGCATAAAACTTCATCCCGACCTAATTTGTATAAATATCCATTGATCAACATATAAGGCACAACATATATGGCAAGTTGTTTCTTCTAGAAATTCTTCATCTCTTCATGCACCACACTAGTACGTAAAAATATAAAAATTTCCTCTAATTCATATGGCATGTGGTTCAACTTAAACAATTATGCATCCATCATTTTTCCTCAATGTTCGCATGTCCTCACCTGAATTAATCCTTGATAGATGATCTGGTCCAAAATTTCTATTGCTCGGCTTAACCACTCTTTTCACCAATAAGTTTCGTGCTTTCTAGGATGAAACAGATAGAAGGTAAAATGGTTGAGGAATACCTATTGGGTGAAGGTGGAAGGTAGAATGCACACGTTGTAGACTTTTGATATAATATTATTGTGTGAGCTTCTCTATAGCTAGGAGGAGCAGAGTTGTTTAATAAACACAACAAGACCACCAAATATTAATAATAATATAGTTTAGTAGACTTCTAGTGAATACTAGATCTGGGAAGTGAGGTTCTTCCTAGAAGGTTTTCAATCCAATTTAAAATATAAATTAATATTGCAAATATCATGAAGTAAGGAAATCCTATTGTAGTTATACGATTTAGGTATCTCGTGCAAATACAATAAGAAAATTATGATTAAATTTGGAGGTTTGGTAGGTTATTTTGGATTTTACAAGTCGACAGTGCCGGATTGATCGGGTGAGGTCAGGTTGGTTTTGGTTGATTGAAAAGCTTGGTGGTCAAAAGGAATGAAAGGAAACGGAGACAAATATAAGTCAGGTGACCTATGTCGGTATAGAGGTGAAACCCACGGTGGTTAGGTAACCGGCGTTGGTAGGGGAAATTGACAATAATTTGATAAAAAATTGTTTTTGGGCTTCTCTATGATTACATAGAGAGTGAGAAGGGTGTGGTTAGGTTTGTAATATTACTGAGAAGACTCAGGGATACATAGGGGAAGTCATGGAAGGAAAAAAAGGCTATAGGTGGTTGGGTTGGTAGATTAGTGAGGAGGTGGAGATAAAGGAATACAGGTAAAAATAAAGTATAATGAAAGAGGTAAGGAATATATACTTTAAGCAAGAAAAATATGATCGAAATCATAAATACTTACTTACCTTTACAAATATGGTAGGCTAAGGTGGATGGTAGTTTATCCATGAAGAGATTCTGAGTCGAGTGTCACAGTAGTACTCTCGTAGTTGATTATTTTGTGTCGGTTGGATGCTGAGAGGCTTTGGATTCACATTTGAATGCAATAGTTCTCTCAAAAATAAAATGACCAACCTAGGTAAAAGGTTTTAAAATTGTATATATAGGAACCAATGACGGTTAGGTAACCGAAACCACTGAGGAGGATAACCAATCGATTAAGGTAGATAAGTCTAGGTTTACCAAAAATAGGAAGATCTTCCATGATTTGGTGTGCCTTCCTCATTAAGTCCACTTAGGAAAGTGGACTTCATGTGAGAGAAGGTAGGAAGAACTTAAGAGAGGTCTAGTTAGGTTTAGGAAGAATTCTTAGTTAGCTAGGTCAAGTTAGTGACTCAACACCAAAATTTATAACTTAGTGTTGAGGGTGATGACTAAGTATGGAGGGTAATGACTTAGTGTTGAGGGATATGACTCAGTCAATATGAATTAAATGACCCCTAGAATGGGTTCGTGGAGAGGTGTCATGGTGAGGTGGGGGTATTAATTCATAATGTGAAGGTGAATATATTAGTAATAATTAGTAATGAGGCCATGGTGTGTTTAATTAATTAAAAGGGACCAAGGGGAGTGTGACCCAAATTTGGTGTCTACACCACCACTATAAAATCAAATTCCTGAAACAACAGAATCTAATGACATATGCACCCCTGTAAAATGGGATTGTTCACCAAATACTTAAGTGCCATGTGATTTGTATAAAATATAAAAGGTGTTGCCAACAAGTATTTTCTAAACTTATGCAGCGTGTAAATCATGGACAAGGCCTCATGCTCTGTAGTTGTATAATTCTATTTATTTGGGGTCAACTTCCTACTTGCAAAACAAATAGGATGATCAACAATACCTTCTCCGATTCATGCTAACAATGCTCTAATAGCCATACTAGAAGTATAAACATGCACATGAAATGGATTATCCCAATAAGGAAAGTACAAAATAGGCATTCTAGTTAGCCTTTCCTTTAATTTCTTAAATGTGTGTTGTTGCACTTCACCCTAATGGAATTTTCCCTTACTCTTCAACAATTCCTCCAAGGGCACAAAAATCCAAGCATAACCTTTAATAAACTTCATGTAATAACTTGTGTGCACCAAGAATCCATGCATCTCGCTCACGGTTAGTAGGTTCCTCCAAGCCCAAAATGACAACAACCTTAGCAGGATCTACCAACAAAACTTCATTATGGATAATATGTCCCAACATTTTTCTAAAGGGTATAACAAAAATGTACTTCTTAATGTTTAAGGATATGCTCAACTATCGATACCTCTCAAACATAAGTATTAAATTATCACAATGATCTTTCACAAACCCATAAATTTTCCAATCATCCAAGTAAACCTGCAAGAACTTATGAATGAATTCTTGGAATTCTTGCACAACAATGCGCGAAAATACTATAGGAACATTCTTCAATCTAAAAGTCATAACTATGTATGTAAAACTTCCCCATTCATTGGTGAAATTTTTCTTCTCTTGATCCTCTTTAGCAATCCTCACCTGATGATATACATAAAACCCATCAGTGAAGGAGTAAATATTACACCACCGTAACACCTTCCGAATCTCCTCTCGTAAATGGTGTGGGAAATGGATCTATTACACATGCAACATTCAACTCCCTATATTTCACACAAATTCTTATCCTTTCATATTTCTTTATACTTATCACCATGGGGCTAACCCACTTTATTCCTCAATGGGATCAATGATTCCAGATTTCAACATCTTATCAATCTCTTCCTTTACTTTGACATACAAATTAGGATTGATCATGTAATGCCTCTTCCTAACGAGGTGTGCACCTTCCTTTATCTTGATCCTCATCTCTCCCAAAGAGTGATGTACCCCTTTTAACGCATGATAGTCTCTAGAAATAAGTCCTAGAATTTGCGTAGCGAGCTCGATTATCTTTCTGCAACCTTTGAGTCGGACCAATAATCACCAATGATGGCCTCCATAGGTTCTACATTTGTCCCAATGTTGACCTTATTCATTTTTATAGGCTCGTGATATACATGTGCCTTCTCATCTACACTATCTAATACCTCACGCATACCCTCAGTATGCTAAAAATATAGATTCTCCACTTCTTCATCATCAATTACGTAGACCATCTTACCTTTTTATTTTTCTAGCAGGCACACCCAAGCTATTTTGTATTTGTCTCTTCTTCTTCAAAATGCACTTCTAGATTTGACTCAACTATTAAATCCTAAATAATTTCCTCAACCTTTGCACTATCTCCCATAGTCAAGTGCTTCATAACATGTAATGCCTCATTCATTGGAGGTTTAGTGGAAAAATAGTCAAAGGTATAAATCATACCTATAGTCAATTCTTGCAAATTTATTGTTTCTCTATTCAACTCTACATAAATATACCATACGCACATGCAACCTTGCAAGGTGAAAGTACAACTTGTGCACCCTTAGTGAAAGTGTTAAGGCCTCCTTCCCCTCTATCCAATGTCTCTCACACTATTGAACATGATGCGAATCACAATCCTTACCATGGAATTCACATGTTATGGTAGGTGCATTGCTTTGAACAAATATATCAAACAAGGCCGATTCTCACTTCTCACCACTTTAGAAGACCATCTTTGTGTACGATCCACTAGCGCGTGAATGTCCCACAAAACCATCTTTCCACTTGGTTTTTCCACTGGGATTCCATAGTGCGCAAGAATACTTCAATATTTCCTTCACCAATGTACCTTGGTACACAGTTACTTGCCTAACCGTCTAATGAAACATGGCTTACTTACGCACTTAAATTCACTTTTCATCTTGTGCTAAATCATCTCATAAGTCTCATGTTCCCATTCATCACATGAATCACTTATATCACTCATAGATTCTACATCATCCCACTGAATAACTCCTTCCTTTGATGGCTCAAGAACTTCAGGATCTCTAATGGTCCACACATAAATTCTATTCAAATCCTCTTCACTCAAAGGTTCTACATAACGTGTGTATTTTCCATCTGTCAAAGGAATGATGATGTTCTCTTCCTTTTTCTCAAAACTAATATATCCTTTCTTAAAGTTCAAATCAACATTATTCACCTAACACCAAGGGTGCCCAAGCAATCTTTGGAAAACTGTCTACCTCAAAAATCCCCAATAGCTCAAATTCCTAGTAAACTTGGCCCCTTGTATAGTAATAGTAGCATTCTTCAAGAATCCAATGGGCATGGCTTTAGTCTTGTTTTCCATAAGAAACACATTTGAATATGGCTGCAATGGTGGCCTCCCCATCTGATTCCATGCGTCTAAGGTGAGTACATTCACTTTTACACCTATATCAATCAAAATTTTAATCAACACCATCTGTCAACAACTTCATTCATAGTGATCTCTTTGTCATAATCCAAACTATGAGGAGGTAAGTTTAGATGTAAAATCTATCTCTCACGCTTAACTCTAGTGTGTGGCTTCTTCCCCCTTATCCATTCCCCAAACAAAGGAATGATGTTTTCTTGTCACAACATCTTACAAACCTCCTTTACATTGTCAACATCTTTCTAAGGAAGCTCAACTATGTTTTCTTGCTCTAGCTTTTGTGACTTCTCTTTTAAGAATTATATCTCACCCTTAAAGTTCTTAATAACTTCTATGGTTTTTGGATAAAATTCCTTCGATGAGTAGGGTCTAGATACTTTGCATTCAATACCTCTTATTTTGTAATAATCATCTTCTTCTTTGGAACATCCCTGACACGTGCAACCTTAGCACGTGCAAGACTAACATAGGCAACATCTCATGATCATGTGCTACTTTTAGCAGCCACTAATCTCCCACAGCATGTTGTACTCTAACCATTCCCACACCCTTATCTTGTTTGTGCTTCTTATGACAAGTGCTTATACAGATCTGGGAATTCTTCATAATTTTTGTTCTTTTTGCAAAAGGAGAAAATAACACTTTGAGTTAATTCATGCCTATAGTGATAAGGGGATCCACATGTATAAAATGTCCCACAAGGAAATTCACTTCATCCACTACCACGACTTCGGCCTCTGAATCCTCCATAGTATCCTCTACCTCTACCTTGACCACCTCCATCGAGTGCCCTTCATTGTAGCTATCGTGATGCTCACCTTGCTCCTTGGAATTGTTTGCAAAATTGGTGTGACATACACCAAAGATTATCAATGGCATTATGAATCTGATAAATCAACCTTAAATTCTTTATATCATGTGTGCTAGACCTACAAATCTTACAGCAACAGGATATGTTCTTCCTTATCACACGTTGCAACGGTGATAACATACATGAGTCATGAATCAAGTGACATATCTCGTATTCCAACAACATGGTGTGTGTACCAATTTACGAGGAAAATTATCCTTAGTGTGTCCCTCTACTTCACAGGTCCATGCACCAAATACCACTACGCGTCTCATGAGTTGAATTAGCTAAAAAATTTCAATTATTTTTCCATAGCTACAATCTAAGCCTCCAAAAATGGGCTAACTAAAATGTTTATTCTCCTAACTTCCTTAGCATGCAAAGCTTCCTCAAGTGCCCCACTCAGGTCTTTATAAGTCTTGTGTGAGAGTTCCCTTCTGAAAGGGTTGATAAAACCTCCAATGAACCATTGAACATGCTAACTCGGGTGAATATCATAAGTTAACATCGACAACAAAGTTTTGAATCACGCATCATACTCCCCAACACTTTCAGCCATGCCTTGCTTGATATCCTTCAGTGCCGATTCTCTTACTCGCTCAAACTCGGGTATGTGAAACTCTACTAATAAATCATCATGCAGCGTGGTATAGTGCACATAAGTCTGGTTTAGATCATAGTTTATGTACCAACTATGCGTGCATTCTTGCAAAGTTGTTGCAAATTGGCTTACCTTATTCTCTAGAGTTATAATCCCTTTAGCACACCATAGTGTCTCATGCATATGCACATTCTCAGCTGCATATTCAATTCCTTTGTATTCTAGGAGACGAAGAGACATCTCATAATACAATTGTTGGGGTTGGTACAAACCGTGCCCACTAGATCCAAAACCTATATTGCCTCATATCTTTCCTCTGCCTCTAGAATCTCTAGATCCAATAGATCCCTTTCCACCCTACCCTCCTAATCCTCCTCATATAGTAGGTAACAAAATAGAGGATGTGTTACCTTTTTTTTCAACAAATTGTGCTAAAATGAACTCCCACGGTTTGTGAAGTTGTACTACTTCCCGGACTTAATACCAACATTTTGTTCTCGTGACACACCAAAAATATACCTCTAACTGGACCTCCAAATAACTCAAATGACAATTGTGTCACCACGAGATGAATAAGCTACATGATTAACTCCTAAACTTGATAGTAAATTAAATCTATTTATCACTACTCTACTACCCATACTATCTTGCTTACTAATGATTGTTGTAGAAACTAGAAAACTAAGCGCATGGGCTAGGTCACTAGGAGAGATCAAATGCATGCCGGTGGTCCTTACGCTTTCTACCGGCATGCTCTCATCTAATTTCAAAGAGGGTTCTCTTTCATCCTTACCCAAATGGAAGAGTTTTGGATGCTCCGGTTCCATGTTCTCTACATGAGCTCCAAATCGTTCACTAGCCATATCTCTCCACAACGCCATTCATTCTACAACTTCACATTGCTTCTATAAATCTCTCTTACGTGTCTTATTAAACGTAAGCCACCTTTCTTCTCTCTATCTTTCTACCGCCAAGTCTACCATCTTTCACCACACCTGATCCTTCCCCCATATGTTGTGGGGTATAGCTAGCCAAAGGACACTATTCCAAATTTGGTGTCACGATCAAGATCTTAATCATTAAAGGGATCAAACACGAGATAAGATCCTATCGATTCATGCATGAATTGAAACTCAACAACCTCTGGATAGGAATAAGTAGAAACTGTGTACTCCAAAATGTAGCTATTTAAAACACCACTCCACTAATGATCTACAACATGTGTCCAAGTCAGATCAGCATCATGCAAAGCTTGGAATTCTTCTTGTGTCCAAACAAGTGTTCTAAACCTCCAATTTCTCTTCAATGTGTAAGCTACCAGCCACTCATACAACTCTATGGGAAAACATGTGAAAAATGTCTCATAGAGCTCGTGATATAGATTCTGTTCAACCCATGCATGTGCATCAAAATCAGGTCCTGTGTTAAATTTATGAGCATACTATTCCTCTAAATTGTCTAACCAATCTTCAATGCTTGTCAAAGTCAACCGCGATGCGTCTTCATCATGTAACATCCTGAAAAACGACTCAAAAAGAGGTCCCAGAAACAAAACCAAAATATAGTCTTATTATTTTACCAAAAAGCCTAAGGTGCACTTTGGGACATCACCCAAGAAGACCACGAGAACTCATTGAAAGCGTGCAAGGGTACTAGGTTCCTCTTTTATGGAAGCTTGTTTAAGGAGTTAGCATGATTATACACATATTCCATATCCATAACATCGATTCAAGAATAAATCATAGCATGAACTAGATCTAGATCTTAACCATATGAAAAATTAACTTTACCATGCAAGAACCAGGTCACGGATGTTTTTACAAGTAATATCCAACCACAAAGATCCATTGTATTAATTTATGTAAAACACAGAAGCTTCATACATACATAACAATGTCACCATAAGTCATGTGTGCTTATAAACTAGTAGCATAACTCTATTACAGAACTAACTCAGAATCCCCCCTAAACCATGCAAATCAATACATATTTATATGTAGTGGGGACTTTTCCTTCACTAATCATGTACTCTCTAAAAATATGCTACATGATAAGAATAGCCATGTGCACTTATATGATAAATACAAAATCATGCAAGCTTGCTAATAATAGATTATCTAATAATACAACTATAGTATAATCCTATTAATAGCTCCAAAACTATGCATGTCGCTTGATCTTCCACTTGTCTAAAATAGCCTTTGTGTGCTTTCCAATTCTTCTACAAAATGTGCTCCACACTCAACATCTATATTTAGCCTCATACTGAAAACAACTAAGTCTTATTTCCTTATTTTCCCACACACACCTTGATCCATAATCCTTCGTGCACACCTATGTGCCATGTGTCCACGTGCCCAATCCTCATGGGCCTTCGATGCATTAGGCTACCTTTCATTATCCCAACAATCTTTGTCTTGATTTATCTAGTTCAAAAATTTTAATCACTACGAAAATGATATTATTTATAATAACCCTAATCCACACTGATATTCTTGTGAAACCTATAAAATGGGGGATGTTAATGAGAGTATGTTTTATCCTCTATTATTATCATGTTTCTTATGATTATGAAAAATTATGAACAATTCTATAAGCAAGTTAACAATCACTCTCATGTATGTAAACGTCCTAACCCTTACATTTTAAATGAGTGCAATGAATAGTATCAACGAGAATGAATTTTAAAATGCTCAATTTTACCTTTGGTGTAGGGATGTTCGAAATAGAAAAAATTATAATGTTATAACTTTAATGACATGCATATGTAAAATGAAGAATAACTTTAATCATCATCATTTTTGTGTGTTTTAAATACACTAATTCATATATTTATTTATATATAGTTCTTGAATTCAAATTAGGACCCTATTGGAATGCATGTTAAAACACAATGAATAAAATAACCAACCAAAAGTGGCACAAAAATAAATCAAATAGATTAAGGTACAAAAGAGACTTGATAAATACAAGGGTTAAATTTTGTGGATATGTGTCATTTTTTCATAGTATGAAAATGGTCTAACATCCTATAGAAGTGGTGAAGGCCCTAGATTGGGCTAAAAGTAGAAGGAGATATAAAACTAGGAAAATTGGGGAAAGAATTGGATCAAATAACCCATAAAATACAAATATATTGGTAAATAGATCCAAATATGAGATAAAATGATAATAAAAACCAAAAATAGTTGATAAAAACTCAACAACATAAATAAAAATTTAACAAGTGATGACATAAAAAAGTATGTGCCAATAAAAAGATAACTTAGACTAAAAATCAATAAACACAAATATACCATAATTATGTGTTTCCATGTAGATATTTAATCAACCTTATAGTGCTCCTCAACATGGTTTTTAATTAGAGAATGAATATAATAACATTATAGTAAATTAAAATTCTCCATAAAAGGAGCCACTTACAACCGAGAAAGAAACCCAACCAAAAAAAAAAATACAAGTGTAAGCATGTAGAGGGAAACCGTCTACCCACAAAAACACGTGGTGAACTAAGTAAACAAATAATGAGTGGTAACTTGGTAAAAAAATATGAAACATGTGCCATCATGGGATTCTAAATCTTACCCCTTGTTTTTAAGATTTACCACTACATACTTTCATTATCGGGGGATATTTTACACTACTACCCCTATTTATACCAATATATCAGTGTAAAAATGAAAATTATAATTATTCATTGTATGATTGCATGTGTTATATACTACCTTACAAAGGTGACCCCTCATGAACAAAGAAACAACAATAAAAGTGCTTTATTTTGAAAAATCAAAAATAAATGTTAAATAAATGATTGAACTAAATTTTCTTAGCTAAATCATTATATTTCATAGTTAGTCGGAAATCTCTTGGATAATATCCTTGACTTGTTCAACCAACCCTTAATTTTCTTGGAGCACAACTTACATAGTCCGAGGTAAGGATTCCATCTACAAACAATGTCATAATAAATTTGGTGCATAATAGTACAATCGGAAAAGTATTTATAGAAAAATAAGAATGATATCTATTTCAACAAAATACATTTGATTATGATTTTTTTTGAAAGTATCTAATATATCATTAGTGGATATTCCGAGTCCAAGAAAAACTTATTTCCATGTATGGTTATAGTAAAAGAGAGAAGAAAACTCATGTTGAACATTGTTCCAAATGGATTTTTAAACTCTATAGTTATAGAATGTATGAAAAACCGATACCTTTCTCTTATAAAAGGGATAGTAAAAATTATTATTATTGAGAAATTAAATTTGATTTATGATAGGGATTTTATAATGAAGTAACCTAGATAGAAAAAAATTTAGAGTTGGGATGGGCATTTAAACCCCAATTTTTTTTTTGAGTTTAAACCATTTTTAGCTACGTTACAATTCCATTTTTCATAAAGTCTCCTTGAATTTGAATACTAAAAATAAGTTGAATATAAATAACTTTAACAGGAAGCTGACAAGACCTATATCTATTAAGGAACCTCCAATCCTTGATGAATTTATGAGGAATATTTTTGGACATATTACCCAAAAAATCTTCCATAACTATAAAATTATGTGGTCAATGATTGGTTTGTTGTTATCGTAGAGTTAAAATGAGATCCCTATAATTTACAAGGAAACCATTCTTAGTATAAGGTTTCAAAATATCAATAAAAGAGTGAATTCCTTTGTTAAAAAACTACAACCCTATTAAGGTTTTAACCATGGCTAGTGAGAGTTCATTAGTAGTAATAAAACAATTCCACCATGTTAAAGAAGCTCAAAAACACAACCCATGTATGAGAGATTCATCCTTCCAAAAAAGGAGTATGGCAACTTCTTGCTAAGATTTACAAAAACTACAAACCGAGAGGAGGCCCTTGGGTTTTGATAAAATTTAACATTTAGCAATCCATCTTAAAGACTAACATTCTGCTATTTTTCTTTCACAACAACTAGTTGAATATGATGCATGAGGTGAATTGTGCATGATTCACCTCCAACGATCTCTTTAAAAATCCATTTAGAGACAAGGTGTTTACCTTCTATCCAAGGAAAAATAATACAAAGCTTTCCCCTACTCTTCGACTTAGCACATACTAGCCCATGATATAGTAGGTATACTTCTTCTACCATCCTACTTATTTAAAAGAAAATAACATGATTTTATAATCATATTTGATAATTTGCGTTAGATGGTGGCCAAAAAAGGAAGAAAAGACATGAGTAGTTATAGAAATATTGTTCACATTTTTTTATAAGGGCAAAAATTAGCTTTTATAAAAGCTAAAACTAATAGTTAATATTATGACAATAATATGGACCCAATACCCAAAATCTAAAAACCCAATCCTAACAAACCACTTTCCGAATATTAAAAACCAATAAAATCTATCATTATTATTCACCCTACCAAAAATAGTAAAATTCCCAACAATTAATTTTTCAATTGTATTTAAATAAGAACCATTTTCATATAAGGAGATTTAAAAATACCTCATGACTTCCCCATGTTTCATCTACAACCCGTAATTCCCTACCCCCACTTTACCTAGCTAGTAAGTATGCATCCATAAATGAACAAGTTTTACACTTTTTTTTTTAAGATCTATTGACAGAGACGACATGTCTTATTCTTTCAAGCGTAACCACCCCCATTCGTATGTGTGGTCATAATAAATCATATGTTAGTTTTTGTGAAGTTGTCGTGCCATGTTTTGATGTACTGGTTGTAGAAGTTGTGGGTCCCTTCTCGCAATGTGAGGTGGGTTCCCAAACTCCTCAAATTTTGTCATTGTGTTTAGTTAATGAATAGTATTAATAATGAAGTTTACACTAAAGAAAACAAAATAATAATAATTAATTATATATGTATGTATTTGTCTTTATATTTATATATATGGGTATGTGTGTGTAGGATAAGTTAATATATATAATAATAATAATTTTAAAGCCTCAAATAAAGGGGTAATGTGGGAAAAATGGACATTGGGATGTGTTTCCTCATGCATGTTGAATAGTCAAAGAATCTTCTAACAAAGGTGGTTGTAGGTCCGAGAATTATAGATATCTAGAAAATGGTGTGTGGCTCTTGATTGGGCATGAATCCCCTCCTCTAAAAAATGCAGGCCTAAGAGGAATATTCTCACAAGACTACAATTTTTGCAAGATAAGCAAAGGCTATTTGTTAAAAGTGCATTTGAAACTTTATGCAAGTGAATTCTATGCATGTGCATGATGATTTAGATCTGATTATGGGATTCCTCATTAATCATGGGATTTGTTTCACCAAATGCAACCAACATGTGTCCAAATTATTGGTCAACCCTTGTTGTAATACCCTTATCATGCGTTAAAGAATGATATTTTGGACAGATGGGCATGCAAAATGTGGATGTAAACAAAAGACATGTGAGCTGTTTGGAAAAACTCCTGAGAGAAGTTTGGTTATTAAAAGTATCTAGATCATGCGAACCATCATTTTATATTTTAATATTTGAGGGGGTTGTTGTTAGTATGTTGTGGGACACATTTTTCACCCTTCTTCTCTGAGAATAGTCCAACATTTTTCATGCCTTTGAAATTTGTTGTGGTTGTGCAAAATTTATGATATAGAGGACTTGTGTGGAAGTGATAGTTATAATGAGGAAGATCTATTTTGTTTTCATTAACATGCCAATAAACTGGGATGGTTATGTGATGTGTTGTTGGGGTGTTTGAAGGAAATTTGGGTTGTTTGGTGGTAGTGTATGTTTGGCACTTGGAGATTGTATAATTTTTTTAATTGTGTTAGCTTTTATATTGCAATAATATTGTCTCAAACATTTGGATAGGTCTTCCATGTGTATGGGTATGGTTTTCTTTATTCATATAAAATAAAGGATCAAGGGAGTTTGTCGAATGTGGTAGTTGTGAATACCCGATTGGGCATGTATGAAAAATAAGGAAGCATGGTCTAGACACATGAATAATCCATTTGGATGCCTTAAAGAGACGTGCTCTCAAGGTACTCAATGGCTACATCTCAAACACAAATTTTGTTGTGTGAATCTGTTGTTTGGTGCCTTGATGTATGGAAGATTTTGTAGCTACACATGTTATGGAATTTTTGCAAGTGTGAAGGAATTTTTGGGAAGTTTTAGCCATCTTAAAGAGACTCTAAACTTTAATTTTTATATTCCAAGTAAACCTTGGGTGGTTGTGTGGATTTTTCTTCTTGGTGATTGGGGAATATGCTCAAATGTTGGCTAGGACTTATTTAAGAAAATGTATGGAGGTCTAACACCAACATCCAAACCATTTTTCAACACACTCACATCCTATGGAAAATAAGGTATTTGGAGAAAGATAGAAATGGTCAAACAAATCTTGGTGATGATTTGTACCAAATGTAGGAACTTGCATATGTAGTCTATTCGAAAAATTCCTCGAGAGAGAACTTGGTCTCTTCAAGTATAGTGATTTCCCGGATAATCAAAATGGGGATTTGGATCAGTCTATGGGCATTCATCAACAATGTTGAAAAAGAAAATTTGGGTCAAACGTAAAAGTGTGGAATCATACCAAAGGCACAAGAACACATGACAATCTGGGTTTCTAGGAGAGTGTGTAAAAGTTCCTTGAAATCCCCTTTATCTCACCACCTCATCAGAAAAAATCATTGAATTATTCCTCTCCCTCTCTATTTTTTTTCATTTAATGTTTTCATTATATATTATAAGTGTTTTAATTAAATGAATAAAATGTTGTTTATTTTATGTTGGCATGCATAAACCTTTACCCCTCAAGTGTAGCTTTTTTTTCCAACTCGATAACATTACATGAGTCGTGGATACAATTTATTTAACATGGAACACTATCCACTCCATGATCTAGATTTATTTTGTTATGCATTATCTCACATTACGAAAGAGTAAGATAAAGATGACGTCTGCTTGTATGCTTGTGAACTCGATTTGGAATTTCCCCGTAAAACTAAACCAAAACCACAAAAACATTGTTTATCACCTCATACCCCTTTCTTGTTATATATAAAATGGTGAGACATGGTTGGTTTTCACAAAGATGATTTGAAAACATGTTTTTCATGCTTGTTTCGGGGCCTACTTAACCTATTAGGTGTAGGCATAAAATGCTAATTAACAAAATTTCCATCTTGAACGGAACTTCCAAAATGCATTGTGTGACTTGGATCATATTTTTGTAAGGTCCCCTAAGATCTTATTATATATCTTCAATGCCATTTTGTGGCTAGTTGAACTACATTGCACTATAATGTAGTTTTTAAAATATGACATTTTTGCCCTGGAGTTACACCTCCAAAATGTGTATGGTACATCTATTCTTGTCATCCTTAATTCTCAAGTATTATGGGTTCATATCACTAGAGGTTAGGAGAGACCTTTGGCTCTTTCACTTAGCATTCACCCATTTTTAAGGGGCCATTTCACATATTATCTTGGCTAATTGAAATTTATTTCTCTCTCTAAGACTAAATTATAAACAAAATGAGGTATGACATGGAAAGTTGTGGATTCTCTATCTCTCTCTTCTCTCTCTCTCTCTATCTCTCCCTAATATATGAGAAATAATGGTTATGTAACATTGTATGAATTGATGTTTTATCTCTCCTCATCTTATCTCTCTCTAAAACCTCTTTATTTGAATGGAACATAAATGACTAAGTATGTTTGGGGGACAAAAATTGTTAGATGTATGATTTCAGAAATAGCTAAATAGGGGGTGATTCTAGGCCAGCTTAGTTCTAACACCATGTGGTTGTAGGTGGTAGGACATGGTGGATGGACATTATTATATGCTTGTGACATTTACTTTATTTATGCACCTCCTAACATTATATGTATATTTGTAATTAGAAAGAGAAGTTTCATATCATTGTTTAAAAGAATGTGTAGTTACATTATGATATATTGTTTTTATTTAAGGAATGAAGAAGGAAAATATTAATCCAAATTTGTAGAATATGTCACATGTTTAAATGGTATGAAATTTCTTGTAAATAACTCAATGATAAAAAAACTAGAGTTTAAAATGTAACATTGCTCTAGGAAATATATGAATTAGTTACTTTTATAAGATGGATACTTGTTTCCTTGTACTTTATGGAAGAAATTGACTAAATTTTGGTTGAAATTTATCATAAAAAATGTAGTTAGTTATTAATTTGTTATGGTTTAGTTATACTCCCCAAAGAAATGGTCTAGATTAGTTTGTTTTCCATTATGAATTTATGTCATGTTTGGTAGAAAGGTAAATTCTAAATTTATCAAAATAAGATTTCTTCCTAGATTCCTCCATATGAAATTCTCTCCTTGATTGCATTATGATCCATTAAATGAACCACTACACTGGACCAATCAGAAATACCTTTCATTGTACCTTCATAGATGTTTGACTGCACTTTCGTCACACATTTCTTATGTATCTTTTCATGCTTAAGCTAATAAATATTTATATCATTACATGTCACATTCATATGCACCATTTGATTTGAGGTTTGAGTTTGATGTGTGGCATGATACTCAATCTGTACGTTAGCAATCCTTTTACGTAGATACCTTGCATATATCCTTAATACATCTTGAAATGTTACACATAGTTAAGGGTTCCTTGAACTTGGTATCTACTTGGATCTTAAGGATCTCTCATCATGTTAATGCGTGTGAACATGGTATGCCTCATTGGTAAGCTTGTTAAAGGGGTCCTTGGTTTTTTTGGATTTATGAAAGCATGGTAATGTCTTAACTACATTGTAGTAGACTCCATTGTAGAATGTTTACCTTTGGAGTGTAGATAGGGTTAAGTTATGTCTAATATCTCTTTAGAGGTCATTTTTTGGTGAATAAGGTATTCGCAAACCAATCATAGAAATGATGTCTATTAAGATGTTATTGGGATTGTATAGAGAGTAACCTAGAACCACTCCTTAAACTTAATGTTAGCCACTTTTTTATTGATAAAATAATAATAATTGTTTCGTGTGGGACCTTTACTTTTGGTAACATCCATTCTCATCTTAAAGATGATCCCGACAAGTATCAAATGTATTTCATACATATATTCAGTTTGTAATTAAGATTTTGAAATTTATTATGTCAAGTTATACATATGAATAATGCGTAACTCATAGGAGTAGAGGTGGAAATCTTGAGACAATGACATATGGTTTGTGTGTGTAACTTGTTTGTTTCGGGAAGAAAGGATATATAATAAAAATAGATGTTATAAATATGTAATCCATGGGAAAATGTGAACACTATGGAACATTTCCTATCTTCTTTTCCTCATTAGTGATTGTATCCTTGTACAATGTTTCTCCATTTAAACATAATAATAATTTGAGTCATTTAAGGTCATGTTGATGCATAGTATGGGCCATTGTATTATGTATTCAATAGGTGTAAATGTTCGATGATGTGAATCATGTTCTCTATTGTTTCATATTGTGTTTGTGGGTCCATAATTTTGTTAGTGTTCTTTGTGATGTTGAGTTACTCTAATGGGTCCTTGTGGTGTCATGTATCAAGTAATGAAAGAAAAACAAATATTCCGGTAATTCTAGTGTTTTTTTATGCGGGTGTAATTTGGTCGAATTACGGTTGGTATAAGAGCGAAGTTTCATGCTCTCAAACCTCTATGATAGTTGGTGTTGTGATGGTTATTCATGATGGCGGAGGAGTTGGAAGAGTAATGTGTTATTTTTGTGATGTGAAAAACTTGTAATTATGATCATGTGAATACACCTATTGTGTTTTACATTTAGTGTGGACTATATGTGATGTTATTTTGTTTTCGATGAGAGTTATCTCTCTCTCTCTATGTCTCATGGATTAAATATGTATTACATGTCTATTACCACCTTGTTGGGTGAAATACAATGTTAATGTGAATGGTGAAAATTTTGTGGCATTTTTTCATCTTGTGATGTTTTATATGTGTATCAATATGTGTGCCCAAGGGTAGTTCCTAATAAATTGTATCATATTGTGTTGTTTCCACCATATTATGATGTATCATGATGTATGTCACAATTATTTTTGTAATTTTGTATATGTACTGACATTAATCACTATATTCATCATATATATGTATTCATGTGTTATGTGATAAAATGTGTGTCATGAATTAGGGGCATATGGTGATCATATACCCCTATTATATTGTCATTGCACTATTTGTGCATTTTTTGGAAATGTTTGTGTTGTAAGATGTGGAAAATTATTATGTTATACTCCGTAATTCCTCCGGGCATAGAATGTTATGGTTATTGTTCATATACATTATATTTTTAGTAATGTAGTTATGTGACATGTTTTTTACCTTAAACTAACTGAACCTAAGGGAAAATCCTTAAAGGTGTATATGTGGAAAGAGAAGGCGTGAACCGGGCTTCCATAACCTTTATTTGAGTATGAGCAGGGAAGTGGAGTCTCATATACACTAAAAACCACTTATATATGTTTGGTATATTTCAAGCTTTCTCAATATATTGAGGATGAACACCACCTTAGCCTTAGCTTATGAAAGCTAGAGTCCTTTCTCTCTCTTATATGGGTTTTCCATTGAAAAATACTATGTAACACTACTTGTGTGGATCCCGTATGTGTGAGTGGGAAATATATGGATATATGCCCATTCTAGCTATACGTATTTTTGTGAGCTGAGGCTCAATATCTAAGTGCTAACTACTCGATGTGTACCCCTTTGGTGGCCACCAAAAGGCCAAGTAGTTGTCATAATGTGATATTTATATGTTCGTATCTTATTTCTAAATTGATCATTTTCTCTTCCTTGTAAGAGCCATAAGTTTTATTAATTGATGTATTATTAATTTTTGGGAATTTAATTTGATTTGTACTTACAAGAAGCCTTTGCATTACTCCTTTTGTTTAGCCATTTATTTTTCCTAGTTTGAAATTTTGCTTTTTAGAGTTTAATAGTTTTCTAGCCTAGCCCAATGCTTGGGATTAGATGCCACTTGGAAATTTAACTTCATTGTTACGCTATTTCTATCATTATGATGTTATGGATTAGGATCATGGGATTCACCACGAAGTGGTTGGACCTATGGACCTGCTTCGTTGTATGGGGAATGCCCCAAGAGGTTCATGGTGATGTGCAAATTTAGAGTTATAGGTTACTATGCCATGTGGGTGGAGGTGACGCAGCCTCTTTGTGCCTAGGGTCATTGGGTGACTCGGCCTCATTGAATTGAGAGATAAGGTGATGGGGCTCTTGGTGAGTAACTGACTTGGATTTGGTATTATCATTCTTATATTCAGGTGATGGGGCACTTTAGTGAGTGACTTGACTCTGGCTTTGGCACTATAATTATTACATTTAAGTGACGGGGCTCTTTTTGAGTGACTCATCCTGGTTTTGAAATTATGGCTCTTATATTCATGTGATAAGGCTCTTTTGTGAGTGACGCAATGTAGTTTTGGTACTATGGTTATTTTTTCAATTATGAGGCATATGGAGCTATTATGGGAGGTTTATGGAGAAATGGGTGTTGAAAGCACAATGGAATGAGAGGGGTGAATCAATCCTTCAATAATTTTTACTTCATTTACCAAACCATCCATTCATCATTTAATTTGTTCATTCATGATTCATAACCATATGAACTTATTAAGATATGCAACATTTAATCACAAGAGCATGAAACAAGATACACAACACTTAAACACCATATGTAAGTGGAAAAATCGGTGGAATAAGACCAACTGAAAATCATTTCTTATATTACACAAAGCAATGAATCAAGTGAATATTACACATCACAAGATATTTCTTTAGTGAGGCACCAACCCCACAAGGAGCACCAACCCCTAAACCTTTTTGATATTACTCACAAAAGAGACTAGTGTGAATATGAATCATCATAAGATATTTTTTAGAAGTATGATCACTAAAAATATGTTGATCCCATAGCTAGTTGTGATCCAAGTTCAGCTCACAAATACATCAAACCCTCATCAACTTCTCTCTCCTTCAAATCACTCTATTCTTCTTATTTCATGGACTGATTTTAGCTTCAAACCATTATACACATGATCTCTAAACTTCTTCAAAAAATTCACACATCCGCAACTCTCTCTTTTTCCTTGAACATTTTTCACACTATTACCTAGGTTAAATTTTTCCTCCATGCTCAACTAGTTCAAAAATGAACCAAAATAAACACTTTATATGTTTCTCAACTCAAACACATTACATAGGTCAGTCTATACCAAGGATATTGACCAATAAACTTAAAATCATAACAATAAATTCATACAAATTCATAAAATGGACCCATGTAGGTCATCCATGCACCAAGAAAACCAAACAAGCCAAAAATGGCTCAAAACCCCATCACTAAGCTCCTTGAGGACCTCCAAACACATCACCATAATTTTTCAAGCCTCCAAAGTCCTCACACATGTCAAAAATACTAAAAAAAACATATATTCTTACACATTAACTTTCACCAATCAAATTATTCATAACTTCTTCAAGAAGGACCATTTCCATCACAAAACAGATATTGCTTCAGAACCAATCTTCGTAAAAACAAGCTCAAGGTCACACCATAGCACATCAATTATGCCATGTAACCACTAATTAGAAATAAACTAAACTTTAGAACACATCCATGCTTTCTAGACCTCATTAAACATCCAACAATGCAAACCAAACCTCTTTTCTTCTTCACCAAACTAAGCTTCCCAAAAAGTAGTTTTGGAAACACAACCAATTTGTACCCTTGTTGTCACTTTCAAGACTTATAAATGCCTTCACTATGGAAAAATTTCATCTTGTTTCATTCTCCGCTGGATAACAAGCATCGATAATCCAACACATGAGTCTTATATACAAATCTTCTCACCTAAAGTAATAATGTTCAAAATAGTCAAACTTGGTCTTCACAAACTGAGTTGGTTCACCTATCAATAATCCTCATCAAGGGATAAAACATACATAAATATAAATTTATATTAATATTTTTTCCATAAAATATTATATTTTTTTCCAACTCTAAGTGAAATGCCTTCAACCAAGTCAAACTCTACAACCGCTCAAAACAACCCTTTTAGGCCCAAAGACCAGACGTCATAAATAGGACACACTTTTCTCTCTAGGACTTCAACCATGTTCTAAAACTATAATTTATATCTATTAAAACTCTCAATCTCTAATCAATGTTAATTTAATCAATACCTTCATGGGAAACGTTGTCACAAACTAAAACTCTTTAGAAACATTCCTATTTGAGTGGGGCCTACATATCGTCGAAGCTCTACAATCACTTTATGGAAATAAAGAGGAGTACTCTACAACCTCCAATAAAAAAATTTTACAAAAGGAATCAAAATAGGCTCACTACAATCAACTTTCTCTAAGTCGCTTCTTGCCTAGGGTTTTGGAAGGGTTTTGAAACACTTTACCTTCTTAATAATCATTCATAAAAATGTGACAAAGTGAAATCAACTCATTATTTTTTAAAATGTTCTTAGCTCAATGGAAAAAACATCCCACAAAAGCTCTTTGTCCCATACAAAGAAAAAAATTCACAACAAGCATCAAGGTCCACTTTTAACACAAATCTTCACTCTTACAAACCTGATTTTACTAAAAAAATCATAACTTTCACTTCCTTCTTCAATTTGACTTAAAACTTGTCATGAAGAATCATGAAAATATCCTATAACTGTTGATACTCACAATATAGCTCAAATATGTTTGAAAATATCTATCAAAAATGACTTACTTGTGTTATCTTAGTCTTTCTTCCTAAGGACCATGAAGCACCACAAAAACACTGAGAAATTTCTTGAAATGAATCATACATTCCATGTAAACTATTTCCATTCTTCTAACATGCTTCATAATACTTATCAACTCCAAAAATCATACCTCCATACCATTTTACATATTCTAGGACTAGGACTAAGCCTAGAATGGTTGCTTCACACCATGAAAACCCATGAAATTAGCAAGTTGACCTCATACAAACACATGGACACTCTTGAAACATAATTTCAACCATGATGGACCTCATACCAACCTTCAATTAGATTATGAAGAATCATACTATGACTATGCACATTGAACCATGCTCTAAAACACCATAGGACTTCAACAAACATGGCACTACCATTCAACCTCCATGTTTGACATTTTACTAACACCTCGTGGAGACTCATATGACCTCATAATACCATTTTAAACCAATGGATTTGAAATCAATGACAACACTAAGACAAAATGGAAAAAATTCTCCCCCTTTGTCATTGATGACAACCACCTTCAGAAACATTGATGGCAACCATAAGACAAAACACTCCTACATGACCTCATTTCCATGTTTTTGATGTTTCTCTCCCCTTTGACATCTATGAAAAAGGATACAATAATAAATAGACAATGAAAATAATGCATAAACTTAGACTTACTTGCTTTCATAACTCCCCTTTGATCAGTATTATGTCTTTTCGACATCAACAAAAACTTGATCCATGGACTGAGTGTGATATTTCACATAGCTCCCCACTGAACTGATATTCTCATATTTTGTCTTCATCTCTATCATCCTTCACCATCTAGGACTGTATCATGCAATAAATCACAAAATTTTCTTCTAATTCTTGAAAAACCTCCTTTAGGACCATTTTCCCCATACCACATCTTCAAAGTGAATCTTTTCCAAAATTCATCTTACTCTAGGATCTCATAAAAATCATAACACAACTCCTTATATCTTCCTTTGAAATCATACTATCTATACTTAACAAAAAATTAAAAAATTGAGCTCTTATCTTTCTTTCATACCATGTAGATGGATTAAACATATCATCACTTCCCCAATTCAAAATTTTAGTGTTATTGGTCTTGTTTTAATGATATTATACATGTTTAGGCTTGTAATAGAATATCCCCGGAACTTTGATGGCTTAACATTCATCATTATGCCTTATTAGGTATCCTTGATGCCAAGAACATCTAAGCAATCTCATAACTGGATCCCCTTATCTCAATAACCCTTTTCAGTCATGTAGATCACTGCTACATTGCATTGATATAGTTAGACATCTTATCATAGTGTATATGATCAATTATGTACAATTTATAACATACTTCTCTTCATGTTTCAAGGGTAAGAAGTACCTCAATCACCATTTTAACTTATCTATCCATACCAAGACAATATGACACCTCATGTATAACATGTGTCAATGTTTGTAATCAATTATAACACTACTACTGCTTCAAGAAAGACAACTCAAAGTCATACCTACACTTATAACCAACTTCATTCATACAAGCTTTGTTTACACCTTACATACCTTGTACACCTAAACCCATATAGTCCTTAAGATGCAAGAACGTATTAGAAAATTACATTCAACATGTCTTTAAAGAAACTATTACACCATTTAAATAGTTCTTAGGACACACTTACCTATTTCACAAGATCTTTTCAACCATAATACATAAATCAAGCCATACTGGCCATATATCCTTCATAGCTTCATCTTCTTGAGATGGAGTGACCTTAGCCTCCCCTCCCCTCAACATTATGTTTTCATCCTACAATACTCTGGAATCTTCAAACACAATTGTATTATTTTTCTTAAACCATTGTAGGAACTTGGTGTTGTAAATCAACTTGCATAAAGAAATTAATATGTTGTACATTGAGTTACATTAATTTATTTCTCGACTAAGGAGCATAGACTTGAAATATTGTCATTAAGTGTTGTATGCACACTATAGTTTATTTAATATGTTGAAAAGGAAATAATTGTTACATAGTAATGCTGAAAGTAAAATAAAACTCAGACTTGAAAATAGACTATTGTTAAATGTTATTACTGAAACAAAGTTACAGATTTAGAGAGAAGATTGTTCTTAAGGAAATATGCATGAAATGAAACAATGGAGGGGATTTAGCAAACCTCAAGTGAGCCCTAAATTTGGTGTTAATCACTTTCTAACTCTGTAACTAAAAAATAAATGGCATAACTCATATTCTTTTATTGATTTTCTTAAAACATTACATCAAATAACAAAAGATCAGAGTAATCTCTTTTCTCTTATTCCAAGTCTGACTCACTTAACTTCTTAACTATCATTACCAAGAAACAACCCTTTCCTTTATATCTTATCATTTACATCACATGAGAAGAATAAGAATACAACAAGGATTCTTCAACAAAACAAGTGAGAGATTTAACACATGTTTGAAACACACAAGTGTTCAATTAACAATCAGTTCTTCACTAGTTCTTAATCAATGACCAAATCAAAGATTGATTTGTTTCTCAATTTTCCACATTTTTGTTGTAACTACTTCTCCAATGACGTGTAAGGACTTAAGTGCCATCACTTCATGTTTCAAAATATCTTCATAAATGTGGGTTCTTTATTGTGAATGATTTCCTTATGTTGCGGACGAGTTGTTGCAGACAAGTTCTTTGGCTACGAATGAGTTGTTGTGGATAGGTTCCTTTGTTGCATATGAAAAATTTCTTACAACCAACATATAATCATTAAACAATTTATTGGAATAACAAGAATAAATGCACACATAATATCACAAAATAAAGACAATTAGATATAACTATATCAATTAGTCATTGTGTCAAAATTTCATGGTTGTAATAGTGATGTTCAACAATGTACTTATAAAATACATGGACGTGATACAATGGTCTTATCAAAATACAAAATATGAGTTGTTACGAAATAAATTAATACATATTGTCACGATTGAATATAAGATAACCTGTAATTAAAATTCCTTTAATTCCCTTAGAGGTATCGAGTATATTTTTCTTATATTACCATAACTTGGTAATCATTTCAACAAGTAGGAGTGAAAAGTTCAATCTACATGTAGAGAAAGAATAATAGCAATACTTTCTACCACCATGTCAATGTAAATAATCAAACTGAAAATTAAGATTTGCACATTTCCTTTATATCATAAAAACATTATACTTTGACTTATCAATCAATGACTTAGAAATCATATTGAATCATATAGAAATAGTACATTCGCCCTCGGAAAGGAAATAATGATGATATTTTACCAAATTAAGGTAAGTATCAAAACCTTAAACAACTTGAATACCTTAATATAGTAATGTATACCCAAGGAATTATGTAAATGTTATCGACCAATTCAACTACACCCGAGATCACTTATTCCCTCATGAAATTGATATTATTATTGACTTCCTTAGTTTATACAAACACAATTTTAATCCCCGGATCTTATCAATTAAGTCCCTACCATTAAAGGATATAACAATAGTTCATAGACAGAACTCTCGTCTCTATTAGGTGATATTTATACACAATTCTATATCCCCAAAAATTAAACAACCAAAGGTTCTCGGCTTAGGATTAGCCCATTTAAACAAACATCAAAGGTGACATACAAGTGCCCGAGTAAGGGCATTTGAAACTACAAAGTTTGACTATGTTGGATTCGACATTTTAATACAACCAAAAACATATAACCCATATGGGTTTTTAAATAAATATGGTTTCATATTACCACATACGACTAAGTTGACCTATATGTTGAATAACCTTGAGGGATGGAATGATGAGGTAAGATCTTAGCTTTCCAAGATAATAACCATATCGACCACGAAATAGTTTTATAAATCATAGACTTCACGCATGCCAAGAATGATAATAATAATAATATCCATTTTCATTTCTTAGGAATTTGAAGGATAAACTAGACACCGTAAAGAGGTTTTAAACCTATGGATATTCATTGTACCCGAAATGGGTTTCCAACCAAACAAACAAGGGAAAATATTAATATATTCACAAATACGATTTACACACTTAAGATGTTTAATCATTCACATAAATCATCAACTATTTAACATAATCCCAATCAAATTCCTCATACGATACACCCAGTTTGTAAAAGAAAACAAAAATTGCAGAGATTTCACATCATGCAAATATTATAAAGAAATGAACTATGAAGAAGGGAAGAAAAAAAAAAGCATGCCGCTTAATTTTAGGAAATAAGATATTCCTTGACGGATGTTTTATAAATATTATTTATGAATTATTTGATAGAATGAAGATCGATTATGATGATTGCGATGTATTAAAAGCACGACATTATTTTAAAGCAAAATGATTACTTCCCTATCCTATTTAAGTTGAAATGAAAAATAGTGTGATTGATCAATGTATTAATTTTGAGAGCTCAATTGTACTGGTACTTATTATAAAGTGTTATTTATAAATTTGATAAGTACTTGTGTTATAGTCATTTTGTGGATATCACCGATTGTCTTTGATGAATGATTAATGTTAATGGCATAAAGGAATTAAGAAAGATATCATTAATTTTATTGTTGATTAATTAAGGTTAAATGGTAAATGGATATAATACATCTATGATGATTTATAATCTAAGACATTAGTTACGTTCAAATATATGAATTAACATTCAAAAATAAATTACAAAAATTCACAAAGTACAATTAAAGTATTGTTGCAATAATGTGGTAAGCTATTCTAAATCACAATTAATTTATCCATGGGTTATATTTATTTACGTGTAAATATTATCATATCTTGATACGATGATTTTCTCAATATATAATTAATATAAAAGTAAATGTGATAAACTTATCATTGCGAAAAAAATGAAAGTTTTAAATCAACTGTTTAATTAAATAACCCCAAAGATACGATATTTGTAATGTACGAAGATCAATAGGCCAACTTAAGATGACATCTATAGGTTCATGTACATTTAATTCCACAAGCCTTTCAATGAATATTGCCTTATAACAAGTATCTTAAGTTGTCATTTCTAGGTTTGATCATTATGATGATCATAACTAAAGTTAAATTATGTCACGCTAAGTTATATGAGTTGATCAACTTGTATGGAAGAATCACCTCAGTACCAAAATAGGTTGGCTATGGTGAAGGAAGTGATTGCGTGATGAAAAATTCATTATATAAGCATTTTCTATCCCATATGCAGCGTAAGTCGGCATAGATGTGCTCCTCTACCCATGTTTGATAGGTCATGTGCCTTGTTTGTAACATGTAAAACAAATGACATAACTAACTGATTCAAATTCTGATAACTGAGTAAAGTGATATGGTGAAAGGAAAAATTTTGAATGATCAATGTGGCATCTCAAAATTGAGCATGCAAGCATGTCTCATAAAATTTAGCTGAAGTAGTGTAATTTGTTGATTGCACATTATCCGATTCACCAAATTATAAATAAAGGCGTAGGATGTTAGATGGGATTCAATTGACTAAATTATAGGTAGACACTTAGAAAACATCACTTGAATATAAATTATTGGGAAGGGTGGCCAAGTGTATACTTGTATACACACCCGCAAGAGTAAATTATGGGGGATTAGGTAGATTTGTTTAATCCATATAGTTGCACATGGTTTCTTGATTGTTATCAATGGATTGAATTTATATTGATGTTGGATTTAAATGCTAAGTATTTAAATCATTGAAGGCATAAGTTAGTTTAGAGAATTAAAAAAATCCCTTAATTAGAAGCATTGAAAAATAGGTGTGCTCTCATACTAATTTCCCTTAATTAGTTTGGAAAATTTTGGATGCATATGTTCAGCTTTGACACGTTGACATTCTAGGCAACACGAGACATAGTTCACAATGTCATTTTTCATCCTTTTCCAAAAATATTGATGTTTTACATTAGAAAGCATTTTAGTCACTCCAAATGTCCAATAGGGAGCGTTATGAAATTCCTTAATCACTTTTGTCCTTAACTCATTTTCCAATTGGTACATAAACTCGGTTTTCATACCTTAGGACTCCTTCATTATCAAACTAAAATCCTTTGTACCTTTTATCATTTGGATTTGTAGCAAGCGTTGTTTTAACATGTTGATAATAAGAACCATCCAACACTGTTTTCTTAACTTCATCTTTGAATTGAGTTCTCAAAGTGAAAAGAGTGGAAATGTTCTTCCTATGACTTAGTACATCTTCCACTCTATTTTCCTTACCTTTTATATAGCTGATATCAAATTCATATTGAGATAGAAACTCTAACCATCTTCTCTTTGTTGCCTCACATTCAAGTTAGGTTGAGTGAAGATGTATTTTATACTTGAGATGATCAATTTTAATTTTAAAGGGATTTCTCAAAAGGTAATTCCTCCAAACTTGTAATGCATGAACAATGGTAGCAAGCTCCAAGTCATGGGAAGCATAATTCAGCTCAAGTAATTTTAGTTCTTTACTTTCATATGTAATCATGTAATCATTTTGTAGTAGTATTCCTCCCAAACCTTCACCGAGGCATCA
Source organism: Taxus wallichiana var. yunnanensis (assembly GCA_018340775.1). Lineage (NCBI taxonomy): Eukaryota > Viridiplantae > Streptophyta > Pinopsida > Cupressales > Taxaceae > Taxus > Taxus wallichiana. The sequence continues at coordinate 425,461,769 of CM031244.1, read as the reverse complement.
ATCACCATGGTGAAGTTCCTATTGGGATCCAAAACTTTTAGTATGGGTGTCGTAGTTAATTTTTCTTTCAAAAAATTAAAGGCATTCTCACATTCTTCAGTCCAAATGAATTTCTTATCTTTTTTTTGCAGCGAAGTGATTGTAGCAGCGAATTTTGAGAAGTCTTTTATAAATTTGGATGGAAATATATAGCCAATCCCATGAATCTTATAACTTTATGCACATTTTTGGGAGCTGGCACCAATTATTGCAGCAATCTTGGATGGATCCATAGAAATTCCATCTTTATTTATTATGTGCCTAAGGTATTGAACATGATTTTGGTAAAAATAACACTTTGAAATCTTACCAAATAAGTTTCTTTTAGTTCCTAGTTTAATTTCAATAGTGAAATCGAAATCTCATTTGGGTTAGAGACTAGGTAGTTCTTCTAGAAAGACATCGTTGTACTCATGTAGTAGTAAATGGTCTTCCATAAAAGTCTTACATTATTCCACTAAATTTTAAATTTTTACAGCAAAAAAGCAAGCAAGCTTTTTACTTAGCCTTTTTGAGGTGCATGGCTGAGAGTTTCCTTGTAATAAAGCCTCTTTTTATCCCCTTAATTTCTAGTTTTTTATGTAGATTGTCTAAGCATCTAATCTACTTTTCATAACATCTATGATTTCCTTGTGTTGTGCTAACTAGTTTACACCTATGACTATGTCATATGAACCTAAAGGAGCTACATATAGGTCCAATTCAGTGGTGAAACTTGGAAGTTCCAATGTTGTGTAAAATAGACATTGGTTTACCATATGAACGACACCAAAAAAGTTGGTGTAAATCAACTTGCAACAATTAATATGTTTTACATTGAGTTACATTCATTTAGTTATTAGACCAGGAGCGTAGACTTTAAATACGGTCATTCTTGTATGCATATTTATAGTTGATTTAAGATGTTGAAAAGGATATAATTGTCACATAACAATGTTGAAAGTAAAATAGAACTTAGACGTTAAAATAGACTATTGCTAAATGCTATTACTTGAAACAAATTTGTAAATTTAGAGAGATGATTGTTCCTAAGTAAATATTCATGAAATGAAACAATGGAGGGGATTTAACAGACCTCAAGTGTGCCCTGACTTGGGTGATAATCCCTTCCTAACTCTGTAACTAAAAAATAAAAGACAAACACATATTTCTTTATTGATTTGCATAAAAAATTACATCTAGGAACAAAATATCAGAGTAATATCTTTTCTCTAATTCCAAATCGACTCGTTTAACTTCTTAACTTTCATTACCATGCACCATCCCTTTCCTTTATATATTATCATTTACAACACGTGAGAAGAATAATAATACAACAAGGAGTCTTCAAAAACAAGTGAGAGATTCAACACATGTTTGAAACACACAAGTGTTCAACTAACAATTAGTTCTTCACTAGTTCTTAATCAATGACCAAATCAAAGATTGATTTGTTTCTCAATTTTCCACATTTTTGTTGTAACTAATTCTCCAATGATGCATAAGGACTTAAGTTATATCACTTATTTTTAAAAAATATTCATAGATGTGGGTTCTTTACTGTGAATGATTTCCTTATGTTGTAGACGAGTTGCAAAGTGGATAAGTTCTTTAGTCATGATTTGAGTCAGCTTCTGAGACAAGTTCCTTTGTTGCATATGACAAATTGCTTACAACCAAGAGTGGAATCAACACATATAATCATCCAAAAAATTTATTGGAATAACAAGAATAAATTCACACATAATATCACAAAATAAATATAATTAGATATAACTATATCAATTAGTCATTATGTCAAAAATGTGTGGTTGTAATAGTGATGTTTAGTAATGTACTTAGGAAATACATGGAGATGGCTACAATGGTCTTATAAAAATACAAAATATGAGTTGTTATGAAATCAAATAATATAGCTTCACATAAAACCATCCTTCTTGACCTTGCAGAGACTAAGTACACTATTTTCCAATAGTAAATACCATTCTTAGAGCAGGGCATATTAACTAACACTTCATCATCAAGAATAGATTCAAAAACCCAAGATAGTACCTTGAATATATTTTCTAGCTAAAAATCTTTTTTTGGACCATCATTTACTTTTCACACTTTTTTTATATTACTTGGAGCTAGAATAGCTCATGACATAATCTAAAAACATACCTCTAATCAATGTTGTACATGTAGATCCTTCATATGACTTCATCAAGGTTTAACACCTCATTTGGGCTTCCAAATCAACTTATCATCAAATTCACCTTTATTTATGGTACACCTTACAAAGTTTCACATTCCTCTATCAAGTTCTAATTCTCCATTCTAGGCATGGATAACCTAGCAAACCTTTTAATACTTTTTACTCCTTGCTTGAGGAGGTACCACAGATCCTCGTACACACAATACACAGCTTGACATAATCTTTATCAACAATAAGGCTCACCTTTTGCACTTCATATTCTTGAGAATACTATAACCTTTCTCTATAAAACCTCCATGTAGTATGAACATATTGTTACATATTCATCATGAGTCATGAACCAAAGAGGCAACCTACATACTCAAACAACACTTGAACATACCTTATAAGTATCAAGTCACATTTCCTTTGATGGAGCGGATAGAGATCACTCTGTCACCTTCTACATGTAAATTTACACTTTTGACATCTTTCTAAGAGATCACCCTAAGAACCTTGAGTAAAATCACATGAAACCACATCATCTCCCCTTGGGATTGTTCATTTGACCTTCTCGATTTTGTAGAGATGGACCAATATACTTTGTCAAACTTCAAGCAAAGATATATTTGTAGACTTCTTCATAGGTATTCATTAAGATCCTCTTCACTTTAAACCTCTATAGCATTACCAAGACCTTCTTGTCACTATCACGGACCAGAGATTCATAATAGGATCAAGAGAGACCTTCAACATACCTCAATGAGCACTGGACCTATAAGAACTTCAACATGATCTTGACCATAGTTTCAATGCCTCTTTTTGGAGTTCTTCAAGGTAATCCTTACTCCCTCCATCTCAAGAGTCTTCATTCAACCATTTTTCTTCCACACAAACATCTAACATGCCTTATCTATCTAATGAACTTTGCATAGTCCTGTAATTATGTCTTCACTCGGGGATGGTCTATTGACTTCCTTCATGATCATATACAACCTTGATGGTATCATTCAAATCCTTTTATAGACCTTCATAACAGATATAGAAACCAATAAAGCATGTCAACACCTTCATATCACTAATAAAATAGCATAAGCATACCTAGAGAGCACTATTATGTGAAAGGGTCCACTTTACACAGCTAAATTTTTACATCTAGGAAAAATACATGGAACTCTTCATGTACTGAAATTTTTATTATAGCACCAACTTCAACTTGATTAGATCATAACTCCATGAATCATATATACACACACTATTGGATTCTCAAACTGAACTTGTCCTCCATTCATATTCACATGAAAAAAATATCAATTGAAACACTATTAGAGACCTCATATTCTTATGACCAAATCATGATATACTTGAAAAAGTTCCTAACTCAAATCAAAATCTTTTATAAACTCAAACAAAAACATAGATATCAGACCTTTCATGGATGATCAAGACTCACATATTTCACAACTAATAATAAAACATACTTGGACAATACATGACTAAAACCACCTATGCATACCTTTTCATGATCAGTTATAACCATATTAATCCTTCAACAATCATGGAACATCACCTTCATACATTACTCATGGAAATCAACTTGGGACAGACCTTGAAAAACATATCCTTCAAGACACCTTTCACAATCTTGATCTCTACTCACATGAGCTCATGACATTAAATTTGGACTAGAATCAAATCATAACTTCAAGAGACATATAAATTGTAATTCCTTCAAAATCAACCTTGATATGATTATACTTTAACATAGAACCAGACTTGTGGCTTGATGAATAAGAAAATAAGAATATACACACATACTTAGACTCAACTATGCTTCTTGAACTAGACATCCTACTAACCTACAAGGACTCCTAAACTCAGATCTTATGGATAATCATAGATCATACCTTATCACTTTTGATGTATCCAAAATGCCTAGCCTTCTCAACTTCTCATGTACTAGAGAATGAATTGTAGTTAGGCACATATGGTTTTCTTCACTCTTTTCTTCAAACCTTTTGATCTCATTTTCATGGTTATGACTCTTGATATCCTTTGTTTAGCTCTATTTATCCTTAACTACCTTTTTTCATTCACCTTGACTGGATATGATTCTTCTTTGACTAATTTTTGCATCCATACTTCCTTGATTTTGAGAGCCTTAACCTTATTCACTTTCCTTTATGATTCATGAAAGAAAAACCTTTCAATATGACCCTTGTGATGACACTTAAGGAAAATAACATCTTTCCTATCTCTTGACTAATGACTATTGTGATCTCTTCCATTGCTCCAAGGGTACACACAATTGAAAAAATTCCTACAATCCCTTTCTCTATGACCAAAACCATTGTAATCATAACAATAACCATGAAATTTTACATACCTCATAGAATTTAGTTATCTATTGAGATTAGGAATTGAGTAGAACTTCTCGGTATGAACACCTTTGTTTTGACCTCCTTGAACAAGGACCAGATTCTTGATCTGCTAGATTATAGTTATCATCTCCTTTTACCTTTAGGGTTTGTATCTCTTCCTTGAGCTTAACATACTCTTCTTCTTTGGCCCTGAGTACTATTGTTATACCTTTGATTTCAAACTTCAAAATGATGTTTTCATTTCTATGGAAATCCAAATTTTCTTGTAGATCTATCACCACCTCTTTGAGATCATCTTGACCATGCATATAAACATCACACAAATTTTTTTCAATTTTTCACATTTCTCTTCCTTTGAAATTTGATTTGAAATAGCCTTATCAAACTGAATCTTGATATACTTGATGGTTTATTTATCCTTCTTTGTCATGGCTCTCAAATCTTTATTTTCTTTCCTTATTTCCTTAGTCATCTTGTGCTTCTAGGATCTCCTACAAGATGTTAGAATTGCTTCACAAGGACCTAGCTCTAATACCAATTGTTCAAAGAATAATGGCTCGAGTAGGGGTGAATCAATATTACAATAATTTTTACTACATTTACCAAACCAGCCATTTATCATTTAAGTTTTTCATTCGTCATTCATAACCATGTGAGCTTATTAAGATATGCAACATTCAATCACAAGAGCATGAAATAAGATACACAACACATGAACACCATATGTAATTGGGAAACCCTCACAGGGAAGAAAACCCACTTTGAAAAACCATTGCTTATATTACACAAAGACAAGACTCAAGTGAATATTACACATCACAATATATTTCTTTAGTGAGGCACCAACCACACAAGGAGCATCAACCCATAAACCCTTGTTGATATTACTCACAAAAATAGACTCATGTGGATATGACTCATCATAATATATTTTATAGAAGTATGATCACTGAAAATATTTTGATCCCACAACTGGTTGTGATCGAAGTTCAACTCAAAAATACATCAAACCTTCATCAACTACTCACTCCTTAAACTTGTTCTATTCTTCTTCTTTCATGGACTGATTTTAGCTTCAAACCCTTTCACACATGCTCTTAAACCTTCTTCATAATTTTTAACACATCCTTAACTCTCTCTTTATTCCCTTAAAAATATTTCACACACTTAGATAGGTCACATTTTTCCCTCCATGCACAACTAGTTTAAAAATGAACCAAAACAAGAACTTTATATGATTCTTAACTCAAAAAAAATAGATAGGTAGGTATAGACCAAGGAAATAAAACAATAGAAATTAAAAACATAACAATACATTCATACAAATTCATAAAATGGACCCATGTAGGTCATCCATGCACCAAGATAACCAAACAAGCCAAAAATGGCTCAAAACCCCATCACTAAGCTCCTCAAGGACCTCTAAACACATCACCATGATTTTTAAGGCTCCAAAGGCCTCAAACATGTCAAATATATCATAAAAAAATCATACATGCTTGAACATTAACTTTCACCAATCAAATTCTTCATAACTCTATCAAGAAGGACCATTTCCTTTACAAAACAGTTGCTTCCAGAACCAGGTCTTCACCAAAAATGCTCAAGATCGCACCATAACACATCAACTATGCCATGTAACCACTCATTATAAATTCAATGACATGTTTAACACATCCATGCTTTATATAGTGCATGAAACATCCATCAACACACACCACATCGCTTTTCCTCTTCACAAAACCGAGCTTCCCATAAAGTAGTTTAGGAAACTCAACTGGTTTGCACCCTTTTTGTCAATTTAAATAATTATGATGCCTTAAATAGGTAAAAATATCCTCCCTCTTAAATCTCCGATGGATAGAAATCATGAGATAATTCAAAACATGAGTCTTTTACACCAATCTTTTCACCTAAATCAATCATGTCCTGAAACAATCAAACTTGGTCTTCACAAACTGAGTTGGTTCACCTATCAAAAATCATCATCAAGAGATAAAATATACATCAACAGAAAGTTATATGAATATACTTTCCATAACATCTTACATTTCCTTCCAAATCCAAGTGTAAGGCCTTCAAAAGGTACATCTATGAAATGCGACATCAAACATGATCTGAAACTATCATGGACATATATTACAACTCCCAAGCTCCAATCAATGTTGATTTAATCAATACCTTCAATGGGAAACTTTTCCACAAACTGAAACTATCTAAAAACTTTCCTATTTGAGTGGGGCCCACATACTGTCACAAGCTCTCCATGTACCTTTACGGAAAGGAGGAGTCCTCTATAACCTCCAATTATTTATTTTACAAAAGGAATCAAAACAGGCTCAATATGATTAATTTTCTCTAAGTCACTTATTTCTAGGGTTTTGGGAGGGTTTCAAACCACTTTAAATTATTAACGATAGTTTATGAAAATGTGATGATGAAATTGTTATCCAATTTTACACCCCTTGCAAATTGGCCAACATGACATCTCTCGGACTAAGCTAGAATGATGGAGTCTTGGAGAAGAAATTGGAAAAAAAAAAAAAAGAAATAAATTTTATTGACCTTAGACATGCTCAAGATAAATTGATGAAATGGGAAAAATTCAATGATCCAAGACGTTTCGCCTCCTTGTTAAGCTCCTTTATTTCCATACTTAGTAGAAAACATCAAAAAAATGGGTCTTTTGTAGTGTATTGCAGGTTTTTCGGTCCGGGAGGAACGGAGGGAACGATTTCCTTAGATCCTTTGGTTCTTCGCACGAGCCTTCAAAATGCAAGAAAAAGGAGTTAGTGTGTTTTGGGTGGAGGAGGAGTCGTGGGAACCAAGGGTGCTCGTAGAATGTTCTCACAAAGCATGAGTTCCCGCATAAATCCTGTAAGATCCAGAGAATGAAGTGAACAATGTGTTGTGGGAAGAAGAGGTGGTGCGGGAACTAAGGGAGTGGACATAATTTTGTCATGGAAAATGTTCCCGCATGGTCAAATCGGCTACATAGTATTGTGGAGGATTGAATGGCAATGGGAACTAAACAACCAAGGGGGAAGTATTATAAAAAAAGGGAGACCTATGGAAACAAAGGGGATGGGTGGAATTGTTCCACAGCTCCATCCCGGATCCGATAACCTTGCCATACATAATACACATAATCCTTGCAGAAAAAGTGGGCCCATAGGGGAAAAGGAGAATGGTTCCATGGTTCCTCAAGTTCTTCGGTCACCTAATCCACCCACACCACAAACATAAAATTCAATTATTGTGTAATGTGGAGAAGCATAGAGAACCCCAAGTTCCTCCCAATCCCAAACATCTACATGGCCATAAATTTCACCCATATGCTCCAAATTTGACAAAATTGGTACCATTGGAAAGGTCTCTTCATCCTCTACACCATAGAAACTAGAAATCTTAATTTAGGTAAGGGTAGGTGGGTGAAAAAGAGGAAAAAATATCAACATTAAAAAGAACAGTTCCAAGTAGCTCAACCACCCAAATTGATGAAGTATGGTGCCCATTCCTTCTCCCACAAGCAAAGTATCATAGGGGAATGGTATTGTAAGGGTGTCCATACTTATTTTCAAAAATTTAATGTATGTTGTTGGTGGTTGGAAGTGGAAATTTAAGTTCCCTCTATTTTCCCTCCTCTCTCTTTCCCATTTTCTATATATTGTAAAATGATGCTCATTTGTAATGTTGGATACTCTTAGAATGCAAGGGAATCATTTCAAAGTGTTGCACAAGTGTTCTTGAGTTGCAGGCCTCAGATTTGGACTTTGTAATGTGTTTATGCCTTCTTCCTCCATTGTAATGATTTGTGCATCTTCCTAAGGAAATAAAATACTTGTTTTGTGGCTATTATTCTGATCTACCCATTGTTTTATTACATGTCATTTCCTTTTCATCAAATTTCATGAGTGTTGTGTGTGTTTATTCAATTTACAAGGTTTATGTTTGTTGTGAATTGTGTGAAATTGGAAGTTTGAATCCAGTTGTCTAGACTATGGATCCAAATCTTCCCTCTCCTCCTTCAATTTATTTCATTTTCCCTCATTTGAGAGTGTATTTCCCATTATTTCTTGTGCTATCACCTTTCCTTAGTGTAGGATTTAATTTTATGTATTTTCCTCTCTCCCTGGTCCCTTAGAATCATAGAGTAGAGTTAGGTAGTTGTATTTCCACCGTATTTCCCTTCTTAGGAGTATTTTTAGCAATAGGAATAAGAAAATGAAGTTGGCATTCTCTCGAAGGTATGTCTCAATGCAAGTCCCACAACTTGGAGATGGTACCATGTTGCCTCAAATCCCTAGATAATTCTGATTTAGGAAAGGTGCAATTTTGATTTCCAAAATTTCGGCATGCCTAGTGGGACTAGCTTAAAGTTTTTTTATGACTTCATTTCATCAAGTTTGATGTGTTCTTGGTGAGATTTCGGCCTTTGGAGCATTTTCAAGCACATATGGCTACTCCACTAGTTCAACCAATGCATTTTCTCATTTGAATACCATTCCCTTCATTCTTCTATCCATTTCCTCTTCCATTCCCTTTCTTTCTGTCATTTCATTTTCCTCTCTCATGAATTTGTGCAATCATGACTTCATTTCCTCACTAGAATCCCCATTTTCAAGAGCAATACCAGTTCCCTCCATCTCCATATTTTAAAAATTATTCCCCAAATAATTTGTATTATCCCTATCATGATGAATATGCATATGACCCAACCCCACTGATCCATATGGTTATCCCATTAACCAAAACATTTTTCAAGAACAAGGTTATGCAGGTGATGGTGGAAATCTCACAGATGAGGTTGATTTCCATAGGAAAGTTCAAGGAATGGAGGCAAGTATGGTGCAGGTCAAAGATACATGTTTATTGAAGGTAATCAAAATTGGTTTTAGGAAGCCCTATCCATGGATAGGCCCTATGCTAATTTGTTTCAGCCCTTAGAAAAAAATTTATATTCTATGGTTGAAATCACACCTCAAATAGCATAGTGGGTTTAAGAAATGGAGGCTCACCAATATAGTGTTAGGAAAACCTTTGTCAATAGGTAAATCCTATACTACCATCTCACAACCCCCTTTTACTCTTCCCAACCTACACCATCTCAACCTAATTTTCATGTTCCTATGCTTTTGACTACTCTCACCGAGGATTCCCCTTCTCCATCTTATCCCTTCTTGTCCCACCTTCATTTCTCTTCCATCATCCCTCCCAAACCCCGATCTCCTCCACAAGAAAAAATTTCACCTCCTCCAACATTTAAACCTTTGAAAATTTATCCAAATGCTAGATCATTTCCCCATTTCACAAAAATAGATTTATATGTGCCGAAGCCTCATAAAATTTTAAACCATTTAGTTTTGGAATTTAACCAATCAAGTGAGTACCTAACTATTTTTTTTTCATGAGGATCCATCCTCACTAAACAATATCTTGAATCTTTCATGACAATAAGGGTTAAGCTTCAATCTTTTGGAAAATGGGATGCACATGCAGCCTAAAGGAGAACATTGGGAAGGTGCCAAACAAAGTAGAAAAACTTTAGAGTCTCAAGTATTTGAGCCATGAGTTTGAAGGAAATGGTGTTCATCACCAAGAACCTAATAGTCATCCTTCTCCAATTTCTCCAAAATCAGCTGAGGTGATTCCCATTCTTTAAAATCATGAAATACTTGTTGAAGAGTGGACTAACTCTAAGAGCATAATGGATGAAGAAGTGGCCTATACCATTGTATAAATCCCTCCTATTTTGATTGAAAAATCTGAAATCAAGGAGGTTGAAACTAAAGGGCACGAGAAAAGGAAGAGAAGCTTCCAAGTGAGCAAGATGTTCCATTTGAATGCAATGATTCCCATTGTCCTGCATGTTTAGAAATTGCTACAATTTTGGAGGACTGCAGTGATCTACCAAGAATATATTCAAATGCTATAACCACTCACAAGGAGATTCATGTCATGGATGAGGAAAAATTAGATTCATAGGTTTTGAATGAAGATAAGATCATAAAAAGCTTATTGTTTTCTTTCAATTGTAAAACTTTAGATCTTTCTTACCCTTCATCCTTACAACAATATAAATTTGTGTATGATTTTGATCTCTCAAACTTTAGTTTGAGGATGAGAGATCCATGGTGAATCAATTGCAAAATTAGAAACCATCATGAAGGAGACAAATTTGTTTGTGGAAGAAGAAGAAGAACGCTTAAATACGCTTTGGCAAGAAAATCTATTTATGAAAAGAAAAGAAAATCAAAGAAAATGGGAAAAATCCAAAGATAAGGCCTTTCCCAATCATATATCTTGCTAATTTAGAGTCATCCAAGGAGTTTCCACTATTCATACTTATTCTAGAGCATGAGGAAGAGTTACAATGTGCCAAAGGTTAGAATCAATGCCTCTTAAATAAAAATACAAAGCAACTAAAAGAGGTATTTATTCTATTTCCAGCTGATACTTTGAAAAGAGGAGAGGGAAAAGAAATTCAAAATAATTTTCCACTCTCATTGAAGACCATGTCTAGTGTCAAATCAATTACATTGTCTAGTTTTATAAGGAAAGGAAGCTACTTCTCCCTACATGTATCGAGATTCGTTTAGCCTCTCAATTCTCTAGTTAGAGTGGGGTAGTGTAGGTTTTCATTGAGTAAAAGAAGTGCATTGAGAACACTTTGCATGTTTCCACTTGGAACATGTATGATTTTCATTTTATTACATAGTTTTTGTGCCCTTATTTATATTGCATAGTTCATTCATGGAAGCAGGTTCATGGTGGAAGAAGAATGTGTTGGGAAAGTTTCAAATACATGCACTCCATTTTAAATCAACATGCAATTTAGAACTCTACAATGTTACATATTTGCCAAGAAATAAGTGTTTGGGCCCAGCTTTAAACAATTCTCCACTATTATTAAGGACCAAGTTCTTCAAATTCTTCAAACTTGGTCAAATCATATTTTGGGGGTAGTTTTCATAGTACATTCATTCAACCTGGACAAATTAGTTTCGAGAATTCAGATCAAGATGACATACATTCGAGGTTGGGGTTGTTGTTGTTCAGTTTCTTCATAGCTTTCATGAAAACATGGTGAAAATATCAATTCAAGACAATTTTCCACTCTTATAAAACTTAATTCGAATGTTTTATAATGAGGATGATCAATTTAAGCTTGATTGGCTCCAAGTTCGGGAAGTACTTTAGGTGGATTCAAGAGTTAGAAATTCAAGTTTCATATCAGTTTTCATATTATCTAGCTGACTCCATGCCCAATGGATGCTTCAAGGTTAATAATATATTCAATCTAGCAGAGCATATTACCTGTCAGTCACCAAAATGTTATCCAATTTTTCACCCCTTATGAATTGGCCAATATGACATCTCTGGATTAAGGCGGTATGATAGAGTCTTCGAGAAGAAATTGGAAAAAATAGATAAATTTTCCTAAACTTAGATATGGGTAGGATAAATTGATGAAATGGGAGAAATTTCAATGATTCAAGACGTTCCTTTCCTCCTAGCTAAGCTCCCCATTTCCATACATACTAAAAAAAAATTAAAAATGGGTCTTCTATAGTGTATTACGGGTTTTTCGAGTCCGGGAGGAACATATGTAACAAGTTCCTCAAAGCCTTTGGTTCTCCGCATGAGCCTTCGGGCCAAGAAAAATGATATAGTATGTTGTGGGTGAAGGAGGAATCGCAGGAACCAAGGGTGTGGGAAGAATGTTCCACTAGAGAAAAAATCCCCACATAAACGTAGGAGCCGAGAACAAAGTGAAAAGTGTGTTGCGGGCGGAAGAGGTGATGTAGGAACTAAGGGAGTGGACAGAATGTTCCATCATGGAAAAGGTTCCCCACATGGTCGGGTTGACCACATAGTTTTTGGAGGATTGAGTGGCATTGGGAACTAAACAACCAAGGGAGCAAGATGATATTACGGATAAAGGGAGAGCTACGGGATTAAAGGGGATGGGTGGAACTATTCAAAAGTTCCATCCTAGATCTAATAACCTGCCACACATAATACATGTGATCCTTATAGAGAAATCAGTCCCAGAGGAAAAAGGAGAACAATTCCATGGTTCCTCAAGTTCTTGATCACTCGATCCACCGCACCAAAAACATAAAATGCATTATTACAAACTATGGAGAAGCAAAGAGAACCCCATGTTCCTCCTGAGCCCCAAAAATTTGTATGGCCATAACTTTCACCTAGTTTCTCCAAATTTGAAAAAATTGGTACCATTTGAAAGGTCTTGTCATCCTCTACACCAAAGAAATTGGAAATATCAATTTAGGTGAGGTTAGGTAGGTAAAAAAGAGAAAAATATTTTCATCATTAAAAAGAACAATTCCACCCAAATTGATGAAGTATGGTGCCCATTCCTTCTCCAACAAGAAAAGTATCATAGGGGAATGTTATTGTAAGGATGCTCATACTTATTTTCAGACTTTTAATGCATGTTGTTGGTTGTTGGAAATGGAAATATAAGTTCCCTCTATTTTTCCTCCTCCTCTCTCTCCCATTTTCTATATATTATAAAATGATTCTCATTTATAATGTTGGATACTCTTAGAATACAAGGGCATCATTTCAAAGTGTTGCATAAGTGTTATTGAATTACGTGCCTTAGATTTGGACTTTGAATGGGTTTATGACTTATTCATCCATTGTAATGATTTGTGCATCTTCCTAAGGCAATAAAATACTTGTTTTGTGGCTATTATTTTTCTCTAGCTAGTGTTTTATTACATTTCCTTGCCATTTCATCTACTTACAGGTATGTTGTATGTGTCTATTCACTTTACAAGGTTTGTGCCTTGTGTGAAATTGGAATTTCGAATGCATCTCTAGACTATGGCTCTCAAATATTCCCTATCCTCCATTTTATTCCATTTCCCCTCATTTGAGAGTGTCTTTCCCCTTCTTTCTGGTGTTATCACCTCCCCTTAGTGTAGGATTTCATTTAATGCATTTCCATCTCTACCTAGACCCTTGGAATCATAAAGTAGATTTAGATATTTGAATTTACCTTCTTAGGAGTATTTTTAGTAGTAGGAATTGTTGTCAAATTTTTGCCCCCTCGGGAAAAATTGGGCAACATGACCTTGCATGCAGAGGAGCCAACGGGGTTGTTTCAGTCATGGAGGATTGCATTTTGGAGTTGGGCAAATGAAATTGTGAGTTCTCCAATTTCAGATTTTTCACCTCATAGGTTGAACTCTGAAATCAATTTTTAGGGTTTTAACTTGCTCAAAACAGGTCCAAATTTCACCAGTTGATAGATCTGGATATAATCTTCAAAAGGGTATTTTTAGTTTTTTGAAATTTTGATTTTCAAAGTTTTAGGTTTTTCAAAATTCAGAGATTTGGAAATTTGGAAATTCAGAAATTTGGAGATTCAGAAATTTGGTGAGAAAAAATGGAAATAAAATCACATGAAATGTCTGAAATTCTGAATTCCAAAAGTCTAAAATTTCAAATTTCGGGTTTTCGGTTTCGAGACTTTCGAAACTCTTAGAGAATTTTGGCAGATGAATAGTGTTTTTTCTCCGAAATGAAAATTTTTGAAATTCCAAATTTTAGGATTTCGAGGTTGCATGCATTTCAGACTTTCGGAGTTTCAGAACTCCTAGCCTACCATTTTCACAAAATGCACTTCAACCTTCAGATGGCCATAACTTTCAACTAGGAGCTCAGATTTACACAAGGGAGGAATTTTCAGAAAGCTCACAAGGTCCTCTACCAAACTACGATTGGATATATCTAAATGAGTGAGACTAAGTTCTTAAAAATTAAAAAATATAGTTCACCATTTTTAGGGTTTCTAAGGTGTCTCACCTACCGCCATAATGAAGGAATGGGCTTCCTTCCTTTCCCAACAAGGAACAGTATATGCTGGTATGGGCTGTGTCATGGTTTCCATCACTGTTGCAGAATAATTCAATGCATTTTGGAGGTGGTTGGAGGAGGATTTTGAATTCTTCTATCTCCTTCTCTCAATTCTTCTATAAATTGTAAGGAGGGGCATTTTTCTAAAGGTTAGAAAATTTTGGCTCTACCCCTCCCTTTTCTCTTTAGTAGGTGAATTTGTGGATTAAAACCTCCCCATTCGAACTGTAATGCAAGTTTGTGCCTCTTGGCCATTGTAGTGTACTGTATCAACTTTTGGAGCAAATAATGCATGTTTGTGGATGATTTTCAACCCTCTCTGTATTCATTAGTTCCATTTGATCTCTCATTGCATTTTGGTTATCTTTGTTAGTGGTTGTATTACATGTTTTATGGTTTGTGTTTTATGGCAAAGCAGGTGTTCATCATTCCTTTGGTCCATCACCTTGTTAGTTTTAGGATTTATTTTTATGCATCTTCTTAACCCTGTCTCCTTGGAAAGTTAGAGTAGGTTTCAGAGTAGATCCTCTGCAATATGAATGTATGCACCTGAATAGAGGGATAGGAACCGGCCTTCATCCAGAGAGTTTTCCCAATCGCAAGGTCCCACACTTTTGGAAAAGCTCAATGTTATGCAATTACACTGACAGCTTTAACCCATTGAGTTGTAGACATTCAAGGGTATTGTGATTACGCTCAATAGGAATAAGCGAGAGGAATCCAAAACTCTATAGAGTCTCGGTGCAAGTCCCATAACTTAGATACAATCCCATGTTGTTATAAAGCCCTACATCATTCTAATTTAGGATGGGTGCAATTTTGAGCTCCAACATAAACCACCTCATTATTTTTGTAAACTAATTTTAGATAAATACAAAAATGTCCCCAAAATCTATGGATCCAATGCAAAACACACAATTCACAACGATCATTAAAAGGTCCACTTTTAGCACAAATCTTCACTCTTACAAACCTTATTTTACCAAAAACATCATAACTTGTAATTCCTTCTTCACTTTGACCTAAAAATTTTCATGAAGCATCATGAAAACATCTTCTAACTTTCCATACTCACCATCTAAGTCAAATATGTCCGAACATTTCTAGAAACAAGGACTTACCTATGTTATCCTAGCATGTCTTCACCTTCTTTCTTCCCAAGGACAATGAAGAACCACAAAAACATTGAGAAATATCCTAAAACTCTTCATACATGTCATGTACACTATCACTATGTTGTTCTGATGTTTCAACAATATTGATCATATCAAAACGCATATCGCCATACCATTACGCATGCTCTGGGACTAGGATTAGGCCTAGAATGACTACTTCACACCATGACTAACCATGAACTTTATAAATTTGACCTCATACAAACACATGGACACTCTTGGCACATCATTCTAACCATGATGGACCTTAAACCAACCTTGATCATCTTAGGAAGACTCACACTATGACTATACACCTTTGAACCATGCTTCAAAACACCTAGGACTCCACCAAACATGACACTACCAATCAACCTTCATGTTTGAACTTTAAAAAACACTTCGTGGAGACTCAAATGACATGTAGAAGAAAAATCACACACTTGGATAATTAGTTAGTCCTTATTATGTACTACTATTCATACATTCCTAAGTGAGAAAAGTACTAACTAACCCATGTCTTTGGCCACCTTTCTTTTCTTTGTGTCATTTCTCTTGGTATTACACCTTTACTTGCTCAATTTACCTTTGTATACCTTATCATTTATCATCCTAAATACCATTTCCCGGTTAGGACACTAGCACTAGGAGCCCTCATCCCCTAAGTGCACATGACCTCGGTATACTTTGTTCACATCTTTTGGGTGTTTTCTATCTGTTTGAGCATCTTATATTTTTGTAGTCGGCCTTTTCGGGATTAATTAAGAAATTCAATTAAAGGAGTCATATAAATATAAAGTTATGTGATCATAATAAAGGACCAAACACTTTGAGCATTAGCTATCACTACCTAAGGTTGCATTCATCAAGCATCTAAGAGCTCCATTGCATCTATCTAACACCATCCTAAGGAAACAAGGGCTTGTTATTTTACTAATAATTCATAGGAGGGAAGTTAATTCTATTCCATGCACACATCTATTACATTTCTTTACATCTAGATACTTTGCTCATTATCAAGTGTGACATGCACAAGAGCCATCTACGGCACAATCCCACACACGTGTGTGTGTGTGTCTTGTGTACACCTGCACACACACACACACACACACACACACACACACACACACACACACACACACACACACACACACACACACACACACACACACACACAAGAACCACATTGGGTCTAAGACGTAGTGCAACACTCAATCATAATTTAACCATTGTGATAAATGAGGACAGTCTGACCCCTCATTTTACATCTTTCTTTTTTAGGATTTGATGTCTATTTGATGGATTTTTAGTTCAATACTTCATCGTAGGTTTCTAATGACTTAGGTGATCACTATGGGACCTCATAGCAACCAAAGGAGAATAAAAATGAACAAATAATGACCATTAAAAAGAGGTTTCCTAATATTTTTTGCATACCAGGCACCACTAAATAGACTTAGGGCATCTGCAGACACCCCTGTCCCTATCTAGGTATCCAGTCCAACTTATTCTTCTAGATCTACATTTTTTTAGCTTTGGTGTCACAATCAGTGCTTTGTGTTTTCTAATTTTCTAGCTCTGTACACGTCCAGGATTTTTGTGAATCAGCTAAGGCTTTTGACCCTCTCTTTGCACTTAGGATTTCTACTTCATTGCTTACTTTTCTTGGGTTAATTTATGTACTTTATTATTGCATTTATTTATTGCTAAAATAATAATTAGATTAGGCATAAAATTTAATTAATATTAATCATTTTAGTGAACCCGAACTCGATTTGAATGCTCTTAGGATCCTCATACCTCCATTTTTATTATCTTTCTAGGATCTCTTCATCATGAGTATCTCTATTAATGATTTATTTCTTATCAATCCTAAATTAAGAGATAAAATCAAAACTCTCTTCGTTACCACTCACATTCTTGCTAATATGCATCTAGATTCAATATATCAAACATTTTTCAAGGAATTTTCTCAACATATTGCTTTCTGTCCAATCCTAATGCTGATCTTACTATTTTTGACAATGATCCACCCTTGCATATCATGATTCACATTTACAATGTTGGTGTCAAGAGTACTTTAATTGATAATGGATTTGATTTCAATCTATGCCCTATGCATTTTCTTAAAAGGTTGGTCTTTCTACTAATGTTAGTCCATCGTTTCTTTCCCTTTATGCATATGATGGTTTTGTTCATCCATGTGTAGGTCACATTACTCTTCCTATCACTATAGGGCCCAAAACCCAAAACATAGTTTTATTTTTCATTGACTTTCTAATTTCGTATAACTATTTACTTTGTTGGTCATGGCTTCATGTGATGCAAACGTAGTTCCTTCTACAAGTACATCACTCTGTCAAATTCATACATGAAGGAATAGAATATATAGTTCCTAGTGATCTTTACCCATTCAAATACTACAATTCCTACTCCACACTCGATACTACTAATGAACCACAACCCATGGATACTTTGGATCATTTACCACCATTTAAAGGTGTTATTTGCATGCAAGATATAGTATCATCTACAACATTCCCTACTTTTTGCTACTACTACTGCTATGGTACTTTATCGGGGACCTATCCATGCATTCAATGTCATTGTACCTACTTCACTATCACATGTGCATCCACCATTAGCATGTCCTCCCTTTACATGTATGTTTTTCATGAATGATTCTTATTGGGAACATATTCCATTTGATCCTACTTGTGATGACACTATATGCACACATGATGGCTTGGTTCAGCTAGGATTTACGGTTGATGACATATTTCCTTCACCCTATGCTCCTCATATTTATCATGGTTTCATTCACATTATTATTGTTGCTTATGGGCTTCACATCTTTCATCTCATGGTGTTTCTTGCATGATCTCCTCTTTCCACTCCTCTTACACTTGGACAGTATTGGCTTGACTATATTAGGGGAACCTTAAATCTTAATCATATTGACATTTCATTTCCTATTCCTTTCATTCGTATTTTCATTTACAATGATTCCTTCCTTGGCTATTCATAAAACATTACACGATGGTATACATATGGTTATTTGTTACCCCCTTCACTTGATGAATAATAAACTATGGGCATATACAACCTTGTCTATAATGGCTCACTATGTGATCAACTCTCACTATTTCTTATCATGTATCAGATGCTTTACCTTTCAGTTTTGATCATGACAATGACGACCTCCTAGATGATGTCACTTGATCTCTTTTCTCATCACACATAGGGGGGCATAACATCTCTTTCTCTCCCCCCTCTCACGTCAATAAGCATCTTATTTTCTCATCATGCCACACCTAGACTATCACATGCAATTCTTGATATGCTCGCATATCATTATTTCCTAATGGCGTACTCGTGTTCTTGAATTTCTTACATGATCTATTGTTGAGTTGAGGGATATCTTCCTATAAGAACCCGTTACATTTCCCCATTATATCTATCTACTACATACTCATTCATACATGCATACATTTATCACCATCTATTTACACATCCAATATGATATTTTTCATCTATCTCCAAACATCATTCATCAACTAACAAATTCATCATGCACATTTTGATTCATCTACTTCATCATTTCCCAATGGCGCACTCTTGTGCTACAATTCACACTTGACTATTTAGGGAATACTATACACATGAACCTCACACATTGCACATCATACATTCAACTTTACACATTACCTACTTCACACATTTCACATCATACACTTAGGAAATTTTCTCTCATGACATCTACTATGCATTTTGTGTCTCATTCACTACCCACATTCACACTACATCTCTCTTACATCTACTTATACATGCTACGGTCATTACCCTATGACACACTCTAGTTCTGTGGTCCATACTTGACTATTGAGGGTATACATCTCAAATGGACCTCATCACACTCACATGTTTAATCACTCACATGCTTACACTCTACGCTTTACACATTGATAATCACATCTTTCTATTATGCGCATTTCAAACCATTTCTGATGAACCACTATCGTTTGTGGTTCATTTTTTACTAATGAGGGGCATAAATAAATTAACCTCGTTGCATGCATCCACATCCACTCGGGGGATATGTGGCTCTTCTCATGCACATTACATTCCATTCTACCTCATCCACAACATACTTGTATATCTTGGTTACATTTACTCTTTCTTACTTTTTCTTACATGTTCACTTTATCACACATGCTAGATAGATATCTTATATGTCATTATCTTTATCATACACACATGCGCATTTACTTTCCTTTCTATTTATGATCACAAATTATATAAAGATATTACACGTAGCATGGATGTTGGCACATTACCTATTACTAGTCCCATAATGTGGCTCTTGGGGGCATCCACTTTGTACATTACATGTGTTATTGTTTCATTTTGTTTCATAGCACACTACTTTATCAGATTATACACGTTTTGACATACTTTCTATCTTTTCAACATGTTAATGGGTGCTTTATGTGAAACATTTTTTTTGCATGACTACATGCTTCCATGGTTTCTCATTACATGGTTTGTCATTATTTTCCATTGTTTGCATGTATTTTCCCTTTATCTTGTATGCACACATTATTATTTTTGGCTTCATTGACTTTGATTGTCTTGCGACATTATGAGTGGTGTCCCATGTTTGCAACTCTCTTTTCATGGTCTACATTGTCTTCTTGCGTGTTTACATTGTCTTCTTACATCTTAGCTTACATATTGTTTGCTTAGCATACATTTTGTCTTCTACATGTGTGTTTGTCTTTTCTTGTACTAACACTTTTCTCCTAGCCACTTTTTTTGTGTGTGCCTTGGTTTCTACCAAGCACATTCCTTTCCCCATGTAGGGCACAATTTTCATCACAATGGTTGATCCTCCTTTGGGCTGCATACTCCTTCAACGAAATCACATGCACTCAAAATGAGGAGGGTATCATTTGGGTAAATCAGTCACCCCATACAACAAACTAAAGTAATTACACAATACAACATAGTACCATTACAACATAGTTATTAGTTTTGGAAAGGGATCATAATCATACTTGGGTCCTTGCACAACAATTCCCTTTCTAGACACCCATAACAAGGAGAAATTACACATTGATTGGTAGTTCAACACAGTCAATAAAACTCCACACAACGGCTTTTACAGGGAACACAGTCCTTAGCACTTACTTTTGTACATACCATCTGCAATAGTGTTCCACATGATGGGAATTAGTTAAAGGTTTGAGGATAACACCAAAATCTCTCCCTACACTTTTTCCATATCATTAGCATGATATCACCCCAAAAACACATGGTCGACATAACTAGCATGAGATCACCCAAAAATCAGTCTTCTACAACATCTACAAGATCCTTTCTAAACTCTTTCCTCATCAGAATCAAGTGCACATGTTCCTTTTTCACATTTTTGTATATTAAATACTTTCATACATACTTTTCACATATTTTGATCATATACATGTGTATTTGACTACTTGTTCATTCTTCTCTTTTCAGGTTCGTCTATATGGGAGGTGGTAGTCAACATCAATAACAAAATTGACATCAACAACTCTGGAACATCATGATATCTACACATGTGTTTCCACCCTAGGTTCATTTTCATCATCACTTTTTACACTTTCTCCTCCTTAGCATCCACGCTTCACATTTTTATCACTCCACACTTTGTCTTTTCCCTCAACACACTTTCATCTTCAACTTACATGGTTATTAGGTACGCATCTCTATCTACTTTATGTTACCAATATTTCCACTCACCAACATAAAGTGGGGAAAATATAAACACAAAATCATGCACTTTAGGTAATTATTTAGTCTTGATTACATATTATTATTCATATGATTCCTAAGTGAGAAAAGTACTAATTAACCTATGTCTTTGGCCACATTTCTTTACTTTTTGTCACTTCTCTTGGTCTTACATTTTTAGTTGCTCAACCTTCATTTTTATACCTCAACATTTATCATCCTAGACACCAGGCCCACCCAACACGCCAATGCTGGGCACCTTCATCCCCTTTGGGAACCCTTGACCTCAATATACTTTGTTCACATCTTTTAGGTCCTTTCTAGCCATTTGAGCATCTTATATTTTTAATAGTCAACCTTTTCGGGTTAATTACGAAATTAAAGAAAAGGAATCATATAAATATAAAGTTATTTGATCATAATAAAGGACCAAGCACTAAGCATTAGCTATCACCACCTAAGGTTGCATCCATCAAGAATCTAAGAGCTCCATTGCATCCATCGAGCACCATCCAAGGGAAACACAGGTCAGTTACTTTGCATACACTTCATAGGAGGGAAGTTAATTCTATTCGATACACACATCTAGTACATTTATTTACATATAGCTACTTTACTTTTTATCAAGTGTGACATGCACAAGAGCCACCCAGGCCACGATTCCTCTCACACACATAGAACTACATTGGTTTTGAGATGTAGTGCATCGCTAATTCATAATTTCACCATGTGACAGTTGAGGACAGTCTGAACCCTCATTTTGCATCTTTCTTTTTTAGGATTTGATGTCTATTTGAGGGTTTTATAGGTCAATACTTCATTACATGTTTCAGTGACTTTGGTGATCGATGCAACATCATAATGATCAAACGCAAATAAAATAGAATAACTAGTGACCACTAAAAGGAATTTTCCTGATCTTTTCCAAAAACTCGGGCACTTAGAAACAGGCATAAGGAACTCGCACGCACCCTTCTCCCTCTCATGGCGCCCTAGCCCAGCTTATTCTTCCATATATGTATTTTTCTGAGATTTTTTGTGACATTTAGTGCTTCATATTTTCTAATTTTATAGCTTTGTACACCTTCGGGATTTCTGACGAATCAACTAAGGCTTCTTACCCTCTCTTTGCACTTAGGGTTTCTACTTCATTTCTTAGTTTTCTTGGGTTAATTTATGTACTTTATTGCTGCATTTATTTACTGCTACAATAACAATTAGATTAGGCATAAAATTTAATTTAGATTAATCGTGCCCTCATAATACCCTTTTCTATCAATGGCTTTGACATCAATGACAACACTAAGACACGATGGCCAACAATGGGAGGCATATGGAGTTGGTATGTGTGATTCATGAGTTACTCTATGACGTTTTTATGTGTTGTGATGTTGAAGCTTGATAATCTTCTTGGTTGACACATGTTATTTGATCCTATCTTATTATTTTTGGGTTAGATTCGTGGCTTATAGTCATGTAAATCCTGTGAATATGTAATTGGTGATGCATTATTGTATGTTAGGCATGTCTTTGTGTATTTGATCTATGCTTGGGGCATGTGTGTTGAATTCTATGTTGGGTGTACCATTATTTTCTTCCCCATGGTTGGGATGGAAGTCTTGTTGTGGTATAGTCATGAAAATGTGTAAAAAGGTGTTTTGTGGGTTATTAGTGTTGTACTTTGGACCTTGTGTGACATTGTGATTTCAAGTGTTTTAAGAAACATGCTTTGAAACTTTTAAAAATGAAATTATTAATAATCAATAACAATGTGAACTTTGAGAAAGTGAATGGTGTAATCAGTAAAACTAATAAATTTTGAATACACTTATGAGAAAACACAAGCAAATGTGTTTTAAAATGACTATCAAATTAAGATTTGAATTCACTATGGATTTGAAACTGTTGAACAATGAAAACTTACATGAGTTTTGAAACTAAAAAAGAGGTATTAAGAAAAATATTAATTGAGTAATAAAATAAGGATAAATACCAATCTTCACAGAACATCAAAGAAATAAGAAATTTTTAAATGTATTGACTTTGTGGTGGTCGCATGTTAGCGGCGAGTCCTTATCCTGAATGGGAATTAGAAATTTTGAATTTTGTTTGCTTTTATCCCTCTATTTAACCTTGGGATTAAGTTACATTAAAGACAATGGTTCTATAAAGTGAGGGAGATGTAGTGCCCTACCCCCACTTTATGTAACTAGTATGTATGCATGCATAACTAGATGGTTTTGTGGTTTTTGGGCTCCATTGGTAGAGATGGAATTTCTTATTAGTTCAAGTGTAACCACCTTCCTTTGTATGCGTGATTATAAAAAAGCATGTGTTAGTTTCTTATGAAGTATTACTTTGTCATGTTATGATGTACCTAGTCGTAGAATATGTGGGTCCTTTCTCGCGATGCAACGTGGGTTCCAAAACTCCTCAAATTTGGTCGTTATGTTTAGTTAATGAAAATAATAATAATGAAGTTTACACTCAATAAAAAATAATAATAATAATTAAATATGTGTGTGTATGTGTACATCCATGTAGGATAACTTAAAATAAATAATAATAATATATTTCAAGCCCCCAAAAAAGGGAATATGTGGGAAAAATGGACATTGAGATTTGTTCCTCGGGAATGTTGAATAGTTAAATAAGCTTCTAACAAAGACGCTAACAAGTCTAAAAATTATGGATATCTAGAAAATGGTGCATGGCTCTTTATTGGGTGTGAATACCCTCCTCTAAAAATATAATCCCGAGAGGAATATTCTCACTAGACCGTAATGTTTGCAAGATAAGTAGAGGCTATTTGTTAAAATTGCATTCAAAAATCTATGCAAGTGAAGTTTGCAGGGTGTAATCTAATCTCTATAACCTTAGCCAACACCCTCCCATCATGTGTGTTAAGCTTTGGATCATGTTATGGGCTTCCTCATGAAGTATAGGGTTCATTTCATTAAATGAAACCAATAGGTGTCCAAATTAGTGGTCAACCCTTGTTGTAATACCCTTCTCATGCATTAAAACATGATATTTTGGAAAAATGGGCATGCAAAATGTGGATGTAAACATGAGACATGTGAAATGTTTGTAAAAACACCTAAAATAAGTTTGGCTCTTAGAAAGTATCAAAATCGAGGCAAGTATCATTATGAATTTTAATATTTGAGGGGGTGGTTTGTGTGTTGTGTGGGAAATATTTAGCGCTCATCTTCCCTAAGAATAGTCCAAAATTTTTCATACCTTTTGAATCTATTGTTGTTGTGTGGAATTTATGATATGAATGACTTACATGGTAGTGATAGATGTCATGAGGAAGCTCTATTTTTTTCATCGACATTTCAATAAACTAGAGATGGATGTGTGAGGTGTTTTTGGGGTGTTTGGAGGAAATCTTGGTTCTTGGATGGAAGTGTATGCTTGGCACTTGGAGATTGTTTAACTTTTTGTTAACTATGTTATCTTCCATCTTCCAATAAGATTGTCTCTAACCTTGGGATAGGTCTTCCATGTCTATGGGTATGGTCTACCTTCTTCATCAAAAATAAAAGATCAAGGGATTTTGTCGAATGTGGTAGTTATGAATACACCGGGTGGGCATGCATGCAAAATAAGGAACCATAAATGCACGAGACACATGAACAATCCATTTGGATGCCTCAAAGAGAGGTTCCCTCAAGGTACTCAATGATTGCATCTCAAACACAAATTATACTTGTGTGAATCTGGTTATTTGGTGCCTTAATGTGGGACATATTTGGTAGCTATACATGTTATGGAATTTTTGTAGGCATGAAGGAATTTTTTGGTAAGTTTCAGTCATCTTGAAGAGACTCTAAAATTCTATTTTTGTATGCCAAGTAAACATGTGGTGGTTGTGTTGTCTACTTGGTGATTACGGAATATGCTCAAATTTTGGATAGAATGCATTTGAAAAAAAAATGGGGGTTTACAATAATCTCCAAACCATTTTTCAAGTCACTCACATCATATGGAAACTAAGGGCTTTGGAGCAAGGTATAAATGGTCACAAAAATCTTGGTGATGATTTGTGCCAAATGTGGGAACTTGCATAAGGTATGTAGATTGTTTGACAAAATTCCTCGAGAGAGAACTTGGTCTCCTCAAGTAAAGTGATTTCCCAAGATGCCTAAAATGGGGACTTTGGATCATTCTATGGGCATCCATCAACAATGTTGAAAAATAAACTTTGAGTTAGATGTAAAAGTGTGGAATCTTACCAAAGACACAATAACAAATGATAATATGGATCAAAAAAATGTGGTTTCTAGGAGTGTGTGCAAAGTGCCTTGAAATCACCTTTTTCTCACCGCCTCGTCAAAAACAAGCATGGAATTATCCCTCTCCCTCTTTAGTTTTTTCATGTAATGATTTCATTATATATTATAATTGTTTTAATTAAAGGAATAAAATGTTGTTTTTTATGTTGGCATGCATAAACCTTTACCCCTTCGGTGTAGTTTTTTTCCAACTCAATAACATTACCCGAGTCATGGAGACAATTGATTTAAAATGGAAAACTATCCACTCCATGATTTGGATTCATTTCGTTATGTGTTATCTCACATTATGAAAGATTCAAATAAAGGTGACTTCTTGTATGCTTACAAACTCGATTTGAAATTTCCCTGTAAAACTAAACCAAAAATCATGAAAACATTGTTTATCACCTCATAGCCCTTCCTTGTTAGATAGAGAATGATGAGACATGGTTCATTCTCATTGTGATGGTTGGATAGCATGCTTAGCATGCCCATTTCGAGCCTACTTAGCCTTTACTAGGTGTAGGCATAAATTACCAAAACATAATTTTTTTGTCTTGAACGATGCTTCCAAAATGAGTTATGTGAGTTGGATCATATTTCCATAAATTCCCCTAAGATCTCATTATATATGGTAACAATTTGGAAGTATCTCGGGCTGTGTTGGTCACCTATATGCACTTTTTACAAGGCCATTTTATGGCCAGTTGAACTACATTGCCCTATAATGGAGTACTTAAACTATGGCATTTTCACCATGGAGTTACACCTCCAAAATGTGTGTTGTATATATATTCTTGTCGAGATTTAATTCCCTAGTATTTTGGGTTCATATCACTAGAGGTCGGAGATACCTTTTCCTCTTTCACTTAGCGTTCACCCATTTTCAGCAGACCTTTTCACTTCTGTCTTGGCTAATTCAATCGTATTGTAGTTTTAATCTTGCGTTAGCCTTTTACCATCCAGTCACTACATGCAAAATAGAAATTTTATTTATTTTGTAAATACTCTTGTTTTCATGTAATTGACCTCTGGATGTTAATGGTACCAATAAAAGGTGAAAGTGAAAATAATAATACAATAATTGTATCTCTCTCTCTCTCCCCCTTTCTCTCTCAAAGACTAAATTATAACTGAAATGAGGTATGCCATGGAAAGTTATGGATTCTCTCTCTTCCTATCTCTCTCCCTAACTATGAGAAATAATGGTTATGTAACATTGTATGAATTGATGTTTTCTCTCTCCTCATCTTATCTCTCTCTAAACCCCCTTTATTTGAATGGAACATAAATGAATAAGTATGTTTGGGGGAAATTTTCATATGTCTGATTTCATCACTAGGCTAGATGGGGTGTGATTCTATGCCAGCTTAGTGCTAACATCATGTGGTTGTAGGTGGCAAGACATGGTGGATGGACATTGTTATATGCTTGTGACATTTACTTTATTTATACATCTCCTAACATTATATGTATATCTGTAATTGGAAAGAGAAGTTTCATATCATTGTCTAAAAATAATGTGTAGTTACATTATGATATATTGTTTTGATTTAAGGAATGAAGAAGGAAAATATTAATCCTAATTTGTAAAATATATCACATGTGTAAATGGTATGAAATTTCATGTACTCAAAGCTGAAAAAATTGGATTTTAAAATGTAACACTACTCCTAGGAATTAAATGAATTAGTTACTTTTATAAGATGGATATTCATGTCCTTTAAGTTTTTGGAAGAAATTGACTAAATTTTAGTTGACATTTATCATTAAAATGTAGGTAATTATTGAGTTCATGTGGTTTAGTTATACTCGCCAAAACCAATGGTCTTGATTACTTTATTTCCCATTATGAATTTAAATCATGTGTGGTAGAAAGGTCAATTATAAATCTATCAAAATGAGATTACTTCCTAAATTCCTTCTTATGACATTCTCACCTTGATTGCATTATGATCCATTAAATGAACCACTACACTGGACCAATGGGAAATACCTTTCGTTGTGCCTTCATATATGCTTGACCGCACTTTGGACACAATTTCCTTATGCATATTTGCATGCTTAAGCTAATAAATCCTGGCAAATGCCAGTTACACGTCAAGTTCATATGCACCATTTGATTCGAAGTTCGAGTTTAATATGTGGCGTGATACTCAATCCGTGCGTTAGCAATATTTTTACGTAAATACCTTGCATATATCCTTAATGCATCTTGAAATGTTACACATAGTTAAGAGTTCCTTGAACTTGGTATCTACTTGGATCTCAAAGATCTCTAATCATGTTAATGAATGTGAACATGGTAAGCTTGTCAAAGGGTCCTTGGTGTTTTGGCTTTATAAAAGAAAGGGAATGTCTTAACTACCCCGTAGTATACACCATTGTAGAATGTTTATCTTTGGAATGTAGCTAGGGTTAAAATATGTCTAGTACCTCTTAAGAGGTCATTTGTGGGTGAATAAGGTATTCGCAAATCAATAATATAAATGATGTCTATTAAGATGATATTGGGAATGTATAGAGAGTAACCTTGAACCACTCCTTGAACTTAATGTTAGTGACTTTTCTATTGATAAAAAATAATTATTATTTTGTGTGGGACCTTTACTCTCAGTAACATCCATTCTCATCTCAAAGGCATCACATGTGTGTCAAATATGTATTCAGTTTGTAATTAAGATTTTGAAATTTACTATGTTAAGTAATATAGATGAATAATGTGTAACTCATAGGAGTGGAGGTGGAAATCTTGAGACAGTGACATATGGTTTGTGTGTGTAACTTGTTTGTTTATGGAAGGAAGGATATATAGGAAAATAAGTTGTTATAAATATGTAATCCATGGAAAAATGTGAACAATATGGAAAATGTCCTATCTTCTTGCCCTCGTTAGTGATTTTATCTTTGTACATTGTTTCTCCGCTTTCAAAAATAAATTAATCAATCGTTTGAGTTCATGTTGATGCATAGGATGGGTGCTTGTATTGTGTATTCAATAGGTGCAAATGTTCGATTATGTGACTCATGTGCTCGGTTGCTCCTGTTGTCTTTGTGGGTCCATACTTGTGTTGGTGTCTTTTGTGAAATTGAGTTACTCTACTTGGGGCCTTGTGGTGTCATGTATCAAATAATGAAACCAAAAATAAAAATTATTCCGTTGATTCTAATATTATTATTTTTGTGGGTGTAGTTTGGTGGGCATTACACTTCCACTATTAAAGTATCTACGTTTAACTAGAAATTGATACATCATCTCTTATTTATTCAAGGGCCTAGCTAAACTATATTTAATCTTACGCATAGAAAATTTGAAACCAAAGGCCATCCAATGGATATCCAACACTTGTAGAACATTGTTCATCCAACGTGCTTTTAATGCACCCTCTCTAATATATTTTTGATGTCTTTCTAAGAGGCGTTGACAATGTTAAAGTGATAACAATCATTTTGTGTGTTGTGCAAGGTTCTACGCAACTCTTATTTTATACTACTCATGCTAAGCTTCCATTTCACATAGCTTTGTGTGAAAATCTATATTATTGCCTATTTATTGAGAAAGGCGCTTTCCCCATATGCTGGATCTTTTTTATTATTATCTAATCAAAGATCAATCACAAGAGTATTTTTAAATAAACAAAGAGATATCACAATCATTTTATTGAATTTTGTGAATGAATAAAGCGAAATCATTATGATTTGATTGAAATTGAACTACACGGGGGTATCATTGTGGGCAATTATGATAGTTTACTTTGCTAAGGCACATTCAAGTATGTGTAATTACCAAGCAAAATGAAGTTTTAGGTCTGTGATTCCTCTACGCTTAAAAAATATTAGGGAAATAGACAGATCATGACCTTGTCATTATTAAATAATGGACGAGCAACATCAATCTCATATATAAACGAGAAGTGCACGGACGCTTCAAAAGCAGACAGCGATCACCATGGATGGAGGAAGAGTGGAGAGCCAGAAGACAAACAGTGGAACACCAGACAGGCATGAATAGTAATTATATGATATGCTTAGAGAGAAATATTTGGAAATAATCATACTGTGTACTGAATTCGGATCTGTAAGCTTTTCCAAATTTGGGAATGTGTATAAATCATCGGTTAGATAATTTAACCATTTTATTTTATTTTCTTTTGGGTTGCAGGCGGGCAGATTCAGAGCAATCTCTCTCCACCAAGATACCCATAGAAGGAATGAAAATTAATCCATTGAGGCTTGTGATAGTGGCGCGGTTGATATTTCTGGGATTCTTCTTCCACATGCGCATAACTAAGCCTGTAAAGGATGCGTATGGCCTCTGGATTACTGCTGTCATCTGCGAATTCTGGCTGGCGGCGTCATGGATTCTGGACCAGCTGCCTAGGTGGTCTCCCATTACTCGTCGAACTTATCTCGACAGACTGTCGAACAGGTAAATAATTCAGAATTGGATGATAATTTGTTAAGTCATTAAGTAGATCAAATTTCTGAATAAAAATTGTGTCATCCAACTGCAAAAGATTCAAACCGGAAAACTCCCGTTTACAAGCATTTAGTCTTACCTATTCACCATTACTAAATGTTAAATATATGCCCTGACTGTATGTATTAATTGATGTCGAAACCATCCAAATCTTGAACGTGCCGACTAGATAAAGCCTTCCGTCTTTGTATAGATTATTACTTGCTCTCAATTTAAATTGATATTGTGAGCTACATTTTGAAGGTATGAGAAAGAGGACGAAGATCATTGCGGGCTTGCAAGCGTGGATGTTTTCTTGAGCACGCAGGACCCTGTCATAGAGCCGCCATTGATGACTGCCAACGCTGTTCTGTCCGTGCTTGCTGTGGATTATCCGGCGAACAAGGTTTCCTGTTATGTGTCTGATGATGGGTCCGCCATGGTTACTTTCGAGTGTTTGTCTGAGACGGCAGAATTTGCGAGACGATGGGTTCCCTTCTGCAAGGAGTTCGACATCGAGCCCAGAGCTCCTGAAGCATATTTCTCCCTCAAAATTGATTATCTTGGCGAAAAGGTGAAACCATCCTTTGTCAAACAGCGCCGCGAGATGAAAGTAAGTTCATTCATTGGTTTGTGAACAATTCAACTTGTTAACATATATGAGATTTAGGTAGAACTAGTTCAATCTTTTTGTTCAAAATCGATTTTGTGATAATAATGAGAATGAATGATGGCGTGTATGAAATTAATTTAGAGAGAATATGAAGAATTCAAAGTTGGAATAAATGCATTGGTGGAAAAACGAAAGAAGGCTCCGGAGGAAGGGTGGATGATGCAGGATGGAAGGCCATGGCCTGGTAACAATCCTTGCAATCACCCTGGAATGATTCAGGTAAGTATTTGTTCTTGTTATGGTTTAGTGGACTATTTGGTAACTTTGTTTTATACATTTATTTTATACCATATTTCAAACTCTTTATAAAGAAAATGGGCATTATCTTTATACTCATTCTTAATAAATTTCAATACTTCATGAGTTTCTACAGGTATTTTTGGGTCGCACTGGAGCTATGGACGTAAGAGGAAATGAGCTCCCACTTCTAGTTTATGTGTCTCATGAGAAAAAACCAAGATTTCATCACCATAACAAGCCTGGAGCCATGAATGCTCTTGTAATAACTTATGTCATTTCAACCTTTCTTGCCCTGTATTTAATTTATTCTATACAATCATAATGTATTTGTTTTCTTGTTACAGGTTCGAGTGTCTGGGGTGCTTACTAATTCTCCATACATATTGAGTATGGATTGTAGTCAGTACATAAATAATAGCAAAGTCATTCGAGAAGCAATGTGCTTTATGATGGATCCTCTAGTTAGCCAAAGTGTCTCTTATGTGCAGTTCCCTCTTAGATTGCATTCCCTCCAACAAGAGGACAAATATGCTTATCACAACACAGTTTTTATGATGTAATTAAACACCACTCATTCCCCACATAAATCTTAAACATTTTTTAATTAAATTTTGCAAAAACTTGTTGCAATCCTCATTTTCTCCTTCTTGTGGCTGTAGATAACGATGAAGGGATTAGATGGTATTCAAGGGCCAATATGCTTAGGCACTGGTTGTGTTTTCAAACGACTATCTCTTTATGGATATGTCCCGCCCCTAATCGTTCAAAACCATCTCGAAACATGGAGGACCTTCTTCGCCGTCAAATTTTCAAGAAAAAGACTCAACTATTATTAGACCTAAAATATTCACTACACAAGACAATATTGAACGTAATGTTTGTATTTTATTGTTCTATTTAAATCTCATATATGTTAGTAAGTTGACTTGTTGACAAACCAATTAAAAAATAGGACACAAAAGAATTTAAATAGTCAATTGGTTGGTCAACATTTCAACCGCAGTAACCTATATGATAGATAGCCTCTTCAATATTTTACCATACATATATGAAATTCCTCCTTACACTTTATAGACTAATGTTAATGTTTATGGAGTTTTCTTTTGCAGATTTGCAACAATATGAATCGAAAACCACACAATTGTTGGCTCCCCTTCAAAACTTGGAAGAATATTTTGGGCAATCACTGTCTTCATCACTTCAACTCTAATCAAAGAGGGTGGGATTCCGAAAGTACATACCCTTCCTCAATACTTATCAAAGAAGCCATCCATGTGATCACATGTACATACGAAGATAAAGCGAGTGGGGAAAAGAGGCATGTTGCTCATCAACAATTGGATACTATTTGTTCTTTAAAACAAACTATAATTTAACTCATGATAAATTGAATGGTAATGTACATTGCAGATTGGTTGGATATATGGATCTATCACAGACAACATTCTCACGAGGAATGAAGATGCATGCTCGTGGATGGAAATCTATATACTGCATTCCTTCGAGGTTTGTATTATATTTATATAAACATATTTATACCCCATAAACAAGGAAGAATTATATATACTTTTATGACATACATACCGCACCCCTCTATAGTGAAATATGGACCTTTTTATAAGTACAAAAACTTTAACTTGTCACTACTGATAAAAGTTATAGATTCATTGAGCCTAATTTTTAACTAATTTTTAACTAATTTTTTGTTCTCCTCTTTCTTATAATCAAATACTACGTCTTATTTATTTGTTTAAAATGACAAGGATCTCCAACCCATACCTTATAATTATGGGTTTGTGTTAACATTGTTAAAAAAATTATAAATTATTCAGTCAATTTTTAATTAGTTGAAAAACATATTTTATTTGTGAGACCTTGTAGGAATATCTATAACACTCTTGAATAAATTTTATAATAAATAGTTTGTACTCACATTGTTAATTTATTTTAATAAATCATACATTTCACTTGTCAAATTCAATTTAAGATCTAATAATGTTTAAGATCTCAGTAGCACTCTTAAATAACTATAATGAAGATAAAGTTTTCTCTATTTCAACTTACATAACCAAACTTTTTCTTAATTTATATTAAACTAATTATTAAACATATAATTTAATATAAATTTTGTATCTATTAAGTCACACATATATCTTTCATTACATATCCTTTAGGCGCTACAACCTCACGTGAATTTCATAGTCATCTTCTTCTCCCTCCTTTTTATAGAGGAAATAGACTACTATTTACCAAATGCTCGATGAAAACTAGAGCTTATATTACCTTCGAAAATTATATGTAATATTTGTTTTCTAAGGATGAATGTGTTTCCTTTGGATGTTTATTTTACTGAATTAATCTCTAGACCTATTATGTGTATGAGTTGGTCTATAAATCCGTAATATTATTTTTATGAGTTAATATTTAGACCTATGATTTTGTTATATCATTCCATCCTAATTTATTTATAAATTAAATTACATAATTTTAAGTTATAAATTGTAAATAAATTTATATATTTAATTATTCATTGTATTTGCTTTTACATATATTAAAATATATTAGAAATTACAATATTTCACACTAAATTATCTCATTATTCATAAATTTATAAATATTATATTCTTGTTTAGCTTATCTAATTATTAGATTGATTTCATATTCAATAAATCTTTTAATTATACTAAAGTTTTACATGTCAAAAAAATTATCATTATTAGATGGCAATTAAAAGTTAATTTATATTTTCATAGTGAATATTAATATGATTTAAAATTAATTTCAGGCCGGCATTCAAAGAAAATGGTGCTATGAATTTAGGTGATACCTTGAGGCAACTATTGAAATGGGCATCAGGATCCATGGAAATTCTCCTAAGCAAACACTGCCCATTATGGTATAGATTGACATCAAAACAATTCGAATGTCTTCAAAGAATTTCCTACATTAACATAGTCACTTACCCTCTGGCTTCAATTCCTTTGATTGTGTATTGCTTTCTTCCTGCAGTCTGTCTACTCACAGGAAAATTCATATTCCCCAGGTATGTGAATTCTACATGAATTATCAATATTAATAAAACTCAAATTAAATATAAGTTACATAAGTTGTGGAACAAATTTTATAATCATTAATTCATCTTGTTTCTTGTAGGTGGATGGCATTGATATCATGTGGGTCATAACTCTCCTTATCACTATGGTGGCATGTGTATTCCTAGAACTCAAATGGAGCCAAGTAGAGATCGAAGAATGGTGGAGGAACCAACAATTTTGGGTGATAGGGGGAACTTCATCTCATTTTTTTTATATTTCAAGTCCTATTCAAAGTTTTGATAGGTGTAGAAATTGCTAGTGCTAATACTTTACATGCGAATCCAAGGACCAAATATTTAAATGATACTGACGATTTAAAGTATTTTTATGCACTAAAATGGAAGAATCTACTTATCCTTCCAACTATGTTGGTGATAGTGAACTTTATAGCCGTTGTAGCTGGAGTTTCTGCCACATTTAATAGTGCATATGGAGCATGGGGATCCTTGTTTAAAAAGTTATGTTTTTCACTATGGGTAGTGATTCATTTATATCCATTTCTGAGAGGTCTTTTAGGAAGACAAAACCGAACTCCTACCATAGTCATTATTTGGTCTATGCTATTGGCATCTATTTTCTCTCTTTTATGGATCAGGATTGATCCATTTTTAAAAGAGGGGAAGGTTCTTACTTTTCAACAATGTACATTTGATTGCTCTTAATTACCATTATAACAAATTATTAATGGCATACCATACTACTTCTTTATTGATGTTTCATAATGATGAATAAACTATTTTTTCTTCCACCTTTGAGATATTGTACCAAAATAAAATGCATGCATAGTTGATCATTTATGTAATTGTAGATATGGAATGTGGTTGTATCTTTAAAATGAACTAAAAATAACCACATAAATTACCATTCATATCTAAATATATATTTAATTTAGTAAAAAATGAATACTATTAGATTATAATAATGTATGAGATGTGATTTTAGAGTAATGTCTAGTTTTTGGCAATTATAAATACATTCATTATATATAAATAATGCAACACAAGTCTATGCATTGAGGCAAAAAAACCTAGAAATTTTGGAAAAAATAGAGTAACCTTTCTAGAACCATATAATTTTCCGAGATGTATTTTTATAACATAACATTATCTAGAAGCTATTAACAAATGTTATAACTAAGTTGATGACATTGTTCAACTATCTTTGAGGAAAAAAATGTCTTCTTTTCCCTAATTCATTGTGTATCATTGTGAAACTTTTCTCTTTACTTAGATCCCTAATCTTTCAAAATTGTAAAAATCAAGGGATCTACTAGGACGTGTTATCCAAAGAATTATTATCAAGCTCCCAGTGATTTTGTAAATTTTTGAAAATAATACAAAAAGTATAATGTGGTTCACAATAAGTCGATTGAAATGCAAGATTCCCAACCCTTATCAATTTAAGTGCTTTGAGAAATTCAACATAGAAATTCTAGAGTCTATTCTCTAAATGTTTGAAAGATAATTTTGATACATGGATACTTCTTTATCTCTCAAAATAAATAAATTATAATTCCTTTCATTGATTATTTTTCATGTACTAATGTGTTTAAGTATATATAGACATCTTGAATTCAAATTAGGATGCTATTGGAACACATGTCGACATAAAATGAGTGTAAAGATCAATAAAGAAGGGCCAAACAATGTAAGGATGTTAGGATATTTATTTATGAAAATAGAAGAAACACTCAAATATAATCCATTTCAAGGGGGAAATATGCAAAAATGAGAATAAATAAGTAAATGAATTCAATAATATTGCTTGTAGAGATTTTCTCATCCATAATTACAAAGGTGCACACCCTTTCATTATAATTGGGCCAATATAACTAATAAATTATAAATAATAAATGAAAATTAAAGGTTATGCACTCTATTCCATAACCTTAGTACTCATAAGAAGATATAGATTATTTATGAATATTAAAAAGGACATAAAATAACACTCAAAAGGCCAAGAGGAAAGGGGATCCAAAACTATACTACATTTTTTTGTCAATGACCAAAACTATTATACTACCTTCCTAGAAAGGAATATTCCATAAATAGAGGGGAAATAGGGAAGAGAATAAAACCACAAATGAAAGGAAATGGAATAAATGAAGAAATAATAGAATACAAAGATAATATAAGTGAATATTCTGCAAATTTAAAAAATATAAAGAGCACACATCAATAATAGCGTAAAGTGGGTTAGTCATCAATAAACATCGAAACACACTAGATCCATGGTAAATAACTAGTCTCATTACTAGGATTAAGTGTCTCCAGCATAATGCCCCACTTTGAAATGTGTCTACATACATATCAAAGTAAATTAGTCAAGTGGATATATATAAGCCTCCTCAATAATAATTAGGAAACCATTTTACAATTCTCAAAGTAAGTATCAAAATAATAATGAAAACTAAATAGGAAGAGTACACCTAATAAAATGTCCCACTTTTTGGTATGGTTTGTACCTTAGTAAACATGAATTTTCAGTTTAATTGATTTTCTAAAGTTAATAGCCACAAAACCGTACACATTCATGAAATTCTACGAACTAACGAAATGTTGTGTTTAGAGTGTAGAATACATGTATATTTTTTTAAAAAATATTTGGCAAAAAATCTAGTATTTTTCTTAATTTTATTCATATGTTGTTTCTTATGTTATTAAAGAGGAATGACTGTCCCTTGGTGGTTTTTTAAAATGAAAACTTATCTTTTTACTATGAAATTTTAGATATATGTTCAAGATTATAATTTTGACGTGCAGTCAAAATTTCATATTTTTTTGACTTATATTTTTTTTTAATTAATTATTTAGTAACTATATTTTAAAATAAATGGCGTCCATATTTCAATGCCAATAACTTTTAATATTTATATCAAAATTAATTTTTTTTTTCACAGGCAAGAAGAAGAATTCAACAAATACTAAGTATATTTTTTTCAATTTTTTTGATATATTGTACTATTTTTCAAATTTGGTTGATTGTGTACTATTGATTGCCCTAAAATACCGTATGTTAGTAAGAATTAAAAAATAAATAGCAAAACAGATTTTTAAAAAATGAAAATTGCATTTTTAGAAAGCCAATAAAAATATGAATTTTGTGTCAAAATTTTGTAAGTTAACTATTTCGTTTACCCTGGTTACGTGGCATCCGAGTGGCAGGTTTTGGGTCACAATTGTCCCCAAAAAGATTTGGGGCCAAAATGTGCCATTTGGGCACCACGTCATTGCCACTCAGCATGGTTCGCGCGAACTAGGGTTCGCGCGAACCATATTCACGCGAATATGGTTCGCGCGAACCCTAGTTCACGCGAACCCCCTCTGCGCCACCAAAACGCCGCCAAAACGTCTCCTCCTAGCTTTAATGATTCGCAATTGCGTCTCCCCTTCTAAATTTAATATTTTACAGGTTACTTACTTAATATTGTTCGCTTTTTATGTTTTAAATTTAATTTTTTACATATTTTTTTTGTTTTAAAGTAAGTGTGTTCTTTTTTAAATTGTTTTTAACCAAAAAAATGTAATATTAAATTAAAAAAGTTGTTTTAAAGTTATAGAAAACTAAAATTAAAAATAACATAATTTCTACTGAGATTTGTATATAAATAGAGTTGCATGCATGCATGCACATATAGTTTTGTATCAAGTTTACTCTTACACATTCAGATTTGTATCAAGTGTGCAGGTGAAATTTTTTGAAGTGGATGAATCATGGGAAATGCAAAGAATGAGAAACGAAAATATACCGAGGAAGAGAATGCAGAGAAGAATGCTAGAAGATCTGTTCGTAGGAGGGCACAAAGAGAGAGAGAGAAGACACAACAAATGAAAGACAACGCTGCAAAAATTGGTACATATGTATAGAAACCCTTGATAGATCCTAATTTTTTTTTAGTTCTAAGGTTTAAATATGATAATTTATGTTTTTTAGATTGCGTAAAGGCAAGGGTTTTGATAGGATCCCATGTGTATGTTTATGGACACAGATCATGATGCGCAACATTATGCTGAAGTGATATCAAAAGTTATGGAATTACTTCCCAAAAAGAATGTGAAACACTTGGTGAAGATGGATTTACAAAAATTAAAAGAATTTTCCGAACAA
Source organism: Taxus wallichiana var. yunnanensis (assembly GCA_018340775.1). NCBI lineage: Eukaryota > Viridiplantae > Streptophyta > Pinopsida > Cupressales > Taxaceae > Taxus > Taxus wallichiana. The sequence continues at coordinate 425,423,517 of CM031244.1, read as the reverse complement.
GAACCACTATCACGAAAGAAAACAGCAAAAAGTGTAGAGATAATATATGGTGAATTTGTTAATTTGACTACAGTTGCTAGAGCACATTTGTTGGTTACATTCTTGAATCATGTTGATATGAAGGAAACATTAGAATTGTTAGGTGTTGATTTTGGATAGAAAAATTCAAAACGTGTAGAAGAAGAATTTGTTGGGAATGTTTTTAAAGGAATAAGTTCTTTGGGTACAAAAACTAGGTCTCATTGATAAGAGTATTTCTCGTAGAGCAATATTAACTTCAGTTGTAAGTGAAGATACAACAAAGAATCGTCATGTTACCGCATTTGCCAAGGCATTGGGTTTATCTAGAAAGACGGTTAGTAGTATGCAAAAAGGAGGAAGACATTGGATGACTCTACTATGGAAGGAAATTGGGCACTAATGTGTAGAAATCCACGTTCTGATAAAATAGAGGATAATATTGTGAAGATAGTTTCTGATTTTTGGACTGAAAGGACTCGTCCTTCTCCGAATGTGAGGGATGTTTTAAAACATAGGGTAACTCGCAATAACTATGACGAACATATAAAACATTGGCTTGAAATAACTCAACACGAGATGTACATAAAGTTTACAGAAGAAAATCCGGATGTTAAGATTGGACAACGAATGTTTGAAAATTTGAAGCCTTGGTATGTGCGAGCTGATAAAGTCCTTGACACATGTTGTTGTCACTATCACGTTGAGTTTGATTATCACTATCAGGTACATAAAAATTTATAGATTCAATGTATATATATTTTGAGGCGTGCTTTCATTTATATCTATATATTTAAAATTTGTTTAAATATCGTTTTTTGAGACATGTGATTTAAAATTAATGTATTTCAAAATCTATGTTTTTTTCAGGTGTATAGAAAGTTACGAGAAGAAATTGCCCCACCTACACGTGTCAGTGAATTCATAACTTCAATTATTTGCAACGTATCTGATGATCATGTTGATGATCGTATGACTTGCATCAAAGGTGTCTGTGACAAGTGTGGGGACTTGAAATTATTGCCAAAAACAAATGAAGATTTGGACACAGTTAACCTGGTTGCTTGCAAGAGGTGATATATATAAATTTATGTTTTTAAATTTGGATGTTAGATTTTATTTTGATTTTTATTTTACTGCAAATGAATACATGACAATTTGTCCATGTTATGAATTGATTTTGTAGGTTCAAATACATAAAATATTCAACAAGGCTTGGAAAAGATGCAACCAGGTTGGATTTGGTAGAAGAGGAAATCCCCATTGCTACATTCATGCAAAGTTTCCGAAGTTTAATTAGTCCGTACATCAAACATTCTCACTATTCAAAGTGGCAGGCTACACAATTCAAGACTAATAGGGACACATTCCCTATTGGTTCCATATTGTCCGTGGTTGATTTTGCTGAGAATTACTCATTTTCTCATCAAAAAGAAATTCAAACACAGTATTATCATACTGACCAGGTTACTATCATGGTTCAAGTATTTTATAGGCATGCACAATTGGATTTGGATGGGGTTGAAAGTACTTATGTGAAGCGAATGATCAAGAAGGAGTATCACTTCTATATAAGTGATGACAAAGAACATGACACCCACTTTGTGCAACATTGTTTTGGTTTGTTCTTTCAATATCTTCATCAGCGAGGAATACAGATAGATCACCATTTTGTTTGGTCAGATGGTTGCGCATCACAATTCAAATCCTCTCGCCCTTTCTTTGCACTCAGACGTTATCATCGTCATCACAAAATTCCTCATTTATGGAGTTTTTTTGAGAGTGGTCATGGGAAGGGAGAACACGATGGTGCGGGTGCATGCATCAAACGTGCTCTAAAGAAACAAAGCTTTGATTATGAGGGAGATCGATTGATTGATGCCCACACAGTTGTTGAATGGTGTAAGAAACATTTTGCAGTTCAGGTTTCAACCTCACAGGCTTCAACCTCACAGGCTTCAACCTCACATGTTTCAACCCCGCACAGAGTATTTTGGGAGATAAAAGGTACATGCACATTTAAAACATAGATATGTAAATCTTTATGTGATTTATTAAGTGAACTACAAGTTACTAACTTTAAATTTTTTATTCTGATTTTTATTGTTTGTTTTAAACTTTATTGATCTTTTGAGCATGATTAAATGAAGGTATTGATCGGAGGACAAAGTATGGATGTGAAAGGATTCCCAATTCTAGGTCTTTGCACTCTCTGATGACTATGGATAGTAATAACTGGACAATCTGTACAAGAGATTATTCTTGTTTTTGTTATGAATGCATGAACAAATCATATTCAGAGTGCAATAGTCAAAAACATGGGTATGTAGGTGAGTGGAAGCAAGTTCCTTTAGTTGTGGATGACACATATGGATCAGATCATGATGATAGTTTTGAAGATGTGCCATTAATTTCAATTGATTATGACCACATATCTGGACTGGTTAAACAAGGTATGTTTTATTTGAAAGGATCAAGTATAATTTGATAATTAAATATATATATGTATATATAATTTATACTATACATCCGATCATTGAATGTTTCTTTGCATTTTGTTGTAGGAGATGTATTTGCAGTCATTGCTGAAGAAGCCAATATTGAGAAAGTGGAGTACTACTTGTTGCGTTGCACAGAGGAGAGAACAAAGCTAACATGTGAAATAACAAGTGAAGTGACAACATTTTTTACTGGCTCGGTTGTAGTGCAGGGAACATACTTACAACAAGTGAAAGCCCTCCAAAGTGGGATTCACTTTGTTGATTACAAACCAGACAAAAAGGTGTATCATTACACCCATCACATAATTGCTACAGGGTTACAATTGCAGCAGGTGAAGACTACAAATAGTAAACGCAAAAAATGGAGACTAGATGTAGAAGACCATGAAAAACTTTTACAAGTCATTGAACAACGAGCAGAGCCACTTGGTATTATATAGAAGGACATGGAATAAATTACTAAACCTTGTTGGTAATAAACTATTAAGCTAGATAGCATTGTATTTTCTACTTGAAGGGACTATGGAGACCACTATATGGTATAAACATATGGATAAACCTTGTTGTGAGATGGTTTATGGTTTACAAGTATTGTGATATGGTTGTTACATGGAAGTATGTATGGTATAAACATGATTTATTGACTCATGATAGGCTGATTATGGATCAATTACAACATTACATTTTTCTCTCTGTCCACTTTTTCTTTCCTTTCCTCCGGTAAATATCGGTTGAGGTTAAACTTGAACCTCAATTTTAAACAGGGCCATGCTCGAATGTATTCCATAATTGTTATAATATAATGCTCCAGTGCTCTGTGGGGTAAGCTATGAACCTAAGATTTGTGAACACGGGTCATAATTGAATGAGCTCCATAATGGTTAGTCTCTTGAAACCTAACTCTTCTGTAAACATGGGCAGCAATAGAATGTTCCCCATAATAGCTATAACACAATTTGACCACTCGAACCCCAATTCTTAAGGTTGTAAACATGGGTCACATTCGGATGTACTCCATAATCGTTACAACACAGCCCAACTTTTTGAATGGTAGTTCTTAAGATTTCTAAACATGGGTCACACTGAAATATGCACCATAATAGCTACAGAACTTCTTTACCACTTGAACCCAGGTTGTTGAGATTTCTAAACATGGGTTTTGCTTGAACATTCTGCATAATTGCTGCACCACTTCATCGCTGCTTGAACTCCAAGAGTTTGAATGGTGTTCTAATGGCTAAAATAAATAGTTTGAAGAGTAATACGTGCAATTAACCGCTCTTCATAGCAATTATGTAGTTCAGCCTTCTATTTTAATTAAAAAAGAATCGTACTATCTATTAGTGAAACAACAAATTTTCTTTTTGGTAATCCAAGGAATTAGTGAATATCCAACAATCTATAGTTTCAAAGAATAATACTCTAACACAAGACAAATGTGACCGCTCAACCTATTGACTGATGTACAAATACCCAATTCCTTCTACTGTTAACGTGATGATCGTAGATGACCGAAAGCAACTCAGCATTGGTGACTCGTTTCTCTGAGCTCAGTTTGGTTGCGTTCAATGTTAATAGTTGTACAGGATGGCAAATTCTGTTCCTATGAAAACTGGATGGCAAGAGCCATAATTGATATGATACTTAACCAGGCTCCAACAATTGCCTAAGTCAATGCAGCTTAGTACGGCTTTATGGCGGTGATGTTCTTAGGAGTATCCCCATTACCATTACATCACAACTCCTTTGCAATATCAAATGCGTTATTATTATTCTTATTTTCATTACAATTAATTTTGTGAAATTCGTAAATACCCAATCCCTCTGTAGAGTGCAATATTAAAGTTTAGGCTACCTCGTGATTGCAAAACCATGAAGAAGTGGTATATATTGTGCCAAAATCGGGCTGGAACTTGTACTCAGCATTGTCCAGTTTTTAGCTTCTATTATGCCCAAAGACGGGGAGCATACCCAGTATCACATGCACTCAGGTTATCATGGCAAAAAACATTTTATAATCTGAACTGAAAAATAGAAATCTGAAACCTATAAAGAGAAAGTTTACCTTGCTGTTGTAAAGACTGAAAAATGCGGATTTTTAAATGAAAGATCAAATTATAGAAAATGGATAGCATAAGAGGTTTGTATTGGTTATTTTGTATTTGGGATGAGAATTCCATGCATACACCATTTTTCAATCGTTGGTCTGGTATGCCCTGTGGAAGTCTCATGCACATGGCCTATATTGGTCTCAACGTTGAACCTATAGCTTCAGATTGCTTGGCTTTCTATCATTGTTTTTTGTTCAGAAAGGAGAGATACAACTGTTTCAATTTGCAGAGCTCATTAAGTAATTCTACACAAGAGTTACCGAATAAACTCAGATATCACACTAGATGTGAATGAATAAAATCAATACAAAATTAAAATAAAAGATCTTAATTCCATGATGAGGCATGATTGAAAACAAAAGTATCTTATTATAGTTACTTTCCGAAAGGAAAGAGTTTTCTTAACAAAGTCACATGTAAAAATCAAGTATAGTCAAAACTACAAAGTTTCAAGGTGCTAGGAAAATAAGACATCAGATAAAATCATTCAAGGTTGTAAACTGAGCTGAAGTTTCATTCATGACAGTTCACATTTATCAAGATATGGAAGGTATGGGTCAAGAATGCAAAGTAAGTATACATGCCCAGCATAATTTTTTTAGAGAAATCAAGATGCCATATCACTTCTACAAAATACAATCGATAGTACATTTTCAGGTCAAAATAGATAAACAAATGTACAAGGAATGAAAGTGAATGGATATGTTTTCATGTGAGAAACAATTTCTAAGCACTTGAAATAGTTATAATGCCCACTCAAGAGGTAGATTACTAGAGATTCAGGATATGATGCAATATCGCATACATGTGTCAAATATAAATAGCATGCGAGAGGAGATGTTTATCAAGGGAAAGTAAACAGTAATAGGTTCAAGTTATTGAACGATAAAGGTGAATAGTTTTCCAAACAATAAATTTTCGTTCCTTTAAATCACTCAGCATCTTTGCAATACACACAAGGAAATATGAGGTAAAAGAACTTTAAAAAATAAAAATTCAGAGCACATAATAAAATGAAGAGGTGAACTAAAGTCAGCTTCAAAACTATGCATGAAATAGTTCAAGAAGAAAATACTTTTTAAACAAAGTAGCAAGATATTCTTTGAGTTCTAAATCAATATAGCCAAAGGGATCATTAAATCTTTTAGAAGATACACCAAAGCATTGTAATCGGTAGACCACGAGCTCAGAAACCTATAAATCTACATAATTATGCCAGCCTATCTCAGGTATCCAGATTCATAAAGTTTCCACGAGCTTCAACATAAATGAAACACAGATTCATATCAAAAATAAGTCAATTCCAGAAAACACCTAGAACATGGCCTCAACATTCAAATTATCTCAAAGAGAGCTAAATAACATAGGATGAAACTCAAAATGGAAGCCTATGGCTTAGATAAAGGCATCTAATAACAGGTGAAAATGCAACGAAAACAATGACCATAAACCATTTTGTCAAATAGAATGGTGCAATATCGATGAGTACCAAAATCAATGACCATAAACCATTTTGCCAAATTTGAAGTAGATTCTAGACATAACCATAGTCACCGACCATATTAAAGGTATAAACCCAAATTGTGGGTACAGAATATCAAAGGCCAAGAATCAATCAGATCAGATTGATGGCCGTCACTAAAAAGAGATAATTTGAGTTAGAAAATGCCACCAAAAACAATTCCAAGATGTGAATCACCATGGGGAGGGGGCCAACCCACAATTATTTAAATGATCATTGTTATGGTCTTATAAAATATGTTAAAATAACCAAATACTGACAACAAATCACAATGCAATAATAATAAAAAAGGTGGCCGAACATACAATATAATACCATCCAAAAATTGGTTGAGTATAATATGCCAATATTTCAAAAAATGACCCCATGTGTTACCGAATATGCTTGGCTTTCTATCATTGTTTTTTGTTCAGATTACGTCGGACATTGAGAAAGTAAAGACATTAACAAATGATTAATTAATTAAATTTCTAATGATTAGAATCCATAAGCCGAGTTTTTTTTTTTTTTTTTTTAACAAAGAATTGTTCCTTTTTGTGCTTGAAAATAAAAATCCTATCCAACCTAGAGTAAACTCTAAATTTTCCCTTTCTCAAGTTATTATATGAGGTGAACTTGCAAACACTTTTACTATTGACTTCCTGTCCTCAAAAAACGTTCACAAGCGAAATCCATAGTTTATTAGTGCCTCTGCCCTTTTTGATGGATAAGGATGAGAGCTTCCTCCCCTAGCCAAATGCTTGTGAGGTGGCTACACACCTCCTCCCAATATATTTTAAACAAATCTAGACAAATGACCTCTTTGACCTCTATGATGATTTGGCACCTCTCCCCAGATGATTTTAAAGGCCTGATGAACAAGAAAGGTTTTCAGCCCATTAGTAAATGTAGCTAGGAGATTCACTACAAGCACAAACCTCACAACTCACCCCTCCCAATGTTATGAACACAAAAAATCAAAGAAGGGAAGCAAAGAATCATATGTTACAAACACAAAAATAGTGATCTCGAGCTTTCAGACAAGAGTCTTGCAGAGAGTCGGCACAAATTTCCAGCAGCATGAATAATACACTCAAAAGACACTCTAGTTGTAAAGATTGTAGAGAATACAATGCTGAAAGCTACAGCAAGAACTTGTCATTTTACCAACTACTCATTATCAAGCTCCTCTTCTCTTAACATGAGTGATTCATAAGAAATCTTCAGGTAGAACAGAAAAGAAATCAACTTACCAGACCTTTTTACTAATCAGAAGTGTGGATGGTCTTTGAGAAACAACTTCGTGAGGCACACAAACACTTTGGCATTGAAAGAATTCCAGCCATCTGGACACAAACTGATTCTACCCAAACCTGTTCGGAATTCAAGCTTGTGTCCCATTGACTAGGACTTCAAAGATCTATTTTTCCCTTGCTCGCAAAACGCCCCAGTGACTACATACGGTTTGAAAATAAAACATCTTTCACTCAGCTCGTGAGGGCTGTCAGTAATACTCCATTGGACAGTGATATATATGACACTTGACCTAAAAAGCGATCTTCAAACTCAATTTGCTGGGAAAGCTTAAAACATTAGATCGTTAAAACATTTAATCAGCAGTCTTTACCATCTACCATAATTATGATAGCTCAATTACACATTTATTGGCAATGTATACTACAAACCAGATGGAGTGAGATCAGTTATCAATTACGCAAACTATGTATCCAGTAAATAAGAATGGAGCTGCTGAACGTACTATCTTGAATTGCAAATTGCAACAAAATGATATATTTCCATAATAAATTGTTGAACACTGAGCAATATATTCAGCTGTCACATAAGGGGGTGTCTTATATTCACATCCATAATTGTAAATACACGTGTCTAAGACATATATCAAAATATAATAATAATGTCTAGAAGTATGTCTAAAATGTTTGAAATCTATAAAATATCACTGAAGTCTCCTCCGTGCACTAGGGCGAGTGCCAGACCCCTCACTACGCTCTGCTGCACCCTGCATGTTAAAAAAAAGGAATATACATGTCATAAACTATATATAGCATGTACCATATATTAAAATATATAAGCAGAAATCTACAACAATTTCTTAAATAATTCAATACATTATATAACTGATATGTACAATTGATTACCTCAGTATCTGTCCCTGCGCGGATGTTGGGAGTATCTACGCTACCCGTAGATCTCTGTCCCGTAGATCCCTGTGAAACAAAATAAATAAAATGTAAGAAGTTGATAAATAAGTTTTTTGAATAAAGTTCATTAATTTCTAACATTTCAATTTAGATTAAATATTAATTATATTAAAACACATGTATTTATACCTCTGCGGAACGCGTCTCCAAATGTATGGGATTGTCATCCACGACCTCAACACCAGCAAATATCTCGCCAACTAAGCCAAGTTGACTCAGACCCGGAACATCAAGATCCATGTTGTGCTCACCAAGAGCCGTGTGTATGTGACACGGGTAGATGGTGTGGGGCGTGAAGCTCCACACACCGGAGCAGGCCTAAACACAAAAGTACATGTTTAATTTTAATATTAATAAATTGTAAAGTAATGATCAATTAAAATAAATTTTAATTATATTAAAGGTTTAATTTTCACACACCGAAATGTAAATGTGCTTTGAACATCAAAGTGACAATCCCAACTCAGAAGTCTATCTCAGTAGCAGCGCAGCAGTAGTAGTACTCGACTAGAAGATACACTCCCACTCGCTCTATAAAATCTAAAACCCCGATAGTGGAATGCTGCAATGCGAGCAATCACCTCATACGCACGCAACAAGTCGCCAGCCCATGATGCGTCCTAGCCGACGTGCTGAGCGGGATCTCAGAATTAGCTCAAAGTCATCTGGGAAATCAAAGATGCACGAGCGTATACCTCGCCAAGCAGTGCATCACTAGTGCTACTAGCACCTCCACCGCTAGTATCACGTCTCAAGGTACTTGACCCACACGGTCGAAAGAGATCAATTGGGTCTCGTGAGCAATGCCAAAGAAGACCCTCGATAAACCCTCCATGTGCGCATAACGACAGTGCTTTGCGACATCCCGAAAGCCTCGATAAGAATGGTTGTGGCCTTGGTACAAGCTGCCGCGCATCAACAATCGCAGGAGCTCCTCCTTTCTATATGCCCGCCTTTTGTGGCTAATACGGCCACGCCCCCCCCAAATAACTAGGGATGTCTAAATAGTTCACCTTTAGGTTTAAGTGAACCTCGATGTAGCATCATTATGAAGTATAACGGTAATTGGTCATTATTTGGAAATTGGCCTTGAGAGGCCACAAATCTAGGATAAATCAAAGGGGCACATAAAGGACATGAACATTTGTTTACATAATAGGCCCTTATTTTCCGTTTGTCTCGCATAAAACTCCAACAAGACCTCTTTAACGACTTCCTTATCGGAAAGTCGTGATGTAATCTCATTATAACCTACATCTCCTGAGACACTTGATTTTAGTGAATCCATAAATTTTGTTATTGATTCAGAATCAAATGGATTATATGTTTTCAAACTTGTCTCTATTCTACGAAGATCAACCAGTATTCTTTCACAATGGGCTTTATACTGCCCAACTGTAGTTGGATTTTCGAGAATAGATTGCAATTTTGCAATCTCTAAATCGGTCCTCTCAAACAAATTAGGAGTTCCAGAAGAAGCCATGACTGTAAAAAAAAATGAAAGTAAAATTCTAATCAATAGTACTTTTTATTAAAAAAAATTCCTAAGATATTCTCCTATATTAATGAAAACAGAAATATGAACTTTTCAAGCTTCAATAAATTACATAAATTACAAATCATTTGATAACAAAATATACCAAGTGATGTTGCAGAGTTCAGAAATGAAAAGTTTTGAATACATTTAGATGATCTTAAAGTCAAAGCAATGTTTGTAGAAGAGAATGTAAGTTTACCTGGGCACAAACCATTATCAAAGCAGAACAATTGAGTGGGATTCACCTTTCCCTGAAACACATTTTTTGTGCATATGATAATCCCAATTAGCGCAATCAAATAGAACACCAATCCAAATTTAAACAACAAAACACATCGGTAAAAGACATGTCTAATGCATATATTTAAACAACAAAAGACATCGGTAAAACATTGAAATAGAGACACAAGGTTCAATAATTCTTTTTGGGCATAAAAATCAATCTCATGGCAGTAGTATTAAGGTTTGTGAAAATGGAATATCTCCATGATATGCATTATTCTGGCAGTGCACTCTGCAATCTCGGCTCCAATCAACAATTATGCCACTATTGGGATCTTAGTATGGCATAGGCAGCTGTGAGCTACACAATATACTCATTTTTCTAGAAACTAAAAAGATCCTTCATGTTACAATTTGCAGCACATAAAAGAAGCCCTTCAAAAAAATACATTGAACAACGGGGGCAACCAAGAGGACCTTGGAAAAATGTACAGTAATGTACCATATGAATTCTTCCTAAGTTGTGGATCAAAGCTAATAGAAATAAAGCTAGATAAAATTAGCTTGAAACTACAAGATAATCGTCCCATTGTAAAAACAAGTTTCTCGAACCCGTAAAAGAATACTTTTTATTGTCTGATTGGACGTACATAATGGAAGGGTATAAATATTGCATATTGCCCTCAGAGTTTCTCAAAGAGACCATTTACAAGTAACAAGGATGTAGCAGAATTTTATGATGAGCATTCCTTGTGGATTTCTGATTGGACGATTGTCCTCTCTGACTAAGGTCAACATCTTTTCGCACCAGTTAGGAGTCAAGATAGATCACCATATTCCGCAAGGCAAAAGGATATGCCGTCTTTTCTCTCTCATAGAGGTGTTAGATGGAAGAATGCTTTATCTTTAGCATTTCTATCTATTATGATATTTGAGTGAGATTTTACTAGCTATATTTTTTCGTAATTCATGTTAGAGATAATTGGCCCTACCTTATGAAGGTTGTTACATTCAGACATCGAGATGTCAAAAGGACTTCTAGGGCCATCAAATTTATTGCTTCTTGTTTCAGCCTGTCTCATCCATAGTTGTCCGATGTCAAGTGCCCATTAGCTTCATTAGTCACTATCACGGGTGGTTCTAGATCTGTGAGGCTTCTCCATCTCCCTCACCTAGCAAGTGGTGATCATGGTGCCTCAGATATCCTTTTCTTATTCTTGCTGTAGAGCTGACGAATTTTCACTACTCACAGTCTGAACTACGGGGGCAGGTGCACAGTGCCAATTTTCTTTCTACATCTAGAGGATTGCCAATTGTGCGTGTTAGGAGAAGCCTTGAGAAGGCAACCTTGAATCCTCCTAGGATTTTTTAGTCACTCTCATAGCCTGTCACAAGGGCATCGTCTATCTCTATATCAGCCCTTTAGTGGTCCCTTTTGTACCCTTGGTACCAATGCATACTAGAACCTTGTTCTCCTTTGGCTTGCTTGCTATTGATCTATTGGCAACTCTCCCAGACTTGTTCATATATTGTTGCATAACAGTGGAAAGGATCATCCTCGCCAAGAGCATTTTGAGTCAAAACTTTGCAATATGACTATAAAGGATTTGCTATGATCAGTGACCATCAAAGGAAAGTTCATCTTCATTTGCTTTTAAGTCAAAACAAGTGTTGTAGAGAACGATAGAGCCTTGACTTCAAATTGAGTGCCCAACATGCCACTGTTGAAATTTGTCAGTACACGAGCTGGTTACATCTTAATCTGAGGCATGACTTTTCCTCCAACAAATCCATGTATGATTACAAACATTCACAGATTACTCCAGAAAATCAACAGAGATGCAACACTGTGAACAGAACCTCCAAACTCAAAAGGATAAGTATTGATTGAAATGAAGGTCTAATACAAAACAGGCACATCAAAATCACTGAACCATCTCTAAGAAGAGTACTCTTGCCACTACAGGAAAATCCCAATTTAGCCATTCTATGATCAATTTTCTATTTTCTATTTCCTGGCCACCTATATATAATTAGTGGATGTTTTAGCTATCCATATAAACTCATGGATTCTGAACCTGTATGAGCACTTTTAGCAAGCCAAACCATATGCAAAACATTTATAACATAGCAACCATGATATGCATTATTCGCAAAGGCACTCTGCAATCTCGGCTCCAATCAACAATGATGCCACTATTGGGATCTTAGTATGGCATAGGCAGCTGTGAGCTACACAATATACTCATTTTTCTAGAAACTAAAAAGATCCTTCATGTTACAATTTGCAGCACATAAAAGAAGCCCTTCAAAAAAATACATTGAACAATGGGGGCAACCAAGAGGACCTTGGAAAAATGTACAGGTAACAGCCATATGAATTCTTCCTTAGTTGTGGATCAAAGCTAATAGAAATAAAGCTAGATAAAATTAGCTTGAAACTACAAGTATAATCGTCCATTGTAAAAAACAAGTTTCTCTCGAACTGGTAAAAGAATACTTTTATTGTCGATTGGACGTACATAATGGAAGGGTATAAATATTGCATATTGCCCTCAGAGTTTCTCAAAGAGACCATTTACAAGTAACAAGGATGTAGCAGAATTTTATGATGAGCATTCCTTGTGGATTTCTGATTGGATCATCAGCACTCTCTGACTAAGGTCAACATCTTTTCGCACCAGTTAGGAGTCAAGATAGATCACCATATTCCGCAAGGCAAAAGGATATGTCGTCTTTTCTCTCTCATAGAGGTGTTAGATGGAAGAATGCTTTATCTTTAGCATTTCTATCTATTATGATATTTGAGTGAGATTTTACTAGCTATATTTTTTCGTAATTCATGTTAGAGATAATTGGCCCTACCTTATGAAGATTGTTACATTCAGACATCGAGATGTCAAAAGGACTTCTAGGGCCATCAAATTTATTGCTTCTTGTTTCAGCCTGTCTCATCCATAGTTGTCCGATGTCAAGTGCCCATTAGCTTCATTAGTCACTATCACGGGTGGTTCTAGATCTGTGAGGCTTCTCCATCTCCCTCACCTAGCAAGTGGTGATCATGGTGCCTCAGATATCCTTTTCTTATTCTTGCTGTAGAGCTGACGAATTTTCACTACTCACATCTGAACTACGGGGCAGGTGCACACAGTGCCAATTTTCTTTCTACATCTAGAGGATTGCCAATTGTGCGTGTTAGGAGAAGCCTTGAGAAGGCAACCTTGAATCCTCCTAGGATTTTTTAGTCACTCTCATAGCCTGTCACAAGGGCATCGTCTATCTCTATATCAGCCCTTTAGTGGTCCCTTTTGTACCCTTGGTACCAATGCATACTAGAACCTTGTTCTCCTTTGGCTTGCTTGCTATTGATCTATCGGCAACTCTCCCGACTTGTTCATATATTGTTGCATAACAAAGGAAAGGATCATCCTCGCTAAGAGCATTTTGAGTCAAAACTTTGCAATATGACTATAAAGGATTTGCTATGATCAGGTGACCATCAAAGTAAAGTTCATCTTCATTTGCTTTTAAGTCAAAACAAGTGTTGTAGAAAACGATAGAGCCTTGACTTCAAATTGAGTGCCCAACATGCCACCGTTGAAATTGTCGATACACGAGCTGGTTACATCTTAATCGAGGCATGAATTTTCCTCCAACAAATCCATGTATGATTACAAACATTCACAGATTACTCCGAAAATCAACAGAGATGCAACACGTGTGAAGAACCTCCAAACTCAAAAGGATAAGTATTGATTGAAATGAAGGTCTAATACAAAACAGGCACATCAAAATCACTGAACCATCTCTAAGAAGAGTACTCTTGCCACTACAGGAAAATCCCAATTTAGCCATTCTATGATCAATTTTCTATTTTCTATTTCCTGGCCACCTATATATAATTAGTGGATGTTTTAGCTATCCATATAAACTCATGGATTCTGAACCTGTATGAGCACTTTTAGCAAGCCAAACCATATGCAAAACATTTATAACATAGCAACCATGATATGCATTATTCTGGCAGTGCACTCTGCAATCTCGGCTCCAATCAACAATTATGCCACTATTGGGATCTTAGTATGGCATAGGCAGCTGTGAGCTACACAATATACTCATTTTTCTAGAAACTAAAAAGATCCTTCATGTTACAATTTGCAGCACATAAAAGAAGCCCTTCAAAAAAATACATTGAACAACGGGGGCAACCAAGAGGACCTTGGAAAATGTACAGTAACACCATATGAATTCTTCCTAAGTTGTGGATCAAAGCTAATAGAAATAAAGCTAGATAAAATTAGCTTGAAACTACAAAAGATAATCGTCCATTGTAAAAAACAAGTTTCTCTGAACTCGGTAAAAGAATACTTTTTATTGTCGATTGGACGTACATAATGGAAGGGTATAAATATTGCATATTGCCCTCGAGTTTCTCAAAGAGACCATTTACAAGTAACAAGGATGTAGCGAGAATTTTATGATGAGCATTCCTTGTGGATTTCGATTGATCATCGTCCTCTCTCGACTAAGGTCAACATCTTTTCGCACCCGCTAGGAGTCAAGATAGATCACCATATTCCGCAAGGCAAAAGGATATGCCGTCTTTTCTCTCTCATAGAGGTGTTAGATGGAAGAATGCTTTATCTTTAGCATTTCTATCTATTATGATATTTGAGTGAGATTTTACTAGCTATATTTTTCGTAATTCATGTTAGAGATAATTGGCCCTACCTTATGAAGATTGTTACATTCGGACATCGAGATGTCAAAAGGACTTCTAGGGCCATCAAATTTATTGCTTCTTGTTTCACTGTCTCATCCATAGTTGTCCGATGTCAAGTGCCCATTAGCTTCATTAGTCACTATCACGGGTGGTTCTAGATCTCGTGAGGCTTCTCCATCTCCCTCACCTAGCAAGTGGTGATCATGGTGCCTCGATATCCTTTTCTTATTCTTCTTTGTAGAGTGACGAATTTTCACTACTCACAAATCCCCAACTACGGGGCAGTGCACAAAGCCAATTTTCTTTCTACATCTAGAGGATTGCCAATTGTGCGTGTTAGGAGAAGCCTTGAGAAGGCAACCTTGAATCCTCCTAGGATTTTTAGTCACTCTCATAGCTGTCACAAGGGCATCGTCTATCTCTATATCAGCCCTTTAGTGGTCCCTTTTGTACCCTTGGTACCAATGCATACTAGAACCTTGTTCTCCTTTGGCTTGCTTGCTATTGATCTATTGGCAACTCTCCCAGACTTGTTCATATATTGTTGCATAACAAAGTGGAAAGGATCATCCTCGCTTGAGCATTTTGAGTCAAAACTTTGCAATATGACTATAAAGGATTTGCTATGATCAGTGACCATCAAAGTAAAGTTCATCTTCATTTGCTTTTAAGTCAAAACAAGTGTTGTAGAAAACGATAGAGCCTTGACTTCAAATTGAGTGCCCAACATGCCACTGTTGAAATGTGTCAGTACACGAGCTGGTTACATCTTAATCTGAGGCATGAATTTTCCTCCAACAAATCCATGTATGATTACAAACATTCACAGATTACTCCAGAAAATCAACAGAGATGCAACACTGTGAACAGAACCTCCAAACTCAAAAGGATAAGTATTGATTGAAATGAAGGTCTAATACAAAACAGGCACATCAAAATCACTGAACCATCTCTAAGAAGAGTACTCTTGCCACTACAGGAAAATCCCAATTTAGCCATTCTATGATCAATTTTCTATTTTCTATTTCCTAGCCACCTATATATAATTAGTGGATGTTTTAGCTATCCATATAAACTCATGGATTCTGAACCTGTATGAGCACTTTTAGCAAGCCAAACCATATGCAAAACATTTATAACATAGCAACCATGATATGCATTATTCTGGCAGTGCACTCTGTAATCTCGGCTCCAATCAACAATGATGCCACTATTGGGATCTTAGTATGGCATAGGCAGCTGTGAGCTACACAATATACTCATTTTTCTAGAAACTAAAAAGATCCTTCATGTTACAATTTGCAGCACATAAAAGAAGCCCTTCAAAAAAATACATTGAACAACGGGGGCAACCAAGAGGACCTTGGAAAAATGTACAGTAATGACATATGAATTCTTCCTTAGTTGTGGATCAAAGCTAATAGAAATAAAGCTAGATAAAATTAGCTTGAAACTACAAAAGATAATCGTCCATTGTAAAAAACAAGTTTCTCTCTGAACTGGTAAAAGAATACTTTTATTATGTCGATTGACGACGTACATAATGGAAGGGTATAAATATTGCCTATTGCCCTCAGAGTTTCTCAAAGAGACCATTTACAAGTAACAAGGATGTAGTATACAAAACGGCCAACCAGGTATTTTCAGAGTTGACCTTCACATTCAATTAATTTCTAGGAGAAAAAAATGCTGAGCAATATGAATCGTTTCATTCTGCACCGTAATAAACCTTCATCTCCTGATTCAGGGAAATTTTATGAAGCTTTGAATAGCGTGACTCCAATCCATCGTACACGGCAGTGAATATTTGTTTCCTGCAATCAATCAATATGGCATTGCAAACTTCTCATTTAGGTGACAAAGGAATGATTATTTTACTCGTGAACATCATTCAGAAATCTTGAATCGAAAAATACCCCGTTGCCTCCATCTCGTGGGTAATTGTTAGTGCGATCTATCTCCTCCACAAAAAGTATGAATCATTCTATGGTCTTCATACATAGAATTAAACCAAATTCAAATCATAGGATGGTCTTCATCCATAGGCTTAAACCAACATCTATAGGGATTGACCTTGCCACCATGATTACACTTAACTCTCGTCAATAATCGTTAAGTTTGTTGTAGTGTAATCAGAATTGTTTTTAGCTTTTCAGCTCAACTACTTTATATTCAAGCTTAACCCAACATTTTTGAAAAGAATGGTTTTACCACAATGCTCACGGTTCTTCCTTATTATATAACACTTGTAGTAAGAATGTTTTGGCTTTGCCATAATAAGCACAATCATACCTTCCAAACGATGAGAAAATACCATTACCAATAAAGACCTAATGCCGCCATGATGATGACCTAGGTTCATGCCCATAACATGTCGATAGACACCCTTAAGACTGATTCTTGGCCAAAGAGCCCCTCGGTATTTTGGCAGTGCATTCTGCAATTTCGGCTCCAATCAACAATTATGCCACTATTGGGATCTTAGTATGGCATGGGTAGCTGTGAGCTACACAATATACTCATTTTTCCAGAAACTAAAAAGATCCAAAAATGTTACAATTTGCAACACATAAAAGAAACCCTTCAAAAAAATACATTGAACAACTGGGGCAACTAAGAGGACCTTGGAAAAATGTACAGGTAACAACCATATGAATTCTTCCTTAGTCGTGGATCAAAGCTAATACTAAGATAAAATTAGCTTGAAACTACAGTACAATCGTCCATTGCAAAAACAAGTTTCTCTGAACCTGGTAAAAGAATACTTCTTATTGTCTGATTGGATGTACATAATGGAAGGGTATAAATATTGCCTATTGCCCTCAAGTTTCTCAAAGAGACCATTTACAAGTAACAAGGATGTAGCATACAAAACGGCCAACCAGGTATTTTCAGAGTAGACCTTCACATTCAATTCATTTCTACGAGAAAAAATGGGGTTTTACCAAAAAAAACTTTGCCAGGGTTTTGCAAAAAATGGTATTTTAGTGGCTACATACCTGGGCTCGCCGTTGCTCGCCTTCGTCGCTGGTGGGCTCTCAGCTGGTGTGGTGGGCAGTTTGGTCGGTTGCACAGACTTCGCGCGAAGGAGACGGGGCGGAGAAAAATGATTTTCTCCGCAGCGCCTCCAATATGTGAACAGGGGGTTCGCGCGAACCCATTTCGCGCGAACGCTTTCAATTTCACCACGCGGCAAAAACGGCTTACGTGTCTCTTCGCGCGAAACGGGTTCGCGCGAATGGGGTGTTCGCGCGAACCCTCATTGGAAACCGCGCACCTCTCATTTTGCATCGCATTTTTGGGACAACAAGTGGGACACAACACCATGCATTGACCCAAATATGAGCATCATGTGTAATATAGGAAACAAAATTTATGCTTTTTATTATGGGTATTGTGCCACTTAAATATCCATTTCTAAGGGATATTTCACAAAGATAGAATTAAACTCCTACTATATTCATTATGTGATTTTTGTTAGTCATCTATTTTCTCCCTTTTATGGGTCAAAATTGGTCCATATTTAATATAGGGAAGCTTCCTAATTTTCAATACATTATATTTTTATTGTAAAAAAATCCTAACATCATACCATACCATACTAATTATCTATTTATGTTTTATAAGGATGCACCCATTCTCCTTCCTCCTTTGATACATTGTATCAAAAAAATGCATGCCTTGTTGATAATGTATGTTGCTCTAGTTATGGAAAGTGGTTTTGCATTAACATAATGCTAAAACTAACCACACATTGTAATTCGGATCTAAATAGATGTATTTAGTATATCAAACCTAGTTGTATAGAGGAATATTACTAGAATCTAAATATTTGACAAGATGTGTTTTTATAGTAAGATCATCTTTTTGCAAACTCAGACAATCATAAAAAATAAATAGTCTAATGCATGTCTATATATCAAGGTGAAACTAATCCAAAAAATAAGTGAAAATAAAGCATCCTTTACTATATGTAGACACAAAATCACGCACTTGGGTACATTTATAGCTCCTAAAAGCATACTTGCATTTACTTGATTCCGAAGCAAGAAAACTACTAATTGAAAACTATCTTTGGCCACTTTCTTTGTTTCTTGCTTCAAGCACTTTGTCTTACACACCCTATAACCCAGCTTTTTATTTGAATTATTTATCTTTTATGGCTCTGACACTAGCACCTAGCTAGGACAGGGAGCGCTCAGGCGCCCTGTCCCATGCAGGTGCACCTAACCCTTTCTTACCTTACTCGCTCCTTTTGGGTCTCTTTTATAATTTGAGCATCTTGTTCACTTATGTTTTAGCCTTTAAGTTATCAATTATGAAATTCAAACAAGGGAATCATATAAATACATAGCTATGTGTTCAAAATTAGGGACCAAGCACTAAACATTACTATCATCACCTAAGATTGCATCTAAAAGGCACCTAAAGCACTCTAAAGCATCCATATAGAATCCATTCAAGGGAAAATGGATGCAACAACCCCGCACACATAAAAGAGTGAGGAGAAGTTCATTTTTCCATCCACACATTCTATTACATTGTTACATTTAGCTATAACCCGCTATCAAGTGCAACTTACACAAGGGCATCCTAGGGCACAATTTCTACACACACTCACAAGAACTACATGGAGTATGAGATGTAGTGCAATGCTCAGTCATAAATTCACTCTTGGGGTGACCTCGAGGTCATTCCGACTCCCCATATTGTATCTTTCTTTTTAGGTTTGATGCGGTTTGTGGGTGTTTGCGGGTGAATTTATATGAAGTCATCTCTTCCACTTCTTAGCTTAGGGTTTCATATTCTAAATCTTTGTTTTTCTTATTTTAATTCTATATTTTATCATTTAGTATCATATGTGACTCTACAATATCTATATATTTGATCCAAATTAAATTAAATCATTTGGTAAACCTAACCTTGCTCATATGCATTTTATCATATTTTTAACATGGTTGAAACTTATCCACATTTTACTGATGAATACCTTCATGATTTCCAAGCTCATCTTGTTGAACATCCACAAGACCTAGATCTACTTTTACTCGTTGCTTGTGAGGAGGCCACCAATCTAGTTGAGCTTAACCCTTTAATCTCTACCAATACTTATATTCTTATTGTAACACAACCTCCTTCCTCTACCCTTCCACCTAATTCTATTGTTCCCATGTCTATTCCTACTTCTACCAGCCTTTTCACTCCGCCTCTTATTTCTCACACTCGGCAGGTCTCTCCTTTTGGTACTCAAGACTTAGCTTTGTTATATCAGGGACCTCCAAATCCAAATCCTTCGCCATTCTGACAACAGATACTTCCCGCTCCTCTCCATCTCTTGACTCATCATTACTTCTACATACCCCTTTTGCACCCTCCATTTCTACCTATCCCCTTCCTCTAAACTTCGTCACCCCTAAGCTACCCACCTTAATTGTCATGGTGACCTTCAATAGCATCTTATAGTTTTCATGTGGCATGTCTTAATTATGTGGATGACCATAAATTACTATCCAATGTATTTCATAGAATTCTACAAGATTATGCTATGCATTGGTTTTATGATCCACATGTTCATTCAGAAACTTCTTTCATGCATTTAGAATATTCTTTTCTTGATCACTTTTCAATCAGCATCGACACCAATATCTCCTATGCACAACTCCCTTAAATCAAATAATGATCTAATGAACATTTATCTCGACTATGTGTTACGTTACAAGAATAATCTAACTAAGATGACCAATGTGCTTGCTGATTCAGAATTACAAGATATTTTTGTTCAAAGCCTCTTACCACCACTACAAGAGAGTATTATCTTTGATACCTCTCCTTCATTTGATCAATTATGCCATACACTTAAAATGCACGAAGTCAAACTTCTATCGTGGAAAAACCCAAATATCAAGATAATGCTCGAGTGTCTTCTAATAGGTTTCTATCTAAATCAATATTCAAGCCATCTCCTAATCCCAATGAAGTAAAACAAATTTTTAATGTCATCTCTCCACCTAAAAAGCTTCAATGGAAACCTCCAAAGCATACTTTCACCAAATTACCATATGTGCCTCAATTTCTATTACCTCAACTTCTTAAAATAAATCTAATCACTCTTCCACCGCCACTCAATCTTGATCCATCTCACCCCGTGGCCGTAACTATGATGAAAATGCTAAATGTGACTATCATCAATGCATTGATTGTTGCTTCAAACTTAGGCATCTCATTCAAGATCTTATTGACAATAATTCACTTGATCTCCCTACATCATCTACTTCTAAATCGGTCAATGATAACAAAAATATCAAAATATTTAATGACCCTTTTAAGAAGCATGTGACACTAAAAATTCTTCTAATAATCATAAATTTCGAGTTGTGCCCCCTCCTTCATCGGGGATCCTTGAATTTTGTGTCACTTCATTGATGCATCACCACCACTCATTATATTTTCATGCCATAATTATCATGCAACATTATCTTCTAATTCATTACACATCAATGCTTATATCGATTCATATATTGTCAATAACACTATGATATGTCTAGTGGCTCCTATAAATGTATTCTCTATTGCATTTATTATGGCTATCAAATGTCCAATATATATTATTACATACCTAGTTCCTAATTCTTTTGGCTACATCAAATTCCCCAATACAATTGGGCCTCTTACCATGCATATTCCATTCACCATGGAATATTCAATAAAATGTTGTGACATGCTCTTAGGTATTCCTTGGCTCCACATTGCTCAATTTTTTCCCTCCATGATCAATTTTTTCTCAAGTTTATACACAATAACCAAGTTATCATTATTAAATGCATTCCACCATGCACATTATTTCCTCTACCTCCCTTAGTGATAATATTCCACCATCTTTAGCATCTAGGTCTCCTAGGCCTCTCAAATCTAAGGAATATTCTACACCTATATCTCCTACTTGTGCACTCACTTCTTCACAATCATTTCATCCTCATCAGTCCACTAATCCACCTCATTAATGTAAGTCCCCTACTTGAGCGGTCCTTCACATTGGTGTTCACCACATCCTTCACCTCATAGGTCTTCTTTACATAGGTTCTCATCACCTCTTCCACCTCGTAATTCTACTTCACATAGGTGTTCACCATCTCTTTCACTACATAGGATTCCTTCACATGTACATCATCTTTCTCATACACCACCGATCTTAGAGCATTTTCACATGCCTTTGTCTCCTCCGACAATGGGTAGATGACCCTTTCCTTCACTCTCATCGGATAGCCTACTATTTATCACACATGTGGTGGACATCATGCTTACTCCCCCTCCTAATATCATCATTTGACTATCATCTATACTACTATGCTTTGTGTTTCGTGCTTCCTATTTCTAAGCACTCTTACACAACTTGATACACACATTGTATTGTCATTACCCTATGACACACTCTAGTTCCATGATTCATACACAATTCTTAAGAGGCTAAATCTAAAATGAACCTCACCACATTCACTCTTTACAATCTATGCTTCATGATTTATCTTTCTAGTGCACATTTTTAAACCATTTCTCGATGACACACTCTTATTCTATAGTTCATTCTTATTCTTTGAGGGAAATATATAAAATAACATCATTTTTACACATTTTATGAGGGGGGCATGTTGCTCCTTTCATATTCACACATTGCATTCCATACCATCACACTCATACACTTTGTATTTTCATATATTGGTTGCACTTATTCTTTCTTTTTATACTTACATGTATAATTTATTTCCCATGTTAAGTGTATACTTAGTATGTCAATATATTTTCTATATACACATGTGCATTCACTTGGTATTTTGGAGTGAATGCAGATCTCTTATAGGTCCTTACATGCTACAATGATGTTTGACATTGTACCTCTTACTAGTCCCACTAAGGATCCTAGGGGCATCTACTTTCTCACATGTTACATGTGTTATCATTTCATCATATATTATTTCTTATTCTTACTAGCACACTACTTATTCCATTGATACATACATGCCTTGACATACTTTTTATCTTTCTAACATGCTAACAGTGTGCTTCATGTGTAACATTTTCCTTGCAGGACTATATGCCACCATGGTTGTTTGTTACACTTTACTTGTCACTATTTTCCATTGTATGTTATTTTTTATAGAATATGCCCTATGTCTTTTTGATCACTGTTTGTATGTTTTTGGTTGATTCAGACTTGATTTTCTTGTGACATTGTGAGCGATGTCCCATGTTTAAAACCAATTTTGTGGTCCACATTGTTTACACACTTACTTATTACATTGTCTTTCTATGAAATGCTTTCTTATTTATTTGCTAGCACATGTATCTAGCCATTTTGTTTTCATGTTCCTTGGTTTCTACCATATACATCCCCTCCCCTGCAAGGATACAATTTCATATCAACATTAGGTTCTCTCTTTTGGGCCACAAAATCCTACCGATGTCGCATGAACCCCAAATGAGGGGGCATATATTGGGTGAATAAATCACCCCATATAGTAGCTCAGAGCTACAACACAATACAATACAACACTAAATTAGCACATGTTATAGTTACAACATTGGCTCATAATCAGACTTAGGTCAGAATCACAACACAAACACCAGTTCCTAGGCTCAGGCAGGAGCACCAGTGCACTTGTGTCCTCCCTTGGGCGTTAATTCCCTAAGGGCACACATAGTCATCTTATCAAATCAACATAGTCTAAAGAAGCCTTCAAATCATTTTTACAATATCATGCATAGTCCTCGAGCAATATAATGCATTTTATCTCCATTTTAATCTGAACAAACATTACATTTGAAACTAATTTTAGACAACGGGAACAAAACAAGGACACACAATCTACAATGGTGTTTATCGGGTAGAGTCATGGAAGGAGAGTAACACTAGACCTCTCTCCCCAACACTTTCTATTTGGCGTGAGATCACCCAAAAACTCGCACTTGGCATGAGATCGCCCAAAAAAATCACACTTTGTGTGATATCACCTAAAAACTCAATTTTGGTGTGATATTTCCCAAAAATCACTCTTCATAGTAGTTCAGGACATTTTTATATCCTTTTACACTCTTCTACATCAGGTGCACACTTTACTTTTACACACTTTTACATACTTGTGCACATATTTCTCTTATTTATCATATACATGACTTTGACTACATGTTTTCTCTTCTTTTGGTAGGTTATCCCTTAAAATAATCAGCAACAACAAGCCATATCAATATAGTACAACACATACACTTTACCCCTAGGGTCACTTTCCTTTCCTAGTTTTCACGCTTCATTTTACATCATTCAACACCTCACTTGTCCACTCCGAAACACATTTTTTTGCACAATATACATGGTTATCAAGTATGCACCTTCTATCTACTTTATTTTATCAAGTATTCACTCAACAACATCAAGTGGGGGAAAATGTAGACGAAAAATCATACACTTGGGTATATTTTTAGTTCCTAAAAGCATACTTGCATTTACATGATTCCTAAGCAAGAAAACTTGTAATTGACAACTATCTTTGGCCTCTTTTCTTTGTTTTTTTCTTTCTATTTGGTCTTACACACCCTACAACCCAATTAGTATTTTACTTATTTATATTCTATGGCTCCAAACACCAGCGCTTGAGCCAAGATAGGAATGCCTGGGCATCCATGTCCCCTCTAGGTGCCCCAAACCCTTTCTTACCTTACTCGCTCCTTTTGTGTCTCTTTTATCTTTTCAAAGATCTTGTTCGGTTATGGCTCGGCCTTCTAGTTTTCAATTATGAAATTCAAACAAGGGAATCATATAAATTCATAGTTATGTGTTCAAAATTGGGGACCAAGAACTAAGCATTACTATCATTACCTAACCTTGCATCCAAAAGGAACCTAAAGCACTCTAAAGCATCCATTTAGCATACATTCAAGGGACAAGGGTTGCAACAACTCTACATACATTGCATAGGAATGGGAAGTTCATTTTTCCATCCACACATTCTATTACATTGCTAAATTTAGCTACAACCTACTATCAAGTGTAACTTCACGTAAGGGCATCCTAGGGCACAATTTCTACACACACTCACAAGAACTACATGGAATATGAGATGTAGTGCGGCGCTTGATCATAATTTCATTCTTGGGGTGACCATAGAGGTCATTCTAACTCCCCGTATTACATCTTTCTTTTTACCTTTGATGCGGTTTATGTATTTTGCGGAGTAAATTTTTATTTTTCGGGTTACAGTACCTTCGGCAATCATTATGTAACTATCAAATGATCAACATGAAGAAACATTGAAGATCATGTGACATTATAAAAACCAAGTTCGAGCATCTACACAATCACCGGTGCCCATAAGCGGTCTCCCAAAGACTTAGGTGCTCGTGGCCTATTGTGGCGCCTATGTCCAAAAGTATTCGTGAGTCCCGAATTTATTATAAGTAGTAACGACACTCTCCCCAAAGATGTTTATCACTTTTCCTAGTTTAGATAAATTCCGTAATAAGTGTAATTTATATAAGCCCTCTCTCCTTCTTCTTGGATTAGGGTTTCATATTCTAAATCATAGTTTGACTTGTATCAATTTTGTATTTTATAATTTAGTATCATATGTGACTCTCTAATATTTATTGATTTAATCTAAATTAAATTAAATCACTATATATTTTTAGAAAAGTATCATTTTTCATAAATGTAATAGGATTCTCAAATATACTATCAATTCTAATCCATTTACCTACCCTTAAGCTCAAAAATATCAATTTCTTTTCCCAACTTCATTATGGATCACTAGAAAAATAGTCTCCTTCATATCAACCTTATTGTAATCTTTATATCTTGAGAACCCGTAAAAAAAAAAAAGAAGAGGGATTTATTTTGGTGTGTGTTATCTATCCATTGTTATCTAAAACCTTTTTAAACTTAGACCTAAAATATTTCATCTAGACTCTCTATACATTTTCAACATTGTTTGTTATCAATTTTATCTTACAAAGAAATCAATCTTGTAGGTCTTAGGGTAGTCAATGTGTTATAATAATTTTTAATCAATCAAACAATAATTTTCCTAAACCTATGATAGCCATAAAATGAACTTATTATTTAAATGAACTCTCTCTTTCTCCATTTTAATATAAATGTTAAGATATCAATTGATTGATTTCACTCTAATGAGAAACAATAGGGCCCCCTTTGTAACTTAGTTTTATGCGTCATAGACCTCGTAAATCCTTTCAAGTTTGTGTTAATCATGTTTTTTTATAAATATCTAATAGTTACATAGAAAGCTTTTGTATATTAAAGGTAAAATGTAAATGTCTTAGTGTAAGAGGAAATATTGGGAAGAATATGACATTGGTTTTCCCTTAAGATGAGTCGAGCATAAAGTTGGATTAAAATCCATATTTTTGCATAATCAATAGTTATTAAATTATGAGGCTATTGTCTCTAAATAGTAATCTTGTGGAAGAAAACAATTATATCGAAGTTGTTAAAACCTTGTAAATTCCCTTTGTTTGTTATTCTTAAGTTAAATTATCATAAACATAGATAAACCCCATTGATATTCCTCTAAATAACTTGTTAATACAAAACAACAAATGTAAACTTAAACAAAAAAAAAAAAGAAAATATTATCTCTGAGATGGTAATTAGGAAAACTAAGCAAGCCCTAAATCATAGGGTGTAAATAGAGTTAATATTAGGAAGTAGGTTAAATCTTAAGATCCTACTTGGGTAGGCTAAATATTTCAAGTAGGTCAAACTTAATTTAAGTAACCCAATTCATTTTAGTTTAAGTGTTAAAGTGAATTGATTTTTAAAGGGGTTCATTCAATTAAATTCATATCACTAAGTAAAAAAATTAGGATATAGTTAAATAAACTATAGGAGAGTGTATTTTAAACTAGTGTAATAAAATGGTGTAATTTGTGGGGTATTTTTATTAAATTAAAATATGTCAAGAAGTCTTAGACTTAAATGAGAACTTTATAATTTCACTTTTTAATAATTACATATAAGTGCTTTTAGGTGAATTGATTAAGAGAATAATATCGTTAATCCCATTGTCATATTAGTTCAACTAAAAACCAATTTTTCTGGTGTTAATATTTAGCGGAAGGACCATTACAAATCAGTTTTAATATCGAGTTAATAATTGAATAGAGACCATTATTAAGCTAAAGTTAATCCTTCATTAACAATATTTCTAAAAAGGGTAAAATTGTAATAAAATTGATCTAGCGACCTAACTAATTAACTAAAACCCATTAAGCTAGCCTTAGTAAAAATTTAACTATCTTAATGCTTAGTTTTATGTTTAGTGAACCTAGGAAACTACCTAAAATATAATGCAACAATATGAGTGCATGTCAATATTACGCTAACCTTATAGATTTGGGATCTCATAATAACTTATAGAAATGTAAGTCAGGTTGTATTTCCTAACCCTTTAACTAGTATAATTAAATAATGAAATTTTAAGAAAAAGGGGGATTTTGTGAGTTAAATTTTAGGTGCAAATTTTGGGCATGACAAGGAGTGGAAATTCAAAATACTTGTATATGCATTAAGGAGAATTGTTATTGAATGAGTTTAGAGTTAAATTTATAATATTATATTTTATGGTGTAGTATGTGTTAGATGTATATTTTAGTGAAGCATCAAAAGAATGCAAAAAAATAGTGATTAGTGGCAAGAATTTATGGTTGGATGATTTTTTACAAGAAGGAATGTTGTTCAATAAATTACAAATTGTGTATACCTATAGGTTCAATGTGTGACGACTTAGTAAAATAAAATATATATTGGAGGATTGATAACCTTATTATGGATATGAAAAAAACATATGTGTAGTTGGAAGATAAGTATTTTTAGTTTTACATAAGCAAATATGTGTGTAAATGTGTTTAAGAATGTTGAATTTTTCAACTAGTAAAGGGAAATGTTAAAATGTAAGATTATATCAACCATTTCCTATTTTAGATAAACCATTAGAGGATATACATATGGAATTTATTTTACGATTTCCTAAAATTCAAAAATGAAATGATTTATTATTTTGTATAGTTGATAGATTTTCAAAGATGGCACATTTTGTGGCCTATAATAAAACTAGTGATGTGACAAACATTGTTTATTTATTATTCAAGGAGATTATAAGGTTGCATTATTTTCCACATAGACATGGATGTTAAATTTTGGGTATATTTCTAGATGATGATGTGGAATAAATTGATCACCACCTTTCAATTTATTCCATCATATCATTGTTTGATAGATGGAAAGATTGAGGTAGTCAATTGGAGTTTGGGAAATTTGTTAAGATGTTTTATTAAATGGAATTCAAGAACATGGGATAATGTTTTCAAACAAGTTGAGTTCTCAAAGAAAAATTTAGTTAATCAGATTATATGAAAGACACTATAAAATAGTGTATGGGTTAAAATTATAACATGATACTTATAATCCCTTAACAACATAAGTGAGTAAAGGAAAATTACAAGTATATAATATGTCTCAAAGCATACAAGTCTATGTGCATGAATAATTTCACAAGGAGTTAGAAAACATTAAAGCACAATATAAATGGAACACAAACATGAAGTGAAGATAAATTCAATATAATATTTGAGACATGGTATTAGCACCATTTTGAAAGAGGATATTTTCAAAGGAACATATAATAAGTTGAAATTGAATAACATTGGATCTCTGCAAACCATAGCATAAATTTCCAAAGAGTGGATATGAGGTTGATCGACTAAAGGAGAAGAAATTCTACCTATTTTCAATGTGGAATATTTTTCCTTAACATAATCATAGTTTATAGAAAGCACCTAAGCATAAATTGATATTTAGAACTAATAATATTAGAGAGTACATATGACAGAAAAATATATAAAGAGGTGTAAATAGTAGTTGACACAAGCGTCAATAAGAGGAAATTAATATAAGAGTATAAATAATATATGGTCAAGTAAAAGGTCCATGAGATGAATATGTGGTATGGAAAACCACATTTGAAAGTGAAAAACGTCGAATACCATCAACAAAATTCACATAAGAAATAATTTATGTTTTATTTTTCACCCAATGTGTATGATGTTGGATTTTCTAGGTTCACTTGCAATCCTACATCAACAAAAAATATGTTATATTAGTAAAATAAGTTAATTCTAATAGTACACAAATTTTGAATTTCACATAGTTTATTGTTGTAAGTTTGTTTTTCATAAGTCTCTATGTGTGCCAATTTCTTATTTTGTTTTGTGTATCCCACAATCACACATATTTTTATTGTTATTTTACACCTAGGTTTATAGTGCACCTATATGTTTGTAATGTTTTGATATGTCAATTTATGTATGCAAATTTTATTTCATTCATAATTATTTGTATGCTACATTGTACCTAAATGATTTCATCAAGGTTTTTAGAATCTTGTAGAATATGCAACATCTTTTAGAATATGGTGAAGTTCATTATTTTAGTATAGTGGTGCAAAAATGTTGTGCTTGTAAGTAATGAGGGATCAAAATGTGTCATGGGATCTCCATGCTATACATGTATCCTCATATAAATGGTACAATACTTCATAATAACACAATTATTATTCACTTGGTGTAAGGATTGTATGAATTTAAGTATATATTTTAATAATAAAAAAATGTATGCATGGTATCACATTATCCAATTTTAGAGTCTCATGTTACGAGAAAAGGTTCCTCTCATTGATGCGCATATAAAAATTGAACTACAAAGGAATTGGAGTTTATTATATTAATCATGCAAGAGATCACTTGGAAGGATAGTGCACAATATTATGTGAAATAGTGTAGCATGTGTGTGATATTTAGAGTTTTAAATACAACATTATTGAATAATATCCAACATGGATTCATCTAACTCAGATTTATAATTGTCAAAACAACTCAATGCATTGATTTATGTTATCATTTGCGTGATATATTACTTATAGGATTGGAACACATTTGATATCATCACAATATCATATATGTCACATACATCTTCAAGTAATATCGTAATTAGGTGGGACTTGCATCTATATAAGTAAGGCACCACACTTTTTTAGAGACGATTACTACATATTTGACACATGAGCTAGATTTTAAACTAGTCGATTCAAAGAATTTGGATCGTGAGAGATATTTATTTGCAAACACTATGAGATAGCAGGAAATATATATATATGGATATAATTTTTATAAATAATATCAATTTTTAGATTTATTTTCAAGTGTGCCTTGTATTTTCTATTGTTGAATCAAATAAATATCCCATTTTTTTGTTGAATATTTTATGTTTATTAAAATTCATTGCATAATTTTGTTATTTATTTTGAAGGTTGAATTCTATAAGGAAAATCTTAATCAAGACCCCTAATTGCTAATTTATCATAATGATATATGACCATCTGATTTCCAAGAAGCTTCATCATATCCCATAATAGGCATATTATTACTAAGCAAGGTATTTATTTTGGTATCTAGGGTTATTGAAAATATTTATGTACATACATTAGCATACATCCATTTTTCAACCATAGATTTATGTACCTTATGTGGATAGGATCCAATAATATTTTGTATGGACAATGACATATAAAAATATTCATCATTAGTTTTTCATTATCACAAAACAAAATAAGAGGAGGCTCTCTCTATGTTTTTATAACTTTGACTACACTAATAAATCCATCAAATGGATTATCATAATGTTCTCGTGGTTATTACTCATCATTTATCATATTAATATTTTTTTATATTGATACATATCATTTTTTGGAAGAGGGTTTCTAAATATTTTTAGGCGTTGGCTAGGATGTACCAAAAATTTATTTTATACATTATTTATACCTTCAACTCGAAATTGATTATTTTTAATTATGTTATGGGTCTTATGTTTCAAGATAATACATCTATTGGAATATTTTCTAGAAATTATATCACAATCAAAGTATGCATTCGTGTCATTTTTGTAGGTAATAACATTGATGGATCCAACTCTCAAATAATGGCTAAAGTAATCATGCTGCATTCAAACAATCATTGTATCATTTTATGTGGAATTTTGCTTAACCTTGTGAATTTTATGTACTATAGTTGTTGAGGAAATAATAATATATGGTTTTGTATTTATCAACTACATTGACCACACTCTTGGTCTCATTCTTAAATTGGAAAGTATTATCATTAGTTTCTAACTTGAAATTAGTCTTAGGTTGAAATTTTTATCCACTAGAGATAGGAAAACTTAAGCATACTGGCCTTTGAAAGATTTACCTATAAATTTTAAGTCATGTAGTAAAATTCATCAAATGATATGTTGAATATCACTTTATTCTTGATAGGTGACAATAATATTTGAGAAAATATATCAAAATGAGCGTAGTTTCAAGACTTGTGGGTTATTTTTGTGATTGTGTTCTTGAATAAGAATTATTCACTAATAATCTCATTAGCATATTATCATAGTTATGTAATAAAATGTTACATTTATGCTAATATTTATTAAAATTGTGTAAGGAAATTATCTACTGGAAGGATAAAGGTATGTATAGATTCTTGAGGTAATACATAGAAATGACATAATATTCTAGGATCCTAAGAAATGTCTTGGTAAATAATAGATTATCATGGTAAAATTACAAACATAAGGGATCAAATTTCCTAAGGTGACAAGATGGATCTCTCTTCCTAATCTAAAAATAAAATTTTGGAATTTCAAAACCTAATGGGAATGGAATGAGCTAGAACATCATCGGTGAAGTTTTGATCAAAAGTTCCCCTAAAGTGAATTTTTTTCATGGAATTTAAGACCCTTACCAATACATTTCCTTAATCATATCTTACAATTTATACATAAATTTCACTATAAAACCATCTTAGAAGGTAAAGAATTATTACTACAATATGTAGGAACACAAATTTTGATCCATGGAAAAAATTATGAGGTGTTGGGAAAAATGATACGAATATGAGAAGAAAGTGAAGTACTAAGAATTTAATATTCATTAATAGGAGGCATAGATTAAGTGAATGAAACGTGCACATTAGGTGATTTAATTTATTTTTAATTAAATCTAATATTTCAAAGTCACTACTTGAAATAAATAAGGTACAAAATGATAAAGTATAGATATGACACAAGAAAAATAAGATTTAAAATATAAAACCCTAAGCAAGAGATAGAGAAAGGGTGACTTAGATGATATCAATGCAATCTACAATTTATCCGGATAGGGAGAAGTTATGAACATGATGCCAACAATGTCATAATTGACCTCTGTAAATCATAGAGTTCACGAAAAAGGATGGACATGGGTGTCTGCGCATAGGACATGGGCACATGAGTGCTTGAAGACTGGATCTAGGTGCTCATGATCATGCAACATATTTGGATTTGATTTTTGTTGTGTCTCAAGGGTGTCGCAATTTCTCTCTATTTATATCTTATTGTTTGCACTATGATTTATGAAGGTACCAGTAACTTGCAAAAGAGAATTTTACCTACACAATCCCTCAAACCTAAAAATAAAAATGTCGAATGGGGATTCGATGACCCACAGACACTTTGAGAGTGAACTTACAACTAATCATTGTACTACATCTCAAACTCCATGTAGTTATTATGAGTGTGTGTATAAATTGTGCCCTAGGATGCCCTTGTGCAAGTTACACTTGATAGCGGAATGTAGCTAGAATGTAGCAATACATTAGAATGTGTGGAGGGAATAGAATGAACTTCCCCTTCCTATCCCGTGTATGTAGAGTATGCAATCCTTTGTCCCTTGAATAGATTCTAGATGGATGCCTTGGATTGCTTTAGGTGCATTCTCAATGCGGGATTAGGTGATGATAGTAATGCTTAGTGTTTAGTCCCTAATTTTGAACATATAATTATGTATTTATATGATTCCCTTATTTGAATTTCTTAGTTGAAAAATGGAAGTCCCATAAGTGAAAATAATTCCCAAAAGATGAACGATACCCAAAAGAAGTGAGTAAGATAAGAAAGGGTCAGGGCGCCAGAGGGGACACAGGGTGCCTAAGAGTTGTTGTCTTGGATGAGTGCCAGTGTTTGAAGCCATGAAACATAAACGAGTAAAGTTTTGACTAGGGTATAGGGTGTGGAAGACCAAATAGAAAACAAGAAAAACAAAAAAAGAGGAAAAAATAGTTGTCAACCACTAGTTTTCTTGCTTAGGAATCATGTAAATGTTAGTATGCTTTTAGGACTTAGAAATTTACCCAAGTGCATGATTTTGTGTCTACATTTTCCCTCACTTTATGTTGTTGAGTGAATAATCGATAACATAAAGTGGGTAAGATATGTGTACCTTATGATCTTGTAGAGTGTGGAAAATAGTGTGATGAGTGGACAAGTGAAGTGTGGAATGATGCAAAGTGAAGCATGGAGACTAAGAAAGGAAAGTGACCCTAAGGGTGAAGCGTATGCGTTACATAGTACCTATTTTTGTGCTTATATTTTTGTTATAGGATGCTTATGTTTGCGTATAAAGGATGGACATGCAAAAGAAGATCGAAAGAGCAAATCAAGTTCTCGTATATGATAAATCGTAGAAAAAATGGTATAAGTATATAAACTTAATAGTAAACGAAAGTGCGCACCTGATGTAAAAGAGTGTAAAAGGATAGAAATATGTCCTAAAAATGGTGTGAAGAGTAAGTTTTTTTCACGATCTCATGTCAAGTGTGATTTTTTTGGGCGATCTCACTCCAAGTGTGATTTTTTTGGGTGATATCATGTCAAAGAGAAAGTGTTGGGGAGAGAGGTCTCATGTTACTCTCCTTCCATGAATTTACCTGATAAGAACCACTACAGATGGTATTTCTCTGATGATAAGGCCAAAATATGTCTCGTTAATGCATAATAAATGATATTATTTTACTATCCTTTTTATCAAGTTTGACTGCATTTTGTGACTTTTTTTTGGTCTAATGTAAGTTAGGATGTAATTATCCATCATTTTTTGAATTTAGTTCTAAAATTTAAAATCTCTGTAATTCCTAACAAAGTGTGCGGAAATTCATTTTTTGTAATAAAACAGGTCATAATCAGTCAAAAGAATGAAGTATGAAGCGATCAGCATGTTTTTGGGAGCTTTGGCTTTAATGTGGCTTAGTTTTGGAACTTCCAGACTTAGTTCTGGAACTCCATCACACAGTTATGAACTCTATCACTTAGTTCCAAAACTTTCAGACTTAGTTCCGGAACTCCAGCACTTAATTCTGGAACTCCTTCGTTTAGCTCTAGAACTTTCACGGTTAGATCTAGAATAGTTCCCTTTAGTTCCAGAACTTCTCCAAAGTTCTAGAACCAATGGGAATCTATTTATTTTGGCATCATACAATGACATAGCAATCAATGAGCCTTCCAATCAGGAGCATATTAGAAGATTTCTGATTCTTCATACTCGAAGATCCGAGGATAACTTATCAAACAGATGTACATCCAACAAGGTTCCAAATTCAACATCTATTTTGGGCAATATTCGGTTCCATCTAAATAGGTAGAATAGTTATGGCCGTAAATACATATTTGAATGAAATATATATAAAGACCTGTAGATAGATTTAGGATAGAAGAGATATACATACAAATACATAGAGATAGAGATATAGAAAGATACAATATGTTTTTGTAAGACAAAACATTTCAGAAATAAAATAGCCACTTTGTTTTGAGAGAATATTACTTTGTCAAATCCTGATTCAAGGTGGAGCAAGGGCCCACTCCTCTAAGAACCAGGATCCTCATTTTATTGGTATTTATATTTCTAAAGAAAATAGTGTAGATATGTTAATTCTGTAAATGTTTTTTATTCTTTAAGTTGAACTTTGTTTTATACTTGTCCCTGACAGGTGTTATAGACTAGATTTTTATTTCCTTGCAAGCTTTTCACAACATTTTCAACCGTGTGTTTATTTCCAAGAAAAGTGTGTTTACTTTTGCATTGTGTGTTTATTTCCAGCAATCT
The DNA here is from genome assembly GCA_018340775.1 of Taxus wallichiana var. yunnanensis. Lineage (NCBI taxonomy): Eukaryota > Viridiplantae > Streptophyta > Pinopsida > Cupressales > Taxaceae > Taxus > Taxus wallichiana. Next base: position 425,388,655 of record CM031244.1, on the reverse strand, counting down.
ATTTACTTTTGTATGTGTGTTTATTTCCAGCAATGAGTGTTTATTTCAGCAAGTTTCTTACAACATAGAGATAATAAGGCTTTGGCCATGGAATCCTAAGGACACTATGCAAAAAAACCCCAAAAATAAAATAACAAATACCTATAGACAATTACTAGATCACTAGGATTTTCTTATTGCATATAGCTTCAGACACACCCCTAGTTTGAATATGACATCAACAAAGAGTTGATTAAATGAAGGGAATAACAACACCCATCATTTTTGGCGCCGTATTGTCGGGACCACTAGTTAGAATTGTCTAATTAGGTGTCAACAAGAGAAAAATCATACATCTAGTAATTGAATAATCTTCCCTACGTCATCATAAAATTTATGAGTAGACCAAGAGACTCCAAGGGTAGATTCCTCCCAAAAATATTTGAACAAGAATCATCAAGCATCTTCTCAATCAAATAAGGAAGTTGACCAAGAATTAGAAGCACCATTGTCCCCTGTTAGATAAGAAGCAGAATTGCCACCTTTGGAATTCTTGGATCAGTCACCAAAAGGAAGTGGAACCTTTAGAAAGAGGATTATATCCCAAGACCCGTTTAGAGCAAGTTTTGATTCACAATTGAGTATTCAACCTCCTACTCTTGAATTTTCACCTTCCCCAAAGCATATCACATACCACATATATTGGGAGAAAAGTCAAGAAGGTACTACAAAAATGGCACGAGAAGCTAAAAGAGAACCTAATATGACCTTTACTTATCGAATTCAGTTGGATGATGATGATACACCTATGAAGAATATTTCACCTGCACATTTACCCACATTTAGAGGAATTTCATATGAAGATCCTGGACAATTTCTATTTGAATTTAAAGTATTATGTCAGACTTATGATTACAAAATAGATAATCAAAAGCTCAATTTGTTTCCATCTACCCTAAAGGATGCAGCAATGAGGTGGTTTATGGGATTAACATCTAATTCTATTACCACTTGGGCACAAATGGAAATTGCCTTCCTAGACAAGTATCAAGACTATTGTAGAGGGAGGAACATGAAGGAAGAATTTTTCAAAATCAAGCAGGAGGAGGATGAGAATATGGAAGATTATTTAGACAAATTCCTCTTTATAAGTAAAAGATGTGGATTTTTACTACAAGAAGAGTTAAGCAAAACCATTTTTCTTAAAGGTCTGGATGATGAATCTAGGGAATCCCTTGATTTGATGGGAGGTGGAAACATTGATCAATTAAGAATGAATGATATTAAAGACATTTGTAGAATCTATTCAAGAACAAGGGGTGGACCTAGGAAAGGAAAAATAGTTAAAATTTTGAATCTAGATATGAACAAACTAATGGATGAACTAGAAAACTTTAAAACAGACATTCTAAGGTAACTGCTTGTCATTTTTGGTCTTTTGGTGAAAATTTTGTTCCGCGCATGGAATGACTATGTAACATCAACATTTGGTGTGCGCCTTTAAATCCTTTGGCGCATGGTTTCTCGTGTCAACAGAGACCTTTTGGTGCACCTTGATATGTTGAGTCTTTCTGCGTGCGCGCGAGGCGTATGCACCTTCGTGTCAACAATACTTTTGTTGCGCCACTTTTCGGTGCGCCAAAGCGCACATATTCTTGTGTCGACATCACTTTCGGTGCACAAAGGTGCACATAACTTCATGTTGTCAGGTGCTTTGGTGCGCCAAAGGGCATGCTTTCTCATGTCGACATCTCATTTGGTGCGCCCCTTTAGAAAGTTGGTGGCACATTTATTACTTCCTCGCCTATATATAGGCGCGTCTGCACTGTCATTATCACCATGCAAATCACGTGATATTTTCTCTGAGCCTGTCAGTACCTGCCCTGTCACTTTCGATCACGCCGTGGACCCATTTTCACGCTTTTTCATCGTTATATCCTGGTAAGAGGTCCTCACTCTTGTATTTTTGTGTTCTTTGGTTTTGCTTGGGTGTTGGCTGGTTTTGCTTGGTTGGTGGATCATGTTTGTTTTTCCCCAACCTGCTGCTGTTCTTTCCATTTTTCACCATGCTTTTTCCCCCCTCTTTCCAGATCTGCTGGGAAGGGGACTCTGTCCTGAAGTGTTGAACTCAAAAAATCTTGGTTTAGACCTCTTCATGACCCATGAACCCTGCAAAAAGAACTCAACCATATGCATATCCCTCAGTGAAGAAATCATAGCTGGAAGAGGCTGTAATGTTGTTTGTTTCCTCGGCGCATCTGTCACCCCTGCAACATGATCAAAACCTGCGCCAATGGTGCACCCATCATGCCTGTTACATCAAGAGCATTTGCGCCCTCAAGGCGCGCCTCCTTCGCATGCTGCAAGCGCTAACCTTGCGCCCTCCTTGGTGCGCCAACCTCATTCGTTGCATTGCATAAGCATGCGCCTCTTTGGCGCACCCTGCATCTGTGCAACATCAGCTTAAACTGTGCCAAGTGCAAAACTAATATCAAGGCGCGGGCGCATCCATCCTTACAGCAACATCATGTTGTGTAGACCCTCCGTGCGCCGCGCCAAGTTACCTTTGGCGCACAAAAATTTCATGTTACATAAACCATATATGCACCTTTGGCGCACCAAATTTCCATGCAACATGAAAAATACATGCGCCTTTGGCGCGTCCTGTCCCTATGTAACATAAGGTCTCCATGCACCCTTTACAAAATGCACACTGCAGTGTCTATGCGCCATGCGCCTTTTGCGCTGATTTAACCCTTGCAACACCCTTTTCCTGTGCGCCTTACCTATTTAGCTCTGTAATTTGCTATATCATGCGCCATGCACCCTGAAGCCTCAAAATCACTAACTCTTTCTTCTGTTAACACTTCAATGGAAGATCAAATGACTAATACAACCTTTTTGCGTTGGGTCTCACTTCTTCTTCGTGCAGATCAGCAACTAAGCTCAGAGTTACATATGTCAACATCAAGCAAGAGGCCTACCAAATCCAAAGGCAAGGCCAAGCTTACAGAAGAAGAAATGAAATATAAGTACGGAGGGTCGAAATGCCCACTCCCAGGCCGAATGCGACCTGGACATCAGAGACTCAGAGTTGGGTCATATTGATATGGAGGAATTCTGGGTCAGGACTCAGAAGGTGACAAGAAGTCCATGGATGGACAAACTGATAGGCAGTGCCCTGCACTTCGCTGGAGGAATCCCAGTCAGCGCCGTTAACAATGAATTCATGATGGTGGTTGCCCGGTGCTACAACAAAGACACGAGGTGTGTCGTAAATGACAAGGGTGAGGTCATCATTAACCTCACTGCCCGCCACTTTGAGATAATACTCGGCATTCCTCATCACCGGCACTTTGTGGCCGTCAGCCGAGAGGATTGTATTAAAGCCTGGGATGACAATGAAGATCAGTGCATGCAGCTGATGAATGAAGTCTATCTGAAAAACAAAAAGGTGGTGACCCGTTGGCCACAAATCATTCACCGCAGTGATTTCGGAGGAGCTCAGTGACACCATCACATTCCTGAGCAGGGTCTTTGGGCTTCCTGACGCCCACTTTTTCCATAAATGGATGTTGCGGTACTTAGAGACCATGAACAAAATGTGCCCGATCAGCGCTTGAATGGGGAGAAATAATAAGCAGCACAATCTCTGAGCAGCTTCAACAATTTAATACAACAGGGAGATTCTACATGAATTCCTATGTTGTTTACGCTGCGGCATCAGAGAGAGACTACCCAGGCCTGATGCGGAGTGGGGTTTGGCCCAAGGTCAAAATATATGAGTACTACCCAGAGTTGAAGCTGGAAAATAGCATCCCTCAATTCACAAAGATCAACGATGTGTTTTTCTACCACATCATCTGCCTGTTGAGGCCAAATATGACTTACGGTCGCATGACCAAGAGCATAGTGGCAGCCACTGAGAAATGGGGGGCCCTGTTCACCCAATTTCCCACGTTCACTTATCTGAGGGCAGCTAACTTCTTGGGAGAGCCAACTAGACTGCCAAGGTATGTTGGACCCAAGTTGATTCTGCTAGAGCTGTCAAGACAGCTGATCACCTATCATGAGAAGTGCCTCAAAAGAAAGAAGGGTGGAACTCCTTTCCCCCTCACAGTGGGTAGATATACATGTCTTACCCATCACAAGGCAAAAGACATGTTCGCAGAGCTGGAACTGCTTAATTTGAAACATGATTTCCCGGCCAGGCCTACCTTTGACCCAAGAAGTTGTCTGCCAAGGGCTAAGCTCGATCCAATCCACATCCCTCAGATCGAGGACATCTACATCGACGTCATTCATGAGGTTGAGCTCAGGAGAAAGGACCATTCTCGTTTGGCCTTGGCAGAAATCATCCAATACGGGGTAGCAATTGTCCCCAAAGGCTTCCAAACTACTGAGGATGAAGTAGATCAAGTATATCATAACACAGATGGGGACAATTGGCCTTTTGCTGCCATTGACAGGACTAAGGCACCTCAGACAATTGAGGAGAGGGTCAAGGAAACTCTGCGTAGAACAGAGCATTGGTGTCGAATGAATGGATTAATCTACCTCGGGGTTGATTTCACAACCTCCCCATTGGGTAATGCACCTTCTCGATCTAAACAACAGCCTAAAGGCAAAGGAAAAGGCATAGAGGGTGAATCCAGCACCACTCAAGAAGAAGCTCCATCAAGTCCTCCTTCCGCCGCACTGCAAGCGAAAAGGTCATAACTCTGGCTTCTCCAGAGAAAGAAGCAGAAGAGGATGTTCCAATAGGCCCATCCACTCAGGATGTCGGCACACTTCTGACAAGACTTTAGTCCCTTCTCCCTTCTTCTTCTCCTCCTTCCCCTCCTCGAGTGACTCAAGCGACCATCCCTTTGGTCGTGTCCTCTCCCCCTTCTTCTACTATTCCCCCCGCTTCTTCGTCTATCTTCTCTTCCCTCGCGGATCTTTCCCCCTCCATTTCTTCCCTCATCTCTGAGCTCCCTTCCCTTCCTATGTCTTCCTCTGCTGCAGTATCCCTTCCTCCCGTGGGCACTTCTTCGGCTGTTCTCTCTATGCGCCGCCACGTGTCTCCACGTTTTTCCCTTCTACTACTGCAGCTGCCCCCTTCTCTGTTTCCGGCCCTTCTCCCATAAGTCCAGCCTGGATCTCCCAGCATTTAAGTCAGCAGAAAAGGAAAGTTCCCATCGCTCCGATGGACTTTTCCGTAATCCCATCCAAAGGGGCAAAGAAGCAGAAGCCCGTCACACGCTTCTCTCAGAGTGCTTCGGGAGAGAGGGTAATGGAGATCGCGTACCCCAATCCCTCAAGGATAAAAGGATCTCTCTCTCAGGCAGATTATACTATGACCCAAGTCACAATGGGGACGTCTTCTGAAAGCCTTCAGGAGAGGCCCTTTCTGCAGTTGACGCCCTCTGCAAGAAGCTTCAGGAAACAAAAGAGGAGAAAAGGCAATTGAAAGAGCAAAATAAATATCTGCTCCAAGCCTTACAGAAGATGGGCAGTGCACCTCCCACAACTGCCGCCGAGACTCCTGAGCCTCTGAGCCAGGAGAAAATTAATGAATATGCAAAGATCGGTGAGCAGGGTATGGCCGTTTCCGCTTGGAGGAGCCAGATCCTCAAAGATAGTGAAAAAGTAATCGCCAAGTTCTCTGACTTGTATCTGAACATCAACAAGGTGAATAAAGAGCTCCAAGCGTTAGCGGGACCCATATCGGAAGAGCTGGAACATGCTAGACTGCAGCACGAGACCTTTCAACAAATGTTCGACTGTTCAGTCGAAGATCTGGTCAAGTTCGGCATCTTCGGCCATCCCAGGGCCCTCAACAAAGTCATGTCCACTCTGGATTACCGGGTGGATCAGCTAGAATTTGTCCTTGAAAAGATCGACAAGGTGAAGGAAGCAGCCCTAGATGCGATGCACCAAATGGAACGAATCGTTCTCAACATGTCGCCAGGGTTGCTTACTCCTTCCTTCACTTTAAGAAAAGCCGATGAAACCATCCAAATCTTCAAGGAGATCGTTTCTCGAGGGTTGGGGCCAGAGGTCACTTTTGACGCGAGTCTATCAACAACTCTTGCTTGTCGGGACTTCATTGGGTCCCTCATTGAAGCGGAGAAAGACTATTCCAAACTCCCGAGAAGCTCATAGATGAGCGGGAGACTTGCGAGGTGATCAGTGAGCGGCACAAGGATCCTTCCCAGGATCAACTTGGGCCCATGATCAGCAAGTTCATGGAATACCGCTCTCAATTCCACATCTCGTCACTGAGCAAGCAACAAGCAGTCTACCCCCTTTCGGCCGCAGGATGACGATGATGAATAGCTTCTCTTTCTTCTTCTTCTCTCTCTCTTCTTCGACTTTCTTTTTGAGAATATCTGGAGTATGTTGGCACAAATGATGACATCATCCATGTTGCACCATGGGATGATGTCATCCATCAAGTTGTCAAAAGTCAACATGACTTTTAGATATTTTGTAAATATCTTTGTAAATAAGTGGTTGGCTCCTTTTTGCCTTCTTTTCTCTCCTTCTTCTATAAATACCCCAATACTTGTTGTATTGGGCATGAGTGAATATCTTTCAGATGAAAAATAGAAGTGAGGAGAAAAGACTTTGAGCTTTTTGTAACAGAAAGAATTATTAATACAATATTTAGACTTTGTGCTGAATACATGTGTTATTTGCATCAGATCTTTCTTATGTCAGATCTATGTGTTTATTCTGTTAAATCTATCCATTTTATTGTCATTTATTCATCATCAGTATTGCTTTGCTCGTTTATGCAAGTAGGTTTGGCTCTGTTTACTACCAATCCCAAAACATAAACCTTCTGACCTTTCTGCTTTGGAATTCATTTCTTTTCTTCCTTCGGACCTGCTCTTTCTTCATCTTCTCTTTCTTTCCTTTCTTTTCGCAGTCGGAAACACCCTACTGGGATGAGATCCCAAACCCCGAAGGTAGAATTTGTGAGACTTGCACAGATTCCTGCTGGTAGAATAGCAATAAACCAGTTTCACTTTCTTTGACTCAAGAGGGCTATGCCCTGCACACTGTTGGCTCATCTATCCATAGATCTGCCCAAGTGACAAATTTTCGGACCAACAGTTTTTGGCGACTCCGCTGGGGATCGAACAGATCTATCAGATCTATGATGGTGGTAGGATAGAAAAATCGAAAAATCAGAAAAATCACCGCCTGTTTGCAAACTTGAACTTTTTGTTAAAAATCTAAAATTTTGCAAAAGTGATCCAAATCAAAAAATTTCTTCTGAGATCCATAGATCTGGCCTAGTTGGAGACCTTTAGTTCGCTGAGTTTTTATAAAAATCAGTATTTTGCCATAGATCTGAGTTTTTGACTGTTTACCAAAAGTTTGAAACTCTTTGAAAAAGTCAAAATTAGATCCGAAAATCAGCTTGCTAATCTTCTCTACCATTTTATCCTCACTGTTATTTGTCATTAACTATGATCGGTTTTAGAAGAGGATAGTTTTTAAATATTTAGAAAAGTACATGCTGCTGGTTTTTGCCAGAAAAGCCAGAAAATCAGCAAGTACAGCCAAAAAGAAATTTTGAATCTGCACTACAAAATCACAGATCGGGAAGACACGCTGGCAGGTGAACCCTTTACGCGTAGCAGGAGAGCTCGTGGAGAAACTGATCCTACTTTCGATTTGCTTCAAAGGCACAATTTCAGCGTAACACCGGCACGTTTTTCAACGCTAAGCTCGGCTGACCGGTCATCCAGGAGTGTCTCACCTCCACAAAGGAAGAATCTTTCGCAAGGGGCATCCACATCCCTTTGTAGTGCCTTGCTACTCAGCGGAACCACACTTCCAGCTCGTGTTCTTTTTCCGGCCTTTCAAATGGCGGTACCATGGGGAAATGCTATGGGTCCTCTCGCATTACCACATCCTGTTCACGCGCTCCCTCACGGAAACCGAAAGAATTTTCCCAAATTCGACGGGAGCGGAAATCAAAGCACGGATTCCCACATATCTGCATTCATCATGTCATGCAGTATCCTGGATGTAACTCATGAGGATGTGTCGGTTCACCTTTTTCTGGAAACTCTACAAGGACCTGCAGCTGAATGGTTTCAGCATTTACCGGCCGGATCTATTACTAGTTGGGCCACCTTGCGGGATGCTTTTGAAGACAGGTACAAACCTTCAGAAGATGCATTTGCATTATTATCACGGATCACTCACCTGAAGAAGGAGGCCAATGAGACCATGCGTGATTTTATCGCCAGGTTCAATGCATTAATCAACCGCGTCCCTGTTGCCATGCTTCCAACACCGGAAAATCAAAAGTGTTTCTTCGTAAACGCTATGAGCTCGAAAGTTAGTTTCTTGCTCCTTCAAGAGCGAGTGGCTACCTTGATTCTCACCCAGGCCGCTGCCATTCGAATAGAAGATAATTTGATAATATCTGGCGAATTGAAAAAGGAATCATCCAAGCCTAAATCTTTGGGCCCTTCGCCCACTACTTCGTCTGATCCGGCCTTTCAAAAGATGGCGAATGACTTGCTTGCATTGAAGAAGCAGTTGGCCCAGGCTTCCCCCAGTTCCTCATACTGGGATATTCCACGGAGGAATTTCGTTCCTAACAACATTTCACAAAGGCGCTTACCCGCATGCTCTCCGCGGCTGGCGCTTGAGGCTCCTCCGGTCAATGCTCTGGCCGAAATTGAAGAAGAAGAGCAAGATTATGAAGAACCTTCGTCTCAAGGCGAAGATGATCAAGATGTCGGTGAACCGACTGGCGACTCTACTATCGGGTATATGGAATTTGATGAGGAAGAATCTGATGAAGAGGAGGGTACCCAGGGCTATGCGAGTGGACAATCATATGCTGTTTTTACCCGCTCGCAAGGAAAAGAAGCAGAGGTCGCTGCCCATGTGCAGAAGGAGAAGGCCATGTCAAACGCGCCTCCGACCATTGCTAAAAGAGGTAATCCTCTTCCTACTCAACTCCCTGTTAAGTCTTTTACAAGGAAATCTTTTCCCCCCATCTCTCCTCCAAATCAGTCCTCTCATGTTCCTACCAAGACCAGTAATCCTATTCCACCATCGCGAAGTGAGGGACTCATTCCTTCACCAACGCAACCCTTGGCCACATTTGATATCATAGATCATGCTAAAAAGACCAAGATCCAAATGTCTGAAGCTGAGTACCTTCAGTCAAATCCCGAACAGCTTGTAAGATTGACCAAGTATATTCAAAGTCAAGCTGTTGTATCTAATCAAGTTTCCCCAAAAGGAATCCTTTCCACTCCTCCTGAATCTCACATAAATGTTGCTTCAACATCTGCATCAGGCAAGATAGAACCTTTCTATCTCTCCCTCCTAATCAATGGTCACAAATTGAGTAACTGTATAATTGATTCCGGAGCTTCGGATAACGTCATGCCGGCAAAAGTTGCCCATGCTTTGGGTCTCACCCTTACCAAGCCTTTTGGCAGATGTTATTCTTTGGAAACCAAGCAGGTTCCGTTGATTGGTCAAATCAAAGACGCATAATTTGCATTTGCGGCATTCCCAGAGAAAAGAGTAAAGATGACCATCCTCGTTGCCGACATTCCGGCAGCTTACGGAATTTTGCTGGGAAGAAGTTTTGCAGCGAAGTTGGTGGAGAAATTCATATGGATTGGTCTAAAGCTAGAATTCCCGTCAAAGGTGTAATGCAGACTTTGGAGCCAGAATCACAAAAGAAGTACTTGGTTACTAGCTCTGAGGACCCCAAAGCTCAAATCCTTTTTGAATCATCAGGGATGGGGAACTATTTCTTGTCCACCGAGTCTGACAAAATGGTTGTTCTCGTTCAAGAAGGAGATCTTAATAAGATCTGGACCTTGCAGTTCGATGGCAGCTGTGCAACTAGTGGATGTGGCGCCGGAGCCGTGCTAATATCTCCCGAGGAAGAAGTCATTCCTCTCTCTTTCAAGTTGCAGTTTTTTAACACAAATAATACTGCTGAGTATGAATCTTTGCTACTTGGCATGCAAGCCGCAAAGGAAAGAGGGATTAAAAATCTAAAAGTGCAAGGTGATGCGGAGCTAGTTGTAAATCAAGTTAAAAGGATTTATCAAGTGAAGAATGAAAGGCTCAGGCATTACCGTAATGCGGTGTGGGACAACATTGAAGAGTTTGATGCTTTTTCAATTGAATCCATTCCAAGAGCCCAAAATGACATGGCTGATTCATTGGCCGTTTCAGCATCCCTCATGCTCCCTCACCCAGGATTGAAAACAAACAAATACACCATTGAGGTGGTTTTCCGCCCAAGCGTGCCAGACAATTCTCAGCATTGGCAAGTATTCAACGATGATAATCAACTCATTGCCTTTCTAGAGAAGGCGGAAAATTTTAAGGAATTGCACTTTGAAGGATCTACTTCCACTTGCCGTGAATCAGTCACCAATCAAGATGATGAATCCGAAGGGAACGATGGCATATGTCAGCTCAAAGGAAATAAAATTCCAAAGGGCCTAGTTTCTCTGGAGCGGCTATTTGACAGGCATGATCATTTTGTGAAAAAGAAGAGGCGAGATGATCCTGACTCATCCCCAGAAACCGAACCGGTCAATTTAGGTTCGGTAGAGCATCCGTAATTTGTGAACATTGGAAAATGTTGCACGCCAGAAGAGAAGCGGAAATTTGTCAAGTTGCTGAAGAAATACATGGATGTATTGGCATGGTCCTATGCCGATTTAAAGTCCTTTAAGCCAAAGGACGTCCAACACGACATCCCATTGAAAGAAGATGTCAAAGCCTTTCGCCAGAAGCAGAGGCATTATAATCCTAAGATCTCAGGCACTATCCAGGCTGAAATTCAGAAAATGCTTGGATGTAGAATCATTTTTCCTATCCACCACAGTACTTGGGTAGCAAATATTGTGCCAGTACACAAGAAAAATGGTGAAATACGCATATGCGTAGACTTTCGCAATCTGAATCAGGCTTCCTTAAAAGACAACTACCCGCTTCCCATAATGGATCAAGTTTTGCAAGCAGTAACTGGATCAGAGATGTTGTCCATGCTTGATGGTTTTTCAGGCTACAATCAGATTGAAGTTTCACCTGAAGATCAATTTAAAACAGCATTCACTACTCCCTGGGGTACATTTTCCTACAGCAGGATGCCTTTTGGCCTAACCAATGCTGGCGCCACTTTTCAGCGGGCCATGGACCTGGCATTCAAAGGTATGATGGGGAAAGTCATTGTCGTTTATCTGGATGACTTGACTGTGTTCTCTAAACAATGAAGTAATCATTGTGATCACCTAGAGCAAGTATTGGCCAGATGCCGAGAACATGGGATTTCCCTGAACCCGAAAAAGTCTATTTTTGGAGTCACGGAAGGAAAGTTGTTAGGACATGTTGTTAGCAAAGAAGGAACGAAGATAGATACCGAAAGAGTTAAGGCTATTCAGAGCCTTACTCTGCCTACAAGCAAGACTGGCGTTCATTCTTTCTTCGGAAAGGTGAACTTTCTCAGGCGTTTTGTTCCCGACTTTGCTGAGAAGACTCGTCACATATTGAACATGATGAAGGGGTCACCAACTTTCAGATGGAGCGAGGAAGGGAAAAGGTCATTTGAGGAAATAAAAGCTTCCGTTGCCCATGCACCAGTCCTGGTATGTCCCGATTTCTCCAAGGACTTTATCATGTATAGTTATGCATCTGAGCATACTGTGTCTGCAATCTTAATGCAAAAGAATTCAGAGGATGTTGAATCTCCAATTGCGTTCATGAGTTCTCCTCTCAAGCCTCACGAAATGAAAATGTCTCAATTAGAGAAGCATGCCTTCGCCGTTGTCAAAGCAGTCAAAAATTTCAGGTATTATATTTTAAACTCCCACACGGTAGTACTGGTTCCTGACACGGCGGTCAAATCAATTCTAACTCAACAGGAGCTAGGAAGCTTGCGAGGAAATTGGATTGCAAAGGTTCAGGAGTACGACCTGGATATAAAACCAACCAAGCTGGTAAGAGGCAAGGGCCTATGTCAGCTTATGGCTGAAAACAAACATTCAGAAAGTCCTGAGGAAAAGGATGATTGTGCCAATGAAACACAAAGCCATCTGGAGACAGCCCATTCTCTGCCTCTGGTCCTATTTGTTGCGACTAGTGATGAATGGTATTCCGATATTGCTTTCTTCCTCACCTACGGCGAATGTCCAGCTCACCTAACAGCAAAGGAGAAGCACACTATAAAGCTCAGAGCAGCTAAGTATGTCATCTGGGATGACGGTTTATACAAACGCGGGATAGATGGTGTCTTCTTGCGATGTGTCGATAAGCCACAATAGGTGAAGTTGCTTGAAAGTTTTCATAATTCAGCCTGTGGGGGCCATTTCTCCTCCTCCGTGACAACACACAAGATCATCCGAGCTAGGTACTATTGGCCGACGCTTTTCCAAGATACAGCCACCTGGGTAGCAAAGTGTGAACCTTGCCAGGTTTCGTCGGCAAGCCCAAGTTGGCTGCTTTTCCCCTCAGGCCGGTTGTTGTCAATGAACCATTCAGGCAGTGGGGAATTGATTTTATCGGTGCACTCAATCCCCAATCGAGTGCTGGACATAGTTATGTCCTTACAGCAACGGATTACTTCACCAAGTGGGTGGAAGCCATACCTGTCAAACATGCCACTTCTGAGGTTGTTTGCAGTTTCATTAAAGAAAATATCATTGTCAGGTTTGGCGTTCCCAACAAAATTATTGCTGATAATGCTTCTAACTTCTCCTCACGGGAAGTTATTAGTTTTTGCTATGAATATGGGATAACTTTGGCTCATGCCTCAGATTATTACCCTCAGGGAAATGGTCAGGTAGAATCCAGTAACAAGAACTTGGTGACCATCATACGAAAACTGGTGGAGGAAAATCAACGAATGTGGCACAAGTCTTTATACGACGCTTTGTGGGTAGATCGCATTACTCCCAAGAGGTCTCTCGGTATGTCACCTTTTCAAGTGTTATATGGCACTGATGCCGAGCTTCCCATTTCTGCTGAACTTCCTGCTCTGCGCTTGGCACGAGCTATCGAAGATGAAACTTTCCAAAATTCTCTTGAAAAGAGGATCATGTATCTGACAGAGCTCGAAGAAAAGAGAGTAAGAGTGGTCGACAGGATCACCGAACATCAGAATCAAGTCAAGAGACTGTTCGATAAAAAAGCTAAGCAAAGGAATTTCCAGGTGGGAGACCTCGTCCTTCTGTGGGACAAGCGAAGAGAGCCAAAGGGCATGCACGGAAAGTTTGATTCCCTATGGAGAGGACCTTTCAAGATCAAGCAGCTCAACGGAGAGAATAGTTTCTATCTCTCATATCTGGATGGAACCGAGCTCCCGCTTCCTTATAGCGGGCAGCATCTGAAAATCTTCAGGAAGTAGAGCTTGCTCTCTTCTTTGTACAATTTGCTTTTGTTGTGTGTTTGTTTTTGTTGTGTGTTTGCTTTCGGTTTGTTGTGTGTTTCCTTTGTTCTCCCTTCGGTCTCCCTTGTTTTTGACTCTGTTACCCAATGGATAGGCACATGAGGTCTGGGATTCTCTACCCCGAGTTTGCTCAGGGATAGTCCCCAGAAAGAGCCAGCTGTTATCCCGTAAAATTGACAAGGGCAATTTTACTGATAACCATACCGAAAATTTTGTTCCGATCCCTCGTCAGGGATCCCTTGCGTTCGGAACGTTGCAAAATCCCTTTTCCGGAAATCTGGTTTTCCGAACTTAGTCATTTTTGGTCTTTTGGCTGGGCGCATGGAATGACTATGTAACATCAACATTTGGTGCGCCCCCTTTAAATCCTTTGGCGCATGGTTTTTCGTGTCAACAGACCTTTTGGTGCGCCTTGATATGTTGAGTCTTTCCTGCGTGCGCCGAGGCGCATGCGCCTTCGTGTCAACAATACTTTTGTTGCGCCACTTTTCGGTGCGCCAAAGGCGCACATATTCTTGTGTCGACATCACTTTCGGTGTGCCAAAGGCGCACATAACTTCGTGTTGTCAGGTGCTTTGGTGCGCCAAAGGGCGCATGCTTTCTCATGTCGACAGCTCATTTGGTGCGCCCCTTTAGAAAGTTGGTGGCGCATTTATTACTTCCTCGCCTATATATAGGCGCGTCTGCGCTGTCATTTTCACCATGCAAATCACGTGATATTTTCTCTGAGCCTGTCAGTACATGCCCTTTGTCACTTTCGATCACGCCGTGGACCCGTTTTCACGCTTTTTCATCGTTATATCCTGGTAAGAGGTCCTCACTCTTGTATTTTTGTGTTCTTTGGTTTTGCTTGGGTGTTGGCTGGTTTTGCTTGGTTGGTGGATCATGTTTGTTTTTCCCCAACCTGCTGCTGTTCTTTCCATTTTTCACCATGCTTTTCCCCCTCTTTCCAGATCTGCTGGGAAGGGACTCATCTGAAAGTGTTGAACTCAAAAAAATCTTGGTTTAGACCTCTTCATGACCCATGAACCCTGCAAAAAGAACTCAACCATATGCATATCCCTCAGTGAAGAAATCATAGCTGGAAGAGGCTGTAATGTTGTTTGTTTCCTCGGCGCATCTGTCACCCCTGCAACATGATCAAAACCTACGCCAATGGCACACCCATCATGCCTGTTACATCAAGAGCATTTGCGCCCTCAAGGCGCGCCTCCTTCGCATGCTGCAAGCGCTAACCTTGCGCCCTCCTTGGCGCGCCAACCTCATTCGTTGCATCGCATAAGCATGCGCCTCTTTGGCGCACCCTGCATCTATGCAACATCAGCTTAAACTGCGCCAAGTGCAAAACTAACAAGGCATGGGTGCATCCATCCTTACAGCAACATCATGTTGTGTAGACCCTCCGTGCGCCGTGCAAGTTACCTTTGGCGCACAAAAAGTTCATGTTACATATACCATATATGCGCCTTTGGCGCACCAAATTTCCATGCAACATGAAAAATACATGCGCCTTTGGCGCGTCCTGTCCCTATGTAACATAAGGTCTCCGTGCGCCCTTTACAAAATGCACACTGCAGTGTCTATGCGCCATGCGCCCTTTGGCACTGATTTACCCATTGCAACATCCTTTTCCTGTGTGCCTTACCTATTTAGCTCTGTAATTTGCTATATCTGTGCGCCCTGCGCCCTGAAGCCTCAAAATCACTAACTCTTTCTTCTGTTAACACTCCAATGGAAGATCAAATGACTAATTCAACCTTTTTGCGTTGGGTCTCACTTCTTCTTCGTGCAGATCAGCAACTAAGCTCAGAGTTACATATGTCAACATCAAGCAAGAGGCCTACCAAATCCAAAGGCAAGGCCAAGCTTACAGAAGAAGAAATGAAATATAAGTACCAGAGGGTCAGAATGCCCGACTCCCAGGCCGAATGTGACCTGGACATCAGAGACTCAGAGTTGGGTCATATTGATATGGAGGAATTCTGGGTCAGGACTCAGAAGGTAACAAGAAGTCCATGGATGGACAAGCTGATAGGCAGTGCCCTACACTTCGCTGGAGGAATCCCAGTCAGTGCCGTTAACAATGAATTCATGATGGTGGTTGCCCGGTGCTACAACAAAGACACAAGGTGTGTCGTAAATGACAAGGGCGAGGTCGTCATTAACCTCACTTCCCGTCACTTTGAGATAATACTCGGCATTCCTCATCACCGGCACTTTGTGGCCGTCAGCCAAGACGAGTGCATTAAGGCATGGGACGATAATGAAGATCAGTGCATGCAGCTGATGAACGAGGTCTATCTCAAGAATAAAAAGGTGGTGACCCGTTGGCCACAAGTTATTCACCGCAGTGATTTTTCGGAGGAGCTCAGCGACACTATCACATTCCTGAGCAGAGTGTTTGGGCTTCCTGATGCCCACTTTTTCCACAAATGGATGTTGCGGTACTTGGAGACTATGAACAAGAATGTGCCCGATCAGCTTTTGCTGGGGAGAAATAATAAGCAGCACAATCTCTGAGTAGCTACAATAGTTTACCACAACTGGGAGATTCTATATGAATTCCTATGTTGTTTACGCTGCAGCATCAGAGAGAGACTACCCAGGCCTGATGCGGAGTGGGGTTTGGCCCAAGGTCAAAATATATGAGTACTACCCAGAGTTGAGGCTGGAAAATAGCATCCCTCAATTCACAAAGATCAACGATGTGTTTTTCTACCACATCATCTACCTGTTGAGGCCAAATATGACTTACGGTCATACGACCAAGAGCATAGTAGCGGCCACTGAGAAATGGGGGGCCCTGTTCACCCAATTCCCCACGTTCACCTATCTGAGGGCAGCTAACTTCTTGGGAGAGCCAACTAGATTGCCAAGGTATGCTGGGCCCAAGTTGATTCTGCTAGAGCTGTCAAGACAGCTAATCACCTACCATGAGAAGTGCCTCAAAAGAAAGAAGGGTGGAACTCCTTTCCCCCTCACAGTGGGTAGGTATACATGTCATACTCATCATAAGGCAAAAGACATGTTCGCAGAGCTGGAACTGCTTAATTTGAAACATGATTTCCCGGCCAGGCCTACCTTTGACCCAAGAAGTTGTCTGCCAAGGGCTAAGCTCGATCCAATCCACATCCCTCAGATCGAGGACATCTACATCGACGTCATTCATGAGGTTGAGCTCAGGAGAAAGGACCATTCTCGTTTGGCCTTGGCAGAAATCATCCAATACGGGGTAGCAATTGTCCCCAAAGGCTTCCAAACTACTGAGGATGAAGTAGATCAAGTATATCATAACACAGATGGGGACAATTGGCCTTTTGCTGCCATTGACAGGACTAAGGCACCTCAGACAATTGAGGAGAGGGTCAAGGAAACTCTGCGCAGACCAGAGCATTGGTGCCGAATGAATGGATTGATCTACCTCGGGGTTGATTTCACAACCTCCCCATTGGGTAATGCACCTTCTCGATCTAAACAGCAGCCTAAAGGCAAAGGAAAAGGCATAGAGGGTGAATCCAGCACCACTCAAGAAGAAGCTCCATCAAGTCCTCCTTCCGCACACCGAACAAGTTATAACTCTGGCTTCTCCAGAGAAAGAAGCAGAAGAGGATGTTCCAATAGGCCCATCCACTCAGGATGTCGGCACTGCTACAACAACTGAGGTCCCTTCTGTCCCTTCTTCTTCTCCTCCTTCCCCTCCTCGAGTGACTCAAGCGACCATCCCTTTGGTCGTGTCCTCTCCCCCTTCTTCTACTATTCCCCCGCTTCTTCGTCTATCTTCTCTTCCCTCGCGGATCTGTCCCCCTCCATTTCTTCCCTCATCTCTGAGCTCCCTTCCCTTCCTATGTCTTCCTCTGCTGCAGTATCCCTTCCTCCCATGGGCACTTCTTCGGTTGTTCTCTCTATGCCGCCGCCACGTGTCTCCACGTTTTTCCCTTCTACTACTGCAGCTGCCCCCTTCTCTATTTCCGGCCCTTCTCCCATAAGTCCAGCCTGGATCTCCCAGCATTTAAGTCAGCAAAAAAGGAAAGTTCCCATCGCTCCGATGGACTTTTCCGTAATCCCATCCAAAGGGGCAAAGAAGCAGAAGCCCGTCACACGCTTCTCTCAGAGTGCTTCGGGAGAGAGGGTAATGGAGATCGCATACCCCAATCCCCTCAAGGATAAAAAGGATCTGTCTCCGACAGATTATACAGTGACCCAAGTCACAATGGGGACGTCTTCTGAAAGCCTTCAGGGAGAGGCCCTTTCTGCAGTTGACGCCCTCTGCAAGAAGCTTCAGGAAACAAAAGAGGAGAAAAGGCAATTGAAAGAGCAAAATAAATATCTGCTCCAAGCCTTACAGAAGATGGGCAGTGCACCTCCCACAACTGCCGCCGAGACTCCTGAGCCTCTGAGCCAGGAGAAAATTAATGAATATGCAAAGATCGGCGAGTAGGGTATGGCCGTTTCCGCTTGGAGGAGCCAGATCCTCAAAGATAGTGAAAAAGTAATCACCAAGTTCTCTTACTTGTATCTGAACATCAACAAGGTGAATAAAGAGCTCCAAGCGTTAGCGGGACCCATATCGGAAGAGCTGGAACATGCTAGACTATAGCACGAGACCTTTCAACAAATGTTCGACTGTTCAGTCAAAGATCTGGTCAAGTTCGGCGTCTTCGGCCATCCCAGGGCCCTCAACAAAGTCATGTCCACTCTGGATTACCGGGTGGATCAGCTGGAATTTGTCCTTGAAAAGATCGACAAGGTGAAGGAAGCAGCCCTGGACGCGATGCACCAAATGGAACGAATCGTTCTCAACATGTCGCCAGGGTTGCTTACTCCTTCCTTCACTTTAAGAAAAGCCGATGAAACCATCCAGATCTTCAAGGAGATCGTTTCTCGAGGGTTGGGGCCAGAGGTCACTTTTGACGCAGAGTCTATCAACAACCTGCTGGCCTGTCGGGACTTCATTGGGTCCCTCATTGAAGCGGAGAAAGACTATTCCAAACTCCCCGAGAAGCTCATAGACGAGCGGGAGACTTGCGAGGTGATCAGTGAGCGGCACAAGGATCCTTCCCAGGATCAACTTGGGCCCATGATCAGCAAGTTCATGGAATACCGCTCTCAATTCCACATCTCGTCACCTGAGCAGCAACAAAAGCAGTCTACCCCCTTTCGGCCACAGGATGACGATGACGAATAGCTTCTCTTTCTTCTTCTTCTCTCTCTCTCTTCGACTTTCTTTTTGAGAATATCTGGAGTATGTTGGCACAAATGATGACATCATCCATGTTGCACCATGGGATGATGTCATCCATCAAGTTGTCAAAAGTCAACATGACTTTTAGATATTTTGTAAATATCTTTGTAAATAAGTGGTTGGCTCCTTTTTGCCTTCTTTTCTCTCCTTCTTCTATAAATACCCCAATACTTGTTGTATTGGGCATGGGTGAATATCTTTCAGATGAAAAATAGGAGTGAGGAGAAAAGACTTTGAGCTTTTTGTAACAGAAGGATTATTAATACAATATTTAGACTTTGTGCTGAATACATGTGTTATTTGCATCAGATCTTTCTTATGTCTAGATCTATGTGTTTATTCTGTTAAATCTGCTTCTGTTTTATTGTCATTTATTCATCATCAGTATTGCTTTGCTCGTTTATGCAAGTAGGTTTGGCTCTGTTTACTACCAATCCCAAAACATAAACCTTCTGACCTTTCTGCTTTGGAATTCATTTCTTTTCTTCCTTCGGACCTGCTCTTTCTTCATCTTCTCTTTCTTTCCTTTCTTTTCGCAGTCGGAAACACCCTACTGGGATGAGATCCCAAACCCCGAAGGCGGAATTTGTGAGACTTGCAACAAACAACTCATGTCTATGGGGTAGAACAATAAAAACCAGTTGATCTAAATTCCATGGATTTTAAGGATATTCAAACCATATCGGGAAAAATAATTAGCAGTCCTCCTGTTATAATTACTGAAATGATAGAAGAAACTAAAACCCCTAGTGCAATTTTTCCCAAGAAAGATGAAAAAGAAAAGCATAAGGAGCCAAATAGTAACTCTACTGAAACTCCATTTCCAAAGAGATTTAAAGAAGTTATAGGGACCAAGGAATCTGAGTTGGTGTAGGAGTTAAGGAAATTAAATATTGAAATACCATTGTTATGAAGCAATCAAGGATATTCTAGAGTTAAACAAGTTAATCAAAATGCCATGTTAAAAATACCCGGAAGGAAGAAGCTTAAGGTAGATGGGAAACTTGTTGATTTATTAGAAGGGAAACTCCTACTTCCCAAATACGGAGATCTTGGTAGCCCTGTTATTTTTGTCTCTATAGGGAATAAAGATATACATAATGTTTTGGTTGATTTGGGAGCAGCTATAAATGTGATGACAGTGGACACTTTGAAAACATTACCATTAATAGGTATCCAACCTACTAACACCATATTACATATGGCAAACCAATCTATAGAAAACCATAAGGAGTTATTGAAGATGTGGTAGTTATGGTGGAGTCATGGGAATATCCAATGGACTTCCTTATATTACATCCAAAAGGTAAAACACTTGGTTATCCCATTATTTTGGGTAGACCATGGTTAGCTACAATTGTTGCCTTAATTGATTGCAAATCAGGTGATATGACTATCTCAAATGGTAAGAGTTCTAATAAAATTTCCTTATATCCCTCTACATGACCTTTTATTGATAATCAAGAACAATTATGGGTTGATGATCCTGACACTAATAAACAAAATATGTCTTCTTTGGCTATGATAATGTTATAGGATCACGTACGAGAGATGGAAGATATGATTAATCAACCGTTGAAAAAACACCAATTGTCCTTGGAAAATCGGGGTTAGTTCTGGAACCTACGGACTTAGTTTCGAACCTATGGATTTATTTTTGGAAACATCACATTTAGTTTCGTAATCGCGACTTATCTCTAGAACCACATCAGCAGCAATCCCATGTAAATGTAAATAATTTCACTCTAGAGGAATGAGATTTCTCTTGGGGAGGAGTAGAAATAGCTACGGAATTAATAGCTTCAGTTTCAAAGACATCGAAAGTGGTGAGGAATTTTTGGAAAACAATAGTGACAAGGAGTTTGACCGACAACAAGATAAGTATCATAACTCTTCCTATTGTCCTTTGTCCAGTATTCTTTCTCAAGATAATTTTGGAGATATTGCTACATATCATATGTTACTATCACATCCATGTCCACTAAACACCTTAATGGAACCCTTTCAACAAATCAGTTCATCACACATTTAAACCAAACATGTTGAGATCTAACTACGTAAAATTTTGAACATTAATAGCTAGCTCAAGAACGATGAAGAAGCTAAATTATTTGATGTTTTGAAAGATCATACAAGAGATTTTGCTTAGGACTATAAAGATATGAAAGGAATCCATCCAAATATTTGCACCCATAACATCTATACTAAAAAAATTAAACCAGTTAGAAACCTTAGAGAAGGATTAATCCATCTTTAAGGGACATAGTCAAGCAAGAAATTGAAAAACTATTACAAGTAGGTTTTATCTACCCTATCTCAAATAGTTAGTGGGTGTCTTCTCTTGTAATTATTCCTAAAAGAACAGAAAATGGAGGATTTTTGTTGATTATAGGGAGCCGAACAAAGCCACACTAAGAGATTATTTTCCTTACAATTTATAGATCGAGTTTTGGACAACCTTGCAGGTAAACAATACTTTTCCTTCCTGGATGGCTTTAGTGGATATAATAAAATCAAAGTTTCTGCTGAGGATCAGAAAAAACTACCTTTACTTGTCCATGGGGTACCTTTTCCTATAGGGTATTGTCATTTGGACTATGTAATGCTCCAACAACCTTCCAAAGAGTCAGTATTAGCAATTTTTGCAGACCTAATGAATGATTGTGTAGAGGTATACATGGATGACTTTATTGTACATGGAGACACATTTGATGATGCTTTGAAGAATTTAGACAGAGTACTAACAAGATGTGAGAAACACCATTTGTCTCTTAGTCATGAGAAATGTTTAATGATGGTTAATGAGGGGATTGTATTAGGACACCACATTTCAAAAAGAGGAATTCAAGTTGACCAAGACAAAATTAGGATTATTTCAAACTTACTTGTTCCTCAAACCCCCATAGATATCAAGTCATTTTTAGGGCATGTTGATACTATAGGTGTTTTATTAAGGATTTTAGTAAAATTGTTTCCCCATGTTTAGTTTACTTACCAAGGATTATGAATTTTGTTGGGATGAAAAGTGTTAACATGCTTTTGAAGCAATTAAAGAAAAATAATCATTGCCCCAATATTGAGAGGACCTAATTGGGAGAAATATTTTCACATCCAAACAGATGCCTCAAATATCCCAATTGATGCGCTTTTGTGACAGAAAGATGAAGAAGGGAAAATGTATGATATTTACTACCTTAGTAAAAATCTTACTCCCACTAAAAGAAAGTACACTACCATTGAAAAATAATTTCTTGCTGTGATCTATGCAATTAATAAATTTAGACATTATATTACAGGGTACAAAATATTTGTACATACAGATCACTCGAAATTAGATACTTAATGAACAAACCAATGGTTAGAGGTAGGATAATTAGATGGTTATTACTTTTACAAGAATTTGATATTACCATAGTAGATAATCCAAGAAAATCTAATGTGGTAGTTGATTTATTTTCAAGATTGACCACTATAGGGGAGCAAGATCCAGTTAAGGACAACTTTCCAGATGAATAATTGTTTTCTATTTCATTTGATACACCATGGTTTGTTGATATGGAAAATTATCTTGCAACAGGGAATTTTCCTCCTTCTTTCACTAAGAAACAAATGAAGAAGTTGATCAAAACTAGTGCACAATTTAAATGGTTAAATGGAATGTTATTTAAATGTGGTCCTGATTTGGTTTTATACAGGTGTGTGAGAGAAGATGAAATCTTTGACATACTTAGGGCATGTCATGATGAACGAAGCGGAGGACATTTTTCAAAAAAAACAGCTCACAAGATACTTGGCATTGGCTATTCTTGGCCATCTCTGTATAAAGATGTGAAGAGATATATCAAGCGATGTGATCCTGACAAAGGATGGGATAACCAACCTTTACCAATGAAATGCCTCTACAACCTCAAGTAGTGATTGAACCATTTGAAAGGTGGGGGATGGATTTTTTGGTCCCTTTAGTCCTCCTTCACAAGGAAAGGATCACATTCTTGTGTGTACTGATTATGTGACAAAGTGGGTAGAGGTGCAGAAGCTTTAACAAATGCCACTAAAGAAGCAGTTGTTGATTTCCTTTGGCACAAAATTATGATGAAATTTGGTGCACCAAGGAGTATAGTTTCATATCAGGGGCCATAGTTCATGTCTAATATGATCCAAGCCTTCACAATGTACTATCATATTAATCATAGGAAGTCATCTCCCTATCACCCACAATCAAATGGACAAGCAGAAGTAACAAACAGAGAATTGGAAAACATCCTTACCAAAATAGTTGAAGTAGGCATAAGAGATTGGGTAAAGAGACTACCTAAGGTTGTATGGGCTTATAATACAACTTGGAAGACTACAACAGGGTTTTCACCATATGAGTTATTTTATGGGAAAAATCCTTTGTTACCTATTGAATTTGAACTACAAACATTGAGGACAACAACTAAAGTGGGTATTGAGTTGGATGCAGCACAAAAGGAAAGAATTCTTCAACTCAATGAATTGGATGAGTTGAGAATGGAAGCACTTCAATAGATAGAGATAATCCAAGATCAAAGGAAGTAGTGGCATGACACACATATCAAGAAAAGGCAATTCAAGGTAGGATATTAGGCATTATTGTTTTATTCCAAGTACTAGCAATTCAAGGGCAAGTTGAGAACCAAATGGTTATGACCCTATCAGATTGAGCAGATATTTAACAATGGCTCTATTCAGCTACTTCCCATTGATGGTAGCATAAGGAAACTTTTGGTCAATGGACATAGGCTAAAACTTTATAGGAAGCCTCCTACTAGGGATGAATTCTTGAATCGAGATTGAAGCAGACAAAGAATTTGATCATATGGAAGAACCCAGTTCTTCCAAAATGATCAAATAATCAGATGCATGGATCCAAAATAAAGGGAAGAGAATGAAAACTAGAAAATGACGTTCTCTTCCCCAAAAAAAAAGAAGAAAATAATAAAAAATAAAAAGGGAAGGAATGAAAACCAGTAAATGGCGTTCTCTTCCCCAAAAAAATTCTCAAAGATCAATTGAAAACCAGCAATGGTAGTTGGTCTCCTCAATAAATGGATAATGTAAAATAAAAATAATTTGTTTGAATTCCAACTGTCTTTTCTAACCATTTTCCTTTTTCACTTTTAGGAATGATGAGTCATCAAGGTGGAGGGATTACATCAGCAAAGGATGGTAATTATGTCTTGAACTTATTAAAGGTTAAATTAAAAGTTCGCATGTGTGATTAGACTTGATTTAAAAATTCAGTATGATGAGTCATTTATTGTGCATTATGATTAAAAGCAAGTAATCATGAGGGTGATGTTGATGGAATAAGAAAGTGGTGGCATATTTGTAATTAGCTATCATTTGGGCGAATAAACGAAGTTGAGAAGCAATTGTAGAAGAATTTCAAAGAAGAAGAAGAAGAATTGTATTTGAATTCTACAGCTAAACCCATCAATTCCGCAGATAAACACAACAGTTCCGCAACTAAATATAATAGTTCTATAGCTAAATCTAGTAGTTCTGCAGCTAATTCTGAATTTGAAGAAAGAATAATTTGAATCGTCCTCTTTTCCATGGGGATTAAAAAGAAGTTAGAGCTAGAGGATGATACCCAACTTCTTGCAGATGAAGAAGTGGTAGCCATTTTTGGATGAGCAAGGTGGCTGGAGTTCTTGAAAAATTTCTCAAGGTACAATGACGAATTGGTAAGGGAATTCATTGTAAATTTAGAAGAATCCAGAACTAAAGTTAGAAGCATTGTAATTCCTTTTACTATCAATACAATGAGTAATGTGTCTAGAATACCAATTGTGCATGTCCCAAATCCTGTCAAGGGAACCCTTAAAGATCTGGTGGAAACCTTGATACAAGAGGGGGAATCTGAGCCCCAATATATCTATAACACCAAGAAAATCATAAAGGGGGTCAGAAGGGCCAGCTTTCCCAAACCCTTTGACATGGTAGCATTTTGGGTAGTTAAGTATTTAACTTGCAATGGTCAATTTGGGACTGTGGGAAGAGAAGTCCTTAAGATGTTAATATATCTTAGGTATGGGAATTCAAAACCAAAATATATAGTAAATCTTCTAGGATTCCTTTTTGACTCCATCCAGATAATGGCTCAAAGGTATTCCTAGGGAGTTGGAACAATCGACATCATGGGTTAATCCATTTGGTATGCCAGCACCATTTTCTTTCAAAGAAAAATGGAGAAGAAATATGGGAAAAGTTTCTTAACAAGTTTAAGAAAAACCTTGATATTATCAAGAGGGGAATACCAACCCCTTTTTCTCCTACAAGTAATTTGGAGATTGATGCCCTTGCAGAGGAAAAGAAGGAAATAGGTGGGGGTAATGTACCAAAATAAGGAGATCTAGAAGAAGGATTAAAGTTGCAGAACCTCTGTGTCTGTCAAAGAAACTCCTTCCTCTACAATAGTACCAGGAGAACTAATATTTGTCTCTGATGGATAGTTCACCTAAGCTAGAGCATGAAGTGAAAGTCAGAAGAAGCTCTAGGAGGAAACCCATTTCCAGACATTTTGAAGCTCCTCAAAGAAGAAGAATTCATAAGAGGTCTA
Source organism: Taxus wallichiana var. yunnanensis (assembly GCA_018340775.1). NCBI lineage: Eukaryota > Viridiplantae > Streptophyta > Pinopsida > Cupressales > Taxaceae > Taxus > Taxus wallichiana. Next base: position 425,363,410 of record CM031244.1, on the reverse strand, counting down.
GGGAAATTCCAGAGGAAATGGAAGAACAGGATGGGTTGGAAAAGAAGCTACTAATATTTTGGGCAACATGGCCATGACTCCTCCTGAACCAAGCCAAACTAAGGTGGAGAAGGAAGATGAAATATTTGAAGAACATGCTTTTCAAGAGTTGGGTGAATCAACGAAGACTGTCACATGAAGAAGAGGAATTGGCATCTTGGAAACGGAAAGGGAAATCCCCTTTGGTAGAAGAGGAATGCTCATTTCCCAATGAACTTTCAGAAAAGAGGAAAAACAACACTTAAAACAAACTTTATTTTTGTCTAGAGAAGAACTCATCATCAGAGAGAAGGATGAGGAATTAAACTTCCTCAAACTCAAGTTAGAACAAAGGGAAATTCTCATTGAGAAACTAACAAATCAGCTCACAAATAGGACTGAAGAATTGATAATGGTCAAACAACAGATGATGGAAAAAGAAGAAGAATGTCAATTTTCCAGAAGACCAAGTGTTATGTCAATAGTATCTGCATAGAATGAACTGACTTACTGGCCACTCAAGCAGTTGTGGGATGATACCTGCAGGGAACTTAATGAATTTAAAACATCAAATGAGGACCTGAGAAACAAGATGGAAGAAGAGAAGAAAGCAAGGAAGAAATGGGAAGAAAATTTATACAAAGAGGAAGAAGACAAATTTAAATGTCTTGTAAAAATATAAATGGTTTGCATAATGAGTGAAAAGTTACTCACATGTAGGAGACCTTCTCCTGCATACAATGTCTTTTTGGAAGAACAATTTATTATTTACGGCAAAGAATGTCCAAGAATTGCATGTGTCCTTCCACATGAAATAAAATATGAATCTAAGTTCATGACATCCTATTCCTCAACTAGTGTAGAGTAGAAAAATATTCTCTACAAATTTTATCTCTACAATCTTATGTTGGAAAAGAACACAGGCTTCATGATCAATTTGTATGTAGGGGAAAGCTAGCTGAATGCATTTTTTTCCTTCAAAATCAGATTTCATGGAAAGAGATGGATTCTGAGCATCTATTAAAAGCTAGTTCATTTGGTCTCTGCATGAGGGCTCACTATGGTAAACCATCTGCCTTTGTTATACATTTCAGATCCCATGCCTTTGATAGTTGGTTCAAGGCACATTATTTGGCCAGTTTACAGAAAAGTATTGATGCCTTCACCTCTTATGAGGAGGAAAACTTTGAAGAGATTTATGATGGATGTTTGAAAAGATGGGAGTTTCTCACAGTTGCATTGAGAAGAAGAGAAGTGATATCTCCCACAAACTTAATATGGAGCCTAGAAAGAGCTAAATCCTTGTGCACACTAATCCCTCAGGTCAATGAAAATGTAGGGGCATATGGATGGGAATGAGAACAAGGCCTCCCCTTCTTCTCACCCCCATGTCTCCATGGAAAAATAGAGAGCCTCAAGATCCCACTCAATTTGAGGAATGACAGAGGAAAGTAGAAGCAAGATCAAGGTATAGTACTTTTGAACTAAAACACTGGATATTCAATTTCAGCCATTTGACCTAAGCAATCAATTGGAATGCAAAATCCACAACCCAAGATTTGAAGAGTAAATTTTGTAAGGGGACTTACAAACAAGTAAGTACGAGGGAGATGATAAGGCCAAAATATGTCTCGTTAATGCATAATAAATGATCTTATTTTACTCTCCTTTTTATCAAGTTTGACTGCATTTTGTGACTTTTGTTTGATCTAATGTAAGTTAGGATGTAATTGTCCATCTTTTGTTGAATTTAGTTCTAACGTTTAAAAGCTCTGTAATTCCTAACAAAGTGTGTGGAAATTTAGTTTGTGTAATAAAAATTTTCATAATCAGTCAAAAGTATGAAGTATAAAGCGATTAGCATGTTTTTGGGAGCTTTGGCTTCAATATCGCTAGGTTCTGAAGTTCCGGACTTAGTTCTGAGCTCCATCACACAATTATGAAATCTATCACTTAGTTCCGAACTTTCATACTTAGTTCTGAATCCAACACTTAGTTCTAGAAATTCTCCAAAGTTTCGAACCAATGGGAATCTATTTATTTTGATGAAATCCAATGATAGAGAAATAAATGAGCCTTCCAATCGAGCATATCATAAGATTTCTGATTCCTCATACTCGATGATCCAGGATAACTTATTAGACAATTGTACATCTAGCAAGGTTCCAAATTTAACATCTATTTTGGGAACTATTCAGTTCCATCTGAATAGGTAGAACAACTATGGCCGTAAATACATATTTGAATGAAATATATATATAAAGACCTGTAGATAGATTTAGGATAGAAGAGATATACATACATATACATAGAGATAGAGATATAGAAAGATACAATATGTTTTTGTAAGACAAAATATTTCAGCAATAAAATAGCCACTTCATTTTGAGAGAATATTACTTTTTCAAATCCTTATTCAAGGTGGAGCAAGGGCCCACTCCTCCAAGAACCAGGATCCTTGTTTTATTGGTATTTATATTTCTAAAGAAAATAGTGTAGATATATTAATTCTGTAAATGCTTTTGATTCTTTAAGTTAAACTTTGTTGTATACTTGTCCTGCAAGTGTTGTAGACTAGATTTTCATTTCCTTACAATATTTTTAAAGCATTTTCAATTGTGTGTTTATTTCCAAGAAAAGTGTGTTTACTTTTGCATTATGTGTTTATTTCCATAAATCTATTTACTTTTGTATGTGTGTTTATTTCAGCAACTTTCTTTCAACATAGAGATAATAAGGCTTTGGCCATGGAATCCTAAGGACAATGTAAAAACCCTAGAAAATAAAATAAAAATACCTACAAACAATTACTAGATCACTAGGATTTTCTTGTTGCATATAGCTTCACACACACCCATGGTTTGAATATGACATCAACAAAGAGTTGATTGAATGAAGGGAATATCGACACCCATCACTTGATTTGTTTCTATTGTCCTGAATTAGTTCTAATTGTATTGATTGAAATGAACTGTAGGAGATTACATGCATGAAGTAACTGGAGGACTATCCTTGTAAATCTATAATTTCTATGAAGGATTATATGAATTATGATGATCCGAGAAGATGACTATGTGTTCCCCTGTGACATTAGTGCCTAAAGAAGGTCACAGTGCTCGGGAACTATTGTCCGAGTCTGGCACTAGTGTCTCAGTAGTGATATTCGACCCAAGTTTGGTTTTGGGCCATTCTATGACTTTGTTCATATGCTTTTTCTATAATGTGCACATCGAATGTAGCTTTGAGTTGTTGTAGGGGTGATTTGTTCACCAAATACATGCCCCCTCATTTGGGATGCATGTGATGATCGTAGGAGCATCTAGCCCAAAAGAGAGGACTTGATGTTGTGAGAAAGTGGATGATTCTATAAAATAAGGATTTTAGTATAAATCTAAAAAGTACAAAGAATGTAACAAATGGAATAAACTAAAATCTTAATGCTAAGTAATTTATTTTTTAATTGAGATAGAATAAATTGAAAGGGGAAAGGTACTTACCTGATTTTGACTTACCTCATAGTGATTTGGGACCAGGAGGGGTGATGATATGGTGGGATAGGATGTCATAACTAACCTAAGAAAGTAACATAAGAGGAAGATCTAGCTAGACTGGGGCTCTTGGAAAGGGATAGGGGCACCCGTGGGTACCCTAGTCTGAAATTTGGGCACCTTGGTCTACGAGATAGCTTAAAATATAATCCCGATGTGGTTGCTAGATATTTGTAATACTTCTCCTTTGTTTGGATGGATGTCATGATTGGTTCATTGGTGTCGATGTTGATCTCCAATGAATAATTACCTGTAAACCCCCACACAAAGCATCAAACCCTAAAACATAAAGATGTAAATGAATGGGTCGTACTATCCTTAGCTACCAAATGGATGGACTTATAACTAATCATTGTACTACATCTCAAACCTGATGTACTTATATGTGCTTGTGTGTGCAATAATGTTTCTAGGGTGCCTTAGTGTCGATGATGCCAAAGTAGCGGGTAATAGCTAGATAAAATGTAAAATTGTGGATGGAATAGAATAAACTCCCCTTCCTATTCAATTTGTGATGTAGAATAGTGACCAAATGTAGTCCCTTACTCTATGTAGATATCTATCCCTTAGTAGAAATAGTACACCCTTAAGGTAGTGTGTATGTTGTGCTTATATAGGGATCTCTTTCTCATAATTTGACACTAATGACACGACATGCCGACTAGTACCTAGGGATATGGGATGGGAAACCATAAATATTGACCTCGAACATCTAAAACAAAACTATGTGTGACAAGGACCAGTGCATATAAATTGGGACCAAGGCACCCTAGGCGCCCTAATCCCTCTGTAGGTGCCATATTCAAATACTAGAGATGGACACTAAGTGAACAATGACATAGAGGAACCCCTAAAACCTGGCCGAACTATTTGAATAAGTGATGAATGTGTAATAAAAATAGCAACAAGGACCAACAAGACCGATTTAATAGACAACGAGATGGGTCATTATTGAATACTTTTCTTATGTAATATCCATACATAAAACAACACACTTGGAAGTATAATAATAGTAGTAAGTGCATGATTTTGTGACTACATTTCTCCTCACTTTATGTTTGTGAGTGAAATCTCAGTAACATAAAGTAGTTAGATATGTGTACCTAAGAGAAAATTAGAGAATCCCATGCTATAGAAAAATGTGTAGATGTGGTAGAATAGCATGTGGAATGCAAACATATATCATGATGACCCATGGATCACCGTATTGATCCATGTAACGTAGCGAGAGATGAAAAACCATAGTGAAGTTCACTAAACGAAAGTGATTGTAAGATGGAATGATTGATTATTTCAAATGTTGTATGATGACAATTGTAATGGGGTGGCGAGTGATCATTTCCTAACCCAATTGTGTGTGTATGAAAAACTAGACGATTTTGGCATCCTACTACCAGAGGATGAGTGTAGGGAGAAAGATGCATTATTCTCTAACCTTTAACTATATCCTCAAGATATATCCATTGCAGATGGACACGAGATCAAATTTTCGGTGGTTTTGGATCTAAATATTTCGATCAAACATGTTGATCCATATAGGAGCAAAGATAGGAAAATTACTAACGTCTCATTTCCCCCACTCCAAGGGTGTCGCCGTAATGTGTGATGGCTTCCAAGTTAGGTCATCTGGAAGCAAACACAAAATGTAGAATAACTTCCCATGTTAGGTCAACTAGGAAATTAACAATGTAACTCCCAAGCTAGGTCATCTAGGAGGCCAAAAATAACTCCCAAGTTAGTTCATTAGGGGGAATCGATAGAAAATAATGAAATATCACATGGCTTATTAGTAAATGTTTAAAAATGAAAAATTAGAGGTGTTGAATGATCATGTAGTGGTGTAAGGGGAATTATAGGATGACCCCAATTGTATTCCCCCTTTCGGCGAAAGGGGAAGTGATAATGAGAATGAACGTTGAGCTGAAAGTAAGCCCAATAATAGATAATGTATGATAGATACCACGAAAATATGTGTAGATCGAGTGAAAGACAACGTCAAGGAGAAATAGTGTGTGTTTCATGTGTATAATACGATGGTAGGTGAAATTAAAGATAATTCCACAAAAAAGAGAACAATTGGAGTAGTGGCGCTCAAGATATTGGCAAAATCATGCAACGTGTATTAGTTGAGTAGTAAATGTGAAGTATGACCATAGTAGAGTGAATAATGAAAAGTGACTATAAATAGTAAAGTGAAAAAGTGATTAGTCAACTCATTTGTCTTTTTGTGAGTGTGAGAGTGAACTCTGAGTGTGTAAGGATGTCACAAGTGAGAGCAACATGACCTAGCCATTTTGAGATGGTGACGACTGTCATGGCATCACGTATGATAGTGAAGTTGGTAAGTGTGATTTTTTGAAAAATGTGTGTAGTAGTCATTTTTAGTGAATTTTTGCAAATTTGTTATTTTTTTCTCGAAGATTTTAGACTTGGACAAGAGAAATGACTTGCGCTAGTGACCTTTAGGATAGGAGTGCCTAGACATTGGCACTAGTGTCTTGCTCCCGGGAATGCTAGTCCTGTTTCTAGGTGCCCAAGTCCACAAAGTGTGTATTCAATCCAAAGTGGTGTAAATATGATTTATTTTTACTATGTAGTGTATGTTTTCTTATGTATAGTTTTCTAACGTCTTGTTTTTTATTATTTGGTGTTGTTCAAGGGGATATCCATTCGAGGGAGTTCTGTGGTGGTCATCATTTGAGTACTTTTCTCGGGTTGGGTTTATCGATTGATGATTGGGAGGTTATGGACCGTGCCATCCTGCATTACATAGTTAGGATGGGGGATGTGCCCCATAATATGCATATGTTAATAGCTTTGTGTGAGAGATGGTGTGTAGATACTTATACATTTTATCTACCTACTGGTGAGATGACAATCACACTAGAGGATGTATATCGCATACTAGGATTACCGGTTGTCGATGTGAGGGTGCACGTCATAGGTGTGGAGAACATGGAGAGATAAATGGCAACCGCTATGAGGTATTTTGTGGGGACTCGAGTACCTTCCAAGGCCCATATTAGCTTGGATGTGATTTTGAGGTCAGGGGTTCCATGCTTACAAAAGTTTATAGCCATGGTTATTGCATCATCTATTGCAGTGGAGGGAGGTGGTGTGGGCATCTTATATAAGATGCATGATATTTTCTAGCGGATAGAGGAGGAGGGTACTAGGTATGCCTAGGCACGATGTGTGTTGGCCCACTTATATAGAGATCTTTACATATTTACACAGGAGGAGCATGGAGGTGGGATTGGAGTGACTACTTTATTACATGTATGGGCCTACAAGCATATAGTAGTATTGAGGCTAGTTGGTGGTCCGCAAGTAGATTGGGGTAGGTCGACATATTTGTTTGGGGATGGGTTGGTGTGTGTGGATGGAAGATGGATACTAACACCTATAGAGCCCTAATAGATCGAGATGGGACTAGAGGCGTGTGATATGGAGGAGATAGTCATACCGAGAGTATGGAGGATGGCAGAGGATTTGTAGAGTTACGATGCATATGGAGGAATATATGGTTATAGGATTTGTTCCCAGTGTGTGACCGAGTTGCTTGTAGAACGGATATCTCAACAGTTTTGTATGGCTTAGGATGTGCCCTTAGAGCCATATGTGTGGGTGTAAGCCGTTAGATCACCTAGGAGGGTTGAGGCTAGACCAAGGCCCACATGAGAGCAGCTAGTACCTCTTGGGCTAGACAAGGCTGATGTGGCAGTAGACATAGATGATGTGGGGAGTATGGAGGCATACCGTGTATGGTGGACAGTGCATTGATGGGTTTTTTGTTTCCCTTGTTTGTGAATGTGGAAGGGTTACCATAGGGAGGAGAAGTGGAGGTGCAAGCACATGCCCCTGATAACATAAGTAGCAGTGATAAGCTGAGTGTGAGTATCTATATAGTTTTGTTCGATGATTGGTTATGTGCTTATGTTATGGTTATGGGTTGTCTAATGTGTTGTGTTGTTGGTTTTAAGTGACGCATATTAGAGCTTGATTATGGAAACATCTATCCAAAAATTGATTATGGGTGGAGGGATATTAGAGTGTTTGGAAGAAATTGTGGGTGAGCATGCCCATTTATTCGAGCCAATGAATATAGCAATACCAATGTGTACTGTGTTGCTAAGCAAGAGGGATGAGGCATGCGAAGAGACATGACAAGTGAGAAATACGACGAAGGATGTGTTTGCACAATTTATCACATTACATAGTTGATTTGAGGAGCAGTCTATGGAGAATACACTACTATGGAGATAGGTGGAGAGGTATAGGGGACGTGATCAGCGGCGTCAAGTTAGTGGCGAGGCTTTGAGTTCTAGAGTCTGCAATACCAAATAGTGATAGTGATGATGAGATATGATTTTTATTGATGTGTTCGATGTAGGGGAGTTTCCCCCCAATTATGATATGTTTTGTAACTTTGATTGTGATCAATATATATAGACGGATCGATTGGCATATGACGAGTATATGTGTTGTATATTGATGTGATGATGTATGATTTATGTGAGTGATGTTACTTATATATGAATTTTAATGTATTTGGATATCATTTGTATTTGTTGAAGTGGTTTTTTATTCATAGTTATCGAGTAATATGTAGTGTGATGATGATGTAGTGTAGATGATAATAGATGGTGTATATAATATGAATGTGCAAATGAAATTGTGACGAATGATCGAAATTGTAATATAATCGTTATAGTGTAATGATGCATATGTTACTAAGATGAAGATAGGGGGAGATGAGTGATGCCCCAAGCACATAAATGATGAGGTTTATTTAGATAACACCACTCAACAATCAAGAATGAACCATTTAATGAAAGAGTGTGTCATCACAAAATGATTCGATAGGGTGTGCTAGATGAATCAATAGATCGCATGAAGAGAGATTCTTATTGTAATATATCCCTTAACAGTCGTGTAAGAACAATAAGAATATGAGTGTGTCATTGTGGAGTGAGGTGATAATAATCACCTAACAAAGACAAAGGTGGCGTGAAGTTGTGGAAGCATGTGGGATGAGAGCAGCATGAGCATACGAGCTAAGTAAAATTTCATATGGAGAAGCGATGGGAGGTGCGAATGCCAAGGGATATAGAAGCCAATGTGAAGTAGTAGTAGGATGTGATGGATGAGATGGATGAGATGGATGAGATGGATGAGATGATGTAGAAATGGATGGAAACGGGGAGAATGCATATGAGTGATGACATGTGGCAATGGACAAACCATAACCTTAGTACTAGATGGAGAATATCCAACTGAACTAGCGTAATAGGTCGCTGACGAGGAGAAGGAGATATAGACTACTCACATGAGTGAGATCCATAGGAGATGATGCCCTTATCCTTTATTTTTTGCAAGCAATCATGAAGGTAAAATCAATCATTATCCTTATGGCCATTGATACGGTGATAATTACAATATGGTCGATCATGTTGACATTATAAATGATGTTGTGGATGGTGTTGGTTAGAAGGTAAAGGAATTAACCCTTCATTGATCAAAACATGTAGCACATCATGTGATCTAACGTGATGATATAAATGTAATGGCTTATGTGAAACAGGTGTAGGAGATTGAGGTGTAGCCTACCGCAGAGTAGGAGAAGAAGGATGCTTTTATGATGTAGTAGGTTGAGCTTGTTTGCGAGGAGGAGATGGAGATCATGTAGGATGCTCAACTGATGGTAATGGAGAGGAACTAGATGGTGTAGCAGTAGTAACTATAGGTGGAGGATCTATAACATGTGTGGTAATGAGGTCTTATTCTAGATCAACTCTATAGCAAAGAAGTTTGAATGATTTGGATATGTCATATTGAAATGTTTTCTTTAGTGTGGGAATCAACCCATGATAGAAAATAAATTGCTTCTCTAAGTCAATAGGTTAGAAGACTAATTGGTGCATATAATAATTGAATTTTAAGATGTAATCCATGATAAGTTATGTTTTTACATGATGTAAAGTAGGTAGATGATCAAAAGTAACTCTAGGGCCATTTTTGATGATAAACCGACAGAGAAAAGCTTCTTCCATCTCATGATAAGTGTTAGCAAACCTAAATGGTAGGTGAGTATACCATTTAAAAGCATCATCGGTAACATGATGTCAAAAGGATTTAAGCAATAATTGATCATTAGAATATGAAGCCATGGCCATATGATAATTCTTGAGATGTAAGTAAGGGTTTCCAATACCATTAAAACATGAAAAGGTGGGCATGATAAAATCCTTAGGAAATACTGAATTATGAATCTTCTTAGGAATAAGGTTGTCATGCAATGAATTTTTATCAATGGAAGTATAGTAGGCCTTTATTTCTAATGTGATTGATTGAACCTGAGATTATAAGTGACCCACAACATGCATGAGAGACAAGATGTCTTGTGAAGGAATAGTAGAAGATGGCAATAATGTGTTAAGTTATTGTAGCTTACCATTGTGAGTAATCATAGGGATGTTTAGAGGATAAAAAGGATATTTCAATGTTAAAGGCACACTAGGTATAGGTTCCGAAGAAGCGATAGGTGATGAAGGACATGGGATATCCATATAAGTAGTAGGACTAGCATCGGAAACATCCCTAGGAGATGGAGCATCTGATGGAGAGGTAATAATTGGAGAAGACAAACTAATAGATGGGGATAGAATGATAGAGAGGATGAACTAAAATATGGAGGTGAGTCATGCATAGTTAGAGATATAACTCAAAATAAGATGAAAATGGATTCGTGGATTCACACACAACAGATGTAAAGTAGTAGAATCATGGCTATTAATTGTTTTGTCAAAATCAGATAGAGACTCAAATATGAATATTCCATTAAGTGTCTCATCAATTGGATCATCGACATAGTATGAAGGAGTATGTGAACTTGTACATGATGGATGATGAGAAGTAGTATCAAAAATAGGAGAAGCATGATATGTGGCTATAGTAGTGGTCTTATTTATAGGAGAATCAACATGCACAGATGTACCATTGTCAATAAAAATCATGAAATCAATAAGAGAATCATCTATAACTTCCATATGAATGTCCAAAGGAGGTTCATAGATAACTTTATAACATGGTGTATAATGAGTGAAGCTCATCGGAGCAGAAACAATGCCAATAGTAGAATTTTCAAAGCTAATAAGCATATGGGATTTTGAGCTAAGGGTTGTTGAATATGATCCGGCTTAGTAACATCATGATATAGGGTAGTAATTTCATCGACGGTGGGCCTCATCATAGATGGGATTAACACTCACATTAGGCATGATGAATCGAGAAGGAGATGAGCTATCCTTAGCCATTTAGGTTTTTTGTGGATCCTAGGGAAAAATATTCAAATATATGGGTCAACTAAAATGATTCTATAAAATAATAATTTTATAATGAATCTAAAGAGTACAATAATGTAATAATTGGAATAATCTTAAATAATAATACTAAGTAATTTATTTTATAATTGAGATAGAATAAGTTGAAAGGGGAAAGGTACTTACTTGATTTAGACTTGCCTTACAGTGATGAAATGGTGGGACAAGATATTTTAATAAACCTAATAAAGTAGCAATATAGGAATATCTAGCTGGATTGGAGCACCTGGAGAGGAATAGGGGCGCGGTGGGCACCCCGGTCTAAAATCTGGGTGTCTTGGTCTATGAGGTAACTCAAAATCTGATCGTGGTGTGGTCGTTAGATATTTTCAATAATTCACCTTTGGTCGGATATATGGCGTTCTTAGTTCATTGGTGTTGTTGTTAATATCCATTGAATAATTACATGTAAACCCCGCATAAAGCATCAAACCCTAAAAATAAAGATACAAATAAATGGCTTGGGTTGTCCTCACCGCCAAATGAATGGACTTATGACTAAACATTGCACTACATCTCATACCTAAAGTAGTTCTATGTGCTTATGTATACAATAATGTGCCTAGGGTTCCCTAACACTGGTGATGCCAAAGTAGCGGGAAATAGCTAGATAAAATGTGAAATGGTGGATGGAATAGAATAGAATCCTCTTTTTATGCAAAGTGTGTGATGTAGAATAGTGCCCAAATGTAGTCCCTTGCTCTATGTAGATAGTTAGCCCTTATTATAAATATTTTTCCCTTAAGGCAGTGTGTGTGTGTTGTGCTTATATAGGGATCTCTTGCTAAAATTTCAAGACTAATGACCCCAAATGTCAACTAGTAACTAGGGAGATGGGAGGGAAAACCGTAAAGACCGACCTCAAACATATAAAACAAAACCATGTGTGACAAGGACCAAGGTGCCTAGAAATCGGGATCAAGGAACCCGGGCACTCTAATCCCTCTCTAGGTGCCCTAGTCAAAGACCAAATATGACCACCGAGTGAACAATGACAGATAGGATCCCCTAAAACCTAACTAGAACTATGCGGATAAATGATGAATGTGTAATAAAAACAACAATAAAGACCAACAAGACCGATTTACTAGACAACGAGATGGGTCATTAGTGAATACTTTTCTTACGTAAGATCCATACATAAAACAACATACTTGGCAGTATAATAATAGTAGTAAGTGCATTGGATACCTATAGGGGAAAGGAATGTGCACGGTAGAAAAAAAAGGCACATGCAAACAAAGTGGCTAGTAATATGTGTTAGTAGAAAAATAATCTAGCATGCAATAGAAGACAATGTAAGGAAGCAAGTGTGCAAACAAAGTGGACTGCAAAAAAGTGGGTTTTAAACATGGGATATCACTCACAATGTCATAATACAATTAGGTTCAAAGCATCCAAAAGCATATAATGATAATACAAGACATAAGGCATAGCCTGTAAAAATAACAGACAATGGAAAATAAGGGTAAGCAAAATGTGTATCGATAACCCTAGTGGCATATAGTCCTCTGACAAAGAAAACACCGCACATGAAGCACCCGTTAACATGTTATAAAGATAAATAGTATGTCAAGGCATGTATGTATCAATGGAAAGTAATGTGCTAGAAATTAGAAGTAGTAAATGATGAAATAATAGCACATGTAATGTGTGATAATAGTAAAGTTAGAACCCCCTAAGATCCTCAATGGGACTAGAAAAGGATACGAGGTCAAGCATCATTGCAGATGCATGAAAAGATGTAAGATATTTACATTCACTCCAAAAGACAAATTGAATGTGCATGTGTATATGATAAAGATAATGACGTACTTAGTATTTGACTAACATAGTAAGAAAAATGCATCATGTAAGTAGTATAAGCAAGCAAGAGTAAGTGCAACCAAGATATGTAAATGTAGTGTATGAGTTTGATTGAATGGTATGCAATGTATTAATGTGATAGGAGTAACTTTCCCCAAAGTGAATGTGTATGAGATGATTTTCATTTATAAATGCCCCTTAGTAGTCAAGAATGAACCATAGAACACGAGTGCATCATCGGGAAATGGTTTGAGAATGTTTTCTAGAAAGATAGATCGGATAAGTTTAAGTGGGTCAAACAACTAAAATACCAACATGTGCTCTTTTTTTGTTAAAAACATAATAGAGTGACTTTCGTGCCCCCCACCATTTTTTTGAGCACCATTTAGTATTTTTGAAAACCCTTTGGTAGAAAGATAGCTAGGAGCATCTAGTTTGTGTTAGAATTTATTTTAGATTTTTTAGCGAATATTTTTATTTATGATTTTTCTAGTACAAAAATTTTATGTTTTGAAAAATAACAGAGCTCCAACCGTGCCCCCCCCTAACTACCTCAAAAAATATCAAAATTAGATTTTTTTTTTTGAATATGTATAGAATTATGCCTAGTTTGTGCCTAAAAAAATTTTTTATTCAATTTTGATGAGTCAAAAAAAATATACATGAAAAATATAGACATGTTTAAACTTCAAAAAATAGCTATAAAAAGGCATAGTTAAGAAAATAAATAATATGGAAACCTTGTATTTGTTAGAAAAATTGAAAAATAATATTTATACAAAGAAGAAACTCTGCTTTACGTCATGGTATAATTTTTTTAAACAAATCGATCATTTGATGTTGATTTATCATGACGGAAGTTGGATTTTTGTGTTTTTCTGCAAAAACACGTGGTTTGTTGTGTTTGTGCAGGTCCATGCCTCAGGCTTGGGGATCCAAACCGATCCCAAGCCTTGAGGCATGTGTTGGAAAAGGTAAAAAACATAATGCGTACATGTTATTATTTTTTATATATTGTGGCCCCCAATGTCCCTTTCATCTCTTTCACGGGAATTCTACATACATTTTGTTTGGTCTATAATTTTTGTACATTCTTGCATGATTTTTTAGTAGTTCATTTTGTCCCCTACCCCACTAGTTGATTTTTTCTAATCATGGGTGATAAAATTCGAGCTAAGGACAAGAGGAAAGTCAAGAACAAGACACCGAGCAATTGGAAGAGATGAGAATAAAGAAATTGAAGAGAATGCAAAAACTTCGTGCAGGCAAGGTACATCTGCTATATCAAATGTAGCTAATGTATTAGAATATGGGGATGAAATACATAATGAAAATGTAGAGAATAATGATTTTGTAATGAATAATGATTTTGCAATGAATAATGATATTGAATTGAATGATAATGTTGGTATGGATGAAGAAATTGATATGAATCCAATTGTTGAACCCTTACCTGAGAATCCAAATGTTAACCCCAAATTTGTATGAAAACACTTGAATGAAGAAAGTAACCTTGTAAACGAATCTTCACCTCTAAGAACACCTCCTTCCATTTTGTGAAGAAAACCAATTCACTTAATTGAAATTGATGAAAACATTATAAAACCAATGCCTAACAAAATGTCTGAAAGAAATGCGAGAAGAAAAGCTAGTGGAATTTGGGATAATTACTTTGAGAATTTAAATGACACACAAAAAGATGTCAATTATTTGTTACATTGATGAAATTAATTAAGATGAGACCTATAATGAAGACCCTGGGGTTAAGAACATCTAATGTTGTTGATCAAAATGCGTCAATTGTTGAAAACATACATAAAGCATACCAAACTATAGGTGGCAAAAGACACACCAAAGATAGTAATGTTACATGGCGTGCACTTACTAATTGTATAGTAAGTGATAAAATAGTTAATAAATGCTTGATTAGAAAAACAAGCAGTGCTTTGAAGCTAAACAAAAAACACTAATGAAAGCAATAGAGAGACGTAAACATCTTGAGTCAGTCAATAACATTGACTATTGGGCTTTCTCTAGCAGACTTCCATGAAAAGACAAGAATACATCTGATATTCTAAAAGAATTAATTGTAAAATTTTGGAATGAGAACACAAGGGTGTCACCGAATAGAAGAGATACAAGAAAAGAAGAATAGGTTCTCGTAATCATGAATCATGTGCAAAACATTTCTTAGATATGACTCAAACACAATTGTTCTCTAAGTTTAAGAATGAAAATCCACAAATTAACATTAGCCAAAGATTCTTTGAAATGAGCAAACCCTTTTATGTGAAAATCAATCACTCACGTACCACTTGTTGTTGTAGGCATCATGTTGAATTTTCAATGCATTATGATGTTTTTTTGTCAAATACGTCGTGTTTTGCATACTTGACATCATGTTGCAGAGTGTGGATTAAATGTCCCACCAAAATCTTCAAGGGAATTTATTCCACAATATTTTGTGAAAAATCAACTAGACAATTTTTTATATAACAAAGCATGTTTGGATGGAACGTGCAATGTATGTGGTGGCTTGCCAAATCTAAAAGTTGTATCCATGAGGAGAGTACAGATTCAATAGGAAAAGAATTGGTTGGTTTCACCAAATATAAATCGGTGGCATATCAATTAAAAGATGGAAAAGAATCTAAGAGGTGTGAGCTTGTTACAAAAACAATTACCTATATCAGAATATATGGTCAAATTCGAGAGAAAATTTTTTATGAGTATGCAAGGCACACACATAGAGCTCGATGGTTGGATGAACAATTCAAGTTAAGAAAGGACACATTCCCACTTGGTACTATTGTTTCAGTAGTTGACTTCATAGAGAATTACACATTGCAGCCACAAATGGAGGTTCAGTCTCAATATTATAACTCAGTGCAAGTTGTTATTTTTGTGCATATAAGCATTCATGCACTCTCCAGAAAGCACTGAGAAAATCAAAAATATTAAGAGAGTATCATTTCTACATCAGTGATGATCGGACACATTCTACATAATATGTACAAGGGTGTTTCTAGGTGTTTTATGTGAACTTGAATGAGAGGAACATTAGTTTCGATCAACATTACATTTGGTCGACAACTGCACATCACAATTCAAGAATGCACATATGTTTTATTGGCTAAGAAAGATGCACAAAGAAACAAATGTACAACATATCTAGAGTTTTACTTGAGGCAGGGCATGGAAAAGGAGAGCATGATGGTGCAGGAGCATGTGTGAAAAGAGCACTTGCAAGAGAAGAGTTAAAGTTCAAGGATGGTGCTAAATTTACAGATGCAAAAAACATTGTTGATTGGTGTGTCAAGAATATGGGCCATGAATCTCAAGAGAGATCAATGGTTCGTAGATATTTTTGGTTGATAGAGGAACAACATCTGAAAAACTTGAAGATTGTATGACAATTGTAGGATCAAGTGATATGCACTCATTCCATAGTTCAGATGCAAATGCTTGGACTATTTATACTAGGTGCATGGCATGTTTTTGTATATCATGCATTGATTTTGTGTGGAATGAATGTGAGTCACAATAGTGGGTGGATGAATGGACTTGTAGACCTCTAATTCCACTTGACACACATCAAGTTCCATGAGCATTACAACTTGCAGGGTCTTCAGATCAAATGACAACATCACCTGACTTTGACCAAGTCTCTGATTTAGTGCAACAAGGTACATACATATATGTACATGCCATGTTTTAGATTTATAAATTATTAAATGGTCAACTCTTAATGTATTTTAAATTTGACTTAATAGTTTTACTTTGTGATGTAGGGCACGTTTTTGCAGTTATTGTGATGGAATTTAACAAGAGGGAACAAACTACTTCTTGTCTCGTTGTGTAGAGGGGAAAAAATTGACTTCCACAATCATTGATGGTGAAGACCTTGAGTATCCCACTGGGTCAGTGGTAGTCACTGAACTTGGCTTCGATGATATCCTATCAAAAAATCAAACATTTGGTTGTTTGAAGACTATGAAGTACATCAAAGATACTTCACTATTCACATTTGGTCCTTGCAAAAATATTAAATTGATCAAATATCGAGGTCGGCCATTAAACAAGAATCATGGAAGGTTCATGAATCAGATCATGAAGCAATTCTTGCTACTGTCAAGAGTAGAGTTGATCCTTGTGGTTCATTGGATTGAATTTGCAAAGGTATGTTCTTCATGAATTTAATTTGAATATTTACTTAAATGATTTTGTTTAAATTTTGTATGATTTAAAATTCTATTTAATTGCTTACTAACATGTTTATGTAGGTTAGTGGTGCCAAAAAAAGCTTCCACCTTCACGTGGTTGGCACTGTCAATAGAGAATTTATTATTCTCAAAGCCAAGTGAAGCTAAGAGAAATTAAATATTAGAAAGGAACAAAAACAAAATTCTCATTTCACCACCTATATTGTATGAACCACCTATATTATTCAGGTGATTGGCAATGGACAACCTTACACTATGACTGACTACTATATTTTTCGTGTGTTTGTAAACAATAGGACAAAATGATAACCAAATGGAGATGGATAAAACCACGATAGGATTTCATAGAGGGCCCTGACATGGAGGTTTCGGATCTGACGAGATGTCTCTAGGTGCCACGGAGTCTGAGAAATCACGTCAGTGTAGTCCCTTAAGAGCCCTAAGACCAAAACACACTATATCTTCGATGGGTGATTTCTCGAGACTCACTCAAGTGGCCTAGAGACATCTCATCAGATCCAAAACCTCCATGTCATGTTGGGTCCTCTACAAAATCCTTTCATGGTTTTATCCATCTCCATTTGGTTCTCTCTCGTTGTCCTATTGTTTGCAAACACACGAAATAGTGTAGTCTCGAGTCAATAAAGGTCACAGAGATGCTATATTTTTAAATGGTAGCTCTGTGGGACCAAACCATCTGTGCCAACATGTCCAAATGGCCAGTGAACACTAGTGGAGGTTTTTTTTTGGTTCCCTATGCTCCCCGATGCTTTTGGGCTACCTCGTCCGGGCGTAGTCTCTTAAGAGCCCTAAGACCAAAACACGCTATATCTTCGACGAGTGATTTCTCGAACTCCATGGCACCTAGAGATGTCTCATCAGATCCTAAACCTCCATGTCGGGGCCCTCTACAAAATCCTATCATGGTTTTTTATCCATCTCCATTCGGTTCTCTCATTGTCCTATTGTTTGTAAATGCACAAAATAGTGCAGTCTGAGTCAGTATAAGGTTGTCAGATGCAATACTTTGCAAATGGAAGCTCTTGGCGCCAAACCAACTATGCCAACATGTCGGGGTGGCTAGTAAATGCTAGGGAGGATTTTTTTTGGTTCCCTATGCTCCCGTGCTTTCGGACTACCTCGTCCAGGCATAGGCCCTTAAGAGCCCTGAGACCAAAACACGCTATATCTTCGACAGTGATTTCTCAAACTCCATGTGGCACCTAGAGATGTCTCATCAGATCCTAAACCTCCATGTCGGGGCCCTCTATGAAATCCTATCACGGTTTTATCCATCTCCATTCGGTTCTCTTTTGTCCTATTGTTTGCAAATGGCAAAATAGTGTAAATAGTGTGAAGTCACAAGTCGGTATAAGGCTACCGATGCAATATTTTGCAAACAAAGGAAGCTCTTGGGAGGTCAAACCAACTATGCCACATGTCAAAGGTGGCTAGTGAATGCTAGGGAGGATTTTTTTGGTTCCCTATGCTCCCCTTTTTAGACTACCTCGTCTCGGGGCATAGTCCTTAAGATCCCTGAGACCAAAACACGCTATATCTTCGACAGGGTGATTTCTCGGACTCCGTGGCACCTAGAGACATCTCATCAGATCCTAAACCTCCATGTCGTAGAACTGGACCTCTATGAAAATCCTATCATGGTTTTATCCATCTCCATTCGGTTCTCTCAATGTCTATTGTTTTTGCAAATGCATGAAAATAGTGCAGTCGAGTCATAAGGTCATGGGCGACAATACTTTGCAAACAGAAGCTCTTGGCGCCAAACCAACTACGCCAACACATGCGGGGATGGCCTGGTGAATGCTAGAGGAGGATTTTTTTAGTTCCCTATGCTCCCATGCTTTCGGGCTACCTCATCCAGCGTAGTCCCTTAAGATCCTGAATGACTAGATTGGCTTAAGAATGAATTTGATAGGGGAATGTCTAAGAACACACAGGAGTTATCAATCACCTAGTAAATATTTCTTGTTTAGTTTTAAATGGGAGTCAGCTAGCCTACGGCTTAGTGACCTTCCATTCATTGATAATTTATGCTATGATAAACCCATGGATGCTTTCAAAAGCACCTTCAAAAGGATAGGGTAGTCATCAAAGCCTAGTGAAGGGTGTGATGTGATTTCCAAATAACTTGAAATGCATACAAATTTAAAGGTAATAACATGAATTGGACAGGATTAGACAATCAAGAATCATTGAGTGTCTGAATCAAAATGTCATTGCATCTGGAGACATTCTCAAGCATTGGAGTAATGTATATGGAGAGACATTCTCAAAATATCAATAGATGAAAGGCATCAAATTGTGACGACTCTCGGTGTTTTAATAGGGAGAAGACTAAGAAGCATAGAAGAATGTAGTAAGTGCATGATAAGATAGAACCAGTACAAAGAGACCATGAGCAAGAAGAAGCACAAGTAAGGTAAATACACATATACACATTGATAAATTGAATGAATAATTACTCAGATTAGGTAACTCTTTATATACATACATTATATAAATATTGATTTCCAAAGTTTGATGCATATTATACATTGAAAATGCTAGTACATGTACATCACCAATAAATGAAAAATAATCCATAATGTCTTAAATATTGTCAAGTGCACATCATATTAGTTTCATGCAAAAATAATCTCAAAAATGTAAGGTCTCATACAAAAATATCAAGTTCCAAATAGTATTTTAATGTGCATAATAAATATAAAAATGCCCAAATAGGTCATATACCATCAAGTTCAAATGCCATATAGGCGTACATACAATGCCATGCACATAGGCATACAAAAAAATGTCATGTAAGACATATATATTTCCTAATCATCAAAATCTATCCCTCTCTTGGCCTTGCTCAAGAAGGCCCTCCCTTAGATGAAGATGGAGATCTATGAGATGACTTTGGATCATCCGAGCCCATGCTACGAGTCCTCTTCCATTGAATACTCACCTGTAGATGAGCCTTTGTAAATGCAAACAATGTTTTTTTGTCAAAACTTAATTTATATATGTTTTCAACATGTATTTAAGACCATGCTAGAATGAAAGTATTTACATAAATACACAAACTTACCGCAAGTTGTCGATCACGCCAAATTTGCATCTCACGCTCAGATGAGTCATCGGGAGCTCTGGAGTATGAATGGGGGTATACGAAGATGATGAGATGGAGGAGTCCATGCCCTCAAAGTCAAAATGGAGGGGGTTGAAGTTCCCTACATACACATAAGATCAGAAAATCTAACATCAAAATTAGCAAAAATAGAACTAAGTACATGTATGTACATAATGACAATATTTTAACTAATTTTATCAATATAGAACTATTGTTTTTACCCCCACGCCATGAATCAAATGAATAGGGGTTGCTACCTATCACAGTAACTCCTACATATACACAATGAAGGACATTATTAACATAATTTAATAATTCTACAATGAAAGACATTACTAACATGTAATTTAACATAATATGAATTACACGAGAAATTTAACAAAATTTACATGTTGTTTGAATACCTCAGTGAGTTGTTGTGCAAATGAAATCACAGAGTGGCAACACCTTTCTCTACTTGTCGCAGAGATGGTGGGGTGTCTAGTGAAGTCAACATCTTTATCAAACATGTATCATGTGAGTTAGATGGACATACAAGAACATACATATATTTGACTTCAAAACTATATATATATATATATATATATATATATATATATATATATATATATATATATATATATATATATTATGTATGTGAAAATTTACACAAATTAACATTCTTAACATTCTAAATTACCTTTGTGAATGTATGTGTATGCATGGTGCTCACCGCCTATGGTCGGGATGAAGATGCGCCTCCCACACACTATAATATCAATGCATGTACATGTACAAAATACAATTATTTCAAAAATTTAACATATATAAAGTAAATAAAGTACTCCAAAATTTTTGTAACACACATAATAAAACATAACAAATACCTACAAAGGTGATGCCGATGACTATAATCCAAATGTCTCACTCAAAAGGCATCTGACATAGTGACATTATCGTGTGCACCCCTAGCACCAACTCCACCAAAATCAGTACGCATGAAAGTATCATCCTCCTCGGGCCCCAAACATATGCTACCACATGATGAGAAAAGATGTGGCCTCATGCTAGTACTCCTGAGGGAATACTTTGTGTACCTCCGTGAGCATCTAGCTCAAAAATCTCCCTCGTATGTCGAAACAAGGGTCATAGATAGCCCCTAAAGTGCGTGGAGTGTATCAATCTCTACTGTCTCCTTCACTGCTTGAGGGACAATCTCAGGGTGAGGGGCTTCTGCATGTGGGACTCTACCCTATTAAATAGGTGCACATTGTGCACCTGGTTAATCTTGTGCAATCCTTTTCCTCGGCCCTGGAAATCTCGAAATCAAAATAATTTGGGATCTCATTGAGGATAAACTCACAATAGAGTTTCCTCAAAGTATAGTGGCACCTCGTTGTTATTACAAGGTGGAAAATCAAACACCATCCACCATCGGTCCCAAAAATTATTTTTAATCAAATTATTATTGCACCAATGGATGGGAAACCATTTACATGACAACGGAACAGAAAATTAGTGTGGGGGTCCATGAATAAGGCGCATATGAGGTCTTTTGTAATTTATTTTTTCTTTACATCCACATATGACAATTTGTTGGAATAATAAACCCTACAACCCTCTCTAAGTTGTCCAATGATCAATTTTCCCCATTTCCATGTCAACTTGAGCAAGTAATGCCTCCAATGTGTTTGCAAGAGAGGCATGGGGGTTTGTAGATTGTGAATCCCTCATTCTTTTGATTAAATCCTCAATTTCAATTTTTTTTTCAACTATGTGGGTTGTTAAATCTTCTTGACTACCCGGGGATGTTGAGCAATTATGGGAGGGTTGGGAGGGATGATAGAATAACAGGGTTTGGTTGTGGTTGATTCCCTCGACCTCGAATTGTAAAAATAAAAAAATGTATTCAATTCAAATTTTAATCTATAATTAATACAATCAAGTGATATTTTGAGTGTAGCCAAGAAATGAATCATTGCAAATAGAGATGCGAACAAAAGTCATGGGAAATGTGATATTGGTATGATTAGGATCCAAAGTGCCACCAATGTAGTCAAGCCAAGACTACCCAAGTGTGAGTGGAGAGGAACGAGGAGTATGTTCAAGAAATAATGATAAATGGAAGACACATAGGCCATAAGCAACAATAATGAATAGATATCTATGATAAAGGTGAGGAGAGTGGGGTTGAGGGAGGAGATCGAAAGTCTAAATATTTGTTGAGCTAAGACATAATATGTACAAACAAATCATAGAGAAAGTAGGGTCAAATGGAATATGAGGCCAATAAGAGTTACGAATGAGGATATTGCATGTGAAGGGATCAAGGTGTGGCATAGCATGAGTTTGGGGAGGTATAGCAGGAGATAGAATGTTTAATATATGTGCAAATCCCTTGAAAGGTATCATGGCATTAGTTGAAGGAGGAGGCTTCTTGAATTGATATTCACTAGGGCCAATAACAAAAAAAGTATCTTAAAAGTAGGATTCATCAATTTCAATCGAGTAAAGTTAAGATTACGTAATATGTCATCGTTAAAATATATAGCATCGACCTCGTCATCATAATTATCAATGTTATTGTTATCTTATTGATGGCATGATCAAGTATGTTGGTAGGTATGGAGCCATATGTAGTATTGAGAGGATCCATGACAGGTGGAGAAGTAGTAGCCATAGGGGTAGACATGGTGGGTGATAGGATATCAATAATATGAGTAGGAATGGATGGCATACATATGGAGGTAGAATAAGGATGCAAAGTGCTAGACTAATCAAAATCATATGTATTAATATTCTGGTACAAAATCCTAGGTTGTGATGGAGGGATAAGAATGGCAATGATGGGGTCAATGTGGAAAAACTTAAATGGGTCGGGATCCGCAGCAATGATATGCTCATAACCGTCATGTATTAATTTAATGCACCAGATGAACTATAGGGGAACAACATGCATTGCATGAATCCAGGGTCTACCAAGTAAGCAATTGAACTAGAATGTGGCATCGATAACAAAGAATATAGTAGGAACAATTTTAGGCCCAACTTGTAGAGGTAGGGTGATAGTTCCCATGCATGTGTGAGTAGTGGAATCATATTCGTGAATGAATTGAGAGGATTTATTAATTAAATCATCAATAATGTTGATTTTCCTGAGGAGGGATAGAGAACATAGATTTATAGTAGAGCCATTTTCAATGATTACACGCTTAATACAGATGGCGTCAATAGTATCGTGATAAACAAAGGTGCAAATGGATCATCGGCAGTGAGGAGGGATATCCTCATCACTAAAAGATATAACATGTGGTATATTTTTGAGAGATTGAATGAGGTGAGTAAAGGCAACAGTGAATTATTTCTTTCAATGTGGATGAAACAAAGGGTGGCCTCTAATATATGATGAAAATTAGGTGCATTGTTCAAAATATCATAAAGAGATATTTTCGCTCAGTATGCTTAAGTTTCTCAATGATTTCACAACCCTTAAAGGTGGTGGTAGGAATTGAGGAGTAATAGGCGGTGGAACAAAGACAGTGGAGTTGTAGGAGGACAATTGTGGCAAGTGATGACTACATTGATGGTTAGATCAAGAATCGGGGTAATAAAGTGAGGAGGATGTTTGGTATGAAATTACATAAAATCGATCGCAGTAGTAGCCATGTCAAAAACCTTGGTTGGAGTAAAAGAAGGATATGCAGATTGATCCATGAATTCGAAGAACAAGATAAATTTTAATGCATTATTTGAAGGTAAGGTTTGAGTGGTTGGGTTCACCAAATGATTTAATTTATTTTGAATTAAATTTAATATTGCAAAGTCACTACTAAAATAAATAAGGTATAAAATGATAAAGTACAGATATGGCATAAGAAAACTAAGATTTAAAATATGAAACCCTAAGAAAGAGATAGAAAAAGGATGACTTGTCTAATATCTACCCAATCTGACAGAGATAAGTAATGAACAATATTCCAATAGCATTGCAACCGACCTATGTAAATTATGGATTTAACAAACAAGGTTGGACAGGCGCACCCATAGTAGGACAAGGATGCCTAGACACCGATGACCTGGATCTAGGTGCCCCCGAACGCGCAATAGCTCTATATTTTATTTCTATTGTGTCACAAGGGTGTCACAATTTCTCTATGTTGGTTTTCTATTGTCCTCACTATGATTGCTAAATGTACTGTATCGACATTAAAATTTTCCTCCATAATTTCTATTTTATTAATGTATGTATTAGGAATAGGATGTTGTTAAGTATAATTAGTAGTGGCATCCATAGAAGATAACGGCGCCATCAGTATGGTGCCGCCAATAAAGTAGAGTATGGTAATAGTCAAAGTATAATAGGAATGTTGTAAAAAGTAAATATTTGTCGTAAGTGGTCCGGTAATGTTAAAATGTCAAAGTTTGGGTAAGTAGAGAAGTAGGGTCTACATGATTAGGAATTAGAAATATTATATTTGTAATAAGGACAAAGAGTGATGTCATAAATATTTTGTGTATTTTATTTGTGGAAAAGTCTAAAAAGGTGGAACCCATGTGAGATGATAAGGTTTATCTTATCTTAGAAGATAAGCCTACATGTAAAGGTAAGAGTTTAGGCATAGAATATGATTGGCCGGAAGAGATTTCCTATCCTATCTTAGAGATAGGGTGGATAAGCTTGAATTCCTATAAATAAAGAGGCCACCCCCTCATTTACCATAGAAGGAAGTAGTGAGAAATATTGTATGAGTAAGTGTGTAAAGGAAGCCATCATTTAGAAGGTGTGTTAAATTTTCCATTGTGAAGTTTCTCCCATAGTTATTATTGGAAGGCAAGTGAAGTCGAAACACTTAAAGTATCTCATGGGTGAGATTGTAACAATTTCATGTTGATATTATAATTTACACCGATATTTCATATTTGTCATCATTCCTTCATATCATAGTCTATGGTATTCTTGTGTTATGTTTGTTGTTGTGTTTCAGATTACATCCACCAAACTAAAGGTGTGCATTAGTAAATAATCATAGCACGAGGAGTTCTCGTGGAGAATTATCATAGTGTTGGATTGGTGATGACATTTTGGTTCATTCTTGGGATCATTCCTTGTTGGTGGATTTTCTGGAGAGATATTCGCACTTAGTCGAAAAACATTTGGAGGGTAACCTTGTTTTTACTGTGCATAGTGGTTACCATGGTAAAGTCACTTTTACCGTGAATAGTATTTACCACAATAACTTTACTTTTACCAATCAATAGTATAGTATTTACTACAATAACTTCACTTTTTACCATGAATAGTGTTTACCACAGTAAAGTCATTTTTTACCGCAGTAAGTCAAGTTTTACCATAGTTTACTGTGGTCATTTCTATTTTATTGTAGAAAGGTGTAAAGTCACTTTCTATTATAGTGATTCCAATTATTTGTGCACATAAGTCTTGTTGATTGTACTTGTGGGTTGGTATTTCACTGTGGTTATTTTTGAAAATGGGGAAGATTCCTATTTTTTCAGCCCAATCTAATGAAGATGCTTCCTCTTTCATTCAAGAGTTTAAACGATCTTGCATTTGTAATGGCCTCATAAGAAGGGAACAATGGACTGAATTTTTTCCTACCTTTTTGGATGGTTCAGCCTTAGGTGGTTTGAAACACTAGGTGATAATGTGAAAAATTCATGGGATTTATTAATTGAAAGTTTTCTTGAAGAATTTGGTGAACAACGAAATATGCGAGATCTCATGATCAATATCACAAAGCTATCCCAAGGAGAGAAGGAGAAGATAAGGAATTATCATACTCATGTTCTAGAGCTAAGGAGGAAGCTCGATGCCCAAATCGGAAGGAAGGATTAGCGGATGGGTTGATGAATGGCGTGGATAATCTCCTCTGTAAGCACTTCATTCTTGGGATGAAGCCAGAGATCCAACGAGTGAAGTATGACCACCCGGCTACTACCATTGAACAAGCAAAGGAGATTGCAAGAAGGCAAGAAGAAAGCATGGAAGAAGAGCCCAAAGAAATTTTTGCTAAGGTAGAGCCTACACCAACACCTTTGGTCCAAAATCCACAACCACTCTCGGTGAGCACAAATATTTCTCTTAGTACATTTATTGAGTATGAAGATCTACTCAGGAAGATGGGCTAGTTAACTATTAATCTTCTTCAAGGAAAAGAATTTAGTTCTCGGGGAGGAGATAGAGGTCCAAAAGAAATATTTCGAAGTTGTATGTTATGGTTGTTATAAAAGGGTCATTATAAGTATAATTGTCTAGATAGAGCTTCTACATCCGTACAAGAGAGATAATGATAAAGGAAAAGCACTGTGAATTCTTTTGATGTAGTAGATAAGAGCATAAATAATGAAGTAGATGTGTTTGTAACAAAAAGAAAGAAAGAAAAAGATAACCAAGATGGAAATGATCCTAAGAAGATGAAAGGAGAAACTAGTAAGAAACATAGGAGAATAAAGTTGGGTGTGTAGGATTTGCTGATTTCACGGGGACAAGGAGCATACGCCATCTTAGAAGATCTGTCCAAAAGGCTGCAAATATTACATATGATCAACTCTTAGCTATGTCTTCGAGAAGAGGCGAGAGCTGCGAAGTGGACTCAATGCTCGATGAAGGAAGGAGGTTGAGGTCCCCTGCTGGAGGCAGAGGGTAGATCCTTACGCTCCATAAGTTGAGGTATTATGTAATGGTATTTCAATGCATGATGTCTTAGTTGATGGAGGTGTTGCAGTTAATTTAATGACCGAGTCTGTAATGAATATGTTGGGTTTAAAAATTGATCACCCCTCAACACTTATGTTAAGGTCATTAAATAAGGGAAAAACTAAACCAGAAGGTGTTGTTTCAAATGTGCCAATATCATTATGGGTGTTGTATGGGTGGTAGACTTTCGGGTGATGAAAAATGGCACTGTTGCATACCCAATGTTGTTGGGAAGGCCATGGCTAAGGAGAGTTCATGCAAGAAACTACTAGAATGAAGGCTTCATGAAACTTGGACGTGGCAGAGAGAGGGTGAAGATAAACGTGATCCCTCGACATCATAAGGAAGAACCTATGGATTCAAGTGATGAAACTGATGATTGGACCTCCTCTGATTATTCTAGTACCAGTGAAGTGGACACAGAAGATGAAGAAAGTGAGGTTGATGTTTCGGTCATGGATATCCTTCCAGTCACACCGACTCATGAACCCATAAAATTATCTAAAGAAGAAATTGATGATCATCTCCAACAAATAAATATTGGTGATGTTGTGATGGAGAGTGAGAAGGAATCCTACCTCCAGCTCTTTTGAAGGTACATACACCTATTCACTTTTGATTACAAGGAACTCCGTCAAGTAAGTTGGGTAGAACATTCTATTGAGCTAGTAGATGGTGTTAAGCCCATAAAGTAAATGCCATATAGAATGAATCCTAATTTTTCCAAGACTGTAAAAGAAGAAATAGATAAGTTGCTTGATGTAGGATTCATATTTGCTGTGGAGAATTCAAAATGGGTTTCTCCCATTGTGATCTCAATAAAAAGAATGGGAAACTATGCATTTGTGTTGATTATAGGAAGCTCAACAAGGCAATAAAGAAGGATCATTACCCTCTTCCATTCTCAGATCAGATCTTGGATGAAGTAGCTGGCCAGGAGTGTTATAGTTTTGTTGATGGATATAGCGGATACAACCAAGTTTGTATAGCGAGAGAAAGATCAGCTGAAGACCACATTCACCACTCCTTGGGGAACGTTTGCTTATAGAGTTATGCCTTTTGGGTTGTGTAATGCTCTAATAACATTCCAGCGCTTGATGAATAGGGTGTTTGAACCCTACATTGGGAACTTCATCAGAGTATTTCTGGATAATTTTTGCATCTATGGGAGCAAGATGGACCACCTGCACTTGAGATGAAGATAGCATTTCAAAGGTTAGATGAAGTACAAGTGTCACTAAACCCTACAAAGTGTGTCTTTGGATGTTCTAAAGGCATTTTGTTAGGGCATGTTGTATCCAGAGATGGTATTGGTACTAATCTTGATAAAGTTTCAAAAATCAAAGAGTTACCATTTCCTATGAATAGAAGTAAGTTGAGATCATTTTTAGGCCATGTGGGTTACTATAGAAGGTTCATCAAGAATTTCTCAAAGATTACACAGCCACTAACCCAGTTCTTGAAGAAGGATGTTACTTATGAACTAGGAAATAAGGCACATGAAGCTTTTGAACAACTGAAGGAAGCCCTGGTGTCTTCACCTATTTTAAAGAATCCAAATTGGAGAAAGCCATTCATTGTGTATATTGATGCCTCAGATGCAACACTAGGAAGTACTCTGAGCCAAAAGGATGAAAATGGGAATGATCATCCAATTTACTTTGGGAGTAGACAAATGAGCAGTGCTGAGGTAAATTATACTATAACTAAAAAAGAGGCTCTAGCTATCATTTTTTTGTAAAGAAGTTTATAAATTACTTGCTAGGGCAGAAATTTATAGTTGTAACAGATCATCAGGCTCTAAAATATATTGTAAATAAGCCTAACCCATTAGGGAGGATAGCAAGATGGATAATTTTGCTACAAGAATTTGAATTTGATATTATAGATAGGCCAAGAAAGAAGCATGTCAATGCAGATGCACTCTCTCGAGCCTATGATGGTTTAGGTTCACCTTGTGATGATGATGATTTCCCAGATGCAGCATTGTTATCCCTTGACACAATCCCTAGTGAATACATAGATATTTGGAATTATCTGAATGAATTCAAGTTTCTGATGGTGTCAATACAAATATTAAGAGGAAGATTACTCAAGCCAATTGTCCATATTCTATTCTGCATGGAGTATTATTTTGAATAGGACTTGATGGACAATACAAGAGAGCAGTTGGACGTGATCAAGGAAAGGAGCTGATAGAATAATTCCACAATGGTACATGTGGAGGACACTTCTTTGGACAACTTACAGCAAGAAGGATCTTGGATGCAGGTTATCACTGGCCCACTCTTTTTAGAGATTGTTATAATTATTGTAAGACATGTGATATTTGTCAAACACATGGTAATCATAAGACTTCATCAGCTCCATTATGCCCTATTCTTCCACTTGGTCCCTTTGAAAAGTGGGGAATATACATTGTAGGTCCACTTCCAACTACCCCATGCCAAAATAAGTATATTGTAGTTGCCACAGATTATTTAACCAAGTGGGTTGAAGCTAGGCCATTAAAAACAGTTTCCATGGATGAAGTGGCAAGGTTCATATATGAACGCATTGTCACCAGATTTGGTTGTCCATTAGAAATTGTAACAGATCAAGGAAGCCACTTCATTAATGAGGTGGTAGAAGCCCTAGTCAATAAGTTTTCTATTAAACACGGGAAGGCAACAACATATAAGCCAAGCACAAATGGACGAGTGGAATGAACAAATTTGTGTTGTGTCAAATTCTAGCAAAAGATGCGAGTCTTGCGGTACATAAGTGGGATAAAAGGATTCATGCGGCATTGTGGGCATATATGGCAACATCAAAGTCAGCAACAAGATACTCCCCATTTCATTTGGCTTATGGCATTGATCCGAGTTCTTCCTATTGAGTTTGATATTCCCACTTTGTGAGAGTTATGAAAAATGAAAGAATGGATGAAAGTAATTCGAAAAAGAAAGGTTGGTGCATCTTCATTTGCAAGAGGAAATGAGGAAATAGTGAAGGATACAATCTATAAGAAGAAAATCAAGTAGAAGGAATACTTTGATCAAAATATCCATTGGTCTCCATTTCATGTGAATGACTTGGTTCTAGTATATGATTCCAGATACAAAAAAAGAAGACAAAGAAAATTTCTTCCAAAATGGATGGGGTCCTACAAAATAGTAGTTGTGCATGAAAATGGTACATATCGACTGGAGGAATTGGATGGTACTCCCATTACGAAATGGGTCAACCATGAAAAGTTAAATATTTTCCAAGCACCAGCTTCAAAATGTCAATAAGAGTCTACTCCGAGGACGGAGTAGAAGCTAGGAAGGGGGAAAATGTCGACATTAAAATTTTCCTCCATAATTTCTATTTTATTATTCTATGTATTAGGAATAGGATGTTGTTAAGTATAATTAGTAGTGGATTCCAATAGAAGATAACGGCACCGTCAGTACAATACTGCCAATAAAGTAGAGTACGGTAACAGTCAAAGTACAATAGGAATGTTGTAAAAAGTCAATATTTGTTGTAAGTGGTCCGGTAATGTTAAAATGTAAAAGTTTGGGTAAGTAGAGAAGTAGGGTCTACATGATTAGGAATTAGAAATATTATATTTGTAATAAAGACAAAGAGTGATGTCATAAATATTTTGTGTATTTTATTTGTGGAAAAGTCTAAAAAGGTGGAACCCATGTGAGATGATAAGGTTTATCTTATCTTAGAAGATAAGCCTACATGTAAAGGCAAGAGTTTAGGCATGGAATATGATTGGCCGGAAGAGATTTCCTATCCTATCTTAGAGATAGGGTGGATAAGCCTGAATTCCTATAAATAAAGAGGCCACCCCCTCATTTAGCATAGAAGGAAGTAGTGAGAAATATTGTATGAGTAAGTGTGTAAAGGAAGCCATCATTTAGAAGGTGTGTTAAATAATCCATTGTGAAGTTTCTCCCATAGTTATTGTTGGAAGGAAAGTGAAGTCAGTAACACTTGAAGTACCTCATGGGTGAGATTGTAACAATTTCATGTTGATATGATAATTTACACGATATTTCAGATTTGTCATCATTCCTTCATATCATAGTCTATGGTATTCTTGTGTTATGTTTGTTGTTGTGTTTCCAGATTACATCCACCAAACTAAAGGTTGTGCATTAGTAAATAATCATAGCACAAGGAGTTCCCGGTGGAGAATTATCATAGTGTCGGATTGGTGATGACAATACCTATAACCTGAAAAAGATATGTTCACTTGCATAAGCCCATAAACCACATCAAACCTAAAAGAGGAATATATGATGGGAGTTGGACTAACCCGGCATCACCCCAAGAGTGAAATTACGACCAAGCTCTACACTACATCTCAAACTCCATCTAGTTTCGTGAATTTGTGTAGAAATTTTTCCCTAGGATTCCCTTGAGCGAGTTACACTTGATAGCAGGATATAGCTATAATGTAGCAATGTAGTAGATATGTGAAGGGAATAGAATGAACTTCCCCTTTCTATGTTATGTATGCATATTATGGATTCCCTTGTCCCTTGAATGGATGCTAGATGGATGCCTTAGAGTGCTTTAGGTTCCTTTTGAATGCAAGATTAGGTGATGATAGTAATGTTTAGTGTTTGGTCCCTAATTTTGAACACGTAAGAATGTATTTATATGATTCCCATGTTTGAATTTCTTAATTGAAAACTGGAAGGCTGACCTATAAGTGAAAAATATTCCCAAAAGATAAAAGAGATCCAAAAGGAGTGAGTAATATAAGAAAGGGTCGGGGTGCCTAGAGGGAACAGGAGCACTTGGGTGTTGTTGTCCTAGATGGGCGCTAGTGTCCAAAGCCATGAAAGATAAACAAGTAAAGTTTTAGACTGGGCTATATGGTGTGCAAGAACAAATATAAAACAAGAAACACATAAAATAGGCCAAAGATAGTTTTCAACCACTAGTTTTCTTACTTAGGAATCATGTAAATTTTAGTATACTTTTAAGACCTAGAAATGTAACCAAGTGTGTGATTTTGTGTCTACATTAGGATAATGGAGTGGAATGGTTTTGGGGAAAATTTGGAGATCACCACTAGAGAAGGAATGGGAGGTGTCTCAATATACATGCTTAATCATAACAAGCATTTATGTATTTTTGGTTCACATTATAGGCTTGATATTGAATAATAAGCTTAGTGGAATCTTCTTAACCTTTAGTTTTACATTGAATTTACCTTATTACACTCAGCTTATTGTGTCATTTTTCTAGCACTTTTCAAGATGTGTAGTTTATAAATAAGTTGTTAAGCTTATTTTGGTCATCTAAAGTAACCACATTGTGTTTACTAATTTGATTTTTCTATATATATGATGACCATTTGAATTGTTTTCATCCAAATGGATATCAAAAGATATTGGGATGAATTTAGATTGAGTTTGGGTTTCATTAGGAGTCACCATTATGTCACTATTTTCTTTTTCACACAACCCTTAGGAGAAATCAATGGATTTCCTGCAAAATCAACTATATTAGAATTTATCCTACCACTTCAACGGATTTTATTAGTGGATATAATCTAAGTAGGATGGCAAAAAGACATATAATATGTAAATTAATAAATCACAACCATTATCACATACACAATATCTAGGGGTAAAATATTCAAATAGATAATACAAACATGGAACAATCAATAATTTAGGTAAGACTAAGTCCTATAATATAACAAGAAAATGTGGCTTTACACAAAGTGAAACTCTAGACTTGGTACTAGCTAAGTGGGGCTTGTCAAAAAAACCATAAAGGTTGTATAATCGATATGAGAGTTTTTTCACCAATAATAAAACCATGGTTTGGGTAATTGAATATAAGGATAAGTTCACTAAAAGGAAAACCTAGGTTGGGTCTCTTATATAAGATTCGGTTCACCAAAAATAAAACCATCGATTATGTATTTGATATAAGCATATACTTCCCAAAAATATTGGTGTGGAAATTGGTTTTAAAGACAAATGAACCAGACACACCTTAAAATTAATTAGGCATAATCATACATAAATGAATAATGAAAACGTAATTATACAAATGGATTCTAATATAGATCATAGAACAATGTAAAACATTAAATTACTTGGAAATACAAGAGAAATAAGGTTAGAAACATAAATATACTAAAAGGTGAATTTGTAAGTAATCATCATAATGTTTATAAGGAAAATAGGTCCAAAGATAATAACAAACTACTCCCAATTAATCAAACTATCAACCATTTTTTACCATGTTCATGGAGATTGGACCGGTTTCATGGGGTATAAAAAATGGTACGAACCCTATGAAAATGTATATATGTGTAAAACATGATCGAGACTTTGCAAATGTGTTCTTTGTGGTAGGTAACCTAGTTTGCAAAATCTTGTCTTGATTTATCTATTCACTCATGCAAATCAATGGGAAATTGATCTCATTTATAGGAACCCTAATCCACACTCAACTCCTTGTAAACCACGAATAATACGAGATATTGATACTTAGATATGTATTATCCTTCCATTATTACCGAGCCCCTTCTAATTTGACAAAATCACAATCAACACTCATATGCAAGTCAACAATCAATCATATGTATGAAAGTGTCTCGAATCCTTAAATTCCAAATGTGTGTAACAATTGATATTAGATAGAATTAATCTCTAAGTACTTTATTTTTCTTTTAGTGTGTGGATGCTTAGAAAATAGAATAGATTATTTGTTATAACTTCAATATCACACTTCTCAAAATGAATAACTCAATGTGTGGTTCTCACTTTCTATGGGTTCAAAATTCACTAATGCACTTATGTATTTATTGAATTCTAGAATTCAAATTAGAACCCCATTTGTGTGTAGTTGACACAACTAGAGTAGGAAAACCAATTAAGAGGGGCAAAAACTTAATAAAATAGATCAAAGGAAAAAGGGCATTGAAAAAACCAATGGGTCACTTTTGTAAAGATGTGACTATTTTTTTAGTGTGTGAAAAGGTCTAACATCCTACGAAAGTGGTGAAGGCCCCATATAAAAAAAAAAAAATAGAGGGAAGAAAGAATACTAACAAAAAGGTAAACCCTGGTCACCAAACCTGTAAACAGCAAATACATAGATAAATAAATTTAATATGAAAGAAAAGTGACAAGAGACTTTAAAAAAGTCGAGAAATAAACAACATATGAAAAACAATTTATGAGCAATAATAAACACATAAATGTATCTAAATTAAGTGTTTACATGTAAATTTGATCTCATATCGATTATTATTGTTTTTAATGCTTCCTATGTAATTCGTGACATTTTTCTTTGTTTTACCATAAAACATTCTCAATGTTATTTGTGTCCTAAAGATCATTTTGTTTGTTTTGCAAGGTTCTAACAAACCCTTATTTTGTACTACTTGTGTTGAGCTTCCATTTCACATAGCTTTATGAAAATCTATATTATTGACTATTGATTGAGAAATTATTATCCAATCAAACATCAATCACACAAAAGTGTTTTTATGATTAAATAAAGAGAAATCATGATCATTGAATTTTCTAAATGAATAAAGAGTAATCATGATCATTTTATTGAATTTTCATGAATAAGGAAAAATCAATATTATTTTATTGAATTTTTAACCACACGGGGTGTCATTATGGACAATTATGATAGTTTACTTTGTCAAGGCGCATTCAAGAATGTGTAATTACCAATTAAAATAAATTTTTAGGACTGTGATTTCTTTACGCTTAAAAACAACATTCATTAAGTAATACACAGCCCACATCAATTTCATATATATATGTGAACTATTAATTTCATGGCCGCTTAAATTGCAGACAGGGAACACCATGGATAAGTTAATATAGATTGTGTTTTGTTTTGGTGTATTTCATTATTAATATATTTTTCATAGTAAACATTAACATGGTTTCAAACTTATTTGCAAGCCAGAATTCAAAGAAAATAGTGCTATGAATTAAGCGTCGGGATCCATGGAAATCTTTCTGAGAATTCACTTCCCATTGTGGTACAGATTGAGATCTAAAAAACAATTTGACTGGCTTCAAAGAATTGCCAAAAATAAACATCTTCCATTCCTTTGATTGTGTATTGTTTTCTTCATGCATTCTGTATGTGAATTTTCAATCCCAAGAACACCCAACTTCAACAAAAGTTACATAATCCATGGGACACGCTGTATAATAACTCATTCAGCTTGTTTCCTGCAGGTTTGCAGCATTGATATCATGTGGGTCACAACTCTCCTTTATCTCTATGGTGGGATGTGTATTCCTAGAACTAAAATGGAGCCAAGTAGAGATAGAAGAATGGTGGAGGAACCAAAAATTTTAAGTCATAGGGGAACTTTATCTCATTTTTAGAATAAGATAGGGGAACCAGAAATTCAGATTTAAACATATATAATTCAGTAAATCAGACCTAATTGTACATAAAAGAATCACATTAAAATGTAAATAATAGTAAAGATGGGGTTTTAGAGTAATATATAATTTGTTTCAAAATCACAAAGAATTGTTAGAAAGGTAGTATAACACAAGTTCACACATCAAGGTGAAGCAAACCTTAAAAAACCAAGAATAATAAAGCAACCTTTCCATAACTATAGTACATTTCTATAGTTTATTATTAAATTTCAAATATGAGTAGACAACCTTATTCACCTACTCTTAAGCTTAAAAAATTTCAATTTCTTGTCTAAATTCATTGCGTCCATCAATGGAGTATTTGTTTGGGGTCTTGTGTTATCAATCCATTATGTATATATCAATTTCTTAAGATTCTCTTAATTTAAAAAAAAAACATGCAAAGTATAATGTGGTTCAACAAGCATAAGTGTGATAAATGGTTCTCAACTTTTATCATCTTCAATACTCTAATCAATTCAACAAGTAAATGCTTGATGTTCCCGATCTTTAAATGGTTGAAATGTGATTCTAGCATTGTGATGCTTCTCTCTCACTCAAATCAATAATTCATAATCCCCTTCATTCATAATCATTTATTCTTCTAAATGCACTAATGTTCATATGTATTTATAGACTTCTTTAGTTTAAAGTAGAACTCTAATGGCACACATGCAAGGATGAGTGGAAAAGGCCTATAAAGAAGGGGTAAATGTACGGGCCCAAACAAAACAGGGGATCAAAAACAAAAGCATGGTTTTGGTCAATAACCAAAATCATACTACATTTCATGAATGAAGCCCAAAATAAAGGGAAAATAAAGGGGTGAGAGAAATTAGGGAGAGAGAAAATAGGAACAAGGGAAAACAAAAAAGAATACAATGGATAATAAAAGGTACATCAAGTAAAGATTTGAATAAAGACAAGGAGTGCACACCAACAAGAGCCTAATCTAAACCAATAATTGATAAATATATGCATATATACACTATAATCATATAAAATAACTAGTCTCGTACCAAAATTAGATGTTTACATAATTCCCCACTTTCTGTGTTTGCATGTATACATATCAAACTAAAATAGTAAATTGGATACATAGAAGTCTCCTCAAGTGTCTAGAAACTATTTTAGATATATCAAACTCGGTATCATAATAGTTTTGTGAGTTGAAAGATAGAATGAAATAGAGATCATTTGATCTCCATAGTAAAGGGATGGGACGATTTTTAAACCAACATCCATGGTCCTATGTCATGGGATATGAAAAATCTATGACTTTAAAAACATATAGAAATCATGTGCAATTGAATCAATATGGGAAGAGTAAACCTGGTTTTGTAGAATTATGAGGATTCCATTTTCAAATATAAATCTCAAAATAATTTGTATTAAAATTGAATGTATATGTTTATGTAAGTACCTATGTATGTATGTATGTATATATTATGTTATTGGACCAAGCATGGTATGATTGTTATGTCTTAGGAAAAAACACCATCTAAGGGAGAAATAAATAATCTTTAAGTATATAGATATAAATTAGGTGGAATATATATATCATATTTGTGAGGTGTGAAATTAACCTTTGAATCACATATCTCAAAAGAAATAGATTACATGCATCATGTGTAATGTCTGGGAAACAAAGGAACTGATGTGTAACATAGCACTATATCATCATGTGAATATGTATGTAATAGGAAAGCTTCCCCTTGTGGGCCTAAATATATTATAAGTGTAATAAAAGTAGCAAGATGACCCATTAAGTTCTATGAAAACATATATGTGAGAACATGTTTAGTGTTCCCCTTATGAGAAAGAGATAAGTAGTGTTATCATAGGGATATCATGTGATGCGAAGAATCCAAGTTTGCAAGGAATATTCCATCACGCAAAATAATTAAGAGTTAGTGAACAAAGAATCACACAATACCATGTCACTCCTAAGAATGCCATGCAAAAATTCTTCCTTAAGAAATTCTCATGAAACACCTATTCAAGCCATGAAGGCTTAAACAAGTTACACAAAACTAGGAATCCATGCAACACCACCATTTCACTCAAGCTTTATTGTGCTACACTTATCTGCACAATGATTTTCTATGTCATGCATGTTATCAAGCCACAAAAACCTCTATGCATCATTCATTTCCATAGAACACTATTATTACATGATGAATCCATGGAAACTTGCATAATCTATCAAAGATTGTTTGATGCGACAATACTCCCTTTAAGATTCCAAACACTATCTAAGTTGTGAAGAATTGGATTTTTGTGAGACCACTCCCATTTTATTCATTGATGATATTTTCATCCGACAAACCAAGTAATCTAAATGAACTCAATTCAATGGAGGAAAAACTTCATGACAAGATTAATGAAAGCCTAAGATGTTCTAAGGAATATTTCTAATGTATCTTTATGGTGGAGGCTCAATATTGCTCTAAAAATCCTTTAAATTTTTAACATATATATGAGAGATTTATGTAGAGAGTGTTATAAGCTTATGGATAATATGCAAACTGAATACTCTTTTTCAAGGTCATTTACAATCATGAAAAAATATAGATGGAAAATCAAAGAGTTGAGGTTAAAATAGGGTTTTTATAAAACACACACAACTTTGGAGACGATCAAACAAGACTATGTAATGAGGTTTCTAAGACACTTAATTATCTAAACTTATAACATAATTCAATCACTTTCCCTTCTACTACCTTAATGTGAAGCAAGACATTACAATTCTATCCTTCACCAAAATTTACATTTTCGAAGTCAAGTTTTGGCAAGAAAACTAGTTTAAATGAAATGAAGGGTCAAAACACAAGGGAGTGATAAGAAAACATAGATTATTGACCAAAATGAGGTGTAAGAACTCAAAAATGAAAATTTGATCTTATTTACAGCAAATTCCTCTCGTATCACTTTACTTCTAAAGGAATATTTATTATCTTATCATATTTCCATGAATTATATAAGTAGAAAGGATTTTTCAACATGTAAGGAACCTTCATATCAAGGGGGCATCTAGTATGAAGTTTTCAATTTTTGGGGGATCACCTTAGTAATCTAGTATATAACACATGTGATCATACATGGGGTAATTTTTATTTACATTTTTTTCATGAGTATATCAATTTAAATAGGAGTAATATTTCAAAAGGGTTCCCTAATAATGAGATTGTGTAGGGGTAAATCCTAAAAATATGGGTTAATATTTAGAACCTCATGATCACACATGTTTGGGAAAAAAATTAGCAAATAAAACCTTATTCCAAATTGAGCCCAATTTGATTCTATAAAATATTTACAAAGTATGAAATATTAGGATTGTTGGTAGCAAAATGGACCGAGAGTGGGGGTGAATCAATCCTACAAATTTCTTACTTCATTTATCATTACTTACGACATCCATTAACCATCCATTCAATCATGCATATACAATATGAGCTTATTAGGTTTGCAACATACATTCATAAGAACATAAAAGCATGAGATAGAACACATAAACACTAGATGTAAGTTGGAAACTATACGTACCCAAAATTGTAGGGTACTGCACCGTCGAAAAGATGTTACACATACCCCAATGATGATACAAGTCTCCTCGCAAGGTGTTCGGGATCTAGAAAAGCTCACCAAGTATATGTTTGTATCCCATATGCCTCACCCGGCCTCCGCGTGCTTTATTCTTCCCTCTGCCCCCCTTTATTCTTACATTTTGGTCTTAAGTGACGAGACCGCTGCCCTACCTGGGCGGCGGTCCCATGACCACTTCCCAGGACAAGGCGGTGGTCCCGTAACCGTCGCCCTACGTCCCAGGCGACGGTCCTGTTCGTGTTTTCTAGAAATTTTTGACGATCACGTCAAACGTAAATCTTCAATTTCTATCTGCTTTCTTCAGCTACTTTGCTTTGCATTTATGTTTTGGCTGCCCTATGAATAGTGTTTTCACTTTGTTTAATGGTAAAAGAGTTCAATTCCAAGTTACCTTCTAGTGAATGCATTTGCTATAAATAGCCACTTGTTGTTTTCAAACAAATGGCCCCTCTCCTTCTCTGTTTAATCATTCAATCTTTTGATTTTCTTGCTTAGAATTCCAATAGTTTCATGTTTTGCATCCATTGTTAGTTTTCCTTTGTTGTTTAGAGGTCATTCAATCTTCTTGTTTCATTCTTGCTTCATCGTTGTTCCATGCAAGTCAGTTTAAAACAAGATAGTTTCATTCTTAGATTGGAATCCATTTAAAGTTGCAGGTTTTGTTTAGTCACAAAAGATAGCTTCTAAAACTCTCGGTGCATTTGTGTTGTATTCCCGCAATAAATCCCGCTAGGAATTACATATTCAAGCTCTGTTCACTTGCACTATCTCTCTCTTACTCGCATTGTATTCGGTCTATATCCAAAAGCTGCCATTGTTCAAGTGCCTTATTCTGCTGATGCTATCATATACATGCTTTTCTGGATTCAAGAGAACACGAAGGAATGAGGAGATCACACTGAGGGGACAAAGTCACACACAACTGGATTTACCACTATTCTGTAAATGCCAAGTTTGAGCTATCAAAGTTCTAGTTACAACGTATCAAATAGAGTAGTAAATTAGTTTATTTCAATCAAAGCTCGCTCTTGATATCACCAGGGAAGCTGTGGGGATTGATAGTTTCTGAGAAACTGTGATTCATTCCTCACTTTTGAGGTAGGATCGAGAGTCTTTCAATCTAAAATAATTAGCTGCTTAGATATTTAGGATAAATTCACAACTGCACAGACAAATAGCTACACCAGGCTACTTTGTTTGTTTTAATTTTGTTACTATATTAGTTGTCCATTTTCTAAATATATTAGCATAGTTTCTCTTATTAATTTCGTTAAAATACTTCATCAAAAATACAAAAATAAAAAAATACATGCATAGTGTAGACATATCTTTCATAATTAGTTTGTTAGTTTTAGTTAAAAGTTGAATCGTTTTGTATGACAATCACGGGACCTAGAGAGCCTAGAGAATACATATTTGAACCAATAGTGCCTCAACCAAATCTACCCACAACACTAGCTGATATAGATCAAGACCTTAGAATACAGGTCTTTCAAGCAACAAAGAAACCTACGATCAATCGGTGAAAAGCCGAGAGAGTTAAATATCAAAGACGACAAGGCATACACATTCTGGTCAAATCATCCTAACTATAGACTGCCCTGATAGGATATCTCGCATGACCATACAAGAACCCGAAAGAGAACAAATATTTGGTTGTGATCCATTAGTTCCGCAGCCAGATGCAGGAGACCTTCTTATCGACATAGACACAGGGTTACATATACAAGTTGCTAGAACCCCCATAAGGTATTCTGAGAAGATCACACAACTCCTGGTACTAAACATAGAAGCTAAAAAGGCTTATGACCATTGGATAGTCGAAAGAAGGGATTGATTCTTCACATGACCATAACAAGTCCACAACAACCATGAACTCATGGTTGTGATCCCCAGGTCCCATAACCCAATGGGCCTACAAGTCAGTTAAGTATTGACACCAGTTTACGAACGCTGGTATTTAGATCCTCACCACTCCCGTCGGATATCATAACGTAGTTCTCCATATTAAATATAGAAGCCAATCAATCCAACATTTTTTGGGCTAGACCAGAAAACCACCCATAGTTTACTACAAATCCACTGCACCTCTCATTACCATTTTTAAATGACCTTGTCTGGAAATATATACGAAGCACCTAC
This sequence comes from Taxus wallichiana var. yunnanensis, assembly GCA_018340775.1. Classification (NCBI taxonomy): domain Eukaryota; kingdom Viridiplantae; phylum Streptophyta; class Pinopsida; order Cupressales; family Taxaceae; genus Taxus; species Taxus wallichiana. The sequence continues at coordinate 425,322,447 of CM031244.1, read as the reverse complement.
AGGTCACTTCCCACATATCCAACAGCCAACAAACAGGATCTCGGTAGAGCTCGACATTGATTGGAGCCTCCAAACAGCTATTATATCTGAACGATCCATTACACCAATTCAGGTTAGGAGGGCCTTCTTTGCCTTAGATTCACAGATTCCATTATTGCGTATTGAGGATATAAAATTTCCCAATTTGTTTTTCGGTATCCATATATATTCCACATTCACCAGAGCTCAAAGATGACCTCGAGAGATCGGGAATGAGGAAGAGGTACTTGTAGATTCCCATGCTTGCATGTCACTTTTCCATCGTACAAAACTGGTGAACCCGACGTGAAACAAACAGTTCTTCCTCTTTTATTGTTTTCATCCACCTTTTCTCTTTCCCATTATTCTGTGGGTATTTATATACCCCCAAATATGTTGGGATACGACGCATATGGCAAACCTCTCTTAGGTCTCAAATTAAACTATAGTCAAACAAATAGACAACCATCACCCTCGCTTTTTGCATGGGCTGATAACTATTCAAGTAATTACTTGTCATCTCAAACTCCCCCTCATAGAACTAGTTCTAGTTCTTCGTTCCGAATTGAGGAGTTGGATCAACTTGCACAAACACAACAACCAGATCCATCAGGCTCTAACAATATGATGTTTATTGGAGAATCCATTTCATCTCCTCGGGTCTTGTTCAGACTACAGATCAGTAGACAGTCAGATCCACTCCCATTTTTGGATGAGGATTATTTAGCACGCTATGCTAGAAGCGAGAAACACTTCCAAAACATGTACCCACCTATAGGGAGTTTACTAACACAATATGATACCCTATTCCAAGAAAAGACCCCCATTCCTCCACCTATGGGAAATACCCTTGGTGAAGCTTGGCATGGTAATGATCAATTCATAGTATGGTACCATACCCCTTTACAACCTCAAGGTATAAAACAAACGCCATTAAGGAAAAACACTGTGTCTTCATCATTAGAGGTCATTTCAGCTTTAGTTGAAAAGGTTAGAGGGTTAGAACTTGCTCAAGCAAACCAAAATTCATATTTTGGGCAAGCAAGAATCCCCAACCCTCCGCATCACCCCAGTCAAGTTGACATCCTTATAGGAACAGGCACATTAGGCATGCCTCCTCAACATCCATATAATTACTCACAACAAATGCCAACTAGGACCACATTTTCAAACGCCGCTCTAGTTAAAAACATGACACCTCCCGGCTTGGCACCAAACAACCCATGCACCTTAAACAATGTTCCTCAAAGTCACCACAAAGATACATGTTCTCTTCCCCGGATGTTCGTCAACCATAGGGACTCCTTATGTCCCTGCAAATACGTATGTTATGCCATATCAACAAACCATGCCACCCCAACCCCCTCAGCAAGCACCATCGATGGTCGAAGCCTACGCAGTAGGAACTTATTCAGAATATTTAGAAGAGCCCCTAGACTTCACCATATGAAGTGTTATGCTTCCAAGACCTCTTCCTGATTTACCCAAATATAAAGGGGAAGGAGATCCAAATGCACACATTAAGGCCTATGCCATAGCCATACAGAAATACTCCCTTGGGATGGGGTTGTTGCTAAGATATTCCCTAAAACCTTAGAGGATATTGCCCTTGATTGGTATTATAGAATACCTGAAGCCTTGATACACTCATTTAAACAACTCGTGTCAGAGTTCATCAAAGCTTTTGACATGAACAAATTGTTAAAAACAGAATCAGGGAATTCTTGCATATTAAACAAGAGCATAATGAATCATTGCTTATTTTATTCAAAGATGGCATATGGTTCTCTACTCATCAGAAAGTGCTCCAAACATGGATCAAATGGAACTATGTGATTTATTCCTTCATTCTCTCAATAGAGAGATAAAGGAAGAAGTCTAGAAGTTCCCACTAAGAACTTACGATGAAGTACTTGAGAGTGCTCTCCAAATCGACCAAGCAATGATAGATAGTGGTCATAAGACATATGGGACAAATGGGAAATTAACCACTCCCAATCAAAACACTGCGGCCTATCCTAATACTCGAACGCTAATCAAGGACCTAAGATCCTTAACAAGAACCACAGAGTTACAATAGATGGAGTAACTGACCAAGTTAAAAGGGAAAATGTTGTAAACATTTTGCCACCTGTTAATAATTAGAGAAATAACAATTTTACTCCAACAATCAACGTGGTGGATTTTAATCATCCACCGCGACCATAACAACAACAACAAAAACAACAATGAAAAATCCAAACACAAGGTCCAAATCAAAACCCAACTAGATATCAGAGTCAAAACCAAAGGCAACAGCCTCAAAATTTTAACTCTAACAACCAGCAACCTTATTAGAATTTTGGGCCACAACAGGTTTTAAATCAACAGCCTCAAAATTATAATCCCAATTTGTATTGTGGCTTCCACAAGATTCAAGGCCACGATACTAGGACTTGTCGTGACTATAATAAATTCATGCAAAGGCTTTCCGTAGAAGATCAAAAACAACTCTTTATAGATATGTTTTTAGCAAATTCTGTAGTACCCACGTCAAACGCTTATACAGGGGCAGTTTCCCCTCAAAATGCACCCCTCAAGATCTTTAATGATCCACTCCCAAACCATTATAACAATAATAGGCTAGATCCTAATGAAACAAACAAGGGTGTTATAACAAGAAATAATGATCATGAAGCCTCAACTTCATTAAATCCACTAGTTGCACCCCAACTAGGAACTTGACCCCAAACTAAGATAGTTGGTCTGGTAGATTTAGACACCGAGCTACCCGTAGAACCATAACAAGAACACGGGATTATTCTTCTCAACCAACTCCAAGTTATCCATTGGAACCAGACAATAGTCAACAAACATTGGTAAAACCCATAGGCACCTATGATTTAATTAATGACTTAACTAAAACCTAGACAATAGTCAACAAACATTGGTAAAACCCATAGGCACCTATGATTTAATTAATGACTTAACTAAAACCTTCTCTTACATCTCCTTTTTGGATTTGTTAAAGAACTCTCCTGCCCATAGGACTGCCCTCTTAGAAGCATTAGGCCTTGGTCATTAAATCAACATCACTCCTCCTCCGAAAACGCAAGTAAACCATGTAGACTTTGACGTCTACCCTCCAAGGCAGCCGATAGGGATACTACGTTTATATTTGATATAAGCAAAATGCCAATGCAGAGACACCAAGATTGCACAAAGAGGTGACCCACTTTACATTTACAAGTATGGGTTTACAATAATTTTGTTAAACATGCAATGATTGATGATGGGGCATGAGTTAACATAGTCCCCTTCACTTTTCCTCAAAATTTAGGATATGGAGAGACAAACTGTTCCACAACACGATATACGCTAAGAGGATATGATAGTCTCAAGGCCACTTCAATTAGAACCATAGTTTTACTAGTCACTTTAGGACCCAAGTCGGTCCTCACCGAATTTTATATTATAGATCGGGAAACCAACTACAATATGATCCTCGGTCGGCCATGGATACACCGTATGAAGGCAATCCCTTCCACGTTATTCCAAGAAATAAGATTTCTACACTTAGGGAAAATATGTGTGGCACAAGGTGACCCAAAACCCTTCGATATACACCTAGCTGATTTGAAGAAGAGACCAGGCATTCACTCCGATTTTTAACTCCAAACAAATAAACTTATCAAACCAATTAATTCAAAACCAAAAGAGAAGTTGATACCCAACATAGAATTGGAAATTACAAATCTAGCCGAGGACATTCCAGCACTCAAAAATGAGACCAACGTCATAGAAACAGTGTCACTAGGGACTACCGCAAAATTGTCGAGTTCCTAGAGAAAGACTTACCTATTCTCCTACCATTTGATTCTATGGGTATGGGACACACCCTAGGAATTGCTTCTCTTCCATCGATGAAATTCTTATGGTAGCAGTGTCGAAGCGAAAAGAAATAAATACAATAAATACCCCAACATCCATTTTTCCAAGCAAATATTGGACTCTCCACTTCGATGGAGCTAGATGTTGCTTTGGAGCTAGGGCAGAGTGATCTTTACTTCACCTGAGGGAAAGATCCTACCTTTCACCTTTAAATTAAACTTTGAATGTACAAACAATGGGGCTGAGTACGAATCTCTCCTCCTTGGCCTCATCCTAGCCAAAAGAATGGGTGTCGATAACATTAGAGTGCTAGGAGACTCGTAACTAGTTGTAAACCAAGTCTCTGAGGTATATGAAACTAGGGCTAAACATTTACAACTCTATAAAATAGCAGTATTAGATCTAAGCAAGGGATTTAACTTCATATCAATTGAAGAAATCCCACGAGAGCAGAACCTTCTCGCAGACTCAATAGCAACCTCAACTTCCCGTTTCACTCCAAACAGTGAGTTGGAAGATACAAATTTCACAATATCACTTCATACCAAACCATTAGTGTATAAAATACCAACAAACTCACTCCTGACTCATGGAGAAGTTGAGGATGATTTTTCTATCATGGATCACCTTGTTGATGATAAATTCACTCTTGAATATCTAAATTCCTATCCAGAGTTACACCGGCTTACCGCATAGTGGATCTTTCCCTAATACCACATTCATCTTCCTATTTTGGAAATCCCATGGTAGAGTCTCCTCCACAAAAGGATCTCGATATCTATGAGATAGAAGACAAAGAAATCTTGGAACTATCTCCAACCCCACCTGAATTTGAAGAAGGTAATGCTTCTTTAATAGAAGAAACCATTGACATAAACATTGGAATGGAGGAAGAACCAAAAAATTTGAAGTTAGGATTCTCGTTAACTCTGGAAGAGATAGAAATACACACCCAAATCCTCAAAGAACATCAAAAGGCCTTCACATTTAACTATAAAGAAGTGACAGGCATAGCACCACACATCGTGGTGCATAACCTTGTCACTAAACTAGATGCAAAACTAATTAAACAGAAGTCAAGACCAATGAAGCCAAAAGTGGCTCTCATGGTAAATGAAGAAGTAATAAAACTTCTCCAAGTGGGATTCATCAAACCCATTAACTATTCACAATGGGTATCTAATATCGTCCCTATTCTCAAAAAGAATGGGAAGATACGCATTTGCATAGATTTTTGGGATATTAACAAAGCTTGTCCCAAAGATGACTTCCCGTTACCATCCATTGACGTTATTTTTGATGAAACAACTGGATTTGAACTGTTTTCCCTCATGGATGGGTTCTTAGGGTATAATCAGATTACAATATCTGAACAAGATCAAGCCAAAACTACATTCATAATTCCCTAGGGAACTTATTGCTACACTATCATGTCATTCGGTCTTAAGAACATCGATGTTACGTATCAGCGGGTAATGACATACATATTCCATGATCATATCCATAAAATCATGGAATCCTATGTGGATGACTTATTGGCCAAGGCCAAGAAACGTTGTGATCATCCAGAAGTACTCTGTATCATCCTCTCACATTTAATTGAATATGGTGTCACATTAAACCTAGAGAAGTGCATGTTTGGTGTGACAGGAGGCAAACTTCTGGGCTACATCATATCTTCACGAGGGATTGATGTCGATCTAGCCAAAATCTGGGTTGTTCTCGAAATGATTCCACCATCAGACGAGTCTAGAATCAGGTCATTTCTTGGGAAACTCGGTGCAATCCGGAGGTTCATCCCGGATTTAAGTTTTTCCATTCATCCAATCAACAATCTATTAAAAAAGACTATAACATTGATTGACTAAATAATGCAACAAGGCCTTCAAAGCAGTTAAACGCTTCTTGTTGTCTCCACCCACACTAATGCCTCCTAAACTAGACCACCCTTTGATCTTATACTCACGAGCCACTCATGTCTCACTAGCCTACATGTTGGCTCAAGAAGACAATGATAAATGAGAACGTGCGGTCTATTTCATTAGCCGAATGTTGCTCGATTATGAAACATGTTATACACAGGAAGAGAGAGAATTCCTTGCCATAGTCTTTACAACAAAATGTTTAAGACATTACATGTTAAACCAAGAAACAAGGGTCATTGTAAAGACAGATCATTTACGAACATTCCTCACGCAAGGGTCTTTATCTAAAAAGGTGGGCATTTCATAACCTTAATGGGCGAATTTGAGTTAACATTTGTAAACCAAAAATCCATTAAGCAAAAAATAATTGTAGACTAGTTAGCCAAAATCCATTAGATGGATGCGATCTAGTAAATTTGGATTTTCCCGATGAGTGCATATACTTTGTTAAAACCAGCCCCCATCTCTATGTGTCCCTGGTACACTAACAAAGATCAATCTTATCATGGACCACATATACCCGAAAAGTGCCACATCACAACAAAGAAGGTGGTTACGCATTATCACCGCTAAATAGGATGTTTTAGAACAAGTAGTATATTGTAAAGCCTTCGAAGGCATGCTTCTAAGATGCATCGACACAAAAGAATCCAAGAAGATTCTTTATGAATCCCACAGTGGGATATGTGGAGGCCACTTTGGTGGTCATGCCACTGCTCACAAAATACATCAGATGGGCTATTTTTGGCCCACTCTCAAACATGACGTAGTAGAATTTGTACGTAAGTGCCAAAAATGCCAAGAATTCTCTCACGAGATTCACATGCCAACACATTTCCTGCAACCAATAAATACCCCCGTGGCCCTTTTCCATGTGGGGTCTAGAATTGATAGGGAAATTCTCTCCCTCATCAACCGATGGCCATAATTTTATAATTACAGCCACGAATATTTTACCAAATGGGTGGAGGCCATGCCTCTCACCACAATACCAGTTTGGTAATTGCCAAATTCATTCTAAACCAAATTATTTACAGGTATGGTGTCCCACAAGTCATTATCTCAGATAATGGCACGTCCTTTAAAAATGATTTGTTACGTGAGTTGTGCAAAGCAAATTCAAAATAAACCATCACACGGCCTCTCTTTATTACCCTCAAGCCAATGGGCAAGCTGAAGCAACAAACAAAACATTAAAGGCTATTCTCCTCAAAATAGTCAAGGAGAACAAGCGAGATTGGCATTTAAAACTATATCCAGCCTTGTGGGCCCATCGAACCTCAATAAGAACACCAATAGGAGCAACCCCTTTCTCATTGGTATTTGGGGCAGAAGCAATTCTCCCACTTGAGGTTGAAATACCTAGTCTCTGCATCTCATTACAAGGGATTTTGGATGAAGAAGCTTATAGGGAGGCACGCCTCTCTCAACTAGAAAGCCTTGATGATGCTAGGCTAAATTCTGAACAATGGCATAGAGCCTATGCCGACCGGATGTGCCGGAAGTATAACAAAAAGTTCTATGAGCGAGAAATATATGAGGGAGATCTAGTTCTAATACTAGACAACCGGATTGATAAGAAAACCGGTGAAGGAAGGAAGTTCCAGCCCAAGTGGTTGGGCCCATACCGAGTCATGAAAGACTACAGAAATGGTGCATATATTTTTGCACACTAGAAGGTGAGGAATTCAATGAAATCACAATTCCTCGCATCTTAAACGATTTTACGCATAAGACATTAGAATCACCACTTGTACATTATAGCTATCTACATTGCATTAGTCATTTAGTTGTTTCATTTTGTCCACTCATTTCGTAAAAATTGTAGTCCAGGAACTTACTCTTAAGAAATTTATTACAAATTTCTGAAAGTATTGGCAAAAGCATTCAAATCACATCTCTTCAAACATCATCAAGTATTTTCAAATCTTCTCATCAAGTTCGACAGACAAGTATTGACAAAAACCATACCAAGGCTTGCATACTTGGTTTTGCTCTTTCTTTCTACTATGTGAAGTTGTCCTTACCTATGGTCTATTCTAGAAGCTTCTTGGTGTCACATCTATCCCTCTTAAGTCTCTTTGAAAGAAAGGATATCCCAAATTCACATATCATAAGTGTCAAAAATCAAATAGAATCAAAGTGCCAAGCAAAACAAAATATTTTATTTTACACACTTCTTTTCCCCACCAACCTTTGGTGATAAGCCCACATCTCTTACTAGTGGTGCGAGGTTGGGAAAGGAAAGAAGTGCCCTTACTCACCTATATCTTGCCTTTGGTGACAAACCCATGCTTCTTACTAGTGGCATGAGGCAGGGTGTGGGGGGTCCATTCACACAATTTAACAAATCTTGGTATTCTAAAAATACAAATCAAATTATATTAAGAGAAAACAAAGGTCCAAATTCCAAAGAGATCAAATCCTCAAAACTAGATTTTGTCAACCAGGTTGCCATTTATAAATCTAAGTCTAGATAAACTAGAAAGTAAGTGGCCTTCTGAGCTTGGTGGTAGTTCTGAGTAGGGTAAGTGTGTAGGTCTAAGTTTGGTTTTGTTACTGGTTTGTCTGTCTCTCATCGTTCCACTCAGTCAAACTCATACAATTTGTGCCCTTCCTAACCCTTGGTGTTGAGCCCTCGCATCTTATTGGTTGCGTGGAGTTGGGAATGGGGCAAGTTCATCTCTTTATCACTATACATTCATCATGTTTTGCCAACATAAGAAGAAATCACAGATATTGCCCAAAGAGGTCAAAAGATCAAAACTACAATGTGTTCGTCATCGCATATTATCATTACAAAAACATACAAAGTAAAACATTCTGTTTACTATCATTTGTTATCCATCACATACATTCTAAAAAGCATGAAAACAAATATTCTAAAAACATCTAGTATACATGTGGAAACGAGTCACAAAATTCTAGGCACCAAGAGTCTAGATCCAAAAGAGATATATATATATATATATATATATATATATATATATATAAATCAAGTTTTATATACAATGCCATCATGCACTAGGCATGGTCAAAACACTCAATGAGCCCGAAAAGTACAAAAACACTCATATAAATATCTCGACAAAACACTACAAAAATGGCCTCTCAACCCCTATGGGATCCCTTAGAGGGTGTACAACCACGTCTAGGACTCGGCCACGCCGGCATTCCAAATTTATTGAGGGCTCGTGGTCATGGCCAGTAGCTACCATCTCACTATAAGAATGACTCCTCCTCATCAAGCGCTCGGTCGTCCTATATCCAGCTACCTCAGCACGGAGAGAAGTCATGATCCTTGCCACCTACTAGATAGGGGAAAAACATCGGTATGCCTACCAGCTACTGAAGGCTCTCCCACGTCCTAAGAAAGCTCAGCCTGAGTCTTCTCTGAGGGGAGTAGTAAGGTATCTATACATACTCGGTGAATCAAGTCTCGCCACTCATCAACAGTCATTACAAATAAAGGAGAAAACAAGTTAGAAAACTATCAAAAATAAAACCAAGAATAAACGAAACAACAAAAGGAAATAACAACTAAATAATTCTAACTAAAGAAAAGTCGAGAAAGGAGTAGTAACTCACTCGGATCTCTAGGCCTCCAGAAGGGTCTCTAGGATCCGTGCCTGCCACTGATGCTACCACTGACTATCATCCCTCTCCCACATTTGGAGCAATGTGACGGCCTGCGACAGACTCACCATCTCCCCCTAAATCCTGAGAGGGAAACTCCTCTGAGATCAGAGTCACCCTCTCTGCGCTCCACTCCACCCTCTTGGCTCGTAGGATATCCTGAGTGTCATGCCACTCAGAATCACTATCATCCTCCCCACCTATCCCTCTGATCTCCATCTCCTCTGTCTCTCCCCTAGTGAACTCCTCAAACTCGGAGTCCACGTCAATGGGCTCATCATTGTTATGGGAAGGATCGGCAGCAATCCAAGTAAAGGTGCCCGAGGAGCACTAGCTACCCCTCGAGCATGAACCACCCTCCTAACCGCGATGGGGACACCAAGAATAACAATAGTCTAACCCCAGCCTCTAGGACCTCCCTACACCTCACGAATAGATCTATACACTGGCCCCGCTGAGGAAACATGTCAATGTATGGGAGGCCGAACTGTTGTGGTACTCTATCAAAGGGGTGGATCTCCAACTTCCCCGCCTTGTCTACCAGCTTGACTGGTAGTCTGACAAGTAATCAATGTGACAGTCTCCTCTCCCCATAACCCTACCATGGCCTGATAAGGAGTGGCCTCCATGTCTGTAGTGGTCAAAGAGGCCACTGGCTGGTGAGGCACTCTAAGAATGGTCATCCCTGTCCACCTCGCCGCTTGATAACCCCGGGATCCTCTGGCCTCTACACCTCTCCCATACGGAGTGATATGCTCATACACCTAACTCATGACAAGAGTGGGGTGACTCAGTGACTGTCCCTGTAGTCGACCACCCTGTATAAATCATGGTAGGTGGTCCCGAGGATGTCTACTCCCCAAGTGTAAACATGTCCATGGCCCTCAATCTGTGTAATGATGGGGGCCCAGCAATATAAGAGAGTGTCCCCTCCCTTGTCCCTAATCAATATCAAAGCAAGGATGCCCATGATAGCCTTACGGAGCATAGGAATGTCTCGAATCAACAATGGAGCGGACCCTCACCCCCTTCTTTGACCCCATCAAAACAATAACATCCCCCATATAAGTGGCCCACCGAACCACCTGAGATCTTGACACTGCTGTCTTAAGAGACAACTACCTCCCAAGGATCGGAACCCCCAGTATATGGTAAACATCCTCCAGGGTGATGGTCCACTCACCCCTAACTCCCAGGTAATCGAAATTGTTCGATCTCGCATCCCAATATGAAAAAAAGTCACATAATATGTGACTAGCAGGTGCAACATGAGGTACCTGTGCAATCCTCTAAATACCAACCCTTTAAAGAGTATCTCGCTCTACCTGAGTGAGTGCCTCTAACACTACTGAGAGCCAATCACACTCCCTCTCTCGGCTCCATCTAATGTACTCCTCCTTCTTCTACATACACCCAAAAATTAAAAAAGGAGTAAGTTAGTAACAAAATCTGAATAGAAAAGCTAACAAGAACATGTAAAATGCTAAAAATGTGAAAACAAGTAAATAAAGCATATTTTTTTGCATTCTCGCAGAGCGATGAACGCCACCTGTGTAGAGCAAGCGGCTCAGAATCGCCACCTTCTAGGGCGACAGGTCCTACCCCGAACCCACAAAACGGCTCAAAGCCCTAAAATGACCACAAACAAGCAAAATACACCCTTTTAACTAAAATAAGGACCTACCCTATGGGCGCCCCCTAGAGACTCATTTAAAACTAGTATTTTAAAAATAACCCTCCAAGACAAAGATTTTATCATTTCTACATTTTCGGTTTAAAAACAATAAATTGAGAAGAACTAACTCCGAGACTTCGCGGGTTGATGTTCCACTCTCGAGGCATGATCGCTATCTCACCACAAATTTTTTGGCTATACTCTTGTCGAAAACCATCACCATGGGTCCCAGAGCTCAAAAACTATGAAATCAATCCGCGTAAATGAATAGTAAAATGAGTTCATTTTATATATATATATATATATATATATTTTAAAAATTGATTTTAAATGTCTTTCACAGGGTCGGAGCATCGACGGAGGTAAGTTCTAAACCCCGCATAGATGGTAAGTCCTCATTTCATATCATTTTAGTTTTATTTCTCAATTTGTTTTATATAGCTACACTTGAGTCCCCATTTTCATTTTACGAGATAGCAGATTTTGGATGGTGACTTTCTCGACACACGGCATGTCGTATAACTCCTAACTCCCCATTTCGGGACCGCCATACTCAAATCCACTATTTTATGCCTCTTCATGGCTAAGATGCTTCTTCGAGGGGGCAATATGTACGTACCCAAAATTGTAGGGTACTGCACCACCGGAAAGATGTTACACATACCCCAATGATGACATAGGTCTCCTCGCAAGGCATTCGGGATCCATAAAATCTTGCCAAGTATACGTTTGTATCTCGTATGCCTCACCCGGCCTCCATGTGCTTTATTTTGCCCTTTGACCCCCTTTATTCTTACATTTTGGTCTTAAGTGATGAGACCGCCGCCCTGCCTGGGTGGCGGTCTCGTGGCCGCCACCCAAGACAGGCGGTGGTCCCATAACACCCGCACTATGCAGGCGGCGGTCCTATTCACATTTTCCGAAAGTTCTAATGATCGCGCCAAACGTAAATCTTTAATTTCTATCCGCTTTCTTCAACTACTTTGCTTTGCATTTATGTTTTGACGCCCTATGAATAGTTTTTTCACTTTGTTTAATGGTAAAAGAGTTCAATTCCAAGTTACCTTCTAGTGAATGCATTTGCTATAAATAGCCATCTTGTTTTCAAACAAATGGCCCCTCTCCTTCTCTAGTTTAATCATTCAATATTTTGATTTTCTTGCTTAGAATTCCAATAGTTTCATGTTTTGCATCCATTGTTAGTTTTCCTTTGTTGTTTAGAGGTCATTCAATCTTCTTGTTTCATTCTTGCTTCATCGTTGTTCCATGGTAAGTTAGTTTAAAACAAGATAGTTTCATTCTTAGATTGGAATCCATTTAAAGTTACAGGTTTTGTTTAGTCAAAAAGATAGCTTCTAAAACTCTCGGCACATTTTTGTTGTATTCCCGCAATAAATCCCGCTAGGAATTGCATAGTCAAGCTCTGTTCACTTGCACTATCTCTCTCTTACTCGCATTGTATTCGGTCTATATCCAAAAGCTGCCATTGTTTGAGTGCCTTATTTTGTTGATGCTATCACATACATGATTTTCTAGATTCAAGAGAACATGAAAGAATGAGGAGATCACACTGAGGGGACAAAGTCACACACAACTGGATTTACCACTATTCTGTAAATGCCAGGTTTGAGCTATCAAAGTTCTAGTTACAACGTATCAAATAGAGTAGTAAATTAGTTTATTTCAGTCAAAGATCACTCTCAATATCACCAGGAAGTGTGGGGATTGATAGTTTCGAGAAATCGTGATTCATTCCTCACTTCGAGGTAGGATCGAGAGTCTTTCAATCTAAAATAATTAGCTTGCTTAGATATTTAGGATAAATTCACAATCACATGCATAAAATAGCTACACCAGTGCTATTTTGTTTATTTTAATTTTGTTACTATATTAGTTATCCATTTTATAAATATATTAGCATAGTTTCTCTTATTAATTTCATTAAAATACTTCATCAAAAATACAAAAATACATGCATAGTGTAGACATATCTTTCATAATTAGTTTGTTAGTTTTAGTTAAAAGTTGAATCATTTTGTATGACAATCATGGGACCTAGAGAACCCAGAGAATACATATTTGAACTAGTAGTGCCTCAACAAAATCTACCCACAACGCTAGCTGATATAGATCAAGACCTTAGAATACAGGTCTTTCGAGCAACGGAAAACCTACGAGCAATCAGTGAACAACTAAGAGAGTTAAATATCGAAGACGACAAGGCATACACATTCTGGTCAAATCATCCTAACTATAGACTGCCCTGATAGGATATCCACATGACCATACAAGAACCTAAAAGAGAACAAATATTTGGTTATGATCCATTGGTTCTCAAGAGCCAGATGCAGAGACCTTCTTATCGACATGACATAACGGGTTACATATACAAGTTGCTAGAAACCCCGTAAGATATTCTAAGAAGATCGCACAACTCTTGGTACTAAGCATAGAAGCTGAAAAGGCTTATGACCATTGGATAATCAGAATAAGGGATTGATTCTTCACATGACCATAATAGGTCCACAACAACCACAAACTCATGGTTTTGATCCCCAGGTCCCACAACCCAACGGGCCTGCAAGTTAGTTAAGTATTGACACCGGTTTACGAATGCTAGTATTTAGATCCTCGCCACTCCCACCAGATATCATAATGTAGTTCTCAATTGTAACAAGTCCACAACAACCACAAACTCACGGTTGTGATCCCTAGGTCCCACAACCCAATGGGCCTACAAGTCAGTTAAGTATTGACACTGGTTTACGAATGCTAGTATTTAGATCCTCACCACTCCCGCCGAATATCATAACGTAGTTCTCAGTATTAAATATAGAAGCCAATCAATCTAACATCTTCTGGGCTAGACCAAAAAACAACCCATAGTTTACTACAAATCCACTGTACCTCTCATTACCATTTTCGAATGACCTTGTCTATAAATATATACGAAGCACCTACAGGTCACTTCTCACGTATCCAACAGCCAACAAACGGGATCTTGGTAGAGCTCAACATTAATTGAGCTTCCGAACAGCTATTATATTCGAACGATCCATTACACCAATTCAGTTAGGAGGGCCTTCTTTTCCTTAGATTTGAAGATTCCATTATTGCGTATTGAGGATATAAGATTGTCCAATTAGTTTGTCGGATCCATATATATTCCACATTCATCACCTGTCTCGACACAACCTCGGGAGGTTGGGTACAAGGAAGAGGTACTTGTAGATTCCCATGCTTGCATGTCACTTTTCCATCGTAAAAATCCTCAAGGGGAATAAAACCCACTAAAACCATTGTTTGTATTACACAAAGTAAGGAATTGAAAGAATATTACCCATCCTGCAATATTTCTTTAGTGAGGCACCAACCCCTAAAACTTTGTTGATATGACTCACAACAAAGAAATCCTATGAATATGACTCATCAAAGGAGATTTTATACAAGAATGACCACTAAAAATATGTTGATCTCACACTTGATTGTGATCCAAATGCATCTCCAAACACATTAAACCCTCACAAGACAAGCACTCTCCTAACCCGCTCAATCTCTTCTTCATCATGGGCTGAGTTTATAAATATTATTTAAAACAATATCCTCCAAAAATTCTTCATTTATTCATAGGTATTTTCATCTATGTTCTTAACCCCTCTTCACTGTTCTTCACTCATTTATAGGTTGTACTTTTATCCCATGCACATCTAGTCACAAATGGCCAATATAACAATAATACCCTAGGTCTACCATGAAAAATTAGTTCGGTCAACCCAAAGAAAAATATAACAAAAACATCATATAAACATCATCAAATGACCCAAGTAGGTCAGCAGGGGTCAAGACACCACCAACAAGCATCAAGATGCACAAGCTCAAAACAATCTTCTAAAGCTCCAAGGTCTTAAATTAAAAATTTATGGTTCTGTCATCATCATGAAACATGATAACAACATATAAAAATCACCAATAGTCTCAAGAACTACTGAAACATCCATTTTTACCACGAAACACTCCAAGTAAGTAAGAAAACCCTACTAGGTCTTTAATTCCCATAAAATAAGTCATGAAGAACGACCAACTTTACTTAGAAAACTCATCATCAAGACTCAAGTAGTATACCATTGGAAATAAATCTGAATACTATTTTTATAACAACTCACTTTTTCATCCAACTCCAAGTGGAAGACCTCCAAACAACTCAAACTATGCAACTTCTCCAAATTGGCTTCAAGACCCCAAAACTAGGTCTTCAAAACTGAGCTTATTCCCATATCAAAGCACCTCATAAATACACAAACCATGCACCATTTTAAATTAATATTAATTTAATTTCCATACCATATTACACTTCCTTCCAACCCATAGTGTAAGGCCTTTAATCAAGACAATATTTGAAACTCGCTCATTCAGTCAGTAAGGAGTCAAGAACCAGTCTTGAGATAAACAAGCACAAACTCCTCCAAATAAAATTCCCATCTAAACAAACCCCTAGAAAATATACATTTCACTTTTACCAACATGTAAAATCACTAAGAAACATATTCCATGTCGAGAAATATCACCCAACACACCTATTTCAATCACCTTATTGTGCAGGCAAGCCAACTAGGGTTTTCTAAGCCAGTAGGTCTTAAAATGAAAACCACTTCACCATATCAAAAAAACTTGAAGACATCATATCATGTGTCTAATAATTATCCATTACCATCAAATGTATTAACAACAAACAAAATTATCAACCTCACTTCAAAGCACAAGACTTTCATTTTAGCCCTTAAGGCCAAAATCGGTAGGGTCACTTTGAGAACATGTATCTTCCATTTTATCCACTGTACCTAATCATATATTTTCATTTCTTTGTATCATATCTCTAAAGTATTTTGGAACAATTAACTTTTCATCCTGGAATTTCCATCGCATCCCTAAAACTGAAAAAATCACAAAATTAGGGTTTTTCTCTCTTCCCAAAACAGATGGAATACCAAACCACCACAAAAATGAGCCTAGAGGAATCATCTTCAACCGTAATGCATCAATTTTACTTTAAAATAAATTTTTGATACCATACAACTCACTTCTTCTAAGTCGGTTTAGAACTAGGGTTTCATGAGGGTTAAAAAGTTGTTTGGCTTCTTAACAATTTTTCATAAATCTCTCGACAATCAAAAACTTTGTTCCACTTGTAAAATATTCTTAATTGACATAATTGGATATTCCAAATATCTTATGCTCCCATGCAAAGAAAATAGTCCATAAAGAGCATATAAAATACAAGATTTACCTCAAATCTTCACTCTTGCAAACCAGCTTTTACCAAAACTTCATAGATTGCAAAACATTATTCATTTTGACATGAACCTTTTCGTGAAGAATCATGAAAACATGCTCTAACTGCTCAAACTCGCCACCTTTCTCAAATAGATGTAAAACTCTTCAACCACAACAACTTACCTATGATTTTTTATCTTGTCTTCACTATATTTCTTCCAAAGGACCTCATACATGTACTATACCTCTAAAAATTAATATGATAAGCCTTGTACACTTCATGTATAGTTTCACCATATTTATCCCATGGTTACCCATGACTTCCTTTCTTTATTTCTAAAACTACCATACCATACCACATGCTCTAGGACTAGGAATAGGCCTAGAATGACCTGACTCAAGCATGTCAACCCATGAACTAACCATGATTACTTAATGCAGACACTTATACACCTTCGACACATCATTCCAAGCTTATTTGAGCTCATCAAATTCGTATACCACCTTAGGAGGACTCATACTATGACCATGCTCCAGAAACCATTAAACTTCACAAAAATATGTCTCTATCAATCAACCTTTATGTCAGACACTAAAAGAGACCTCATGGGGAATCATATGACCTCTACACACCCTTTTCCATCAATGGATTTGACATCAATGACAACACCTAGACACAATGACCAACAATCTCCCCCTTTTTCATTGATGACAACCACCTTCAAACATTGATGGAAACCAACAAGACCAAACACATGTATGACCTCATTTACATGTTTCTTATACTTCTCTCCCTCTTTGAAATCTATGAAAAAGATACAATGATAACTAGACATGGAAAATGATAACACAAGATAATACATAATGGAAAAAATGCACAAGACACACTTAATTGCTCAAATGAATCCCCTTTAGATCGTACTTTTTCTTTTCTTGTCTTAAACAACAAAAATGAAAGATCCATCGACCTGATAAATGCCTCCACAACAGCTCCCCCTTAGTGTATACTCTCCAATTTTTCTTAAAATATTCTATAAACCACCATCTAGGCTTGTTCCATGCTCAAAGCTCAAGTTTTTCCTCTAAGCACTAACAATATCACTTTTAGGATTGATGTCCATAAATCACATTCTCAAACATAAAATACTAACTTTATCAATGATCTAAAATCATGCCATTCATATGAATCACTATCTAGGTGCTCCCCTATCCTCATAACATCATAATTTCATAGAAAAATCAAATACAATGTCACATACATTGAATTCAAGTCATGAAAGTGGGTCATTGTGAATATCACACCTTGAAGTAACTCTTTAGAGATATCTCGCCTCATTCATTTGAAGTCTAAGTATACCTATAGCTTATATATATGATGATCAAATAGACACATCTCCCCTACAATTTTTATTTTATTAGAACCATTTCTCTTATACTCATAGTTCATACACTTTTAACACATGCTCATCTCCTAAGATAAGTATACTAGCTATATCTTAGTCCTTGATTCATGGATTTAATAACCTTTAAGAAAAAACTTGGCATCAACCTTGGAGACTCAATCAAATTTCATAATGATCCTTTTCCTTGTAAACTCTTCATATTATCCTGCAATTGTCCTCAAGACATGGCAACATAGACTTACTCTTATAACTCATTGTGAATGATAACATTTTGATCTCGTGTTCAAGCATTATGGAATACATGTACCTTCACTAGGAGATCATGTACTCACTTACAAAATCTTGAAGATCTTCATTTATGATAAGGGTATAGATATATAGACTTATGAGCAATATTCACTTCTTGAGACATATCATGGCAACCCTCATATTTATAGAGAAATATTTAACTCGAGCATATTGTACTAACAAAGGAACACAACCTTTTCAAGATTCATGACATGATGATTAACATCTACACATACTTGTAGCATGGTATTACCATCATTCTTTTTCAGTCTTGATATTCTTCCTCTAAATGATGATATCATATTTTGTGTCCCCAAGATTTCTTTTAGAAATATTGGGGTACCTCTTTAAATTTTTAAGTTTTAAAAACTTGTGATGAATTGTGTTCTTATTTTTTTATATTTTGGGTTGTTGTTTAATATATTTAGGTTATCACCTTAACTCATTTGGGTTGTTAGAGTGCATGATGATTCTTCAAGAGGTTACAGGAAGTTTCTTGGGGGTGATTTATGAAATACCCATGTGCTTAAAATTCCCTGAAAATCCTTAAAAAGTAAAATACTTTCTCTCCTAAGTTATCGGGTTTCTCAAAGTGCCTTACTTAGAAGTAACAAGTTGTCCATATTCAAAACCCAATTTGTATAGTGGTCCTTCTTTGTGTTGTTTTGAAGTGCTTTTTTTTTCCAAAATCAATAAGTAAAGTAGTTTTAAAATAACACAGAACTGGCTTAGTTTCTATAGTTTAGCACTAAGCTCAAATGCTTATACTTGTCTTATTCATTGCGCTAAATTGATATACTCTTACTTGCCTTATTATTAAGACAAGTAAAGTCGTTCTTAAAAGCTGATAAGTTAACCCTATTCATTGTGCTAAACTCCTACCCCATTTCTTGTCCTATTCATTGTGCTAAACGTGAGTAGCTTTACTTTCATGAAAGTTAATATAAGTAAAGTAATTCCAAAAATCCACATAACTAGTTACTTAAGTTATCGGTGAATTAGAACTACTTTACTTCTCTTAAAATTAACAAAGTAAAGTTGTTTTATAAAGCCACCTAGCAGGAGAGTTAACATGGCATTTTTACGGTTATTATTTAATGACGTGGAAAATATAAAATATCTAAGTAATTCCACCTAGAATCCATGTGTTTTCTTGTGGAGAGAATTTTTGGTCTTCCAAACCCCAAGCAACTTCAAGTGATCAATTGAGGAAGAATTTGCACAAATTGACTCCAACCCATTTGCAAGAGAGGTTAGTTTATTGTTTTTCTTCTTTCTTTCCTTGGTTTTCTTTCCTCTAGTGTTGGGTTTTTATTCTAGGTTTTGTTTTTCCTTTTGTTTTTCTTTTTTCTTCTGTGTTCTCGGGAAATGGTTTAAAATTGGGGCATTTCGGTTAGTTGGGATTAGGGTTGTGTAGACACCAAAATTGGGTCACACTCCCCTTGGTCCCCTTTCAAATAACCAACTTACACACATTCACCTAACCATGACCCTTATACCCCACATTAATATTAATTTAATTATTTACAATTAAATTAATACTCATCCTCACTTCATTCATTATTTAATTACCTCAATTAAAATCAATTTCCACCTCACCTAGACACCTCGCCATAGAACTATTCATAGCATGTTTCCATAACTAACTAAGACTTTGCCCTACTTACCTTAATGAACTAAGACTTAGTATAACCCTAAAGGCACATACCTATTATCTTTCTAACCAAATTCCCACTTATCTAACCGAAACATTCCACTTAGACCCGACAACAACTAACAAATCTGGAAAAAGATAGCCAAGATCTGTTATTTTAGGTAACCTAGGATATCCCACCTTAACCGATGTTGGTCAACCTGAAATCGGTGCCAGTCACCCTAAACCATCGTCGGTTACCATATAACCATTTTGGTAACCTTGTTTGAAAGGTTAGACACATTCTCGAGTTTTGGGAGCAAAGGAGATCTACATGCAAGCAAAAACCAAATCTCTTTCACACACCAGTGCAATCATAACCAAAGACAACTATTGATTAGAAGGTTTTGCATTCATAGGAACACTCCGAGAAGCACTGTTATGACGTTGATCACCATTTCACTCACCACAATCCAACCATTGAACCTACACAATAGTAGTGTGTCTCTAACCTGCACCACTTCATTTCTATTCAGTTTATAGGAGTTCTTCACCTTTTGTTTATCAACCATCAGCTATATTTTCACCCTACCACTATTTCCTTCTTGTGAACCCAACCATTCCCATCACTCATACCCCTTTTAATCACCTCTGTCTACCCTTGAGCACCTCTGAATATTCCCAACATCTCCCCAAACCTAAACCAACTCCTCACCATCATTGATCTAGTCTCAGAAAAATCCCCAAAACCATGAACTATTAAGTTATTACAAGCCCGCAATAACCATCGTCGGTCCTTAGAAACCATCGCTGATCATACCAGATCGATGTCGGTCTCGTATTTGGCGGTCCTACTAATACCAGATCCTAATAACCCCTTTTAAGTGATTTAAATGACCTTAATCCGAATCGACCTTGACATGTTCCAATACCTTAGTTGTTTACCTTATTTCCATATCTAATCATAGCCTAGCCTATTATGTTAGATTTTCTTATTGTATTTGGATGAGATACCTAAATCATATCAACTATAGTAGGATTCTATTTACTTACATTTTTTCTTGCATTAAAATGTGGGTTGACTACCACCGAGGAAGTATCACACTTCCTGGATCTATCACACGCTAGGCATCCCACTGACATATATTATTTAATCCTCTTTTTGTGGTCTTGTTGTGTATTTCAGGTAGTTCCTCCTAGCCAAAAGGAAGCTCTCACACCAAGATTGGATCAAGAATTTAGAATACACGCAACAACCTTCAACCGACCATTACAACAGTATTCCTCCTTGGCCCACACCCTTATTTGTTTCATCCAAAACATAAAGAAAATGGTGAAACATTTTGGCACACCCAGTGGGACCCTCTCTTGGGTTCATTGCATTTTCTTCATATAGGGAAAATATTTTTGTGTGTTTCTTTCATTTCAAAATTACACATTTAATCTTCTCCCTGGTAATATTCCTTTCTTCTAATTGTCTAAATGACATTTGTCATTTGGGGCTTAAAATGAACCACTTCTTCTTTCTTGCATTGCATTAGTGAAAAATCATCCCTCTTCCTATTCATCATTTGCTACATCGAATATCATATTTCGATTTGGGTATTAAAACACTTGCATTGCATTCTAATTTTGTGCATTATAGCTCACATTAAAAATGAGGGAAACCTATACGCTGGAAGTCATGCCCAGCTGATGGTTGACACAATTGAACCATAGAAAGCACTTGCTTCTCTCTCTTTCTCTTGCCAAACTGCACAAAAATTTGAATATACACACCTTCTTAAATGACATCTTACTTGGGAACACCTGTCAACAATCACATGATTAGAGGATTGATAGGTAATCCCCAGCTAGTTATCTTTGTCCAGTACCCCATCAAAGGAAGGACCACCCCGCCATAACATAACCTGAAACCTCACCCTCTAGATTTCCTTTTTTGTAGGACACCTTCCCAACCAAAAACTTTTTTCTGAATTCACGTGTCAGTCATAAATAGCATAAGCTACAACAAATATAAAATTCACTTTTAGGACTACGTGTTTTCATAGCTTTGTGCTTGACTTGCGTTTTGAGGTGAGAGGATATGTTTTCTTCATCTTTATTTTTCCTTTCACACTCTGCCATCATAGTTGGAGTATTCTAACTTTTTCTAAGTGTGTCAGGGCCTCATCCTATCATACCCAGGCTTCTGGGTTGATTCTTCATACAATCTAAATTCACAACACCTCATTTTTCTTCATTCTTCAGATTTCACAGTAATCGGCATCGGTCCTAAGACCGTCGTCGGTTTACATCTGACTGGCATCGATTTACCAAATCGTCGGTTCCTTGTTTTGTTGGTCAATTTATCCAGAGAACACTCATCTCACCTTCTTTTCGTCTAAAAGTTTCTATGTGTCACCATACTCTCTATATTCTGATCATAGTCCTCCAATACAGTCTCCCTGTCTAACAATCACCGCCGCTTTACTTTATTTTTTTTGAAACTTTTATTCTTCACAAGAATTCAGCATCAGTTTGTGAAACCGGCATCGGTCACCCTGTTTTGATTTTTATCAAAATATTTACCCAATTTTCCCCTCGAAATCTATTTTTCCCATCTCTGCTGTCCCCGTGTTATTTATAGAGTACAGTTCACCTGATTTACATTGATTCACATGGTGTTGACTCACGCAGCCAAACTAACACCCTCATGTTTCATGCTAGCCATCAGCCACTCCCACCTAGTCCATCACCACCGTCCATTCTGTCACCTATGGATCCGACTCATCTTATCCCCATCACCATCGGTGATGAGTATTTTGTGAGACTCCTCGACCAAAATCCCGCTTCCCTCCAGTACTACCTTGCTCATTCTTCCACCCAGATTCCTCAAGACAATTAATATACAACATGCCCGTATCTATCCCTCCGGCTCTAGCCCCCACTTCTACGTCAACTAGCACCAATTTAGTGCTACCATCATCCACTTTATCACATGTGGTGTCTCATCTAAATCCCACAACATTATAACCGCAGCATCTATGTCATCGATCACACCCATGACATCGATTGTCCCTCCGACAACCCCTATGAGTCTAGCTCCATTTGCACCTCGCCACTTCCCATATACCCGTTGCATCGCAACCACCTCCAATGTTTCAGAAACTTACACCCCTTTCCAAAACCTCATCCTTTCTATCCCATAATCCTTACCCATAATCACCATTAGAATCATTACAACTAATCCACCCGCTTACACATACTACCAACAACCCCCGACCTCATCTATTGTTTATGTTGGTTATGTGCCACCCACATCTATTCCTCCTACGTAGTTCTCATATTCAGCGCCACCATATACCAACGCATACCACCTACCTCATACCTTCAACGATCAACCCCCTTTTTCTCAGGGGGCACCCATTCATCCCAACCTACTAACGACCTCATTAAAATGATGATGGAGAAGATGCAGACCTTAGAAGCATCTATTTCTGCTCCCGTAATTCTTTAACATATGATGAAATTTGTAATGAGCCTATCCATCCATCTATTCCCATTCTTCCTTACCCAGTGCATTGGGAAATGCCTAAATTTAATTGCTTCAATAGTAAAGAAGACCCGCAGCAACACTTGCGGTCATTCAAACATGGGTGTTACCTAATCACCCACAATGATGCTTTGCTCCTATGAACTTTCTCAATGTCTCTGATAGAACCAGCATTGGATTGGTACAAAGAACTACCCGACATTCTATATATTCCTTTAATCAATTATCCCAAGCTTTCCTAGATCATTTTTCAATCAATGTTACCAATAAAGTCACCATGACCAATCTCTATTCAACCCGGCAAAGATACAAAGATGAATCTATCACATAATTTGTTTCCTGTTGGTGAAGTCTTATTAATCAATTGATGTTCGAACTACCTTAGACTAAACTTATTGAGTTGTTCACTAGAACTTGCACCAGATACATCTCACCAAATCTTTAAGTCCAAACCTTCCAAACCTTTGATGAAGCGTTCACCATGGCCCGAAAAATAGAAATTTGTGCCATTGAAGAAAAGAAAATCCAATTACGAAACAATAACATCCCATTCAAATAAAATGATTCTTATTCATCTTCAAAACCCCAAAATAACTATTCAAAGCCCAAAGGATCTTATAACATGGTAGTCCTCAAGGCGGGTCCACCTCATCCTTCTAATCAAGCCCAACCTTCTTCTAATCTTTCTCTTATCCAGGCCTTTCAGCTTTAGCGAGAGTAGGGGAAGTACACTTTGATCAAAGAGCCCTATTATTCGGTCTTGGAAAACTTATTAAATCTAGATCCATTAAACTTCCTCCCATAAAACTTCATACATTTTTTGACCCCATCTGCCTTATGCATGCATGGTATAAAGAACACGACTACTGTAATTATCATCACGTTAAAGGACATAGTGATGGTAACTGCATAACTTTTAAAAACATTGTTCAAGAGATGATAGAAAATGGAGACCTTGTCGTAGACAACCCGAATGCGCCAACAAATTAGAATTTTCACATCTTCAAAAATTCATTCCCTAATCATAAACCATCGTCTAATCAAAATAGCAAACCTTCATCCAAAGAACAAAGAACATCCATGAGGTTCACGCCATTTTTGATATCATGCCAATTTTTCCTCAAAACCTACCTACTTCATCTATTGAGGAAATATTGGCACAAGATTCTCCACCCACAGAGGATCATACCTCTTCTACTCCTCCACACACAAAGGATTCCCCCTCCTCTCCCCTTTATCTCACATAGTAACCCACACATGTTACCGATGTTGTGTCAAGATCTACTTCTCAACCTTCTCGAATCACAACACTTGTAATTCTCTCATCCATAAAAGAATCATCATTACCTTCTCCTCCACCGAGAGAGAAGTCTACCTCACCTGACCTATTATCTCTCCTACCCATGAGATATCCTTCAAATATGTCACTACCTAGTCAGGGATAGTTCTCCCCTAGCATCCCAGGACCCTATTAACATGATCTCGGCTCTCTTACCTACAGAATCTGAGGCCAACCAATTCCTTATCTCATAGACATATTTTACAGGGATTTCCACCTAACCTATTCCATCCTCTTCTTCAGTAGTCCCATTTTCACGGTTGGTCGATCATTTGGATTACGTTGATCATTCCATGCTCTGGGGATGTCTTCAGCTCCCCGTTTCGACCCAAATGCAAATGTTTCCTGAAGATACTTCCATGATCTACCCAAAGGTATTTTTGGCAACCAAAACTACACTGACCATGCCGATTGAAACAAATTCCTCTTCATCATCCCTACTTCCATCCAAACTTCTACCCATCACTATAACTATTCCCAAACCTAAAAACCTACCCACACTTATCTCCCCACCCATATCTAGACCCATCACTACTTTGGGTGTTATGCCGACATCAATCCTTACTCATCCACCTATCAAATTGGACTTATCCGCATCTTCTAAAAGCCATAAGAGCATTATCCTCCCACCTAAAAAGAAAACCCAACCCTCTAGGCCATGCACACTGGTCTCGCCTACTACACCCTTTTCACCTTCCCCCTTCCATCCATCCTAGGGCCTCATCCATCAACCTTGACCAAAAATCTCATACCCAAGACCGATCAAAATATAAACAACCTACTTACTACATCACGAGCCTTTGTTACACCTCATTCACCCAAAAACCAAACTCCCTCACCCTCACCCATACACTTCTTTCCACCTATACCTCCACCAGTTAATATAACCCCAACCTTTCCTATACAAATCCAACCAATGCCACCTACCCCACCTCTACCAACCACCTCCACCGTAACTCGGTTGCCCCCATGGGTAACCCATCCTCTTCCACCATTTGTTTTCCTTCTTCATCTCGTACTCCCATGTCACCTTTACCCAAGAAGGTGCAACCCAAAGCTAAGAATCCACTACCCTCTACTAAGGTATTCAAACCAACCAAACCTTCCATCGCCAGCTCTTCTACCCCACCTTTACCCAAACAGATGCTAAGCAATACCTAAGACCACTCCACATACCAAACTAGTAGACCAACCCATTCCCCTCTTGTAAAGCCTCTTCCTTCACAATTAACCACACATGTACCCAAACCCACACTCACCTCTCATTGTGATTGGTTAGCGGGGTCCTACACCAACATTTTAACCAATCTCTTGGAGACTACCACCGCTTCGACCTTATGATCCTCTCAAACCCAAACCAAAAGGGTTTGATGAAACCAAGATTTGTGCCTATCATCATGTGCCAGGACATGATGTTGAAAATTATAAGGCTCTAAAGACTGTTCTTCTTCAAATTTTTCCTCCTGAACAAAATTTCGATGATGATGACCTTCTTGATGAGGACCATGTTCCACCTTCACTGTCACCACACATCATTGTCCTTTAACATTCAATGACCAATATCTCCACCCCCACAACCATTTTTCCCACCTCCAAAATTTGAGATCAACATGGTCCATATTAGAGAGTTGGCCAAACCACCACCCAAATGTCAATGTGCCCTACTCATTTCACAAGGCTCTTATCCACCGCTAGGATTTTTCCCCTCATGTCATTATACCTTTCATGACACACCCTCTCCATCCACCTCCCCTCATATTAACATGGTTCACATTGCTACCCGCGCTCAAAAAGACAAAGGAAAAGAAAAATCAACTAGCCCATCAACCAACCTTATACCCAATATACCATCTACACCCACTCCCAAAATCACCATCTCGCAAACCTACATACCCTATCTCTGATGGGGTCACCCATCACGCAATGATAAAACAATTACATCAGTATCCTCTAAAGATTTTTTTGTATAATCTCATCCAGACTTCTGAATCCCATAGACAAGCCCTTATCGAGGTTTTACAATCCATTGAATTTCTACCCAATGACCCCACACTAGTAGCCTCTATTATCACCCCTCACCATGTGGCCTCATACTACCCAAATCACCTCCTCCTTCTAGCCCCACGACCACTCCTCACGTCGTTACCCCCTCAGCTTCTCTGATGAGGAGATTGTACCTCTCCAATCAAATGACCCTGATCCCACCCTATTCATTTATGTTTATATTGATAACATACGCATACGACATGTCATGATTGATGGTGGTGCTAGCATTAACATCATCTCCTCCCACACATATAATCAAATGTGTATTCCTTCTAATTGTATGCATAATAACCCAGTTATGCTACGCTCCTTTAACAATGCCATCACCTCCACCCTTGGCACTATTATCCTTCATGTTTGTGTAGGCCCTCGCATTGTCTCGGAACTATTCTACATCTTAGAGGGGGAATTCCAGTATAACCTATTACTCGGCAAACCCTGGATTCATGTCATGGGTTGTGTCCCTTCAACTTTACACCACTATGTAAAATTTGAGCATGGGGGACATACCTACACCATCCCCATTGACTCGTTCCCATTCAAAACCTGTAACATGTTGTACCAGCCCAACGATGTGCTTGTACCAGTCAAGGCATATTCCACTACCCCCACTTCACCCTCATCCACAAACCTACCCACCAATGCTGACACCGCCTCCCACATCTAACCCTATTATTCCTACTACCACCACAGCCTCTACAACTGACTCATCTACTTCCCAATCATCTAGTGAGTCATCTATCCCTGCTACCCACATATCGACTACTGATCCCTTAGAAGTTTTTTTCAATGCCTCACTCTAGGGGGAGTACCACCTATACAATATCGACACATTCCTCACTCTACAAGAGTACGGAACCCATGCCAACACCCTAGCTATGACTACCACATAGGTGAGGTTTTTCCTTACGGTCCTCCCCACCTTCACACTAATCTAACATATGGGGGACTTGATATTGCCACCTATTCACCCAAACCTCCATCCCAAACACGACCATTTTCACCTGGCCTATAATCCCTTACTAATCTCCATTTCACCCACACCTTCCTCCACCATTGTGCATGGAAAGGTTTTGTCTTCAGTTTTTACAAACAAGGCCGCCATATTTTCATCTCCTATACCACCCGTAAACACAATGATCGTAGTGACATTGGCTTTGACGCACCACCTCCCAAGAAGGCCCATGTCGACCTCATTGAGGAAGACAAACCTTCTCCACCTCATTCACCCACGTCACCATCTTCACCCACGGAATCCATAGATCCCGAATCTATTCCTCCTAACTTTTTTTTTTTTCATAAACACAATTTCCTAGGACCTATAACCTATCAACGTGATGGTGAGGCTCCCTCTTCTCTCCCATTCCTGTATCCTGACATGATCAATGATGATACACCTTCTATTAATGTCATTCAATGTTAGGATGATGAGTCCATCCTCACCTACCTTAGTGCGAAAGAATCTTATATTCACCGGTCATTACCCTCTGAGACACAAACCATGTTGAATGAATCGATCATTGAAATCAACATTAACACTCACAATGACCCGCACACTCTAAAGATAGGCCAATATTTAGATGCTCCCGAATAGGTAGCTTTTACCTCTTTTCTTCTGGGACCATAGTAATGCTTTTTCCTTTTCTATGCCGATATGCCCGTATTGACCCAAA
This sequence comes from Taxus wallichiana var. yunnanensis, assembly GCA_018340775.1. Lineage (NCBI taxonomy): Eukaryota > Viridiplantae > Streptophyta > Pinopsida > Cupressales > Taxaceae > Taxus > Taxus wallichiana. The sequence goes on along the minus strand of CM031244.1, from coordinate 425,294,135 downwards.
ATTGTGGTCCACAATATCGTAACCATTCCCGATGCCAAACATCAAACAAAAGCTACGAAAATACATCCTCATGTTGCTCTTCTCCGTCAAAGAAGAACTCCAGCACTTTCTTTGAGTTTCTTCATCCTACCCATTGATTATCCCCAATGGATTTCTAACATCATTCCTATCACAAAGGTGACAAGGGGACTCTTTGCGTGCATTTCAACCTAGTTCGTCCCAAAGATGACTTTCCTCTACCAGGTATTGACCAACTAGTTGATCTCACCATTGGCCATGAGATGCTATCACTCATGGATGGTTTCTTTGGTTATAATAAAATATTACTTACTCCAGAAGATCAACACAAGACTACCTTCATCACCCCTTGGGGGACCTTCTACTATCAATTCATGCCTTTTGGCCTTTAAAATGTTGGTGCTACATATCAACGAATCGTGACTTATATCTTCCATGACATCATGTATCGCATATTGAAAGATTACGTAGATGATCTTCTTTCCAAATCCAAACATCGATCCAAAACACCTAACCATCCTTAAGGTCATATTTGACTGCCTCATCAAGTATTGTGTTCGTCTTCAACCAAATAAGTGCATCTTTGTGGTACTTTCAGGAAAACTCCTTTGTTTCATCATTTCTTTGTGTGGCATAGAAGTCGATCCTACTAAAGTAAAGGCTATTCTAGAAATACCTCTACCTACTAATCTCTGTCAACTTCGAATCCTGCAAGGTAAGTTACAATCCATTCGTCATTTTATCTCACAGCTTTCGACCACTATCAACCATTTCATCATCTTCTCAAGAAGGATGTTTCATTCAAATGGGATGATGAATGCCATAAATCCTTTGAATCCTTAAAACAATACCTTCTTCAACCACCAATGCTCATTCCTCCTAAGGATGACTAACCCTTTTACCTATACATTTCACCACTGACCATTCTTTAGGTGCCATGCTTACTCATCATGACGAGAAACACAGAGAGCAAGCAGTTTATTACATAAGCCATACCCTTCTAGACTACAAAACTAGATACACCCACGCCGAAAATCTGCTTAGCCTTAGTTTTCATCGCCACCAAACTCCGCCATTACCTACTCAACCACAAAACCTTCATTGTTACCAATACTAACCCCTACACTATATGTATGCCAAACCCTATCAACATCAATGTGTCACACATTGGCTTATGCTTCTTTCTGACCTCGACCTCAAATTCATTCATCAAAAGTCCATCAAGGGCCAAGCTATCACTGACCAACTAGTAGACACACCTCTTTTTGGGAATCAACCCTCTAACTTCAATTTCCCAAATGAATCCATAGCTACCCTCTCCTTAGACGAACCCGCTTACCAAATGACACTCTTCTTCATGGCTCCAAGTGTCAGCATGGAGGTGGGGTTAGTGTTATCCTCATTCCTCTTGATGGTGAACCTATGCCTTTATCTTTCAAACTAGATTTTATTATACAAATGATATTATTGAATACGAAGCACTCATATTGGGTCTCCAGGTTGCTTATGCCTTAAATGTCAAGTCAATCAATATCTTTGGTGATTCCCAATTGGTAGTAAACAAATTCAATGGTATATACCAGTTTCATAATGAGATACTTCAAAAGTATAAACATCATGTCGACATAATTTTGACTACCTTTAACTGCATACTTACGAACTTCAAACCACCCCATGTTCTACCAATAAATTTGCAGATACCATGGCCTTCCTAGCTTCTCAAATACCTTCTTCACCGCCGACTCTAAAATCTTTGTCACAATAAAAGGTTACAATCACCCTCTTATTTACCATGTGGTCCACTCTACGGAACCATTGCACCTGACCCACGTGACCTTTGGTATAAGCATTTTGCGAGACTATCTTTCCCTTTCTATTCTACCTCTCGATCTCACTCGTAATGGAAAACGTGCCTTTCTTAAAAGTTTCTCTTGATATGTCATCATGGGTGGTCTTCTTTATAAGCGCGGCTTCGATGGTATTCTCTTACGATGCCTTACAAGTTCTAAAATTTCCTACACCATCAAGAAAGTTCATGATGGAATTTTTGGAGGTCACTTCAGTTGTTTAGCTATCACTAAATGCATTTTTCACCTTGGCTATTATTGGCCAACCCTAAACCGTGGATCATTGTGACTATGTCAAATGTTATATAAAATACCAACAACATGCTAATCTTCATCACACACATGGCCATGCTTTTCAGTCATACTAGACCTTTGGCCTTTCTCTCAATGGGGCTTGATCTTATTAGTGAGATCAATCCCCATTATTCACAATGCCATCAATGGATTATAACCGCTACTAAATATTACACTAAATGGGTAGAAGTCATCCCCTCATTTCTACAAAATCGAGAAAATATGTGATTTCATCAACCATCACATCATTTGTCACTTTGGAGTCCCTCATTGTCTCATCACTAATAATAGAAAACAATTCAAAAACAAAACCCTACGTAAGTTACGTGATGCTTTTGGCATCCAACTCAGTTTCTCATCACCTTACAACCCAAAACCAATGGCCAAGTAGAATCAACCAATAAAACCTTAATCAAAATTCTTACGAAAGTAGTTTACAATACTAGGAAGGATTGGCATACGCACATTCCTTTCTCCTTGTGGGCTTATCGCACTAGTATTTGCACTTTGACTAGCTTTCCACACCTTTTTCTCTAGTCTACGGTACCGAGGCTATCTTGCCTCTTGAAGTCCAGATTCCATCTCTCTGCATCTCACTAAGAGACATGCTCAACGACGATGACTTTTGCCAGGATCATTTGGTGCAACTTGAGTTATTAGATGAATGTCATCGTAATGCTCTTGACCATCTCCAAATCTACCAAAAATGTATCAAATGTGTTTACGACAAACGTGTCCATGAACGAACCTTTTAGGACAACGAACCTTGTCCTAAAGGAAAATCAACATGTAACCAAAGAGAGAAAATTAAACAGGGAAAATTTTCTCCTAATTGGCTTAGACCCTATATCATTACCCATGCCTATGGATCAGCTACTTATCATTTGTCTTCACTCAAGGTAAACCCAAATCCTAGCCCCTCAATGCCTTGCATCTTTGACTATTTTATTATTGAAATCAAGTCCTACATCACCTTTCGTCTATTGACCACTCGTCCCTTGAGTGTCATTCACCTTCCATATTACCCATTTTTTAGGAGCAATGACTAAACAAGAATCATGTGATTATCGGTCACCTTTCAGCCTTATCTTCAATATGAGTACCATGGCTCTACTCATGTGGTAGCATGATTCTCATGGATAATTTTCGTATTTAAAAAAAAAGATGAAATCTCATGGTCGTTCATCACTCGAAACTACCTCTTTCATAGTTAACATCTGTGTGTTATGGTTTTTTCTTCTAAAAACGAACCTAATCTTCCACTATAGTCTTGTCCATGACTTAAAATGTCCAAAAATAATAATAATAAATAAAAGAAAATAAAAATGGGATTCAACTCCTTGAGTCAAACTTCTAGAAAAAAGATGACTCCCTCAAAAAGGGACATCTCTTCTCTCTATCTAGCTGCTATAAATAGACTTCTCCCTTGAAGGAAAACTATATAAAGTCATTGCAAAATACAATAAAATGTTCAAAAGCTTCCCACATCGATCAACTTCACAAAGACCTCAAGGATAAAATCTACTCATCCCACATAGAATTCCCGCATCGATCAGTCTATCAAAACAAAAACAAAAGTCAAAGCAAAAAGAAAAAAAGATTAACTTTTTCGTCATGGATTTTCCTATTTTGATCTTGGGTCTCTTACCAAATAAACATGCTATCTCACACTAGGTTACGCTTAACCATCCACTTTCACCTCATTTCCTTTTGTGCCCTCATTTTCTCTCTACTCAAGGGACTTGCCACAAATGTGACATTTCATGATCATGTGACTTTCTTCACCTTTAGAATAGTCCATTATGCAATGCCTTTAGGGTCTTACGTTCATAAGCCCATCTTGGGTATGGTAGACTCATTAGGTTTCTTATCAATTAAGTGGCTGTTTTACCACCTCTTACCATTCGTCTTCCTCATTACTTATCAATTACCCTATACAAGACCAGATCATCGATGCGTAAATTTTAAATGTCTCAACCATGCCTATAACCTAAATTCAACCATGTCTATGACCTAACTTGACCATGCCTACAACCTAAATTCAAGAATGCCTATGACCTAACTCAATCATGCCTAAAATTCACCAACACATCCCCCTAATTCCTCATATTCTTCCCTAGCCTATGGGAGAAATACATCGGCCTGAGGCCCCTTTTCATTGGGGCTATGTAGGCACCACTTCAAGGGTATGGGGCCCTTGAAGGTTAGCTCAACCACTCTTCACCCTAACCTATTTTCTCATTGAAACATACCTACAAACCCAACCTACCCCTACATTTCCTTTGTTACATCTTAGGAGTTGTTATTTTACCTATACCTTGGCCTTACCCGTGCCATGACCTATTTTCCTAAACTTGACCTACTTGGTGTGACCATTGACCTTATGTACTCACTATACCTTGTGATGTTGTTACCTATGTTGTTTTAGCCTAACAACCATACCTTGCCTATTATTGTGTCATTTATCCCGACCAAACCTTTGGTGTATCGAAGCATACCTAAACATTCATGTACCTAACCTATGTTGTGTTTCTCACCATATCCTATACCTTGGATACCTGAATCACTTCACCCTTGTTTGGATAAACCTATCAACCTTAGACGATGTAGATTTTTTAAGCTCTTCAACATGGTACTTGTGTTACAATCTATGTGTGTGTGTGTGTTGATTGCCATTACCCATGACCTGATTTGACCATGACCTACTACCCATTACCCGAGTTGACCATCACCTTTTCCCTCAATACTCAAACCTTTCCCCACCTATCTTCCCCACCTACACCTTTATCAAACCACTCACTAATTCCATCTTACACCTCATCAGTACTCGGTTTGAGGGGGATCACCTTCACCCACACATGGGGCAATCACTTCCTTTTTTTGTCAGCGTCACTTACCAATACAACCTACACAATAAAAAGGGGGAAATGTAGACACCAAAATTAGGTCACACTCCCCTTGGTCCCCTTTCGAATAACCAACTTACATTTAGCTAACCATGACCCTTATACCCCACATTAATATTAATCTAATTATTTACAATTAAATTAATACTCATCTCACTTCATTGATTATTTAATTACCTCGATTAAAACCAATTTCCACCTCACCTAGACACCTCACAATAGACCTATTCATAGCATGTTTCCATAACTAACTAATACTTAGCCCTATTTACCTTAATGAACTAAGACTTAGTATAACCCTAAAGGCACATACCTATTCTCCCTCTAACCAAATTCCCACTTATCTAAGTGAAACATTCCACTTAGACCTGACACCAACTAACAAAGCTGGAAAAAGATAGCCAAGATCTACTATTTTAGGTAACCTAGGATATCCCACCTTAACCGACACCGGTCAACCCGAAACCAAATGCGCGGTCACCCTAAACCATCGCGATTACCATATAACCATTTTGGTAACCTTGTTTACGAGGTTAGACACATTCTTTATTTTTGGGAGAAAAGGAGATCTCGTGAGCAAGAAAACTAGAGCTCTTTCGCACACCCAGTAGCCATAATCAGCACAACCATTTATTAGAAGGTTTTTACGTTCACGAAGCACTCCAGAAGCACTACCATGACTTTGATCACTATTTCACTCACCACCACCCAGCCATTGAACCTACATAGTAGTAAGTGTGTCTCTAACTTGCACCACTTCATTTCCATTCATTTTATAAAGTTCTTCACCTTTTTTTATCAATCATCAGCTATATTTTCACCCTACCACTATTGCCTTCTTGTGAACCCGACCATTCCCATCGCTCCTACCCCTTTTAATCACCTCTGTCTACCCCTGAGAACCTCTAAATATTCCCAACATCTCCCCAAACCTAAACCAACTCCTCACCATCGCTGATCCAGTCTCATAAAAATCCCCAAAACCATGAACTATTGAGTTATTACCAGCCCGCAATAACCATCGTCGGTCATACCAGACCGATGTCGGTCTTTGTATTTGGCAGTCCTGCTAATACCAGATCCCAATAACCCTTTTTAAGTGATTCAAGTGACCTAGAATCTGACCCTGACCTATTCTAGTACCTTAGTTGTTTACCTTATTTCCAGATTTGATCATATCCTAGCCTGTTATGTTAGATTTTCTTATTATATTTAGATGAGATACCTAAATCATATCAATTACAGTAGGATTCTATTTACTTACATTGTTTCTTGCATTAAATTATATTAAATAGTGGGTTGAATGCCACCGAGGAAGTATCACACTTCCTGGATCTAGCACATGCTAGGTATCCCACTGACATATATTATTTAATACTCTTATTGTGGTCTTGTTATGTATTTCAGGTAGTTCTTCCTAGCCAAAAGGAATCTCTCATAATAGAAACATTGGATCAAGAAGTCAGAATGCATGCAACAACCTTCAACCAACCATTACAACAGGTATTCCTCCTTGGCCCACACCCTTATCTGTTTCATCCAAAAATGTAAAGAAAACGGTGAAACATGTTTATTATAATTTCAAACCTTTTGTTACCTTTAACAAAATGCTTTCAATTTATACTATTATCGTGCCCTAGTTTTTCCTAAGCTTTTTCTCCAACCAGTTTTAAATTTTTCTTCCTCTTGGTGTTTCGTGATGAATTGACATTCTTTTACTTCTAATTGTTTTTTTCAAACTCTGCAAAATAGGTTGAGACCTCTTTAGTATTATAGGGTTTAGGTTTTTCTTTCTTTCTTCATTATAATATAAACAAAGTTGTTTCACAATCGGCCTTGTACCATGTTTTGCCAAACTCCATGTATTGTGTTGAGTTTAAAAACTATTTCTTGTCTTGTATTGTAACAATTGGGATGTCCTTTTCTTACCTTTTTAACAAAAGTAAAGTAATATGAAAAATCTGAAAATACAACTTCTTTTCTACGTCAATTTGAATTTCTTTTACTTGTCCAATTCATTACGAAAAATCGACCACCTATTACTTCTTTGTGTATTGCAGTGAATAAAATTTTTTTACTTAACCACTTGATTTGCACTAAACCAATCATATATTACTTACTTAGTCCTATGCTGATTTTCTTTTCTCTTACTTCCTCAATTTTTTGTGGTGAACCGATTACTCATTACTTCCTATTGATTACGGTAAACCGGCTACCATACTTACTTGCTATATATTGCATTGTTTTAGAAAACCATAACTCCTATTCATTTTGTAGAATTTACTTGCTTCTGCTTATTAACTCAAGTCTCAAGTAATTAGACCCTCAAAACCGCAACGAACTACAAAATCAACGAGTTTCATTCAATCACTTCTATCCAACCAAGAACTTGACTTCTAGGATGATTCTAACAAATTTACATGAAGAAATTGATTATGGATGTTTGCATGTAATTGGCATAAGTATATCTTAACTTAATGTTCTATATTTAAAAGCAAAAGTAGTTGTTAATAATTAATAGTTAGAGCACACTTGTTGAAGAGAAAATATCTATGGCTAGTGAAGAATCAATTGAAGTAAGTGATCAGTCAACAGGGGAAGAAGAAGAAGAGGTTGTTGTGATAAGAGAAGATCCAGATCTGAATATTCAAGAAACTTTCACAACTAGAAAAGGAAAAGAAAATATAAAGCTAAGGTAGAAAGATGAAATATGAATATAAAGGATACCTAGTGGAATCATGTATCAACTCCAAGCTAGATTGAATTGGAGATACAGACATGGGGCATGTCTCAGTATTTGAATTAATAGATAGGTCCAAGGCTAAGAATCAAACACCCTTGATGAAGGCATTGACTCGAAGTGGGATAATTCAAAAGATTCCTTTCCAAGTACTTGTCAATTTCCATAATTTTTGTTAGAGTGTGCAAAGCATTATGATCCTCAAACTAGAACAATCAGAATGATGTAGGTGATCTAGTGGCTAGGCTAGATGTTCATTTCTTCAACTTCTTCTTAAAAATCCCTACTACACCAAATACATTGAGTATTAACATGGAGAAAGCTAGTGGGTATTGGAAAAATAGGACAACATATGCCATGCAATTATGAATTTACAATATTTAAAGGAGACAAAGCAGGCTTCTAGGTTCCCTAGATCAATTGTGAGGTCTGATTTAGTTCAGGAGGTTGATGACATTACTCAGTTGCTTTACAGAATAAATGGTGAGAATAATGCCAAATACTTTTATACATGGATGTATTATTTCCTCAGGGTGATTGAAAATGGAAAACTTGATATGTTGATCAACTAGGCTGAAATCATTAGTAATAATATTGATTTCTAGTTAAGAAATGTCATCCAAAATTTGGATTTCAAGATGAATTCTTATCTCATATATGTTGTAGCATCACAAGGTGATTTTCCCAAGCTAGGAGGAATGTTAGCACAAATGGCTCAAAATCCAATCTATGAATATTATCCATAGTTGGCCTTACTAGGATATTTTAAGGAATATAAACAAGTTAATGAATTCTTCTTCTATGAGGTCATTTGTAAGCTCAATCCTAATTTGAAAGCCAAGAGAGTAACTGATGAGGCATGGAATGTAGTCCAAATGTATGGGTGTATTTTTATTCAATTTTCTCATTTCACATACTTAAGAGTTTGTGGTTTCTCAAATACCCCACTCAAGTTTTCCTAGATATCCTAATGAAAATGGATTTTTCTTGAGTTGTGTAGACAATTGGTGAACTCCATGACTTGCAAAAAGTTCTTCATAGATCAGTTGTTCATTTTCCTATTGTAATGGGAAATATCATTGTACAAATATCATAAGGCTAGAAATGTTGAGAAGGAAATATTTCTTCATTATACTCATAGCTCTTCAAGGAAAGGTTGAATTTTGATTATAGAAATATTTCTAAAAGTCAGTCTCATTGAGTTATGCACATTTACTAGCACTAGAAGATTTATGGGCTGATTGTAGAGATGAGTTTGAGATAAGAAGAAGGGATTATATCCAGTTGATAGTACATATTTTGGAATTTGGGTTGGCCAATATTCCAAAAGAGCTCTTAGATGATGGACAAGTAATTTATGGTACTTATTATGATGAAGGAGGTGATAATGCCCCTTTACTTCCAGTCACTCACATCTCTAAGTCAATCATGGAAAGGAAATCAAAGTGTTTCTTTATACTTCTGAATGGTTTCTCAGTCAAGGTTATTTCCTTGAAGAATCAATAATGAATGATATCAATCATATAGGCACCAAGAAGAAGGAAGGCCCCAATGAAAATAAAGAAGAGAAAAGAAGTTCCAGGAGAGAGTAGTGGAGTGGCTACAAATTTGAAGCCAATTAAGAAGGAAAGAACAAAGAATCCATTAATTTCAGGAGTCACTCTAGAAGATACTTCTAGTTTATTGACATCTTCATCGTTTTTCTTCTACTATTCAATACCTTCCTACACAAGGAGAGATGGTGTTTTTACCATCACTCAAGCCAACTTCATTTATATTTCCTTCAGTTCGGAAGATCCATCTCCCTAGCCTCCTCCTTCTTCTCTCCACCATTTATTCCTCCTCCTCCTTCATCTCTAGAGGAAATATCAGCTACACAACAACAAGGGACACATGATGTTTCTTCTCTTCAAGAAGTGTCTCAAACATTAGAGAAAAGTGAAGCCCTAAGATAAAATGTAGAGGTTAAAGAGGGAGAGATTGGGAAGGAAGGTGGAGGTGATGTGCATGATCAGATAGTTGGAGTTTCTTTAGTTCTAAATTTTGCAATGCAGGAGGATGTTCAAGATATTGATACATGGACTAAGAAGAAGGAGAAATAGAAGAAGAGTTGATAAAGAAAAGGATGGTTGAGTTTGGAGGGGTCTCAAAAAGGTTATGCTACTTGAGGAACCTGGAAAAGTTTGAAATAATGGAAACTTCCACCTACTGGAAGTAAGTGGTAAAGAAATGATTGTTCATCTTAATGCCCAAGCTCTTTCAGGAAATATTTCACTAAATGGTTAGCTAAAAACTCTTTCCTAGTTCTAAGGAAGTAGTCAATTTAGAGGAAATGGACCTTCAATTATTAAAGAGCATTGAAAAGAAAAGGAGAAGATCTAAATCTCCCAAGGTAACCTCAAAGTTGATTATTGAGCCTTCAGGGAAGAAATTTGCTGAAGTATCACCCCAAGAAGGAAAGAAAAGAAGAATTGATAAGGGGATTTGGTGATCACAAAGGTACCACTAGGAGAGGTTACAATGGAAGGCTTGAAGCATGATACACAAACATTAATCAATAGCCTTTTCTAGAAGCTGGATGAAGAGAAATAAAATAATGCTAAGTTGAAGGAGAAACATCTAAGCTTTGTGATATTATCATGAAGGTTGTAGGGACTTCAACATAACTAGTACTCATAGGGGAACAGGTGAACCCTCAGGTAATCACCATCATGGAAGAAACATGGGATAAATCAAAGGTTGTTGATGAATGGGTGGCTGAAATTACCAAAATAGCCATAAATTATTACAAAGAAATATTGGTAAAGATTATTGAATATAATGAGAAATTGGACAAGTTGAGGAACTTGAAGCAGAAGAAAAGACAATGAATGTGGGATTGTTGAGTTACAGTTGTAGAGTTTGGAGGAAATAGATTCACTACTAGATAATGTGTTAATTAAAGAAAATATTGTACTTGAAGGATATGCAAGAAGGGAAGACAACAAAAACTTTCTCTTATTTAGGAAGAGAATCATAAAGCATATAATGCAAAAGATGGAAATTATGGAAGAACAAGTTGAACCAGTTTTGGATGAACTTGATGATGTGATCTATGATTTGAAAAGTATAATTCCTCCAAATATCTCTCCGCAGAGTATTGAGGAATTTCTTCAATTATTTTAAACTTAATGAATGAGGCTATCATTCCTTTCAATTGAAAATCCTTAGATAAATTAGAAAAACTTCAAGATGATGTTGGTCATTTGGGATCATATCTTGGGAAGATAAAGGGAGGTTGCAAAATTATGGAAAGGGAATTACTAATGTTGGAGATATAAATGGAGACTCAGACGTTAGATGATGATGTGATTAAATACATGAGGGATCAATATGTCGTCTATAGAGAGAAGCACAAAAGATGAAGATGAAGATGCAGTGAAGATAGACTAAAGATAAAAATAAAAGAGAGAGAAAGATCAAGCAATAGAAATCTAAACCGTTAATTTTAAATAATTCTTCTACTTCTATTTTCTACTTTTCTTCTTTACTCCTCAAGTATATCCATTATAAGACTTAAGTAATCTGGTGTTCAATCACCGTTACTTTAAGTTGTTTGATAAATTCAAATACTTGAGGGTAGTTATGATCAATTATTATGGTTTTAAATGTTCGAACATTCTAAACTATTATGTGGCATGAAACGAAGCTTTTGAGGAGGAAATTTCTCAACTCCTAACTATTTATTAGTTATTCATTTATTGAAGTATAATGGATATTGCTTCCTTGTGCTTTACTTGTGATGACTATAAATAGAAGAAGAGACCTATGGGTCAAGGATCTTAGAATTTTGGGGCAAAAATGTTATATATGTTGTACATGGTTGTTTTAGACTTTGTGTTGAAATAACTAGATGTACACATTATAAACAATTGATAGTTGAATAAGAAGAAAGAAGGATTTTGGTTGAAATTTGTGTCTACTAAAGTCTTTAATTGTGTAATTTGTGAATGTTAATGATAAACTTTGTGTTATCTTAGCTTTCATAATAGCAAATTCTTTTCAATTTTTGCTTAAAGTTTTGAGAATCATGTCAATGTTTGTTTATTCCATGTGAAAGTAACTTGCTCTAAAAACTACTTGTTGTTGGACACACTTCCTACTTTACATAATTCATTTCTAGTTTCCATTCTCTACATCTACTTCTTTAGTTACCGTACAAACTACTTACTTGCTTACTTGCTTCCAAATTGTTTAGTTGGTTCACAAGTTATTCAATTAAAGTAATACCCCAAAATAGTTAGATAGGTAGTAGAATAAACAAATAAAGCACACAAGAGCTTCACCATTAAATGAAGGGGATTTATCCCATGACTTCCTAGGTTGTATGTTTAGCCAAGCATAAAATCTAGCCAACATAGTTTTGGCGACTCCATTGGGGAATGAATGAAAATTAAAAAGACTTATGTTTATCCTATGGTGTCAGAGAGGTAACTTTATGCTATCTTTAGTTTTCCTTAGGCACTTTCTTTATTGTCTTAACTTAAGGTTCACTGGTGGTTTTAGTGCATGCGTTCTCTTGTTTTCATGTAAATTCTTGTTACTCATAAGTGCACACATTATTAAAATATTTGTTGAACCCCCCCATATTGTTTTAAAAGCCTTCACTTTGGAAATTCATCCATTTACACATGCAAGTAGGGCTTAGGGAAGGACTGACCATTTCTTTCATTTACAAGAGAAATTTAATTTCAATTATCCACCACAATCCCAAACTCAAAGAGAAATTATTTCACCTATAGGAAGAGTTCATACTTCACCAAATCAGTTACAACATAGTCCAGTTGTTGGTATTATTCATCCAGTTAATCCTCGACCATTGATTCCTTTACAAATGGCTCAATAGCTACCTATTTCTTGGGAAGGGCCTTTGGTCCTTTGAACTTAACTCCTCCTCTTCATGAATTACCCAAAGGCTCAAGGAAAAATTTCCCAAAATTCTATGGAGATGGAAAGAGAATCTGATGATCATTTGGTGTATTTATACATATCTTGTGGATACTTGTTGTGGAGCACGAGGATGTGTCCATGAGGTTGTTCATTGAAACATTTCAAATGATTAGAGAGAATGGTTCTACCAATGGCTCTTAGAACCATAACTAATGGACTACCATGCAGAGTAAGTTCTTGAAAATATTTAAGCCTACAGAGGATGCAAACACACTCATTACTCAGTTGACACGTAGTTGAAGAAGGAACCTCACGAGAATATGAGGGACTTTATTTCTAAGTTCTAGATAATTTTGTATAAAATTCCTATTTACTTTCTCTCAATGATGAGAATAAAAAGTGTTCTTCATAAATGTTTTTTTACCTGAGGTTGATACTAATTACTAAGAGCATGACTAAGAAGATTATTGGCAGCACAAAATGTTGCAATTGAAGTTGAAGATGATTTGATCATGGATGGAAAAATTAAATATTCATCCCCTAAAGTCTAAAGGGACATGTTTAACTAGTACTTTTGATCCACTGCTTTAAAGGTTAGCCAATGAAATGTTGTAGATTAAGAAGAAATGGCTCAAGGAGGAAATTTTCCCCTCAAGAACAACCCCATGTTTGGAATTTTAATAATCAAAATCAGAACCAGAATAGACTTACTACTACACCACAAAGACTAGAAATTGAAGTTTCTCTAAGAAACAACTTGGAGATGAATGAAGAATATCATACTACTGATGATAATGAATTACTTGAAGATGAATATTTTTTAGATCCCACTGTTAGTGACTCTAATATCGGCTACCTAGATTATGAATCTGATGAAGCTATTACAAATCTTTTGAAGATAGTGATGGTCATACATTTGTGGTATTTACAAGATCTCAAGTAAACAGGTGGTGAAGCTTCTTCAAGTGGAAAAAAGGAGAGAAAGAGAAGATCCTAGACCAAATGTTACCATCTTGAAAAGAGGTAGCCCACTTCCTTCTTCCTTAGCTCCAAGGGATAAGAAAGTGAATTCTTCTCCTAACTAACCGCAATGGAAAATGGGAAAAGTATCTAAAGTAAGTCAAAATGCATTTATTCCCTCTTTTGACATCATCGATCACATTAAGAAGACAAAGATTTAGATGTCAAAAGCTGAGTACTTAAGGGATTTTCTAGAGCAGTTGAATAGGTTAGTGAAGTATGTGTAGAGTAATGGTCCGAATAATTCATTTAATAATGCTTCATGAGGTATCTTTCCTAATCCAAAGAATAATCCTCCATTGAATAATGCCACAACTTCTACCTATCATCTAAAAGGATTGATCCATTTTATGTTTCATTGCTGATTAATGGCTATAAGTTGAGAAATTGTATTTTAGATTTAGAGCTTCTAACAATGTCATGCCAACAAAGGTTGTAGATGCTTTGGCTTACACTAACAAAAAATTGGAAGATGTTATTCAATGGAGAGACAAGTTCCTCTCATTGGGAAAATAAAAATGCACAAGCTATTTTTTTACTTCCTTCCCAGATAAAAGGTTGAAGATGAAAATTTTGGTAGTGACATTCCATTCCAAATTCTTATGGTATGTTGCTTAGTAGAAAATTTTGCAAGGAGTTGGGAGGAGAAGTCAAGATGGATTGGTCTTGTGCACACATTCCAATCAAAGGAGTTAATCAAATATTGGAAGAAAAGAAGTCCAAATACACAGTCTCAAAATCAGAAGATCCCTAGGTCTCATATTATTTTTCAAGAATCAAATCATGGGGTTTATTATTTAGAGTTGGAAATGAAGAAACTCAACCTACAACTAGTGAGTTTCATGTGGAAGATGACAAGATTTAGACTCTGGAGTTTGATGGTAGTTGTTTCTCTCTTAGATCAAGTGCAAGTGTAGTGATAATTTCCCATTAAGGGAAGGTATACTCACATTCCTTTTAAATTAATGTTTGATAACACTAACAACACAACTGAGTATGAAGCATTGTTGTTGGGAATGGAACAAGCCAAAAGAATGGGAGAAAGTTGTTGTAGTTGCTACAAGCAAGAGGAGATGTTGAGCTTATTGTTAAGTAGATACATGGTCTCTATCAAGTAAAGAAAGATAAGTTGAGGAATTATAGGACCGTGTGTTTTCTACCACTATGGATTTTGCAGCTTTTTCCATCTATTACATTCCCAGAGGATCAGAATTCTAGGGAAGATTCCTTGGCAATCATTGTCAGGCTCTCTAAATCCATATCAAACCACCTATAATATTTGGACAAGGTGATTACAAAGTGGAGAATTTTTTCATTCAAAGGTTCCATGATAATGTTGATCAATGGCAGGTATTCAACGATGATAAGAAGATTACTGGTTTTCTTAATCAACAAGACAACTTTGAGGAGTTGTACTTTGAAGGAATTAATTTTCTTCCAAGGAAAACTACGATTGGTGAGACTATTCGAGCTTGAGGGAAGTCAAGGTATTATCCAGCTTAAGGGAAAAAAATTCCTAAGGGTTTTGGTGTCTCTTGAGGAGATGTTTGATAAACATGATCAATTTCTCAAGAAGAATAAGGATTATGGAGAGAGTTCTTCATCTAAAGTATGAACCATTGAATCTGGGGGCTGAAGATGAACCTAAGTTGGTGAATTTAGGTAAATGTTGTTCGGATGAGGAGCAAGAAGCTTTCACAAGGCTTCTTAAAAAATACATGGATGTTTTTCTTGGTCTTATCAAGATTTAAAGACTATATCAACTTATTGAAGTGCAACATTACATTCCACTAAAGCAAGGGAAAAATCCTTTCAAGCAAAAAGCTTCGAAGGCATAATCCAACCATTTTAGGTACAATATTTTCTAAAAATTCAAAGTTTCTAGATGCAAAGATAATCTATCTTATCCATCATTCTAATGGTTGGAAAATATAGTCCCTGTGAGAAAGAAGAATGGTGAGATTAGATTATGTGTGACTTTCACAATCTGAATCAAGCCTCATTGAAAGACAACTATCCCATTCCCATCATGGATCATACTTTACAAGTTGTTACTAGATTTGAGATGTTGTCTATGCTTGATGGTTTCTCAAGTTATAATCAGATTCAAGTAGCTGAAGAAGATCAATATAAGACAACATTCATCACACCATGGGGGACATTCACTTATCATAAAAATGCCTTTTGGATTAATCAATGTTGAGTGACATTTCAAAGGGCCATGGATCTAGCATTTTCTCATCTCAAGGATAGAGCATAGTGGTTTACCTTGATGACTTGACAATATTTTCTAAGGCAAATAGGTAATCACATTTCTAATTTAGAAGAAGTCTTCATTCAGTGCTAGAAAGCATGGGATTTCTCTAATCCCAAAGAAGTCTATCTTTGTTGTGATAGAAGGAAAGTTGCTTAGACATATTGTTTCAAAGGAAGGGACTAAGATAGATCCAGAGAGAGTGAAGGCTATTCAAAATCTACCATTACCAACTTCTAAGAAAGGAGTTCATTCTTTCTTTGGTAAGGTTAATTTTCTAAGAAGGTTTATTCCTAATTTTTCTGAATTAACTCATCATATCTCGAACATGATGAAGAAAACACAAGACTTCAAATGGAGTGAAGAAGGAAGGAAAATCATTTGAGAAAATCAAAGTATATTTTTTTGAGGTACCAATTTTGGTATCACCATATTTTAGTAAGGATTTCATTCTCTATTGTTACTCCTTGGAACACATAATGTCAAAATTTTGATGCAGAAGAATGAGGAGGACGTTGAGGCTCCTATTGCTTTCATGAGTACACCTTTGAAATTATGATTTGAATTACACCCATATGGAGAAGCATGCATATGCAGTTGTGAAGGCATGCAAATCATTCAGGTACTACATACTTTCTTCACATATTTTGTTTATGTGCCTATACTATAGTTAAGTCTATTCTTACGCAACAAGAATTGGGGCTACTAGAGAGGCACTTGGGTCATAAAGGTGCAAGAATATGACTTAGATATCAAGCCTATAAAGCTGGTACATGGAAGAGGTTATGTGAATTGATGATTGAGACAAAGCCAGGGATGTAAAGGGAAATGAAGAACTACCCATGGTTATATTTGTAAACTTGGTGATGAATGAGTACAAAATTGCATATTTTCTCACATATGGAGAATGTCCAAATCATATTACATGAAAAGAGAAAATAACTATCAAGCTCAAATCCAAGGATTTTTTTCTTTGGGACAATGGGTTGTACAAAAAGGGGATTGATGGTGTCTTTCTCTCGATGTGTAGATCACTCTTAAAGAAGAGAGAGATTGCTAGAAAAATTTCATGACAAAGCATGCAGGGGTCACTTCTCTGAGAGTTTCTACACACAAGATACTTCGGTAAGGTATTATTAGCCTACTCTGTTTTCAAGATATTGTTGATTGGGTTTCAAATGTCAAGTGTGTCAATAGTTCATTGGATGGGTTAAGCTTCCATATTTTCCCCTAAAACCAATTATAATAGAAGAACCATTTCAACAGTGGGGCATTGATTTCATTGGCACACTGAATCCACCCTCTAGTTTGGTCACCATTACATTCTTACTACTACAGATTATTTCAGTAAGTGGGTAGAGGCTATACCAATCAAGAATGCTACTTCTGAGGAGGTGTAAATTTTATTAAGGAGAATATCATCATAAGGTTTGGTGTGCCCAAAAATAAGATAGTAGATAATAATCTCAAAATTATCTTATAGGATCTGATTGATTTTTTTATTACATATGGGATTCATCTAGTGCATTCTTCAAATTACTATCCTCAAGGGAATGGCCAAGCAAAATCAAGCAATAAAAATTTGATAACTATCATGTGGAAGCTAACAACAAAAAATTAAAGGACTTGGCATAAGAATTTGTTTGATGCATTGTGGGAAGATATAATTACTCCAAAGAAAGCTATAGGCATGTCTCCTTTCCAGTTATTGTATGGAAGGATGTTGAATTTCCTATTACTCTCAAACTACCTACATTGCAACTCACCAAGGCTTTAGAGGACACTACTTATGAAGATGCATTGATAAGAGAATAATGTGTTTGGCTGAGTTACGAGAAGTACAAGTTCAAGTAGTATATAGATTAGCTGAGCACCAAAAAAAATTCAAGATGATATTTGACAAGAAATCCCAAGTGAGGAATTTTGAATTTGGATTAGGTGATCTCTTGTGGGATAAGAAAAATGAGCCCAAAGGAATGCATGGAAAATTTTATTCATTGTGGAAAGGGCCATTCATGATTGTGGGAGTTACTAGGATCTGATAGTTTCATCCTTTCCTACCAGGATGGAGTTGAACTTCCATTGCCATACAATGGGAAACATCTAAAGCTTTACAAGAATTGATGGTTCAGGGTAAAACCTATATGTATATAAATAAATTCTTAGGTTAGTTTTGTGTTTGTTTATTTTCCCTTTCGTGACTCCAACCAATGAACAAGGCTTGAAACCAGATATGTTGGGATCTCATCTTCATTTCTTCCCTTTGGGAAAAAATAAAGATGTCCACAGATGGAGCTAGCTAGTGTCCCTAATATTTCTCTTAGAAATATTAGGGTACCTTTAAAATTTTAAGTTTTCAAAACTTGTGATGAATTGTGTTCATGTTGTTTGTAGCTTTTAGGTTGTTGTTTAGTCTGTTTAGGTTGTTTCCTTAACTCATCTAGGTTGTTGGAGTGCATGATGATTCTTCAAGAGGTTGTAGGAAGTTTTTTGGGGTGATTTATGAAATACCCATGTGCTTAAAATTCCTTAAAATCCTAAAAAGCCAAATACTTACTCTCTTAAGTTATTGGGTTTCTCATAATGCTTTACTTCAAAGTAATAAGTTGTCCATATTCAAAAACCTGATTTGTATAGAGATCTCCTTCTTTGCAATGTTTTTGAAGTTCTTCTTTTGAAGTAAATTTCTCAAAACAATAAGTAAAGTTTAGTTTCTTAAAGCACTAATCTCAAATTAGTTTTTATCCTATTCATTTTTAAACCGATATACTTTTACTTGTCTTAAAGTTAAGACAAGTAAAGTAATTCCTAAAATCTGATAAGCTAAGCCTATTCATTGTGCTAAACTCCTACCCCATTGCTTATCCTATTCATTTCACTAAACACAAGTAGTTTACTTCGCTAAAGTTAAGATAAGTAAAGTAATTCCAAAAATCCGCATAACTAGTTACTTAAGTTATCGGTGAATTAAGAATTACTTTACTTCTCTTAAAATAATGAAGTAAAGTTGTTTTAAAATCCATATAGGAAGAGAGTTGATGTGGCATTTATATGGTTAGCATTTAATGACATGTGGAAAATATAAAATATTTAAGTAATTCCACCTAGGATCCACGCATTTTTTGTGGAGAGAGAGAAAAGTTTTCGACCTTCCAAACCCCGAGCAACTTCAAGCAATCGATTGAGGAAGAATTTGCACAAACTGACTCCAACCCATTTGCAGGAGAGGTTAGTATATTGTTTTTCTTCTTTCTTTCCTTGTTTTTCTTTCCTTTGTTGGGTTTTTAGTCTAGGTTTTGTTTTTCCTTTTGTTTTTTTTTTTGTGTTTTAGGTAAATGGTTAAAATTAGGCATTTGTTAGTTGGGATTAGGGTTTAGTTGTAATTTCAAACTCTGTTGTTACCTTTAATAAAATGCTTTTAATTTTACCATTTTGTGCCCTAGTTTTTCCCTAGGTCTATTTTCTTCTTTTTGGTTTTCTTCTTCATTTTTTAGTGATTAGGGTTACTTTTCTTCTTTTATGTTTAGTAAAAAATAAAAACTTTAGATCACCTTTTTTTTTTTTCTGTTTTCTTTTATTTGTTTTTGCACAATGTGGATGTTTTTTCTTTTTGTGGTGAATGAATTGTCTTCTACTTCATGTTAAGGAAGTAAAGTAGTTTTTAAGAGCGTAAAATAGGTCATGGTCTCCTTTAGGATTTACAAGATTCACGTTTGTTGTTACTTCTTTGCATTAAAATGAAGAAAATTTGTTTAAAATATCCAAATCACATAGCCCAAAACTTCTTGTTTTGCATCATTTTGAACAATTGTTGCTTATCTTGTATTGCATTGAATTAGGATGTCCTTTACTTGCCTTTTTAATAGAAGTAAAGTAATATGAAAAATCCATCCACAAAATGATTCCCATTTTCATTTTGCATTGATTTGAATTTCTTTTACTTGTCCCATTTATTTTTCTAAAACCGACCACCTATTACTTCCTTGTATATTTCAGTGAATAGAATTGCTTTTACTTAATTACTTGATTTGTGCTAAAATGATCACCCATTACTTGCTTAGTCCTACATTGATTTGCATTGATCTTACTTCCTCAATGTTTTTTGCAATAAACCGAACTTATTTACTCATTACTTCCTATTCATTGTGGTAAACTGATAGGCCATTACTTCCTATATATTGCATTGTTATTTTAAAAAATTATTACTCCCTATTCTATTCATTGTGTAGAATTTAATTACTTATGCTTATTAACTACAAGTCTCAAGTAATTACACCCTAAAAAACCACAATGAACTAAATGAATTGTTTCATTCAATCACTTCCATCCAACCAAGAACTTGACTTCTAGGATGATTCTAATGCATTTTCATGAAGAAATTGAGTCTGGATGTTTGCATGCAATTGACATAAATGTATCTTAACTTGATGTTCTATATTTAAAAGCATAAAAGTTGTTAATATTTAATAGTTGGAGCATGCTTGTTGAAGAGAAAATGTTTGTAGCTAGTGAAGAATCAATTGAAGTAAGTGATCAGTCAATAGGGGAAGAAGAAGAGGTTGTTGTGATAAGAGAAGATCCAAATCTGAATATTGAAGAAACTTCCAGAACTAGAAAAGGAAAAAGAAAATCTAAAGCTAAGGGAGACAAGATGAAATATGAATATAAAGGATACCCAGTGGAATCTTGTATCACATCCAAGCTAGTTGGAATTGGAGATATAGACATGGGTCATGTCTCAATATTTGAATTAATAGAGAGGTCCAAGGCTAAGAATCAAACACCCTTGATGAAGGCATTGACTCAAAGTGGGCTAATTCAGGAAATTTCCTTTCCAAGTACTTGTCAATTGCCAAATTGTGTTAGAGTGTGCAAAATTTATGATAGAATAATCAAGAATGATGTAAGTGATCTAGTGGCTATCATTTCTTCAACTAGAACAATCAGGAATGATGCATGGGTGATCTAATAAATAGGATAGATGTTCATTTCTTCAAATTTATTCTTAAAAATCCCTACTACACCAAGGGCACTAAATATTAGCATGGATAAAGCTAGTGGGTATTGGAAAAATAGGAAAATAGATGTCATGTGGATTATGAATTTACAATATTTAAAGGAGAAAAAGCAGGCTTATAGGTTCCCTAGATCAATTGTGAGGTTGATTTAGTTTAGGAGGTTGATGACATTACTCATTTTCTCTGCAAAATAAATGGTGAGAAGAATGCCAAATACTTTTATACATGGATGTATTATTTCCTCAAGGTGATTGAAAATGGAAAACTTGATATGTTGATCAACTGGGCTGAAATCATTAGTAACAATATTGATTTCTAGTTAAGAAATGTCATCCAAACTTTGGATTTCAAGATGACTTCTTATCTCGTATATGTTGTAAAAGCACAAGGTGATTTTCCCAAGCTGAGGAGTGTTGGCATACAAGTGGCTCAAAATCCCATCTATGAATATTATCCATAGTTGGCCTTACTAAGATATTTCAAGGAATACAAACAAGTTAATGACTTCTTCTTCTATGAGGTCATTTGTAAGCTCAATCTTGATTTGAAATCCAAGAGAGTAACTGATGAGGCATGGAATGTAGTCCAAATGTATGGGTGTATTTTTATTCAATTTTCTCATTTCACATACTTGAGAGTTTGTGGTTTCATGGGTACCCCACTCAAGTTTCCTAGATATCCTAGTGACAAATGGATTCTTCTTGAGTTGTGTAGATAGTTGGTGCAGCTCCATGACTTGCAACAAGGTCTTCATAGATCATTTTCATTTTCCTATTGTAATTGGGTAGTATCATTGTATAAAATATCCATAAGGCTAGAAATGTTGAAAAGGAAATATTTCTTTGTTATACTCAGAGCTCCTTCAAGAAAGGTTGAAATTTTGATTATAGAAATATTTCCAAAAATTCAGTCTCATTGAGTTATGCACATTTTCCAACGACTAGAGGATTTTTGGGCTGATTGCAAAGATGAGTTTGAGATAAGAAGAAGGATTACAATCGGTTGATAAGTACAACAAATTTTTGAATTTGGGTTGGCCAATATTCCAAAAAATATCTTAGATGATGGAAAAGTAATTTCTGGCACCTATTATGATGAAGGAGGTGATAATGCCCCCTTACTTCCAGTTCACTCACATTTCTAATTCAATCATGGAAAGGACATCAAAGGTGTTTTTATACTTCTAAATGGTTTCTTAGTCAAGGTTATTGCCTTGAAGAATCAATAATGAATGATATCAATCAAATAGGACCAAGAAGAAGGAAGGCCCCAATAAAAGCACTAAGAGAAAAGAAGTTCCAAGAGAGAGTAGTGGAGTGGCTACAAAATTTGAAGCCAATTAAGAAGGAAAGAACAAAGAATCCATTAATTTTAGGAGTTACTCTAGGTGAAACTTCTCATTTGTTGAATCTTCATCAGTTACTACTTCTACCATTCAAGACCTTCCTACACAAGGAGAGATGGTGCTACCATCATTCAAGCTAGATTAATTTATATTTCCTTTAGTTGCTAAAAAATCTCTATCTCCCCGACCTCCTCCTTATTCTCCACCATTTATTCCTCCTCCTCCTTCTCTAGAGGAACTATCAATTGCACAAAAATAAGGGACACATGATGTTGCTTCTCTTCAAGAAGTGTCTCAAACATTGAAGAAAAGTGAATCCCTGAGAGAAAATTTAGAGGTTGAAGAGGGAGATATTGGGAAGGAAGGTGGAGGTGATGTGCATGATCAGACAGTTGAGTTTCTTCAGTTCTAAATTCTACAATGCAAGAGGATGTTGAAGATATTGATACAGGGACTCAAGAAGAAAGAGAAGTAGAAGAAGAGTTGGTAAAGAAAAATATGGTTGAGTTGAGGGTTATTGTAAAGGTTCTTATATTGAAGAACCTTGAAAAAATTGAAAAAAATGGCACTTCCACCTACAAAAGTAAGTGGTAAAGAAATGATTGTTCATCCTAATGCCCAAGCTCTTTCAGGACAAGATTTCACAAATTGGTTAGCCAAGAAAACTCTTCCTAGTTCCAAGGAAGTAGTCAATTTGGAGGAAATGGATCTTCAATTACTAAAGTATTGAAAAGAAAAGGAGAAGATCCAAGGTTTCCAAGGTAACCTCAAAGTTAGTTATTGAACCTTTAGGAAGAAATTTTGCTGAAGTATCACCCCAGCGGTAGGAAAGTAAGGAAGAATTGACTAAAGGAAGATTTAGTGATAAAAATCAAAAGGTCCACTAGGAGAGGTTACAATGGAAGGCTTGAAGCATGATACACAAACATATTAATCAATAGCCTTTTCTAGAAGTTGGATGAAGAGAAAGAAAAGAATGCTAAGTTGAAGGAGAAAACATCTAAGCTTTGTGATATTATCATGAAGGTTTTAGAAACTTCAATATAGTCATTACTCATAGGGAATAGGTGAACCCTCAGGTAATCACCATTATGGAAGAAACATGGATAAATCAAAGGTTGTTGATGAATGGGTGGCTGAAATTACCAAAATAGCCACAAATTATTACAAATAAATATTGGTAAAGACTGTTGAATATAATGATAAATTGGACAAGTTGAGGAACTTGAAGCATGAAGAAGCAGATAATGAATGTGGATTGTTGAGTTATAATTGTAGAGTTTGGAGGAAATAGATTCACTATCGGATAATGTTTTAATTGAAGAAAATATTACACCTAAAGGATCTGTTAGGAAGGGAAGACAAAAAATATTCTTCTCTCATTCAGGTAGAGAATCATAAAGCATATAATGCAAAAGATGGAAATTATGGAAGAACAAGTTGAACTAGTTTTGGAGGAACTTGATGATGTGATCTATGATTTGAAAAGTATAATTCTTCCAGATCTCCACAAAGTATTGATGAATTTCTTCAATTGTTTCAACTAGTTAATGAATAAGGCTATCATTCCTTCAGTCAAAAATCTCTGGATAAATTGGTAGAACTTCAGGATAATGTTGGTCATTTGGGATCCTATCTTGGGAAGGTAAGGGGAGGTTACAAAATTATGGAAAAGATAATTACTCATGTTGGAGATAGAAATGGAGGCTACATCATAGGTAAAATGATGATGTGATTAAATACATGAGGGATCAATATGTTTTCTATAGAGAGAATCACAAAGATGAAGATGAAGATGTAGGTGAAGATAAAATGAAGATAAAAGCAAAGAGAAAGATCAAGTGGAGACTAAAGCCGTTAATTTGGAATAATTATCTTCTAATTCTTCTACTTTTCTTCTTTATTCCTCAAGTATATCCATTGTAATACTTAAGTAATCTGGTGGTCAATCACCATTACTTTAATTTGTTTGATAAATTCAAATACTTGAGGGTAGTTATAGATCAATTATTATGGTTTTAAATGTTAAAAATTCTAAACTATTATGTGGCATGAATTGAATATTTTGAGGAGGAAAGTTCTCAACTCCTAACTGTTTATTATTTATTCATTTATTAAAGTATAATGGATATGCTTCCTTGTGCTTTACTTATGATGACTATAAATAGAAGAAAATACCTATGGGTCAAAGGGGGTGAGAATTTTTGGGAAAACTATTGTTATACATTATACATGGTTGTTTTAGACTTTGTGTTGAAATAACTAGATGTACACATTATAAACAATTGACGATTGAATAAGAATAAAGAAGGATTTTTGGTTGAAAAGTGTGTCTACTAAAGTCTGATTGTATAAATATTGAATGTTAATGATATACTTTGTGTTATCTTGGCTTTCATAATAGCGGGCTTCTTTTCACTTTTTCTTAAAGTTTCAAGGTGTGGGACCTTGTAGTTGAAGCAATTCTCTAAAGAAGGTTGGTTCCTCTTCTTAAACTAGTGCAATAACTAACTCTAATAGAAATAAATCTAACAACTACTTCTAACCTATGACTTCCAAGGAACCAGGGAGAGAGAAATAGCATAAATGAAAGAAATTTAAATCTACAGGAGGTGATACACCAAAATGGTAAAGTAGGGAATATCTTGAATGTGTGGAAGTGATAGAAAATGAGTTATATAGAGGGGGTAATAGTCACCACGGTCAACGAAACATCAAATTCATTCCTCCATGAAAGTACAATAGAAATGGAATCTTCAAAGCAATTTAGATTAACACAATATAGTTACAAGTGAATTGAAAAGGTAAGTAAAGACAACAGACACAAGAAAAGGGAAGAACACATCCACAATACTCAAATCCATAGCTTCATTGATATACACAATTCAATTAATTATAGAGAAAGGTTAGGATCATCATGCAAGATGTCCAAAATGAAGGCCTATACACATTTGCTTCCTAGAAAAATTTTGGTAAAGTTTTGGTAAGTAAAGAATCCCCCTTTTCAAATGAAAGAGCTTACAATTTATAGAAGAATTTGGAGAGGAGAGAGAAAGTGAAGTTTCTAGGATGCAAGCATTCCCACCAACCAATTGCAAATTTCAATTAAAACATCATGAAACCCTTACACATCCCATCATTGCGTTATTGTAACTTATGGAACAATAAATTGGCTCACATGCTCAATTAATGGTGGTAGATGGTTGTACAATGCCATGGAGTGCATGAGAATAAATTCCATTTTTTACCCCTTTTCATTTTCCAAAACTGAAAACTAGATTTTCAAGTGTGTAAATGACTCCGAGACCTTTCCCGAAAGTCTAATTTTGCACAAAATGGAGCTCTAGGGATAAATTTATGGCATTTTGAAGATCAAAGACCAGCAGAAAGCTAGGGGTCATTATCATTACTTCTAAGTTCATTGTGTCAATTTTTCATGCTCTACTACCTTCTGCATCACTATTTTCCATGTGCTTTACTTCATCGTTTTTGTGAAGTAAAGAAACTTTCTTTCACCGATAACTCTATTTTGCATATGTTTCCTAGTCTTGTAGTGAATTAAAGGTGTCTTATCCCTTGGGGTATAGACTGGTAGCTCGGGTTATAGCTCGTCACTGGCTCGGCTCATGTTGCTACTCGAGGACTGATTTACTTCATGTATGAGTTACCTTCATCACAATCACCTCTCAACTCTAGGATGACTTGGTCGATCCCCCTTGTATTGCATTGAATGACATATGCTTTTCTTTTTTTCAAGTGTCTTTGCCTCCATGTCAAGACTTCGACTCATGAAATTCCACTCCTCATTGCCAAAACCAACTCACCCATATCTTATTCAACTCAATGACTTTCACTTTCTTTACTTGGAAAAATTATCTCCCATATTGAGTTGAAACTTTTTACATTTCCGCCTTGCATCGCATTTTCTTAACTCAAGCCTCCCATTCTATTACGTTAAATGCATCTCGTCTTTACTTGCATCATGGCGAATGCATTGGTCTTTACTTCACATGGCCCACTTTCCAACGTAATATCTAGCCCTCCATTTCAAAGCATTGTATCACCTAGAACTTGCTTTCATGTTTCGTTGATTCAACCTCTACTCTACTCGCAAAGAGGAGAAATGTACTTACTTTTCTTTTTTATGGCACGCATCACAATTCAATTCTTTCCCTTCCAAATCACCGATAAATATTACCAACTTGGCCTTTGTCTCCACTTTTTGTGGAAAATTTAAATTAATTTTCTTTCCTTTGTGTCAAACTCGACCTTCACTACTTCATTTGCATCGAATTGACCCCACTCAACTTGCGAAGCAATAGACCTCATTTTCACCGCAACACTCCAATGAATCACCTTCTCATTACATCGATCTCCTCTACCTTTACTTGGATTGTATTAAATGACCCCCACTTACTTGTGAAGTAAGTACCTCTCTATACGCCACATACATTGCATGGTTTTAACTCGGTATCCATTCTGGTTTTGGTTGGCCCATGCATTTCCTCTGCAATCCCGGGTCTCCATTTTCCCCACGCACGTGCCACTTGTGTTAGCTTGTTGTGTATTGTCTCATGAGCTTGGTCCATTTCCATTCACGCTTCCCACTTTCAGGCTAAGCTCACTCGGTAACCCTAGTTACCCAACTCAATCAACCCACTATGGAGAGTCCTTTGCTCTCGGGTGCATGGCTTAATCTCCATCGCCGACTTTTGGATCTACATCTTAGCTCGTCGTGCCTCCATTTTACGAGGTTGTTGTGTCTTAACTTGCCAAATCAAGTTCCTTCCTACCTATTCCTCGGTCAAGTTCATCATTATTCCTTTGCTTGTGACCCCCATTTCATGGCTGGCCCAATCCATTCTGACCAAGCTCGATGCCAAGCTCATCCCTTTTACGTGCATCGCAAGCCAAACTCACTAGTGACCTAAACATCTCGGCTCCAACTCGACCGATGCCACTCCAAGTTGACTTTTTGACTCACCATTATACATTGGTGATCCAACTCATTGCATGACTCACTTAGCTAGCTTCTTGCAATATCCTCAAATAATAAAGCTCGGGAGCTCATCTCTCCACTCACCACACACAAAAGCGACTCATCTCGCCGAGTAGCTCACCGAGCTACTCAGCAAGCTATTTTTGGCTCGATGACTCTTTAGATTCCCCCTACCCATTTTGGAAAAAACAAATTGTATCTTCTGGGGAACTTGTCATCGTATAGGGACCATAAAGGTGGTAGTGAGCTCCCGGAGCTATCCTCTTAGCGTTGGTTGTTTAAGCCCGATGTGGGCTCGTGGGGACTACATTCCATCATTTTTAAGTTGATCTTGAGGGTCAAAACCTATAAGAGGAAAAAATTCCTCAATATGATTTTCACTCCTAAAATCCCTAGATGAACTTCCAAAGCCTTGGAAACCATCTCGTAACATAATTTCATCATTAGGTGTCCCTCTCGGTGTCTAGATCTAGTTACATCCATGTTGTCCATTTTGCCCTGGGGAAAATGGATAACAATTTTAACGACTCACGGGGCCATCACCTACTAGATGTGGTTGACCAGCTACTTGAATGTATGCATCCATTGGCATGGAGTCTTTTGTATCAACCAAGGACTGATCTAAACCTCAAAACCTGTAATCAAGCCTCGTATGAATATTGTTGACCTGAAATGCCCTGTTCTTTGATTGTTTTCTCAACTCGTAAGAAAATATTTGAAATTGGTTTTGTGAGAGTAGAAAATTGTATTAGAAACTGGAATCCCATCTTTCCTCTCAACTGTGATCTCATGTGAGGCCGGATGATGAACACATGTAGTTGTTGCCTCACATCTGATTTCTTCCATTATCAAGCACAACCAATTGATTTTCTTTTCAAGAAAAGCATTCTTCGAATCTGAGTAAAACACTTGCTAGTTTTGACATCATGGAACTCTATTAAGTTCTGATTTTCTTTCTTCTTCCGATAATTCCATCTCTCGACACGCCGCTCGGAATGTTGTTGATGGTCGGAGTTATTTCTTCATTCATGAGGAAGGTTTTCATGGAGTTTTCAATTCCAAACTTATTACTATGAGGGATGCCAAAATCTTAGTTGTTGATCCGAAGGAACAAAGGAATGAAAACCTTGAAACTTGTCCCTTAACCTGATTTTAGTTTCTCTGCATTTGAACAAATTTGAAGATAACAACTATTTCCTGTGAGCTTGAGCTTATTGCTACAATTTTCTCTACTCTGAAGCATGGTGAATTGTGCAAAAGAACACTAAAGCAAGTAGAACATGTGCCCAAGGAACTTAGGGAAATTGAAACTAATCTAACAATAGAAAAATGTGCATAAACACTTGGAGGAATGAAAATTCTAAACTACTATATACAAGGGTGAGATATTACTCCTCTAGTAGCAGTGCTTGAGGTAGATTCCATTGACTGGAATCTACACTTCTTCACCATCCAAATTAGCCAATCGGAAAGCATTTCTACTCTTGCACTCTGTGATCATGTAGGGACCGCTCCATATTACATCAAACTTGGAATTCTTTCCCGGTTTTCTCGATCAACATCCCACTTCAGCATTAAGTCTCCCACTTGGAATGTCCTTACTTTATCTTTCTTTTCAAAGCTCTTCTTGATCAATGCTTGATCCTTCTCCATGATTTGCATTGCATGCTCTCTTAGTTCTTCTAACTCCATGAGTTCTACATACCTGATTTCCATGGGCTCAAACTTAGCCAACTCCAACCATTTGAGAAGCTCCAACACCAGTAACTCAAGTGATATAGGAATTCTTTCCCCCCTTCTGTAGACTAGCTTGTATGGATAGCTTCATGTTGATCTCTTGGGTGTTATCCTATCAGCCCACAAGGATTAATTGAGATTGTTATGTCATGTCCACTGATTTTTATCAATATTCCTTCCTATGATTCTCAGCAAGTTCTTGTTTGTGGACTCAGTTTTCCCATTACCTTGGGGGTAATAGTTAGAAGAAATTTTCAGATATATCCCATTCCATACAACCCATTCAGTTATCTTTTCACCAAGTAATGTGAGATTATTATCTGATATAATAGTGGAAGGTACACCAAACCTCATTACTATCCCCTCATAGAACTCCAATATGTTGGATTCATTAGCCTCCCTAAGTGTTATTGCCTTGGTCCATTTGGAGAAATAATCTATTGCAGTGAGGATCCATTTGTGGCATTGGCTTAAATTCTTATTGATGACTCAATGAAGTCCAATCCTCATTGCATGAATGGTTGATCTACTGAGATTGGATGAAGTGGCAGCGTTGTTAGCCTCTCTTTTCCTGTGAAGAATGCACACTTCTTGCACTTTTTAATCCATGCATAGCAGTCACTAAACAATGTAGGCCAATAGTAACCAGCTTTCATGATTTTAAGAGTTGTTACTCATGGTGGAGCAAAGTGGCCTCCTACCTCTCCATCATGGAATTCTTATAGCACCTTCTCGATCTGATTTGTTCCAATGCACCTCAGGAGAACTCCATTTGTGTCCTTCTTGAACAAGATATCATCAATCAAGGCATATGGAATAGACTAAAGTCTAAAATATATCCTCTTTGTTTTGCTTAAATTTAGAGGGCATAGACCCATTTGAAGGTAATGCATCATATCTTGGGTCCAATACGATGTAGGAACATCATTAGCTAATTGCTCTTGATTTTCCTGCAGCACCAAAATAGCTTCCTCTTTATTCCTTGTCCCATCTTGCTGAGTGAAAGTTATTTGCTCACATAACCCCTTTCCACGGACTAGATTATTCACCTTTATTTCTATATCATAATCCATCACATGAGTGATCCAACATGCTCTCTTTTCATTCAAATCCTTTTTCAAGAGGAAATCCTTGACTCCAACATGAGACACTAGTAGTTGAATCTTGTTGTTCGAGATGAGGTGTCTAAAATTATTAAGGCTTCTTATGACAGTGAGGACATGCCTCTCAATGAAGGATTACCTCACTTCATAGTCCTCCAAATTTTTATCTAAGAAATCTATGGGTTTTTCTATACCGCTCCTTATTCTGTTACACTAAGATGGTTGAAATTGTATCTACTCTGCCAAAGGCATATAAGATGAAATCCTTAGAGAAGTCTGGATTTATGAGAGTTGGAGATCGAGATATAGCATGTTTGATAGCTTCAAAGCTCTCTTTTCCCTCAGTTGTCCACTTGAATGCGAGGTTCTTCTTCAACATCATTGTTATTGGTTTAATAAGAGTAGAAAAATCTGGCACGAAATTGCAAACAAAGTTAATCCTCCCTAGAAAAATATGAAGGGCCTTCTTGTGACTTGGAAATGGAAGTACTCGTATAGTTTCAACTCTTTTAGGATCAATGGTTAGCCCTTCCTTGGACACTATGTGCCCTAATATCTTGCCTTCATGAGCTAGAAACACACACTTCTTAGGATTCATGGACACGTTGAACCTTCGCATCTTTGGAACACTTTCCTGAGGTGGAAAAGGTGATCAACTACATTCTTGGAGTATATTGTGATATCATCTAAGTACACAAGAACTATTTTGTTTATCGCCCTTTGAATGCCATATCCATCGCTCTTTGGAAAGTAGCTCTAGCATTTGACAATCCAAATGGCATCTTCTTGTAAGCATATGTGCCCCACTTGGTGGTGAAGGTTGTCTTGTATTGATCATCCTCTTTCACCATAATCTGATTATAGCCTGAGTATACATCTAGTAGTGAGAAATTTTCCATCCGAGGCTCACTACTACTTGCAAGATCTATTCCATAGAAGGGAGTGGGTGATGATCCTTAGAGAAGCTTTATTCAAGTCTCGAAATTCTACGCACAACTTGATTTCTCTATTTATTTTCAGCACCGCACAAGTTTAGCAACTAAAATTGAGTGCTTGATTGAAAATATAATGCTTTCTTCAATGAGCTTGTTCCGCTCCTTCTTCATCAGAGGCTCAATGTGAGGGTTGACTGGTCTTTGTTTTTTCCTGATAGGTTTAGCTTCTAGGTCCAATTTGATAATATGTTGTGATAACTTTGGATTTAACCCTCTCAAGTGCTCGTAGCTCCAAGAAAAGACATCAGGGAACTCTTAAAAAGTTTTATAAATTCATATTTTTCTTGATCAGTGCTTACCTTTCCAATTTGAAGTGTCTTGCCTTCACCAACTAAAATTGGCTCTAAATCTTCACCTCAAAAATAGATGTTGGCCTTCTCTTTCCAAAACTATTCATTAGGATTAAAGATGGATTCAAGCATCACCAAACCTTTTGGCTGCTTATTTTTCCTTAGCTAGACTACTTGATCACCATATTGTTCCTCCAGCTTGTCTTGGTTTCTTCCTGAGAACTCTACTTCTTCCTATAGGAAATTTATGATTTTTGATCACTTTCGAATACTTTCTAGCTTGTGTTGTTATATGGGACAGCTGGCCTCACAATTACTCTGATATGAGGTTGAGTTTGATCTCTCTTGATACTGTCAACAACGTCAAACACTACCCCAACATTTGTGAGCATGTCAGCAGCCTCATTTTTCTTCCTTGGTATGGTGATGATGTTGAAATCTTTGAATTCTTCAATGAGATCCCATACCATATTCTTATAGCCCTTTAAGAGATTGTTCTTATCAGCATTCAACCCTCTTACTTGGTTCACAATCAACTCATTGTCTCCAAAGACCTGCAAGTTCTTAATTCTTTTCTTTCTTGCCCAATGCAATCCATGAACCAATGCCTCATACTCATTGTGTTATTCGAATAAACAAACTAAAAATGGAAAGTTGAGTAGTACTTTATACATTGCAATGACACATGCATTGCTCCTTTGGCACCTTGTCTACTCCTCGAGCCATCGAATAATAGCTACCATACTTTGTTTTCATCTTTTTCTTGGTTTGATAATGCTAGGGAGAGTCGTATTATCCTCATGCATGTAATAGATTCCCACTCAACTTCTTCCATATATTTTTAGGGGTCAAAAACATGCCTCTTATTCACTCATTCATCTAGATTTGATTATGGAATGCCTCCAACCTTGTTATTTGTCTCTGGAAATGTTTGGGCAGTCTTCTTGATCAAAAGCTGAGAAATTTACATTGATTGGGATCTGTACATGAGGTTCAATGTGAAAGTTTGAAATAGCTTATGATCTAATTGTAGCTTTTAATTCCATACCTTGTCTTGAAAAGCATATGAGACCAATCAAGTGGACAGTAGTCTCCAATTTTAGCTATGAAGCCCCCGAGACAAGCACAATGCAAAAATGGTGGTAAGTCAATAACTGATATATCTTGTAATACTCGTGACATAAGGGCATGCATTTAATGTAAGGCTAAATCCCTTTATCAGCCCAACCATTCCCACTATTGTCCCATCTAACTATACCACTCTTTTTGTACCCAGATCATACTTTGGTCCCAACTGATCAACTATCTGCTTGGGCATCACCGAGCTACTTTCTCCCAAATCTATCATGCAATTGTGAATGAGATTGCTTCTAATGATTAGAGATATATATAATGGAGGAGGTTTCATATTCTTACCTTATTGACCTCCTTGAGCTCTTTCTTATGGAGCTGCATTAGTGAGCACTTTATCTTGATCTTTGAAAGGCTCATTTGAGATGACCAATTCTCCATGGCTGCTTGCAACAAGTCTC
Organism: Taxus wallichiana var. yunnanensis; assembly: GCA_018340775.1. Lineage (NCBI taxonomy): Eukaryota > Viridiplantae > Streptophyta > Pinopsida > Cupressales > Taxaceae > Taxus > Taxus wallichiana. Next base: position 425,261,108 of record CM031244.1, on the reverse strand, counting down.
ATTGGCCCGAGATTGCCAATGACTCCCACATGGAAATGCTGACATTGGTCTTCTTCATTTGATTGATAATGTTGAATGGAAGTGGGTTTTCCTTCTATTTTCCCTTACACGGCACAAATTTCTCTTGCACATCCACAACTACAACTGCACTCCGAGTCATTCTAGAAGGTGGCTTGGGTTGATTTTTAACGTTAGGGGCTACACTTGGATTTCTAACACCATGAGGTGTGATAGAAGGTTAGGAAGTACTTGGATTAGACAATGTCATTCCTCTATATTTCTCTTCTTGGACCTTGTACTAGTTGCTACTCCTTGAAAAGGAAACTGATTGATTCTGTAGGAGTCCTTTGCTTACCAATTAACAAGTGTTATCTCACTTGGAGGAACTTCTTGATTGCTAGCCTACTACTGATTTTCTTCTTCTACTAATTCCTATGGCGCACCAACCGTTTTCACCATCAAATCTTGGTTTACTGCACCATTGAAGCATGTCGATTGATTATGTGGTTAGCTAAAAGGAAATATGAACTCATACTCTTATGTCATATATTTTTGGACCAGAACCAAGGCCCTAGATGAAGATGGTGCATTAGGATTATAAATCTTGAATGGTTTAGCAAACGGAGGTGCCCTTGATACTTATTTATAGCTTTGAATAAGAGGCCTATTTGGTTGGTATTGAGGTTGATATGGTCTGAAATTTTGGGCTTGTTGCTTCTTGATGGTCACCACTTCATTCCCTAAAGATTTCTACCCCTTCAACACTTCTTGTAGCTTATTCATGACCTCTTGGAGTTCCTTGGAATTTCTAGGATGAAGTGGAGGCCTCTTTGTTTCTTTGATTTCTAGGAGTTGGTTTAGGGACCAACTCGGGTGTTTGACTTGGTTGTAGGGTTCCCCATTTCTAGATAAAGAGGCATAGGTGGCCTAGGTGCAAGTTTTCCTTCTTGAATTAAGAAATTTTCTACTCTAATAGTTATAGCATAAGCTTCGGGCAGTGTGGTTCCTCCCATAGATTGTATCATTATTGTTATGCAAGAGTTTAAAGCCTTCAAAAAGTAAAGGAATGCTCCTTCGCACTGTCTCGATAGCAATCGAATCCTATTCCATGTCCTTTGAAATTTGAAACTAAATTCAAACATATTTTCATTTGGAGTTGTCTTGATTGTAGTCAATTATTGCAATAAAGACACATTGTCTCCGTTTTCTCCAAATTGGCCACATAGAGTTGTGCATAGTTGATCCCAATTTTTAATTGTTCCCACTCCTAAGATTTTGAACCACTACAAAGCTTTACCTTTGAAGTAAGAAGTTAAGAGTTTCACTACCACATCCATCTCAACAATTTCATGTATGGCATGACATTTGCAATGTCTTGAATGTGGTCAATTGGTGTTATGTGATTCTATCCATTGAAAAATGGAATGTTCTTTAGAGCTTTCACTGGAACTAGATTTTATACATTGAGGGCAAGTGGACTGCTGCCCATGAAATTTTCAAAGGGATTTGGTGGTCCCTGTGGTAGTTGTTGATGTGCCATCCTAATAGGTCTAAGAACCTGGTTGATTGAACGAAAGGCCTCCTAGGTAGAGGTGTGGAAAAAATCCTATTCGGTGGAGATGGATACCTTTGGACTCTTCTCCTCTTTTCATCTACCTAGAGAGAGCTGTAAGTATTCAAAAATACATTCTTCTCTTTTTCTTTAACGTGTTTCAATCCTTCTCATAGATTGAGACACTTTGCTGAAACAAGTAGAACTTGTTATTGAGAGTCATTAGATGTGTTGTATATTTTGAATCTTTAGATGCTTAAGTCTCAAACTCAACTCAGTTGTGAAGTAATTCTTCCACTTGGAGTAATCAACTTTACTTGAAGTAGCTAAATAGCTTGCAACAACACAACTCACTTCTTCTTCTTGTTTCTCTTATCGATGATCTCAATCTGCTTTACTTTCCTTTCTTTACGTTGATTGGTGACCTAATTACTTAAGTCCTTTTTTGCAGTAATTTGAACCTTGATTACTTCCTTCTCTCTAAACTAATTTGGAGCTACTTTACTTCACTTTACCTATTATCTTTTCTTGTGTTGATCTCAACTTGCTTTACTTCTTTTAACTCATTGTGGTGTTCTCAACATGCATTACTTAAGTCATTTGACTTTGAACAACTACTTTACTTAAGTAATGGTACCACAAAATGACACAACTTAAATGAAGTAAAGTATTTTGCTTCGAGCAATGACTTTACTTAAGTAGTGCAACTTGGAGGTGTAACTACTTAAGTCTTTCAATTTTGAAGTAAAGTAAAGTATTTTCTTTTCACAACTTAAAGTAATTCTTTTTCACTTTTGACTTGACTTAAATTAATACAACTCGAAGTAATGCAATTACTTAAGTCTTTCACTTTTGAGTAACTTGACTTACTTTTCCACACAACTTAAAGTAAAGACTTTCGATTTAGAGTAAAGTAATAACTTGAAACCACACAACTTTACTTCTTTTCTTTCTTTTTGGTGATTGAGGATGAAACTACTTAAACAAAGTAAAATCATTGATTGCTTCTCTCTTCCTTGTTTGCTACAAAACTACAAATTCTTGCCCAAGAACACATCAACTCGGCTAGAACGAAGTTTTTCCATGAAACACTTGAAAAGCACTTAATGTTTTTAACTTATTGTCCCAACAAGCATTCCAGAACCATTATCACCAAATAACTACACCCTCTGAATGCTCAACATGTGAGTGTGTTAATGCAAGTAGAGTGACTAGGTAACATGGAATTTCTTCAAGGTGTGGGACCTTGCAGTTGAAGCAATTATCCAGAGAAGGTTGGTTCCTCTTCCTAAACTAGTGCAACAACTAACTCTAATGGAAAGAAATCTAACAACTACTTCTAACCTATGACTTCCAAGGAACCAGGGAGAGAGAAAGAGCATAAATGATAGAAATATAAATCTACAGGAGGTGATACACCAAAAGGGGAAAGTAGGGAATCTCTTGAATATGTGAAAGTGATAGAAAATGAGGTGTAGAGAGGGGTTAACTATCACCACATTCAACATAAACATACAACTAGCTCCTAAATGAAAGCACAACAAAAATGGAATCTGCAAAGCAATTTAGATTAACACAATACAACTACAAGTGAATTGAAAAGGTAAGTAAAGACAATAGACACAAGAAAAAGGAAGAACACATCCACAATACTCAAATCCACACTTCATTGATATACACAATTCAATTAATTACATAGAAAGGTTAGGATCATCATGCAAGATGTCCAGAATGAAGGCCTACAACACATTTTCTTCCTAGATAAATTTTGGCAAAGTTTTGGTAAGCAAAATAATCCCCCTTTTCAAATGAAAGAGCTTACAATTTACGTAAGAATTTAGAGAGGAGAGATAAAGTGAAGTTTCTACTTCCCACAAACCAAGTGTAAATTTTAATTAAAACATCATGAGGCCCCTTACACAACCCATCATTGCATTACTATAGCTTATGGGACAATAAATTGGCTCCCATGCTCCATTAATGGTGGTAGATGGTTATACAAAGGCCCTATAGTGTAGGAGAATAAATTCCATTTTTGACCCCTTTCCATTCACCAAAACTGAAAACTAATTTTTTTGGCACGTATAGGACTCCAAGACCTTTCAGAAATTCCAGCTTTTGTGTAAAATGAATCTCTGGGATAAATTCTTGGCATTTTGAAGATCACAGATACTACCGAGAAAGCTAGGGGCCATTCTCATTGCTTCTCAGTTCATTGCATCAATTTTTCATGCACTACTACCTTCTACATTACTATTTTTCATGTACTTTACTTCACTCTTTTTATGAATTAAACTAACTTACTTTCACCAATAACTCTATTTTGCATTTGCTTCCTAGTCCCGTAGTAAATTGAAGATGTATTATTGTCCTTGGGGTATAGACTGGGTAGCTCGGGTTATAGCCCGCCACCGACTAGGTTATGCTACTCGAGGACCGAGTTACTTCTATGTTCGAGTTACCTTCATCACAATCACTTCTCAACTCTAGGATGACTTGGTCGAGCCCCTTGTATTGTGTTGAATTAATGGAAATTTAGGATCGTGAAATAGTGCTATGATTTAATAACAAACTAAATCATGCACACAAGATCTAAACAATTCCCAAAATCTACAAAGAAGGTGGAAGTATAAACTAGAATAATCCAAATCAAGACAAATTACACACACATAACATAACATGTACCATGGTTCACCCAATGTGGGCTACGTACACCAAAGATAGAGATCTCATATATATAATACAACAAGAGTACAAACCAACTCTTCGATACAAGAGTATAATGCATCTCTCCAAGCATATCTCCTCTCCTCCGATCTCTAAACAGATCTACATAAGTGCACTACAATTGTGCCTCCAAACACCACCAGAAGATATCACATAGCCAGCAACTACTACATCTCTCAACTCTTTACCAAGTTCTTTGTGGATATGCAAAACAATACCTCTCACATAGGTCTACCATATGTGTAACTATAATTATGCACCAAGAAGTAAGTTTGTCTCTTCGTCATTGCATGACATGTGCAAACATAAAGACAAACTCCTCTACAATATCTAGATCTACATTGATCAACAATACAATATGATCTCATGGATCTATAATACAAGATCTCACCAACATGTGGATCTACAAGAAGAAAATCTATGTATTTTACATTGAGATAATAAATATACAAAGGAAATACAATCAAAATGTTACCCTCTTCTTACCATAGAGATGTACATGTTATTTACTTCTATCTAGCTCCTCTCAATGGAATCTCTATCTTTATGTAACATGTTCTTTTGTTCTCTTCTTCTTCATCCTCTCGATCTAGGATAATCATAGATATAACTCAATCCTTGTCCAATTCACCTTCTAACCCTAGATTTCATGCTTATATAGGCATATACAAACTTAGGGCACTTAGCCATGCAATTACAATCAATAGATCTTGCTTTAATACTAAATATAGATCTAATTCCCGTGAGTTAAATAAAACACTCATGCACAAGTAATTGATGTCGGTTATCCCTGACCAATGATGGTTCTTACTTTCCTGGCCAATACCGGTCATAGGTGACTGATGTCGGTGCCTTCATAACTGATTTTGGTTACAGTGTTTTCCTGCAAGTTGATAAAGCATGCTAACTATGAAGCAATTCAGCTCCACAACCTAACAATATCCCACTTGGAGATAAATTTCTGAACCTTTGTACCTATACATCACTATCCTCAACACACCATGAAGGCCATCTATTCTTTCCTTCAATAATTCTCTTAAAAAAATAAACCAGAAGATCAAACCATCTTCTAAAATGAAGATAACAAACCCGTGACTTACCATAGACATGCACAAATCTACTACTGATGTGTGATAACCGAGCTATCCATACATCAATCTTCCACTGAATCATAACACCAAGCCTCTCATGCAACTAAGCCATCATGACTAACACACTGCATAATAGCTCCCACTCAAACCGAAGTAATGAGCTTCAACTGCAACAATAGCCATACTTGTAAAACCAACCATGTTCTCCATCCATCTATCTATATCTCCATGCAACCACCAATGCAATTTTCTAAAGACAAGTCAAACTGGAATATGTGAAAGCAAAACATAATCCTGGTAAAAACAACCCTGAATGAGTTCTACATGCAACAATGGGTGATCAATCCACAAACACCTGCATAACTCAAAGAAATCCAAACATTGTAATCTAAAAATCTAACCTGTATAAATAACTAGCATGTCCAAGACAATCATCTGTAGATAACATCTCCCATGGAATAACATAGTAATCAAGAGGAAATACAAACATCCTCTACTCATGCTCAAGGCATCTAAATCGTGCTCATAGGCATCCATGTGCAAATCAAACATCTGCATCATCATAGACTCACAAAATTGAATCTATCCACATGTATAAACTCACCTATACATCCATCCATATCTCCAGGATCTCCAGAAGCTCCAAGTCTCTCACCGACTAACTCCAAAGCCATATATGAATCATGTGCTCATCAATGTCAATAACAACAACCATGCTAAACCATGCTACTAATAAATAGTGCAAATACTAGCAAACATGTCATCAACATACTACACAAACCAACCAAGATGAAATCAAAACAAGGGCACCATCTAAAAATGGTAAATAAACATTGTTGTCAAACATATGACAAAACCAACCATGGTTAGCTTCTAACCGACATCGGTCTCTATAATAGTCAAGTTTCCTTCTTTAACCCTTAAAACTCTGAAAAATTTCTCTATCATCTTCACACAACTGAATCTAACCATCAATTTCCATCCCTAAGGAATATCCAACCACCACTAAATAAACCATAAGTGACACCACAAAGCAATAAACTCAAAATACTTGCAAATCCATGACTGCCCTCCAAAACCAACTAGTGCGTCTACCACTCTAAAGAGTATCAATATCCTCTCACTCTACATGTGCATCATGTATCCAATCCTGTAATGCCAACAACCATGGCTTGCTCCCACTAAACATGAAATTCCCTGCACTACCTCTAACACCAAGCTCAAAAGATAATATATCAGTGAGAAATAAATCCAAATGAAATAAAATATTAAATTATTCCCTTCTTATCAAAGAATACTTATACATCACATAAGTTTGGACTTCTTGTGAAGTGGGTGAATCAACTTCTTTTCATCCTATGTACTCAACATCTCTCGTTACCTGTAACTATGTCTAACCATGACTTTTCATTGAGGATCTCATCCTTAGACTAGAAACCCTTGTCCTCAATATTCCACACAACCGGGGAATAAAAGTAAAACAACACCAAAAACATGGTGTAAATCTATGCACACTACCCAATCATAATATCAGTTGTTCCAAACAAAAGAAATAAAATGTGAATCATATAGAGATACCTAACTCAAAGTCTCACTGGACTAACCAAGCCAACTCCATCCTCTTTCTGATCCAAACATTGAAGTGATCTTGACAATTTATGCATGTACATACTGTGCAAGAAACCTGATCCTCTAAAATAGGACACTGAACCATTCATGCCCACTTCTACTATAAGAAACCTTGTGCAAAATCATTGTCATATAGAGATGACCATGGTTTGCTAACCGATACCAAGCTTACCCTATGTGATTGATTTTGGTTCCCTAACCAAAATTGGTGTTCTTTGGAGTGAACACAACACCACAATATTGGCATAGGTCACCAAACTAGGTGCCTACTCTGACCAAATCCGATAGTTGTGTTGAGCCAGTCATTTCAATAAGCACCCAACCTTGCATAAAAACTTAACAGCAATAATGCATGCAATAAAATTGCACCAAGATGAAATACATCACCTTACCAGCACCAAGATACTCAACCGCATCTTCAAATGAAGAACATGCTTCTCTGATGGAAACCCTGTCTTCATTCTATGATATTATATTTTTCCTCTCTAAGAAGCCCATACATCTAACTGCACCAAGGATGCATAATTGTTCCTCTATCTCATTCTCATATCTACATCTGCAATTCCAAACATGCATTGCAACAAAAATAATATAAGTTCTACAATACTAAGATAAAACCATACCTCAATAACCGGTTATGTAATCTGACCAACATGCTTGTGCCTCCAAGAACTAGGGACACCTAAGCAAACAAGATACATTACATGCATCTTCTTAAATATTCGGATATGTGACTTTACTGTTTAAAACTAGGTTGTCTAAAGTAACTAACCACAAACACCTTATAACTAACCATGGTTACCCCTCGACGCCATTTACCACTTAACCAACGTCGATCATTGTAATTTCTAACAACCTTACTCTTCTAGCTCTCACTTGAGATTGAATATCTTCCTGTGATCTTCACATCAGTCAAAATAAACCCTGCTCTCATACAATCACAAGAAACCATTAACAATATATCAAGCAAAACCTTGCTCTAAAATAACCAAGCTAACCAAGCTCGATACAAGCTTTTGGGAATTTAGGACTACGGAATAGTGCTATGATTTAATAACAAAATCAATCATGCACACAAGATCTAAACAATTCCCTAAAATCTATAGAAGTGGAAGTATAAACTAGAATAATCCAAATCAAGACAAAGTACACACACAAAACACATCATGTACCATGGTTCACCCAATGTGGCCTACATCCACAAAAGATAGATATCTCATATATATAATACAACAAGAGTACAAACCAACTCATTAATACAAGAGTACAATGCATCTCTCCAAGATTATCTCCTCTCCTCCGATCTCTAAACAGATCTACATAAGTGCACTACAATCATGCCTCCAAACACCACTAGTAGATCTCACATAACCAGGAACTACTACATCTCCGAATGGCTACCAAGTTCTCTTTGGATCTGTAAACAAGGCCTCTCACATGGGTCTATCATATGTGCAACTATAATTATGCGCTAAGAAGTAAGTATGTCTCTCCATCATTGTATAATCTGTGAAAACATGAAGACAACCTCCTCTACAATATCTAGATGTACATGGATCAACAATACAATATGATCTCATGGATCTATAATACAAGATCTCACCAACATGTGGATCTACAAGAAGAAATGTTATATGGTTTGTATATTATGCAAGCCATTACAATGAGACAATAACTATATAAAGGAAATACAAGGTAGAAGATGTTACCCTCTTCTCACCATTCAGATATACCTATTATTTCCTTCTATCCAACTTCTCTCCATGGAAGCTCTATCTTCATGTAACCTATTCTTTCTTTCTCTTCTTCTTCATCCTCTCAATCTAGGATAATCAAGGATCTAACTCAATCCTTTTCCAATTCACCTTCTAAGCCTAGCTTTCATGCTTATATAGGCATATACAAACTTAGGGCACTTAGCCATACAATTACAATCAATAGATCTTTCTTTAATACTAAATATAGATCTAATTCCCCTTGAGTTAAATAAAACACTCATGCGCAGCAGTAAACGATGCCGGTTAGAGCTAACCGATGATGGTTCCTACTTGTCTGATCGATGCCGGTCATAGGTGACCGATGTCGGTCCCTTCATAACCGATGCTCGGTTCTTTGTGTTTTCTTGCAAATTGATAAAGCATGCTAACCGTGTTTTCCGAGTTTGTTTTAGATGGTGCCCTTGTTTTTATTTCATCTTGGTTGGTTTGTGTAGTATGTTGATGACATGTTTGTTGGTATTTGCACTATTTATTAGTAGCATGGTTTAGCATGGTTATTTTTATTGACATTGATGAACACAGGATTCATATATGGCTTTGGAGTTAGTCGGTGAGAGACTTGGAGCTTCTGGAGAGCCTAGAGATATGGATGGATGTATAGGTGAGTTTATACATGTGGATAGATTCAGTTTTATGAGTCTATGATGATGCAGATGTTTGATTTGCACATGGATTCCTATGAGCATAGTTTATATGCCTTGAGCATGAGTAGGGGATGTTTTTATTTCCTCTTGATTACTATGTTATTCTATGACAGATGTTATCTACAGATGGTTGTCTTGGACATGCTAGTTGTTTATGCAGGGTTAGATTTACAGATTGTAGTGTTTGGATTTCTTTGTGTTATGCACATGTTTGTGGATTTATCACCGACTTTTGCATGTGGAATTCATTCGGAGTTGTTTTTACCTGGGATCTTGTTTTTCTTTCACATATTCCAGTTTGACTTGTCTTTAGACAAACAGCATTGGTGGTTGCATAAAGACATAGATAGATTGATGGAGAACATGGTTGGTTTTACGGGTATGTCGGTGGTTGCGGTTTGAAGCTCATTACTTTAGTTTGAGTGTGATATCTTACAAGTGTGTTAGTCATGATGGCTTGGATGCATGAGAGGTTTGGTGTTATGATTCATTGGGAGCTTGATGTATGGATAGCTCGGTTATCACGGATCAGTAGTAGCTTCGTGCAGGTCTATGGTAAGTCACGAGTTTGTTATCTTCATTTTAGAAGATGGTTTGATCTTCCTAGTTTATTTTTTGAGAGAATTTTTGAAGGAAAGAATAGATGGTCTTCACGGTGTGTAGAGGACAATGATGTATAGGTACAAAGGTTTAGCAATTTATCTCCAAGTGGGAGATTGTTAGGTTGTGGAGCTGAATTGCTTCACAGTTAGCATGCTTTATCAACTTGCTGGAAAACACAGTAACTGACATTAGTTATGAAGGGACCGACATCGGTCATCTATGACCGGCATCGGTCAGAAAATAGGAATTTTCATCGATTAGGGCTAACCGGCATCGGTTACCTATGCATGAGTGTTTTATTTAACTCACGTGAATTAGATATATATTTAGTATTAAGGAAATATCTATTGATTTCAATTACATGGCTAAGTGCCCTAAGTTTGTATATGCCTATATAAGCATGAAAGCTAGGGTTAGAAGGTGAATTGGACAAGGATTGAGTTAGATCCTTGATTATCCTAGATTGATAGGATGAAGAAGAAGAGAACAAAAGAACAGTTACATGAAGACAGAGCTTCCATGGAGAAGAGCTAGATAGAAGGAAATAATAGGTACATCTCAATGGTGAGAAGAGGGTAACATCTTCTACTTGTATTTCCTTTGTATAGTTATTGTCTCATTGTAATGGCTTGCATAGTATGAAAAGCACATAGATTTTGTTCTTGTAGATCCACATTTTTCAATATCTTGTATTATAGAGATCCATGAGATCATATTGTGTTGTTTACCCATGTAGATCTAGATATTGTAGAGGAGGTTATCTTCATGTTTTCACAGAGGTTATGCAATGATAGAGAGACAAACTTACTTCTTGGTGAATAGTTATAGTTGGACATATGGTAGACCCATGTGAGAGGTCTTGTTTTCAAATCCACAGAGAACTTGGCAGCAGTTCAGAGATGTAGTAGTTCTGGTTATGTGAGATCTGTTAGTGGTGTTTGGAGGCATGGTTTTAGTGCACTTGTGTATATCCATTTAGAGATCTAGAGGAGAGGATATACTCTTGGAGAGATTCATTGTAATCTTGTATTAAAGAGTTGGTTTGTACTCTTGTTGTATTATATATATGAGATCTCTATCTTTGGTGCACATAGCCCACATTGGGTGAACCGCGGAACATGTTGTGTTATATGTGTTTACTTTGTTTTGATTTTTATTATTCTAGTTTATACTTCCACTGCTGTATATTTTGGGGAATTGTTTAGTTCTTGTGTGCATGATTGAGTTTGTTATTAAATCATAACACTATTCCATGATCTCAAATTCCCAATCACTTCTCAAATTTAGGATGCTTTGGTTGAGCCCCTTGTATTGCATTGAATGACATATGCTTTACTTTTTTGTGGGTTGCGTCCATGTCAAGACTTCGACTCATAAAATGGCAGTCCTCATTGCCATAGCCAACTCACCCATATCCTATTCAACTTGGCTATTTACACTTACTTTACTTGGAAAACTTATCTCCCATATTGAGTTGAAGTTGTTTAAATTTCTGCCTTGCATCACATTTTCCCAACTCGGGCCTCCTGTTCATTACGTTAAACGCATCTGTCTTTACTTGCATCGCAGCGTGAATGCACTAGTATTTGCTTTGCTTGGCCCACTTTCCAATGTAAGATATGGCCCTCCATTTCTCCACATTCTCGTCACCTAGAACACGCCACATGTTATGTTAATTCAACCCTACTCTACTCTCCAAGTGGTGAAATGTATTTATTTATTTATTTTGGCACGCATCCCAATTCAAGTCTTCCCCTTCCAAATCACTCGATCAATATTATCAACTCGACTTCATCTCCACTTTTCACGAATTCGGATTACTTCACTTTTCCTTTACATTGAACTTGGCCCTCACTACTTTATTTGCATTGAATTGACCCCACTCAACTCGCAAAGCAATAGCCCTCATTTTTTTCCACAACACTCCAATGACTTGCCTTCTCATTGCAATGATCTCCCCTATCTTTACTTAGCTTACATTGAATGACCCCCCCACTTACTTGTGAAGTAAGTTCCTCTCCATTCGCAGACATTGCATGGTTTTATCTCGGAGACCATTCTGGTTTTGTTTTACCTGTGCATTTCCTCTGCCATTGGGTCTCCATTTTCTCTATGTGACATGCCCCTATGTTTGCTTGGTGTGCATGCTCCACAGCTTTGTCCATTTCCATTCACACTTCCCTCTCGTTGGTTGATCTCACCTGTAACCCCGCTACTGACTCAATCAACCTCGCTATGGTGAATACTTTTCTCTCAAACGCATGGCTCAATCTCAATCGTCGACTTCCGGTTATGTATCCTATCTCGTCATTCCTCCATTTTACGAGGTCTTTGAATATTAACTCGCAAAAGTGAATTCCTTCCTACCTATGCCTTGGCCGAGTATGCCATGCTTCCTTCACTCACAACCCCCATTTCAGGGCCAACTGAGTCATTCTAGCTGAGCTCAATGCCAAGCTCATCCCTTCTCTATGCATCACAAGCCCAACTCACTAGTGACCCAAACATCTCGACTTCAACTCGATGCCCATCCATGTTGGTCGCCAACTCGCCATTATACATTGGTGAGCCAACTCATTGCATGACTCACCTAGCTTGTCTCCCACAAGCTCCTCAACTCACCGAGATCTAAGAGCTTGGCTCTCCACTCACCGCATGGAAACTTTGACTCACTCGCCGAGCTACTCGGTGAGCTATTTTTGCCAGTGACTCTTTAGATTCCCCTACCCATTTTGGAAAAAAATTGGATCTTATGAGAGAACTTGTCAACATAGGGGGACCATGAAGGTTATAGTTGGCTCCCTAGAGATATCCTCTCGGCGTCGGTCGTTTCTAGCCTTATATGGGTCCATGAGGGCTGCATTCCATCTTTTAAAGTTGATCTTGAGGGTCAAAACCTAGAAGAGGAAAAAATTCCTCAATATGATTTTCTCTCCTAAAATCCTTGGACGAAATCCCAAAGACTCTAAACCATCCGTAATGCAATTTCATCGTTAGGTGTCCCTTTCGATGTCCTGGGTCTAGTCACATTCCCATTTTCCATTTTTCCTGTGGGGTAAAATAGATAATAGTAACTTGCTCAAAAACTACTTGTTACTAGAAACACTTCCTACCTTACATAATTCATTTATAGTTTCCATTCCCTACATCTCTTGCTTTAGTAACTAAATAGTTGTTTACTTGTTGCCAAATCGTTTAGTTATGGTTCACGAGTTATTCAATTAAAATAATACCCCAAAATATTTAGATAGGTTGTAGAATAAACAAATAAAGCACACGGGAGCTTCACCGTTAAATGAAGGGGATTTATCACATGACTTCCTAGGTTTTATGCTTATTCAAGCATAAAATATAGCCAAAAGTTCACTCATACTATATCAAAACTCTTCTTTCGTTGGGATGATGTACATATACACAATGCATACCTTGCGCCAATTCTTTGAATTAAACACATACCTTTACAAATCTCCATGAAGACAACACACATATTCTTAAGGTGACATGTTAGACATGTATCATTCCATTTGTACACTAATTCAGTCCTACATACCTCTTCCTGAGTCAAGAACCATATAACATCCATCTCGAGACTATTCTACAGTCCCTCAACTACCTTCAAGATGCATGATCATACTTATAAAAAATGGACTAAGAAACTCACAATATACCCTCTGCATAATATTCATATTACCTTGATCACATGGAATCTAACTCCCCTGAGTTAGCATATTCTTAACTATATCTTGCAACTTATCATTGATGATGCGAGTCCTCCATTTATGGCATGAGTACAAATTTCAAGACTTGACATATTGATCACATATTCTCGGGCCGACCATACTCTATCTCATATTAGGACCAACTTCTTGGAGAAAAAATTGACCTTCTCATAGTGTTATCACAACCAAAATGACTTGAGACCATAGACACATAGCTTACTTTGAGATCGTGTATCTCAAAATTTGGACAAGACTTGAAAATTTTCATGAACAATAATTTTTTCAAGAAACCACCATGAACTTCACACAAACTTAAAACCTTACAAAAACTTACAAGCTATCTTGAGGTTTTCAATATGACTTTCAATGCTTCTTCATCCGTAATGAGAAATAGATTTTCCTTGATAGGATTAAAACATGTGTTTTATCCTTGTTTCATCAACACAATCACCTTTGTGAATCGTCAACCATTAAGAAAACACTATAATTGTCCAAACATACCTTAATGGATAAAATTAACAATTTGCAGACTGTAAAGAACTCCCCTAGACTACTTACATAGTCATCACTTCTCAAACAAAACTGGTATCCCTTCAACCTCTTCATCTTCTTTCATGAGACATCAACTGAGATCACCTTAGACCAATTTATCAACTTCAAGGTCATTTTTATAAGAAATAATGATATTACCCGGGCATACAACTTCGGGGATCATCCTTTGACTTTATTCAAATGCACATGTTACAAAATTCTTTCTTGACATAGATCATGGTATTTCGTATTTTGAATTTGACCGACATCAACAACTAGGAAAACTTTTATTTAGCTTGAATCTTCTACACATAACTTTCTAGACACCTTGGATCATGATCATGGAGCACACATGTATTTTCAAATTGTACTTGACCTTTTCATATCTTCTTCCATCATGAAAAGTCAACGACCCGACTTTCATCAAGGAGCACTAAATTTTCTTGCAAAAACACTTGAGGATCATTAACATTGAATTAGACCTTCTCGTGGAAATTTTTAAGCTTAGATAGGCCTTATGACTGCAATAATTTCTCTTGTACCCATATAAAATTTAAGGCGCATGATAGTGACTTCTTAGATGCATAGACCTTGGGAAACTTTTCAAATTTCATTTTACTTTAACATAGCTTCAAGAACCTTAGATCGAGATAACATGTCTTGAAATGACATACTAATCAAAGACAAACTACTCATATCTTAATCTCATACCACATATCTTGAGTGATCACATTTACAAACCTTTCTCGACTATGACATGATGAGCCTATGACATGATTTTAGTCTTTAAACCTAAGACCATAACACATACTAAGCATACCTTATTGTCATCGGTCCTTTATTTACGAGACCCAAGACTCTAATATTGACTTCATTAACTCAAAAATACCTTTCACTATGTTTCAACTCTTTTCGAATTCATATATACAGACCAAAACAACTTCTTAGGCCTTTTGATAGTATACTCACACCATTTCATGAATTGGATAAGTAGGACTCAACCATAATTTTTTAAGATTGAACCTTACAAAACTTAAGACATTAACTACTTAAACCAAGACTCTATAACATCGACTCTTCATGGGTGACAACATGATAGATAAGATCTACAAAACTCAAACACATATCAACAACAAGGACTAAAAATCTCATGAATAGACCATAACACATACCTTACCACTCTTGAAGTATCCCAAATGCCTAGCTTCTTCAACTTTTCATGCAAACATTGATCATATTTGAGCTCGATTGGCTTGTCTTCCTCCTTATTTGAATTGGTCCCTTCTTTGACAAGCTTTATTAGTTTAGCCTTCATTCTAAGCACCTATACCTTTGAAACATCATTCTTATCATGCCTTGAATCTTCAACCCTCATACTCTACATATTAGACTGAGAATCAGTTCTCTTGAACTTATTTTCTTGATCAACCACCTTCTTGACCTTAGGATCTGACATGATAGTCTTAGAATCATTCATGGGACTGATTTTCCTCTTGAATACTCTTCCATTTTGAGCTTGAAACTTGTTGTTAAACCTAGAAGTTTCACCTTGATAGCAATGTCTTACAATATGACCTTGTTTCTAAAAATTGTAACACACAACATTCTTCTTACCTCTTGACTCATATATACTTAGATTCCAGCCACAATCCTTATCCTTGTGACCATACTCACAACATGAGTAACATTCACCTTTGAAGAAGCTTTCACCATTCCTAGAATACCTTCTTTTACAATATCTAGCTCTATGACCAAAATCATGACAAACATAACAATAACCATTGTTAGGTTTTCTAATAGGGTTATACCTCCTTGACTCAAATTTCTTGGTCACCTTCATGTCTTATTTATTAATAGGTCTAACTTTGTTAGCTTCATGTTATTCTATATGTTTTCCTTTGTATCCTAGTTCGATTTATCATTGGTTGTTCTTTGACTCTCTAAGATCCCGTCAAGAGATTCAGAACTTTTCTCTAACCTCTCATACATCTTTAACATGTTAGAAGAATATTAAAAATAAGAGTCTCAACTTGATATTATATCCTTATAATGGATTTTCCATGTTCATATTACATGCAATTGACCCGATCTTGAAAATTGTGTATTAAAGACTCACTTATCTCCTATTTCTTCCTTAGAGCATCTTCAATATCGATGGCTTCCCCATTACTTGTGCTTTAAGGATCTCCTTCAAGTGATTAAACTTTATTCGCAAGGACCATATCTGATACCAATTTTTAAAAGCACAATATATTGAGAGGGAGGACAAATCAGTCCTACAATTTTCTTATTTCAGATTATCATTAGTTAACATCCATAAACCAAGCATAAACAATATGAGCTTATTAGGTATGCAATATACATTCACAAGAACATAAAAAATAAGAGAGAACATATAAACACCAAATGTAATTATTAAACCCTCAAGGGGTATAAAATACCACTGAAAAACATTTCTTATATTACACAAATCAATGACTTGCAAGAATATTACACATCCTACACTATTTCTTTAGTGAGGCACCAACCCCTAAACCTATGTTGATTTGACTCATAAAAAGGAATCCCATGAATATGAATCATCAAAGGATATTTTATAAAATAATTACCACTAATATTATGTTTATACCACATCTGATTGTGATCCAAATGCAACTCCAAACACATCAAACTCTCATCGAAACAAGGACTTTCCTAACTCGCTCAATCTCTCATCTTCATGGGATGATTTTATCAATATTATTTGCAAATATGATCCTCAAAATTCTTTAGGTATTCATAGGTCTTATCAGATATGTTCTTAACCCCTCTTCACTCTTATTCACTCCTTTATAGGTCGCACTTTTCTCCCATGCACAACTAGTCACAAATGACTAATATAACATGCTTATATACACAACTCAAGATCATAACACCCCTAGGTCATCCATGACCAAGTAGGTAAGTAACACCAACACAAAACTATTTAAAAAAACATAATATAAATATCATAAATTGACTAAAGTGGGTAAGCAAGTTTTAATACACCACTAACAAGCACCAAGACGCACAAGTAATCTCAAAGCAAGCTTCTCAAGCTCCAATGAATGTGCCAACATATCCAAGGTCTTCAAAAACATTATCATGGCTCCATCATCATCATGAAACATTATACCAACCTCCAAGAATCACCAATAGGATAATGAACAACTGAAAAATCCATCTCTACCACGAAACACTCCAAGAAGCAAACAAACCTGTTAGGTCTTGAATGCCCAAAAAATCAGTCCTAAAGAATGACCAACTTGAAATACAAAAATCATAATCGAGACTCAAATATTATACCATTTGAAATTTCTCTGAATTCCACTTCCATAACAACTCACTTTTTCATCCAACTCCAAGTGGAAGACCTCCAAACAAACCAAACTCTGCAACTGCTCCAAAATGGCTTCAAGACCCCAAAACTAGGTCCTCAAAACTAAGTCGGTTCCCATATCAAAAAACCTCACCAATACACAAAAAATATACCATTAGAAAGGTATCTTAATGTAATTTCCATAACATCTTACATTTTCTTCAAACTCATAATGTATGGCCTTTAACCAAACCAATCTCTAAAACTAATCATTCAAGATCTAAGGACTCAAGAATCAGTCTTGAGAGAAACAAGCACAAACTCCTCCAAACCAGCATAGCATAAAAACCAACACCTATAACATATCAAACACACTTTTACCAACATGTAAAATCGCTAAGAAAGATATGCCATGTGGAAAAATTGAACCCAACACACTTGTTTTAATCACCTTCTTGTGCAATCCAACTAGGGCTTTCCAAGCCAGTAGGTCTTCAATCGAACACAACTTCACCGCATCAAACCAAAAAATTGATCACATCATATAATGTGTCTAACAACTATCGCTGTGACCATCATATTTATCAATAACGAGTAAAATGATCAAACTCACTTCTAAGTACAAGACTAACATTTTAGCCCTTAAGGCCAAAATTTGTAGGGTCGCTTTGAGCACCTATGTCTTCCATTTTCTCAATTTTATCTACTCATATATTTTCATGTATATGTATTACATCTCCCAAGTATTTTAAACAAATCAATATTCATCCTGTAACTTCCATCTCAAATAAAAGCTGCAAAAACCCACAAAACTATGGTTTTCTCTCTCTTCCCAAAATAGATGGAACACAAACCACCACCAAAACAATCACGGAGGAATCCTCTTCAACCCTTATGCATAAATTTTTATTTCCTTTACATTCTGGAAACCATACAATTCACTTCTTCCGAATCTCTCTAGAACTAGGGTTTAATGAGGGTTAAAAAGTTGTTTGGCTTCTTAGCAATTGTTCATAAAAAATATGATGATCAAACAACTTTGTTGCACTTGGAAAATATTACTAGCAGACCTAGTTAGATTATCCAAATATCTCGGTTCCCGTGTAAAGAACAATTTCCAAAACGAGCATCGGAAGATAATATTTACCTCAAATATTCTCTCTTGCAAACCTAGTTTTACCAAAAACTTCCTAACTTACAAAATATTCTTCAATTTGACCTAAAACTTGTCATGAAAAATCATGAAAACATCCTCTAACTTCTCAAACTCACCACCTTTCTCAAATATACTTGAAACTCTCCATCCATAGGGACTTAGGTGTGTTTTCTTAGCTTGTCTTCACTATCTTGCTTCCCAAGAACCTCATGCATGCACTATACCTATGAAAATTGACCTGATAAGACTTGTAAACTATAAAATGTCACCATAATTCTCACATGATTAACCATTACTTCATTTCTTTATTTCTAAAGCTACCATGCCATACTACATCCTCAAGGACTAAGAAAATGCCTAGACCGCCCGACTTAACCATTTCAACCCATGAACTGACCATGATGACTTAATGCATAAACTTAGACATCTTTAACACATCATTCCAGCCTTAGGTGAGCTCATAATATCTTTATACCACCTATACCATGCTCCAGGACACCATAGAACTTCACCAAAATCAGTCACCACGTATCATCCCCTCCTATTAGACATTGAAAGACACCTCATGGGGACTTGTATGACCTCTACACACCCTTTTCCATCAATGGCTTTGACATCAATGACAAAAGCTAGACAAAATGGCCAACAAGGATTGGAATTCTTAGAAGGATTCATGTATATTCTTTCCATAAGACTATTAGCGGAGTGTAATTTCATTGTGCCTAAGTCTTTGATATTTACATACATTAATATAAGAATTTATTTTTAGCAATTGTGTATATGATCTTAATTTGGTGAGATATACTCTGATGAGGGTTGTGTGGTGTAATTTTTCCTTGATTATGAATCCTAACTATGACTACATCAATCGGTATCAAATCCCATTTTAAACATCTTGTTGAAGAGATTGGTATAGACATCAATTAGGTTTGTTTTTAGTGATCTATTTAGATTTAATGTTTTCCATATTAATGGTATGGGTATAAATTAGTAGCACACATCTTCTATAATTTAGGTTTTTACTTATAAGGTGTAGGTCACATAATCATTTTTAGAGGATTCGAGGAAATTAAAGGTGGCATACATAGTGGAATTTGAAACTAGAGAAAACTTAACACCATGAATTTTGGACTTGTCCATAGAGAAATAGGAATGCAATCCCATTTTGAGTAAATTGATATCATTTAATTGATAGGTGTTTCCATTCATGAATATTCAAAATATCATGAGTTCGTATGAGGAAAAAGTTCCTAAAGACTAGGAGGTCGACACATGGCATTCTAATGAGCAATAGGATCAATTCTAGAATGTAATCATAAGGATTGGGAAAAAGGTGAATTTGGATGTTCTAAATTAATCAGATAATTCTACATCTAGAAGAACTCATTGATTGGATCAAAAAAATGGAGAATTGTTTAGAGTACAAACGTAAAAGACCCTAAAAGGTAAATTTTGTGTGTACTAAGTTAAAAGGTCATAAATATTTATGGTGGGAACAAGTTAGTATAAAAGTGTTCATAGAGGGAAGGATAATATAAATAATTGGTTAGAATGGTCAAAAAAATAAAGACTAAATTCATGTTTGTAAAATACCAGGTCATAGTTTTTATGAAGCCATAAAACTTATGCCAAAAGGAGTTGAGTGTATAGGATTATGCTAAAGAGTTCCATCTATTGATTATTAGAGTGGGTCATGTGTAGGATGATGCAAAAAAATTGGGTATATCAATGGATTGTGTATTTCCATTCAAGATGAGTTTATTATAATTATATTAAGATCTATGGGAAAGGCCTATCCATTTTTGAAGAAAAAACAAAAATTGTCTAAGGAAAAAGTAGTGCACAAGGGAAAAATAATTTCATGTGAAGAGGAGGAATTTTTCATAGTAACTCATAGAAGCATGAATACAAAGGTGAAGAAAGTTCCTCACATGAACATAGTGATGCACAGAGAGATGGAGGTAGTTCATATTTATAAGGAAAAGGACATGGAAGAGGAAGAGGATTTTACAAAACATGTTTCCATTGCACGTAGAGACTACACATAACACATTTGAGTTTCCAAAAGCCATTAAAATAAGTTGAGTAAATAGGAATGATATTAGAAACCATTTTTATCAGCACATAAATGTGGAAATAAATGTGTTTAATACTAGCATAGAAGAACCAAAATGCAAATAAAATCTCATGAAGAAGAGGGTGTTGTTTAAACCCATAAAGGAAAATAATTTCTCCACGCAAAGAAATAATTTATTCATAACTATTTTAAAAATCTAGAGGTAGGTTTTGTAAATTCATCATCGATAGTAGCAATAACACTAATAATCGTGTTTCTAACAAGATAGTTGAGAAGTTTTTCTAAATTTTATTTCCCAACCAAACATATACAAGGTATTATGGTTATTAAAGGGCGTCGCTTGTTTTTGAATACAAATTCATATTACATATCAAAATTGGCACGTATGAGATGAAGTCCTATGGGATATAATACCCATGGATATATGCCATGTGTTTTAGGTATACCATAGTATTATTATATATAGGTGGCTCATGATGGTTGTGAAAATACTTACAAATTGATAAAGAACGTATTGAAGTATACTCTAAATACCTTGAAGGAAAAAAGTATAGAGGTAGAGAGTAGTATGTGGATATTGTTGATTTCAAGAATGGAGTTCTTGAGCACTTTGTGAAAGAGGACAAGTAAATTTTTCACATTCATTTCAAGGATCATAGAGAATAATAGGGTAAGATGAATCCATGAAAATAGAAGAAAACATTTAAAAAGTTAAGGATATTTAATGTTACAAATACCAAAATATCCTATCGAAGGATATTTTAGATGCTTTACCATCTATGTGAAGTATAATTCCTTAGATTGACTTGATACCTAAGTCTCAGTATTACCAAACAATGATGCATATAGGTTTTCACCCATGAAAAATGAGGATACGAGATAGAAAGTGTGATAATTTCTTGTGAATAAGTTAATCAAAGAGTTTTGATCCCATGTGTAGTAATTGCAATAAAGGAATTTAAGAATGGAGGAAGTTGGAGAATGTGTATTGACTCCATATATATCAATCTATCAAGTATATATTTCCATTGCCACGCACAAATTGATGTACTATTTGAGTGGAACAAAGTAAATTATGAAGATTGATTAGAGGAGTGGATACCACCAAATTAGAATTAGAGAAGGAGATGAATGGAAGACTACTTTTAAAATACAAGATAGGTTGTTTGAATATTTTTTCATGTTATTAGGGCTAACTAATGTTCCAAGTGTTCATGTACTTGACGCATGAACATTTGAATCCTTCATTATAGGTTAGTTTTTTATTTTTATTAGCATGAAATTCTAATTCTTGATGAGATGTAAGAAGAGAAATGTTTTATTTGTAAAAATTATTAGATTTCTTGTAAGAGGAGACGATGCTAGAGAATTTGAAGAAATATAGTTTCATGTAGAAAGAGCTAGTGGTATTGTGATTTTTGATATCTCAAGAAGGTTTAAAGATTGATCTTGAGAAAGTACAAGTTATAATGGATTGGCTCTCACCTATAACATCACATTTTTAACCTTTAATTGAATTTCATGTCAATTTAATTAGGTTTTACTTGCAATAATATAATAGAGATTACACTACTAAAAACACTCAAATTTATACCTTAAATTGTAACAATCAACCATACAATCAAGCACATATAATTTGAAGTATAGATAATATGGAAAAGGCACTTAGATGGTTCAAGACATATCCAAGATGTGTTAGTGACTAATCTAGGCAAGAGTAGGGTCTGATATCTAGAAAAATAACTTTCGTAGATACAAAATTGTTAGGTCATGATTGTATAAATAGGTCAAGATTTTATGGTACATTCTTGACCAAACCACGTGTTCTTGGACCTTCACATAACTATAATGTATAACTTGCAATGTTGCTATGTGTCATTATTTTTAATCTTTTATACATTCAACTTCACATGATACCATTGATGTCACACCTTAAACCTATAAAAAAACCTAGCTATCTTGTAACACACTAAGGAAATCATTAGCTCTAAAAATAAAGATGCAAATGCTTGATTTAGACTGACCTCAGTGGTCACCCTACTTGTGAATCACTGAGCACTACACTAATTTTCATACTCAATGTAGTTTTCCTAGTTTTTCTAAAAAGGTGCATGCAACTATCCCTTGAGCTAGGTTAGACCTCTTGCCTCAACACCAATAGAGAGCTATGTTACTTCATCCCAATAAAAACCTTATGTACAAATGAAATATTAAAAATTATGCCCTCCTATGTTGCATATGCACTGTATATGTATTTCTTTCTTTCTCTATTCAATATGTGATAGAGAGATAGGTGATAGCTAGATGATAAATTATTAGGTTAGAATTGTATATATTGAGTTATTTTTAGAAATTATGACCTTAGTGGTAGGAAATACTGACCCAAAATATACAAATTGAAAGATAAGAGAGTGAAAAATGGGCCCATGTAAAGAAAAAAAGTGGAAAATAAAAGGGACCAAGACCGTAGATAATGATCAAGACCATATGTATGGTTTTGACCTTATTGTATAGTCTTGAACCAAGATTAGATAAAAGTAAAAATAAAAGCAGAGGTGCTAAAGATCTCTATAAAAATGCTCAAAATCAACTCAAAGAGGAAAAATAACAAGAGGTTGAGTTCAATCAAGTAACAAAGAGAAAATCATCAAAGGACTAACGCCACTAAGGTCTTGTTTCATTTTTCAAAACTCATGTACATAACAAACTATAAAAGCATGTTATAATAATGATTTTATGTAGATTTTGGTAGGAATTCAAAATGTCCTAATAAATAAATATCCCTAGCATAGGCATGTTCCATCTATATATATCCACATGGTGATCATATCTAACACTAAGCATACCACCGAATCTATTAATACTAGATCAAATAAGTATGCATTCTCACCTACTATATCCTCTACATACTCTAAAATCATGACTCACAATATGTATGGGTACATTTCACATCAATTTTTGGATTAAATAATCAACAATCATGGTCTAATACTCATCTCCTACAATCATATCACATATATCAATCATTATTCATCACAATAGTCAATTCATTTTTCAATAGTTACAATTTATAAATCACATCATAATTACGTTAGACAATGGTGGATGTCACTACATCGACGAGGGTACACCCACCGGTGATTCCCGTATCCTTTTTTTGGTTAGGGCATGGTTCCCACACATCCCCATCACCTCATGATGATGGGGGAATATCTCCTCCACCACATCCTCATACCGTGTTTGAACCCTATGTTGGGCCCCTATTATCACTAGAAATAAAAGCAGCCACCAAGTGCCCATCCACCATTGCATATAAGTGGTTGTACATCCAGTGTCATCTCCTACAATAGTATCCACTGGTGGTTCCACCTCATATAGTTTTGGATCAAACTCTACTCTTGTAGGCCCTAACCTATTCCCATCTTGATGTGCACCTCACTCCAACCACATCTATGGGTACAATGTTGAGGAACATCTTATACGACCCCAAAATTGAGGCTCATCCTCTCATGCATAAATTGTTCCCCTAACCTAAAAATTGATTCTCTAGCCACATTCTCATCTTGATACACCATAAATCTATGGAATCTTTGTCCTGCCTATCAAAATCCCTATATGGTCTCCAAATGATTCCATTGGGTGTCATCATATCTAATATGGCTCGATACTCCATGGTAATGAGACCTCTCCTACATGGGATAAATCATCACCCTCAAAATATCTCTAAATGGTCCCAATCTACTTGTGTCCCTCCCACCAGTTGAATTACTATTATATAATCATAAGCCCATACATGTAACAAAATCATGGCTCTTAAGAACCCCCGCATGGCTCTCCAAATAAAATTTATATAAATCCCTATATAAATGGGATAACACACATAGACCTTGAAAAAATATAGCACCTTATTCCTCGATGGATTAGGAAATCTCACACAACCAGTGGGAAATTGACACCCTACCCCATCAACTACCAAAAATGAAGGTAGCAACATATAAATGTTTTTTCTTCCTTGAGACATTTATTTAGATAATATCACTACGTCATAATATAGATCCTAAAATCATGCCTCTCCCTTACCCTAACCAAAATCTTTGGGCCCTCCTCATATGTAATGGTGCATTTACATGTAAGACATGCACCCTCTCACCTATAACAAGAAATAAAAAATTCTACACTTCCTGTGATTTCACTTTCATCTCTCTTATAGGTAGCCAAAAGGTACATGTATCTGCATTATACCTTTTAGTTAGTGCAGTCATTAAATGCATATTATGAGGAACATCAACCATTAGGAAACATGTCTCAATATTTTCCTATCTATAATATCATAGATAATTTCATCATACCCAACTAAAAAGGGTCTCCATCTTTCTCCCACTATGTAACTCTCATTCGTGCAAGACTCTCTATAAAATTACAAGCAAAAATAGCAAACATTAGTCACAAATCAATCATCAAAATTAGCAAAATTATTATATCAAGCTATCACATTGCTAAATTTCAATTTTTTAACCATAGGACAAAATCGTCCAAATTGGATGGTACCTTTAAGAAAAACATTCAATTTCGGATAGTACCATAAAACTTAACTATAAAAATGAAAGTGTGGTAATTTCATCCATGACTGCACAAAACCACTAAACTCTATTTCCACACTTTTCCTACTCAAAAATTATTAAAATACTAATTTTGTAAAAATATTTTTTTAACTAAATTTCAATCCAAATGCAAAATTATGAATTACTCACAAGCTCATCTAATGTATGTGTATGTATAGCCTCTTCTAATATATCAAAATAAATTCTAGGAGCTCCTGAACATGTAACATTGTGTTGATTTAGAGCTCAAATCGCTAGCATAAAAATATTATTACAACTAAATTTTCAACCTTACTATTTATATTACGTTGACTCTTTCAAACATTACTATATATTATTTTCATCAAATATATTCAGCTCTTTAATTACATCCTTGATATTTTTCATGTGGTATCTTGAGTCCACATATTATATTATCATGCCATCATTGACATTAGGATCATTATTCTACCTGCTACCACACCAATAGCATAGTATAGGATTCCATGCCAAGTGATTTCTCACCAATCTATATGAATTATATATCTCACTTTGAATCAGTATACACCTCATTTTTATGTTTTTAATCATTTATCTTGTGCATGGACTATTGATGTATTTTTCTCCCGAGTGGTGCTTCAAGGGGCCTTCTGATTCAAGTGTGATCGACTTGATCACATGGGCTAGACCAAAAAAATTGAGAACTATCACTGTTTTTTTTTTGGAAAGAGGGTAAAATGAGGGTTTTAGAAGGTCCCACAACCTTATACAAGGAGCCCAGGCTAGATTATACTATGAAGCTTACATAGAGAAAAAAACTCGTGAAAATTTCAAAAAAATAGGCAAAAGAGCAAAGCCCGAAGCAGAAAGAACAACATCAAAGGAGCTTCTTAAGCTCAATTACAGAATTCTTGGCATGGATAGACCCCGACTCATCGGCAAGCTGGTCAGCCAACATTAACAGCTCAATACAGTCTTTGGTAATGGTCGCCTTGGTATTTTTAGTGAAGGTCTCCCAGGCTTTGAGAACCGAGAAGGAGTGTTGCAGCTTGGCCAAGATGGAAGTCACCAACTCCACATGGTGGTCTTCCGGCTAGTTCTCAATGTCATCAGCAGAATCAGTGTTGGCCTTCTCGATGTTGCTAGATGCGAGTCTCTCTCCAATTAGGGATAGCATCCATCTACACATCCTAAGGGTTTGTTGTCACGATCCTCCATGATAATATTATCGGCATCCAGCTGGAAGTTAAGTCCCTCCTCCTTGAGCTCCACCTCCAAAGCCAATTGGGTCGATTCACGGGAATCGGGATACGGTGAGCCCAAGCCCAAGCGGGGGCATCCAAGAGGCCAAGCTCGAGCCGGAGGTAGGAGGAGAAGCAGCAAGAGTGCCACAAAAGCCACGGGGTTAACAATACCGATCAAGCTCGGGAGGGCAATCGAATAGGTGAGGTAGGGGAACAAAACCGTGATGGAGGGCCCCAAGATTTCAACATCAAAGTCGAGCCAAAGAAAACTTGTCGGCGGTGGCGGTGTGGAGGAGGGACGAGAAGTGGGGGATAGAATGAGGGAGGAGGTGGGTGTATGTTGGGGCCTACAATGTTTGGGAGGAAAAAGGCTCAATTTAATGGGAGAAGCGGCAAATTTGAATAGGAGGTAGAGAAGATCCTGATGCAGAATGGGCCCTTCACCCTCCCTAGCCAAGTTGATAGAGTGTTCAAGTGATTGGAAGAGAAAATCAGCTAAGTTAATTTTCTTCCCCCAGCGTAAGTGCAATAGGATGAAGAAATGGGGACCATAGAACAACCTATAACGCCCATCGATTATGAAGTACCTCATGATCACCTCAGCAACTCTATCCTGGGGGGAGGAGGGATTCCTGAATATAACCAAAGAGGTACTTTTTGGCTTCTCCCCTTTGGAAATGAAATCTTGAAGCTCTACCTATAGAGGTTTCTTGAAGTATACAACCCCCGAGGTAGGAAGGCCAGTGACAAAGGTGATGGTGTTTGTGGAGATGGTGAAGCGGGTGTTGCCAATTTGTACTCTACCACGTGACTAGGTGGCCAAGGCCCCATATGAGACCAATGCTGAGTATTCTGACATCCTTTCAAGGAACGTCATTATGCCATTATCTCTAAGGATGTTCCAAACATCATGGTCCTCCTGCAACCGGGTGTATGAAGCAGGTTCAATGCGCTTGAGTTGCCCTCCCATTTTCAGATAATCATGGATGTGAGTCGAGGTGATGATCTACGACTCGATTTAATAAGTTTGCCATATCTATGGGAGCCTTCCATGTCATCTGTTTCTTAGATACGGGAGTAATTATGATGCGAAATGGTGAATCCCAGACTGGATCCACACGAGTGCAGTAATACTCATCCCACGTGCTCGGCTCCGTAGAGAAATACTTCAAATTAATGTGGAAATCATTACCGCCATCAAAAGTGAGAATGGAGTGCCTTTTGCCGGGTTTGCTGACATAAGAATCAGATTCCCAACTCCACGCATTAGCTAGACAGTGAGCAATCATTATGGGTAATTTGAAGGAGATTGGCAGGGAAATTCTCTAACCATATTTGCTGAGAATCAAGGAGGACACCAATGTTAGCCAAATAGTCTGCTGCCTTGTTTCCTTCCCTAAGAGTGTCTTGGAACTTGAGCTACTGAAAGTTCCTTTGAAGGAGCCGGATGTCAACGATAATTTTTTTAATATTCCATTGACCTAGGTCATCTGAGTTGAGGAGAGTTATAATGTTGAGAGAGTCACTTTCCATAATTAGGGAATCATTGCCAAGTTTAAGACTCATCTCCAGCCCTTTTAAGATAGCTAAGGCTTCAGCACGGTGATTGGTACCCAAGTTAAAATTGGTTGCAATAGCAGCTTTAGGGGAACCATCTAAATTTCAGAGGATCACCCCCCAACTTTCCAGGGTTACCCTTAGAAGCACCATCTCGTATTAAGTTTCAACCATCCCATTGGAGGAGGGAGCCACCTAACATCTGAACGAGCCTAGGAAGAGGGTTTAGTTATGGGAATGATCATCATCTGCTGACACCAGTCCTTGTGATTGCATAGCTGAACTTTTTGCTGATATTTCTTCCATAAGCAGCTATTGAGATTATCTTGGAAGAGAATAGCTATATGACTAGCCACCCTCTCTGGATCCCAACATTGATCTTTAAAGATTCTCCTATTCCTCTCTTTCCAGATACCCCAAAGGCAGTGGGTGAGGATGCATTTCCAAGCCAAGGAAAGGGCCGAGTGAGTGAAGGGGGAATACCATTGTATGAGGGTGTCATGAATAGAACTTGGGAAGGTCCAAACAACTCTAAAATGCAACAAAAGCCCACTCCATATGTTTTGGACAAAAGGGCATTGTAGCATGATATGAGAGGAGGATTCCAAGGCTTTATAACAAAGAACACAATGAGTGGGAAGCAAGAATCCTCTTCTCTTTAATTTCTCACCCGAGATGAAAGCATTTTTGAAGGAGAGCCAAGAAAAGAAGCCAATTTTGGGAATAGACTCTTTGGGCCATATTTTAAAGAGGGGAGGGCCAAAAATGGTCTCGAGGCTTAGTGTAATAGGTAGCTTTAATAGTGAAGGCACTAGAGGGGGAGAGGGGCCAGATACATTCATCAGTGGGGGAGGAGAATGGAATATAGAGGGAGGAAAGGGAAGATCTCAACTGAATCAAAAGCTGACTCTGAAGTTCACTAATGCCCATCCAAACCGGTATATGCCAAGAGGGGATTGAATTCTGAATTCTCCAGTAGCTAGAAACTTTCCTGCCATGTCTATTGATGAGGTTCCTTTTGATAGGTTCCCAAATAGGGTTGAGACTCAGAGGTTTATCTCCAATCCACCAGTCTAACCAGAAGTCAATAGATCTGCCATTTCCCAACCTCCACTTGGTCCCAATACGAAGAAGAGGAAGAGAGCTAGTAACCGAGTTCCAGATAGCCGAGCCATGGGGCGGGGATGAGAGAAGGAAGTCTTCATCTTGCATCAAGTATTTAGATCTCAACAGCTGAGCCCAGTGTGAATTACCTTGAGCAACTTCCCAACCAATTTTAGCTAGTAGAGAAACATTCATATCAGCAATCTGTCTTATACCAAGCCCGCCCAGAATGGTCGGCTTATAGACTTCATTCCAAGAGACCAGGTGAATCCATTTTTTGGCCTCCACCCCTGACCAGAGAAATTTCTTTTGGATTCCCTCCACAACAGAAATCACTGAGGAAGGCATTTTGAGAAGAGACATGAAGTAGATAGGTAGACTTTGCAGAGTAGCTTTGACCAGTTGAAGTTTGCCAGCCTAACTAAGAATTGTACCTTTCCAAGCAGCCCTTTTTTTGGTATCTCTCAATAATATGATTCCACAAATTCTTGGTTTGTTTTCCTTAGAATAGAGGAATGCCAAGATATGTGGAGGAAGTCCACAATTTTACAACCAAATATGTCAAAATCCTTCTTTGAGTTTGAGCCACGGTGTTTAGGAAGGAGATACTACTTTTTTGAAGTTAATCATTTGTTGAGAGGCATGTTGATAGTATTCTAAAATTTCTTTTAGGGCATGAGCTTCAATCACCGAAGCAACACTCAAAAGTAGAGTGTTGACCGCAAATTGGCTGTGAGTGGTGGTAGGGGAGCTGGAAGTGATTTTGATGCCAGAAATGACCGAGTGACTTTTGGCCGCCTCAAGAGCTCTGCTGAGGGAGTCTTCCATTAACAAGAAGAGGAACAGAGACAGAGGGTCCCCCTGATGAATGCCTCTGCTATTTTTGAAAAATCTGTCGGGATGCCATTGATGAGAATTGAGAAGCAAGGGGTTGCAATGCAAGATAAAATCCAGTTGCACCATCTGTTGTCAAACCCGTAACTCTTTAGCACTCGGATCAAAAAAATTCCAGCTAACTCTATCGAATGCTTTTTACATGTCTAATTTGAGGATCATCCCCACAGACTTCGAGTGATGGGCTGAGTGGATGGCTTCATGAACGGTGATGATACCCCCTTGAATAAGGCACCCACTGATGAAACCATTTTGATTTGCCATGATGAGGTCATTCATTAGGGGCTTAAGCCAAGTTGCTAACATTTTGGTGATGATTTTGTAGGAGGTATTGCAGAGGCTAATTGACCTAAAGTTGGATACCAATTTGGATCCAAGAGCTTTGGGGGCAAGAGCTATGAAGGTGGTGTTCCAATCTTTCGGAGTGTATTGTTGGTGGAATTCCTTAACTTCCTTATAAAGATCTTGCTTGATGATTTCCCAAAAGATTTGGAAAAAGGTAATAAGAAATCCATCGGGGCCAGGGGTTTGTCTCCTTTCATAATAAAAACTACTTTATGAATTTCCTCCATAGAGAAAGGTTTTGCTGAATTGACATTCATGTCATCCGAGATTAATTTGGGAATGTGATGGAGCATCTTGGACATAGCTTGCTCATTGGGAGGGTCCTCTTCCTGAAGGAGATTAGAATAAAAGGAGACTAATTCGTTAGAAATCTCAGTGTTAGAGGTTAAAGTGTTACTGTCAAGTAAGCAATTCCTTGATTTTGTCCCTGCTTTTTTTCTTAGAGGCTGTAATGTGGAAGAACTTGGTGTTGCGGTCTCCCTTCTCTAGCAAAAGTACCCGAGATCTCTGCTTCTAATAGGTCTCTTCTTCCCTTAGGGTATTGTGGAAGTCACTGAGAAGATGTCTTTCTTGATTATGGAGTTGTTATGTTCTTCCTTCAACCTCCATCAGAGCAGAAATGTTAGCAATTTCTGAGTCAGCTTTTTCTTATGATTTTTGATGTTGCTGAACACCGTGTTCTTCCAGATCTTAAGCTGCTTTTTTATTTCCTTAAGTTTGCTGGAGAATTTAAACATTTCAGATCCCTAAACTTTGATATCCCACCAGCTCTTAATGAGAGGGTCCAGTTGATTATTTTCTAGCCATGCAAGCTCGAATCTGAAGGGAGGATTTTTTATGTTCATCTTATTGTTGGCACAGAGGATTAAAGGGTTGTGGTCCGAAGCCGCATGGGGTAAGGAGCTGAGAAAGAAATCAGGGTAAAGTGAGATCTAGTCCAAGGATCCTAAAGCTCTGTCCAATCTACTTTGTATGTGATTTCGCCAACTCTACAATTTGACCAAGTGAAGGACGTACCATGAAGGTCCATGTCAAGAAGAGTCTCCCCCCGTATAAAGTCAGCCAAAGCTTCCATGTTGTTGGGGTTAGTTGGGGCTCCTCCTTGTTTTTCGGAGGGGTATAGAGTACAATTGAAGTCTCCCATAATGAGCATAGGAGATTTCCACAATTTTTTATGAAATTTGAGATGTCTGCCAGAGTCTTTCACGTTGTGATTCCAGGTTTGGGGCGTAAACATTGATTGCAATCCAGGTAGCATTAGAATCTACTTCCTAGAAGAGAGTGGACGAGAAAATTGGGGTCTTTGCGGAAGCGCTCACCTTTGAATTGTTTGGGTCCCGAGAGAGTGCATAAGCTTCTGAATTACCAATTGCAAGTTGAGAAGCAAAAGAAGCAGCCGACCAAATTTTCAAGATACGGTCATCCTTTTTTATTTTGGTTTCTGGAGCATGATAATGTCAGGAGAGTGGTTAAATTTCATATCCTTCAGGACTCTCTGTTTTTGCAGAGAGTTCACCTCTAATATTCCAAGAGATCACCTTCATTTCTTGGATTTAGATTTGCTCCCCACAACCATGGGGATGGTGCTCTGTGTTCCTTGGGCCACATTCAGGGTTGATTCTTGTTGCAGCTTAACATTACCCGGGATACGTCCACGGACTTTCTCGAGCCAAGTGTCGGGTTTCCTACTATTGCTGCAGGTCGTACGGGATTCAAATTGTCATCAGAGGATTGAGTGGATGGGGAGAGCAGGGTATCAGAGAGGGGAAGGAAAGGAGAACTGATGAAAGTGGGGTTAGCAAGGGGAAGCTCTGTGCCAATCTCGGGGAGAGGGGGAAGGGAGAGGAGGATGTTGGAGGGAGGGGAGCGGGAAGGCGGAGAGGGAGGGGCTAAAGCAACCACCAAAGGGGGTGCTAGGGGGTGGGGAAGGGGAGGCCAAGGAGACCTCCTTGGGAACAGAGGCCAAGGAGAAGGGAGGTAAGGGGTTGAGAGAGGGGGCCAAGATGGATTCAGCAGTGATCTCTCCTTCTTCCAGGAGGGAAAAGGGGTTAGATGTGGGGATGATCGGGGTCTCTCCAGGAATGATCTTAGGGATATATTTTCCTTTCTTCTTGGGAGAGGTAACTAGGGTTTTGGGTTTAGGCTGAGGCTTGGTGGGACATCTTGAGGCTCTGTGGCCTATGCTTTTGCAGATTGAACAAGCTTGTGGGATATATTCATATTCAATGTTTTGAGACCAGGTTCCAAAATCTGATAAGAGATCAATCGATTTCGGGAGCGGGCAACTTACATCAACATTAACACGAAACGAGCATGGATGAATCTAGTCTTGGCCTTAGTGGCCTGGTCTATTGTGATTAAAGAACCCATAGATAGAGCAATACCTTCAATAACTCGCATGGTGCCATAGCTCCAGAGGAAGGCCTGGAAGACGAACCCAAATTGGAGCTTGTGTCATTGTTTCAGTAAGCGGGTTGAATCCAGGAGACCATTTCCTGATATAGAACCCTCTTCTACCAAAGAACCACAGACCACCTAGAAGAGCTCGAGAAAAATATTCTTTCATGTTGAAGGAGAAGAGGACAAATCCATTTGGCATCGCAGCTATTTCCAACGCACCACAAGGGTTCCATTTCATTCGGGCCCATTTTTTTATGTCTTCGAGAGGGGGTCTGGGACCCATCAGCTTGCCAATAAGGGATGGATCCCTAGAGTCAGTAGCATCTTTCGTGATATGAGAAGGAATGTGAAGATAGAGGGCCCCATCAGAGAGCACAGGCATCAGCTTCTCCAGGGGGACACAGAAGAGGACCCCTCCACAATTTTCTTCTAAGCCTCGAAGGGAGGACAGGGAGACAGGCCCCCAGAGGTAGCAGGACAGACTCCCGATCCGGACCGAAAGGTCCAACATCGAGCCACACACTGGAAATCACAATTCAAAAAAAAACGGAGGGCGCAAAAAAATCTGCAGTCCTTTTTCAAAACTATCACTATTATGTCATAGTTCCCTCACCCTTTCCTCATTTACTCCTTTTATTCACACATTACACCTATTATGTGTATTGATCTCATTATGTCCACTTGTTGATACTCATACACACTATTATCCCTACTTTTAGTCACTCTAGACCTTTGGCATTACCCGATTTATGTTCTAGACTCCATTCCTCATTATTTTACACCCCATGACCTTAGGTTTCCTTGAAGGTCGATGCCATCACCCATGGGTGATGGAATCACATATATATACCCCTAACTTCTACCATCAATGACTGCCACATTTAATTTTCAAAAACACTTTATTTTATTACACGGCAAACATTTGTGCATACACCTAGTTGATAAACTTGAGGTTTTAAAGTTTTCCATTTTGTATTTGGGGCATCATAGTGAGCTAGGACTAGAGGTCATCTACTTGAGCTTCCCCTGTCCACCCATAGTGATTCTCTCTCAATGTTATTGTCTCTGGGAGGATCATGCATTAGTAACTGTATATAGGTTAGTATTTATAAGCCTTATTTATCTTGTTATTAGATATTGTTGTTGTTTGGGTGGTTGGTCATCCATTGTGATGGATCATGGTATATGTATGTTTAACTTTATCTATTTATTTATCTTGTTACATTACACCCCTTGTATTTATCCATATCTTAAACAACACCTATTTTGAATCATTGTAGAATACCTATTTGTATCTTAGATATAGGATTTAAAAACCTATAGCTATATTAGGGTTAGGGTCATTATCCTCTAGAATTACAGGTCTTTAGCACTCCTTGAGAAATGTTTGTATCTACATCATGTGTCTAAACTTATATTTGAACCTGCAATTGAGAACCCAATTGGGGACCCATATTTTCCCATCATACACTATCTTTGAACCCGATCTAAAACTTACTCCACCCTAAATTAGGTTATATTTAATTTACTTTTCAATTTTTCCTACTTTTCCTATATGGACACATCCTAAAAAAATCCAACTACACAAATCGATCCTATTTATGCATTATTCACATTATTCCAACATCATTGGCCCATGTGTAAAATTTCTACATTCCAATTATCCTTAACTTCTCACACTTATCTTTTTAATGCCATAAGTCCATATAGTCGGTCTTGTCGAAACATCTTTCTAGAAAATATTTCTCAAGAATCCTTATTTCCCAATGGAATAATTTCTTGGTGGATTTGATACTTCTTCTACCAATCCAATTTTATTTAGAAAATATAACATCGAGGTTGATTATTTTATTAATCTAGTTCCTCATCACACTAACTATTTTTCCATAGGAGATGATAATACTAAGAAACCAAAACCACCATCTCAAAATGATCATATCAATTCTAGAATTTCAAACCTTATCTTTGAATAGGAAGGGGAACATGAATGTGTCCCCGATCTAATTATCCTCCTACTATATAAAAATTTCTTCAATAATTTCGTGAATATAAAGGAGAGTCACTTGACATGTTGCAAAAAATGCATTAAATACTACCTTCATATATCAATCACATTAAGCCTCCTATAAATGAATAAAATGTTGATCCAACCAATAACACGATTGTTCCTTCAAATAAAAAACTTGCTCAACTCATCATGTAATCTATTGAACATATGAGTCAACAAAAACTATGACTTTGCAAATTAATTCTCAAAAATGCGAAATAATCTAGCTTATCTTTCTAATCGACCACAAACAAGATATCTTGGGGCATGGAAAACCAAGGTTAGTCCCCTCCCCTTCTAGTTAGAATCACTAGAGTTCTCATTTCCCAACCTCGTATCCATAAAAATCCCTTTAATATGTTCAAAGAGATCCTTGCTCCATACATTGCTTCCATGGACATTTGAGGTATCACACCTTCCATTTCTTAAGACGGATCTACTAATCATATCCTTCATATCACCTTTGGCAACATTACAATGATTGGGTGAAATACAATTCCTATAGTGCCACCAATATCTTGGCTAAGACACTTATAGGATATGTTTTGGATTGGTATCATACTCTTTCGGCCGACTCTATTGTAACTCTCTAAATCTTGGTAACCGCCTTAGTAAATCTTGAATTTTAATATCATGAACTCCATGAAAACAACATCAATGTTTCCATCAATTTTCTATCAAGAAAACAATGAATTTTCCCAATATTTCATCCATTGTTGGAAGACCTTATCCACTAAGGAAAAACACAACATGCCTTATGAGAGTATATTACATCTATTCCTTAGGGCACTTTTGCACCTTTAATACAAGGTGAGATCCTTCTCTCCTACTTCATTGGAAGAAGCATTCGAGAAAGAAAAATGTTAATATTACCTCATGAATGAACTTGAAAATCCTTCCCCTAAGCAACAACCACTTAATAACATTCAAGTCTTCATGCATCCTAGAAACAAGGATGCTACTAATGACAAATTCATAGACACTCTTCCTCAAGTAACTTCTCATCCATATCATTGATCGGTATACTTATAAACCATTAGGAAATTCCCTTTCTTCCTCTCATCTTGATTGTCACCAACCTTTGTCTAAGGAGCTAATAAGTATGGCTTTTACCCCTATACGGAAGAGCATAAGCTCAATAAATAAATAAATCAACTTATTAATCAATATTTTGTGTTACAAATTTATAGGAATCCCTCCTGAATTCTTAAATGATTTGTTTTCACAACTCACTTACATAATATTATAATGCACCATACATATTATTATCATGTACTCAATACAAAATTTGTTCCTACAACAAATGTGGAGCATTAGATCCCTAACATTCCCCTCCCCTCACCCACCCCCATCCCCAATGTAAAATCTCTTGGATTCCAACTTCGATCAAGAATGCATCCAATTATACATGATAGCGAACCCTTTATAATTTTTTCAAAACTAATATTTCTCCTGTAAAATCATGTTTCAAAAATATAACCTCTCTCCCCTTTTTTGAAAAAAATATTCCTATCCTCTTTTCTTGTTACAAATATATTTTCCATTATAGGAAAAAAATTGATATACATTCTATTAAAATTCATCAACTTATTAAATAAGAAATCACTACCCCTCTAAATAATAAATTCAAATGGAATTTCTTTTGTTATGTGTGGGAGTCAAATCTCAAACTTCCCCAAAGTCTAAGACTCTACCAATTAACATTCCAATTGCTCTATCATCACGTTCAATTGTAGGAATGGTAAAAACTTTATTGTAAAGTTTATCAAACTCGAGCATTTCAATAAAAAGCCTAACATTTACTGTTTTAGGGTTAGGAGTCAAAACGGTGAGCCAATGAGAGAATCTCTGAGATCACCATACCGCGAGTTGAGGAGGTCATCACCAAACAAAGATATTGTTCGTGATATGTTTTTGAGTTAGTAAGGCAGCGAGTTTAGAGTGGAGTAGATTACAATTCTTTTCCATTTGGGGAGAGCTCGAGAGGAAATGTATGAGCCAAAATTCAATGACTGCATTTGACATTTCAATAGAGGATAAGAACGGCGAAGAGAATTCCATTCAAACTAGGTTATCGTCAAGCTTTTGAGAATCAACTCGCATGAAATTCATTGCATGGTCCAATCCAAATGTAGAGAGGCCCGCAGATGAGGAGTCAATTCAGAGATCTACACCAAACATGCAACTCATAGTAGTAAAAGACCATTTCAGGAGATGAAGATCTTGATCGGAAGTAGATAGCTCATTGATTGGTTTGCCAATTCTACGGTGTTGAAGGTCGGCTCATGAATGAGCTCAAATTTGATTTAATAACAAAGTTAATGAAACCACTACAATTCGGATCCAGATACAGAGAACACTGATCTCCAAACGCTGATGTAAATCATAGGTTACAGATATGCTCCTCAGGTATAGAAAATAGCCCGCCTGATATTAATGGCATGTGAAAAATATATAGTAATATTAACACCTTTTGAAGTAGTGTAGGAACTTGAAAATAAAGTCGGTTATGCCTACTCTTGTGGCATCTTGGAAATGTTTCTACAACTATAATACTCCCACTCTCCCACTACATTTAAATATAATGCAATAATTATTTCCTTTATTGCATTTTCTTCAAACTCAAACCACAAATATAAAACTTACAAATTTTATGTCAATGCAATTCATAGAAAAATTGAAATGTAACTTTTTGTTGCAACTTAAAATTTCATGTGAAACCCTCAAACCATAAAATAGATCTTACAATAACAAGTGTACAAATCTGCTCTAGAATATATATTTTTTTTTTTGGGGGTATGAAAATTGTGAACAATATGGAATGAAAACTATGGAGAGGGTAAATAGAAGGGAAATGAAAAGGTGATGCAAATGAATTATGCCTACCAAATATGTTCACATGCAGTCCACTCTACTACATCATTGATATATTGCAAGAAGGGTGAATACACAAGCAAATGGGTTACACAAGGTGTGTGATATCCTGTTATCCTTTGTTTACATGTTTTGACATTACAAAAAATGGATGAGCATGAAAAAAGTAATAGGTTTGTTGCGGGGTATGTGGTATCCATTCGCCCATTTTCTAAGTCTACTTGACAAACTAAAAAATGGGTGGAGTGAAAAATAGAGAGGCCTCTTTCAAGAACCTTCTCTAATACCAAGTGTGGGTTTTATCCCATATCCGAGAGAGAATATAAGCTCAATAAATAATTCAATCAACTTATTAATCAAATAATATATGTTACATATATATAGGAGTCATATCTTTACACCTATAACAACTCCACAAACTTGTAGCACTAATCTAGGAAGGTTGTCCAACAACCTCTCCCAACTACTAACTACCCCTAAAATATCTTACATCCTATTGTCTCTCAACATTCCTAGAATCTCTCTCCTCAATTCCTAGGCGAGTTACTTTCATAACTCACATAAATAACATTATAATGCACCATACATTATATTCTCACACACTTTATAAAAACTCTATTACTTATAATAAATGTGGAGCACTAAATCCCTTACAAGAAGACGCCTACCCTAACGATCCTCTATGGTTGTAGACCCC
Source organism: Taxus wallichiana var. yunnanensis (assembly GCA_018340775.1). Lineage (NCBI taxonomy): Eukaryota > Viridiplantae > Streptophyta > Pinopsida > Cupressales > Taxaceae > Taxus > Taxus wallichiana. The sequence goes on along the minus strand of CM031244.1, from coordinate 425,222,522 downwards.
TCTAGACCTCTTCCTCAATGGCATAATGAAATTTTTTTTGTGGCCTATCATGCCCTTTAATGTTTTTCCTATACCTTCTTCCTTGGCAATAATTTTGATCATGATGTCATCACTCTAGAAAGGTTGGGCGAGGCCATCAAGGCATGTAACATAGATCAATAATATGATTGGCATGATGCAATTCATCACACCAATGAATGTATTAAAGTCTATTATGATCAACTCCCCAATCACTCTAAGTCTAAACAACCTACTCTTGTTCCTAATTAGAATAATAATGCATTACTAACATTGTTAACACTTTGTATCCCTCTACTAATGGAGAACACAATCAAAATGCAAGGCTCTAAACATATTATCATTTGTATTAATCCCTCATATCCTTACTTCTCACACTAATTCTTACATACTCATCTATCCATGTTCTCCAAGATAAACATCCCATTAATAGACTTATATCTTTGATCCCATAGTCCGAATAAATGCCATCGGACCTTGTGAAAGCATTCTTATGTGGTGGATACTATCTATGGCACCATCATCCTCTTTAGATACCATCAACCCCTATCACCAAATACATTTGATCCCATCTATTTCACCCTTTATCATTTCCTATGGCATCGGCCCCTATGAAGATCCACTTACCATGGAAAATCCCATTGAATTAAAATTTTAAGCTTTTTGTAATCCCTACTTCTTCATAACTTTGTCCCGGACTAACACCCCGGTTCAAACTACTACACAGTTTAGACTAGAATATTTAGACCCCTTACTATAACTCTCGTGGGTCTCAAGTCAAACCCCATTTTTAGAGCTTATTCATACCTCAACTAAACATCATGACCATATCATGTAAGCTCACTTCACCATGAATATCCATTTTCTAGATCCATTTTGGGGTAGGAACCTTCCCTACATGGTTTAGAAGAAAGCATCATGTGTTAATGTGAAGATCCATCCATCTCTATTGACCTTTCTACTTGTCATTCTTCGTGCATCCAATTCCCTCTTGACTCCATGATTCTCAATAAACTTCTCTTGTGTAGATGACCCCCCTCTTTATCTTAGTCTAGATTGGCCACACTATAGTTAAGACAAACCTTGTAGATGAATATTTTGGTACATGTGTGTCTTCTCTTGACTTCATTAAGACACTTGATTACTCGTTTGACAATCTCAAATCCATTAGGATCACATGTCGGGGTTATGATCATATACATATGCTACTTGGGGGCTGCATTTGGCTCCCTATAACTGTGCCTCCTCGCATCATCCATGTTAAATTCATGATATTTAAATTTTATGTGTCTTATAATAACCTCTTAGGTAGATTGTGGGCTCATTGCATGCACATTGTCATGTCATCCACTTATCAATGTCTTAAGTTCACACACCTAGTGATTATCTATAAAGTGTAATGTGAAACTGATCCTTGGAAATTTGAACTCTCCCTACAATGTGGGACATCCAAAATTCCCACCCTTGAAGAATTCCCTGCTATCCCATCTTGAGAATATCAATGCTTCTACTGTCCTATGGATTCTCTTCACGGCTATAGTGGTCATCCCAAGGTCTTGGGCCATATTATCCCAATCTTCTCAACTCAAATGATGATTTCATCAATGATATCAGCCTTAGGATCAATACTTCTTATCTCCTTAATGTCATTATATCATAATTTCCTCCCACTTTATGATCTCGCTTATTATGCAAGAAGGATGTTGATCGAGTCCCTATCACTATCACTTACACTAAGCATCCTCTTGTAGAGCATAATCATCGACTCATGTGATATTGAATTCAATACACATGATTATGATGATGGTTACACTCTCGATGATCCCTTCCTCATAAGATACATCCGGGATAAGAATGTGGAAATTCGCCATCAAGAAAATTTTCAATCCATTTTTAGTCATAGCATCGACACAATCATGGTCTCCTCGTGAATGATTCCTATTAACTTTGACCACGAGATTAATGAGCTTGTGGATGATGAGGATTCATGCTCTAACTCGACTCTAATAATGAGTGTTATCCCAAATTCACCCCCCCAGGTTAATTTGGATAACTCATTATAAATGGACTTAGCTATTCAAATTTTGGGACATGTGAACAATCGTCAAATTCAACCCCATCGAAGAGAAAGACAAAGACGTGCTTTAGCTCGGCCGATTTGGTCTTTACTCACGGCAAGCCGCGGCGAATGTTCAAGTTGGTGGTCGGGCTCATTGTGGAAATTGAAAATTTCACTAGGTTAGATGGCCCGGGGTTGGTCGGCGATGATGTGTATAGACAAGGTTGGATGGGTGGCGCATCGTACGAAGAATAGGTTGGTTGACCGGGTTTGTCGGCGAGACAGATGGTTGAGATGGACGGATGGGTTGGTCGTTCGGGTTGGTCGGTCGATTGTTGTGGCAACAAGGTGACAAGCTCATGGTTGGATGGGTCAGCGGCGTACGAACAAGATGGATGGCGTCCCAACCCCTCGGGTTGGGCGTCACGAAAATTAAACATCGTCCAACCTCCGGGTTGGGCGGCACGAGTTAGATGGCCCATCAAGATGGTCGGGTGGCACATTGTATGATACAAGGTTGGACGATCATCCAACCCCATCAGTTGTACACTTCAGAGATAGATGGTCGTCCAACCTCCCAAGTTAGACAGCCCACGGTGTGAAGATGGCGACTCCCAGGTTGGTCGGTAACCAGGAAGAATGTACAACCTAGAAGTTTGATGTTGTCTCACCCCCAAGGTTGGATGGAAAGGAGGTTGGACATCCCACTCATATTTTGTACGGTTCATGGTTAGATGGTCATCCAATTTAGATATGGAGGAGAGCTCACGGGCCGGTCAGTTGTTTGCTCAAAGGGGTCATGCAGGCCCATATGGTTAGATGTCATCCAACCCCACATGGTTGGGCAACCCACAAGATGGACGAGTATCGGGCCGAGGCAAGGGTAGGTGGATTAATGATAGCTCATCAACCAGATTTAATGAGGCACGGCGCCCATTACTGCCCATGCAAGCGAAGTACCAAAATGTATGGTTGCCCATACCTCTTTAATGCACCCTACCGGTTGGTGGCCCAAATTTGCCTATATATTGTAAAATTCACCTCATTTTGAGGGGATTCATTTTGTTTTGCAAAGGAACTCTGTCAAATTTGTTCCAGAGCTATTATGAGCTAAAGGCCTCGAATTTGGGCTTTTGTAAAGGATTTTGCCTTGTGCCTATATTGTAATGGATTTGTGCAAGCTTTTAAGCAATAAAATTGGTGTTTTATGGCTTTTCTTTCCGTAATTCAAGTTATATTGCATTTTTTCCTTCCATTATGTTTGCAGGTATATTGTGCATACTTATCCCTTTACATGACCTTTAATTTGTTGTGTTTTATGAATCTAGGGAGTTGAATATTGTTTTAGCTTGTGGCACTTCTACTCGCCCTCTCTCACTTTGTTTACTCCCTATTTTTCACTCACTCAAAGTATCTCACTCCCTTTCTTGGTGCATCACCTTCACTTAGAATAGATTTACTTTTATGCATCTTTCTATCCATGTCTCCTTAGAAAGCATTAGGGTAAGATTAGATTAGTTTGTCATTCTTTGCACTTTAGAGAAGTTGGCACTAGGTTGGGTAGAGGAAGTCGGCCTTCTCTGAGGGTTATCTCAAGTTCGCAAGTCCCACAGCTTGAGGGATAACCCCATGTTATGGAGATTACACCGATGGCCCATGCACGCACACGTGAGTTATCGGGAATGTTGTAATTTTGCACTAACAATGAGCTCATGAATTGCACTCTTCCAATTGGTGATTTGATGTTTGAGCCACGCTACTCCCTCGGATAACCCCTCTACTCCTTTGAAACCTATTATAATATATCTTTCTTCTATTCCCCTTCTCTTTCTCCACATGTTGTTATGACTCTATCCTTGATGAAATCATCTTCATATCTTCTTTCCATTATGGCTCATAGCCCACCCATATCTAAACCATACTACACATGGCATGAGGATCTTGGGCATGATGTTGTCGATTGTAGAGTCTATTGATGACATATGAAGAAACTAGAAGTAAAGGCTTGATGAGACTAGTAAAAGGAACCCACTCAACCTTTTTATCATGCACCACTCTTTTTTCTTATCATGTATTTTTTCACATATGGATGATACTTGGAAGATCGTGATGTCACCTTTAAAGACCTTTGAATCGGGTCATCTCTGTGATCAACAACTTCCCTTAACATTTCCCATGTATTTTGGTGAGTCATTAGGGTCATAATTGCTTAAAGAATTTTCCCAAAATGACTTTAAAACATCTTTAAGTGATGTAGGCACCATAAAACTAAGAAAACTAGCTAGAACCGCCTCAAACTTTTTCTTGAAGTTCTCCTAGATTCCTCACCATCTCCATTGAAACTATGTTCAAAATGTAGCTCTCCTCAAGGGCTTTCTATTGATACCATGTGCATACGAAATAAAGCCCTGAGTCAAAATATATGAGCAAAAAACCAAGCTCCAATCGTGTTACCATTCGACGTCTCGGAGCTTTAATTCGCATTAGGTTGAAATGTCAAATTTAAGCTCACAAAGAGCTCTATCAACGAGTCTTTGGCCTCACAGATCTCTTCCACATGGATTATGCCTTATGTATCTCGCATTGACGACCTCAGGACGTGTGGAGAGAACGTGCAAAGGAGGAATCCTTTAGAGGGCATGGTTGAACCGATCTCCACCAGTTGTCATTCATCGATACACGAAGTAGAAAGGATCCAAAAGTTCTCCTAGACTCCCCAACCATCTCCATTGAATCTATGTTCAAAATGTACCTCTCCTCAGGGGCTTTCTATCAATACCATGTGCAAACGAAATATAGCCCCAAGTCAAGATATGAGCGGAAAACCAAGCTCCAATCATGTTACCATTTGATGTCCCAAAGCTTCAATTCACATTAGGTTGAATCGTCAAATTTAAGCTCATAAAGAGCTCTATCAACGAGTCTTTGGCCTCACGGATCTCTTCCACATGGATTATGCCTTTGCATATCTCGCATTGGCGGCCTAAGGACATGTGGAGAGCACGTATAAAGGAGGAATCCTTTAGAGGGCATGGTTGAGTCAATCTCTACCACTTGTCATTCATTGATACAAGAAGCAAAAAGGATCTTTAAGAATTGGGCACACACCAATTGCTTCCACACGTCATGTCATACACCACGTGTCTATTATCGGTCTCGTTCGATCTTGGGGGCGAATCTTAACCATTGAGCAAGTCTATGAAGCCCTTGTGTGCCAATTAGTGACACATGCACCCTCTACTAAACGCCTTGTATTTGTGGCTAGAAAGACATCGAGCTTTAACCCAAGGACTTAAAGAGCATATGGCTCTAATGCTTGTCACTTGGCACGCATCGGTGAAGTCACCAAAAACCATGTCGATTGATTAACTCTCGAGTAGCTCAAACGAAGCGGGTAGGCAAATCGCTACCACATTTCAACTTAGGATGTGTGTCGTTCTCGAGGCTAAAGCTATTTATGTAAAGTTTAAGGCACATGATTGTTTGACTTTGACAATTGATGTCACTTGGCACACATTGATGCTCTACAACGTTTGGAGGCCCAAGGCAAGATTTGAAGGCTCACGGGGCACAAGAAGACCAATGAAGCACACTTGTCGTCGATCTACGTGGCGGTTGAATTTTATGAAAATTGCAGTCATTTTTATAAATAGCCACCACGTCCACCCTTCTGCTCTAATAAACTTTGAGAGTAAAGCATCTTAAATAAAATAAGGAAATGGACATCATTTGCCTATTTTAAGGCCAAAACTCACTAAAATGGCTAAGTGTTGCATGGCTTCCAAGTGTAAGCCCAAAAATAGCTAGTAGAAGCAATTATGACAAAGTTTGAAGCCAAGGGGCACTCTAAAAAAGTGAGAAACAACTCCATTAAATGCAAGACCTTGTCATTTAAAACAATTGTCAAAAATAAAACAAGATGCTTATTTTGACAAGTTATAATGTCACGTGACGACATAAACAAGATCTATAAAAAATGATGCAATAGACAAAGATATGTCACACTATCCTAGTCTAATAAATGATTTAACCATAAACAAGTATGCCAACCTAATGAAAAGAAAATACAAATAACTTAAGGAAGATATTGACACATTAACCACTAGGGTTACTAGCACCTCATGAGAAAGTGGTTGTGAGTGTAACACGAGGGATAAATAAACCTAAGTAGACCAAAGTTACGAACTCTAAAGACTAGGTGGACTTTCTTGGTGCAATTTTTATTCTAGTTGTCCATTGTAACCTGGTGCTCAAAGTAGACTTCCAAGTATAAGCTCCATTAAACCGTAAACTCTCAAACTTTGAAGGACAAAGTTGCATGCAAAATCAGAGCAAACTATGGGTTGATAATATAGAACAATGATGCCTATTTATAAGAGAACATACCATGAAGTCACTCTCTCTTACAATTGGTTATAATTAAATTCCAAGTTTCTACATCAACCATGTGACCACAATGAATCCAAATAAAAGGTAAGGAAAGAATAGAGAACAGAACCGTAGCAAACACTTGAAGCAGGGATGACAATGATCTAAAAGAAATATAAAGGTGTTATAGACAGAAGTGAAGGTTATCATATTGATAAAATATCAAATGGTTATAAAAAAGTTAAGGAGGGTATCAAAGAGATATGTTAGGGTATGCTCGCGTGATGCCATGCACAACTATTCGCTCACCGAACATTACAAACCATCCCTACCCTGCTCTTAGTATGCATTAAAGAGATTAGTGTGGCAACTGCCTCCAAAGGGAAATTATTAGTGAGGGTGCATATAAAAGCAATCCAATCCCTATACCCCTTGAGAACTTTGCTGATTCCACTTCAAATTTTTTATTTTATCCCCTAAAAATAATATTTTCAATCACGGGAGTAGAATAGTTTCGTTATGAACACTCCACAATGTTCATTCACAAGTCACTCATCAACGTTAAACCATAATGCTGTGTGTCGTATATTAGCTTATTGTTTTTGGTGGTTATAATTTCGAACCCCAGCTTTTCAAAGTTTGAAATAATTAGTAGGACCTGCTTCAATGACTCGTAATAGCCCGCATGATATAGAGGTACTGTTGTGAAATGCAATATAAACCCATATGGCAGATTTGTTGCTGGATCGAAAATATGAAAGTATTACAGGAGGCTCACAAATTGTATTTCAGCCAGCACTTGTTTAGAGATTGTTGCGGCAAGTAGATGTGTCTTTTTAATGATTTGACTCAACAATTTGTGGTCCCGTGAATTGCAATCAGTGTTGAATATACACAAATTAATATAAAGCCTTGGAAGATATTAAGACAATATGCAACTGGCAGGTGTAAAGCCAGGCTCATGAACCTTTCCAACCATATCCTCCAATCTAGTGTTGATGTTGGACCTTACTCACATTTTGGAGGTCAACCAAAAATTCTAAAACAAGAAGAATTGTTTTCATAAATTACCTGAGCAGATTATGGCTTGTGGGCTGAAATTAGTACTGGTTATATGCAATATGGCCAGTTTTGACTGATGAGTTTTGAGCAAATCACAATTGCTAGGGATTGCCTCTCCTTCCTTTGCCTGCATACTCGCAGCATGGCAAAAATAGGTACCATGGTAGATAAACCTGCAGGAATAGATCAGAGTTGGGCCGAACAATCCAATGGAGGCAAAATACACTTCAAAGCCGATGTATGGATACTTTTGTGACATTTTTGAAAATGAATTCTCTTTAATCTATGAAAGCATAATGAAAATAATTGGAGACTTTAGCATCAACTACTAAAGTTCACTTGAATCGATGCCACTAAGCATCTCTGAGTGCAAATGAAAATCTAGTACGAGTTCTCCTACATCTATGAAATGTACACAGCATAGTGAAAATAATTGGACACTCTGGACGCATCACCTCCTAAAGTTTACTTGATTTAATATAACTAAATAATTCCGAGTGTAATAAGAATCTAGAGATTTCCAAAATCCTAGGAGAGAATCTATAGCTTGTTAATACTGCCTCAGCACTAAAGAGTAGGGTGGGAGTATCTTAGCACACAAACCTATAATCAAAAATTGGAGAAATTGGAAAGAAAAGTTGTTAAATGATGAAGGATGCAGTGAGGTTAAAAACAATCCTCATACATTTGTCATCAATACTAAGAACTCTATGCACATCCATACTGTCCAGAAGTAGCTGTAACATGAATACAAGGATGCAGTGAAATGGAAAACAATTCAATCCCGAAATACTTGTTACCAATACTAAGAACCAATAAACCACCGTACATCATCTCTACTGAAACATTGAAATTAACTAAGTTATGTGGATCTTGTGTTGTTACTCCAAGAGGTTAGATTCTACACACTGGAAATTCAAAACAATTAACTCCTCTTACAATACACGAAGTTATGTGGATCTTGTGTTGTTACTGCATGAGGTTAGATACTACACATTGAAAATTCAAAACAATTAACTCTTATAATACACGTGTTTAGTTAGAAGAATTGAAGTGAACCATCTATATTCCACATCCTCGTGTAAACTTATCACATAAGCAAACAATTTATGTGAAATTCCGTGAAGCCATGAGAGCAAATTAGAAGAATTGAAGTGTACCCAATACCTTAATTAAAATGGAGAAAGATTGACACAACCTCTAATAGTAATACTTGATACTGAATTGAAGTGTACCCAATACCTTAATTAAATTGGAAAAACATTGACACAGCCTCCTAATAGTAATACTTAATACTGAATTTCCAATCTCAAGCAAATACCATTTTCCACAGCTAAGTCCTTCAGAACTCTACAAAATGAATCCTCAAAGGTTCAAGGAGTTCTAATACGAAGACACCAATCTCCATACTGTCACGAAAACAAGGATGCGGTGAAACAGAAAACAATCCTGGAATAGTTGTTACTAATATTAAGAATCAATAAACCTCCATAAATCATCAGAAATGAGACAGATATCATGACTACTGAAAAACTGAAATTACATCAAAGTTATGTAGATCTTAAGTTATTACTACACGAGGTTAGATACTAGACACTGGAAATTCAAAACAATTACATAACAAACCCTTAAAATACACCTGGAATGTTAATTAGAAGAATTGAAGTGAACCTTATATTACCGATCATTAAGGTAAACTATCACAATAGCATACAATTTTAAGTGTTTTGTTAATTACAAGAATTGGAAGTGTTCCTGAATTCCACATCCTCATACCACCGGCTACTCTAATCATGTAGAGTACCTTAATTAAATTGGAGGGACATTGACAGAACATGCTAATACTTGGTACCAAATATCATATTTCATGCAAATACCATTTCCACAGCAAAGCCCTTCCGAATTCTACAAACTTAGTCCTCAAAGGTTTGGTTGGGGAGCTCTGATACAAAGACATCAATCTCCTACGAAAAAAACTTATATTTCTTTTCATTAAAAGGCCTATAACTAGAAGACAAATTGGACCATGACTCCATTAGTCTGAAACAAAGAGGATAGAGACAAGCAACCAATCCAATCTATAATCATATTTCAAACATTTTCAACCAGACTTCATTTCAATTATTTTTGTTTCTGGCCAAAAATTACATCATTCATTAGAGGACTTCAAACAAAACACACTACATTCTCAGATCTTGCAATGCATATATTAAAATATTAATTTTAGTTTAATCTCCAAATCAACAAGTCAACAAATGACATCTGTGAAATACACCCTTTATCATTCATTCAAAGTTAAGGTGTTCTGCATGCATTGCAAAATTTAAAAATGCTCAAATTCAAAAATTTGCATCACCAAACTATAAAATTCCTCCAGCCAAGATATGATCTTGAACAAGTTCTGTAATTAGGACTGAAAAAACATTCCTACTACATACCAGCAATCAATTTGACTTTAAACTTTCGGAGATCTACAATAAAGATGTGGGGAAAAATAATCTATTGAAGTTACCCCGCTTACTGGGGTAACATTTGCTTCCCCTCAATCTGTCCTCCTGCAGTCCATCATGGTTTTGCAGATTCTTCCACAACAGGTTCTGACTTTGAAGCTTCTGCCGGAGAAGAATCTTCCTTCAAAGGCTCTTGATCTAGAAAACATAGGTTAACATTCAGATTAGTATCGTCATGGATAGACTCTTAGTATATAACAAGAGAGGCAAAGAGCAACATACCTTCCAATAATTGTAAATGACAAAGAACAATCTACTTATGGTTATAATTTATGAACATCCAACCAACATACCTTCATCATCACTATCGAGCTCATCGCCACCCATGCCACCCATGCCTCCCAAGCCAGCCATTCCACCCAAGCCACCCATACCACCCATACCTCCCAAGCCACCCATGCCTCCCAAGCCCCCAAGCCACCCATGCCTGCCATACCACCCATGCCACCCATGCCTCCCATACCACCCATACCACCCATGCCTCCCATGCCACCCATGCCACCCATGCCTCCCATGCCCTATGAACAATTGAACAGAGCATAAAATGGATGAATATAAAATTCAACAAAGAAAGAAATTCAAATAACAGAATAATACACGCAGAGAAAGAACATAGAATCATACTGCTAAGTCCATGCCGCCAAAATCAAGGTCACTGGCTGCTGAATAGATTGAAACAAAAATAACAAGTTTTAGCTCAAAAAATCAACACAAGTACTCAAAACATATAGCAAAAACTTATGAGTGATGTCAATGTCACACAAACAAAAAGCAATACACAGACGTTTTCATCCTCTTCATCTTCATCAGCCCATTTATCCCAATCAACTTTTAAGTACTGGGGTGTCTTTCCTTCACCCTTCAACAACCGTTTCCACCATCCCTTCTCTGCTTTCTCAATAACACAAAAATATTCCTCAAACCCACATTAATCTTGCTTGCCTGCAAATGAAATAAAGTGGTTAAATGTAAGTACACCTTTGATTTGAAAAAATGCAGAGGACTTTATACATAAAATAAACAAAGAAAAGCTTATCAACAAATAAAATTTTCCATTTACCTCTACATTCACTTTGTCAAAAAGATCAATGTTAACTTCAAATGGTGCATTTTCAGGCCCAGTGGAAGCTGAAAACGCTAATTTCCCTTCAGGCTCAAGTTTTACATCTGCATTTTTGAATCAGGCAATTGTATAGTAATATACACTTTGTCTGCCCTTTGGGCCCATTTAACCTCGGGATGACGACTGCAAAATTATAAGCTATGTCAGATACTAGTTTATTACAAAAACAATTGTTTAACTCAAAAAAGGTACATCAGTAGACTAATTTCAATCCCAAGAAAAATATACGGCCAACCATCAAACCATGCTAAGAGGAAGTGAAGAAATAAAGAGAAAACAAAATAAAGTGTAACATGTAATTTTAAAATTACAAACACTTCCAATATCATTGTTTGTCGTCTCCTTTGATGTTCTCAAGTCCATGACACATTGGATAAGATAAATATTCTAGAGATGCAAAATCTGTATTCCAAAACTACCCTTGTATTCTCATTTATCACTTCCCATAGCATTTTTAAACAGTGAAACAAAATTCTTCAATCAGCTCCACAAACAATCAACTGCAGTTAAAACAGATTCACACCCACCAAATGGTCAACAGACATGTCGCATGCAACACACAAAACTAAAGACAACAAAATAAAGCAAAATCTGTTATCAACTTATTTGATCTCAAACACTGCTTCCAATATCACAGTCTGTTGTCTCCTTTGATTTCTTGGGTCCATAACACATTGATTGACATACGCATTCTCAAAGATATAAAATCTGTAATCCAAACATATTCTCATTTATCATTTCCTCCAGCATTTTAAAAATGCATGGTTATAAAATAAAGAAACAAAATTCCCATCAGCTCCACAAACAATTGACTGCAACATACAGATTCTGACCCACCAAATGATTGATTGGCATAGCAAGCAATCAAGACTGAGGTGGCCAATGTACGCAGTTTTACTTGGTCATTATGCAGTTTTACTTGAATTCTATCCTAATCATCAGCAATCTGAAATGGACTTTTTCATTCTAGTTATTTTAACATAGTCTTCCTCTACCTGATGGCCATCTGCTCCAGCTTCAAATGATTGTTTATGTTCTTTATCTATCATGCATACTTCTATTTTTAGGGCCTTCCAAAGAGTATTTCATTGTTGGTTGGTAGTGATATGAAATATTTCAGTCAATTGCTTCCACCTCTTATGTGTTCTAATTCCCATCACGACGTCACGTTGATGAATACGGTACTTCTGAGAGTAACTGTGTATAATATTTACAATGTTTGGCCAGACACAACAAAATGTTCATATCAAATCAAAGCTTACAGCATAAGCCCATTATAATGTAAACTACCATAGACATACTAAATATTTCAAATTGAAAAAAACAAAGATATATCAATCTCGAGGTGCCTATCTTGGATTTGTCCCGTAGTTTCAATCATTGAAGGGTTCCACATTGATTAATGACTCCCCTATTCAACAAAATTCCGTTAACTGATGTTAAACAGCCTCAATTTAGCCCTGCCACTGCATCCAGTTCGAAACTCCACGATAGGCTAACAAATCACAATTTATGACAGTCAAATGGACGTCAAATTTAAGGTTCCCAAGCAATTTGATGCCTTGAACAGAAGTACCCTGGAAGACAGTGAAGACATTCACTGTAATCAACTCTTCTCATGCCATGCAAAAACAGGTGCCTTCTACACCCTAAGACACATTCCACTACACCAAATTAAACTCAAACCACATTAAAATTATGCAAATTGGTGTTGCTAAGAGATGCCTCTTGTCCAATTGCAGAGATTCTCTTTCACCATATGGAGGACCAATTCACTAAATTTTATTGAATGTTAAGTTGCAGCCTCTTCCCTGTCACTTCTCTATCATTCCATCTTCAACTAAGGCATACAAAGCCATGTGGACAGAGGTACTTAGTCCGTTTGCATCAAATTCAACCTTCTGTTAAAAGATAAAACTTATCGCTGTTCGGGAAGGCCAACTTACAGAAATCAACCACAAATGCAAACTGAAACCAATGTCAAGGATAAGACATCTGACATCCTAAATCAATTTATGTACCCCCACAACAATGTAGTTGGTTTCCATGAAAATGTGAATATGTAGTGTAAATGGAACTAATGATGGTGTCCCAAAGGAGAGACCCACCACCCCAATAGCTTCAACATATAGGCAGCCACATAAATGCTGGAATGTGCAACTAGAGGAAAACACAGAATCTTCAAGCAAAATATACAGAGCAGGCAAGTTTTCTTGCAGGAAAATCAGTCACTCTTAAAGTTGGGGTCTGGCACTTACAACTTAAGTCACAGAATTTGCCGCATTCGAACCAAAAAATTCGAAATTCGGCGCATTAAGATAAAACAGCAAAAATCATTAAAATTCGACAGGAAATTCGCTTATTCAAATTATTCTGCAGTTTTATTGAAAACCCTATTAAAAATTCTATCATTCACAATTTTGAACCCTTACGGCAGCTAAATCTTTCACCTAAAGTTTCAAACTAAAGAATGCAGCTGCGGAGGATTTATTTGCCTGTGGAACCGTTGGAAGCGTTGGAACTATTGTAACCTAATTGATTGAGCTAGTACTCAAACTTACGTCCGTCTGCCATGCATTGTGTATTCCGCATTCCAAACTTTCAGTGCATCCTCCATTTTCTAGCATTTCATTCCCCCTTTCCAACCCTCGACTATCCTTGCCATTCTAAAAATATTATTCGTAAAGGCTTAATATATTAAGAAATTAGGTTACAATCTTTACGGTTAATAAATTAATTGTTTAGGATTTTAATTTGTTAGGTTATATTTGGTTAGTTACAAACTTGCATTATAATTTATAGATAATACTAATAGTTTGGCTATTATGTGGTGCTAGTCTTTTAATATATTTGTTTTAGATTTTGCATGATAAACTTGTATTATTATTTATTATTAATGATTTGATTATTATATAGTTTTAGTTTTTAATGTATATTTTTATTATTTATTAATAATTAAAAATTAATTTCTAAATTTATAATTAGACAGTATATAGACTTTCAAAATTAGAAGTATAATTTTATATTTTGACATTATTATAAATTTATTGTTTATTTTAAAAATAAAATAATAAAAATACATCGAACTTATAGTCAAATTTATTTCATCAAATTTTATTGGGGCTAGCAAATTTGTTTGAATTTTATCTTCACCGAACACGAACACGAACCTGGTGACTTAGCTTACAACCAACCAGTTATTAAATCTATTGCCAAGTGAATGTGTATTTCGTTGAATTTTTTTTAACAAATTATTTGCATGCTTATTTTCTGGGAAAATCTCCAGTTTCTTCTAAGGCCGAGGTCCCATGAAGGGGTTTCCACTCCAAAAAAATGCAGCCACAGGAAGAAAATTAATCTTCCCTGTTAAATAGGAGCCCCAAAAAATTTGCACACTATTCAAATTTTAGAGAGTGCTCAGGAAGTGGGGTCGATAGTCTCCCCTACTGTTTAGGGGTTTATCTGCCAGGGGTGCTGGAAGTCTCCCCTACCGTTTAGAGGTTTATCTTCCCATGTGGCAACCCTGGCATCATGTGGATCCTACCTTCTGGTAGGCTCCTTAACTGCAGATAACTATAATTTCTCACCTAGATTTTCTCAGGGTGCTCCTCAGAGAAGTAAAGCAGTGCAAGGGACCACCTGCATGGAAAAGTCTCCTAAATTTTATCAATAGCACCGGATGAGAATATTTAGGTAGCCCCAACCACGGGGACCATAGCCTAAGGGAACCCAAACAACTGCTTAAAATATTAGGAGATGGAACAAAATTTGAGTGAGGAAAATCTGTTAGTCCCACAGTCCACTTACCATTAGTAGGTAAGTTGGATTAAAAGAATCACTTCGATGTTAAAAATAAATTTCCCATTAAAAGAAAAAGAAAAAACAAGAGAGAGAATTTAGTGCTCTGGATCATGCTTGGGATTTGGGTTCAATACGTTGTGGATCTCATGGCCTACAATTATTTCTAACAACAAAATCAAAAGATCCTCTAGTTCATGTGACAACACCAAACTAAATCTTCTGAGATCTGTACTGATTCCAACACAGAATCTGCCTTCCAATATCACATTATCACTAGTGGCCAAGGCCTCACGGTGCACACCATTTTCACTAATTCTGGAACACATCCATCCCCAAATCATTTTAGACTGCATTGCTCATACTCTCTGTCAATGTTGGGTTTGGAAACATCAACAAAAAGTTAAAAACATAATAAAAAATCAAAACACAGAAAACCACTATCACTAAGGCCCACACCGTTTTCACTAACCCTGAAACATGTCCAGGACCAAATCATTTTACACTGCATTGCTTACATTCCCCTTAATGTTGGATTTTGCGAAAAAAATCAATAAAAATAAATGTAAAAAATCAGTCCCCAATTTCCCAGCCTGAGAGGATTCACGCCTCAATAACACTAAAAAGTTTAGACACTATGAAGGCAATCAAATATTAAATCCCAGACAAGGTTAGTGAGCATTTTTAATGCTGTGTGGGGTAACCTTGACAAAAAAATTAAGATTTTCAACAAAGGGTTAGATTGGACCACATTCTTCAAAGTTGTAAACATTCGTTATCTCAGTTGTACTCCATTATCAAAAGCACAAAGCATGAGCTTGGATCGCATTCTAAAAACTTGTAACCGTACGTGTACTAGGTAGACTTGCATCAAATAAATAAGATTTGTAAAGAAATAGTATCTCTAACTCCATAATTGTTAAGCACAAGGAGCGAGCTTGGATCCCATTCTTCAGATTTGTATGCAAGTGTCATCTCCAACTCCAGCGTATTTCATAATCATTAACAATAAGGGATAGGCTCAGACAATACTATTAAAATTGTCTATATGGTCCAACTCCAATGTACTACATAAGTTACAACATAACCTCACGGCATGTCTACTAAACATATGAGCTCCTTGTTGCAGCAGATCAAATTCGTGAACGATTTGCATCTGGGCCATGGTGTTACAAGTGCAGCTATTACAATTAAACCACACTCCCTTCGATGGGCCAAAATCGAATCAAATAAATAAACCAATATGCAATGGCCACAAAAAGCAAAGCAAAGCCTCACTGTTCCAGAAAACGCATCCACGTAAATCCTTTCAATAGACCAACATCAAGGGAAAAAAAATCAAATAAACCAAAATATGCGATGGCCGGAAAAAGCAAAGCAGAGCCTCGAGTGAATCCGAAATATGATTAATCGATCTCCCAAACAAAAACAAAAATTGATAAACCCCATAACAGAAACCAAAACTAAACCCTAATCCGTTATGATCAAAAGTAAAACCTAACCCGTCCAAAAAAAAAAAATCAAAACTGAAACCCTATTTCAAATATAATGTAAACCCTTGTGACGTCAAAGTTAACCTACTGTCTGATCCATATCACCCTGTAATTTCTAGCACAGAAGCTTACGAAAAATTTAAAAACGCAAGCTTGCACAGGAGAAAAAATAAACAAACAGTAAAATCAATCTGACGATAAAAGACCAACGATGTATAGAATTCGAAAGCATACAACGAAAAAAAGGGAAGCTTCAGAGAAATAGAAGAGTAAAAGTACCTCGTCTTTGCTTGACTCATGGCGATGCTCTGAGTAGAAAGAATAAAGAAGATTTTGGGGCTCGAAACCGCGACCTGACCCAAGACGAACGCTTTGCTGCGGGAGAGGAAGAGTTTCGGTAGCGGAAAATGCAAGGGTTAGAGTTGCATTTAAGGGAGGAAAAAGTAGATTTAACTTCCTCGTCCAAAGCTCGAACTTCACTTGTAAACCTAACAATACTTGGAGAAATATCCTTCATGGAAAAATATGTCGGCCATGGACTTCTTTTATTCGTATTTTGGCTTCTTCTTTAAGACTCCCAAATAACTTTTACTTTGTAATAGGTTACTCCATCCTTAAGGCATGTTGACGATTGTTTTGTGTGTCTTCGACTTTTGACATGTTCTGATTGTGTTTTGTATGATTTTCGGTACTTAAGATTTTATTTTATTTTTCGTCATTCTATTTCTCCCTTGTCGATTCTTTGTTCTTCCTTGTTTGATCTTGTATGTTTCGCTCCTCCATGGTTTTCTATCTTCTCCATTTGTTTTCTTGCTTTTATGGATATGGTAGCAGAAGTATGGTTAAGTTAGTTATTTGTATTGCTTTAGTGGGCCTAATGGTAAAGGCATGTTGACTATTGTTTTGTGTGTCGTTCAATTTTTGACATGTTCGATTGTGTTTTGTATGACTTTTGATACTCGAGATTTTATTGTATTCTTCCTCATTTTATTTCTCCTTGTCGACTCCTTGTTCTTCCTTGTTTGACCTTGTATGTTTCGCTCCTCCATAGTTTTTATCTTCTCCATTTGTTTTCTTTCTTTTATGGATATCATAGCAGTAGTATGGTTTTGGTCTCGCAAAATTGTACCACTATGGTTATGTTATGGTAGATGATTGTTGTTATGGATTTGGCCTCCCAAAACCATACCACTATTAATCAAGCTCTTCTTTTTGTGGGCTATTTTGACCCATGATTTGGGTGTTTTGAGGTTGGTGGCCCTTCTTTGTCAATCTTGTTCATGTGTTACACTTATATGTTAAAAGGTCCTAATTTGAATTCATAAGTATATAAATGCATGGGTGTTATGATATCAATTATGGGGTTAATCTAATTTAGATATTACAATTTTAATATAATTCAAAATAGCAAATGCATAAATCACAATCGTAAATTATGTAAGGATAATCATATTGCTCAACACACTTCTGAAAGGAGAATAAAGCACAATTAGGGTTAGGGTTGTAGAAAGTATTAACCCCACTTGGACTTAGAATATATGAAAATGGATTAAAACTAGATGAAAATGTTATGTAGATTATTGTAAATATATCCGGAAAAACAGGGATCTAAAACGAGCGCAAAACATGTTCTTCTAAAGCAAGGGAAATATCCATTAGTTGAATCTATCCAAGTACCCAAGAATGTGTCCTCTAGGATATGATTTTGCAATCCACTTTGGAACCTACTTCACATGTGTCTTTGGATTTGTTTCATGTATCTAGATCCCTCCAATGACATTTTTATACATGTATGTGTCTCCACTTTTTCTTGAGACCCTTCTCTCCTCCTTTTGACCTAAAAAGGAATCAATACGATTTGAATCGGATTGACCTCATTGAACCCCCATTGATGTGATGAGGGTTGCCCTACTTGTGTTATAGAAAAACTTGGAAAACTATGTAAACTAGACTAACACCTAGTAGTCTAAAGTTTAAGCCAAATCATTCAATAACCATCATGATAAGAGATAAGAAAATTAACTTCAAAAGCATGCATTATAAGTGAAACAAGCAACATGCTAAGTTTATTCTACTCTTTAGAAAGCTTAATGAAAGTGAACCTAGTTAGATTCTAAGCAATAAAATTGGTTGTTTGTTTGCTCCAAAAGGATGAAGAGATCTCACTAATGATGGTTTCAAGACCATGCTTAGTTTATCCCTTACTAACCCAATTGGGAGAAAAGATACAAGATGAAGTTATTTTAATGGTGGATGACTCAAGATCAAATGCCTTATTAGCTTGGCTAATGCAAATGAGCTCTTAAGCTATGTCAAGATGTGATATGATATCAAGATCAAGATGTCAACAAGGTGTAAGGTTGAAAGGGAGGGGTGACCCCTCTATTTATAGATTTTGGTTTGGGAAAGATTGAAAATCTAGTGCATGTGGGACAAATGAACAAGCCAAAATAGATCTTTTTGGAAGTCAAAGTACCTTTTTGACTAGATTAGGAGCTAATTAACCTTTTAGGATTAATTAGGGACTCTAAACAAGCTTAGGAAGCTTTCTAAGAGTTTTGGAGGAATTTGGATTAGATTTTGGAAGTGAGAGATAGCCAATGATAAGGTTCATTGATTAAATACGAGATAGAAGACTCAATCAATGTGAAACTAGCTAATTAAGAGGATTATCACCAATCAACTTGTCATAAAATGGCATCTTGAGTGAGTTAGAAGTAGAGTTAGATAATGAAGTGTCGTTATTTGAAACAAAGTGAAAGGAGATGAATACGATCGGTCTGATATGTTAGATAAGATTATTGTGATCAAAATCTAGGTGTCTACATTTGCCCCTCCTTGGAGTGGCATAAGTAATGTCACTCCGAAGATAGTAGACAATTACAGACAAAAAATTTGAATAGAATGAAGGATGCCCCTTGAGTGTCAATGGGGTGATGAAAGAGGTCGATCGACAATCAAAAAGAGGAAGGAAATGGATAGAAGAAGCGAAGGGGAGAGAGGGGGATAGAAGGTAATCCCCATTGCCCTAAGTGTTTTGACGAACAATTTTGGATAGAAGAAAAATGAGAGGAGAGAAAGATGAATATAAGAGAATGGAAATAGCTTGCATCCAGCCAATATAAACAACTTTATTTTCATCATATTGCTTAGAATCTACGTCATCGGTCCTTATTAAAAATATAAGCATACGACGAAGTGTAGAATGACATGAAAAGCCATAATACAAACAATTGTCCATTCTTAAAAACACCAACTCCATGCAACATGCAAAATGCAATGCAATATGAGAAAGTAAAAGATGTATAACTCCATGCAACATACATAATGCAATGCAATACGAGGATTTAAACAAGCTAACCTAACAAAGAAACATAATGTAATGTTTTTGTTATCAAGGTTTAGTTCTACTACCGTGGCAAATTAATGACAAGGGTTGGCGATGGCGCCCCCGAAAGCAAGGATACATGCAAGGGGACAAACAGAGGACACTTGGGTCCGATGAAAAAGTAATCGTGCACTACAACACAAGCATTACCAAGTAAATCGTTGTGCCCTAGAGTACAAACATAGTAAGCAAACCAACTTTGTTATGTGAGGTAGATCCAAATGATCCACAAGTCACGCATATGAACAAAAAGTGAGAACCAAAGAGTGACATTTTGTAGAACGGTTTTCAATTTTTAGAAGTTTTCTTAAACATATTTGAATGTTTTGATTTTTCTTACATATTTGAATGTATTAATAAGATGTTGCATTGTTTTGATAATATGTTGCATGTATTCATGTGTAAGTTGGTGTAGATATGGGATGAAGCCTATAACACTCAAGAAATCTTCAAAGCTTGCCAAACTTCAATAATGAACCATCATATTAGAGCTAAACAAGAAACTATCTCTTTACGCTCACATATCTAGATATTTCTCTACTCCATGAAAGCTATGAAAGATGAACCTATTAAAGATCCTAACAATCAGTTATGCTTGTTTGATCCTCAAGAAGCTTGAGAGTAGAGTCTCCCCATTAATGGCTACAAGGCCAAATGGTTCTCTCTATTTACCCAATTCTTTGAGTGAAAGATGCAATAGTAAAGCAAATAGCTCAAATAACAATGAAAACTACTAAAATCTAGAAATGGCATAAGCTAGTCTAAAAATGGAGGAGTGTTCTTAACAAAAGGGGGAGGGGTATGCTTGTATTTATAGGTTTCCAATTCTAGGAGGAGGAAAGGGATGTTTTGGACTCATGTGGGACTAAGTTCCAAAAAGGCCAAATTCAAGTGAAACTCAAATTAGAAAGGTGAAAATGACATTTGGAAAGCTAAGTCTCCTTTTAGAAAGTCAACAAAGGTTTAATTATCCTCAAATAGGCTAATTAATAGGATAATGACTTGTAGAAGCCATTTAGAAGGGTGTTAGCATGATTTAGGGGTTTAGAAGAGGTTAGATAGGGTAATTCACTAGCATAGTGTAGTCAATTAGCGGGTATTGGGATAGTTAGTGCAATTTTAATAATAAAGTTGTGTAGACCAAATTATAGGTGTCTATATTTGCCCCTCTTTGAGGTGGCGTAAGTAACATCACTTCAAAGAAAGTAGACAAGCAAAAACAACTAAAATTTTGAAGGGGTAGAAGAAAAATTAGTAGGCTAGACGGATGCCCCCTCGAGTGTCGATGGGGTGATGAAAGAACTCGATGGACAATTGAGCAGGCATGAGAAGAAAGAATAGTGTGAAGAGAAGAAAGGGAATGGGAAAGGGATTGGATAGAGGAGAATAATGATAAAAAAGAGATATTGAGCTATCAATGAACCAATGCTTATAGTAAATAATAACATGTCATCATTTTGCTAAGAATCTTCATCATTGATCCTTATTAAAAATGTAAGCATATGACAAGGGTATAAAATGACATAAAAAGTCATAACACGAACAATATCCATTGCTAAACCGCCAACTCCATGTAACGTACAAAATGCAATGCAATACGAGAAGCAAACAAACTGATCTAACAGGGAAACAAGTACACACACACATACTCAAACCAACAATGTTTAATAAAGTTTCACAAATGTTTTGTTATTGAGCTTCTGTTCCCAGAAGTTTGTGACAAACGACAGGGGATAAAAAGTGATTCCCCAAGAAAGGATATATGTGAGGGAGTTTGATGAAGGACACAATGTCCAATGATAAAGCATTGTGCACGACGAAACAATATCAGGCATTTTGTATGTGTCAAAATAGTACAAACGAAGCAAACAAGCTAGCTTTGTTGATGGGGGGTTGATCCAAATGATACGTGAATCATTGTGATAGAAACAAGTGAAAACGTCAGCCATATATGATAAGAATACCATGGATGAGACACAAATTTCAGCTACGTACCAACATTTTTACCAATGTTTGTAATTTTTTAATTTTTTGACATTTTTGGAAAATTTTATAATTTTTTGAAAATTTTGATTTTTACAATTTTTTGATTTTTTTGATTAGTCAGAAGAATTGAGAAAATGGAAGATTTCCCAATGGCGAGAAAAAAATGCCCCAAGACAAAGAAATGGGCGTCGGGTAGCAAAAGCATGCCCCGATGAGAAGAAAATGGGTAAAAATGATTATTTAATAAAAATAATCATCACGACATGGTAATAGAGGAAGTTAGAATGATCACGATGACAAAGTGACACATTTCGAGATCACGGCGGCGAGAGGGCATCGCGAGAAGGTAAAAATGATCATATATATCCCTCTCGGGGATATAATCATTAAGAGTAATTCATTTGATAGTGACACTTTGCCATTTTTTACCGCGAGTGATTTCTGAGCTACGAGAGAGATGGCACGAATCTAGAGGAGTACGAGGCGGTGACATCATTCGGAAGTATGGACAAAATGAGGAAGACATACCATTTGTGAGTGCCCAATCCTTCCTCATCAATTTTTGCATTTAATATCATTTATTAGGGTATTCATGGCATCAAAATCATGTGTGCACCCTAGGGGCACACACACATCAAACTTATGTGTAATGCGCGTGCATACGTATATGTCAAAATATGCACGCACATGCACAAACATAAAAACCAATGCATATGCACCTTTGGCTGAGAAATGGGTGCATGCGAAAGCACACACACAAAAATCCCACGCGCATGAGGCATGAAGGGAGCACATGCGTGAGTTAGGTAGGTTAGTTAGGGGTGTGCGCACACAAAAACATGGGCGCGCATGTGTTCAAAACGGCGTGTATGCATCCTAGGCACGCATGTGCTTTAGAAAGGGCGTGCATGCGTACCAAGAGAGGAATTTTGATACTTAGAAGAATGTTAGTTTGATGACTAGGATAGTGTAGATGAATTTTGACTTAGTTTTTAGAAGACAAGTGTAAGAGCCGTTACACCAAAACCTTGAGGCGTTATTGAAATCCACACACAAGGATCATAACATCCCACCACGCTTACGTAGCCCAAACCCCGAGACTAGATTTGCACCCGTATAGCAGGACCACACCCTTCCCTATACGATCCTCGGCGAACACTGCAATGCTTGGCGTAGCTACCATGTTGGGATTCGAACACAGGTGGTCGCTCGATACCAAATGTAGCAACGAATTGTTACACCAAAACCTCAAGCGTTAGTGAAATCCGCACATGAGGATTGTTAAGATCCTCATGTGTAGATTTCACTAACGCATCGAGGTTTTGGTGTAACGGTTCATTACAACAAGTAGAAGATAGAAGAAAAATTAGTTCTAACACGTGTTGTGTTACTTTGCAGAGACAATTGTCATCACTATAGGCAAGGGAGTGACATGGCCGTCTCGCGGCCATAGAGGTGAGCTTCCATCAACGTCATAGATAGATGATGGACATACTATTGGAGGTGACTGGGTTAGCCCACATAGCTAGGATGTCGTTGATCACTCTGGATCATGGGCTACTTACAACTTTGGTAGAGAGATGACACAGTGAGAGCCAATGCTTTCAACTTCCCATAGGAGAGATGTCAGTTACCTTGGAGGATGTTTGGCATATTTTGTGTGTACTATCACAAGATAGCTAATAGAGTATATTAGTGTTGATGTTGAGATTCTAGACTCCTTATTGAGGTATTTGGACGTGATGATATACCTCACCAAGGTATGACAATTTATTTACACCGATGCATCATAGACCCAAGCTTTCATCACATGTCGATATATTTGATGGCTCTTGTTAGTGGATTTTGCTCACTGACAAGACAATCTCTTCATTTCTGTGGGCCTCATTAGCATTATACGAGGCTTATTCCATGGTGAGTGATATTGTTGGGGCCAATGCATACTAGCACATTTATATTGGGATTTACATCTTATCACATACCACGATCGGAAAGATGTGGGTCCTGCCACATTATTGTAGATATGGGTGTGGGACCACATAGCTATTAGTCACCCTACATGTGTTCTTTGAGTTTGGGATCCAGAGGAGCCTTTAGTCATGGGATGGGTCTCCATTGGAGATGATATCCATGGGCACATGGGTGATACTTATCATTATCGTAGGTATTTTGATGACATTGTGCAACATATGATAGTGTGGAGGCCTTACCGACATTATCAATGGGTCGAGGATGGAGACGAGCTCAACATAGCCTTGGTTGAGCATTTTTGATTAAATCGTGGCTATATCACGAGTTCTACAAGGTAGGCGATGTCGAGAAAAATTTGGCACCGTACAAGATGTATCAAGTCCTGACATGTGGTATGCACGTAGGGTTGCTGAGAGATTTGACATGGGGCTGCCTATTTAGGCCAGCTCCTGAGGAGTACAATGATGATGAGGGTGATGACGATGATGATGATGGCTTTGATGGCTAGGGTCATGATGGTGGTGGTGGACGGTTTCCTCTACCCTTACACCGACAGCACACGGGGCCAATGATGAGAGGTAGATTCTTATTATCCACTAGATACGATGCCCCGAGTGGGCGTAGTAGTTAGAGTACTGAGTTCCCCTACATCGAGTGCCACCACCGAGAGCAAAGCGGCCACGGGTCCTCCTCCAAGAGGAGTACCACAACATAGGCGAGTTCTTAGCCCACCTCATAGTCCATTGAGAGGCGGAGGAGGTGGAGATGATGGAGGAGATGGAGGGTAGACACTTGCACTCCAACATCAATTACAACATGTTATATCTATTTAGCTTTAGGTGACAAATGAGAGGGATCGAGGCAGGGGCATAGCTACAGGTTGTCACGTAAGGGCGAGACTAGGCCAGAGCCCAAGTGAGTCATAGAGGAGATAATGCCACTTGGTTTCAGTAGATCTAGTAGATGGCTACCCAAATGGCACAAGTTCTGAAGCTTATGGTAACATTCAATGGTCTAGATTCGGTTGTTGACCTCTCGGAGGGACCATGCCTAAGCACAAGTGATGACTATTACTACAGAGAGAGATCGATTGATCGCAAAGTGTGCACAGGCTCAGTCTAACATATCCAGGGTTATAGGAGAGTGGGATGCTCTATTTTGGACCTCCTTAGCAACCGAGATGGTAGACATGTTATCGAATGTTATGAGAGCCGGCGGTGAGGCCTCTATTACAAGGCCGCATATCACTAGGGAATTCTAGATGGACACAAAGTGACACCATTTGATTAGTTAGATGCGAGGAGGTCTAGATCTAGGTCTCATAGGACCTCTTGACTAGCTAGATCAAGGTCAACAACCCACAATACAACAAAGTGTTGCGGCTTCGATTGGGCTATCTCATCAAAGAACAACCTCCTCCTCACACCCTAGGCCGGTAGTCTAGGAGAGGGCAAGAGTTGTGAATGACTCTCTTTATTGTAACCGACATATTGTTGGGCCCTTAATTGACGAAGTCCCAAGGGCGAGATTACGCCCACGTAAGACAAAAAAGAGGAAGACGCTTAGGGAAAAGCGTGCGAGAAAGGGTTTAAATTAAACCGGGTGCACGCAAAAGCAGAACAAGGGTTTAAGGACTTAGTTGCATTTCAAAGGTGGTATCATAGGAGAAACACATGAGGGCCCGAGTAGGCGTGAGGAATGGATAAGGTGCCATCTTGGAGCCTTGGAGGTCAAGAAAATAATATTCCACATAGGGAATATTCCCAGGGGAGATCATTACAGTTAATGGAGGCCTTTGCAAGCTGGAAAAAACACTTGACTATGAAGGACCACACTTCCACTTGGCATGCGATCTGCTCATGAGAGAAGCTATGGTGGTGTATCCAGATTCTATTTAAAGAAGTGCTCGAGTCTAAGATGAAGAGGAGAAAGAGGCAAACGAAATGGTGCAAGAATGCTTGGTGATGCCAGGGTTTGTAGTTCTTAGTGCTAGGAAATATGGGAAAGAATGTTAGGCATATATGTATGCACTCGGGCCTATAACAAGGGTTGTAATGGGGAAAACATAGCTAGGATCTCTATTTAGAGTAGTTTTGTATGGCTAGATCTATATTCCTTGATGTATATGGTCTTGAGATGAACCCTTTTGTGATGTAAGGTGGCTATTGTGGATGTTTATAAATTGATATATGAAGCTTTGTTATGGATATCTTTGTTTATGGGTATAACCCTTATGTTATTCATGTTATTATGGATCAGATCTAGTTCCTTTATGCTATTTACAATGTTTATTTCCATTTATGATGCACATGTGCTTGGATCTAGTGTCTGTACTTTCTATTTCTGAGTAAATGAATGCATTTATGATTCTGCAACCCATCCTCCATTAATGGTGGATCATTCTCACAAAGCTCACATAAAGGAGGGGCTCGGTGCCCACACGCACCTTGGGTGAGCACCCAACACACATTGGGTGATAGGTCGGCGTGCTTGGGGTAGAAAGAAGGTATATGAAGAAATGACTACATTTTGGTTCCATTGTTAGGGACCTCTTTTCAAATTTGTTGTGAGAATGAGGTGTGATGATGAAGCGCTTGACCTTGGACAATATCGAGGTGTGGCTTAAAAGCATGGAGGATGAGTTTTCTCAAAGATTTAACACTGGACTTGAGTTTGATGCACGTAAATGGGTAGAGGACCACTTATATCATGAGTTATATGAAACATTCTTTTGTTGTTTCCCAGTGGAGTTGTATGAATGGCTTTCAACATATGCATCTAGGTCAAGTTGGTAATATAGACCTTGTGTATGGACCCAAGATGAGTATCAAAGGCTGCATGATGTCAATCTGACCTGGACCCATGTTGTTGATCACAGTGGAGTAGAGTGTTGACTAGTTATACATTGGAATATGCTATTTCTATGTATTCTTTCCCGAGATTGTTGAGTTTGAGTTCTTGAGGGAGCTTAGAGGATCATTCTTGCGTGCTATTCCATTAGCTATCAAGATCCTGGTTATTACTTTAAGTTTGGAAGCCTTTCCCATGGCTGGATAAACTCCTTCTAGGCATGGGGCATGAAAGCTAGTGTGGTGAAAGATGACGGATCCTATGACAGAGAAGGAGAGAGAAGAGAGGCAAATCAAGTATGATGAAGTGCGAGAGAGGGAGTTAAGGAGACAATGTGAGGTTGCAAGAGTGATGGAAATACAAAGGTAGATGTTGCGGGAAGGATTTGAGGTCTGTGTGGAAGGCATGGGACTGAGCGATCTGTCTTTACCCCACCTTAGAAGCACGAGAGAGTTACCCCTCGACTTCTAGTGAGATTTCGTCTTGTGGAGAAAGGAGAGCCATAGGCATGCCTCTTGCCCACTTAATGACTAGACCCTAACGCTTAGCTTTCCAATTTCGAGGAAAACTTTGCTTATTCGATTGTTAGTGGTGTTGATATTGGCGGTTGAGCGACACCTAGGAGGTATAATTTTTCATTAGGTACATTTATGGCTACATATCATTTCTGTATTCGAGGTATATTATGCTGGTACGACATTTGGGTAGGGTATGGGTTCACAAAGTTTGGGTATCGCATCTAGAAGTGGTGCGGGAAACACATCTGGTAGTGGGTCAACTTCGCAGACTGTCGGCACATAGTTTAGCACGACGGTGGGTTCGTGAGGAGCAACTGCATTAGGCCCCTTACCTGTGACAGGAGGAGGATTTGGTGGATCTGGAGGAGTTGGCACTAGTGGATATAGTGGTGCTAGAGGTGATGGAAATATTGGAGGAGGCAAGGTCCTAGATCTGTGGGAAAGGGCCTTAACAACCTCAACAGGTATTTTTGATATGTCTTTACATTTTCCTGATTACAAAGGTGTGGAAGACACTACGGAACATGTGCATAAATGTGAGTTTCTATGGTGCGTGAAGGGTATCACTTTGCACTAAAAAGGAAGGTGAGTTAGTTTGCAACTATGTTGCAAGGGCGCACACATAGCTAGTACAGGAAGTATGATCCACACTAGACGGTGGTGGATTACATCATGTTGCGTGATGCATTTTTGGCGAGAGTTCCACATCCCTGAGTTTAAACAAAGAGCATCAACATGTTGAAGGAAATCCAACAAGGGATGGTATAAAGTGTGCGGGAGTATGATGCAGTGTTTTAAGACTCTTCTATCAAAGTTGTCTTATGATATTTCTCAAGGATGATCACTCTGTTTAGGAGGGCGCTTTCACATAAGACATTCACATATCCACGCAGGCCCCTGGAGGCTACCTTACGCGTTGAGGCTATGGGAAGTGTTGACACATGAATTAGTCTATTCCTTGAATCCCAAATTATTGTCATGAAAAGAGAGAAACTAGAGAAGTCATGAGACTGCTATGTGAAATCTTGCAGAAGTAGAGGGCATACAAAGGACAGTTTCCCATGAAGATCGGTGCACATTGTCTCGGTGGACTGTGAGATTTTCCACGGATATCATGCATGCAAGTAGATATTTGTTGCTTCTGACAATGAGTGATCCGTAAGAATGTGTCCTACTATTACAAAATTTACACCTCTACTACTCATGACACCAAGGATTGTAGATTGATTGACCAAATACATGATGCCATTGATATTGGTGTGCACTAGACATTTCTTTGGTACTTCTAAGGATGATTTTCGTGATTATGAAGGGTGCACGGATGGTGGAGGTCCCGAAAGAGGGTTTCGGGGTGGATTCCAAGCTATGGCATCGCGGAGGAGGAAGAAGTGAATTTCCTCATGGAACCTATTATAAATGTGGATCTACAAGAATTACAAGCGTGAGCGTCCCGATTTGTTGCGTGTTCTTAGTGTGGGAAAAAGCACAAGTATCAAGAATGCTTGAAATTTCTTTAACACATGAGCCGAAAGCATCGAAGGATAAAGGCATCGGGATGGTAAGCGTGAAGAGAGATGATCCATAGTGGATGCCAAGGGTGGCACGTGGGTCGAGTTAGAACTCTTTAGTGACGATGTGAGCCGAGGTGCACACGCTACTGGAAATACCAAAGTAGAGACCGTTGGTTACAAGAGAAGAAGTGGTGCATGGGAAGTATCTAGACCCTACGCATCAAAAGGAAGTTTATCAAGAAACCATGGATGTTATTCGAATCCTACAAGGAGAGATCCAATTCTTCTTGAATGAGCAGTTGTGGGTAATTAGAGTAGAAGAAGAGTGTTGAGGCTCCATAGAAGGATCTGGATGAAGTCGGGAGGTATGCAAGATGCTGAGACAAGAGAATATCATCCCTCTATTAGGAGAGTGGCTGAGAGGAAAAGTACCAAGTACCGAGGAGAGCGTGAGAGGTAGGTTTTGCATGCTAATCTACCTCCTCATAGTCTTGACTATGATAAGGAGATTACCTTGAATACAGTTGTTGATGGATGGCTCCTGAGTAATATTCTAATTGACACGGCACAGAAGTTAATGTGCTCACCCTAGACACATGGAATCAAATGGGAAGGCCCCCATTATAGCCATATTCAAATGTGCTTTATATGGCTAACAAGACAAAGGCGATGCCCATTGGTGTCTTAAAGGATGTTACTATCACTATCCAAGGGGTGAAATTCATTGGAGACTTCGAAGTCTTGGTCCTTGCTAAGGAAGACAACTTCCAAATAAGCGTTACTTGGGTGCCCCTGTGCTATAAGAACAATGTTGACTTACATTTCAATAAGGGGTATATAAGTTTTGAGAACAAGGAGGAACATGTTATCATTCCTTTGATGATGGAAATTCAATGCCCTATACTTGAGCTCTTAGGAGAAGAAGACCTAGACAAAATCTATGTGCACACTATCAAGGATCCTAAGGTTGTGCAACCAACAAAAGAAGGTGTTATTCAATGGGAAGACACTCAATCTATAAGTGATATAACTAGTGTGGCATGTGACAATTGGGTGCACGGGACATATGAGTTAGTCGGAAGGTAGTTAAGAGGATCTATGACAAGAGTGACAAAGGCACGCTCACTCAAGCACACCTGGAGGAAGACAATTGTCAAGTTATACTAGGGAAAAGTGAGAAATAGAGACCAATGGAGATGTGAGATCAAAAGGAGAAGTATGCTTATCTATACTTTGTGTGGGACCACAACACGTTGGTGGGTGACCCATCGAGATAACCTTCTAGAGTGGCGCAAGGTGAGAATCGTGTTCTCTGTTAGGTTCCTCTGAAGTAATGCACCTACTACTATACAAGACTATCATGGGAAGGAACCCACCTTGTTTCACATCCAGGCATGTGAAAAGGCCTAGATGGAAGGCGTGGAAGCCCTGCCACCATCACTATGGGTGCATAAACCTTACTCCACCTTACAAGGTTGTGCACGTGCATGGTACATTCATTCATAGATTGTGCATTACCGCATAGAAAAATTGGCGAAGTTGACAATTGATCTTATTCAAAATTTTGAGTATCGAAGTACTAAGCCATCGGTGATTGAGGGTTGCAGGTTGTTAAGTGCCTAACTATGGGAGATAGTGTCATGGCGGAGGATATAATATTGGAGTTTTTGGGAGAACCTAACTTGGAAGCGCGCTTCAATGAGGAAAATTCGAGGAATTACAGCTTGAGCACACTTACATGGGAAAAGAGAAAGGAAAGTTGGTCTACATGATAGATGGTGAAGAGGTGGAAAACTTGGATGCTAACCATACTATCGGTACACACGAGGTTATGGATAGTGTTGATGAGAAAGTGTGTGCCTACCATGAACCCTTGAAAACCAAGAAGGTTAACATTGGCTTAGAGGTAGAACCTAAAGAAGCTACTATTAGAGATTACTAGATAAAAAGGGAGGTTTCAAAGATTATTGATCTGTTGCACAAATTCTAGGATTTATTCCCACGTGGGTACCA
Source organism: Taxus wallichiana var. yunnanensis (assembly GCA_018340775.1). Classification (NCBI taxonomy): domain Eukaryota; kingdom Viridiplantae; phylum Streptophyta; class Pinopsida; order Cupressales; family Taxaceae; genus Taxus; species Taxus wallichiana. The sequence goes on along the minus strand of CM031244.1, from coordinate 425,191,854 downwards.
TGAGCTTAAAGGAGTTCACCACTCCTTAAGAGAAATTAAGATCAAGCTAAAGGAAGGTGCGCACCCAATTTAGAAGATACCTTATCGAATGAATCCAAATCTATGAGTCAAGGTCAAGGAGGAGATTGACAAGATGATCGCATCAGACATCATTGAGGTTGTTGAGGAATCAGAGTGGATAAGTCTGATGGTCATCAACATTAAGAAGGATGGGAGGATAAAGATTTATGTTGATTATAGGGATTTGAATGTGGTGTGTGTCATTGATCCTTTTCCAACCCCCTTCATTGAGGAGATCTTGGAAGGAGTAGTTGAGTGTGAGATTTATTCTTTCATAGATGGATTCTCGGGGATATCATCAGGTTATAATTGCAAAGGAGGGCTAAGAAAAGATAACTTTCACCACTGAATGGGGAAGTTTTACCTATACGTTCATGCCTTTTCGACTGAAGAACGCACCTATTTTGTTTTCACGCATTGTGGTTCAGGACTTCATCCATAAATTTCTACAAGCCTACCTGGATGACTGGACAATATATGGATTGGTGAGGGACCATTGTGACAATCTGAGACTAATGTTTGAGAGGTGCCAGTAGTTGAGTATATCTCTCGACATTAAGAAATTTGTTTTCGCTACTCCATTTGGAACCATTTTGGGACATATCACATGTAAAGAAGGCTTACTAGTGGATCTACTAAATTTATCGTTATTGTGGGTTTTGGGAGCCTACCAACCGAGCACGACACACGGATTACTTGGGCATACAGGGCATTACTAGAAATTTATCAAGGGGTATGTCAAGATCATCGTGTCGTTAGAGGAGTTGTTGAAGCACAAAAGTACATTTCATTGGGGAGAGGCGCAATAGATGGCATTTGACACATTAAAGAATAGGCTTATCATTGTGCCCATATTACATTTTCCCTCTTGGGATAAGCCATTCCATGTACATGTTGATGCTTCAGGGATGGCAATTGGAGCAATCTTAGCACAACCTAGAGAGGGAATTGTTGACCATCCCTTGTGCTTTGCTAGTAGGAAGCTAACCCCAACAGAACATAATTATACTACCACGAGAGCGAGGCATTGTCGATGATTTATGCACTTGCACAAATTCAAGCAATATTTTCTAGCAACACCCTTTATATTCTACATGGACCACATGACATTAAAGTACTTGGTGAACAATCCTGTCTTACAAGGGTGCATATGCAAGTGGGTCCTATTATTTCAGGAGTTTGAGTTTACGATTATTGTAAAACCAAGTAAGAGTAATTTGGGGCCTGATCATTTATCAAGGATTGACTCAGGAGAGGACACGCAAAGCATTGAGGATACAATGAAAGATGCACAACTATTCAAATTATGGCACGCGCCCTCTAACTTGGAAGATATTGTTGTGTTTCTCAAAATGGGTGTGGCACCGAAGGGAATGAAGACTTTGGAAAGGAAGCAATTAGCCATATGCGTCGTGCCCTACATGTTAATTAGTGGAGACTTATACAAGCTAGGTTGCGATGAGGTTTTACGTCGGTGTGTGCTTGAGCATGAGCACACTGCAATCATGGAAGAGGCTCATGGTGGAATTGCAGGAGGACATTATGCGGGAATGTGACTGTGCGCAAGATCCTCTTAGTTGGCCTTTGGTGGGAGATAATTTACAAGGATTATATTGAATATTGCAAGGCTTGTGATCATTTCTAGCACCTTGGTAAGCCAAGAAAAAGGGATGAAATGCCATTGAGACCAATAGCTAGTGTTGAACCATTCAAGAAATGGGCAATTGACTTTGTAGGCCCTATTTCACCTACCACGCGAAGGACGGGTTCGCACTATATCATTACTTACATTGATTATCTAACACAGGTGGGCGGAGGAAACACCTATGAGGGATTACATGAGGGCCACACAAACAATATTCCTATGGGAAAATATAATCGCATGTATGGGTGCCCTCTGAGTTTGACTAGTGACCAGGGTACTCATTTTTTGAATGAGACCGTCAGGATTTTGTTGGTAGAGTTCATGGTGGCTCATCACAAGACTACTCCTTATCACCCTTAGGCTAATGGGACTATTGAGGCATTTAACAAGATATTGAGTCATACACTTACTAAGATTTGTGATGTTGGGAGGAAGGATTGGGATGAAAAAGTCTCAACATGCTATGGGCGTATAGAACAACTTACAAGAGATTGAACAAAGCCACACTATTCTAATTGGTGTTTGGCACGGAAGCTATTTTTCCAGTAGATTTTATGTTACCCTCTCTACGTATAGTGCATAGGAGGATTGGCTAATGAACAATCATTGCAAGAGTACATTGACAAGCTAATGATGTTAGATGAAAGGTGATCACTTGCTAAGTGGAGTCAAAAGACTGAGAAGGCAAGACAAAAGGCCTGACATGATCGTCACATAAAGAATAAACAATTTGAGGTTGGGCAGATGGTTTTACTTTATGATTCTAAGTTTCTGCGCCATCCTAGGAAGCTCAAGGTCCATTGGTTGGGACTATATTATATTACCCATATACTTTATTCAGTACTTGTCAATTTGTATGCATTGGATGGAACGTAAATTCCCGGTAATTCAATGGAAGTAGGCTAAAACCATACTATAAATAAGGCTTTTGGGTGTTTGTAAATAAGGCAATATTGCCAATTATCTTAGGATTTCCCTTAATGCATTTTCCTTTCTTTGTGTTTCCTTTCTTCGTTACTTTTCTTTGTCTTTTGGTTTGTTTTGTTGTGGGCGCGTTTGTGCGCGATAGCCACTTTTTTCAAAGGGTTTATATGTGTAGAGGATTACTCATCTATTTAGTGTGGGGTGGAGTGTAAAATACGGTAAAGACTGGAAACAATGGTTATTGGTGGCCGGGTTGTAAAGTCAAATGCGCATGGGATCAGAAGAGCACGCGTAATAGAGGTGAACATGAGAGAATATTGGTGTCAAAAATCTTTATAGAAACCATGTACGAGGAAAAATTATAGGAGTAACATGAGGTAGGCGAAAAGAACTTGGTCTAAGACATAGAGGAAGATTGACTTTGGCATGGGAGAAAGTGTGAAGAATTCTATGGTCAAAGCGATTTTGTGCTTTAGAAGGTTGCGGGAGTGTTCGCATAGGCTTGCGCACGAAGGAAAAGCATTGGATAGAACACATGGAAGGATGGCATTGGAAAAATATGACTTTAATGCATTTATATGTTGGTAGGTGGCATCGGGGTTTGTGCAAAAAAAGCAAAAGCTATAAATAGAAGGTTGAGGGTGAAGTATTCTTTTACCTTGCATTTTAAGTTATCGAAGAGCTCTCATGAAATAGGGCATCCTTGCGAAAGAAGAGTTGTGTGAAGATAATTTGAGAAGATTTATGTGCGAAATATTCAATGGGATTTAATCTATGAACCAGAGTGGAAAGGGAGTACATGAGCATGAGTGGAGGATTTTGTTTGGAGGATTCCGCGAGTGTTATGCCATCTTGTGGAAGAAGGGTTTTCTAGGTTAGGGTTGTAATTTTTTTAAAAAAATTATTATTAAACGTTTTTACACCTATGAATTGGGGGTTGGCGGGACCCCACCCAATACACAAGATAGAGACGATGAAAGACCAAATACAAAGCAAACACAAAACAAAAAAAAATGTAATGATACACCAATGACAAAGGACAAAACACACATCCAAAGTATATCCCTGAATGGGAAACACAATGACGAAAGCCACCACACCCCTCACGTATTACCACCCGAACGGGGATCGTGCATCAGGGGCGAAAGAGGAAAGTGGAAACCAACAAACACACGAACCCAAAGGGTGAGTGAAAGTGCTCCCGACTGAGAAGGAAACCACACACGAACCCAATAAAACAACAGAGTGAGACAGAGCCAACATCGAAGCCAACCAAACGCTGCAAGTTACAATAGATGTAGGCCCAAAGAGGCCAAGGACAAACCCTAACCTCACCATCCAGAGACCACGTAACTACTCCAGCTAAACCGAACAACCCAGAACCCACACAGCCACCCTCAACAATGTGGCACCAAAGTGAAACCCAATAAAAAACCAAAGCATGCGAAAGCCACGAGCCACATGAAAACAAAATGAGTCAAAACTGCATACCCGATACTAACAGAAATTAGATCAAACATGAGAGGATAGAAAACTTGAGACACTTTCTTATACGTTGCTTAGGGAACCAAGTTTGTCGCTACTGACGAAAAGGTAGGAGAAAACAAAACCGACTAACCCCAAAAAAATCCAAGGATCTAGATCTCGACCACTATTAGGCACCCCGTCATTCTCCATTCTAGACCTTGAGGAAAAATGAAAACCAGAAGACAAGGAAAGAGAAGAAGGCAAACCCCACAACTGGCTCTCCATAGCCTAAAAAAATCCACTCCCTTGGATGAAACACGAGACAAAACTTGACCAAGAGGCTCGGTATGTCCCTCTGAGTGCAAGATCCAAAAAGACTGCTCCAATGATGGATCAGGAAACCGAAGCACCTTTGTCTCCTTCTTGGGATCAGCCACGAAAGGAAGAACTGGAGAAATTGGGGTTGTCTCTATAAGCAAGGGCTCCAGATTTGGCTCAACCAGGGAACGATGGAAACACGAGTAGAACCAAACAAAGGTTGACTCTAGTTCCTCCACCAGAAAAGGTTTGAGTGAAACAGGACCAAGAATCCTCTTGAGGGCCAAGAAGGCCTTCACATCCTGGCTGAGGAGGAACCCAACAAACCACTTGGCTTCCTCAAAAGCCCTTTAACCAAGCTGTCATCAAGCGGTCCCGAACAAAGCAATAAACTCTCCATACACCGTTTTTCTAGACAAAGGCTGAGGAAATCTAGTTGGACCACCTCATTACACTCCTTCACCAGCTCCCACTGCTCAACTCCATTGACATCGCTTGCTTTCACCGCCTTCTCAATCCAAAACCCTAGCTCTCCCAATTTTTTTATCCAAAATCAAACTCCAACCTACTTCATCCTTAGTTAGGGTTGCAGAGTTAGGGCACAAGATTTGAAGGAATTTTCATAGAGGATTGGAGCCACGAGATTTGAGCAGAGCTAGGAAAGGAGGAAAGGAAGAAGTTATAAGAACCTGATGGAAAAAATATGGCACCAAGGAAGGGATCAAATGTTCCACCAAAGAAGGGAAAGGGAAAAGGAAAACCAATTGTTTTGACCAATTTTAATGAAGAGTGGTACGCGGAGATGCAATACCCAGATGGTGTATTGCTAGGAAAGGAATGGGTGTCTCATATACGAAAGATGGTCATAAGTGATTATAACCATCAAATGAGCACCACAGAAAAGGAGATGGCGTTAGAATTGGTTCGCCCTACGAAAAGAGGACACTAGATGGGAAGCCCATTTATGATGACGAAGTAAAGGTTAAGATGGAAAAGGTGGGCTTCTGCAACTCTACGAGTTGCCCTATTTTGGAAAACCGAGTGACTATACCAATGGTTGATGTCACGTGCATGAGGATCACTTCTATTTTTAGACAAAGAATGCACATAACTCCTCAACTAATTTCAAAGTACATTGACATTACTATTAGGGAGAGCCATTAGATGAGGACTTATGTGCAACAAGGAGGCCATCAAGAAAATAGTTGAGGCATATGATTACAAGAAGGGTTCATGTTACTTTGATATCTCTGCAATCACCGACCTGTTATGAGGATGGCCACACACTTGGTTATGAAGTTAAATGGGTAGGAGAGATGGACTCAGATAAACAAGATTTGGTTGAACATTTGTCATAGAATCTCAAAAGGGACAATATACAACCTTTCAGCCTTTATTGCAGAGGAAATTATAGATGCCGTGCATGATGGAGAGAAAATTATGTTTGGTAACATCCTCCTCACCATTGTCTTTTTCGAAATTGGGGTGCTTGATGGGCCGAGATAAGTTTGTTTGGGAGTACCCAGATGAGGACCCCTCCCCTGCCAAGAGATTTGAGGCTTACACTTGTGACACCATGATGACCACTCATAAGGAGGGCTTGGATCCATTTGGGGTAGAATGGAGGATACACGGGCAATTTCCATGGCATTGGTGGATGGAGAGGTTGAATTACCATATACCAACACTTTTGTATTGACATGTTTACCTTGACAGATGGCACCAAGAGTCCTTGGTGTAAATTTCCATTCTCCTTCACAACATAATACTTTCAAAGCGTGGTCAATAGGTTCAAGGAAGCCAAAAATACTTCTTTTTGATCTAAGTGTAGTTGATCAGGACTACCATGAGATGTGCATACAACATTGGTGTATCCTAAGAAGCACGCATATGTAGAAAAGTACGTATCTCATGATGTGCACATGGTGAAACTAGTGACATTACCTATTACGGGTAGGACAACAACAAGGGTATATGTGTGACTAAGGCCCAAGTTTGAGAAGGGCGCTTACATTGAGGATGATGTATCAATCCCAGAAGACCCCATCGAGAGGAAGAAAGTGGTAATAAAGAAGAAAATGAGAAGTGAATCCGACAACAAGGTGCCAAATGCACATACAATACGTACTATAAAGGCACAGGAGTCATGTGCAGCAGCAGCAAACACTTATGTTCACGAAAGAAGTCCCCATGCAGGAGAAGGAGAAGTCACTTGAGAAAGAGGAGTCACCCGAAAGTGGTTTTTCCCCGAGTTAGAGGGATCTCCAGTTAAGAAGAAGGAGAAGGTGGCCGAGAGCTCGATTCGGAGGAAACATAGAGCATGGAAGGCCATAAGATTAAAGAAGAAAATGAGGAGTGCAAAGGAGCTCAGAATTCTCCTGTGTATGATGTACACGAGTTTGATGAAGGAGGGGATGAAGAGAGGAATGAATATGAAGAGGGTGCACATGAAAAAAGAGGAAGTGAGGAGGTAGACATGCATGATCGAAGACCTCGACCTCGACCGAGGAACAAATAGATAACATTATAGAGAGGGAGGTGGCGGGTATTATCCAATAGTTAGTGGAGCACGAGGTAGAGTGAAGTGCCGATGAAGTGCTAAGGGAAACAAAAGGTAGCGCGAGTGTGGAAAAGGAGTATGGGAGCATGGGCAAAGATCCTAGCTTAGCAAAGAAGCTTCTCGATGGTAGCACACATGGGTGGAAAGGGCGTAATAGTGGAAAAGTATCTAGCCATGACTTATATCAATGATCCAAGCAAGGTACTACACACGTGCTTCCAAAGTACATTGCCCATAGACCAACTCTCACTTGGTTGTCTTTTGATGAAGAGAGTGCGTACCCTTACACAAGAAAGATGTTGTCTTGGGATTTTGAGTCCCACATCGATGAGCCTCGAGTTTGAGGTAAATAATGACGCATTGATGAAGGCACCAAGTGTCAAGGGAATAAACCCTCTCATGAATGCCCAATAGCTATCAGATGAACAATTTTGCAACACGCTCAACAAAGTGTTGGTAGAAGTGGAGGCAAGACTTTTTGGGAGAAATGATAGAATAAGAGCCTTGGAGGAGGAACTTGAGAAGAAGAATGAGGAGATCCTTGAGAGGGATAGGGAGATAAAGCAAAAGGAGTTGATCAATGTGCAGTTAAGGCATGAGCTAAAGGATGAAAAGGCGAAGGTGCATGAGTTCCACAAGAAGGTAGAGGCTATTTCAAATTCCATTATCTTGAAGCACCTGGACCTAGCCCTCCTGAGTAGAAGTATGAGTTGACCATGCATTGCTTGGAAGACTTAGCGTGCATACTCACTATGGAGAGGCAACCCCTTGCTTTGGAGTCATTGGCCGAGGAAGTTTTGGTGCATCAGAAGGTAGAAGAGAAGGTGAAGATGGAGGAGACCATAGCCCATTATACCGAGCTCCTTGCCTCAGTAAAAACCACGATGCACATGGTGAAGTTGTGTATGACAACTGTGGTGACAAAGATTGAGTAGCTAGTATTTTAGTAGCTACCCATGAGGCGAACTGAAGGAGTTTCGGGAGAAGAACAAGGGTAATAGGGAAGAGAGGGACAAGATCCATGCAGAAGAAGAAAAGAAGTCTGAGGCCATCGAAATGTTAAGGGTTTCAATAAAAATAAGGTGAAAGAGTTAGACCCCCAAGTTACTAAAATGATGGATGCACCTTAGAGACCTTAGCAAGTAGATGGAAAACATTGTGGATACGTTGAAGGCTAAGGGTGAAGAGTTGACATACGATGAAGTCAACACGCTAATAGGGGATATGATGCAATATGTACAAAGTGAGGTCAACACCTAGAATAAGATCGAGGCCACTATGACAAAGGACCTCCCTATACTTTTACAACAGTAATAGAAGATCCTTCTATTCTCCCATTCTTTATTCAATAATAGATTCTTTCATCCCTCCTATTCTTTATTCTTTGGCGAAAGAGAAGAGTGTTTCCAAGGATGGACAACATGTGTAGTGTGGGGTAATGTTGGGCCTTGAATTGACTAAGTCCTAAGGCAGAAGGTGCACATGCACAAGATAAACAAGAGGAAGGCGCTCAGGGAAAAGTGCACAAGGAAAGGGTTTAAGATGGAACTAGGGCACACACAAAAGTAGAACAAGGGTTTAAGGACTTAGCCACATTTTGAAGGTGGTATCACAGGAGAAACACGTGAGGGCCCGAGTAGGCATGAGGAATGGATAAGGTGCCAACTTGAGCCTTGGAGGTCAAGAAAATAATATTCCATGTAGGGAATATTCCTAGGGAGATCATTACAGTTAATGGAGGCCTTTACAAGCTGGCAAAAACACTCGACTATGAAGGACCACACTTCCACTTGGCATGTGATCTGCTCATGAGAGAAGCTATGGTGGTGTATCCAATTCTATTTAAAGAAGTGCTTGGGTCCAAGATGAAGAGGAGAAAAGAGGCAACGAAGTGCTGCAAGAATGCTTGGTGATGCCAGGGTTTGTAGTTCTTAGTGCTAGGAAATATGGGAAAGAATTTTAGGCATATATGTATGCACTCTCGGGCCTATAACAAGGGTTGTAATGGGGAAAGCATAGCTAGGATCTCTATTTAGAGTAGTTTTGTATGGCTAGATCTATATTCCTTGATGTATATGGTCTGAGATGAACCCTTTTGTGATGTAAGGTGGCTACTATGGATGTTTATAAATTGATATATGAAGCTTTGTTATGGATATCTTTGTTTATGGGTATAACCCTTATGTTATTCATGTTATAATGGACCAGATATAGGTCTTTTATGCTATTTACAATGTGTATTTCCATTTATGATGCACATGTGCTTGGATCTGGTGTTTGTACTTTCTATTTTCTGAGTAAATGAATGCATTTATGATTCTACAACCAATCGCTCAATAATGGTGGATCATTCTCACGAAGTTCACATAAAGGAGGGGCCCAACGCCCGCGCGTGCCTTAAGTGAGTGCCCAACGCACACTGGGTGATAGGACGATGCGTTTGGGAAAGAAAGAAGTTATATGAAGAAATGACTACACATATGTATGTACTCTTGATGTACGACTCTTATGAAGGCACATTTTTGATTGACTGTATGATGTATCATTTTGATTATGCCTCATGATGAAGGCTTATTTTGACTCATGCCCTTGATGGCATATTTTGTATCGATGATGTATATCTTTTTAGACATATATATATATATATATATATATATATATATATATATATATATATATATATGTTATGGACATTCGATGTTTTATTTTCCATGTATTTATATGACTTATGATGATGATTATGATTATGGATGATGTATGATTTACTTCTTATGTGTGTATCCTGATGGATTTCGATGATGTATTACATGTATTGTTAAGATGTACTCATATGTTTTAATAAGATGTTACACTACTATATTTTATTATATCATCGTGTATGAGGTGAAACATGAGATGATAGCACTCTTTTTTTGATGAGGTACTATGTGATTGGAAACTATGTTGGATATTGATATGGGAGGATAGATTTTTATCATGCACAAATCCTCTTGCCCCATTGATGATATGGTACATGATGATTAGCGTATTATACATGCTTGATGTAAAACTTAGGATTTTTGATATATATGATGTAACTATGTTTAAATGTGATGATAGATGATAGATGATAACAAATAATGTGCAAAACACAAAAAAAGTTAACAAAACTAAAGAAATATACACATACAAAACAACACAACTATATGCAAATAAGAATGAACTCAGGCATACTTAACAATAGATTAAATTGGTACTCAATCTAAGTAAGTGAATGAATCCTAATAAATGCATATAACCAATGATGAAAGCACACCATTATTTACAAGTATGACAAATCTAAAATGAACTCAATGCTACATACAACAAATCAAAATGTTATTTTAATCTAAGTCAAGTAAATGAATCCCATTTGTAAATCATACAACACGAAAAGATACTGCAATCAAAACTCTACAAACCGACAACTAAAGCAATCAAACCACTACCTTGTTTTTGTGGGACATTTTTGATTCATTTTCTAATGTTTTTGGTGTCATTCTAAAGACAATTTTCAAGGATACTGTTCACATTGTTTTTGTGATTTTATCCCTGTAAGGGATTTTGCGATGTTTTAGGATTTTCTAACATTTTGAATGTTTTTGTGTTTTTGCGAAGCGATTTTCCAAAGCGAGGTAAAGAAGCGTGGATGCCCCCAATTAGATGGGAATATACAAAGGTAGAATGCTATGTGTTATGTTTAGGAAATAATATGTAAAGCTTCCCTAATATTAGATGGGAATGTACAAAAGGCAAGTCTTCATAATGATAGATAGGAGTAGAACAAGCCAAATCAAGGCCACAATGGATAGGCTTGAGAGGATTCCTAGACTTAAGTAAACTAGCCCTAAGAAAAGCAAGTATTACTCGTCTATTTATGAGAGTAATTGTAAACAAAAAATCCTCTTGAGGCACCGGAAACCGGTTTTCACCCAAGGACTTGCCCAAATGTGCCACCATTGCGTGGTTTTTGCACTTGGACGACCTATTTTCTTTTTACTGTTTTCTTGATTTTTTGAATTTTTGCTTGTTTTTCTTTCTTTTCTAAGGAACTTCATATTCAAGCATAGAATCACTTGAGATGCATTACATTCATTGGTTCCTTTAATTCCTCACCATCTGAGTGAGCTAGTTTGTAAGCCCCTGATCCATATTTCTCGGTGACCACATAAGGTCCCAACCAATTAGCCTCAAATTTTCCCTTCTTTTCTCTATCTTTAATAATGTTTCTCTGGTTTTCTTTCAAAATGAGATCACCTACCTCAAATTGATGAGGTATGATCCATTTTTGTACCCTCATGAAACCCGGTTCTGATAAACTTTTAAGTGATTGAGGGATCTCATTATTTTCTCATCCAATAGCTCCAATTATGCCAAGTGAGCAACTCTGTAGTCTTTGTCCTTGTCTAGATAATCCCGAAGAGATATTCTCAGGGAGGGAAGCTCAATTTCTAGGGGTATAATGGCCTCAGTACCATAGACTAGTGAATACGGAGTAACACCAGTAGGGGTGCGAATGGAGGTTCGATAGGCCCGTGAGTGCCAATTACGATTTGTTTTTCTAACCTTTTTCTCCATGATTTGAACAAGGGTTTTATTTGTGGCCTCTACTTGTCCATTACCTTGAGGGTAATAGGGAGTAGACCATTTGAAATGGATCTCGGAAGTGTTGGAAAACACTTTAACCGTCTTATTCTTGAAGGAATTTCCATTGTTTGAGACGATGGCGGAGGGGATGTTGTAACAACAAATGAGATGATTCATGATAAAATTTTAAATCTGCACTCCAATTATATAGGTTAGAGGTACAACCTCTACCCATTTGGTGAAGTACTGCCTACCCATTTGGCGGTTTTTATATTTGAAGGACCGAAAAGAAGAGAAAGGATCAAAGATCTGGAGAGACCTAGGCCTAAAGAAGAAAAGGAATAACTTAACTAAATTCTCCCAAGGAGAAATCTTTGTCTTAGTTAGTCATCTTACCATCTTAATGCCCTGGTTCATCTCCATAGTAGAGCATAAGCTAAGTCCTCTTGTTATTTTAGTTGCTTGTCATTTTATATTCTATTACTACTGTTCATGATTTATTATTATCTTGTCTGACACGGGGGTTGACATCCTCCAAGGGAGTTGAAATCCTCTTGAACCGGCACCGTCCGAGAAACCCCCGCATATTGTGTTCTAATCTTATCTGTTTTAGTTTTGCAGATCTAGCTTCTTGATATCATGCATCTATTTTCTTTGCGCCCGTATCATCCATTTTCATCTCCAAGGTACTAAGCCCTTGTATACTCGACGTGGTTCAGTGTTTCTTGATTACTCGTGCACTCACCTGGACAGGAAGAAGAAAACGTAGATCAACATTTGGCACGCCGGTGGGACCAGATCCAAGATTTGGTCATATTTGTTTGTTTTGTCCTTTTATTCTCCTCGTGTAGGTTTGGTGTTATCTTTGTCTGTAGCAGAGGTTTGTGTCATCTTCAAGGTAATTACTCTTCTAGTGTTTAATCGGCCTGGTACTAAGATTACATGGGAAACGAGTTCGAAATTAACTTCATTGTTTGGTTGTATTTTTGAACTTGGCTTTTGCAATAAATACATATAACTTGTGTTTAGTACTTTATTTTTATTTTTATTTTTTGTATTATATATATATATATATATATATATATTTTGTAAATATCACGCTTACTCATCATCAAAAGCTTCATATTTGGATCTTTCTAAAGCCAATCACATTTTCTTTGACTTATAATTAATATATAATCACATTTATGTTTCTTTTATATAATAAAACTAACATTCATTTAAATTAAATTATTATTATTAGATTCAATTATTATCAAATTCTATTAAATTAAAATTACAAAAAAACAATAACTAAGACGTTTTATCCGAACGTCTCCCACATCTCCCTTCCACCATCTACCTCTCTCCACTTTGTCCCCACGATCCTCCCACCTTACTCTCTAACCTATCATCGACCTCTCGAGCCTACCTTCCTCCCTCCTCGTTATTCTCCATCTTCCTTCCACCTATCTCTTTCTTCTTACGTGCTCCACTCTCCTCTTCCCATCCCATCTCCCGTTCACACTTCTCCACACATCCTCTCAACCTCCTCCGCTCCCATCCACACTTCTCCACATGTCATCTCAACCTCCATTCCTCCCAGCTGACTCCCCATCTCCCACTCGGCCACCACACTCCTCTTCCCACATCCCTTCTCTCCACTTCGCCACCTCGACTCTCACAGTCCTCCCACCTCCTTTGCCTCGGCCGCATCCTTCAGCCCCATCTCCACCGACCTCCTTCACCTTCTCCACTACCCCGAGCTACCTTCCTCCTTCCCTCAACGCTACCTCACCGCCTCGCTTCCCATGATTTCCTCACCGAGTTCCTACCAACGTCCGTCTCGGCTCCCCGCCCCAAGATGCTCTCCCATCTCCTCTCCCTCACGAGCTCCCTTGCTCCTCACAACTCCACATCCACACCAAAGCTCTCTCCCATGCAAACCCTCCAACACTCAACCATATGACTGCTTTCTCCTCAAAGCACGGACTGTACACCCCGACTACCATGTCCATGCTGACTCACACGATTCCAACTCTATTTCAAATTCACGCAAGTGGATTTTGTCTATTTGACTAATAACGATCTATAACTCGCTTTTAAATTCACACGGGCTTTGTGGATAGTGATTGTCCCTATCCGTGATAGTGATGCTCGATTCTTCCCATAGTTTCTAGCTTAGCTTCAAATTCACGCAAGCTTTGTATGCATCGATTGTCACGTCCCTCTGCCTCGTTGTCTCCAAATTTCGGTTCCAACTTTATGAAAGCTCCATCGATAGTGATTGTGTAGTCTCTTTAATGCGAATGATTTCCAATTCTTTAGAACGCATTTAGTAATATAATTTCTTACTATACATGCACTTTATAGAAATTATTTAGCAATCATTTAGTCTCTTGCATAGTCTATTTTATAATATTCTGACACAATTTGGAAATGGGATTAGAATTCTCTACAATACAATAAATAGTGCGTGTAGCACCATGGCTAATTAGATATTTCTAGATTTTTATTATATCATTCATCATGTGAAGAGACACGTCCATGTGTAATATAAATAACTGGTTTCGATCTACTCGTCCTAGATTTAACTTTTGACTTTTTTGTTCCACAAACACAGATTTGATTTGGTTTGTTTTTCCATCAAAACGATTCATCACCTTTATAAATTGATCTATCTTTTGGAAACACTCTTCCCCACATAAAATTTACCCCTTTGTGCTTACGGTGGTGGGAAGTCAATTTGTTGGTCCCACACATGTGGGTGAGTAAAGTTGAGACACTTTTTGCATGTCCATCGAAAATAGTCTAAGCTCAGTAGCATAGACACGAGTCAAAAATCTATAAAACGCCCCCGTTGTGTGTATGGACTATTTCACTTGAAGCACTAGATGCATTCCTCATCTCGAATCGATTAATCTACTCCAAATTCTTTTCATTAGATCCATTTCATAGTTTCTTGCATAGATTATTATTATTATTATTATTATTATTATTATTATTGTGGATAGTTTATAATATATCTTAGCATTTAATCATTTATTTCGCCGTTTATTTAATTCATAGTTTCTTTAATCATTTATTTTAATAAGAAAACCTAGTCTTTAGTTTATAGTCTATTAATAGCTTTCATAGCTTATTTCCTTTCATTTTTATGAATATCGGTCTTGTTGGGTTTTAGAATGGAACATGGGTTGAAACCGCAGTCAGGGGCGACAAGTCCCTCCTCTTTAATGGGAGAGGTTCCCTTATTGAAAGCAGGAAAAACAAATGTACATATATACAACTTTCAATGTTTGGACCCTGATATCCTAGAACGTTTTCATACTTAAAAGATTATCAATCAAAAGGAATGGAAGAATATAGAGATGGGAGAAGGAAGAAAACAACAATGCTTTTGGGAAATATAGATAGCAGAGTATCTCCCTACTCACATTGAACCAAGAAAATATAGAAAATGATCAATTACTTCACCACCTGCACAAATATGCAGACACAAAGTTCTAAAGATTCACATAGACTAGAACACAAAGTTTCTATTGAATGCAAAACAAATGATCCATTGAATCAAGCAAGGAGAGAGAAAGATATAACAAAGGAAAATAAGAAAAGAAAGAACTTCTGTATTGAATTACTTCAGAATTTACAACCTTCCCAAAAAACCAGAATCCCTTTTTTTTCGTGGCCAAAGCCATATATTTATAACAATTCGTATACATCCATACTTTGTCCCCAAGAAAATAATATCCAAAAGGAATAATGTTTGTTGCAGATCCACTTTTGGAAAGTGACATGAAACAAACGCACTCATGAAAACTAGAGGTTCAAAAAGTGAATATTTCATCGGTTCGAGTATGATTATTTTAGCAAGGGACATCTCATGATTTTCTCCTTCACGTGGTCCTACCATTTCTACCTTTTAACCACTTTCATAGCACTCAAGTGCTTACTGGTAAGTTTTATCCCTTTTTTATTGTGTATGTCAGATAAAAATCCACTTTCTGAAAATCAAACTTTACATCTCTTTAAACTTATCGATTCACTCTCCAGAACCAATCCAAAACACATCTCATGAAGGAACGAAAAGGAATCGGAGAGAAAAGAAAGGAGAATGATCCATTTTTGTGTTTTGTAGAGCTTTGGTTCATTAATGGCGATAAAAACCAAAAGAGGGAATTCGGCTATCTTTTCCCCCTTTTACCTTCAAATTTGGACCCTACATGTGGCAAGATCCAAGCAACGATGGCCCTGGGGGAGAAAATTTGCATTTCCTGACATTTGGGAGAAAAAGCACGTTTCCTCTATTTGCTCCACCCCGCATCTCCGCCAAAGACTGGACATGTGGCACTATCTCGAGTGGCTAAGGAAATGTGGTTCAAACCTCCACAGCCCGCTATTCGATTTCATTCTTCGACATGTGTCCCTTCCTAATTGATCGCAGGCCTTAACTTAGAAATTTTCCCCTTTGCATAAGTAGGGTGTGGGCCATTTTAGAACTTTTTGCCCTTTGTGGAAACAAGGATAAAATTCCCAAAGTACTCCACCGGTTGCAAAGTGTCTATGAACCGAAAAACGACCATGTGTCCCTTTTTTATTCCTCAACATGTTACATCACCTGATTGGTTGTGAGGAAAACTGAGAGGACAACAGCTAGCTCCTTATGGGGATGATTTGGTAGAGGAAAGAGGAAAAATCAAGAACCTTAGAGAATTATGGGTAATCAGATCGAATCAATGTCTTAGCCAATGGGCAACGGAGTCAAAAGAAGCAATACCAACATAGAAGAGAATACAGAAGGAAAACAACCAAAACAAAAACAAGGAAAGAAAAATGCTATACAAAATGTATAGAGGGACCGCCAAAACTCCTAGGTTTTGAACAACTTCAAAAATTGCCCACTATAAGGAAGTGGGAGAGGAGAACCATCCATGTAATCCAGGTAAAAAGAGTTCTCACCAAAGAAAATGTCTGATTTTAAAAGGACCAAGCCAAAGGTAATCAAATTTACCATGGCGCCTTGAGGTTCATGCCTTTTGTCCCAAAGAAGAACACTTTGTCTCCCACTTGAAAAGTTTTGGGTCTAGCCTTTTTATCAAACATGGCTTTTACCTTGAGTTGATGAGCTGATATTCTATCAACCACTTGTAATCTGTCTTCATTCAACTTCTGGAGGTACATAATTCTTTTCTCTAATGAATTGGTAAAGCTGGCATCCTCAATGGCCTTCATCAAATGTAAGGTTGGCAGTTCCAATGTCACTGGCAGTTGAGCTTCAACTCCATATACCACTTGAAAAGGAGACATTCCAATGAATCTCTTAGGTGTAATCCTATCTGCCCATAAAGCATCATATAGTTTCTTATGCCAATTCCTCTAAGAGTCATTAACAAGCTTCTGAACAATGGTGACCAAGTTCTTGTTAGTTGATTCTGCTTGCTCATTCCTTGGGGATATTAATCAAGAGTGAGCAAGGAAATGCCATAGCCATAGCAGTAAATCCATCATCTCCATATAAGAAAAATTGGAAGCATTGTCAAGGACAACCTTGTTTGGTATCCCAAACCTTATTAAGATGTGTTCCTCGATGAAGTTGCATACTACTTCAGAAGTAGTACTTTTAACTGGAATGGCTTCCACCCACTTGGTGAAATAATCAGTGGCAAATGCAAAACATGAGTATGCCCTACACTTGAAGGTGGATTGAGTGTCCCAATGAAGTCCAAACCCCATTGTTGAAAAGGTTCCTCGATCACCATTGGTTTGAGAGGTAAAGCAGCCAAATTCGGTCTTCCAACAAAGGTTTGACATGCTTCACACTTGCCTACCCACTTTGATGCATCTTTGAATAGAGTAGGCCAATAATATCCAAAGATGGAGGATTTTTTTTGGGTTGTGACAACAGAAGAGAAATGACCTCCATAGGCGTGGTCATGAAAGGCTGAGAAAAATTTCTTTTTCACTCTTTGTCAACACATTTCAAGAACCTTCCATCTATCCCTCATTTGAAAAATGCATTTTCCCACAACACATATTCCACATGTATTAATTTGATGGCTCTCTTATTCTTGAAACTCAAATGAGATGGAAATTCTTCATAAGTAAGAAATCGTGCAATGTCAGCATACCATTCATCGGTTGAGCTGAGGAAAAGAACAACAGGGATATCAACTTCTTCTTTGGGCAATTTGACATCGCTCCTTCAAGACTTTGAGTTCACATAAGCCCTTTTCTCGAACTAGCTTGGTGGGTTTGATGTCAAGGTCATACTCCTAAACTTTGGCTACCCAATTGCCTCTCTTGGTTCCAAACTCTTGTTGTGTAAGAATGGATTTGATAGTCGTATCAAGTACAAGCACAATAAAATGAGAGTTGAGGATATAAAAATGAAACTACTTCACGATTTGACCACTGCAAAAGTATGTTTCTCCACCATGGTGTACTTCAGCTCATGGGTTTTCAAAATATAACTCATGAATGTTATGGGGAGTTCATGACTTTCAGCATTCTTAGAGTTAACACAACAGCCTAGGGTACTTTGAAGCATAGCAATAGATGATGAAGTCTTTGCTATAATCGGGGCATGCCAAGATTGGAGTCTTTGCTATAGCTTTCTTGATGTCTTCAAATGTAACCTTTCCTTCAGAGGACCAACCAAAAGTCTACTTCCCTTTCATCATGTGGGATATGTTCAAAGTAAGTTCAGCAAAATCAGGTATGAATCTTCTTAAGAAGTTGATCTTGCCAAAGAAAGAGTACACACCCTTCTTGCTTGTGGGGAGGGGGATCTGCTGAATCATCTGGACTCTTTCTAGATCAATTTTGATTCCCTCCTTGAGACAATGTGTCCCAATAATTTTCCCTTAGTGACACAAAAGACATATTTCTTGGGATTTAAGGAGATTCCATGCTCTTTGCACTTTTGGAGGACAGGTTTCAAGGTTTTGGAAATGATCACTCTAGGTTTTGAAAACACATTCAGATCATCAAGGTATACAACTATGCACTTTCCTTTGAGGCTGCCAAAGGCCAGGTCCATTGCCCTCTCGAAAGGTAGCAACAACATTGATGAGGCCAAAAGGCATTCTACATAAGCAAAGGTGCTTTATGCGTACCCAAAATTGTAAGGTACTGTACTACCAGAACAACGTGACACGTGCCCCAATGATGATACAGGTCTCCTCGCAAGGTGTTCGGGATCCAGAAAAGATCTCCAAGTGTGTGTTAACATCCCGCATGCCCCGCTTAGCCCCCGTGTGCTTTGTTTTTCCTTTTCCCCTCTTTTCTTGGCCTTTCGCTCTTCGATGGACGAAACCACCGCCTCGCTCAGGCGGTGGTCTCGTGACAAATGATGGCGGTCTGTAACCACCGCCCTGCTCAGTGGCGGTCCTTTACGTGTTTTCTAGAAATCTCTTTTAACATGACTCACGTAATTTCAATGTTTTACCAGCTTTCTTTCACCGCCATAAGCTTGCATTTATGATTCTGGTTCCCTGGAATAGTGTTTTGCCATTGTTTATAGTTTAAGAGTTCTATTTGGTTTTTACCTTGGGTAAATGCAAATGCTATAAATAGATGGCTTGTGCTCAAGAAAATGGCCCCTCAAATTTTCCTCTGATTTCTCTTTGCAATAGATTTAGTTTTCCTTTTGCTTAGAATGTTTAGTTTCTTTCATTGCATGCTTAGTTAGCATTGTTTTACTGTTAGTAAGCCACATATCCATCTTGTGCAAGCACTGTTGTTATTTCATCCAATCCATTGGAGTAGAATAGCTTAGGAAGCCATTAAAGTTGCAGGTTTTGCTCCTCAAACAGGATAGTTTCAGGTTCTGGATGCTTTATGTTGCATGACTCGCAATAGATCCCGCTAGGAATTGCATAAGCCAAGCTCTGTACTCTTGTGCTATCCCTCTCCTACTCGCATTGTATTCAGTCATGTCTTGAGCTACCTTTGTCCCAATATCTACTTCTGTTGATGCTAGCATTACACGCTTTTCTGGATCCACGTGAACATGAAGGAACGAGGAGATCACACTGAGGGGACAAGATCACACACACCATCGGATTCGCCACTGTTCTGCAGAATCCAGGTTCTAGCTTTCAAAGTTCTAGTTAGAATCATATCAAATAGAGTAGTTAATTGCTTTATTTCAGTAAATTCTATTCTCGATATTGCCAGGGAAGCTGTGGGGATTGATAGTTTCTGAGAAACTATGATTCACTCCTCACTTCTGAGGTAGGATCGAGAATCTTGCAAATAGATTAGATAAGCTATTTTATTGTTTAGAATAGATCTACAAATTGCATAGACAAATAGCTACACTCGGTTATTTTGTTTGTTTTAAATTATTATTTTAGTTGTCTTTCTAGATATTTTAAATAGTTGTTTTCTTAAATTTGTAAGATATTCGAGAAAATCACACGCTATTAATCCTAAATATGTGAAGGCGAGAAAGCATTTGATTACTGGATATTAGGGATTAAGACTTGATTTCACGCATGACCATAACAGTCCACAACAACTAAGAATCTACGGTTGTGACCCACAAATCCTTGACCCAATGAATCCATAGGAGAATTAGACATAGACACTGGCCTACGCACACTAGTATTCTGGTCTACCCCACTTCCACCTATCATCATCGAACAATTATCCTTGCTAGACACAGTAGCTAACAGAGCTAGGGAATTCTGGACTAGGCTAGAGAATCGTCCATAGAATTGACTACATTTACCATCCACCATATGACTCACCGTGAGAAATACACGAAACTATCCCGGGTCACTTTCCACGTATTCCACAACCTATAGATCGAATCATGCCAGAGCTCGATATTGATTGGAGCCTTCGAGCAGTCATCCTTCGACCAATCTATCACACCGCCTGTTAGGAGGGCCTTCTTTACCTTAGAATTGCAAATTCCGCTAGTGCGTATTGAAGACATTAGATTTCCTAACTAGTTTGTCTGCCATCTCACACATATTCCATACCCACCGTTGTCTCGGCATGACCTCGGGAGGTCGGGTGCGAGGAAGAGTCACTTGTAGATTCCCATGCTCGCATGTCACTTTTCCGTCATACAAAATTGGTGAACCCGACGTGAAACAAACAACTTTTTCACCTTCTCCATCTCATTAGTCATTTTCTACCTCATTAACCATCACTTTCGCTCCCTCCCATTATTCTGCGGGTATTCATATACCCCCCGAATATGTCGGGATTCGATGCATATGGCAGACCCCTCTTGGGTCTTGAGGCATACTACGCCCAGCAAAATAGGCAATCATCACCCTCACTCTCAGTATGGGGTGACAACTACTCAACTGACCAGTTGACAACACAAACTCTGAGAATCAGATATAACTCATCATTTCAAACTGAGGAGTTAGATCAGCTCGCTCAAACGCAACAAACAGAGCCTTCAACTCGAATAACATGACATTCACCGAAGAATCTGTTCATCTCCTCGATGCCGCTTGCTTAGACCACAAATTAGTAGACAATCGACTCATACCGAGGTTTAGACGATGAATATTCGATGCGTTATGCCAGAACGACCAACGTTCTCAAGTATGTATCCACCCTGTAGGAGGTTTACAAAAACAACCCGAGGTCTCTTTTCAAAAACTACCTCTATCCCACAACATATAGGAAATACTCTCGAGAGAAACTTGGTAAGATAGCGATCAGTTCATAACAGGATATCACATGCCTATACAACAAACGCCACTACGGAAAAACACCGCGACTTCACCAAGTGAAGTCATTTCAACTCTAATAGAAAAGGTTAGAGGGTTAGAACTTGCCCAAGCAAGTCAAAATTCACAATTCATGCAAACAGGGAGTTCCAATCCTCCACACCATCCTAGCCAAGTAGATCTCCTCACAGGAGTAGGCATGTTAGGCATGACTCCTCAGTATTCACAACAAATGCCAACTAGACCCACCATCTCTAACACTGTTCCTCCCGGTCTAGTACAAAACAATCCATTCCTGGATTCGGCACCTGTCATACTTAAACATATACTCCAAATCACCACAAGGGGATATGTTCTCCTCTCCCGGCATGTTTGCCCAAACACAGGGGCTTCCTTATGCCCCTGCCAACGCATACGCTGCACCATACCAACAACCCATTCCACCGCCGCTCCCTCAACAGGCACCTTCTATGGTCGAAACATATGCGATAGGGACTTACTCAGAATATTTGAAAGAGCCCTTGGATTTCACCATACGAAGCATCATGCTTCCAAGACCTCTCCCTGATTTTCCCAAATACAAAGGTGAGGGAGATCCAAACGCACATATCAAAGCTTACGCTATAGCCATTCGAGAACTACTCCCATGGGATGGGGTTGTTGCTAAAATATTCCCAAAAACCTTGGAAGGCATCGCTCTTGATTGGTATTATAGAATACCTAAGGCTTCCATACATTCATTCAAACAACTCGTGTCAGAGTTCATCAAGGCCTTCGACATGAACAAATTATTAAGAACAAGAATCAGGAGTTCTTACACATCAAACAAGAACACAATGAATCTGTCGCCCATTTCATTCAAAGGTGGCGTACAGTTCTTTATTCTTCGGCAAGTGCTCCCAACATGGATCAAATGGAACTATGTGATTTATTCCTTCATTCTCTTAGCAGAGAAGTGAAGGAAGAAGTCCAGAAGTTCCCATTAAGAACTTACGATGAAGTACTTGAGAGCACTCTTCGAATAGATCAAGCAGCAATTGATAGTGGTCACAAAACATATGGAGCAAACGGGAGGTTAATCGCCCCCAACCAGAACACTACAACTTATCCTACTACCATGAACGTCAATCAAGGACCTAAAATCCTTAACAAAAATCGGGGTGTAACAATAGATGGAGTAACCGACCAGCCTAAAAAGGTAAATGTTGTCAATACTCCATCACAAATAAACAACCAACGAAACAACAACTTTACCCTGACAATCAATGCAGTGGATTTTAATCATCCACAACAACAACAACAACGGTGAAATCCCATACAGGGTCCAAGCCAAAATTCAACTAGGTACCAAAACCAGAATTCAAACCAAAGACAACAAATGCAAAATTTTAATAGACAACGGTTTGATCAAAATTTTGGGCCACAATACACATCAAACCAACAAACTAGGAATTACAATCCTAATTCGTATTGTGGTTTCCACAAAATCGGGGCCATGACACTAGAATGTGCCGTGACTACAATAAATTCATGCAACGCTTGCCAGATGAACAAAAACAACTTTTCATGGATATGTTCTTAGCAGATCCTACGTCACCAACGTCAAATACCTTTTCAAGGGCAGTTTCCCCTCAAAACGCACCCCTGAAGATCTTTAATGATCCACTCCCAAATCATGATAACAACAAAGCAAATCTAACTAGGAAGAACAAGGGTGCGATGACGACGAAAAAACAATGATCATGAAGCCTCGAACTCACTAAATCCATTAGTTGCGCCACAACTAGGAAGTCAACCACAACCTAAGGTAGTCGGTCTAGTGGAGTTAGATGCTTTGAGCTACCCATCGAAGCTATAACAAGGATGTGAGAGTATTTCTCTTAGCCAAGTCCAAGCCATCTACCAGAGGCGGATGGCATACAACAAATTGTAGTAAAACATGTGGAGCCTATGATTTGATTAACGACCTAACAAAACCTTCTCACACATTTCATTCTTAGACTTACTAAAGAACTCTCCGCCTTGTGCAGTGCTGCTTTTTAGAAGCATTAGGTCTAGGTCATCTAATTAACATCACTCCACCACCCGAAACACAAAAGTGAATCATGTGGAATTTGATGTTCATCCTCCGTAAGCGAGCAGATAGGGATGTCGAATTCATATTCGAGATAAACAAAATGCCGACAGATCTTTGAGATCGCACGCCGAGGTGATCCAGCCTTACATTTGCAAGTATGGGTTTATAACAACTATGTAAAGCATGCAATGGTTGACGATGGGGCGGTAGTTAACATAGTCCCCTTCTCTTTCCTCCAAAAGCTAGGGTATGGAGAAACCAATTGTTCCACAACTCGAAATACACTAAGGGGCTATGATAGTCTTAAAGCCACCTCGGTTGGAACTATAATATTACCGGTCACCTTAGGACCCAAAACCATCTTGACTGAGTTTTATATTATAGATCGAAACTAACTATAATATGATCCTTGGCTGACCATGGATACACTGCATGAAGGCAATCCCTTCTACACTATTTCAAGAAGTAAGGTTTTTACATTTAGGAAAGGTATTCGTGGCCAAAGGTGATCCAAAACCATTTGATGTACACCTAGCTGACTTAAAGAAAAGACCAGGCGTACACTCGGAGTTTGAACTCCCAACAAATCAACTTAATAAACCTACCGACGCAAAAGCAAAAGAAAAGTTAGTACCTATGACAGATCTTGAAACTATGAGCCTAGCCAAAGTAACCCCAACCCTCAAAGATGAGGCTAAAACTGTAGAAACAATATCATTAGGAACTACTGCAAAATCGTTGAATTCTTTAGAAAATGATCTATCAATATTCTTACCATTCGATTCGGTAGACATAGGGTATTCCCTAGGCATTGGCTCTCTTCCAAAGAGGATCTCTGTATGGTGGAAGTAGAATATACAAACAAAACAGAGATATCCCACCGTCCATACTCCCGGTCAAATATTGGACACTCCATTTTGATGGAGCTAAATGCCGTTATGGAGCGGGGGCAGGTATAATCTTTACTTCCCCTGAAGGAAAAGTCTTACCTTTTGGCTTTAAACTAAATTTCGAGTGCACAAACAATGGCGCTGAGTACGAAGCCCTCCTCCTTGGCCTCATCTTAGCTAAAAGAATTGGTGTTGATAACATCAGAGTCTTAGGAGACTTGTAATTAGTAGCAAACCAAGTCTCTGAGGCATATGAAACCAAAGCTGAGCACTTACAACTTTACAAAAAAATTGTATTAGATTTAAGCAAGGAGTTTGACTTCATATCAATTGAAGCAATCCCGCGAGAGGAAAATCTTCTCGCCGATTCAATAGCAACTTCAGCATCACGTTTTACTCCAAGCAATAAGTTAGAGGATACCTGTTTCATGGTATCCCTTCGTGATGAACCTTTGATAAAGACAATGATGACAATTCTCTTTTAAACGGAAATGAATCTACTATCCTAGACCATGTTGATAGTGATATGGCCACTTTGGATTACTTAAACACCTATGCGGCACTACATCTCTCCTATCATATGATAGATTTGTCCTTAATCCCACATTCGTCTTCCTACTTCAGAAATCCCATGGTGGATCTTCCCTCACAAATGGAACCTAGCATATGCACAGTAGAAAATGGGGATGATTTGGATTTACCTCCAGCGCCACCTGAGTTTGAAGAGGGTAACGCCTCTTTGATCGAAGAAACAATTGATATTAACATCGGAACGGAAGACGAACCAAGGATATTGAAACTAGGGTCCTCGTTAACCCCAGAGGAAGTAGAAATACACACTCGAGATCCTCAAAGAACATCAGAAGGCGTTTGCATTTAATTATAAGGAAATGACAGGAGTTGCACCCCACATCGCGGTGCACAACCTCGTCACTAAATCTGATGCAAAGCCAGTTAAACAAAAATCGAGACCCATGAAACCCAAGGTAGCTCTCATGGTAAAAGAGGAGGTAATAAAACTCCTCCAAGTAGGATTCATCAAGCCAGTCGATTACTCCCAATGGGTATCTAATATTGTTCCCATTCTCAAGAAGAATGGAAAGATATGCATCTGCATAGATTTCTGAGACATCAACAAAGCATGTCCTAAAGACGACTTCCCGTTGCCATCCATTGATATCATTGTTGATGCAACAACTGGGTTTGAACTTTTGTCTCTCATGGATGGATTCTTAGGATACAATCAAATCAAAATATCTGAACAAGATCAAGCTAAAACCACATTTATAACTCCTTGGGGAACTTATTGCTATGTTGTCATGCCATTTGGTCTCAAGAATGCTGGTGCTACATACCAGTGAGCTATGACATATATATTTCACGATTTAATTCATAAAATTGTGGAATCCTACGTAGATGACTTTGTTGCTAAGGCCAAGAAGTGTTCGACCATCCGGAAGTACTCCACGTCATTCTCTCACGTCGATAGAATACGAGTCACGCTAAATCTAGAAAATGCGTCTTTGGTGTAACAGAGGGAAGCTCCTAGGTTACATCATATCGTCACGAGGATAGATGTTGACCCAACCAAAATCCGGCCGTCCTCGAAATGGTTCCACCTTCGGATGAATCGAATCGTGTCATTTCTCGGAAAGCGAGTGCAATCGAAGATTCATCCCAGACTTAAGTTTCGCCATACATCCAATCAACAATTTACTCAAGAAAGACTATAGCATTGATTGGACTGAAGATTGCAATAAAGCTTTCAACGCAGTTAAGTGTTTCTTGTTATCACCACCTACGCTAATGCCACCTAAGCTAGATCGCCCGTTAATTTTATACTCACGAGCTACCAATGTCTCGCTAGCCTGCATGTTGGCTCAAGAAGACGATGACAAGAGAGAACGCGCGATTTATTTCATTAGCCGAATGTTGCTCGACTATGAAACACGTTATACACAAGCAGAATGAGAATGCCTCGCCATAGTCTTTGCAACCAAACGCCTAAGACATTATATGCTAAATCAAGAAACAAGGGTCATGGTAAAAATAGACCATTTACGAACTTTCCTCACACAAGGGTCCTTATCTAAGAAGGCTGGACGTTTTATAACCTTAATGGGAGAATTCGAATTAACATTTGTAAATCAGAAGTCGGTTAAAGGACAAATCATCGCGGATTGGTTAGCTGATAACCCATTAGATGGAGGTGATTTAGTAGATCTGGACTTCCCAGACGAGTGCGTATACTACATCAAAACCCGACCTTCTATCTCTGAGTGTCCTTGGTACACAGGTATCATTAATTATATCATGAACCATACGTATCCAGAAGGAGCTACACCGTAACAAAGAAGGCGGTTACGTATTATCGTAGCTAAATACATCATTATAGAGCAAGTGCTCTATCGAAAAGTGTTCGATGGGATGCTCCTAAGATGTGTCGACACGGAAGAATCCAAGAAGATTCTCCATGAATCCCACAGTGGAATGTGTGGAGGCCACTTTGGTGGTCATGCCACCGCTCGTAAAATACATCGAATGGGCTATTTCTGGCCTACTCTAGAACACGACGCAGTAGAGTTCGTACGTAGGTGTCATAAGTGCCAAGAATTCTCCCATGAGATCCATATGTTGGCATAAGCTCTGCAACCAATCGCTACTCCATGGCCCTTTTCTACATGGGGCCTAGATTTAATAGGGAAATTCTCTCCCTCGTCCACAGACGGCCATAATTTTATAATCACGGCCACCGAATATTTTACCAAATGGGTAGAGGCTATGCCTCTTACTACTGTACCTAGTTCTGTAATCGCCAAGTTCATTTTGAACCAAATCATTTGCAGGTATGGTATCCCGCAAATCATTATCTCCGATAATGGAACTTCTTTTAAGAATGAAGAGGTTCGTGAACTATGCAATAAATTTAAGATAAGCCATCATACGGCTTCCTTGTATTACCCTCAAGCCAACGGACAGGCTGAAGCGACGAATAAAACACTAAAAGCCATTCTCCTTAAAACGGTGAAAGAAAACAAACGAGATTGGCACTTGAAGTTATATCCAGCCTTATGGGCCCACCGAACCTCAATAAAAACACCAACGGGAGCAACTCCTTTCTCACTAGTATTCGGGGCAGAGGCAGTTCTCCCACTCGAGGTTGAAATACCCAGTCTCCGCATTTCATTACAAGGGATTCTGGATGAAGATGCTTACAAGGAAGCACGTCTCTCCCAATTAGAAAGCCTAGTTGAAGCTAGGTTAGATCTTTGAGCAGTGGCACGAGTCTATCTTGATCGGATGTGCCGCAATATAACAAGAAAGTCTATGAACGCGACATATATGAAGGTGATCTAGTTCTAAGACTAGACAACCGGATCGACAAGAAGATCGGCGAAGGAAGGAAGTTTCAGCCTAAATGGTTGGGCCCATACCGAGTCATGAAGGACTATGGAAATGGTGCATACCTCCTATGTACGTTAGAAGGTGAGGAATTTGGCGAAACAGTCAATTCCCTGCACCTCAAGCGGTTCTACGCGTGAGCGGCTAGCACTACTTATATATCTATCTACATTGCATTTTCATATAGATTAGGATCATATTGTCCTGCTTATTTCGTACACAAATTGTGATCAAGGAATCTATTCTCAAAGCAATTCATTACAAACTCATGATGTTGTTGGTATAAACTCTTTAATCATACTTCTCCATTTTCATGATATCATCAAATTATCGTAGAATCATTTTATCAAATAAAGCTAGACATGACAAAGTCTTAACGGTAACCATACTAAGATTTGCAAGTTTATTCTCACCGTTGGTTTCTTCTTAGGGTAGGTGTCTTGCCTATGGTCCTGCTTCTAGAAGCTTCATGGTGTCACATCTATCCCATATGTATATCTCTTTGAAATAAACACATACCGACATTTTACTCAAGCAAACAAGTCAAACATTGATCAAACAGAAAATTTTAATTTTACACATTTCCTTGCCCACCAACCTTTGGTGATGAGCTTGCGTCTCTTACTAGTGACGTAGGGTTGGGAAAGGATGGAAATGCCCTTACTACGCCATGCTTTGCCCACGGTGATAAACCCACGCTTCTTACTAGTAGCATGGGGTAAAGTGTAGGGGTCCTCTTGGCAAATAAATGCAAAAGGTCATACACAAACAATTCAAACTTTGAAACTTTGAGTCAAAAATAAATGAATCGGATGTTCAAAATCCTAAGAGAGTTAAAATCCTAAAACCCGTTTTTGTCTACTATGTGGCCATCTACGGGTCTAAGTCTGGATAAACCGCAAAGAAAGTTGCATCCAAAACTATGAAGTCACTTAGGTGGAGTAGACTTGTGGTGTCCTAATTTGGTTCTGCCAAAGCTTTGTCTATCTTTCATCACCATCATTTCACTACACCTCATAACTTGCACCCTTCCTAACTCTTGGTGATAAGCCCTCGCATCTTACTAGTCAGTTGCGTGGAGTTGGGGGTAGGGCAGTTTATCTGTTCATCGTACTGGTTTATTTTCATCACTTTGCCAAAACAAACATGAAGTATCCAAAATTGCTTACAGAAACTAAGATTCAAAATCACATTATATCTACATCATCATATATCAGCATCATGAAACACAAAAGGAAAGTAAAACACTTGCATCATTTGTTCACCATTGCATATATTCTAAAAAAGGCATATAAACATACATCATAGTATAGGAAACTGGAAATAGAAAGTGAGCCATGAATACCAAGAGTTTGATCCAGAACAAAAATGCATATATATAAATAATCAATGTTTATATACAATGCCATCATGCACTAAGCATGGTCAAAATGCTCAAAGAGCCCGGGATATACAAAAGAATATATAGTACAAAATCTACGAGAGCCAAGTGGCTTCTCAATCCCTACGAGACCCCTCTGAAGGTGCATGCCCACGCCTAGGACTCCAGCTACGCCAGACACTCTGAATGCATGGAGGGCTTAGGATCTCAAGGGGTAGCCGCAGTCTCACCACGAGAATGGCTCCTCATCAAGTGCTCAACCGTCTTGTACCCCGCTAACTTTGTGCGAAGGGTCGATACCATCCTAGCCACATGCCAGACTGGAGTGAAGACGTCGGTATGTCTGCCAGCTGCTGAAGGCTCCCCAGCGTCCACGGACAGCTCTCGCTGCGGGTCCTCTCCATGGGGATCATCAGGGTATCAGTGCATACCCTGCGGATCAAGTCCCGCCACTCATCGGCGGTCTCTACAAACCAAGGAGAAAAATTAGAAACCAAATAGGAGATTAGAAATCCAAGATAAAACACAAGGAGAGATAGCAACTAAAATGATCTTAAATTAAACAAACACTAGAAGGGAGAGAAGGTAACTTACTCGGATCACCAGGCCTCCAAGATGGATCTATGGGGTCAGCGCCCGCCACGGATGCCGCTGCCGACTGAGGGGCTGCTCCTGTGGCTGGAGCAACATAGCACCCCGCAACGGACTCATCCTCCCCATGGCCCTGGGAGAGTGGCTCCTCTGAAACCAGAGTCACCCTCTCTGCACTCTACTTGGCCCTCTCCGCCTGCATGATATCCTGGGTATCGTGCCACTCAGGATCACTATCCTCGGTCTCCTCCTCTGTCTCCCCCGTAAACTCCTCAGACTCGGAGTCTACCTCAATGGGGTCATTGCTGCTATGGGCAGGACCCGCGGCAATCTGAAGTAAAGGTGCCTGAGGCGCACCGGCTCTCCCTCTGGCATGAACTATCCTCTTGGCTGCAATAGGAATGCCAGGAGTAACCACTGTCCAACCCCGGCCTCTAGGCCCCCCTCGGCCTCTCGACCGATCGTATCTTGGCGCCATTGGGGAAGCATACCCATGTATGGTAGGCCAAACTGCTGAGGAACTCGGCCAAAGGGGTGCATCTCCACTCGCCCCACTCTGTCAATAAGCTGCCCTGTCGTGGAGCAGGAGATCAAGGTAAGAGCCTCCTCACCCCATATGCCTGCCATAGTCTGGTATGGTGTGGCCTCCATATCAGTAGTAGTCAGGGAGGCAACTGGCTGATGAGGTGCTCTAAGCACCGACATGTCTGTCCATCTGGCTGCCCTCACAGCTCTAGGATCTGCCACCTCCACACCCCTGCCATAAGGGATGAAATGCTCGTAGACCCAACTCATGACTAGGGTCGGGTGGCTCAACAACTGCCCCTATAAATGGACCACCCTGTATAAGTCGTGGTAGGTGGTCCCAAGAATGTCTGCCCCCCAGGCATATATCCGACCATGCCCCTCTATCTGTGCAATAATGGGGGACCAGCAGTATAATAATGTATCTCCTCCCTTGTCCCCGATTAGTCTCGAGGCAAGGATCCCCATGATGGCCTGACGAAGTAGGGGGATGGGCAAAGAAGGAATAGATCGAACTCTCACCCCCTTCTTCGACCCCGTAGAGATGACCGCATCTCCCATATATGTGGCCCACTGCAACCGTGCCCGTGAGCTCGCTTGTCTCTGGGTAAGTCATCTCCCGATGATCGGGACCCCTAGAATGCAATAGACGTCCTCCAGTGTAATAGTCCACTCACCGCGGACCCCTAGCAATCGGAAGGTGTTCCGATCTGCATCCCAGTATGAGAACAAGTCACAAAGGATGTGACTGGATGGTGTAACATGAGGCACGCGTGAAATGCGCAGTATCCACCTCGC
Source organism: Taxus wallichiana var. yunnanensis (assembly GCA_018340775.1). Taxonomy (NCBI): domain Eukaryota; kingdom Viridiplantae; phylum Streptophyta; class Pinopsida; order Cupressales; family Taxaceae; genus Taxus; species Taxus wallichiana. The sequence continues at coordinate 425,160,934 of CM031244.1, read as the reverse complement.
CAAGAGTGTCCTCCTCATCCTGTGAGAGGGCATCTAGTACCCCTGGGAGCCAATCACACTCCCTCTCTCGACTCCACCGGATATACTCCTCTCTCGCCTGCATACACCCAAAAACACACAAAACAAAGCAAGTTAGCATCCAAGTAATACTGGAAAAATCATGAAAGCACGTAGAAATGCTAAAAATACAAACACAATCTCAAAAAGATGTTCCTTTTGCATTCTGTGCAAAACCGCGCCCTGAGCAGGGGGCGGTTTTGTAACCACCGCCTTAAGGGCGGCGGTCGTGTAACCGCTGCCCTGAATAGGGCGGTGGTCATGTAACCGCCACCCTCGGGGCAGGGCGGCGGTCGTGGTCCGAAAACCCACGTGGGTTTTTAAATTTAAAAGGCCTAAAAAGTGCAAAAAATGACCATTTTACCTAAAAACAAAGCCTACCCAGTAGGTGCCCCCCCTAGGTGGACCTTTTAACACTAACATTTTCAAAAATTACCCCCATGACAAAGTATTTAGCATTTCAAATTTAAGGGGGTAAAAAGGATAAACTGAAGAAAACTAACCTGTGATCTCACGGGTCGATGTTCCACACGTGGAGGCATGATCGCTATGTCATCACGGACGTTTTGACTCTACTCACGCAAGAAACTGTCACCGTGGGTCCCAGAGCTCAAAATCAATCAAATCGACTCGCACAAATGAATAGGAAAATGGGCCCACTTTCATATATATAGCTGCAGTTCGTTTTAAATGACTTTTTCACAGGTTTGGAGCACCGACGGAGGTAAGTTCCTATCCCCGCACAAATGGTACGTTCTCATTTCCCTATTATTTTAGCGTTTATTTTTCAAGCTATTGTGTCTATCTGCACTTGAGTTCTCTTTTCGTTTTGCAGGTGGCGGGAATCTTGGACACCGTCATTTCAACACACGGATGTATCAGGTATAACTTCTAACTTCCCATTTCGGGACCACCATACTCGGACCCACCATTTTACGCCTCTTCATGGCTAAAATGCTTCTCCAAGGGGGCAATATGTACGTACCCAAAATTGTAAGGTACTATACTGCCGGAACAACGTGACACGTGCCCCAATGATGATACAGGTCTCCTCGCAAGGTGTTCGGGATCCAAAAGATCTCCAAGTGTGCGTTAACATCCCGCATGCCCCGCTTAGCCCCCGCGTGCTTTGTTTTCCCTTTTCCCCTCTTTTCTTGGCCTTTCGCTCTTCAAAGGATGGACCGTCGCCTGCTTCAGCGGCGGTCCTTTACGCATTTTCCAGAAAGCTCTTTTAACATGACTCACGTAATTTCAACATTTTACCAGCTTTCTTTCACCGCCATAAGCTTGCATTTATGATTCTGGTTCCCTGGAATAGTGTTTTGCCATTGTTTATAGTTTAAGAGTTCTATTTGGTTTTTACCTTGGGTAAATGCAAATGCTATAAATAGATGGCTTGTGCTCAAGCAAATGGCCCTCAAATTTGCCTCCCGATTTCTCTTTCGCAATAGATTTAGTTTTCCTTTTGCTTAGATGTTTAGTTTCTTTCATTGCATGCTTAGTTAGCATTGTTTTACTCAGTAAGCCACATATCCATCTTGTGCAAGCAGTGCTGTTATTTCATCCAATCCATTGGAGTAGAATAGCTTAGGAAGCCATTAAAGTTGCAGGTTTTGCTCCTCAAACAGGATAGTTTCAGGTTTTGGATGCTTTATGTTGCATGACTCGCAATAGATCCCGCTAGGAATTACATAAGCCAAGCTCTGTACTCTTGCGCTATCCCTCTCCTACTCGCATTGTATTCAGTCTGTATCTTGAGCTACCTTTGTCCCAATATCTACTTTTGTTGATGCTAGCATTACACGCTTTTCTGGATCCACGTGAACACGAAAGAACGAGGAGATCACACTGAGGGGACAAGATCACACACACCATCGATTCGCCACTGTTCTGCAGAATCCAGGTTCTAGCTTTCAAAGTTCTAGTTAGAATCATATCAAATAGAGTAGTTAATTGCTTTATTTCAGTAAATTCTATTCTCGATATTGCCAGAAGCTCTAGGGATTGATAGTTTCTGAGAAACTATGATTCACTCCTCACTTCTGAGGTAGGATCGAGAATCTTGCAAATAGATTAGATAAGCTATTTTATTGTTTAGAATAGATCTACAAATTGCACAGACAAATAGCTACACTCGGTTATTTTGTTTGTTTTAAATTATTATTTTAGTTGTCATTCTAGATATTTTAAATAGTCTGTTTTCTTAAATTTGTAAGATATTCGAGAAAATCACACAGCTTATTGATCCTAAATATAAGCCGAGAAAGCATATGATTACCGAGATATTAGGATTAAGACTTGATTTCACGCATGACCATAACAGTCCACAACAACTAAGAATCTACGGTTGTGACCCACAAATCCCAGCCTCAACGAATCCATAGGAGAATTAGACATGACACCGGCCTACGCACACTAGTATTCCTGGTCTACCCTAATTCCACCTACCATCATCGAACAATTATCCTCTTGCTAGACACAACCAGCAGCCTACAGAGCTAGGGAATTTTGGACTAGGCTAGAGAATTGTCCATAGAATTGACTACATTTACCATCCACCATATGACCCTGTCCGGAGTAATACACAAAACTATCCCGGGTCACTTTCCACGTATTCCACAACCTATAGATCGAATCACGCCAGAGCTCGATATTGATTGGAGCCTTCGAGTAGTCATCCTTACCGATCGATCTATCACACCAGTTCAAGTTAGGAGGGCCTTCTTTACCTTAGACTCGCAAATTCCGCTAGTGCGTATTGAAGACATTAGATTGCCTAACTAGTTTGTCTGCATCTCACACATATTCCATACCCACCACTGTCTCAAAGACGACCTTGGGAGGTCGGGTGCGAGGAAGAGTCACTTGTAGATTCCCATGCTCGCATGTCACTTTTCCATCGTCATGCTGCCCCAAGGAGTGGTAAAGATAGTCTTATGCTGATCTCAGTACTTACTTCTACTTGATTATATCTTGAGAATCCATCAAGCATGGAAAACATTTCTAAACTCAATACAGTTAACACTGATTCATTATGGGGAGAGGATAATTATCCTTCAAAGAGGCTTCGATTCAAATTCCTAAAATCAACGCAAATCCAGATCTCACCATTCTTCTTCCTAACATGCACAATATTAGCAATATAGTTGAATGGCGAATGGGGAAAATGATCTTAGCCTTCAATAACTTTTGATCTCTTGAAAGATTGTATCAACAATTTTAGGGTTATACTACCTCTACTTTTGCCGAAAGGGCTTGATCCCGTGCTTTAGAGGAATGAAATGTTGAATCTCTTTTGGTTGAAAAGCCTTGAGATCATCATAAGAATATGCAAGCACATCAACATACCTTTTCAAGTAGATTTGCTATTTTTTTCCTCTCCTATCAGTGCAACACTTTCCAATGTTTACCAAAGATAGGTTCATTAAGACTCCCAATGTTTATCTTTTCATAGTTAAAGTGATTACTGAGCTCATTTGGAAGTTTTGGACTTGATGTGCCTATCATGTTTATCAAATAACTCTTCCAAAATTACCAGCCATTTAGGTATCTTATTACCTTTTAGTTTTATGTAACCATCACAATCCATTTCTTCTTGGTTATCTTCTTCATTTTGGGACACACACTCTCTAGCAAGATTTCCACTTCCTTCAAAGTACTTCGGTCAAAATTATCTCTCGAGTTATAGGAAGGAAAGCAAGTTCTATAACTTTTTTTAAAATTAGTTTCATTATTATTATCTTGCTTTTTTACGAAGTAACTTTTTGATAACATCTATATCTTCTTTCTTAACCATATCAACTGATTATATTTATCTTATTTTCTAGGTGAAATCAACAAATTCACGATCATCCAACAACACCGTTAGATATCACTTGCTTTGCAAAAAAAGAAACTTACTAGCCTCATCTGCAATTCTAAACGGTGCCATTTCAAGGTACCCGAGCATTTTAGGTCACTAACTGGTATTTTCAAAACACCATCATCACATACAATCAAATACCACGATAAGCGTTTCTCCAGGTATTTCTCATTTTTCTCTATTTTCTTTTTTCTACATCGAACTTTCCCTTTCCTGAGTGTCTGTATACATCGAATATCACATTTCATTTTGGTCTAAATGAACCTTCTGCATCCTGCCTGATCACATAGCTTAAGTAAAGAATTTAACTCTCTACATTTCACTTATCACACACTACCTGAGACTACACAAACATAATTAACACATCCAAACATTCCTCTCACCTAGTTAACTAATTGGGACCTAAACACCCAACAAGAAACCATCTCAGACATCTCCCAATCCATAACTACCTGAAACCAGCTTTAGACTCCTTTAGGCACCTTCATTACTTACTTTTCTTTTCTGTTCACATCCTCTAAATTAATCATGAGGCTAAAAAAATTCTACTTGATTTTTTTGTCAACAACATACATAAACAAATGTTTCTCTATTTCACATCTATTGTCACTCTCTCCCAAATCGAGACAAAACAACAATATGCTCTATCCAATGATGTTACTTCCTCTGATGATCTCACTCAACAAGATTCTAAACTCAAAACCACGTCGTTAGTCACCCAACCTCTAGTCTCCATGGTCTCGCCTCATGAGAACCATGTCATATAAAATTCTCCCCACCTTGACACCAACCCTCATATCCCTCGTCAAGCCAGTCTTCCTAAATCGATCGCACCACCATCTCTTGTTCCTCTGATACACTCAAATCTCCTGCTAACCCTATAAATGACTTCTTACTCCATAAATCTCCTATAATCTCTCAATCCTCCCAATCTCCAAAATTAGTGGATCGCATTCCACCCACATCCCATTTTTAGAATTCCATTAATAGGCTGTCCAGATCGTCTCCAATTCTTAACACACATATCCCCACTCATCGTCATGCCCCTATTGCTCAATGCCAACCTATGCAACAATCCCAACCTATGACACATGTTAGTATTTTCTAGAGAACTCCCCAAACACTTCGCATATCCACAAATTAATCAACTATCTTATCAAACCATTCCGCAAACGTCCTATCCACAAACTTATCAACCACCTTATTAGATGCTTCACCAAACACCCACACACCCACAAACACATCATTTTCCTTACCAAACTACTTTTCAAACCACACAGCTGATCCAATCTCCACTTTACAACACCTCGAGTGATTCAATTCACACCCTAATGAATCGGTTAACCAATTTAGAAACCCTTACCATACCACCCAAAAGAACCTTATCCTATGAACAAATTTGTAATGAACCGATTCATCCGTCGGTTCCAATTAAACCCTATCCTCCACATTGGAAACTTCCTGCATTTAATAAATTCAATAATAAAGAAGATCCCCAACAACATCTCCTCGTATTTAAACATGCATGTTGTCTTATTGTGCATGATCACGATTTACTTCTTCACACTTTCCCCATGTCTTTGTCTGGTCCTGCGTTGGACTGGTACAACAATATCCCATGACATTCCTTATTCTCTTTCACTCAACTTACACAATTGTTCTTAGAACACTTTTCTATAAATATCACACGCAAGACCACTATCGCTGATCTATATAAAGCATATGATAGTATGAAGATGAGCCCATTTCCGACTTCATCGCACGATGGCATGATGTTATAAACCAACTATCCTTCACTATCGACCTATTCTCACATTCATGTGCCAAACAAATATCATCCACTTTGTAGATCTAATCATTCGAACCTTTGATGAAGCTTTCGAATGGCTCATGAAGCTCAAACCCATGCCATTGAAAGCGAGGGTCATCTAAATTAAGTTCGACTAAATTAAGAATTGAATCCACCAAACCATTCACACATAATGGCGAGTTCAAGATCGTAGCCAACACTTGTGGTCATTGAACCCTCATCCCCATCTACACCAAACACATGGTATCAACAACGATCTCCTCGATCAAGAGCCAACTATACTCCTTTAGGAGAATCATACAGCTCTCTATATTTGATAACTTGATGAGCATAAACTCCATCCAATCGCCTCCCAGATGACCCGTGGACAACTCGTAAGCCAAGCCTATTTGGTATCACGAGGCCCACTTTTGTAAATATCATCGAGTCAAAGGTCATGACATCGAGAGATGTCGTTCCTTCAAAGATCATGTCCAACAACTTGTAAATCAAGGGGATATCCAAATTGATACCTCCATCTGTGCAAACTAATCAACCACCAACAACTCAAGTCACCCTCTTTACATCTCAACTATCAAACGCTTGTATGGTTGACACTGTCAATCAAGATCCCATATTATCACCAACTCCGCATGTTCCCACAATGGACATTATTCCCATCCCTTATTTAGAGCCTCTCATACCTACATCTACTTTCACTACCTTTCTTGAACCTATACCTTCTCATGTCCTTATCACATCCACATCAAATTCAACTATATCATCCATTTCCACCACTTTAAACATACTCCAATCCACCACATTAGATTCATCCTTAGCACCTATTTTCGCCCACTCGTATTCACACATATCCCTACATCTCTCCCATCTATGTTTTCACCCATGTCTGTCTCATATATACATGTTACTACATGTACATTACTCACAACCATCCCAACAAAAATCAGTTCTACTACATGCACCCTTACAACCCCACCTTCGACATCAACCCCATTAGCTAACATATCATTCTTAACCCCGAAACATTTATGAAACAACCAGTCTCTTCTACTTCTACATCCGAAAATGCTCTTGCATTTGCTACATTACCCTTACCCATAAGGTCTACTCCATTGGTTATCACATCACTCACATCTCCACATATTCCAAAAGTGCCTACAACTTTATCTATCCCAACAACCCCTATACCTATTATACCAACAAGTCCACCTATCTCTACCTTGACAACCTTTCCCATGGCCACATCACCTAGTCTACCCCAATACTCTTTACCTAATCCTTCTATCACACCAACCCAATCCTCTCGATCTGTAACCCTATCAAATATACCCCTTGAATCACCTACTGAACCAACACATCTACCTAAATCAAATAAAGATGCTTTACCTTCTCCCTCTAAAAAATCATCTCTTTCCATGCCCAAATCAAAACAATCCACATCTCACATAGATATCATTAATCACATTATACAAACACCCATCTCTTCATTAACATCTTCGTCTTGTTTTAGAATAGTTTCTCCATTAATAACTACACCACCATTATCAAATCCTCCAGTTGAAATTATTATCATCCCTGCTAGAGGTAAATCTTCTCGGTTGAAGTCTAAGGCTCGGGAAAACATCCCCGACAGTCCCCTGTGCATCCATGGAAATATTCAGGTTTTCCCTCTTCTCAACAATCCAATGCCACAATATCTATGTCAGGATTAGTTTTTCCATCTATGACATCTTAGCAATAATCAATCCACATCCAAACAATACCATCCTTCAACCAAATTTGATTTGTCCTCCAAAACACAAAATTCACACATCCAATCTACATCCACGTTTTCTCCTAACTCCAAGCCGAGACATCCTATCAAAACCCATAAGAGTTACCTTCCCCATGACACTTCAATGGGGTCATACACAAATATCTTTCAACATTTAACTCAAACATCTTCCATTAAACTTCCTCCTATTAAAGCCTTCAATCCCTATGGTCCCAAACCATCATGGTTCAATCCTAATTGTAGTTGTGCCTATCATCGTACCCCAAGTCATGACATTGAACATTGTAAGGCCTTTTGGTCAATCATCCATAACCTTATAGAGAAAGATGATTTCCTCATTCAGGGAAAGTTCCTTCTCCATCTACCTTGAATCCAATCCATATCCCATCTGTTGGATCTCCCATGATCCCTCCATCCACATCATCCCTTAATATCCATCTAGCCCATGTCATTCCTCCTAAGGAATGTCCTCCATTGTTCATCAATGCCGCTTATCTTACTAAGCACACTTGTGGTCTTCGATTGTTTACCCCATCCAAATCTAAAACAATCTCATCTAAGCTCTTTCGACATCCTTTACCTCCTTCACATTTAACTCATTGGGGGAATAACCTTCCCTTGCCCTCGAACACATCATCTGTACAAATCCCTTATTACTAGGGGACTTCACTCTTTAACATTGTTTTGTTTACTTTCTTCACATCCATCCAATCTAAATTAATTATATCTAGATCCTCATCTCATTCTAAGTCCTCCTTTGAGGCCATATTTGTTCTTTTATGTTTGTGCTCCTTTTGGGAGTATCATCTTTTTCATCAAGCCCTCCTTTGAGGCCATGTTTGTCTCTCCATTAAGGGACCCATTTTTCTCCAAGTCCACCTTTGTGGCTATATTTGTGTCTCTTCTAGGGCACCATCTATTTTGAAGTCCACCATTGTGGCTATATGTGTGTCTCTTTTGGGACACCGTTTATTTCATCAAGCCCTCCTTTGAGGCCATGATTGTCCTTCTATGTTTATGTCTCTCTTAGGGCATCATCATTTATTTTCATCTAAATCCACCATTGTGGTCATATTTTTGTTTCCTTCAAGACATAGTTTTTGTTTCCTACTTGGCTATCATCTCATCTTATTGCAACTACACTGTTTTCCCTCTCATGGTGGTAAAATAGAAATGGGGCTTCTTAATGCATTGCACTTCAGCAACTAGCCTACTATTAGAATATCTACTAAGGAGAACTTAGTTACATCCTTAGATTGTTCTCGCCATCTTTAACCATTTCCTCGTGTCATTATAATAATCTGAATTATGTCATCTTTCTTCAAGATGCTTTGATGTGATCCTCGTAACCATTACATCCGCGACCTTCTCATTCTCTTATTGCAGCCATGCGAAGGGTTTAGGGTGTCCTCAGACATTCCCGATCCCCTCCTAAGTGGCTTACTTAGCTATCCCCACTCTCCCCATGTGAAGCTCAAATTCATGTATGTAAAAGGAAAAGTTAAAGTTATCAACAACATTGATCCCTTAAAGGACAAATCTGTTCATGCAAAAAAATAGTATATAAATCAAAATCCAAGAAAAATCAAAAGAAATAGACCGATCCTCAAGGACGGCTATCATATTATTCTTATCATCCATGTTATGTATAAAGTAGACCATACCCTCGAAGGATGGCTACTCTATTATTATAGCATTTGGAAGGTTTTTTTGCATTGATCAACCTTCCTTTATCAATATTTTCGAAAGCTTCATCAACTTTCTACTATTGTTATTTTCCCTTCCTAGAGTTGGGGCATAGATTTAAGGAACACCACCTTTGGAGATCCCTCTTCCCGTGTACAAGTTACATCTTCAATCCCTTTGTCATGTCGACATTAGTATTACGAGCATTTTTCATCCATATTTACCTCATGGTCTTTTGGTATAACTAACTATTGTTGGTTATGTATTAACACTGTTATTGGCTACAAGTGCAATGCTTGAAGTGGTAGCCTTTCTTATTTACCTCTAGTCTAGTTTGAAACATAGTTACATCTATGTTCCATTCATCTCATCCAAATCATATTTTATAAAAATCACATCAAATTTCACACTATGACTTTTATATGTATTTATCATCTCTATGAATTCATTTTTAAATACACTCTTCAATTTGTGAATTCTATTTGATCATCGCTGCAATTTACTTAATCCTACTTGAGGATCCTTCTCAAGGAAAGTTCGTTATCCTCGTAGTTCCTTATCTCTCAACATGTTCAAAACCATCTTTGATCAATTGCTTCTCACTCTCCATGTCCATTCATCACCATTTATCTCCACATCATCCTTCTCACCTTTCGTCTCCTTACACGATGCCATATATCTTACTTGTCTTTCCTCTTGAGTTTCTTTTTTACTCTTCCACTTTCGCTTTAAAAATCTTGCTTAACCATCCATATAACCGTGAGAACCTTAGTTAAGGTATATCTTCTTCCTTGATCCTCCCACCGTAGAAGCTTCTCCACCATTTCCTCTTTCAACAAACGAAAATCAACACCACGAATGTCTTTCCACTCCCCTTTCTCGCTTAACACATTTGCATCATCAATCCCACCACGTGGGCATCCCGCTTAAGGATTGCCCTTACACTCTCCATCAACACTACATATGTTCCTCCATCCATTCATGTCACACTCCTCTGTTTCTTTGTTATCACTTTAATATCACCTCCTTTCATCTCTTGTTCCATTTTGATATATGCTTCTCGAGTCTTTTCATCATTCTTCTTCTTTTCGGTTTGGTGATCTTACTTAAATCCTCCTACTGCATGGCGATCTTACTTAAGAGACCCTCTTAGGCATGATTTGTCATCCGGCACTCCCCCACTCCCCCACATTCTCTCCATCTACATTTTTCCGATATTCCTATCATCACATCCTCTCACCTCCTCTTCCATTCATGCAAACACCACTTCTTACTAGTCCCTTGTTCATCTCCATCATCTCTCGTTGGGTAATCTTACTTAACCGTTGCTTCTCCGTTCATTTCATGTCTTGTTTCTTCATTTATCTCTCATTCATTCTCATCCATTGCATCCTCTCCTCGCCTTCATCTTCCTACACATCGTTATCCCTCCTTTATTTACTCTTTCCACTCCATCTTCTCGAGTTCTCCCACATATCTACCCCCATGTTTACCCATCATTGTCATTGATCTTCCAATTCTTTCATCATCATCTTCCATTTCCGCGCTAAGAATTATCGGTGGACTTCTCCTAAAAATCACTCATCCCCATTCTACATAGCCTGAATCCTTTTCTTTGACCTCCTCCATTCTATCTTCATTCCTTCCTTCCTCTGTGTCCTCTGATCATTATCGGAGGACTATTCCTAACGTCCCTTCATTGGTGTTACCCTCCCTGCTCTTCATTTAATTTCTGCCTTGTCTCATCTCTTGTCCTCTCCTTTCCTACCGATTGTTATCTCAGTGGATTTCTCCTAACATCCATTCACTAGCATTACCTCTCCTATCCCATCCTTTCTTTTTCCTCACCACCTCTCCATCTTCCATTCTTCCTTGCCAATTTCTTCACTGTCTTCATCATACACCCTCTCTCTATTTTCTCATCATCAGCATATCCTCATCCCATGCATCTCCGTTTCTTTTCCAATCGATGTCATTCCTTCCCTCAAGTTTCTCTTTACGTTCCTTATGCTTCTCACTCTTTACCAAATATCTTCATTCTTGGTTCCCCTCCTTCTGCATACTTTTCTTCATTGTCTTCTCCTCCTTTCTGATCTTCATCTTATTTCACTTCCTCTACATTGTCTTTTCCCCATTTTACCTCACACTTCCTTCTTATTTCCCCATCAAAAACTCCGACTCTTCAACGTTATCCCATTTCCTTTATCATCTCATCATCCACATGTATTTCCATGCAAAATCGCTTTTATATTCTTTACCTTGGATTTCCTCACTATGATTTTTTTCCTTCAATTTTCTTTTTCTCTATCATCTCTTTCATTTTCCATTACCTCTCTATTTTCGTCGCTTCGATCCTTCATCACATCTTTCATTTTAAATAACTCTCTCCCTTTTTCATAATTTCATCCTCTCGCTTTCTGTTCTTTTCTTTTCTTCTCTTTGTTTGTCCTTCTTCATTTCCCCATTTTCTATAATTTGTCTTTGTTATATTCTTCCTCCCCTTTCACTCTTTATTTTCTCCTCTTCTATCTCCGTCCCTCTATTCCATACCCATGTCACCTTCATATTCAATCTTTCTTGCTCTTCTAATAATCAACCAATCCTCCTGTCTATTCCCTTTTCTCTTTCTCAACATCCCTTACATCTGGCATTCACATTCAATGTCAATGTTTCTCCGTTTATGTATTGTTATCTATCCCTTTCATTACCGTTTTGTTCTTTTCTTTTGCCACATTGACCTCTTCTCTTTTTAAGAACCTTGTCATATCTTTTATCTTCATCATTCCTCTCGTAGGGGCATCATTATATCCATTTCTAAGAATCTCTTCCCATCTTCTTTTGACATTTTTGTCTTGGAAGATACCATAATGACCATCACCTATCTAATCTTGTTCTCTTTCATGAATATCTGCTCTACTTTTGTTTTATCGCAAAAATATCTTTATCGTACTTATCAAAGAAGTAAGACTTATTTGTCTTCTTCACCTTCTAATTTGTTAAATTTTATGCATCGTTCCTATAAAACGGACTTGCCATCATATTTATTATCCTTTAGGGCCTTTTATCTCACATTTCTATCCCATCTCGCTCATCATATTCACATTTATGAGTATTCCCTTGAGAAATATTATTTAATCATCCATCTATGTCTTATGTTGGGGCACCTTTTCATCCTTGTACTTGTTAATGCATATAACTCAATAATTGTCCTTCTCGTGCCTTGGTCTTTGGGCATCATTATCTTCATCCACGCCCTTTTATGGACGCATGATTTTTGCACGATTCCTTGTAGACAAAGGATTGCACACATCTTTCTCATTCAGCTTCTCATATTTTGATGTTTTCCTATGACCCATTGGTCATCACAGTTTATATCTATTCTACAATGGTCTCCACCACTCACCGGTCTCAGAGAACGTTGTCGCTTGTCTCTGCTGAGACCGCAATTGTCCTCTACCGATGTGATATTGGAGTCACCACCATACTTTTTTATTATTATTACAATCCTTTTTTGCCTGGGGCATCTTGCCTTTGGTCATGTCTTCATCCATCTTCGAACATATCTTTCATCTAACACTTTTTTTTTTTTTCTCGTGGCTCGCTATCATAGATCACTCAACAAAAGGGGCAAATGTAGACACCTATTTTTGGGTATAGCGCCCCTCCATCTCACATTCACACTATTTCCATTCTCGCATCTCTTTCTCTTAAATTAAATAAAATCCTATCTATTTGCTCACATTATTTGATTGATTATCAATGGGCTCCGTATGGAACCATTTGATAATTCAATTTTTGGAATCATCCCCCATCTCTCACAAATTATTTAATTCAAAATGCACCCATCTCGACACTTTTTTAATGGAATCTTCTCACCCACCATGCCCCCCACTACACCTAATAATTCAAGCCGTGGTCCTGTCAACATTAAAAGTTTCCTCCGTAATTTCTATTTTATTAATGTATGTATTAGGAATAGGATGTTGTTAAGTATAATTAGTAGTGGCGTCTCTAATAGAAGATAACGCCCCCAAGATTTGGGTGCTGCCAATAATGTAGAGTATGGTAACGCTTAAAGTACAATATAGAACAAAAAGTAAATATTTGTCGTAAGTGGTCCAAGAATGTTAAAATGTCAAGTTGGGATAAGTAGAGAAGTAGGGTCTACATGATTAGGAATTAGAAATATTATATTTGTAATAAGGACAAAGAGTGATGTCATAAATATTTTGTGTATTTTATTTGTGGAAAAGTCTAAAAGGTGGAACCCATGTGAGATGATAAGGTTTATCTTATCTTAAGATAAGCCTACATGTAAAGGCAAGAGTTTAGGCATGAAATATGATTGGCCGAAAGAGATTTCCTATCCTATCTTAGAAATAGGGTGGATAAGCCCTGAATTCCTATAAATAAAGAGGCCACCCCCTTATTTAGCATAGAGGGAAGTAGTGAGAAATATCAGATGAGTAAGTGTGTAAAGGAAGGCATCATTTAGAAGGTGTGTTAAAGAATCCATTGTGAAGTTTCTCCCATAGTTATTATTGGAAGGTAAGTGAAGTCAAGAACACTTAAAGTACCTCATGGGTAAGATTGCAACAATTTCATGTTGATATTATAATTTACACTTATATTTCAAATTTGTCATCATTCCTTCATATCATAGTCTATGGTATTCTTGTGTTATGTTTGTTGTTGTGTTTCCGCAGATTACATCCACCAAACTAAAGGTTGTGCATTAATAAAATAATCATAAGACGAGGAGTTCCCGGTGAGAATTATCATAGAGCCGAATTGTGAATGACATTTTGGTTCCGTTCTGGACCATTCCTCGTTGGTGGATTTTCTGGAGAGATATTCCCACTTAGTCAGAAAACATTTGGAGGGTAACCTTGTTTTTACTGTGTATAGTGGTTACCATGGTAAAGTTACTTTTTACCGTGAATAGTATTTACCGCAAAGAAAGTCACTTTTTACCGTGAATAGTATTTACCGCAAGAATCTTCACTTTTTTACCGTGAATAGTGTTTACCACAAAAAGCCGCTTTTACCACAGTAAGTCAAGTTTTACCATAGTTTACCGTGGTCATTTCTATTTTCTATTATAGTGATTCCAATTATTTGTGCACATAAGTCTTCTTGATTGTACTTGTGGGTTGGTATTTCACTATGGTTACTTTTGAAAATGGGGAAGATTCCTATTTTTTAACCCCAATCTAATGAAGATGCTTCCTCTTTCATTCAAGAGTTTAAATGATCTTGTATTTGTAATGGCCTTATAAGAAGGGAACAATTGACTGAATTTTTTCCTACATTTTTGGATGGTTTAGCCCTTAGGTGGTTTGAAACACTAGGTGATAATGTGAAAAACTCATGGGATTTATTAACTGAAATTTTTCTTGAAGAATTTGGTGAACAATATAAATATGCAGATCTCATGATCGATATCACAAAGCTATCCCAAGGAGAGAAGGAGAAGATAAGGGATTATCATGCTCGTGTTCTAGAGCTAAGGAGGAAGCTCGATGCCCAGATCCTAAGGAAGGAAGGATTAGTGGATGGGTTGATGAATGGCATGGATAATCTACTCTGTAAGCATTTCATTCTTGGGATGAAGCTAGAGATTAGACAACGAGTGAAGTATGACCGCCCAACTACCATTGAACAAGCAAAGGAGATTGCAAGAAGGCAAGAAGAAAGCATGGAAGAGGAGCCCAAAGAAATTGTTGCTAAAGTAGAGCCTACACCAACACCTTTGGTCCAGAATCCACAACCACTCTCGGTGAGCACAAATCTTTCTCCTAGTACATCTACTGAGTATGAAGATCTACTCAAGAAGATGGGCCAGTTAACTATTAATCTTCTTCAAGGAAAGGAATTTAGTTCTCAAGGAGGAGATAGAGGTCCAAAAGAAATATTTATGAAGTTGTATGTTATGGTTGTTATAAAAAGGGTCATTATAAGTATAATTGTCCAGATAGAGCTTCTACATCTAGTACAAGAGATAATGATAAAGGAAAAACACCTGTGAATTCTTTTGATGTAGTAGATAAGAGCATAAATAATGAAGTAGATGTGTTTGTAACAAAAAGAAAGAAAGAAAAAGATAACCAAGATGGAAATGATTCTAAGAAGATGAAAGGAGAGACTAGTAAGAAACATAGAAGAAGAAAGTTGGGTGTGCATGATTTCCTAATTTCACAGGGGACAAGGACCATACTCCATCTTAGAGATCTGTCCAAAAGGCCTCGTAAACATTACATATGGTCAACTCTTGGCTATGTCTTTTGAGAAGAGGCGGGAGCCGTGAAGTGGACTCAATGCTCGACGAAGGAAGGAGGTTGAGGTCCTTGTTTTGAGGTAGAGGTGGATCCTTATGCTCCACAAGCCGAGGTATTATGTAATGGTATTTCAATTCATGATGTCTTAGTTGATGGAGGTGCTGCAGCTTAATGTAATGACCGAGTCTCAGTAATGAATATGTTGGGTTTAAAATTGATCGCCCTCAACACTTATGTTAAGGTCATTAAATAAGGGAAAACTAAACCGAAGGTGTTGTTTCAAATGTGAATTCTATTATGGGTGTCAGATGTGTGTGGTAGACTTTCAGTGTGATGAAAATGGTATCATGTTGCACTCCAATGTTATTGGGAAGGCCATGGCTAAGGAGAGTTCATGCAAGAAACTACTAGAATGAAGGCTTCATGACACTTGGATGTGGAAGAGAGAGGGTGAAGATAAATGTGATCCCTCGGCATCATAAGATAGAACCTCGTGGATTCAAGTGATGAAATTGATGATTGGACATCCTCTGATTACTCTAGTACCAAAGAAGTAGACACGAAGATGAAGAAAGCGAGGTTGATGTTTCGATCATGGATATCCTTCCAATCACACCAACTCATGAACCCATAAAATTATCTCAAGAAGAAGTTGTTGATCGTCTCCAACAAATAAAGATTGGTGATGCTATGATGGAGAGTAAGAAAGAATCCTACCTCCACTTTCGTTCAAGGTACATACACCTATTCACTTTTGATTACAAGGAACTCCGTTAAGTAAGTTGGGTAGAACATTCTATCAAGCTGGTAGATGGTGCTAAGCCCATAAAGCAAATGCCATATAGAATGAATCCTAATTTTTCAAAGACTGTAAAAGAAGAAATAGATAAGTTGCTTGATGCAGGATTCATATTTGCTATGGAGAATTCATAATGGGTTTCTCCCATTATGATCTCAATAAAAAAGAATGGGAAGCTACGCATTTGTGTTGATTATAGGAAGCTCAATAAGGTAATAAAGAAGGATCATTACCCTCTTCCATTCTCATATCGATCTTGATGAAGTAGCTAGCAGAGTGCTATAGTTTTGCTTTGATGGATATAAGCGATACAACCAAGTTTGTATAAAGCGGAGAAAGATCAGCTAAAGACCACGTTCACCTCTCCTTGGGAACATTTTCTTATAGAGTAATGCATTTTGGGTTGTGTAATGCTTCGAAATGTTCTAGCGCTTGATGAATAGGGTGTTTGAACCCTACATTGGGAACTTCATCACAATATTTCTGGATGATTTTTGCATCTATGGGAGTAAGATGGACCACCTGCACTGGATGGAGACAACATTTCAAAGGTTAGATGAAGCACAAGCCTCACTAAACCCTACAAAGTGTGTCTTTGGATGTTTTAAAGGCGTTTTGTTAAGGCATGTCAGATCTAGAGATGGTATTGCACTGATCCTAATAAAGTTTCAAAATCAAAGAGTTACCATTTCCTATGAATAGAAGTAAGTTGAGATCATTTTTAGGCCATGTGGGTTACTATAGAAGGTTCATCAAGAAATTCTCAAAGATCGCATAGCCACTAACCCAGCTTCTTGAAGAAGGATGTTACTTATGAACCGAGAAATAAGGTGCATGAAGCTTTTGAACAATCAAGGAAGCTTTGGTGTCTTCACCGCTTTAAAGAATCCAGATTGAGCAAGCCATTCATTGTGTATACCGATGCCTCGATGCAAAGACTAGGAAGTACTCGAGCCAAAATGATGAAAATGGGAATGATCATCTAGTTTACTTTGGGAGCGCATAAAAATGAGCAAGCTAAGGTAAATTATACTATAATCTGAAAAAGAGGCTCTAGCTCTCATTTTTATAAAGAAGTTTAGAAATTCCTTGCTAGGGCAGAAATTTATAGTCAGAATGTATCATCGACTCTAAAATATATTGTAAATAAGCCTAACCCATCGTGGGAGGATAAAGCAAGATGGATAATTTTGCTACAAGAATTTGAATTTGATATCATAGATAGGCCAGAAAGAAACATGTCAATGTAGATGCACTCTCTCGAGCCTATGATGGTTTAGGTTCATCTTATGATGATGATGATTTTCCGTATGCAACATTGTTATCCTCGACACAATCCCTAGTGAATACATAGATATTTGGAATTATCTCGAATGAATTCAAGTTTTCTGATGGCGCCAATGCAAAGACTAAGAGGAAGATTACTCAAGCCAGTCATCCATATTCTATTCTCATGGAGTATTATTTTGAATAGACCTCGATGAACAAGACAAGAGAGCAAGCTTGGATGTGATCAAGGGAAGGATTTGATAGAAGAATTCCACAATGGTACATGTGGAGGACACTTCTCTGACAACTTACAAAGCAAGAAGGATCTTGATACAGTTATCACCGCCCACTCTTTTTAGAGATTGTTATAATTATTGTAAGACATGTGATGTTTGTCAAACACATGGTAACCGTAAGACTTCATCAGCTCCATTATGCCCTATTCTTCCACTTGGTCCCTTTGAAAAGTGGGGAATAGATATCAGAGGTCCACTTCCAACTACCCCATGCCAAAATAAGTATATTGTAGTTGCCACATTATTTAACCAAGTGGGTTGAAGTTAGGCCATTGAAAACAACTTCTATGGATGAAGTGGCAAGGTTCCTATATGAACGCATTGCCACTAGATTTGGTTTCCCATTAGAAATTGTAGAATATCAAGGAAGCCACTTCATTAATGAGGTGGTAGAAGCCTAGTCAACAAGTTTTCTATTAAGCACAGGAAGGCAACAACATACAAGCCAAGCACAAATGGACAGGTGGAACAAACAAATTTTGTGTTATGTCAAATTCTAGCAAAAGATGCAGCCTTGCAGGTACATAAGTGGGATAAAAGGATTCATGCAACATTATGGGCATATAGGGCAACATCAAATTCAACAACAAGATACTCCCATTTCAGTTGGCTTATGGCATTGATCCAGTTCTTCCTATTGAGTTTGATATTCCCACTGTGAGAGTTATGAAAAATGAAAGGATGGATGAAAGTGATTCAGTAAAAGAAAGGTTGGTGCATCTTCATTTGCTAGAGGAAATGAGGGAAATAGTGAAGGATACAAGCTATAAGAAGAAAATGAAGCAGAAGGAATACTTTGATCAAAAGATCCATTGGTCTCCATTTCATGTGAATGACTTGGTTCTAGTATATGATTCTAGATACAAAAAAAGAAGGTAGAGAAAATTTCTTCCCAAATGGATGGGGCCCTACAAAATAAAGAATCATGGCATGAAAATGGTACATATCGACTGGAGGAATTGGATGGTACTCCCATTACGAAATGGGTCAACCATGACAAGTTAAAGATTTTCTAGGCACCAGCTTCAGAATGTCCATAAGAGTCTACTCGAGGACGGAGTAGAAGTTAGGAAGGGGAAAATCGACATTAAAATTTTCCTCCGTAATTTCTATTTTATTATTGTATGTATTAGGAATAGGATGTTGTTAAGTATAATTAGTAGTGGCGTCCAATAAGATAACGGTGCCGCCAATAATGTAGCGTATGGTAGTATAAAAAGTACAATAGGAATGTTATAAAAAGTAAATATTTGTCGTAAGTGGTCCAAAGAATGTTAAAATGTCAAGTTGGGATAAGTAGAGAAGTAGGGTATACATGATTAGGAATTAGAAATATTATATTTGTAATAAGGACAAAGAGTGATGTCATAAATATTTTGTGTATTTTATTTGTGGAAAAGTCTAAAAAGGTGGAACCCATGTGAGATGATAAGGTTTATCTTATCTTAGAAGATAAGCCTACATGTAAAGGCAAGAGTTTAGGCATGAAATATGATTGGCCAAAGAGATTTCCTATCCTATCTTAGAAATAGGGTGGATAAGCCTCGAATTCCTATAAATAAAGAGGCCACCCCCATTTAGCATAGAGGGAAGTAGTGAGAAATATTGTATGAGTAAGTGTGTAAAGGAAGCCATCATTTAGAAGGTGTGTTAAAGAATCCATTGTGAAGTTTCTCCCGTAGTTATTATTGGAAGACAAGTGAAGTCAATAACACTTGAAGTACCTCATGGGTGAGATTGTAACAATTTCATGTTGATATTATAATTTACACTTATATTTCAAATTTGTCATCATTCCTTCGTAGCATAGTCTATGGTATTCTTGTGTTATGTTTGTTGTTGTGTTTCTAGATTACATCCACCAAACTAAAGGCCAGTGCATTAATAAAATAATCATAGCACAAGGAGTTCCCAAAGAGAGAAATTATCATAGTGCCGCATTAGTGATGACACCCCCACATGATCACATCATATCCCTAACTCAGGTTACTTTACTTCACCCCTAGGTAACATTTAACCTACACTTTAGCCTCACATCTAAGTTATAAATATGGGTTTCTCCCCCATATTCAAGGACCTAAAGAAGAGAAAGGATCGAAGACCCGGAGAGACCTAGACCTAAAGAAGAAAAGGAAGAACTTAACTAAGTTCTGCCTAGTTTAAAGGAGAAATATTTGTCTTAGTTCATCATCTTACCATCTTGATGCCTGGTTCATCTCCATAACAGAGCATAAGCTAAGTCCTCGTGTTATTTCAGTTGCTTGTCATTTTATATTCTATTACTACTATTCACAATTTATTATTATCTTATCTGACAAGGGTTGACATCCTCCAAGGGAGTTGAAATCCTCTTAGAACCAACACCATCCGGGAAACCCCCACATATTGTATTCTAATCTTATCTATTTTAGTTTTACGATCTAGCTTCTTGATATCATGCATTTGTTTTCTTTTTGCCCGTATCATCCATCATTATCTCCAAGGCACTAAGCCCTTGTATACTCGACGTGGTCCAATGTTTCTTGATTACTCATGCACTCACCGGATAGGAAGATGGAAACACGATCAACAATATCATCCACATAATATTCCATTATATCATTCATCATATCATGGAAAATAATAGTCATAGATCATTGATATGTTTCCCTGACATTCTTGAGGCCGAAAGGCATGACCTGATAGAAAATATTCCCCAAGGGGTGATGAAAGTAGTCTCGTGTTTATCTTCCTCCGCGATCTTGATTTTGTTATAACCTGAGAAGCCATCCATTAAAGATAACATATAATAAGTCGAATTGACAATCATGTCAATGTTAGGCAAGGGGAAGTCATCCTTAGGACATGCTTTGTTGATGTCTCTGAAGTCGGTGCATATTCTAATACCAATCTGGTTTCTTTTGAATTAGGACTATATTAGATATCCAATATGAATAGTCAATAGTTTTTATGAACCCTATTGCTAATAGTCTTTCCAGTTCCTCTTTGACAAGTAATGTAATTTGTGGATGCATCTTTCTTAGTTTTTGTTTGATAGGTTTGACATTTAGGTGTACAACAAGGTTTTGTATAACCAACGATGGGTCCAATCCTATCATATCCACATATGACCATGCAAATATATCCACATACTCTCGTAATAGGGCTATGAGGGTCTTTTGTTCTTGTACTGAGAGTGAAGCTCCCAACTTTATCATTTTAGGCTCTTCTTTTGTCCCGATGTTGACACTAATTGTCTCTTCAACCAACATTTTTATGCATCCTCCATTTGTGTAGGATCAGGAGGAAGAGTCAGATCCACTTCTATAGGTGGCTCAGAGAGATTATCATCTTTGAGTGGGTCAACTATTTTGTCCATTGATTTTTCCAATTGTTTTTCCACAAGTGCCTCAAAGAGGTTTTCACTATGTGTTTTGGTATTTTTCTTTTGTCGAGGCTTCTTAGTAGTATTTTTTCCCTCAAGCTTGTTGATATTCAGTTGACCACACATCTCTGCCTCTTCCCCAAAATATGCACATGCATCTAGATCAATGGAGAATCCTTTTTGTGATCACCTATTGGAATGATATCCTTGATTCCCATGAACTCTTCAATTACCTCATCATTTTTGAAGAGATTGATCGGCACGTGAAGTTGTTGATCCCAATCAATTAGGTCAGGATATACTAGGGTAACTTGGGAATTAGCTTGGGGTTTGTTTCAGAAAGGGTAAGGATGGAAAAATCTGGAAATAGGTTAGTAGAGGCAAGATCCTCGTATAGGCTACACTGGGAATCTGCGTTGTTTTCCGAATTAGATAAGTTATCCTCATGTTCGGAGGAAGTGTCATTTATTTCTTCAAGCGAGGCTCTGCGAGGTCAATGCAAGGGCCATGCTTATTATACTTGCATGGGGGAAGTGGAATAGGTTCTAATCTACCTTGTGCATCTAGGCCGCATCCAACTCCCTGATACCCCATGACTTACATCATGCGGTGTGATTTGATAAAATGGGGAGCTTGGTGACATGAAGCCATAGTTATTTCGGATACCCAACTGGTAGGCGTATCTAGCATCTTCTCGTCCAACAAGAGACCACTAGGAGTAAACCTTTCAAGGGGATCAAGGCAACTAGACTAAGTGCTTCTGACCTAGAAATATGGTCTGCCACATGTCTTAGGCAATACTGAAAGATCAAATATCAATAGGGCTTGTTCAAGATTGAATTTATCCTCTGGACCGTATTTCCCAAACGTTGCTTCCCATGTAGTAAAGGGATTAACCAACATAGGAAAATTATGATTGCATGGTGTCAACGTATCTGGATCTACATGATCCTTCATAGCCTCCATTTGTAATGGAACCACAATATTTATAGAAGGACACTCATACGCTGCATGTGAGAAACTATACAATGCTCTACAATGTGTAAATGGTTTAGGGTCACCCAGAATGGTGATTGTCTTTCCTTCATGAGGAAATTTGATACATTGATGATAAGTCGAAGGAATGGCCTTCATGGCATGAATCCATGGGCATCCTAAGAGCATGTTATATGGGAGGTCCAAATCAAGAACCTGAAACTTTGTATCATGATAAACATGCCCTATCTCTATGGGTATCATTATGGTACCAACCATCTCACGTTCCTCATTATCATATGTCGTGATGGTGATGGTATTAGGATCCAAGTCTGCTTCTATGTGGCCCAATTGCCTGACAAGCTTCAAAGTGTAGATATTCAAACCGGATCCACCATCTACAAGCACTCTTTTGACTTTGTGATGAGTAACAAAGACTTCTATATATAAGGGCATATTATGACTAGGTTTGTTATGCGGTATCTCATTCTGGTCAAAGGAAATAGACGCACTAGGAGCAAGGTTTGCGACCATTGCTTGGAGATTTGTGGGATCTACGTCTATAGATATTCCGCATACACCTAAATGGTTTTATACAATATATCCTTATGAATATTTGAGATTTTTAGAATATCTAAGATTGAAATCTTAGCAGTGGTCTTCTCTAATTGGTCTAACAAGTCATACTGAGTTTCCTGAGGGATAGATTGAGTAGGTTTTGAAATCACTAAGCACGTGCATTGCATTCCTATGGTGCAAATGTCACATACAATCCTAATGGTGTTCACTTATTCATTAGATGATTGAATACAACCTATAAGGGAATCAAAAGGATGTTTGCAGAGGTATATACATAATTTGCAGCCCTATAATTATTTGATGTAGATTCAAACGAATCCACCTCAATCTTACCTTCTTTAATAAGGTCCTATATATAGTATCGTAACCTCATACACTGTCTACCAGTGTCCTTTGACACGATGAAAGTCACAGTACTCATGCTCTTTATACCATCTTGGTTTAGGTGCATCTTCAGGGAAGGGTACTGTGGCTGGAGGATAGGTGACCATGTTCACGATATCTAACTGTTTTGAATTACAAAAATGGTTTAGTTAGAGGCGTGAATGTCCATTTTGGGGCTCTGTCTTTGTCTTGATGAGTTTCTTATGTGATTTTCAGAAGAGAACCATTCTCGAATAGCCTAGGATCTTTTGGATTCAAAGTGATGCTTTCCCTATAAAATTCTTGTTTTGTTTAAATAATTTAGGCTTCTCTATAGGTTTTGATTCAATATGTTTATCCTTGGAGAAGGGTTTAATAGTCCCTTTCATGATTAGAGCCTTTTCAATGTTACTACCTTTCTCTTTAAATTATTCAAATTTATATACATAGTGCATTTGTAAATGAAAGGCTATGTTTGTGTTTCAATTAGGTACAAAAATGCTAACCATTAGTTTTTCAAGGATATTGCAAGGAAAATGACTAGCTAAACTACACCACCATTATAGGAAACCAGTAAAGGATTCATTAGGTCTCTGCTTTGCAGTATAGACATAAGTCTAGCATGGTTATATCACTCTCCATGTTGAAGGAAAAGTGTCACACAATTTTTAGCTAATGCGGGCCATGTAGCGATTGTTCCCTTGGGTATGTGTAGAAACCATTCTAGTGCTTGTCCCGCCAAACTGTAAGGAAATAAATGAATAAGGTAGTTGTCACTAAATGCAACTTCCGGAAAGCCATGTAGAAGTATTTTATATGATCATGAGGATCACCCTTACCTTTATATTTATCAAACTTAGGTGTATCAAATTTTTTGGGAATGACACTCGTAACATGTCTCTATCGAAAGGGTAGGGACATAGCTCCTCGTATTGATATTTCTTTTATGGCCCACATTACTTTCTTGTAGCGTTGTGAGCATGTTTTTCATTGATTGTAGCTCTTGTGTAATGAGCTGGTTTTTTTTGGAGAAGGTGGTCTATTCAGACTAACCTTTAACGCTTCATCATTGTGAGTGTTAGTGTGTAGTTCACTAGACTTAGATTTATGTTTATGTCTTTAGATGCATGTAAGCTCGTTAACCTTTAACTAAGTTTAAGTATTTGTCTTTGGATGAATTCTTCTTAGTTTGGTGGTCATCTTTTGTGTCATATTGAGGAGGTACCTCCTTTTTTTTGTGTTTGATTTTGACCCTATGTGAGGCTCTAAAAGGTACTCTTCGAGCACCATCATTTTGTTTTAGTGCTTCATTCTTAAAGTTGTTATTTTCATGACCAAAAGTGGAAGCATATCCCACATCAAAGGGATTAGTGTGAATCGTACCATGCATGTCGATAAGAGGAGGCATTTTTAACTCTTCCTCATTCATGTTAATCATTTTAATAGACATGTCATGGTCTTGTGGTAGCTTGGCTCCTAATTCTAGGACACACATAAGTATTTGGTCTCTATTTAGGTATAAGAGATTGTCAAATCGTGCAAGATCAAGGTTATTCTCACCTTGTGATGAATCAGTGTCATTTCTGCTTGGATCAACCCAAGCTTCAGTGTCTTTTACTTTGGAAAAATGAGGGTTTAGGTTAGTACCAGTAAAGGGATTGTTCCATAGAGCATTTTTAACACTGAAGGGGTTCATTTCTCGCTTCACGTTCCATTCTTCTAGCCGCCATCCTTGTGATAGGTGGCATGGGTACTTTTTCTACATGAGGTCTATCTAGATTTGACTAAGTTATAATCAACCTAAGTGTAACGTAATTTATCTCACCTAGATGTCTCAAGGTGGTTTAGCCTCTATCTCTAAAGAATGATATGTCAAAAGAATCAAGGATCAAATGATCTGTCCTAGGTACAAGTATATGCAATCTCAATCATATAAGGAACAAACCATGCAAGTATAGGTAATCCAATCAATTAATCAAAGTTTTTACACATTTTGTTTTCAATGATAGTTTTGACGCTAGATAGCCAACTCTATGTCAATACTTAGGTCAAGTTCAAAAATGAATAAGGCGTAAGTATTAACAAAGCATAAGTGTGACCCCCAATCAAAGGATACTATGATAATTTTAGCAACCAACAAGTCCTAATTTCAAAGGGAAAGGATTACAAATATAAGCCACGTAACCACACCAATTGGACACGTTGATCAAGCTTTGCAGAGAAGTGAGATATTAGTGTTGAAGTGGTATCAAAATGACACAAAACAAAGTAAGTGAAACCCTTTAAGATTTTGGACAATGTTTGAAGTCAAACTAAGTCAAAGTATACTAAGGAAGTGCTAAAATGTGGGTAGCGTATTGCCACAATGTGGAAACTTAGATCATGTTTATGAGAAATGTGACGTAAGTATCTTAATTATGTCGACAATGCGAACAAGGTAACACGTCTAAGGGGATCAAATGATGAACCAATCCTAACTATGATGATGATCTTGAAATCAATATCAAGTGGCTATCAAGATATAAAAACATACCCACACACTTTATACGTTTAACAACTTAGCCACAAACATGGATGAGCGTAAATAGACAAAAATAGGTAAACACAATCTATTGAT
Organism: Taxus wallichiana var. yunnanensis; assembly: GCA_018340775.1. NCBI lineage: Eukaryota > Viridiplantae > Streptophyta > Pinopsida > Cupressales > Taxaceae > Taxus > Taxus wallichiana. The sequence goes on along the minus strand of CM031244.1, from coordinate 425,135,205 downwards.
AACACTTGCGAAACATGCCTTCTCTTGTCCCAAATGGGAAACAAGAATGCAAAGGAATAGACCAAGTGATGGTGAAACAAGCTAGTACAACTTTGGTAAAGTTTCACCTTGCCTTAGGGAAAGTGAAGAACTAAGAAAAAGTGATATGTTGTGAGCTTCATGATGAATATCACTAGACCCTAACTTTAAGGGACTCTCCCCTTGTTTGTCAAACAAGGTTTTGAATCCAAATAAGTTTGTGTTTCATGATGAATCTTGACTCGATGGTTTGGACTAGCATAAGTTGGCCTCTTGAAGAAATGACTTTCCTATTAGATCTCTTAACTAGGTGCTACCAACACATAATGCGAGCTCGATTTTCCAAGGAGTCATCCTTGGAGTATCTCAAATTTACTTTACTCCCTTTGAATACAATGAGTGTAAATGTGTTCTTTTGTATCCTCACCGGGATCACAATATACTTGTATGTTTTTAGCTCTAACTCAAAAAGTTCTTTCTAGTCAAGTGGGTAAAGCAAGGTGCTTCCCGTTTCATCCACGAGGTTACTCAGTGGTGGACTACTTTAGGGTTCCTAGAACCACCCCCATTGTTGTAGCTTAAATCATTATGCCAAAGGGGTTATATTCTAGTTGAGTGGATAGGGACATACCCTTTTCTCGAACCTGTACATACAATGTGTTGAATGTGGTGTGTTTTTTAAATCTTTTTAGACTTAGTGTGGTTTTTGTCACACACTGTTTGACAACCTACATCAAACACGTTAGTATTGTTTTGATCTCGATTCTTTTGCAAGCAAATTTTGGTTCTACACACAATGATTAGTAATTTTCCAAGTGGTCAAAACATCATATAAAGGAGATAACATGTTGTTTCTAATTTCCAAGATCATCCTAAGACATAAGGAAAGAGCATACGCAACACAAAACCTCACTAAACTTGTAAAAAAATGGAAAATACTTAATCAAATTACAAGAAGTAAAATTCCTTTTAGCCAACTTTGAAGTTCTTTCCCATTTAGAAACTTAATTGAAGTGTTTGGAAAGCATAAGAAAGAAAAACAAATGCAAACACCTCAAATCAAGTTAGTATAAAACAAATAATCAACAAGAACCTGCAAACCACTGTTAAAAACCTGCAAGAATGTCAGAAAAACCCAAAATATCAAATCATGAACCTGCAACAAAAATTAAGTTCGATAGAGAATGCCTAGGTGCCCTTTTTATCATGTGCACGCGGTTTTGGTATGTGCGTGGGTTTGTGGAAATGACAGAGGGTATTTATTCCTACATGTTTAGATTGATGTGTGCACGTGCCTATCAATGTGTGCATGCCACAAATGATGTGTGCACGTCCCGGTAAAATTCCAAATGACATAGAGAGTGGATTTATTCCCGTGCATCTAGAATGATGTGTGCACAAACTTTTTAATGTGTGCATGCGGGTTTGAACAAGTGTGAAGCTCACGGTTCATTTGGCGGTCAAGAACACAACTTGTAGGTACGTGAGCAAGGGTAATGTGTGCGTTCCTTTTCAACGTGTGCGCGGGATTTCCAACAAGTGCACATCATTTTTCACGTGTGTGAGACCCTCTCTAATGCTTGCGTGTGGCCTTGAAAAACCACTTTGAATAAGACAAGAACCAAAAATCTAAAAATGCCAACAGTCCTAATTTAGTCCTTTAAATGATTTTCTAACATAAACCCATTAAATTCATAAGCCAAAGGGAGATTTAACACATATAAGTTTACCAAATGCTTGGACAAAACTATTTTTCCCTCAAAAAAGCATGAAAATGGTTAGAAAAAGCATGTAAATGACAAAATTTAAACAACTTCTAATGGACTATGGGATTGCCTCCCACGGGCATGCCATATGTGTTATAAAAAAACTTGAAAACTATGTAAACTAGACTAACACCTAGTAGTCTAAAGTTTAAGCCAAATCATTCAATAACTATCATGATAAGAGATAAGAAAATTAACTTCAAAAACATGCATTATAAGTGAAATAAACAACATGCTAAGTTTATTCTACTCTTTAGAAATCTTAATGAAAGTGAACCTAGTTAGATTCTAAGCAATCAAATTGGTTGTGTTGTTTGCTCCAAAAGGATGAAGAGATCTCATTAATGATGGTTTCAAGACTATGCTTAGTCTATCCCTTACTAACCCAATTGGGAGAATAGATGCAACATGAAGTTATTTTAATGGTGGATGACTCAAGATCAAATTCCTTATTAGCTTGGCTAATGCAAATGAGATCTTAAGCTATGTCAAGATGTGATTTGATATCAAGATCAAGATGTCAACAAGGTGTAAGGTTGAAAGGGAGGGGTGACCCCTCTATTTATAGATTTTGGTTTGGGAAAGATTGAAAATCTAGTGCATGTGGGACAAATGAACAAGCCAAAATAGATCTTTTTAGAATTCAAAGTACCTTTTTGACTAGATTAGGAGCTAATTAACCTTTTAGGATTAATTAGGGACTTTAAACAAGCTTAGGAAGCTTTCTAAGAGTTTATGGAGGAATTTGGATTAGATTTTAGAAGCGTTAGAAGCGGGAGATAGCCAATAATAAGGTCATTGATTAAATACAAGATAGAAGACTCAATCAACATGAAAATAGCTGATTAAGAGGATTATCACCAATCAACTTGTTGTAAAATGGCATCCTGAGTGAGTTAGAAGCAGAGTTAGATAACAAAGTGTTGTTATTTGAAACAAAGTGAAAGGAGATGAAGATAATTAGTGCAATTTTAGTAATAATATTGTTGTGATCAAAATGTAGGTGTCTATAACTACGTACTACTATTTTGAAGAGGATCAATTCATGTGTAGTTCTCCAAATCATGTGATGATATAAAGGTTGGAAAATTTAAATAAGATGGAGCCCTTGATTCGACCCTCAACACTTGGCAATTGTTGCTTGGCTTAATTGTAGTGCATAAATGTGTGATCTAAGGCAACAATAAAGATTTATTCATATTTTGAGTAACTATTTGTAATGTGCTCTAAGAAAGGGATACTTCAATGTTTGGCTCAATGTCCTTCTTATAAGCATGCTTTGATATGGAATCCATAGATGCCCCTAATAGGTAAGGGTGCATGTGTTTATATAAGTGACTTATTCGAATGATTTTCCACTCAACCGACCATAAGCCAAATAAGGTAACCTATACATTTGAAAATATAACCATTGTAATTACAAGGGAAAGGTTCATTGGCCATGGGGAATATTCGTCATCCAAACATGTCCTAGGCCCACGAACCCATCCGAGGTTTAAGTTGGAACTAGATCTAATACAAATGTGGTTTGTGGAGAGTTTGAAGATTTATTATGTATAAGGTGTATTGATTCCTAAAGTTCTAAGTTGAAGAACAAGTCATGACCTAGTGGACTCGAGTCAGGATAAAGCAGAATCATTAAATTTATTCAATAAAAAAGTAAATGGGATAATCTTAGGATCAATGTTAAAGTTAAATTTCCAAGTGCCATAGGACCAAATTTAGGGTACTAAAATTGTGCCCCTTTTGATTAGTAATGAAAGTTATAGATTAAAAGTAAAAGGAACAAATGAACACAAACCTCACATCTCAATAATAAGAGGATGATGTGTGAAATCAAGAGTGTACCCCCATGCTAATCCAATGTGAAATCTATAATTACATGGTAAAGATGCGTATTAATGCTCAATAGAGATATAAAATCAGTATATGAAAAACTAAATTGTGTAAAATGTCATAAAGCATATAATGAATGCACCTTCTTACCCCTAGTATCTTGTATGGGAAATGTGTAAATATCTTATTTGAGAACTGGAATTAGATTGCTTGCACCATTAGAAGTAACATTAGGTTGTTTTTTACCTTTAGAACTACTATTAGGTATCTTTCACTATCTAACATTAGGTTGTTTGAACCATTTGGCCTTATGTTGTTTGCACAATATATCATTAGGCTACTTGCACCACTATATAAGCCATGGTTTTGTGTGTAATCCATCCTAATATAAACTGAATAAATTTCATAAGTTTGAACAAACCTATAGGATGATATTGTGCATAGCTCATATAAATATGATTTATAGTGAATAAGTATCATTTAAGTGTATTTGAACTGCTAAGATGAATCATGTATTTACATAATGATGATCGATCCTAGATACATGAAATTTTGATATAAACATGTAGTCAACAATGATACCAACCCAAAGTCTATGCAAATTTGATAAATGTCATAAGTGACCCCGTATTTTTTCTCAAAGATATGTATCTGATTGGTGTGAAATAATATCATCCTACCTACTCGATGACACTTTGTCTGTGATTTTTGTGATCTTCTAGAATATCTTACAATATGCCCCCTTTTGAGGTGAGGAATGTTGTTATGTATCACTTATTATATAATCAAAGTATCCGAGATGTGAACCATATACATCTTGATTAAACATGATTGCTTCAAGTGACATGCTTCAAATACGATCATTGGAAAATAGGTAGTAGATGTTATCCCATTGGAAGGAAAAATAGTAAGCATGTCCAATAATCCACGAAGATCAATAACTAAGAACATAACAATGAATAATAGATCAATATGTTAGTAAACATGTGACTCAACACCAATAGACTCGTTGGGGCTCATGACATGTCATGAGAGCACAAGATATGGTGATCCCATACTAAGACATATACAATTGATAATACAACATGATGAAATATTAGTAGTAGTTATCTCTGTGTGTGTTAAGCAAGTATGTGTCAAACAATAGATGTCAAAAAATAAAGTACATATCTTGTAATGTGTCATAAGCAATGTATCCCAAACAATAGATGAAATGTGCCATGAGAAATGAATTCACGAGGCAATATGGGTGACCATGTACTAAGTGTAACTAAAAAATCATTGAGGAGATAAACATAGAGAGAACAAGGCATAAAGCATCAATACATATAGAAAACAATGAATCAAGCAAATATTACGTCGATCAAGTATAGAGCAATCAAGTCATAGAGAAAATAACACGAGAAAATAATGGATAGAGAAAATCATGTATCGTAATATGTGTATAGAGCAAGCAATGTATCATACTATGTGCATAGAGCAAGTAATGTATCATACATTGTGCATAGAGCAATAAATGTGCTTGGAGAAAGTAATGAATCATATAATGTGCATAGATAAAAAAGGCATATAGAAAATCATGCATAAATAAAGTAATGCATAGAGCAAACAAGGCTTAAATAGCACAGGGGTAATAAAACAAACAATTTATCAAATAGTGTGCATAAAGAAAACAATATGCATGGAATAAGTAGTGAATAATAAACTTTGCATAGAAAAATTAAGACATATAGAAAATACTGCATAAACAAGTGTTTAGAGAAAACAAGGAAAAGCAAAGAGTGCATAGATAAAATAATGTATCAAATAGTGTGCATGGAGCAAAAATATATCAAACAATGTGCATAGAGCAAGCAATGTGCATAGAGAAAGCAATGTGCATGGATAAAGTAATGAAGCATACAATGTGTATAGAGAAAACAATGCATATAAAAAAGGGCATGGTTAAAATAAGGTATAAAGAAAACAAGGAAAAGAGAAAATAATATTTAGAGAAAATAGGGCTTGGATAAAACAAGACAATAGAGAAAAAATGTATCGAGATAGTGTGCACGAGAGAAATTAATGCATGTGGAGTAATAATGATTCATATAATGCGCATAAAGAAAACAATGTGTGATGGTAAAATAGAAGCCCAAGGTCGAGTAATAGTAATCAAGCATAACATTATGTAGTAAATAAGTGGTAAAACAATTATTAAATACAAACATGCATGTAGCATGTCAAAATTAATACATATAAGTAACTAATGTGACCATCAAATGAATCACAATATAACACGTCATAAGATATAAGACAACACAAGATAATTAATATAAGATTTGTATCACTAGTGGACTAGTGTGTAAATATATGATTTAGATAAGCTCGGTGTGTGAGATACTCCAAGTGTAGGTATGCCCCCAATGTGGTAGATAGTGGCTAGGTATCCCCATTGTATAGGGTTGTAATAAGCCACAAAGTGTGAAAAAATATTATCTAAATAGGTTATGTATGTAAAGTGCCCTTGGTGTAGGTATACACCCATTTTGGTGTGTTGTCCCCAAATGCGGGGCTTTAAGAAGCTATAAAGTATGTGTAAAAATGTTTATGGATTATGGGTATATGTGTACTATAAGGTTCAAACATGTGATGATGTAGGGTGTGTAAAATGATAAGCTTGGATAACGAAAATATTTAATTTTGTGTAAAAAAACAAGTCACTCGTATGTAGGTCCTTTTTTTGTATTTTTCCCTATTGTATTGCTTTTATATTTTTTTCATAAGAGAGATTACAAATAAACTTCCAACTTGGAATGTACTAAGGGCCTTTGGTCATAATTTTTAATAATATAAGAAAGGGTATGGGGGTCTGGGTAATCACTCTTCCCTTAACAATTACATAAAACCCCTAAAACATGTTACATCACCATGTTTTGCCCTAATTGTGGACTATAGAGTAGGTTCATAAGAATTCATAGTGTGCTTTGATAAAATTCCATTAGTGGCTTAATTGAGAAGCATACACATGTTTGAGAAGCTATGTAAAAGTGTGTGCATTTATAAAAAGATAATGTTAGTGAATAATTCTCTTATGTAGAGGTCTCAGTATCAATGGGTGTAAGACTCATTTTAGGAACATAATCCCAATAATTTTTAGAATCAAATAAATAGTCTCACACGATAATAATAGGAATCATTAATGATCGAATCTCAATAATGTAGTTAAGTTTTGGTTTATTAGTTATACTAGCAATATGTTCCTCTTACATTGGGTTAGGGGAGTGTATTGATGTCCTATATAGGTCACACTCGCACGGTTGTGTGTTTGTTGTAAATCATGCACACCCATGTAAAATGTACTATAGAAAAGGGGGCATAGAGGTGGAAGTTGATTAGGCATAAGTAATGTCATTGTGTGTTGAGTTTTGTACCAAGAATTAAGTCTCTGAACTTTCTACTTTGATGTGGAATAGGGTGTATAAGGCACTCTTGTGAGTATCATAGTACAAGTTGTGGTTTAGTAATGGTAGGTAATGTACGCAACTAAGGAGTGGTTCCACAAAAATTAGTTTTATCTCTCTATATAGTGAGGGTATTCTATACTAGGATAATAAAGGGGGCACATTAAAAGACGCATACCTTAGATTGTAAATTGATGTATATACATAACTAGGAAGGCATTGCTCCACACTTTATAAGAGGTATAAGGTTCCAAAGCTTAGACATATAATAGGGTAGTTACATCTAACTAACTCGATTATAAGACAATTATATAAAGGTTGCAAATATGATTGTATTGAGATAAAATATTCCAAGAGGTTTTTAAGAAAGAGTCATAAGGATTGCAAAAGAGGTCCAAGAGATTATGAAGCAAGATCAATGTTTATACAAGGATTTTGAGGATTGTAAAGTAAGAAGAGAAAGATAAACAATGTAATAGAGAAGAATATTCTATACTATCTTAATCTATGCATGACCACATCCACAACATTCAAATATGAAATGAAATTAAATGAATAAGAGATGTTAAATATACTTAATTGCATCAAGGAATCATTAGTGCATTAAATTTTACTAGGGTCAACTACACCTTATGAGAGAGAGAGTTGATGTGAGGGGTAAAAAAACTAGAAGAAGGGCTAGGAATACTTGTTATCTATTGTTACCCCGGGTAAAATAGAAAACTTGGGATGATAGGCTTGAGCATTGGACATGGCTTCATGGAGAAATTTGGAATGATACAAGTGAGTTTTCAATTTTGGGAGCATTGAAAGTGATTCTGGGAAGTTTCAGAGGTTTTGGAGCCGATTCATCAAAAGCGGGATTTCAGGCCGAAGGATCACACACTGTGAAAGAGGTCCTGAGATTTAAAGAAGGATTCTCGAGAGCCTCATAATGAATTATAAGTCCAAAAAGTGTCTATGGAAGTCATTTTACATGCCCTACATGGTGGAAAATATGGGACATATTGAAACATCATACAATTTCTGAGGCAACTAATTCTTATGGCGCACAACTAGCCATCCCGAGAAGAAGTAAAATTTTTGAGGTGTTAAAGTAAAAATTGGATCTTAAAAACATTACCATTGGATTCAGTGGGTTTTTTCCAGACAGAATCATATAAAATTTCACCCCAAAACTCATCCGGGAGCTTGAGATATCACCTTTGCAAGTTAGCCCTAAGAGGTTGGACGACACTGGGGTTGGACGGGTGTTGGACAACCGTCCAACTCAGATTGATGACGTATGGTGTCCCAAGTTGGACGTCCTAGTAGTTATATAGATAGAGGTTAGATGGGTCGTGAAGTTGGATGGCCTTGCAAGGTTGTATGGGAGGATGATACGACCGTCAAACCAAATAGAATTGGACGAGTTGCAGAAGACAAACGGCTAAAGCAGTCGGTCGGTTGTTTTCTCGAAAGGATTGTATGACCTAAGGCGGTTAGATGGCCATCCAACCCAACCTAGTTGGATGGCTCACGGGTCATAGAATAGGTGAAGTAGGTGGGAAAAGATAGCTCAACAACTGGTTTTAATGAAGTATGGTGCCCATGACTTGCCGTCTGGCTCGATGGGGAAAACAGTGAAAGCTATCTTCATTAAAACTAGTTGTTGAGCTATCATGGGGTTTTATAATTTTGTGATAACAGTTTTGGCATGCACAGTGGGACAAACAGTGAAAGCTCTACATTTCACGGTGTTCTATTACAAGATTTCAGCCACCGTGTGACCGACACTAACAATTTTGGAATGCTCTATGGGATAGGTTTGAAGCACCTTACCACTTCACTTCATCAATTTTGATGTGCTCTTGGTGAAGGTTTCAACCTTTGGAGGCACTTTCAAGCATATTTGGTGACTCCACTAATTCAAGCAGCCCATCATCTCTGGTTGCAGACTTTTTTTAATGTTTTCACTTCATTCATGGCTCTCCAAGGAGATTTTCCATTCCCTCATTTCAGTTCTAGTCCTCTTCACTTGTAGTAGTGGGATGTTATCCCCAAGGTGGCCCTGAAAAATCTGCCTCTCTTTTATGGAAATGGAGATCAATCCCCTATTGATCACATTTAGGATGTTTTCAACCATTGTGTCATTCACATCATCATGGAGGAGAATGTTTTCCTTAGACTTCTGTTGCATCTCTCAAAGGCAAAGCAAAATATTGGTACAATAGTTTGGCTCCACAATCCATTTCCACATGGAATCAGCTGGGGAACAAATTCACAATCGAGTTCAAGGAGGATGTAGATGTTATTTGCCTCATGGAACACCTCAACAAAATACAATGGGCTTCAACAAAATCCATTCCGTATTTCAACATCAGATTCATGAGGATCTGACACCAAATCCCATAGGAATATAGACCCCCATAAGGTATGACATTCTTGTACTATTTGAGGTCCTTATGCTTTGACTTAGTTGTATTGATTCAATCTCTAAGGGCGGTAGTCTTCCTCAAGCCTTTTTATTGCATCACAAGCCAAGAAGATTCTGATTTAGGGAGGAAAAAGAAAGCCCATCCATGTTGCTACAATCCCTCCCTCACCACCTCAGTTTCTCCCTTCCCCATGTGTAAATATAGAAAAATACATCATTCCTTGCCAAAATAAGGAAGCCCCTTTGCTTCCTTATCCTTCATTTGATGTCTCACAAGTTTGTTATACCCGAACATTCCCCAAGCTTCACAAAGATCCCTCCCATCTCCACCTAGGGCACTACCCAACTTCCTTAAGCCATACACAAATATGCCTAGAAGTTGTGGCATTCCATATGTTATCCCTACCTTCTACCCAACTATCACTAAACTAGGATACCCCACAAGGCTGGTAGAAAGAGAGACTTGCTATGTTGTTAGAGAGAGGGATATGCCCATACAATGCCTCATAAAACAAGGCTTCAGAAGAACCACATAGTTGTTTCGGAGGAAACATATCAACAGAGTAGGGGTTGTGTTCTAGAGGATCACTTATCTCTTTTGGGTGGTCAAGTCAAGTCCTTTGAGCATCAAACACCTCGACATGAATTGGAGATAAAGCAACAACCTCTTTCTTACACCTCTCCATTGACTAGTCTTGCCAAGGATGAAAATTTTGTATCAATAGGTGACTGGTCTGATTCAGATTGGGAGGATGAGAGGGTTCAAAATGTGTAAAATAAGTATATGAACCAAAGAACGGAGCATACGGTAAGAAGGAAGCTCACATTGGCAAGGTTGGGAAGGAGGAAGTTTTTTTAAACACTATTGACACCCAAGGCCTCAAGGAGGAACAATTGCAAGGTGAGTAGGATGTTCTGGGAATGCAATGATCCTCATTATTCGCTTTCAGGAACAGGGTACACTCTTGTTAGAAAACCAAGAGGAAATGGGGAATGAAGAGACCCAAGGAATGCCAACAACCATAAAAGTGGAAACAGAGCTATTTGTAGAGGCACATCAAAGCATGGATAAACTTGCAAACAACCATATTTAAGAAGGTCTGCATGAGAGCCCTAGTTGTGGGGCCGAGCAACAAATGAGCGGGAAAATCATAAGAATCAGGCCTTGCCCCATCAGATACCTAGCTTTCTGGAGCGGGGGTCGAGTTTCCACCGATCATGTTCAATCCAAAGCATGGGGATGATTTTCAATGTACTAAGGGTTAACAACAACACCTCCAACCAAATATAGATACGTCAAAGGAGGTATTTTCCTTGTTTGTTGATACCTTGGCAAGTTGGGTGGAAGATTGTCTCTATGTTAGTCTCTCATCCATGACCATGCCCATTTTCAAATTAGTTGCATGGTTTAAGATGTTGAGGAAGGAAACTACTTTTCCTTGCCAGTGTTGGATTTTTTGAGTTCCCTTTTCCTCCAGTTAGAGTAGGGTAGGTAGGTTTTATTTCAGCAAAAAAAGTGATTTTACACACTTTGCATGCTTCCACTTGGGGCATGTATGATTTTCCCTTTTGTACATATAGTGTGGTGTGTGGTGTTTGTTGCTCTGTCACAATTCTTTGGAAGTGGCAGTTTTCACGGGAGAAATCAATTTAACATTAGCCCCAATGCCTCCCAAGTCAGCAAATTTGTATCCCCAAAGCTCCACAGTGTTCATAGTTACCATGAGATCATCAGTCCTTATGCTTTATGCTTGGCAACAATTGGATATTGGGTATAAGTACATGCATTATTATATAGTCCCAACAAATCACCCATAGAGGAAGAAAGAAAATTCTAGGTTCAAGACAATTTTCCACTCTCACAAAACCTTAATTCAGAGAATTTTGTAAATGAGAGGGAAAATCCGAGCAATGGTAGGTAGTTCCAGGTTCAAGAAACAATGTTTCAATGGCTCGAGGTAGAATTCAAAGTTTAGGATCAGTTTGCAGTGTATCGGGATGACTTCATGCCTATTTGATGCTTCAGAAACTGGTCACACATATAGCGAGCAAATGTCCCCGAGAGGTCACTAAATTATTATTTATTTTTAAGCCTCGTAAAATAGACAACTTGGGAGGATAGGTTTGAGTACTGGACAAGGATTCATGGAGCAATCTAGAATTATGCAAGTGAGTTTTCAAGTTTTGGGAGTATTACAAGTGATTCTGGGAAGTTTCAAAGGTTTTAGAGCCGATTCATCAGAAGCAGATTTCGGGCCTGAAGGATCATGCACCATACAAGAGGACCTGATATTTAAAGAATGATTTTGAGAGCCGCGTGAGGAATTATAATTCCAACAAAGTGTCTATGGAAGTCATTTTCCATGCCCTACATGGTGGAAAAGACGAGACATCTTGAAACATCATACAATTTCCGAGGCAACTAATTCTTTTGGCACACAACTAGCCATCCCGAGAAATAAGGGGCCATTTGGAGGTGTTAAATTCAAAATTGTATCTTGAGACCATCACCATTAGATTCAGTGGGTTTTTTTCAGGTGGAATCATATAAAATTTCACCCCAAAACTCATCCGGAGCTCGAGATATCGCCTTTGCAAGTTGGCCCTTGGAGGTTGGGCCACTGGTGGGTTGGATGACTGGGGTTGGATGACCATCCAATCCAGGTGTTGGATGACCAGGGGTTGGATGGCTAGGGGTTAGATAGCTGTTAGAGGGCCATCCAACTCAGGTTGGACAATGTATGGTGGCCCGTGTTGGACGAGTCACCGTGTTGGACGTCCCAATAGTTGTGCGACGAAACAAAGGTTAGACGAGTCACGAGGTTGGATGGATTTGTAAGGTTGTACATGTAGATGATAGATGGTCATCCAACCCAAAAGGGTTAGACGGGTCACAAGACAGATGACTAGTGGATCATCGGTTATTTTCTTAGCGAGGGTTATGCGGCCTAAGGAAGTTGGGCGAACCCAACCCGGGTTAGATGAATCACGGGTCACGTAACGGTGAAGTAGGTGGGAAAAAACAACTCAACAAACAATTTTAATGAAGTATGGTGCCCATGATTTCCTATGCAAGCAAAGTACCAATTTGTATGGCTGCCCATACCGTTTAATGTATTCTGTTTAGTGAGACAAATTTTCTATATAATGTAGTCGACCCCCTCATTTTAAGGAGAGACATTCTAGGAGCTAGGTAAACCCTTGCATGGAATTTTTCCACAACTCCAATGAGTTGTAAGCCTTCTATTATGCCCGTTAAGCACATTTGTGCCTCTATTCAACAATGCAATGGTCTATACATATTATAGAGCAATAAATTCATGTTTTTTTGGTGTTTTTCAACCCTTTCTTATGTTTTATCATATCTCTTTGCCTCTCCATTATTAATTTTCTATTATTTGCATGTATTTCCCATACCCTGTTTAATGAATTCTGTTTGGTGAGACAAATTTTCCATATAATGTAGTCGACCTCCTCATTTTAAGGAGAGACATTCTAGGAGCTGGGTAAACCCTTGCGGATTTTTCCTCAACTCCAATGAGTTGTAAGCCTTCTATTATGCCTGTCAAGCACACATTTGTGCCTCTATTCAACAATGTAATGGTCTATGCATATTATAGAGCAATAAATTCATGTTTTTGTGGTGTTTTTCAACCCTTTCTCATGTTTTATTGTATCTCCTTGCCTCTCCATTATTATTGTTCTATTATTTGCATGTATTTCTCATTTGTAGGTATAAGGTGTTGTGTTTCATGGAGATTTGATGGTGAGTGGAGATTTGGGTTTGTGTCAAAGTCATTTGGCCTCTCCCTACTACATTTTCCTTCCTTTTCTCCCTTAGCGGGATATCTCACCCCTTTTTCTTGGTGCTATCATCGTCCACTTAGCCGAGGATTTCATTTTCATACATCTTTCTAACCCTCTCTCTCATTGGTCTCTTGGAATGGTTAGTTTAGGATTAGTAAGTTATATTTTTCCTTCTAGGAGTAGTGTCTGCAGTAGGATTAGGTACAGGAGCTGACCTTCTTTGGAGGTCCATCTCAAGTCGCAAGTCCCACAACTTGAGAGATGGACCCATGTTAGCAAAATTGTACCAATTGCCCCACACACATGACAAAAATCGGAGGTGCTCTCATTTTGTTATAACAAGTACCCTTAATTGAAGACTCTAATGATTCCAAAGGCTTGGTATACCATGACAAGTGCAACTCTAATGCTCTAAGTTTGAACTCCAAATAAGATAAATATGACCGACTACAAGAAATTTTAAGCTTTTAGAGCATGTTTAGCGAGCACTAATAAACTAAATGTGTGATGGAAGTGATGTCGAGAAAGACTCTCAACAACCTAGTATAAATAACCTAATGAATGCATTAATATTTTGTTCTATTTAAAAATATCAATCACTTTTGATGTTGTTGACAACATGGTAGAATACTTACTTGATGACATCAACCATGGTTGATGCCTTTAACAAGGGAAATCCACCGAAAAATTCCATCAACCACAGTAAATGTCATATGAGAGGGAAATGTAGGAATGGAAAAGCCAAAAAAGTAGTTTGTATTATTAGGAAGAATCTCTAGAGTGCTAAGGAAGATAGTGATGAAGATGTGAGGTTGTTTAAAGTGGGTGTAAGAGTGAACACGGGAGATAATAAGATAATTCCATAGGAAACTATAAAGAATGCAAAAGATGACATGACAATATGTGTAATATATGATACAATTGGAATACACATCGAACTCTCTCATAAGAACCATTCTTGACTAACCCGATGCAACCTGAAGGATGCACATAACCATTTTTAGTTACTCTTTTCTCCCCGGTATTATCCTGAGGACATTGCTCGAAGGAAGCTAATGCGCCAATTGTTCCTATAAAGAAAAAAATTCAATAAATGAAAAAATATGTGTATATATATGTCCCAATGAAGATCACCGCATGTCACAACAAGTGTACATGAGATGGTCTTGAGGAAAATAATATGTAACACTGAAATCAAATACTAAAATAGATGTGTAGAAAGGAAATAAAGAAAAATTGAACCCAAATAAATCATACCTTCTTGTATACTTAACTTCCCGCGGTTGTGTCCACATAGTGAATCACCATAGTGTAGAAAGAGTTGTTATGATAACCTAATCACAATTAAAAAGAAACACTAGAAGATAAATTAAATTAATAAGTAGTAAATCCTAATCTAGATAGGGTCTCATGGGGGTGAGTGAGTAGTAGAAGTTGGTATAATGAGAGAATGTGTAGCAAGGCATAATCACAAATCGGATGAGCAAGGAATGAGTGATTTTGAATATTTTCAAAAAGAGGCATGTAATATACCATTAGATTGGCTTCAAGAATATGATCACAACACTTCTTTTAGAGTGAAAATTGAAGCTTTGATGAGAAAGATGTGATGATTTTTAAGAAATCTAGAAATCATGAGGAAAATGGTGAAGAAATTCGCTATAAATAGTAAGATTTGTGTTTCATTTTTCATTTTGTGCATTTACTATTTCTAGAATTTTGGAACTCTAGTTAATCCGAGTGAGATGAAATGAGATATGATTGGAAAAATAGAGGTAGAGGTGTTGGCGGATGAGGCGAAAAACGAGGAGGGAGAGATATGATGAATCCTTGAGTAGGTTTTCTCTTTAAATTGGGAAGGGGTAATTAGTAGAAAATTGTAAAAACATGCAATGGGGCAAATTCGGCTAATGAAAATTTCCCAAAGATAGTCAAAATGTAGATCGGGTCGATATATAGTTGGGTTTGGGTGCATTTTAGTTTTTAGTGTCTTTAGGATGATTTTTAGCTAATTTAGAAAAAAAGGCACACAAATTATCAAAAGTGAAAAGGTAAAAATAAGATAAATGCTAAAAATGGACATCTAATGAAAAATATAGGAAAATATAGAAATCAATAGGTGTGCTTGAAATTTTATAAATAAATAAGACGATATTTTGTGAAATATAAGAAAAAAATCAAGGGATTGTAAGAGACTTGATGAAATCTAAGGAAGGTGGTCAAAAAAACCCAAAAGTTTGCAATATAAGATACAAGACATCTAATAAAATATAAGACAATGTCCAAAGAAATTAAAAGATATGCAAATAATGTGTATTAAATAACAAATGAGATCTTAGGTGTGTGCAAAGAGAACACAAGATATGCCAAAAAGGAAGCATAAAGAGAAATGAATAAGATCATAATTAATGTTTGCACTAGATTTTCCTAAGGAATGAAGCACTACTATATAATGTCATGATTAGGATGTATGAAGATAGAGAAAATGTATGTGTATAAATTATTTTGAGGAAGGTTCTAAGGTCTTACAATCATACTCATAAATAGGAGATACCATGGAATGTGAGATAATATGCTATACAAGAATAAACTCATGGTAAATAATTGGGAATATGCATCAAGGAGGATAAAGGGAGTGAACATGAAGAGAGGGAAAGAGTAAAGCATTACAAGGGTGATAAAAGATCCTTGGTAGAGATGAGAAGATCTAATCAAAATGATACAACTAAAGGTTTTCAACATCAAGGAGAGAATGTATCCATAAAAGTTCCTAATCACATACCACTATTCATATGATTCCTAAGCGAGAAAACTAGTAATTGACATCTAGTTTTGGCCTCTTTTCTATCTTTCTAGTTTCCTCTTTGGTCTTGCACACCCTACAACCCAGTCTGATATTCATTGATTTATATTTCTTTACTCTAGACACAAGTGCACAACTAGGACACTAATGCCTAGGCCCTCGTCCCCTCTAGGTGCCCCCGACCTCTTTGTATCTTACTCACCTCTTTTGGGCCTCTTTTATCTTTTGGGCATCTTGTTTTCTTATGGGTCAGCCTTTTAGTTGTCAATTACGAAATTCAAATAATGAAATAATATAAATACAAAGTTATGTGACCATAATAGAGGACCAATCTCTAAGAATCTACTATCACCACCTAAGGTTGTATCAAAGGCATTCTAAGAGCATCAAAACATCCATCTAGCATTCACTCAAGGGATAAGGGACTGCATTTTCTACATACACTTTATAGGAGGAAAGTTAATTTTGACATCCACACATCTATTTACATTTCTACATCTAGCTATTACTCGTTATTCAAGTGCATCTTGCACAAGAGCTTCCTAGGGCACAATTCTACACACACATGTAAAACTACATGGATTCTGAGATGTAGTGTAATGCTCGGTCATAAGTTCACTCTGTCAGGTGACCATCGGGGTTAGTCCGACTCCCCATTTGCATCTTTTTACTTTTTAGGATTTGATGTGTTTTGGGGTTTTGTAGTTTTGTTTTGAATTTTATTGAATAGTGTGACATGCATACAAGCGAAAAAAAAATGAAGTTTAGTGACATTGGTACAACACAAGAAAATTCAGATTCTGACCATTTTCGTAGTCATTTCAGGCAGCCCTAGTGCCTACCTGGTCCAGCTCCTTACTCAGCATTTTTATCCTTCAGTTCATAAATTTCTATGCTCGGTTTGATAATTTTTCCTCTTGGTCATTAGTCTTCTAGTTGGACATACTTCAGATCAATTGTGAAATCAACTAAGTCTTCTATTCCCTCTCTTGCACCTATTTTATTTCATTTATATGTTACTCTACAATTAGAATTTCATAAAATTTTCATATTTGTTAAATCATTTGGTGAACCAAATCTTTCAAACCCTACCTTCTAAGCATGTATCAAAATTCCCTTCTTCTCAAGTCATGGATCAATCTTCTTATCCTTCTTTCACCCCAACTAAGGTTTTTGGTATGGTTACTACTATTGCATATTTTATACAAATTCATACTCAACATCCTCCTCGCTTTATTTCACCTAGGGCTAATCCAACTATTATGTAGTCACCACTCACCGCACTTGTCCTCCTACGAATTAACATGTTTCTATCCCACCACCTATCACTTCTACATCTCCTCCCACCACCTCTAAAGGCTATGATATCATCGACCAACTTAAGAATACACCAAAAAATATCTCTCTACGACTTATTGTGTAGTGCACCTAATTTTCATCATACATTAGAGGCCACCCTTCATTCTATCCACATTGAAATCAATAATTCATTGGTGGCCTTCACACATCTCATTCAGTCTCTCAAAAATCTACCACATGTTATATCATTTAGTGATGAGGACATATCACCATCTGCTGTTGATAATCCATGTGTGCCTCTGCTTATCATTGCTATCATTAGCACCATTTGTATCAAGTGTGTACTCATTGATAATGGATCCATCGTTAATCTATGTGCTCACTCCCTTTTAAAGAAAATCGACATTACTGATAATCTCATTGCTAAAAATTCCACTCTCATTCATGGCTATGATTCCACTACTCACACATGCCTAGGCACTATCACATTACCTATACAAGTTGGGCCTAAGATTGTTCCTACAATATTATTTGTTATCAATGCCTCATTTCAATTTAATCTCTTGTTGGGTAGACCTTGATTCACACAATGCATGTTGTCCCATCTACTATTCATCAATGCATTAAATTCTTACATGATGGTTATGAACATACCATTTCTACCAACTCGATCCATTTAAATGTTGCCCCATATACCCCCCATTACTACTATGCCTATTCCTCCATCGCATACCTATTCCATATAACAATATTGGTACATATGATATTGGTAAATCTAGTGCTTCATAACCTTCTTCCACCACTATAAGCATTCCATCCATTTCCACTCATACTACTACTATCATTTCACCCACCGTGTCTACTCTAATAAACACTACCACTCCACTCATTTGAGACTCCTCTCGCTCCTGCATCTAGTTCACCTCCTACCAATATCCTTGATACTACTATCTAACATGACAATGCCAACACTAATGATTCTGATGATGAGGTTGATACCATTGAGCTTACTGATGAAAAATTGTGCAATCTTAATTTTACTCCTATCAAGATAGATGATTCATACTTCAATGATACTTTTGTTGCTATTGGCCCTGGTGAATATCAATTCAAGAAACCCCCTCCTTTTACTAATGTTATGGTACTTTATCGGGGTCTTTCCATACATTGACATCATACCACCTTTCTCATCTTCTCATGAGGATCTTGCATCTGCGCTTCCTCCTTTCACATGCACTCTTTTCATGAATAACTCTTATTGGCATCACATTCCATTTGATCCCACTTTCTCGACATATTTTTGCACATATGATGGCTTGGCTTAGCTAGGATTCACACTAGATGATATCCTCCCTCCATCTCATTCTTCTCACCTCTATCATGGATATGTTCGCATTATGACTTCCTATGGTCTTCATGTCTTCCATCTATCAGTATTTTTGCACACACTTCTCGCACACTTCTCCACTCACACTTGGGCAAATATTGGCTTGACTACATTGGGGGCACTTTGGACCCTAATCATATTGACATAACATTTCCCATTCCTTTTGGCTTTGTTTCTATTTGCAATGATTCATTTCTTAGATATGCACAAAATATTACTCACTAGTATGCACATGGTTGTCCACAACCACCTTTCACTAATGAAGAGTACACAATGGGCATGTACAATTTATGCTACAATGGCTCTTTATATGATCAACCACATACTATTTAACCAAGTCTCTAATGCATCTCCATTTGGATTTAACCATGACAACGATGATATTTTAGATGATGTTACTTGATTCTTCTTCACATCATACACTTGGGGGCATCATGCTTACTCTCCCCCTTCTAACATTATCAGTGTTTTGAATTTCTCCTATTTCACTTCATGTTTTATCTACTCTTTCTCCTTCATTGTACACAACATCTTATATCATCATTACCCTATGACGCACTCTCATGCTATATTGTTCACACTTTAGTTGAGGGCATACTAAATTCATGAACTTCACATCCTACACACGACACCTTTCACACTTTGCACATTCACGACACATCTCTCGCATCGCATTCTCAAAACACACCACCATATGATGCACTCTAGTTCCATAGTTCATACTTTCGACTTCCGAGGGTCCAAATCAGAAATGAACCTCACCACTAGACTCACTCACTCTCTACACTCTATGCTTTATTGATCATATATATCTTGCGTACACACTATTTCGAACCATTTCCCGATGACACACTCTTGTTTTATGGTTCATTATTTAATGATGAGGGGTCAATTTATAAATGAAAATCATCCATACACATCCATATACATCCACTTGGGGTCACAATATTCCTATCACACTCACATTACATATTACTCCATCTCACTCACTCATGACATACTTGCATATCTTGGTTGCACATACTCTTTTGCTTATATTTGTTACATGTACACTTTGTTTCACATGCTAGAAGATACTTTGTATGTCATTATCTTTTCTATATACACATGCATATTCACTTGTTCTCTAGTTGTGAATGCAACTTTATACAAATATTTACATGCAACATGGATGCTTGGCATTGTACCTCTCTTACCAATCCCAATGAGGCTCTGGGGGATCTACTTTTGTACACACTACAGGTGTTATTGTTTCATTTTATACTATTTCTTATTCATGCTAGCACACTACTCTATCGATATATACATGTTTTGACATACTTTTTATCTTTCTAACATGCTAATGGGTGTTTCATGTGTAGCATTTTCCTTGTAGGAACTATTTTCCACCATGGTTGTTAGTTATTTTGCTTAATTATTTTGTTTGTCATTGTTTACCATTATTTGTGAGCTTTCCCCTATGTCTTTCTTGTTCATTACTTGTATTTTTTTTGGCCATTTCGGCCTTGATTGTATTGTGAAATTGTGAGAGATGTCCCATGTTTGAAACCCATTTTTTGTGGTCTACATTGTATTTTGCTTGCTAGATTACACTTTGTCCTTTATATGCGTATTTTCTTTGATTGCACTAACACATGTTTTCATCCACTTTGTTTTTGTGCCTTGGTTTTTACCAAACACATTCCCTCCCCCTATGGTATTAGTTTTAGTATAGTTTTTGGTCCTCTCCTTTGGGCCGCATCCTCCTAGCGATGTTGTATGTACCCCCCAAAATGAGGGGGGAATACATTGGGTGAGTTAGTCACCCCATACAAAAATACACAGCTATTCTGATTCACTGCACAATGCATATAGAAACAAAATAGTCTTCAATTACATAAATGGCCCAAATTTTGACTTGGGTCCTTAGCACAACATAAACGCCAATGCCCAGAAACAAACATGAGTTCCTGGGCACTCCTGAACTTTCCTGGGTGCCTATGACCAGGGGTGAAGTTACAATCATTTTCTCATATTGGCATAGTTTTCAGCATTTCATCTAACATTTTTCTCAGTAAGATAGGCACAATCCTCCAACAATCATTCTAGTTTACATTTTCTTCTTTTCTACTTGGATCGAATCGGATTAAATTTGATTAAACTGAACAAATGGATCACACCATCTGCAGTGGTGTATAATTTTTGGGAAACAGTCAGGGATGAAGAATAACACTAAACCTTTCTCCCCAACACTTCTTCTATCGTGGCATGAGATCACCCAAAAAAATCACACTTGGCATGAGATCACCAAAAAAATCATTCTTGGCGTGAGATCGCCCAAAAAACTTGTTCTTATATAGCATTTTTAGGATCTTTTCTATCCTTTTCACTCATCATGGATCAGGTGCACATGTTTCTTTTACTATTTTTTCACATTTTTACATACTTGGATCAAAATTTTCACATATACACAACTTTGACTACTCTTTCGCTCTTCTTTTGTAGGTCCATCCTTAATATGTAACAAGAAACAACCCTTCATCAAGTGACAACGAAAACAAGTACAAACATGACACAATACATATGCTTCACCCCTAGGGTCACTTCCTCTTCCTTAGCTTCCACGCTTCATTTTTATCACTCCATGTTTTTTCTTGTCTCTTCGGCACACTTTTGCCATCGATCTACATGGTTATCAGTACACATCTCTTATCTACTTTATGTTATCGAGTATTCACTCAATAACATAAAGTGGGGGAAAATGTAGACACAAAATCACACACTTGGGTACATTTCTAGGTCCTAATCACATACCACTATTCATATGATTCATAAGTAAGAAAACTAGTAATTGACATCTATTTTTGGCCTCTTTTATGTCTTTCTAGTTTCCTCTTTGGTCTTGCACACCCCACAACCTAGTCTGATCTTCATTTCTTTATCTTTCTTGACTCTGACACCAACACCCAGCCAAGACGCCAGCGGTGTCCAGGCGCCCTCATCTCCTCTCGGCACCACAACCTCTTTGTATCTTATTCGCCTCTTTTGGGCATCTTTTACATTTTGGGCATCTTGTTTTCTTATGGGTCAGACCTTTTAGTTTTCAATTACAAAATTCAAATAAGGGAATCATATAAATGCAAATCTATGTAACCATAATAGAGGACAAATCTCCGATTATCTACTATCACCACCTAAGGTTACATCCAAAGGCATTCTAAGAGCATCAAAACATCCATCTAGCATTCACTCAAGGGACAAGGGACTACATTTTCTACATACACTTCATAGGAGGGGAAGTTCATTTTTACATCCACACATCTATTTACATTGCTACATCTAGTTATTGTTCGCTATTCAAGGTGCATTTTGGACAAGAGCTTCCTAGGGCGTGATTCTACACACACGCACATAGAACTACATGGATTTTGAGATGTAGTGTAGCAAGAAGTCAAAATTTTACTCTATTGGGTGACCTCTCGTGGTCACTTCGACTCCCCATTTGCATCTTTTTTTCTTTTTAGAATTTAATGAATTTTATGGTTTTACAGAGGTCATTTATTTTGTAGGTTACAATTGAATTACTGCGATATAGTGTGACATTAAAGTGATAAAAATGAGGGTTAGCGACATTGGTGCAACATAAAAAAATTCAGATTCTGACCATTTTTGTAGTCATGGGCGCCTGCAAGCTCTAATGCCCATGCACTCCCGACCCAGTCCTGCACCCCGGTCCAGCTTCCTCTACAGCTTCTAAATTTTTATGTGATCGGTTGTGACATTTTTCACCCCGTTCATCAGTCTTCCAGCCTAACATACTTCAGATCAATTAAAAATCAACTAAGTATTTTATTCCCTCTCTTGCACCTAGGGTTTCATTTTTATCTATCTTATTACTTAGGTCAGATCTATGCTTTATTTCTTATTTATCATATGTTACTTTGCAATTAGGATTTCAAAAATTTCCATATTTGTTAAATCAAGTTTCACTTAGGAAAACTAGTAAAGTATAAAGATATGTCCTAAAGTTAGTTACACTTATAAGTGATAGAGATGAATCCTACTTCCCCACAACATTTTCCCTATTCCCCAGACCTCACTTAAGGGTATATAGGCCTACTATAAGGATTATATACGACGTGAGAAAGTAGGAGCACTAAATAATATATATGAGACCTCCTACCCTAGTTAAAAATATACTACACCCCAAAGACCTCAATCCCTACAACAAGACCAACTATGGAGTTTGAGATTTCAACCGTAACAAAAGATGGTGTCAAATATGATGATATCATGATTTTTAATGTTTATGAATGAATTTGATTACTTTTTACTCTTTTTCCTATTATAATAAATACCTTTTTATTTTGATATTGTGGCTTTTTAACTTTTCTTTGATTTTTTTGGATTTTTAATTTTCCTCCTCCGTGGTGATTCAAAATGCCTATCTAGTGGGTATAAAATATGATTGACACAAGGAAGCTTGTACCAAATTTCTATAAAAGAGAACTTAGAAACCAAGAAACTTAGATACCTATAGACCTACCTTAAGGAAAGAGTATGATCTCATCTCGACCTAAGTGTTCCTCAAGTGAGAGGAGTCGACAAGTGAAAGCTACAAGGTTAAGAGTGTGATACAATTATGGATATAACTAATAGTTAGGCATGAGGGAAGTATAAGGGAACATATAGAGGATTAGTGTTAAGGATAGTAATGGATAAAATCAGTACTATAGGATTTAAATATTGTTAGACATGTTAAGAGAAGGAAAACCTATGATATATGTCCAACATAAGTGTAAGGAAGTGGTAATATAATATAATAAAAGATCATAAGTGGATAAACAACATATAAGTGATCAAGTAAAATGAAAATGGTAGAAATAAATCCAACTAGGCATAAAGAAATAAGTGTAAAGTGTGAGTATAAAATATCATAATAGGATAAATCCTACTTAAAAATCAAGAAAGAAACAAATAGTAAAAGTAAATTTATAGGATGTCTCTATGCGTAGTAAAATGGGATGTAAAGGGATAGTCAACATTTGAACTAACCAAATTATAAAATAATGTAGGAATGTTGTAGGATTTTAAGGGGTAGCTAAGGCCGTTAGACTAACCATATTTTCTACCCTATAGATGTAAAGGGCGTCAAAATATTGAACTATCGACATGTATAATCTATAGATATCGTGGGTAGTCGTAATATTGAACTACAAGTGTTATGTTTGTGAGCCTATTTTCATGTTAGAGTTTAGCACACCTTCCATGTGTTACACTGGATATTTTTACGGCAGTCCCGCTTGCCGGTGAGCGGGTCAAGGGGCTTCGGGGGGGTGAAGCCCCTGAAGCAAATTTTCATGGGTGGTTTATTAACCCATGGGTAATGGGTAACTGTTATGGGCTGGTTTTGGGCCCATGGCTTTTCTACCCATTGTTTCATAAAACCACCTCTTTGGCTACCTATTGATGTACTTATATATAGATGGACATACAATAGGATTGATATGAGTGTTTTTGTGAAGGTGAATAGTGTGTGTGAATTCAAGTGCGAATTCAAGAGGGTTTGTTGAGCACAACTCCAAACAAGATCTGGTTATTGTAATTGTGAAGACTGTTGGCTTGTAATAAAATCTGAGCAAGTGTTCTTGGTGGATGTAGCCCACATTGGGTGAACCACGTTAAATATTGTCTTCGTGTTTTACATATTCCATTTCTACAATTTCTATTCATACTTCTTATTATTGTGATTCTGAGGAATTATTCCGCATTAGATTCTATTAATTCCTAACAATTGGTATCAGAGCCTGGTTTGGTTTGCTGAAGTGTTGAATCGTAGGGAAAGTTTTTTTAGCTTGAGTGGGAGCTATGGCAGATGATGGAAGATCAATAGTTGATAAATTCAATGGGCATAATTTTAGTCTTTGGAAGATGCAGATGGAATATTACCTTTATCAGAAGGATCTTTATACTCTGTTGTCTGAGAAAGTGAACAAACCCTTGAGTATGACAGATGCAAAATGGGATTTGTTGGATCGGAAGGCACTTGGAATGATCTAGTTGTGTCTTGCATCTTCGGTATTATTTAATGTTTCAAAGGAAAAGACTACAAAAGATCTAATGGATGCATTAGGGAAGTTGTATGAAAAACCCTTTGCCTCTAACAAGATATTTTTAATGAAAAAGTTGTTTAATATGAAGATGTCTGAGAATAGTTTAGTAGTAGATCATTTAAATGATTTCAATATAGTTGTGAATATGCTAGCTTTGGTTACAATAGAATTTGATGAAGAAGTTAGGGCTTTATTAATTCTATGCTCTTTACCTGAGAGTTGGAATAGCTTGGTAATGGTAGTAAGAAACTCGGTTCCAACTAACTCAAGTTGAAGTTTGAGGATGTCAGTAGGGGTGATTCTAAGTGAGGAAATGTGAAGAAAAATCTCCAGGGAATATTCTACTTCAGGGAATGATTTGATAGTGGAAACTAGAGGGAAACAAAAGAATAGAGGAAACCGTGGAAAATCGAAAGATCGGGAAAGGTCAAAATCCAAGAGCAAGATTGTATGCTAGAATTGTGGAAAGTCTGGGCATGCAAAGAAGGACTGTTGGGAGCTTCGGGATAAGAAGAAACAACATGAAGAAAACAAGGAGACAAATGTGGCATTGGGTAATGTATGCCAAGATGCTTTGATTCTTTCTTGGCATAATATTACTAATCTTGGGTTTTAGATTCAGGAGCTTCTTTTCATGCTACTCGACATAGGCATTATTTTGTTGATTATGTTCAAGGATTTTGGGCATGTTTTTCTTGGTGATGATGAGCCTTGCAAACATAGTTGGAAAAGGTTATGTTCAGGTTAAGATGCAAAATGGGAATACATGGCTATTGAAGGATGTCAGACATGTGCCTACATTAAGGAGAAATTTGATATCGGCGGGCAATTGGGAAGTGATGGTTGTATTGTGATATTTACAACTGACTCTTGGAAGGTTACCAAGGGTGCTCTTGTGGTGGCAAGAGGTAAGAAGGTTGGAACCTTGTATTTAACCACTGATAGTACTAATGATTGTAATCTTGTGGCTTCAGATGCAGATACAACATTATGGCACTATAGGCTCGGTCATATGAGCCATAAGGGAATGGACATCATAAAGAAGAATTTGCCTAGATATACATAAATAGGTTTAGATTTCTGTGAGAACTACATATATGGGAAACAAAAGTGAGTAAGGTTTCTCAAGGTTATACCGATGAAGAAAGAGTGTAAGTTAGAGCTAGCACATTCTAATGTATGGGGCCGGCTGTATCATCTCTTGGGGTTCAAGTTATTATGTTACTTTTATTGATGATGCAACAAGGAAAGTTTGGGTTTATTGTATTAGAAACAAATCTGATGTATTTGATACTTTTGTTAAATGGAAAGCCTTGGTAGAGAATGAAACATGTCTTAAGTTAAAATGTCTCAGGTCAGATAATGGAGGGGAGTATTGCAGCAATGAATTTGATGATTATTGTTCTAAGAATGGAATCCGTAGGCAAAAGATGGTTCCAGAACCTCTGCAATAGAATGGGGTGTCAAAAAGGATGAACAGAACAATAATGGAATGTGTTAAGAGCATGAGGATACATGTAGGACTACCTCTTTATTTTTGGGTAGAAGCGGTGAGCACAACTGTGTACTTGATAAACAGAGGACCCTCAAGTGCCTTGGATGGAGGCATACCTGAGGAGGCTTGGTATGGTAAGAAAGTCGATTACTCATTTCTTAGAGTCTTTGGATGTGAGGTGTTTGTTCATATTGACAAGGATGATAGGACCAAGCTAGAGGCTAAATCAGAAAAATGCACTTTTATTGGTTATGGTGGTGATGACTTTGGATTTAAATGTTGGAGTATTAAGGAAAAGAAAATAATTCGGTCTAGGGATGTGGTCTTTAATGAGAAAGTCATGTATAAGCAACAGTTGTAAAAAAATAGGGAAGAATCCAAGAAATAATATGCAATGGTAGAGGCTCTTCCGGATGGGAAATTGACCCATGAATCAGTTCAGGAACCTACTCAACAGGAACCCCAAACTTCTACAGTGAGGAGGTCTTCTAGGGTAAGAAAAGAACCTGAATGTTTTTCTCCTTCTCTTTATTATTTATTACTCACTGATAATGGAGAGCCAAAGAGCTTTGATGAAGCAATGCAAGTAGATGCCAGTAAGAAGTGGGAGCAAGCCATGGATGAGGAGCATAAGTCTCTCATGGAGAACCAAACTTGGGATTTGGTGAAGCTACCGGAAGGAAAAAAAGCATTACAGAACAAGTGGGTGTACAGAGTTAAAGACGAAGGAGGAAAGAAAAGATATAAGGCCCGGTTGGTGGTCAAGGGTTTGCACGAAAAACAAGGTATAGATTTTGATGATATTTTTCTCCTATAGTAAAAATGACTTCTATCGAACTATTCTTGAATAGTGGCGAGAAGACTTGCATTTAGAACAGCTTAGATGTAAAGAATGCATTTCTCCATGGTGATTTGGAGGAGGAGATATATATGCAACGAACCGAAGGATATGAAGTCAAAGGTAAAGAGGAGATGGTGTGCAAACTGAAGAAGAGCTTGTATGGCTTGAAACAAGCTCCACGTCAATGGTATAAAAATTTTGATAGCTTCATGATGGAGCAAGGTTATATTAGATGTCATTCTGACCATTGCGTGTATACAAAGAAATTTGAGGATGGAAGTTATATTATCCTATGTTTGTATGTTGATGACATGTTGGTTGCAGGTAAAAACATGCAGGAAATAAAAGTACTCAAGAAATAGCTAAGTGAATCCTTTGATATGAAGGATTTGGGGGCAGCCAAACAAATCCTTGGTATGAAGATAACTCGGATAGGAAGGAACGGAAGCTGACTTTATCTTAGGAAGAGTACATTAAGAAGGTATTGGATAGGTTTAACATGCAGGATGCTAAACCGGTTGGGACTCCTTTGGCAGGCCATTTTAAGTTATCAAAGGATCAATGTCCCAAGATAGAGCAGGAAAGAAACCAGATGTCCAAGGTGCCTTACTCATCGGTTGGTAGTTTGATGTATGCTATGGTATGCACTAGGCCAGATATTGCCCATGTAGTGGGAGCAGTGAGTAGGTTTATGAGTGATCCAGGAAATGAGCACTGGCAGGCAGTAAAGTGGATACTTCGGTATTTGAGAGGGACCATGGGTACTATTTTGTGTTACAGTGGATCAGACACTACTTTGTGTGGATATGTTGACTCAGATATGGCTGGAGATTTGGACAACAGGAGGAGCACAACAGGTTATGTATTTATTGTAGGTGATACAACAGTGAGCTGGATTTCACGGTTATAGAAGGTTGTGGCTTTGTCAACCACTGAGGCTGAGTATGTTTCTGCTACAGAAGCTAGCAAGGAAATGATTTGGGGCATAAGTAGGAAGTTGGAAAGCTATATAGTGATAGTCGACCGCTATTCACTTAGCTAAGAACTCGCTTTCCATTCTAGGACAAAGCATATATAGTTGAGATATCACTTCATCAGATAGCTTTGAGGAAGATAAGTTGAAGTTGGAGAAGATTCATACCACCAAAATCCTACGATACATGATGACGAAGGTGGTCACAAGGGATAAAATAAAGCTATGTTAAGCTTTGGTTGGCCTTTGTGGATGACAAGAAGGGTTGAGAAGCTTGCTCGGTGGAAATCGGTCTCAAGTGGGAGATTGTTATGTTTTTGTGTAGCTGTTTTCATGTTAGAGTTTGGTACACCTTCCATGTGTTACACTCAGATATTTTTATGGTGGTCCCACTCGTCGGTGAGCGGGTCAAGGTGGTTCGGGGGGGTGAAGCCCCCAAGGCAAATTTTTATGGGTGGTTTATTAACCCATGGGTAATGGGTAACCGTTATGGGTTAGTTTGGGGCCCATGGCTTTTCGGTACCCATTGTTTTGTAAAACCACCTCTTTAGCTACCTATTGATGTACTTATATATAGATGGACATACAATAGGATTGATAAGAGTGTTTTTGTGAAGGTGAATAGTGTGCAAATTCAAGTGTGAATTCGGGAGGGTTTGTTGAGTGCAGCTCCAAACAAGATCTGGTTATTGTAATTGTGAAGACTGTTGGCTTGTAATAAAATCTGAGCAAGTGTTCTTGGTGGATGTAGCCCACATTGAGTGAACCACGTTAAATATTATCTTCGTGTTTTACATATTTCATTTCTGTAATTTCTATTCATACTTCTTATTATTGCGATTCGAGGAATTATTCCGCATTAGATTCTATTAATTCTAACAACAAGCTTATCTAATCTAGGGATGTAACTAAGTAACATAAGTAGTAAAGTGTATAAAGACTAAAATATAGTGGGACATGTATGGGACAAGTGGATGAGGTCAAAGAAGACATGTACGATAATTACAAGCATCCTCAATAACCTCGTGTACTTATCATTGAATTTTATAACATGTACAAATCATGGTGTCCTCGATGTCTTCAAGAACACACTATATATTTTAATATATCTCAAGACAAGCAAATGCCATAGATTCTTCTACCTATAAATAAGTCCTAGATAGGATCTCATGGTGCACGTCCTTCAAGGAAAGTGGAAGAGTAGGGATGAAAGGAGGAGGTGTCTCCACCTACAAAGGAAAGATACGAGGGTCTGAATTTGTTAGGAATTTTTTTCTGGTAGGGGAAATTTTATTTTTCTATATGTTTGATTTGAGTTCTAATTTTTTCACAATGCTAACCTATGATTAGGATTAATATTTTGTATTTTGATGTCTATTATTACGGTTCTATAACTAATTAGGACTTCTTTTTTATAAACCTAGCTTCCTCATTTACTTGAAAACCTAAAAAAAGAGGTCGATGTAGACACTAAATCATGCACTTGGGTACATTTCTAGGTCCTAATCACATACCACTATTCATATGATTCCTAAGCGAGAAAACTATTAATTGACATCTTTCTTTGGCCTCTTTGCTTTCTTTCTTGCTTTCTCTATGGTCTTGCACACCTCACTGCCCAGTTTGAATTTCACTACTTCATCTTTCTTGGCTCTGGACACCAGCGCCAGGCGCCCTCGTCCCCCTCTAGGCACTCCCAACCTATTTGTATCTTGCTCACCCCTTTTGAGCCTCTTTTATCTCATTATCCATATTTCTCCCCCATGCCAAATATTGGATCAACCATGACCCCACATAAAAAAAAACAAAGTCAAAAGGCGGATAAAAAGGGCTTCAAAATTGGCTAAGTATAAAGGTGTAAATGGAGAATGCCCAAGGTCAATATGACAGTGATGATTCAAGGGGTAAAAGTTGCAAAATGGCCCGCAACTCGCCCAAGGAAAAATTCAACATCTGGGCCTGAGTCAAAGCCAAGCAGAGTCGAAGAAAGGGGAAAAGATAAATTGCGGACCCATAGGCCTGATTTTTGTTCCAATCTAGATGCCACATGTCCCATATACAAACGGACTCATTTTCAAGTTGTTTTCCGCCTCATGTACGCACTGATACAATTTTTGAAGGGGCATATCTTTTGACTCATGGCTCGAAATATTGCAAATCTGATGCCATTGGAAAGATCTCGGCCTCACCCATGCCATGGGGTCTGAAACTTTAATTTTGAGGAGGTTAGGTGAAGAAAATGGAGGAAACGTCTTGGGCTTTTAATGCAGGATCTTCTTGCCTCAACAACCAAATCAAATTTGATATGTTTTTCTGTTTCCTCTTCTTTCAAGGCGCCGAACCAAGGATTGATTCAAAAAGATAGATTTGGGGAGAGATTTCATCAGAGGCATTAATAGCGGTGGTTGAGTTTCAACCTGATTTTCCTGCTTCTCTCTCTTTTTCTTCTTTCAGGATTGAATCTATAAATGCGGGGCGGGATTCATTGTAAAGGGTTGGAAATTATTTGTTTTTCAAGCTCCCTTCTCCTCTTAACAAAAGGATTTGTGGGGTTCGTGCCTTCCATCAAAAAATTGCAATACATTTCTCACCTCTTGGTTACTTTGTAATGGACTCATATCAATCTACGAGCAATAAAACACGTTTGTGATTGATTTTAGATCCTCTCTTGTCTCTTTTGCTTTCATCTGGTCTCCCATTACATATCTGGCTATCTATGCTTGTTTATTGTATGAATTTTTTTGGTTTGTGTCTATTAGCAAAATAAGTGTTCATCATTCCTTTGGTGCATCACCTCATAGTTTAGATTTGTTTTAATTTCTGTATTCCTTCTATCCCTGTCTCCTTGGTAAAGTTTAGATTAGGATTAAGAATAGATCCTCTATAAGTTTCTACGTATGTACCTAAATAAAGGAATAAGAAACCAACCTTCAATCTGGAGAGCTTTCCCATTTTGCAAGGTCCCACACCTTGGGGAAAGTTCAATGTTACACAATCACACCAAATGACTCTGCCTTAGAAAAGCAGACCTGTAGAACTCATTTGGGGGTGTTGTGATTTCGCATTAACATTATATTTTAGGCATCTTGTTTTCTAATGGGTTGGCCTTTTAGTTGCCAATTACGAAATTCAAACAAGGGGATAATATAAATACAAAGCTATGTGACCAAAATAAAAGACCAAACTCTAAGCATCTACTAGTATCACCTAAGGTTGCATCCAAAGCCATTTCAAGAGCATCAAAACATCCATCTAGCTTCATTCAAGGGATAAGGGACTGTAATTTTTACATACACTTCATAGGAGGGGAAGTTCATTTTGACATCCACACATCTATTTACATTGCTACATATAGTTATTGCTTACTATTTGTCGCATCTTGGACAAGAGCTTCATATGACATGATTCTACACACACATACACATAACTATATGGAGTATGAGATGTAGTGCAACACTCAGTTGTAAGTTCACTTTGTCGAATGACCATCGGGGTCAATATGAATCCCCATTTAAATATTTTTTATTTTTAGGATTTGATGTATTTTGGGGTTTTACAAGAGATAATTTGTTTTGCAGTTACGATAAATTCTACTGACATAGTGTGACATATAGGAGACCAACAACGAAGGTTAGAGAATACCTTGACACAAGAAAATTCAAATTTCAACAATTTTTGTAGTCATAGGTGCCTAGAAGCAGACTTTGGTGCATAGGTGCCCCTAACCTCATCCAGCACCCCACTAGGAAGATCCGACAATTTTGTACTTTTCTCGAGTGTAGTTGTAATAGATTCCTCCCATTATTCAAAGAGTTTTCTAGTTCAACACACTTTGGGATTTATTGTGACATCAATTAAGTCCTCTATCTTCTCTCTCGCACCTAGGGTCCTCTATCTTCTGTCACATATGTATTCATTACTTATTATTGCGTTGGGACTTGTAATTAGGTTTTACAAATTTTTAATATTTGTTAAATCATTTGGTGAGCCCTTCATTCGGATACCTTTCTTCTTCTTCTTTTATCATGGCTATTTCCATCTATGAATTTTATTAGGGTAAATTTATTTTACCTAAGTTAATTGTGCATTTAATATTATTATTTGGTTATATTTGTATAACCATTTATTTTGTCTTATTTAAGTTTGTATGTTGCATAGTTGCAACTTATTATTTGTTTGTATTTAATTATTGTTGCTTCTCGGATGTATTTTGGAAGTTGTTATGATTTCGGTTGTACCTATGCAACCTTGCATTTGTCTGCACATGGTTGTTCAATTCCTATAAGAATTGCAACCCATCTATTGTAAATTGATTTTGATCATTAATAAAATATTCCAGGCTTCCGTCCCTATTTTACATTTGGTACCAGAGCAGGAATCTGGACCTGTGAAGCAGAGAAGGGTTAGAGAGAGGTTGCAGTAGGAAGAGAAGTGTATTGGAGAAGATTTTCTTTTCAGAGAGCTTGTGTTACCTCTAGCAACTTCCCAAACATCCCTGCATCCCCAAAACCCCCTCTTCCATTCTAGGTGTTTGGAATACAATTTTTTTTTGCAATGGTGCATCTTGCACTGAAAAAATTTGTCAGGAATAAATTTTTTTTTTTTTCCCCAATCAGGGTTTTTCCTCTAATATTAGAGGTACATTTGGAGATAGTATTAGCTAGAGCTAATACTAGCCGATTGTGTTAAAATTGGAAGATTTTTTTTTGAAGGCTCCCCCCACCGAGCTCCTCCCAAGCAATTCAATTAACTAACTAAGTTGTTTTTTGCATTGTAGACCGACGAGTTGGTGTGTGATCAAACCCGAATCAAGCTAGTGGGTTACTCCACCGAGTTACGAGATCATACCGAGCTATTCATCAAATCAGATTGAGTTTTCCATCCTACATTTGGTGAATTGATTAAACTCTAAAATGAGTTGTTTGGGTGCATTCAAACGACTTCTATCAAATCCAAGCCACGAAAAAGTTGAGTTATTTCATTGATCGGTTTGAGTCCCCTGCAATGTTGCAATTGAGCTCCGTCCATTTGCACATTGAGATGTATCTACCCCTAATCGGATTGCATCTTGCATTAGCGTGTTGATTGATGAGCCCCCCGCCTCTTTGTTCATCACCGAGCCACGTGAGAACTCCATACGACTCCGCACCCCGCACCACAAACAAAAAATCAAAGCAAAACAAAGGATCCTACAAACGCATATCTAAAACAAAAAGTGACAGATCAAAAAAAAATCAATCGATGAAAGAAAATGAATACACAACATTGAATAATATCAATAAAGTGGTGTATAGGCAACATCAAGGTGTGAATCAATAAAAATGGTGGTTTTTCAACAAACGAGGAGATACTTTGTAAAAAAAAAAGTGAGATATGAGCTCTACAAAAACCTAATCCACTTCCCACTCTCTAGGAACCACGTGGACTCCATCCTCAAGCCAATTTGACCACCATGCAAACAGCCATGACATTTTTTTTCAAAAAGGTTAGTCTTGTTTGGAATAATTTAAATATTATATGCTTCATTTTTAGCATAAGCGCTATAGGCGCTAGGTTGGTTAGAAGGAAGGACTTAGGTGTGGGAGGTTCTTGGGTCGACCCCCACATAAACCAACTTTTAAAAACAATTTTGAAATAAAGAGGCTCCCACCAAATATGGCGCCATAAATATCCCAAAAACCACAACAAAAGCCTTAATTACAACTAAACAAGCCACTAAAAATAATGAGAAAAACCCTAAAAAGGTGAAAAAAAATTTTTCTACTCTGCTTATTTTTTCATTCTGGACAACTTTTTTCCAAAGGAGGGCTACCTAAAAACTTCATTTTGAGCTAGTTTTTACAGTTTTTGCTCAGAGAGCCATATTGGGCTCCGAAGGCCACCAGGGCCCAAAAAAAAAAAAAAAAATCCTGTCATTCAATTTTTCAAAATTTTTGAATGTAATTGTATGCTTCAATGTATTGTACTAATTTGCAGGTTGCCATAGTCAACCACAAACATTGTAATCGTCAAAAAATGGTAGAGAATTGTAATAAAAAATAGTGAAATTTGGTTCTAAAACACTCACATGAGATCCTAGATCTCATTCACAACGTTGTATATAGATAATGCCTCTAGGAAGCACTTACGGGTAAAGCCATCATGACTACTACTACACTTAACACCTAATATAGCTGCAACAACGTCATCTGGGCATCAACCCTTTAAATCGACAAGGAGTAATAAGGACATAGTGCACACACTATGAGCCCTCCCATCCATCTGTGAACAATTACATGACTTAAATCTAGATTGAGAAATTATCCGAGTATATAGCAAAGTTACACACACGTATGAGGATATTTCTTTGAGCCGGTGTCAATAATCACACAACCCCTTTCAATACTGTCTTGGTACCACGTATTGAATTATTTCACGTATATTAATGACACTTTCACATACCTCCGGGTATATATAGAAAAGGGTGAGATTATTCCATGTACCGATGGGTATATCGGAAGGGCGCATATATAGAAAGGTTCAATATATCGACTGACAAGGTATATAGATTGGGAGACCTTATACTTGGAGTGATAAGAGCCTAACCCTATTAGTGGATTCTACAAAATGGGCACCAATGCCCCCAAATTCTTTCTTCTAGATTCACAACTACTCAGAGGAAACAACTATGCTGCATGGAAGACAAAAATCAAGACACAACTTGAGTTTGAAGATATCTGGCCTATTGTGAATGGTACTCTAACCAGATCAACAACTGATACAACACAACAACAACAATTTGATAGATCGATCAGAAATCCAAGCTAATCATCTTGTTTTGAGTGTCCGATGATGTGCAACCCCACATTTGAGATGCCAAAACAACCAAAGAAGTGTGGGATAAGTTGAGCATGGTGTACAAGGCCAAAAACAAGAATGTCATACTAAATTTGCAGTCAGTTACACACATTGAAGTTTAAGAAAAATGAGAAAATCAAAGCTTTCTTGAGAAGAGTTACATAGATTTGAGGGCTTCACTTCTAGCCCTAGGAGAAGTGGTCATAGATGAAGCTCTCATTCCCATTGTTCTGAGAGCCCTCCCTTCTTCATACCACATTTTTGTGACAACCCTAAACTTTTCGATACAAATAGTTAGTTTTGAAAATTGGTAAATCTACTACAACAAGAGGAAGCCATGTATAATAAGGATGATGAAGAGGAGAAAACACTTTCTTCTCATCAAAAATGGAAAGGAAAAGGGAAAGGAAAACCTAATTCCTATCAAAAATCCCAAAATCAGAATCAAATCAACAAGGGGATAAACAACAAAAGAAGAAATGTCCAATCTACAAAAGAGGACATGAATTGAAAGATTGTTGGTATAATACTTATAAGAAAGGTTCATCAAGCAACTCTAGACCTCAACACCAACAATCTCACAAGGGACATACAAACTACAATCAAGGGTAGAAAAAGGGGACTGAAAAGAAGACCCCATCAACAAGGAAATATTGTTGAGCAAGAAGAACATTCGATACTGAAGACTACTTATACACTACTTGATCAAGTGAACCTTCCATGTCATCTAGTGATGTCTAGTATGTTGATTCGGAGGAGCCACTCAACACATGACCGCCACAGAGATTGGTTTACTTCAATGAGGGACACACCTTCAAAAAACCATGTTTCGTTAGGTGATGATTCTTCATACATAGTTCAGGGGATTGGGAACATTTCTCTACCCTTGGTTCACAAAATATAGATTATCAGATGTACTATATGTCCCTAGGTTGACTAAAAATTTATTGTCAATTAGTCAACTCCTAGATCACAACTTGAAAATTGACTTTGATAGTCATTTCGAAAGAAAATGTGTTTAATTTGAGACAAATCACGAGGCTCAAAAATAGTTACAAAATCCTCCAATGTGGGACGCATGTTCCAGCTTGATTTTTCCATAGAGATGATCAAACACTTGTGGCTAAGAACTCTACCTCTGCATAGTTGTGGCATCGAAGACTTGGTCATATCAGTTTCAAGTATCTCAAGACACTTCACCGACACAATATGGTAAAAGGATTACCATCTCTCTCAAAAGGATACAAACAAGTGTCCTCACTTCGCCTAGAAGGAAAACAACACAGAGCTTCATTCTAGAAGAGTACTTTTCGAGCTCATGGTAAGATTGACTAGTTCATACCGATCTTTGTGGTCTAATGCAACCAAGTCATTCTAGGATTTTAGTACTTCATGCTTTGTGTTGATGATTATTCAAGAAAAATGTGGATTTTTTGTCTTTGCAAGAAAAGTGAAGCTTTTGAAACCTTCAAAAGTTCAAAGTGGCTATTGAGAACAAAATTGGTCATCACATCAAACTCTCTACTCAGATCGAGGGGGGGAATTCACCAGTGATGAGTTCAAATCCTACCTTCAAGCTCATGGAATTCATCAAAAAATGCCTCCTCCACACACACCACAATAAATGGTGTTGTTGAGAGAAGAAATCATACTATCATGGAAATGGTGTGATGCATGATCGATGATTCTGGACTACAAAAGACATTCTGGGAAGAAGTAGCAAAGACATCGTATGTATTTTTTGAACAAAGTGCCCACAGTTTCTCTTGACGGAGTAACACCACAAGAAGCATGGTCAAAAAGAAACCATCTATTGCACACCTCAAAGTATTTGGGTGCAAAGCAAGTATGCATATACCCAAGAAAAAAAAAGAAATTGATATGAAATCACAAAAACTCATCTTCATTGGGTACAATGAAGAGACTCTTGGGTACAAATTGATGGATCCAAGACCAAGAAAGTCTACACTAGCAGAGATGTTGAGTTTTTTTAGAAGAAGGAAGTAGAGTCTCCTCCTCCAGAATCACTTGATGTAGATTTTTCACCAGTTATAAAATTGAAGCTAATGTTCCCACTGATGATGAAAGTGATGATGGGGATGATGGTGATGATCTAATAGAACCACGACCCACGGGAGCAATTCAATGTATGCCCAAGTGGTATACTAGCATGTTACAAGATGTAAGAATGGATGCTCCACCGGATACATCCACCACTAGACCACAAACTCACAATAAAGCAAGAGAAGAAGTAAAATTTGCTTTGATGAGTAGAGTTATTGAATCTGATGAGCCCTCTACACTAGAAGCCCTATAGTCAAAAGCTTGGAAAGATGCCATGGATGCTGAGTATAACTCAATAATGAAAAAAACACTTGGCAGCTTGTTGATCTTCCACCAGGAAGAAACCCATTGGATGCAGATGGATATTCAAAACAAAGTACAAAGCAGATGGGACAGTGACAAGTACAAAGCGAGACTAGTAGAAAAGGGGTATGCACAAAAAGAAGGCATTGACTACGAGGAGACATTTTCTCCCACAACTAAGATCAAAATGATCAGGATGATCTTTGCTCTAGCTACACATAGTTTGGTTGGAAAGTCCATCAGATGGATGTAAAAAGTGCCTTTCTGAATGGAGATTTACAAGAAGAAGTCTACATGACTCAACCTGAGGGATATGTTGTACCTAGTCAAGAAGCAAAGGTATGCAGACTTAGGAAATCTCTATATGGCCTCAAAAAGCACCACCATGGGCATGGTACATCAAAATTGATGAGCATCTCATACAACATGGATTTGTTAGAAATCCATACAATCCCAATCTCTACCTCAAAAATCAAGGGGGAGATTGTGATTTTTTTTGTCTATGTCGATGATCTAGTCATCACTGGAAGTTCAATGGAGGATGATTGATGCAACAAAGAAAGATCTTAAATGATCATTCGACATGACAGATCTCGGTGATGCACTATTGTCTTGGATTGGAAGTATGGAAAAAGAGAATCACATCTTTGTTTCTCGATGAAATATACCAAGACAATGCTCAAGAAATTCAGGATGATGGATTGCACACCGATTTCTACACCTATGGAGAACAAATTGTAGTTATCTCATTCAAATCCATCTCCTGTGGTAAATGCCACTCTCTATCGGTAGTTGATTGGGAGTCTCATTTACCTAACCTACACTAGACCAAATATCAACTTTGTAGTGAGCTATCTATCTAGGTTCATGCAGGAACCCAAAGTTTGTCATTGGAAAGTAAAGAAGGCGCATCTTGAGATATCTCAAGGGATCAATAGATCTTGGTCTAGAATACAAGAAGAATGAAAACTTCTTCTTGTCAAGATATTCAGATTCAGATCATGCAGAAACATTGATGATAGAAAATCCACTTCAGGGTTTGTGTTCTTTATGGGATCTAGACCAATATCATGGGGAAGTAAGAAACAAACTTTGTTTCTTGATTCTTCCACAGAAGCCGAGTATCATTCTGTAGGTGAAGCTTTCTATGAAGCGATATGGCTACATCACATACTTGAAGGACTTGGAATACCACAAGACAAACCAACCACCATGTATGTAGACAATGAAGGTGTTCTCAAACTTGTTTGTAATCTAATTTTTCATGAAAGAATAAAGCACATTGAGGTACATGTACATTTCATATGCGAGCATGTCTTGAAGCACAATATACAACTTCAATTTTTTCCAACAACTGAACAATGAGCATATATCTTCACAAAGTCACTTGCACGTGACAAGTTTGAGTTGTTCAGAGAATTCCTCTCCTCATCCCTTAAGGCAATGCAAAATTAAGGGGGAAAATTTATTTTACCTAAGTCAATTATGCATTTAATATTATTATTTCGTTATATCTTAGTATAACCATTTATTTTTTGTTTAAGTTTATACGTTGCATAGTTAA
Source organism: Taxus wallichiana var. yunnanensis (assembly GCA_018340775.1). NCBI lineage: Eukaryota > Viridiplantae > Streptophyta > Pinopsida > Cupressales > Taxaceae > Taxus > Taxus wallichiana. The sequence goes on along the minus strand of CM031244.1, from coordinate 425,096,261 downwards.
CTTATTATTTGTTTGTATTTAATTATTGTAGATTCCCGATGTATTCTCGGAAGTTGTTATGATTTTGGTTTACACATGTAACATTGCATTTATATGCACATGTTTGTTCAATTCCTATAAGAATTACAACCCATCTATTATAAATTGATTTTGATCATTAATAAAATACTTGAGGCTTCCGTCCCTGTTTTACAACTTTTTACAAGCTCACCCCGAATGTAAGGCTAAAATCAACTCTCTTCTAGCTAATACTTACATTCCTGCACACACTCTCTCTGGATCATGTATATTAGTTGTTCATTGATGTGTTTTTTCATAACCTTATTTTCCCATCTGATGTAGCTAGTGTTTCAAACATGTTTACTTACAATGATCCTCCTCTTTATAATAACGCTTGCATCTTTAACATAGATGTTATGAGGGTACTAGTTGATAATGGATATGCTCTCAATGTTTTTAATATTATATTTCTTCAACAACTTGGTCTTTCCTCCGCTAATCTTACTCTAACCTTTGTTTCTATTCATAGCTATGATTCTTTTGCACAACCGTGCATGGGCCGTATCACTTTACCTATCACAGTAGGGCCAAAGACCATCCCTACGGTATTCTTTGTCATCAACGCCAAACTCCAATATAATCTCTTACTTGGTAGAATGTGGCTTCACATTATGTAGGTAATACCTTCTATAGTTCATCACTACATTAAGTTCCTATATGACGGTTGTGCATATACTATTCTTCTTGCTGAACGCAACCCATTAAAATATTGCACTCTATACCCACTCTATTCTCTATCTAGTTCCCTATCACAATGATGTTCATCCCCATGATCATCCTATATATCTCACTGATAATTATCAACTAGCGGAACCACTTACCCCTACCACCAACATGATTTATCTCCAGGGATCCATTTCTACATTAGATACCATGCCTTCTTCACTCTCCAAGAATGCTCTATGTTAGCACCTCCTCCATTTACATGCACTCTTCTCATCCATGACTCTTATTGGCTACACATTCCGCTTGATCTTACTTTCTCTGGTGTTGTTCGCACGCATACATGATGGATTAGCCCGACTTGGTTTCACGCTTAATGATCTCTCGCCCACCGTTTCATTCTCCACACCTTTATCATGGATGTGTCTTCGTTACTACCTCTTATGGCCTTTGTGTCATTCATTTACTAGTTTGTCTTGCATGCACTTCTCATACCTCTTCACTTACACTTAGGTTTCCTTGGCTTGGTTACATTGGGGGCACTTTAGATCCTACTCACACTACTCTCACATTCTTTATGCCTTTTGGCAACATCTCTATTTACAATGATTCATTTCTTGGCTATACTCCAGATCTCACCTACTAGTATGTACATGGATGTATACTCCCACCTTTCACTAATGAAGAATATGTAATGGGCATATATAATATGCACCACAATGGATCTTTGCATGATCAACCTCATATTATAGCTAACCAGGTCTCTCACACATATCCATTTGACTTCGACCATGAAAACAATGATTTTTTTATGTGATGTTTCTTGATTCTTCTTCATCATCATACGCTTGGGGGCATCAAGTTTACTCTCCCCCTCTAACATTATCAAGTGTCTCACATTTATACTATTTCACTTCATGCTTTGCATATAATACTTATTATTCATCATACACACATTGATACAAACATGTTGTATTGTCATTACCTGCCGACACACTATTGTGCTACGGTTCACACTTCGGATCTGTTGAGGGCATACTACATTCATGAACCTCACATCATACACACGACACATTTCACACTTTGTGCATTCACGACACATATTTCTAGCATCACATTCTCACAAAACACACTTCCCTATGATGCACTCTAGTTCCATGGATCATACTCGGATGCTCATGGTCTAAATCTGAAATGAACCTCACCACACTCATTCAAAATAAGTGTTTACGATATGTGATTCATGATCAATATTTCTAGCACACATGCTCAAACAATTTCCCAATGACACACTCTTGTTCTATGGTTCATTCTTGATTGCTAAGGGGAATTTATAAATGAACCTCATCTCATACATACTCTTCACATTCACTTGAGGGGCATGTTGCTCCTATCACACTCACGTTGCATATCACTCCATCTCACTCATCCACAACATACTGTATATCTTGGTTGCATTTATTCTTTCTTGCTTATGCTAGTTACATGCACACTTTATTTCACATGCTAGACAAATACTTTGTATGTCATTATATTTCCTATATACACATGCACATTCACTTGTTATCTAGTTGTGAATGCAAAATTTCTATAGATCTTTACACACAACATGGATGTTTAACACTGTAACTCTTACCAGTCCCACTGAGGCTCCTAGGGGCATCTACTTTTGTACACACCATAGGTGCTATTGTTTCATTATTGGCTATTTCATATTATTACTAGCACACTACTATATCAGACCATACACACTTTGACATACTTTTTATCTTTCTAACATGCTAATAGGTGTTTCATCTCGCCACATTTTCCTTACAAGAAATATTTGCTACCATGGTTGGTTGCCACTTTGCTTGCTACTATTTGCCATTGTCTTCTATTGTATGCCATTGTTTTTGGGATTTTCCCTATGTCTTGCTTGTCCACTACTTGTATGATTTTGGACACTTCGTCCCTAATTGTCTTGTGACATTGTGAGTAATGTCCCATGTTTGAAACCTACTTTTTAGGGTCTGCATTTTCTTCTTTCTTGTTAGCTTACACTTTGTCTTATATATGTATTTTCGTCTTATTTGCACTAACACATGTTTCCAACCAATTTGTATGCACTTTCCTTAGTTTCTACCAAGCAAATTCCCTCCACTATAGGGTATCTGTTTTATATCAGCGTTCGGTCCTCTCCTTTGCGCCACATCCTCCTAGTGGCATCGCATGCACCCTAAACAAGGGGAGTGTACATTGTGTGAATCAGTCACCCCATACAAATAGTACACAACTACATTTAGACCTACACAAGACGGGAACAAAGCAATATTCGGTCACAAAAATGGCCCAGAATATGACTTGGGTCCTCATCACAACACAAATGCTAACACTCGATACAGAAATGAGCATCTGGGTGCCCCTGACCTTCCCTGGGTACTTATAAACATGGGAAATTACAATATTTTTCTCATATCAACACAATTGTAAACATTTTACGAGAGGTTTTACAATACATGCACAATCCTCTAGCAATTAGAATGCATTCTATCTTTATTTTCTTCTCTTTCTACTTTGATCAAACTAGATAGAATGTTATTGAATTGGAACAAAGCAAGATCACACCATCTGCACTAGTGTATAAATTTTAGGAATTAGTCAAGGATGGAGAATAATACTAGAAATTTCTCCCCAAAACTTCTTCTCTAGCGTGAGATTGCCCAAAAAACTCGCACTTGGTATGAGATCACCCAAAAATTGCTCTTGGCGTGAGATCGCCCAAAAATTTGTTCTTATACAAAATTTTCAGGATCCTTTCTATCCTTTTCACTCTTCATGGATCAGGTGCACATATTCCTTTTACTAATTTTTCACATTTTTACATACTTTTTGCATACTTGGATCAAAATTTTCACATATACATGACTTTGACTACTCTTTTTGATCTTCTTTTATAGGTTTATCCTTAATATGCAACAAGAAATAACCCTTCATCAAGTGATAATGACAATAGGTATAAACACAACATAACACATATGATTTCACCCTTAGGGTCACTTCCTCTTCTTCAATTTCCACGCTCTACTATATCACTCTAGGATTTTTCTTTTCTCCTCTGCATGTTTTCACCATCAATCTACATGGTTATCAGGTACGCATATCTATCTACTTTATGTTATCAAGTATTCACTCAACAACATAAAGTGGGGGAAAATGTAGACACTAAATCATGCACTTGGGTACATTTATAGGTCCTAATCACATACCACTATTCATATGATTCCTAAGTGATAAAAATAGTAATTGACATTTATCTTTGGCCTCTTTGATTTATTCTTTCTTTCTTTGTGGTCTTGCACACCTCACTACCCAGTCTAACTTTCACTACTTTATCTTTCTCTTGGCTCCAGACACAATGCCCTGCCAAAATGCTAGCACCAGAACCCTCGTCCCCTTTAGGTGCCCTCGACCTCTTTGTATATTACTCACCCCTTTTGGGACTCTTTTATCTTTTAGGCATCTTTTTGCTTATGGTTCATCCTTTTAGTTGTCAATTACAAAATTCAAACAAGGGAATCATATAATGCAAATCTATGTGACCAAAATAAAACACCAAGCTCTAAGCATCTACTATTATCACCTAAGGTTACATCCAAAGGCTATTCAAGAGTAATAAAGCATCCATCTAGCTTCATTTAAGGGTCAAGGGACTGCATTTTTCTGCATACACTTCGAGGAGGGAAGTTCAGCTTTACATCCACACATCTATCTATTACTCGCTATTCAAAGGCATCTTGCACAAGAGACTCCTAGGGCACAATTCTACACACACGCACACAAAAATACATGGAGTTTGAGATGTAGTGCAACACTCGACAAAAGTTCACTCCATTGGGTGACCGCCGGTCATTCTCGACTCCCCATTTGCATCCAAAGATGAACTTGTTGTTCAAGTCACTTTATATTAAATGTAGATATTTTCCCAAGACCAACTTGACAAGAATGTGTAAATGTATTTTTAAATTATTAGTAAACACATGGTTACAAACAACCCTTGGTGTGAAATTCATTGGAAATCTAATTTTAAGACTCAAATTTATGACACAACTTTAATAAAACATTATGTCTACTATTGAGCCACCGCCCTCATGTATTGAATTGTTATTGTTTAATGTAATCTATATATGAGGAGACATTTAATCCCTAACATACAACGAAAAATAAATATGTATGCATGCAAAAATTTTAATAAGAAAAAAATATAAAGTCATACAAAATGAAAAATATTTTTCAATGGTTGCAACTAGGGTTTAAACTTGAAGATATTTTACAAATTTTTCATGTTTTTAGACATAAAATACTTACATTTTTAAAAATAGTCTCTTCCAACTTGTATATCTAAAATATGATTGAAAATTATTTTTAGACACTCATTTTGGTAATTCATGCCTTACAAAAACACAAATTGTAAAACACTTTTAAATTTTCTCACACTTGCTCAATTTGGCTAACTATGTTATCCCTAACTATATCTCACTCATTCTTTCTTACACACACAACCTATTTGTTTGCATAATGGTCATATTAATACATGTATCTCGGGACCATAGCACCCAGAAAGGGGCATACCATCCATATGCTATGGGATGACCTTTGCCGCTTTGGTCCCTTTCCCTCTAACGATACTTTTATTAATTTGAACTTCTTTGGTACACTTCTAGTCGACTTTATCCGATTTTTCTAGATCCAAAATGCATATATAAGAAAGTTATTCATCTCGCATTAAGGATGAAATTATATCTACTTGACATCTAATATTCCAATGAGAAAATTCTAAGAGCAATCACAAGCAAAGCTACTCCAAAACTCCCTTGAGATTCATATACTCTACATACTCATTCTAGGGCAATCATCCAATCATATCTGCAAGTACAAAAGGCACATCATCAAAGTTAAGTCAAGTTATGGAAAAGGTTCAAGTATAATTACATTGTTGCAAGCTCATGGTTATCAATTTCATTGCATACATTCTAGATAACACATGCTAGGTGAGAATGACTTGCAGTCTCTCTAGAGTAGTGGTGACGTTGACGGTGCATAGGGGTTCCCATTACTCAACTAATGTTTGTTTTGTAGGATTCCCTCACCATCTAGGGTTTTTAATATTCAATTACTTGTATAGATACCATCACACATTGTCAAAATTCCATATTGAATACAAGAATAAATAAAGAAGCAAAGTGCATAAACCTAAAAAGTTTTAGAAGTTGAAAGTAAAAAGGGACAAGGGCGTACATAAAGATCCGAATGGTACCATAATATGACTTAGTCCATGTAGCTTTTTATGACACAATTTCGAGACAAAGCCTTATCGACAATTTCCAACCCTTTATAGTCATCAAACTAATCCAAATGAACACAAAAATTAGAATATTAGCTGAGTCACTCGCTATCTCCTATTGCTAACACTTTGTTCAAATTGTCTATCAATGTTTCTCTTTGTTCATGTATTATCCTGGTATTACCGCAATTAAATTTAGAAACTAATTGATTAGGATAATATACCTCTTGTTACGACCTTTATAAAATTAACCATTTAGGTTAAATCATTATTATATAGATTTATATATAAACATAGTTGGATTAAATCCTAGGTAGATTAGGCAACTAATCAAGGGGCCAACATTTAGGGGGCACTAATTTATTTTATTTTATTATGATTTTTATGAAGTGTAGAAAAAATTATTAACCATATACACTAGAAGGAGTTAGTGGGAAACCTTACATAAGAATTTACTTCTCTTAATTGAAAATCTATACAAGTGCCTTTACTACTGGATTCTTAAATTTAAGTCATACTTATGTATTTTTCATAATTTTTGTTGTTTAGAAGTCTTGGATGGGTTTTTAGGAGGAGAGATCATGAAAGGTGAATATGTAAAGAACTTGGAAGAAAAAATAGTTGGGGAAGATGTGAGAAAAGGAGGATTATGATAAATTGTATGTTAGAGAATTAGCCATGGAATTTAGGCAAAGTGAGAGATACATAATTTATTACTATTAATTTTTATTAGACAATGGAGGCATTGCATATCAATTAATCCAATATTTAGTTACAGATTAGAAGGATTCAAAGGTGGTTTCATATAATGGGATAGTAGCGCATCAATATTGCTTGGGGTTTGATGAGAATAGGAATCTAGTCAAAGAGGTTGATAATAACAACATTCTTAAATGTGGTATTCAAAATAAGGATATAATAAAATTTTGAAATGGGGGTTAAGATATGAATCTATGTACTCATGAAGTAAAGATGATAAAGGTACCTAAATGATGAGGAAGTGACTACCTCATCCTATCATGATTAAATGCTCATTAACCATTAAATTGAGGATTTCAAGGTTACAACATGAGGGCTAAAAAGGAGATGAATTAAATTTTGATGTACCACTCACATGATATATTTTGTTCGAATGATGTAAGCTATCAAAAGGGTATTATTAAGGTCGCATGAATTTATTGGAGGGTCAATTTTACACTCTGGAAAAGCTAGTTTACTAGTGTTACATACTTGTGATGATATTTTTGTGTTTCTAAAAAAATGGAAGGAAAATTTTGTTGCTTTGTCTTTAAATTGAAGGATGGGGGTTTAATTATCCGACAAGATTCATGGAATTAGAGAATGACCAGATTTATAAGTAGCTATTCCAAAATATAGGGTGGTTGATTTTTTAATAAAATTCCAAGGGAAAAATGAACATATTTCTTTAGATTTTGTTTAATCTTGGAAAAACATAAAAATTGTAAGGGTTTGCAGATAACGGTTTCGGAGGAAAACTTAAGTAGATTTTGAATCTTTTATGTATGGGAGAAATATGGTTTATCTTGTAAAGTAGAGGAATAAAATGTAAGGATGAGTTTATTTTTCCATGAGAGCAGGAGGTTCATTTTAATACACCTCTAGAAAATTGGAGGTGGAAAATACCCTGCAAATATCCCTAGAACCAGTCTCTCAAAGGTGAATTTGTGACAGCTTTCCGTAATCAATTTTTGCTAGTTTTTCGAGCTAGAGAGACTACAAATTTTTAAACATCGACACCTTGTTGACGCGCGTCAACAAGCACCATTTTCGCCATGTTGACGCAAGCCAACATAGCCCTTGTTAATGTGCATCAACTACCCTTGTTGACACACGTCAACACGGCGTCAATGGTCCTTGTTGACGCATGTCAATGGCCCTTGTTGATGTGCATCAACAAGGCCAACAACGCTGGCAACAAGGCCCATTGACGTCAACAAGGCCCATGTCGGCGGTCAACAAGGGCCATTGATGCGCGTCAACAAGGCCCATTGATGCCCAACAGGACCATTTTTGTATACAAGAATCCATCATTCTCAAAGACTCAAGCACAACTACAATGGTGACTACAAGTGCATCCCAACTGCAAGCTCAAGACAAAAATCAAGAGGAAAATCTAGTCCTATCCATGGGCAAGATCATCTACAGGAATCCTTTGTGCCCCCACATCCAGACTATTTTATAGATGACTTCCGAATACAAAGATTTGATCGATGCATGTGAGTTTAGTGGGCTCGTTAAGATGCCCCATTTTGAAACAGACCCAGATATTTTGAACTACCTTCTCTCATCTTACAATACAGAGGATGACCTATTTTATGTTACTATGAATGATGGCCGATTGTTTCAATTTGGTATCGACGCAACTGACATCCATCGGTTTACGGGCCTTCCATTCAGAAATTTACCCTTTGTTACAATGAAGGCAACACTCGTCGAAGATGATAAGAAATATCTCGAATCGACGTTTGGTTTCCATGTTGATTGTAAGTATAATTCATTTTCATTCATCATTTTTTATTCAGTTTTTTATTGTGATACAATTTAATGTTATATTAATTCCCACTATTTTTTGGCATTTGCAGCTCATGTCAATAAATCCAGGCATGGTGTGGATACACAAGCAATTGCACACCACTTTCTTGCTGCAATGATTTCCTTTTTCAATCCAGAATAGTTTTGCAGGGTCGGCAAATAGATATACCAAACTGGGCCATTGCATACATTGTTGTAACTATCGCAAAACAAAAATTTGATTGGTGCACCTTTTTATCAAAAAAATAAGAATTGACATAACAAATGCAAAGCTTTCAAAAAAACCATCATTTACTCCACAAACTATCTCCTTGGCCTTTATTACGAGGCTCTTTTAAATTTAAAAGACAAACCAATTCCCACTTGCACTGATGAGGCGTTGATGAAGTTGTCAATTCCATTTGAAGAACAACATGTATAAACTATTAAGTTTGTATTTCGACATTACACTATGCACAGGTATTAACAATTTACTATTTGCAGAGAAGATTTATGGAAGCCCTTCCCCGAAAAAAGGTGTTATCAAGAGGAAGAGGCCAACAACACACTGAGGCTTTGGGAGATTCCCAATCTGAAATGGAAGCTCACTCCTCTCCGAACCCCCAACAGTTTGAATTCGTTAAATGCCAGAGAAGTAATACCTTTTCATGTATTATTTACAAATTCCAAATTTGTATTTTCATTTTCCAATTTAAATTTTACCCAATTGAATTGACATACAATTCAATGTTGATGACATTGCAGGGACTTTGGACCATACGCGTGTTTCGAAACTCAACCATCTTCCCCAACTCACTCAGTACAGTCGCATGCATTTGTATCTTCTCAACAACCACCAATTACTACTCCAACATGGCCACCCTTAGCACCGCGACAAGCTACCCCTCAACAACAAGGTACAAGTTTTGAATACTACTTCATTTAATTTCATAGTTTTTGCATTGTTTTCTAGTTTTTCATATGTTTTTTCTTGAACTTTTCAGCACATTGCAGTCCTCCTTCTGTTCAAACAGTGGCACCGACCCCCCCCTCAACCAATAATATTTAAAATGCCAACCAGAGGATCAGGAAAAAAGAACATTGGTAAACGCATGCCAATTGCTCCGGCCCCTAGCGGGACACTAAACATTGCCTCCTCCTTTCGAATTCCAACCCTCTCACTTGGTGGCTTGCCCAGTGCAATGGGCATATCGGTTTTGAATAATATAAATTTAGATGAAGATTACTTGGGCATTGATAGCAATGACCCAACTAGTTTTTTCAATACCCGTGAGATGATTCAAGGCCAGCAGGTATACTTCAATTTCAACATACTTTACCATATTGAATTACATTTCACTTTAGATTTATTTGTCTAAATCTTGATTAATTTTATCACAAACAGGATCAGGCCACCCAAAGGTAGAAACAAGTAGTAGTTGATCTACTTGAAAGCCCCCATACCTCTCCAAATGAGATCATCTTCATCAGATACAGATGGTGAACAGTTGCTACCTTTTCCTTTGGAGAACTTAATTGGTTATGATTGTCAATCCCATGTCGGTGAGTTTATTCTACCTCATATCAGTCAGCTCATAGAATGGGAGAGAAGGGCTAAAGTACTTATCAATGAGATTATTAGTCGTTATGAAAATTATTGGCAAAGGGATAGTTTATACGCTGCAGTCCAAAATCAACCTGCGAAGATGGATTCCTTACTTACCCAAGTAAGAAGTGGGACTATCACGTATAACAACAACTATAAAGATGACATTTTGGATAAGACATTAAACAAATTGGAAAATATTAGTGCTGAGGCCCAGGCATATTTTAACAAATGGTCTAAGGACAAGGATCTGGTAGCAGTTGCAAATGCCGAGAGAGATAGAGCGGTCGTAAGTATTATCACTTTCAAACAATAATTTTTGTTAATTTAAAGTTTTCTTATTTTAGTAATATGTTGAATTGACATTACTTTTTTGTGCAGTTGAAATATGAAAATTTGAAGAGTCAAGCAAAGGTTTTCCAAGTTCACTTGGAAACAACGAAGAACAGATTTATCCACAATGAAGAATTTGAAGGAAAATATTGTTTTGGTTAACAAACAAAACAATACACTGAAGCGGATAATTAAAGAGCATGACTTCGACCCTAAAATATTATTCAAAGCTAAGGCAACAGCTGATCCAAATTTGTTGTCCCATGGAGATGCGACAAAGCAAGAAGAAAGAATTTTAAAAATCTGGACAGTGTTGCGGAAGATCTCATAAGTTCTGGGGTTATTTCTGCCGTTGGGGAAAGGGGTACAGCCACAGGTGAAGAAACCATTGGGGAAAGGAGCACAAGAGTTGAAATGGATACAGAAAAAGAGGGTTGAAAATTTTTATTATTGAGTGTGGAAACTTGAAATATTGAGTCTATATTTGAAAATTTGAAACATTGAATGTTGTGGTCATGGCATTTGAATTTTATTATCTGGATTTGATAGCCTTTGAAAATTTGAAATACTATATAATCTTTAATTTTATAACTTCCTATATATTATGTATAGAATTTCTAGATTGTATATGGAGTTTATGTTTTTTGGTTTACTTGTAATGATGATTGCATTAGATAGGGATGATGACGTATGTTTCTTGTTTACTTGGATTATCATGAATTGTATGTGGACGTAGATTTAGCTTCAAGCACGATAATTCTTCTTCTCTAGACATTTAAACTTGTTTTAAGATAATTCTTCTTCTCTATACTTGTAATGATATGATCATGATGACATTAGAATGGATATAGATGATGATGAATGATGATAATGGATAATTGTTTTTAAAAAATGGAATGTGTTAGGACAGAGACATTTCTTTAAATTTAAAATAGATAAATAATTGTTTTAATAATAATTGTAGTGTCAGGATTATGATAATGATATGATGATGATATGATATATATGGATGATGATGAATTTTATGTGGACGTAGATTTAGCTTCAAGCATGATAATTCTTCTTCTCTAGACATTTAAACTTGTTTTAAGATAATTCTTCTTCTCTATACTTGTAATGATATGATCATGATGACATTAGAATGGATATAGATGATGATGATATGATGATAATGGATAATTGTTTTAAAAAATGGAATGTGTTAGGATAGAGACATTTCTTTAAATTTAAAATAGATAAATAATTGTTTTAATAATAATTGTAGTGTCAGGATTATGATAATGATATGATGATGATATGATATATATGGATGATGATGAATTTTATGTGGACGTAGATTTAGCTTCAAGCACGATAATTCTTCTTCTCTATACATTTAAACTTGAATGATTATAATGATTTAAAGATGGATATAGATGACATTAGAATGGATATTCTCTATATTGTAATGATATGATCATGATGATTTCTTTACATTATGAATGGATATATATATGATGATGATGATAAATATAATTCTTCTTCTCTATACTTGTATGATGATGATATTAAATGGATATGATGACAAAAATGGATATAGATGACATTAGAATGGATATACTTGTAATGATATGATCATGAATTGTTTTTAAAAAATGGAATGTGTTAGGACAGAGACATTTCTTTAAATTTAAAATAGATAAATAATTGTTTTAATAATAATTGTAGTGTCAGGATTATGATAATGATATGATGATGATATGATATATATGGATGATGATGAATTTTATGTGGACGTAGATTTAGCTTCTAGCACGATCGTGGATGATGAATTGTATAATGGATCGTGGATTATGAATTGTATAATATGGAAATATCTTCCTCTGTAAAATTCAATTGTGTCATTTTATCCCACAAAGTTTAAAAAATATATCAAAGCATTTTGCAAATATAAAAAATAAATTAAACATAATTGTAAGAAATCAAGAAAGATGATATGATAGGGTTTAACTTACCTCTAGTGTTTTAGATGGTTGTGAAATCATCACTGGTAATGTGCTAGATCTTTGTTTTAAGAAAACTCAACACGAGAAATGGATTAGTAGATAGATGGGTGAGTTTCCTGACATTGTCAGTCCCGAGAAGTACCAGCTTCCTCGGATGGATGTCAACCCACGTTTTCAAAAAAAAAAAAAAATTGTATTTAAATAAATGTAAATATATATACCTGTAACATCTTTAATGATAACAAGAGCTGAAAAAAATTTAAAGTGACAAACAATAAGATTAAGGTGAAGAAGATACCTATTTAAAGTTGAAACAATCCATTATCAATAGCTTCTTCAAACTCGATGTTCTCTTCTGTAGAGTGTGACGATGCGCCAATTCCACTCTCAACGTTGGGAATAGTTGTACTTGTAGTTGTATTATTCACACCTCTTCTTTCACAAAGGGAATTCCAATGCACAATTGCTCTGTCGAAAGGAAAGGTTTCCATGGAGTATCGAGATACATAACACCTCATGCAACTTTCCAGATTTTTATCCAACTTGTTTCTCAGTTTTGATTTTATAAATGATAATGCACTGAAAACCCTTTCATCCTCCACAGACCCCAAAATCATTGTTTGGCATAACTCATATAATCTGAAATATTCACTGATATCTTCTTGTAAGATAGAACTTTGATAGATTCCTCACCACAACCTTGTAATAGCACCACTTTCAAAAGGTTCATCTAAATTTTTATATTGGTTCCTCATTGTTGTTGCAAAATTTGTTGATTGAAATTTTAATAAATCAGCATTCAGTATACCTTTGATTTCCATACCCTTGAACTCTAAAGTCTTTGCAAAATGTTCCATTATTGTACCCATGGATTTATGGAAATGCTTTCTTACAAAGTCAGCACGACCACCTTCAGTATTCCAAAAATTAGGATTCATCACACCCATGGCTTCAAGAATTTTATCTTTGGAGAAACGTTCTCTAATTTCTGATGATAAGGATTCTAAAAAATTTTTAAGCTTTATTCTTGTTTCAACTATAACAGACTCAAAGAGATTACGTGTCACGGGAACATCTTCTCATTCCGATCCTGTAATATCTTGACGTTTTTACAAAATGTGCAGTGGTATGTCCCTCCCATTAACAATGATGCAGAGGTGATCGTGGATATTAAATCTCAAATAGTTACTTGGGATTTTAAAGATCTAATAAAGCTTTCCAATTCTCAAAAATAGTGTATCAAAACTATCTTGGGAACAATACAAGATATCAAGACTTTGACATACCATTTTTCTCATCCGTATAAAATCCACAATATAGATTAATCTCCCATGTGCATGCTTCATCAGTGTATTGATCTCCTGCAACATTGGAAGAATACCAACCAATGTAAGCAATGTCTCCAAATCAGTTAAACGGAACAACAAGTCCCTCGCCCTATCAACTTCATGATGATATTTGTGCATGAAACCAACCAACGAAGGATACTCCTCACGAACTCTGCATGCAGGTTCATACAAAGAGATCCATCTAGTCTCAACATCTTTCAAAGTTTTTTTCCATCTGTAATTCCAATTGCAAATTTTTGGAACTCAAGAAATCACTTTGGGCTGCTTTCCATATAGGCATGAAGTTCTCTTATAAGGTCTTCTAATTTAGCAACATTTTCATGGTTGCTTACCATTTTATACGCTAAATTCATTCTGTGAGCCATACAGTGAATTGGTAGCATATATGGGGCCACTGTTGTTTGTAATCTAACACACAACCCTGTTCGGTGACCCTGCATGATGATGCACCATCTGCTCCGACGCATACCAACTTCATAGCAATTTCATAATCAGTCATTCCAGCAATATCTTTCAAATGAGAAACAACTATTTTATGTAGGTTTTCGGCATTACAGTTTTCAACCATTTTCATAACACCCAACAGATGAGGTGTCCTTATATGATTTTCTAAAGTATAGATGTGGATACATACCCATGCAGTGTTGTCGACTTTGTCACTTCATCAATTGAAAGAGAGATAAACTTTGATTTTTTTACATTCTCTTTCAAATCTTCCTTCTCTATCATCGAAAGGCATTTTTCCATTTCCCATCCACTACTTTCAGACCAATGAGACTGAGGTACGTTCAACATTCCATTATATTGATACAAAACTTTGAAATCGAGGAAATCCAAATCGGTCTTCCTTTCTTTAGTATGTGAAATAAAGTAGAGAATTGTATGAGTTTTGCATGTAGATTTGTTTGATTCATCTTACCAATTTGCGATGTGATCGTTCCTCCCTTTTCCACGAGATGTCTACATTTTTTTTGCTCTACCTCATAATCCACTGCGTATCTAACATGCATGCATTCTTTTTCAGTTTTCCACCTATGTGTTTTGATTTTCTAGCCATCCACCCCATTACAATCAAATATTGTTTTCCACAATGTTTTTCTATAGTGTCCAACTTCATTTGCATTTTTTGTTGCTTTCCCAATTTCCACGTACATATTGTACATGTACATTCAGATGGGATCTCTTCAGAATTAGATGATTGTACAAGTTTGATAAATGGAAATTTAGCTTCCCAATCAAACTTGTATGACTTGCCAATGGTCCACATATTCTTGTTCATTTTCAATGTTTTACTTTTTTGAGTAGAATTTTGAGCAATATCACAATCACCTAGGTTTCCTCTTTCGTGAACCGGAATTTGAATTTGATTTTTGTGTTCCATTTTGCTGAGTATTTGTATGTGTGATATCTTGATGCACTTCTGGTTGCACCCCAACAGGAAGAATATCTTCAAGATCTGGCATATTATCATAGGTGTCATTTGTTTGATACTGTGCAGAATGCATGTCCACCTCAATAATACCTTCCACACAGTCAATATTTTGATTCTTTCTGGTGGCATCTATATGGTTGTTGGTATTTTCAATATCTGTATCAGCAGAGTTTCCAAAATACTTGAACAATGATTTCTGAGATTTCTTAGTTACTTTTAGGGTCTTCACATTCTTAGGACTAGCACCTTCCATTATTCTAAATAGAGTCCTGCGTCAACAAAAGAACCAAGTAGCGACTCAGCGAGTCAGAGTCAAAATTACTATCACGCGTCAACTATGGTAATCCTTGTCATCGCGTCAACAACTAACCCTTTGTCATGCGCAACAACGTGTCAACTATCCTATCGTCACACATCAACAAGGTGTCAACTATCTCTGTCACATGTCACCAAGGTGTCAATTATGGCTCACTGTTGTCATGTGCAAACTCTGTCTCTCGCGTGTCAACTACTTATCCATTCATCACAACTCGCTGTCAACACTCTCTCTGTCACGTCAACAAGGCATCACTTGTCTCTATCGTGCGTCAACTCTATTCCTCTCACGTCATCAACTACTTACCCCCTTGTCACGCGTCTGCAATATCTCCTTGTCACGCATGTCTACAATACCTCTTTGTCACGTGTCAACTATATCCCTATCGCGCATCAACAACTAACCCTAATAGGCTAACAACAATCTCTAGTGCTTAAGAGTATGCGAGTTCAAACTTCACGGTATTGGTAATTTGGTAAGCTACTTGTGGTAGTACCATAGTATACTACCCAGTGAATCACCTAGGTTTTTATAGGAGATGTTTTCAAATGAAGGTGAAGCCACCCCAAAAAATATATTTAGGGAAAATAGATTAGTGAATCTTCCTTTTTCTCCCCAAATCCTTGTAAAATATGGTGGCATTGATGAAAGGAGGGAATGAAAAGATATTTCCTACTAAGGGATTATCAAATTATTTATATTAGATTCCTTGCAATCTTCTTCCAAAGGTGTATCTTGGAAAAAATTGTACCCCCACCAAATTTGTTTAGACACAAAAGGCCAAAAGAAGATTTTTTAATTGATTCTTTCTCATCCTCTTATGAGGAACTTAGGATGGAATCTAAGAATAAGTATTTAAAGGAAACTAGGGTTACTAGGGTATGTAGAAGGCCTATAAGATTAGGTCCTCACGAGTTGGTTTGATGGAGAAAAATATAGAAAAAGGGGTAAGTAGAAAAGAGAAGAGGAGGTGAAGTTTTTCTAGTGGTCCACTACATATGAGAAGGGTAAAAGAAGATTTAGATGGATTGTGAGCAGGAGACAAGACATGGTTCGGATGATATGAAGTTTGGTCGAATGTGCTAGAGGGAGTGTAAAACCCATGATTATAAGGAAGTAATCTAAGGTTATGGAAGGCTGGAGAAAAGAAATAGAGACTTTTATTGCTTGTTTAGATATATAATTGGCCTCATTTAAGTCTGACCTAGGGAGGTAAAATATTGTCCATTTGACAATACTAGCATATATGGTTTCTACAGAAGTTAGAAAAGAGGTACCTATTGGTAATGTGGATGAGAACATAGCTATTAAATCTCCTAATTTATATCAGAAGATACATAGGAATCACCTATAGGTATTATTACTAGGAACACAAGTGAACAAGCACCCACTATATATCAAGACATAGAAACATATACAGAGTGGGAAAAAGCTATAGAAGAGGCACACAGAGCCAATAGAGTTGGGGAAATGATTGCACAAGTCCTCAAATCCTATCACAACAAGGAAACACTAATTGAGGGTATTGCATCACTTAACATGTTATTATGATTATATTTGTTAAGATGGAAACTAATTTTGTAAGGATGAAAGACAAGGTGGGTGAATTTAAGTTGATCATGGAAGAGTGTAAAAATGATATGCGGGGACTAGTAAATAATGCTTTGAGGAATTTGTATTAAATTTATTATCAAAAAAAGATAGAAGGGAAGAATAAATAAAGGTCTTAAAAACTAATCTACTTCATGCATGTAAGTTGGGAGCACAATTTTCTCGAGTTTAGATCTCCACCCGTGAGTACATTCTTTAATCCTCTAGGCAACTTGCTTCTTTACTGGGAAAGTATTTCACAGTTTTTTTTTCTTCTACCGAGGAAGAGAAAACCTTGTTTGTGAATCACATATTCACGATTGATCATATCTTTAAATATTTCTTAAAACCCTAACCTCTATGTTGTTTGAGGGATTTTGTATCCTACCTCCGTAATGAGATTAGAATCTTAGAAG
Organism: Taxus wallichiana var. yunnanensis; assembly: GCA_018340775.1. Lineage (NCBI taxonomy): Eukaryota > Viridiplantae > Streptophyta > Pinopsida > Cupressales > Taxaceae > Taxus > Taxus wallichiana. The sequence goes on along the minus strand of CM031244.1, from coordinate 425,078,656 downwards.
AAAGAAAAAAAATTCTAGGAAGGAGGAAACTGAGGTATTATGGTTCGGACTAAATTCCTAAAGCCAAAAAAGGAATTACCATAAGCTATGGATAAATGAGAAGATTAGAAGAAAGATGTGAAGAAATTAAGAGGGAAGTAAGGAAATCAACAAGAAAAAGAGTGTTATATTTAGGTGCCCAAGCTTATAATGGTTTTTAGCTAGGTGGCATCTCCTCCCAAAGTGATATTAAGAAAATAAGAATTAATGTCTCTTTATAATGTATAGGGGGCTAGAATACGAGTATCATTTTATATCCAAGTAATGAATATAACAAGGGTTGGCTAACTAGGCATAAAATTCCAACTACCTTTTTAATGGTTACCCTCATACATTATTTGGGAGGAATTGTTATAAACATAGAAGAACAATCTATGATCTAGCTGGAGTTTGAAGAAGCTCGTGGATATTATGTCAAAATTGACAAACCACCCACACTCCCCTTAGATATTTATACCTTTTGTGCTCAATCAACCATGAGCTAAAGGGGTGGTTGATTCAAATGATACTAGGGAGGATTATTACAAAAGAATAATTAATAACTTCATGCTTAGACATGTTATTTTTTTGCCTTTTTATTATTATTTTTGGTTGTTACTGAAGACCGCTAAGATTTTGATTGCATAGCTACAAAAGGTTAATTACTAGTTTATTTGATAGTGTTTCTATTTTTTATTTTAGAGATAATAACTATCTAGCCTACTTTTTCATCAACATGCACCTATGTAAGAACTTTTTCAATGTTATAAAATGGGTAAGGGACCCAATAACCCTTTTTTATAGATAAAAATAGTACTATTTTTCATATTTTGAAGGGAAATATTGAGAAATCAACGTCCCTCAATATATGTTAGATGAAATGAATCTCTCCGCGAACCCTAATCATATCTCCTCTCCACGAATATTTTCTTATCTCCTGCTTCCAATGGTGATCCTTCATTTGTTGGTGGTGGCTTGGGTCCTCGGGCCGCACGGGATTCTCGTGTCCCTGGTTGGCATTGGTGGTCTCTCAAATGGTAGTGGTGGGACTATGTACCCTTCGGATGTTCCGGATGGGAAGGTGGGTGTGGATACATTTTGCTTGCATGTCACCTTTGTGAAACACTCCTTGAATGTTGCAGCTTATGCTACTTTTTCTTCTAAACCTCTCTCTATTGCCAAATCCTCTCCCTTTGTTTCCTTTGAGGATTCGGTGTTAGAGGTGAAGATTTTTCTCCACCAATGGGTTTATCTGTTGCTTCAATGGCCTCTCGGTATATAGACCGTCACTTCTTCACTCATGGATTTCTTTGAACTGGTGTCCTCTCTTATGAGGTATGGTAGACATTTACCCCTATGCAAGGGGGTTTTTACTGTGGATTTTTTTTTGTTGAAGATATGGATTCTATCCTATCCAAGCTTTGCGAACTAAAAAATCACCACTTACTGATGAAACTATGGTTTCTGACCTTCAATCCTCTCACTGTATTGCATGCATCGTCAACCATGTATGGGTTTGTTTACCTCATATCCCGTTACATTTTTAGAGGGAGGATTATTTAATTGCTGTTGGAAATGATTTGGTAAGTTTTTATCCATTTATTCCGAATGGAACTCTACACTCACACTACCTATGCTCGAATCTTAGTGGATCTGGATACCTCTCTTGATCTACCTGCTTCTATTGATCTCAAAGTTTTGGCTAGGATTTGGTCAAAACATCTTGACTATGAAGGCTTTCCCTTCAGATGCAAGAAATGTTTTTCCCTAGGGCATCTTGCTTTAGAATACTAGAAAGTAAAACAAAATTTAAAGGAAAAAGTTTCTTGGTGGAAGGATTCCCAACCCACTTGTTGGTTATTGGGGATGAACCATATTCCTCTTAAGAATATTTAGCGGAGGTTCATGAAGATCAAGATTTTGATGATAAGAATATTCAGCCACTCGGTTGAGACTCACCCCCGTGGCGGAGTTGGTTGGGTCGGGTATGGTGGATCGGTGTTAATGCTTCCTTCAGAGTAGATTCTGATTGTTCTAAAAACAAATTCTTGATGGAGGAGTCAAATGTTGGAAATATGGAATCCTCTGATATTTGGCTTCCAACACATCCAAATGAAAATGTGGATCCTAATAGGAGTGATGGTTGGAAAATCATTAATAGAAAAAAGAAAGGAATTTCTCTCCCTAAAATGAGATTATGATCCCATGTTCGGGATCCTCTAGTGTAATCTGTTTGTTTCCACAAACATGGGTGCTATTACCTTTCTATTTACTCTCTTCTTGTTTCTTGTTCTTCTCATTTATGCCTTTGTGGCATTTGTCCTTTGCTACATGTAGGCTTCTTTCTTGTCATGCTTCATTGCTTTATTCTGGCTAAAGGGATTTTTGTATAAGGATGTGAGTCATTTCAAAACCCCCACTTTTATCCTTTTCCAAAAAATATATGTTTGAAAAACATATATGACCATCAAATCTAAATCCTAGTTGCAAAGTTATGGAGAAAACCTCCTTGATAACTAATATAATTGCATGTGAATTAATGCACAAATATATAACATCTTTGTTATCGATAGAAAAGGATTATTGGGTCCATTACGCAATTATATATATATATGAAACAAGTTCTTACATAGTTGTGTATAAACATAACATACTTTATGGCATTGTGGGGGTATGAAAAGTGTTCTATAAAAAGAGTAGAAAGGTTAGTCTTCCGTGGCTTTGCAGGAGTTAGTGTTTCGCAAAGGTTAAAAACTCGGTGTTCAGGGAGGTTAAAATATTAGCCTTCCATGGGAATGGGAGAATCATAGTGTTTCATGGATCTCGAGATAACATAGTGTTTCATGATTTTTCTAAATCTGCACAACAAAAATGTCATAAAGACAAAATCAGGGAAAAATAAAGTCTACAATACAAACAGTCATCCACATGTAACAAGGTAAATTGAAAAAGCTATGTAACACAAAATAAATATAAGGTAAATTGAAAAAGACACAAAACAACGTTAGACTTTGAGAAATGTAATGCATTTTATAGGACATAAACAAAAGGTCACGGGTAGTCAAAGGAGTTTTGGAGTAAACAATTTTTCGCAGATCAAGGCAAAATTCAGGAAGAAACCCATGTAAGGAAGGAACAATGAATACATACGACAAACAAAACATGAAACTATGTAACAAAGAGGTTATGTGAAAGATTCAGAACCCATGGAATAAAGGCAACATTTATGTGTAAAACTCCGTGAAACAAAGGATTTTTCATGTTTTTGTCAAGATTCTTCAAAATGCCATATCTTTTGATCTAGCTCTCTTTGACATGAGACTAATCTCATTGGAAGCATTTTTAGAGGGATTCACTAAAAGATCAATTTTGAGGAGAATGATGGAGATACTTGGGATATTTTAATGACATATTTTTGGGTCATTTTCTTAATGGAATGATTCTTAATTCAATTACAAATGCTTTTGTTTGATTCCTTTTGTCTCATGATGCTTCTTGATGGTATATTATCCTCATGATCCCCAAAAAGTGAAGAGAATGGTTTACATGGTCTACGAACAAGAAATGATTTGTTATCGTAGTTCAATGTATGATTATGGTACAAATGGACATTTTACAGCTCACTCTTCATCTACCTCCACAAATTTTTTGGACATCCATTGATCTAAGTTATAGCTTATCCACATAGAAAATATCTAGAGGGTTTTCTTGCAAACCAAGGCACCCCATGGGTGTGAATCATCATGAGTTTGGGGAATTACCTTCTAGGCTAGTTATGGGGTAATTTGGAAGGGTCAAGAAGGTTAAAGATCTCTCACAACATCTTCATATCCCTTCTCATCTCGTTTCCTTTTATAAATGTAATGAGTTTCATAACTGAAACTATCCTCTCCTAAATGTAAAGAAACTCTACCCGATTGGTTTTTGAGTGTTCTGAGTCTATGTAGACCTTTGTATTTAAACTATGTAATGCATTCACTACCTTCTCAATGAATGTGAGATATTGTGTATTCCTCAAGTAATAATATCTAGTTCATTGTGATTATTATCTATCATTTGGCCTATGTTATTACATCTTACCTTTCTATGCTTTTATTGTATGATGTGTATGAATTATATTTACATAATTATCATCCATTATTTTAGTAGTATAGAGATTAAAGGATGATACAATGCAATGTGGATTGTGGCTCATATTTACCCCTTTGTCACCATGTTCATCCTTTTTCCTTGATCTCAAGGAGAGTGGCCCCTTCATACTCTGGTGTATCACCATTCTTTTCAAATTTCAGCACTCTTTCTCCTTCAACTTTGTAGATTCTTTTAGTTAGTTTAGAGTAGTGGTTAATTTGGAGCTTTTAGGAAAGGATTCAACCTTATTTTGGAGGTTTATCTCAAGGGTTAAGGTCCCACACCTTAGAGATAATCCCATTGTTGTTGCAGAGATCTTTAGACACTTGAATAGTTTCCTAAATCAGAAGGGTGCACATGAATCACTACCAATTGTTTTTTGGCACAACCAGTGGGACATTTTTTTACATCTTGTGAGGTTCCTCAGTATTCTCTTGGATGTTCTTGTAAAATGCAAATAATTTTTTGTGTTTTCTTAGCTCTTTTGGTTTCTAAACCTATTTTGTTAAACACCACACCCAACGACAATGATGTATCTCTTTTGAAATTACAATTCCTCAAAGCTTATGAGAAGAATCAACATAAGAGTTAGTGCTACTAAACAACATTTTAACCCTTGTATTTGTCTCCCAAAATCATAGGAGCAGGTCTCTACAAATATATGGGAAAACCCCTAAGTCTAAGAGATTCCTCTCCACTCCCCACCTAGTGTTCATTCAAAAATCCTACAAAGCAACCTTCAGCCCTTAAATACCATGGCTCATCTAAGAAATCATGTTTTTCAACCTTTAATGTTGGTATTCCACTAGCTTTAAATGTGTGGAATGACCTCCCAGGTGTTGCCCTCAAAATCCTTCCCTATTTCATTACTAAGAAACATGCTAATCCTACTGATCACCTTAGGGACATCATCCACTTGTGTTCAGTTCACCACATAACTCAAGTAGATGTTGTAATGAGACTCTTGGAAGCTTCCTTGAAAGGAAAAGTCCTGACATGGTATGGGATCCTTCCTCCCAATTCTATTCACACATGGGATGAATTTGGAGAATGTTTGGTGAGACAATTTTCGACAAGAGTGATCACATGTCACTTATGCAAGAATTGACATTTAAGAGGAAATCCACCGAGTATCTTTCCAATTTTAACTACTGATTCCGAAGTCTTGGGATAGAATCCTTCTTTTGGTTAATTCATTATTCACATTTAGCTTTCTTGTACTATGTCAGGTCTCTAGAATTTGATATTATTGTTATGATTCAATCTATGTGAGGTGTAGACCTTCCTACTACATTTGATATTGCAATCTTAGCTGAGAAAAATTTGATCCAAGTTGGTAAACTAGCTCCAAGGCCCTCATGCCATTATTCCCGAGTTAACACCAACTCCTACAATCTAGCCCTAACCTATTGTTGCACAACCATTGGAAGCCATTCCCAAGATACTTCACTAATGGTTTGGAGGATTTGCAAAGAAAATATGGTCTACTAGAAAATGAAGTGACCAAATTGAAATGGAAATAAGCCTTGCAAACTTAAAGACCTTGGAAACTATATATCCCAACCTATCAACCCGCTAGATCACAATCTCAAAATCAAATCAACCCTATAAGCTTGATGAACCAAACATACCCAAATCCTACTAATCCTAATAGGGAATTGTTCCTGTGTAAAATAAATGGCTGAGGATCTAAGATGGTGTTATCCTTGCTCCCAACTCCATGATTCTAACATTTTCCCTCATGGAGTAGTGACAAAAGCCTTAACAATTCAGAATTCTTATATGCAACACAATCAAATGAATGATCCACCATCACCTTATACTTTAGTAGCTAGTAAGAGTTTGGTCTATTGGTAGGAGAAAGATTTATATTCCACCAATCAAGTTGAGGGACTTCAACAACCACAAGTGAGATATGATTATAACATAAGATCAAAGAAAAGACTCTTGGAGATAGAGTTTCATGCATCTAGAGACCAGGTCAAAATTGTTTCAAGAGGAGAAAGCTCAAAACTAGTAGAGATTTCACCTCACCTACCTGAGGTAAACAAGGTGTCTGCAGTTCTACATCAACCTATCATTGAGAAACCAAAGAAAGTTATTGATGCTCACAATTCACAAAGATTTACAACAACACCCCTTGATATTGTTGAGAAAATGAAGAGAATAAATATTCATGTCTCCCTATGGGATGTTTTGACAATTCCAGGGTAGATGGATCTACTTGTAAGAAGGATTAAGGAAATTCAATCTTCTTCCCAAAACTCAAAAGGAGGTAATCCCAACCCTAGTCAATTTATATCAGTCTAATGTTAGTAAGGCAAGTTGTGCTCCTAAACCCCCTCCATTTTACATATCATTGATTATTGGGAAATATCTGGTCCATAATTGTATGATTGATTTTGGGGCTAGTAGCACAGTCATGCCCAAGCAAGTTGTTGATACACTTGGTTTAAATTATACCCATGTTAAAAAAGGTGTTGTCTAACTAGATGGTACTGCTGTGAAAATTGTGGGTGTCATAAAAAACTTAATCTAACCCTACATGCTTTCCCCAATATCATTATCCCTCAAGATATTTCAATTATAGACCTTCCCCTTGTCTTTGCCTTGTGTTTTTCTAAAGATTTTATTGCTAAGATAGAGGGATATCTATCATCTGATTGGTCTCACATGTGCCTTAAGACCAAATATGGCACTAGATTAACAATAAAAATTGAACCAATTGCCCAATTCTATGTGGAGGCATATGATCCAAGCCTATTGAGATGATTTGTGCCATGACCTCTGAAATTGAAGGAGTTGAAGTTGACCCTAAACCTTTGGAAGTGAGAGCTAAAGTGTCTGATGAACAAATGGATGAATGGGATAAGGAAATAAAAGAAATATGTTCTAATCCCTATGAATCTTTTGAGGAGACTGTACTAGGCACATATTTTTTAATGGATGAGGACAATTTGATCCCTAGTTTGTTGAAATCAGAGAATGACTTTGATGAAATATAGAAGACATTTTTTTATGGTTCAAAGTGTAAATTTGGAGCTAGAGCAGGTGTTGTTTTATCTTCTCCCAAGGAAGAGAAGTTACTATTTTCCTATAGACTACAATTCAGCTGTAACAACAATGTTTCCAAACATGAAGCCCTGATTCATTAGATAATCATTGTTAAAATTTCTAGAAACAAAATCACGCACTTGGGTACATTTCTAGGTATTAAAAGCATACTTGCATTCATATGATTCCTAAGTGAGCAAACTAGTAATTGACAACTATCTTTTGCCTCTTGTTTGTGTTTCTTTCTTTCTCTCTGGTCTTACACACCCTATAACCCAATATGAACTTTATTTCTTTATCTTTCACGACTCTATACACCGGTGCCCACCAAGATGCCAACACCCAAGCACCCTTATTCCCTCTAGGTGCCCCGACCTCTTTCTATCTTACTCACTCTTTTTTGGTCTCTTTTATCTTTTAGGCATCTTATTTTCTTATGGGTCAACATTTTAGCTGTCAATTATGAAATTCAACCAAGGGAATAATATAAATACAAATCTATGTGACCTAAATAAGGAACCAAGCCCTAAGCATCTTGATGAAATTCTTAGCTTAGCTACCCATCTAATTATGGTTTACCTTAAGAACTCATAGTCCTATTAGGTAAATTCTTATATGAATATGGAAAAATCATGTTGAACTTGTGTATAGAGATCATAAGTTCTCATAGATAATGGTGCTTAGGATTTATATTCAAGAGCCTAACTCTCTTTTACACTCGATATACCCTTCCACATGTATTCATGAAATGTTTTTCCCTTTTGAAAAGGATCCATAATACTATCTACCTTTTGTAAAGACCAAGAACATCTACAGAGAGATCACATACTATGTTCATGCAATGCATACATGTAACTTATTTTCATGATATGAGAGATATTGTCAGTCCTTTTGTCAAAAGTTACACTCCTATATTGATTCATCTCAAGTTTGTAGACATTCCCTCCTTCATGTGTAAGATTGATCATCATGTCCGAAAACCACCTTAATGAATACCTAACCATTTACCTACATTTAATCATCTCTTCATACATTATTTCTTAAATGCCTTCATCATTCAATCTATCTCAATGTACATGTAAGAACTAGTATGTATCATTGAGACTGTTATATACTTGGTTACTTCTTTAAACTTTGTTTTAACCTTTTATGAATGCACTCAAAATTTTAAAAGGGATTACTATCATATTTTCTACATGTAGATGATGAATTCATCATGTTCAAACATTGAGAGAACCATCCTCTTGACTATTTCTTCATGATCCCTATTTTAGGAGCCTTCTTATTGTAGTAAGTCTTTGATTCAATTCTTGGCTCATGGTCTTTAACTTGGACTATGAAAGTGGAATCATCTAGCTCAAGAACCTCCTATTGTACCTTAGAACATATAAGAAATTGAATTTATGACTTATTTTGATAGGTATTTGGTAAAAACACAGAGTATGACAAATCCATGGAGGTCTAGATTGGAAATGGTTGATTGTGGTCATTCTAAAAGATGGATTATAATCATGAAAACCCTCATAATAATTTTTAATATCCTTTGAAACATTGGTTTTATCAATTACAATTCTTAGAGCATTCAAAATACATCAAATTTGCATCAATTACCCTTGCTCATTCACTTGTCAACAATTCTCAAAACGTAAAGTTCTCACATCGATAACTTACATCACACTTGTTGGTTTGACTGAGATTTTATATAATCCTTGTGCTTAGGCAGAAATTCCATCAAAATTTCAGTTTATTTCATTGGATAAAACAAAATCTAGAGGAAGCCATGGTTCAGGACCGTGAACAAAGAAATAACTATAAAAACCTCCAAGAAGAGTTTCAAGAGTTGAATTAGATTGTGTTTGGTTTACAGTTATCTCCTCTTCATGTTTGAATTGATAGTCATAGATTTTTTTATCATTTGCTTCACCGTAGGGTTTTAACCCCACTATCATTTCTAACCCTTATATGCACAGTCCCATTTAAAACATGCCAAACAATCCTTTTTGCTCCTAATCATGCATCATACATTGTAAATCATTGAAAATACAAACTATGAAGGAGAAATTGGGGCATACCTGTGCTCGAGAGGTTTCATGATCCACTTCATTCTTATCAAAACTTCCGTATATCATTGTTACAATGCAATTCTCACTCTAGACTCCAACTTTTACCTCCTTCATGTTAATTATCTATTACTCTATCTCTGCCTTGATAAATTTGACTATCTTCTTCCTTGAATTTGTCTTGACTTAGCTGTAGTAATCTTATCCTAGTCTAACTCCTAATTTTGGTGAGATTTCTCAACCATACATGCACAATTCAAGGAGTTTTTTTGCTAATTTTGACCTTTGACAACTCCAAGTTGATCTACACAATATCCTAGGAAATCTTAATTCTCCTCCTACGTAGTTATGAAGATAAGACAACTCATATTTACCTATACTAACTAACATTAGCCTTTTACTCTTACACAAGAGTTCGACATCACAATTTCAAATGTTTCAAACTTGAAACTTGGAGGGAAACTTGACAACACCTTGAACATGATGTTCATGCCATGAAAGGCTCATTCAAACTTCTTTTTCTATTCAAGCATCATGAAGATACTCCTACATCATGCATCTATTATCATCACCTAAGGTTGCATCCAAAGGCATCTAATAACATCAAAGGAATTCATCGAGCATCCATTCAAGGGACAAGGGACTACATTTTTGCATACACGCATAGGAGGGAAGTTCATTTTTCCATCCACACATCTATTTACATTGGTACATCTAACTATCTCCTACTATCACGTGCACTTGCACAAGGGATTCCTAGGGCACGATTATATCACACACTCACAAGAACTACATGGAGTTTGAGATGTAGTGCAACACTTGGTCATAAGTTCACTCAGTCAAGTGACCGTTGGGGTCAGTATGAATCCCCATATTACATATTTTATTTTTGGGATTTGATATAGTTTGAAGGTTTTGCAAGTCATATTCTCTTTACAGGTTACAGGAGAATTTTTCAATCATAGTACAACACATAGGTGACCAACAACGAACACCTTACGACACTAGAAGAACCAAATCATGAGATTTTGTGTAGTCATAGGCACCCAAAAAGGTCTCTAGTGCCTAAGCACCCTTGCCCCAGTCTAGACACCCTAGTCTAGGCTCATTTGATTGTTATAGAATTTATAGAGTGCGATTACGATAGTCTATCTTTTCTATTTGTTTGTTTTTCCAATCTGCATAGTCCCAAATCAAGTGCAAATCAACTAAGTCATTATTTTCCTCTCTTACACTTAGGGTTTTATAATTTACTTGCTTATTGCTTGTGTCATATACATTCCAATAGTTTCTTAGCATTTATTTATCACACGCAGCTTCTGTAATTAGGGTTTGATAATAAATCTATTTTTATTAAATCATTTGGTCAACCCGTCTCATGGTCATACACTTGGATCCTCATTTTCTTCTCTCATGGCTCATAAAACTCCTCAAGTATCCTTGCATCAATTTCTTCAACCGCACCCACGTTGCAAATATCCTCTCTAAAAACCCTAGACACTATGTATCTCCTCATGCAGGTACACCACCCACTCAAATAAGTGCCATGTTCGATCATTTATCTCGATGAATCTATCGGTGTTAATCCTCCATCCAATCAACCCATCTTAGAGTCCATTCAAGATACACTCTTTGTTTCAAGATTAAATTTAGGTTATGGAATCCACGATTACATCTCTTACAGATGGAATCCAAGATCTCAAGGATGTTTCTCAAGCCCATGTTTGTTCTTCTTCTACATCTTATTCCACTTCTATGTCTTCTACATGTGCTCATGTCAGTAAACCTCAAGTCTTACCATTACCAATACCTCTCAAGTTTGATCTCAATGCTAAGAAACATGATATTCTTCCCAAGATCCTTACTCACCAATTGATAAATTTTCTATCTACTCATTTTTATCCTCCTTATCGGCTTACAAAATACCAAGGTCACCCATATTGCAATTATCATCGAATTAATGGACATAATGACAATGATTGTTATGCTCTTAAATGAAAAATTGGCCACCTTAAGCATTATGGTCTCATTTCATTTGCTACACAAAATTCTCGCTACATGCTCATCTCCAATTGCTAAATCCCACTGGGTTCCTAAATCTGATCCATCTATGTCTAGTGAGCATCATTCCATAATTACTAATGTTCCTACTCTAGTAAGTCAAGATCCACCTGTTCAACCCATTCCAACTAAGTAAACTCCTGTAAAAATCAGTCCAACCCCTCTTCCTCTCAATTCTTCTACCACATTACCACCTCCAACTAAGCAACCTCCTCTAAAAATTAGTCAAACCCCTCCTCCTCTCAAGTATTCTACAACATTATCAATCCCACATAAGCTACCACCATTCAATATCCCTCCCCATCGTACTATGATTTCGTTTCCAATTCATTTTGTCAAACAAATTATTCCTTATATTGATGGCCAAGAAACATTTCAAGCTTCGCCACCATGACATGGTCCTTCTCACATCGCTGCATAGATATCCACCCGTCACATACTTGGGTGGCATCATAGTTTCTCCTCCCTTTCATAACTATAAAATGTCTCTATCATCTCATGTACTTGACGCTCCGTGCTTAATGTCTAATATTTCCTAAGCATCAATACAAACCCTTTGATACATACCTTGTATCGTCATTACCCTATGACACACTCTTGTGCTAAGGTTCACACTTGACTATTAAGGGCATACTACATACATGAACCTCACACACTACACATTGCACACTCCATGCTTCATGGTACATATTTCTAGCATGTTCTTCTCACACATCCTACTATCCTATTCTACAATCTATGTTATGTGCTTCATGATCTATATTTCTAGCATCTCTTTCAAACCATTTCTTGGTGACACACTCTTGTTCTTTGGTTCATTCTTAATTGTTAAGGGATATTTTATAAATGAACCTCATCTCATACTCATCCACATCCATTCAGGGGCACGCTTCTCCTATCACATTCACTTTACATACCATTCCATCTCACTTATTCACATCATATTGCATATCTTGGTTGCATTTATTCTTGTTTTCTTATACTTATATGTACACTTTGTTTCACATGCTAGACGAATACTTAGTATGTCAATATATTTTCTATATACACATGCACGTTCACTTGTTCTCTAGTTGTGAATGCAGACTTTCTATAGATATTTACACGTAACAATGATGTTTGGCATTGTACCTCTTACCAATCCCACCGAGGCTCCTGGGGGCATCTACATTTCTACTCTTACACATCACATGTGCTATTGTTTCATTTAATACTAATTCTTATTCTTCATAGCATACTACTTGTTCCACTTTGATACATACATGATTTGACATACTCTTTATCTTTCTAACATGTTAACAGGTGCTTCATGTGCAACATTTGCTTTGCAAGACTATTTTCCACCATGTTTGTTTGTTACATTTTGCTTTCCATTATATGTCATTGTTTGCGGGCTTTTCCCTATGTCTTGCTTGATCATTTCTTGTATGCTTTTGGCTGCTTCGACCCTGATTGTCTTGCGACATTATGAGTGATGTCCCATGTTTGAAACCCACTTTTCACGGTCTAATTTTTATGCACACTTGCTTATTACACTATTTTTCTATGACATGTTTTCCACTTTTTCTACTAACACATGTTTCTAGCCATATTGTTTGCATGTACCTTGGTTTCTACCATGCACATTCCCTCCCCCTGCAAGGTTACAGTTTCATATCAACATCAAGTCCTCTCCTTTGGGCTGCATTCTCCTAGTGATGTCACATGCACCCCAAATGAGGGGGCATACATTGGGTGAATCAGTCACCCCATATAACAAATCAAAGTTTCAAGACATGCCCGCATAGTTCTACTGATTAAAGAAATGGCCCAGAACCGACTTGGTCTTGATTCAACATAGAAACCAAGGCCTGAGACATGCACACACTAACACCGGGCACTCCTAACATTTCCCGGTGTCTATGACCGAGGCGATTCATGAAAATTTTCTCATATCAACACACCTCATAGTAGTTCATAGAAAGTTTCACATGATCATGTGCTAGCCTCACAATATAGAATGCATGCAATCTCCTACGATCTATTTCAATTGGAACAATATGGAACAACATGGAAAACTACATAACTAAACACGGATCACACCATCTGCAATGGTGTATAATTTGACCGAGACATGCCACGACACTCAAGAAGAGTTGAGTATGTAGAGAGAAGGGTTAGCAATGTTCGGGTCACCCAAAGCATGTAGACAAGTCATGTCGAGCATAAAAGGAAAGGTTAGAGCCCAAAAAAGGGGGTTCAAGTATTAAAAATCTTGGTTATACAAAGGGGCTTAGCTATAGATATAGGCATTTAATTTCTTATTTTAGGTTTTCAATTTAAATTTTAATATCTAATACTATTCCTTATTAGAAATTGTATTTGGATAGTATCTTTGTAGGATTATAGTCTTAGGTTACAAATCCAAAAATGGATTTTCGATAATGTAGGTGCTTCAAGACACACAAAAATGATTAAGAGACATACAATTAAAAAATTATTTCAATGCGGTTTTTGTGTTTGAGTTGTAGTATTTTTCATTTTTTCTTGCACTTGGATATAGTGGTTTCAATTTATGTATTGATTTACAAGTTCCATGCAAACTATGGTAAACCAAATTACCCATAAAAACTTACACACACACACCTTAGAATAGCTTCGACGCCATGTCAAGATAGGTGGGGTCAAGTAATAAACATTAGTTTAAAAAAATAAAAAATAATTTCTACCAGATTATAAAAGTATGTGTACAAATATCTTTGAGAGAAATTAATACCAAATTTATGAACATTAAAACGTAAAAACATATTTAACACAACATTAAAGTGGGGAAAACCCGAGGGTAAAAACCCCACCGTAATAACACACATTCTTTTATATTAATTGAGAAAGTTACACGCTTCCCAAGACATACAATAAATATTCACTTCTTTAATTTACCATTCAAGACTCGAGTCTCACACTAATCTAGTAAAATGCTTTAATAATTATTTCACGTGATCATTCCTAATCTTATAAGAAATCACCCTATTATATAGGGTGAGTGATTTGGTTGCATATATTAGTTGGGCTCTTCAATTAATTCAAATGATTGAATTAATTAATTCTTCCACACTAAGGTGGAATGGACCCGAATATATAAGTTATATTAATAACTTATACTATGGATGTATATAAGTGGTGGCATAACAGGCACATCGTTAGAATAGGATTTTCAAATTCATGCAATATGTGGTAGCTTTAGAAGTTTTTATATTTGATAATTTTGTGGTTAAGTTTGTGTAGGAGTAGAGAGATGAATCAATTAACCAATAAAGATGCAAGCAAATGATCAACTTTGCTGAAGCGAGAAATAAATTTGAAGGAGCTGAATGAATTGAATAAGCTTATGAACATTATGCGAAGGTAAGAAAAATTAAAGAGGAAAAAAAAGAACAAAATAATTTTAAAATGTGATGTATTACCAACTCAAATATTTTATATGGATAAACCATTAAACAAATAATATTTCATGGCAAGTGAAATGAAAAGGAAAATTAGAGGATCAAAAGCAAATCCCAACAAATAAACACATTTAAGGTGGTGGATCAATTCATAAATAACCAAAAAAATAGACACATCACATGAGAAAAAGATATAAAGAGGGGGCATATGGTAAAGTAAAAACATTGTATCAATTGAGAAGCCAAAACATAAGGTAAAATTGAGTCCGAACTATAATTTCATGAGATTTATATCGTCATAACCAAATTGTGGGAAAATCATAGAGAAAATCAAAAATGACAGATCCCTTCACACCCAATCGACCCCAAAGTTTAGGGCATGACGGAATAGTAGGGAATACTTTCTTGATCATAAGTGATGTAAATAAAAGATATGGGTACTAACGTGATCCTTTAACCAAAAAAATGGAGTGGTTTTCCCACCACAAGCTCAAGCGAGGGCCAAACAATTTTGGGGAGCAGAGAGAGACCTACATTGAATAATGAGGCAATAGGAGGAAACCTAGTAATTAAAGACCTGTTGTGAGGAATCAAAATGGAGAGGTTATTAAAACAACCGTACTTAGGATATCACCCGAGCTGATGCGGATAATAATGAGTCACTACAACAATGGTGTGATCTAGTTCATTGAATAATATGTGGTTCCCATCAAATCCCCACATTATCTTGAGCAACTAGGCTTCCTAACAAGGGAAGATCTATGTTGGCTTAGAAAATGACTATGTATCCGGCCCAATAAACCACAACGTCCACATATGAGTTGCTATGGAAAGGAAAGGGGTCCCTTTGGGAGAAATTACAAACCAATCAACTAGAGTTTTCAACGAAACAATGTCAAAAATATTTTGGAAAGTAATGCTGGGAAAACAAACAAGTATCACTTGGCATCGTGGATAGTGACTCAAATGTGGGAACAAGATGAAGACTATAATTTGCCTAAAATATTAGTTGAAGAAGTAAAAATAAATGAGAAAAATATGATTTAATATGTCGATAAAAAATTCATGTACCAATGGCTAGTGATTATGTTATGTTTTATGCATTAGAGATCCCCATAGGGTATCATTGAAGTGGATGATGCATACTACATGCATGAGAGATTTGTGGAGTACATCGCAACAAATCCATATATAACACAAAATGATAATTATAAGATGGGACTATGGCTATGAAAAATTAGGGAGACACCGAGTAAAAATGCATGGATTCGAAAATAAGTGCACACTTACACAACACCCTAGGTTAAGTTGACATTATTGCATGATGGGGTCACACTTTTCTCGAAGATGATAAAAATAAGCAACCTAAGAAATTTACATTCTTCATCGACATAGATATAGCCACAATAGAGTTGATTAGGTAACACAAGATGATTCCAATTCATGTCTAACCACTACGCTTTGAAAGGCTAACACAATCAACAACGGGAGGGTTGCATGACCCACATCGGTTCCACATGTAACAAATGAAGTGGAACCCACAACACAGGGGTAGGAACAAGTAAAAATCTAAAAGGGAAGGACATGGAAAAGAAAAGAGCATTGCACATACTGAGTAAGTGACCTCTAGGGGAAAAAGATCCCAAATTACCCAACTTGTTTGTAAACCTATATTTTTCCAAGTTACAATTGAGCATAAACAAATTGCTTACTATTTTTCTAGAAGATACGGGGATTAAAATATACCTACTCGAGGAGAGTGAGTGGTATAAATTGAAATACATAAAGAGAGCACAAACACCGACCCATAAACTTAAGGATGAAGAAATGATCCAAGTACCACTCATTTTGCACTCTCTCTCTCTTGATCAAAGTAGAAAGAAAAAGTAACAACAATCAACTGAAATCAACATTTCAAATGGATTAAAATAAGAAAGGGTGGACATAAAAATAGAGCCACATTTATGAATAGTCTACCTTGATGGCATTGAGGAAGACATACTAGTCGCTATGCATAACCGAAGAAGATTGAATAGATTTTAAAGCATAGAGAAAGAAGTAAGTCCATTAAGATAAGTGAATAGAGCATGACTCAAAGAAGATTTAAATATTCTAGGTTTGTGAGTCAATACCATAATAAGTGTGTCCTTGACCACATAAACCATCCTTTTCTAACAAGAAATAACCCCTAAGGAAAATAAGGTCGCACATGAAAGAGAGGTTCGTGCACAAAAGAGAGAAAATATCAAAAACTATAGCATTGTGAAGACAACATTACCCAAGATTGTGGTGTGCTCAAGAAACATGCATGAAGTGAAGCACGCAAAATTATAAGCTGTAATGAATAGTGCACAAACACCTCTAATACAATAAGTTCAAACCGCATGATCTCTAGAAGAAGATAAACATAAGAAAGAGGAATAGATAAAAAAATCGGGGTGCGCGAGAAATAAGAACAATACAAACGGAAAGAGGAGGAAGCCTCCAAGGAATATATTAAGAAGGCATAGGAAGATATGTGCATTGTGAAGGAAGATGAAGAGGAACACATGTGACAAATACAAGTGGAAACCAACAAAAAAACAAGGAAAAATAAGAGTAAAGCAAGATAGGGAGGAGCAAAGCACAAATAAGAGGAAGTAGAGCTACAAAAGAGCATAATCGTGTAAGGCAAACTCAAAAAATCTAGAAAGAAAATCAATATAAAGAATAACAAAAGGAAGAAGAGGAAGAAAAGAGCAAAAGGAAGAAGCAAAATAGCAAGAAGAAGTAGAAAAAGAGAAAGTAGCAAACAGAGTATACAAAGAAGGATCAACAAGAAAAAGAGGAGCAAGACAAGAAAGTCGTAGAGGAGAAATAAACTATTAAAGCCAAAGAAAAAACAAAAGAGTAGGCTCAGATTGTGAAAGAACAAACAACCCCTCGGTCAAAGGCTATGGTAGAACAAAATAGAAAGGAAGCACAAAATTTTCATCCAAAAGATAGTGTGCGAAGGAAAGAAAAACCAAAGGACAACATCATTGAGGTAGTAAAATATAGCTTAGAGATGATTACCATAGAAAAAGTTGTAGCGGGGGGATACCTAGACATTAACAAGAAAACATAAGTTTGTCCTTCCCTCCTCCCATATGTATATAATAGTGTCACAAATTACTTAAACAAGTGTGTAAATGACAACCTCACAAGCCATTATCAACATTGTTAAGGTAGATATTGAGAAGTTTCTATTACGGACATAAATTGAGGGAGTGCATGTGTTTCAAGAAAATATTGGTACAATAGTAATGCAACTATCCCAACAAAAAGCAACATTGGAGAAAACACTATTCAACATCAAAACATAAATTAAAGATAATTGTCCTAAACTCGTCATGGAAGCCATCGGTGACCAAGTCATGAGTGAAAAAATGCAACTGGCCACTTTGGTTAGTAAACTTGTGGACAATTGGAAAGAGCGGGATATTGTGATGAAGGTGAAGGCACAAGTGATTCACTCCATAAAAGAATTGAAATACACAATTCTCATATTGCGTGAGTACATCAAACTTCTCCAACAAGCTAAACATATGCAAAGTAAATCACATTTGATATATTAGATGGAATGCACATATGTAGGCTAAAATAATTGAGAGCCGATGACACCAACCTTGAAAAATAATGCAAGCATAGATGATAGTGGAGATGGATTATCTAGAGGTAGACAAAGCACTAAAAAATCCATGCATGATTAAGATAATTTCAGGTGATAAACTGTGAGAGTTGGACCGCATATGTCACACAATACTTTTCAGCAACGCATAAGAACAACAAATGAAGGATAGTTTAGAGGGGTTGATTGAGGAAATACATAATGTTATATCTATTTAGGACCCAATTATAGAAAATGCAAAATTGACGCTTTGTTTGAATTCAAGAAAGCACTGACATGATTGCAAGTATACTTTGGCAAAGTGAATGAAGATATCGCATATTGGAATGCATACAAAGTAGTCCTAGAACTATTCCTATCAACTACAAAACCCGTGAAGAATACCCTGAAATACATCATCCCTTGTCTCATGCTCTAAAATATTAAGAAAACACAAGCACTACCACCTCCATCCACTCCTCCGTCAACACAGATCTAACCAACCCCATATGAGCAACTAGAATAATAGAAATAAGCTCACGTGCAACACACTTTTTGCGACATGTAGAATTTTGAAGTATCAATTGAGAAAATTTTAAGTAGATATATTTAAGCAAGCCCACATAGATTGAAAACCCGAAAATTCCATTTATGAGGGATTTTTCACATATTAAAAACCCAAAAGGGTAGTATGTTGGAAAGATGACTTAATTAAAAACCTGCGAGGATGGTTAAGTAGTGTGCAGAGGATGAAAATTGGTAAATGACATACCCTATGGTGATTACGAGAAGGATATATCAGTGAGTAGTGCAATCAACATCATGAAAAGGCTAAACCAATGGGATAAAGTACTTTCCATGGTCTGTAAGCATCTTTTGTCTTAAGACGAGACAACCATTTTAAATCTAGGAAAGTGTTATAAGTGTATAGAGGTTAGAAAGTTGACTTGGATGTATTTTAGACTTGTTGCATATTTTGCAACACCTAATGTACATGCATAACATAATAAAAAAACAGATGATATATAGTGCTCCCTAAGTACAAGTAGATAATTTGAAGAGTCACTTTTGAGAGGAAATGGAAGAAGGGACTGGTAAGCCAACAATCGCTTGGAATTGTATAAAATAATGCAAACATATTGCACAAAAGGTTGATCTTTATTCTAATCTAAATTTAAGTCTATGATTTTTGTTCAACAATATAAATATAGTCTATTATTGCATCTCTCTCTCTTGTTTGTATCTTCCTTCATTGGTCTCTCGATGTGTAGTGATTGTGCATGTTAAGATTTGTCCCGAGTTTTTGCACATTGTTTCAAGGATATTAAATGGAATAGTTTGTATTTCTCTTAGACTACAACCTGTAGCATGTCATGATGAGTGATTCCAGGGGACCATTGTTAACAACATGTTCCATTGAATTTTAATTTGAAATTTGGATTATTCGTGTTACTATTAGGGTTAGATTTGAGTTTTTATTTGAAAGGTCCGGAATTAAGGTTTCGATTGTTTTGAGATGGAAATGATTTATGATTATGAGAGAATAATGCTTAAGATGCATTTTATTTTGAATCAAAATTTTCATTGCGTGTTCTTCCTGAATCAAGAGAGAAGATAGTATCAAAATCAAGGAAGTCGGATTTATTTTGATACTTAGAATTCAGAATAGAAATAAAGTTTCTATATTTTTCATGTATATTCATTTGAATTATAAAGTAAAGCAATTTATCTTGAAATAATTGACAGTCACAACCATCTAGTTGAGCTTTAATATTTTTAA
The DNA here is from genome assembly GCA_018340775.1 of Taxus wallichiana var. yunnanensis. NCBI lineage: Eukaryota > Viridiplantae > Streptophyta > Pinopsida > Cupressales > Taxaceae > Taxus > Taxus wallichiana. The sequence continues at coordinate 425,058,502 of CM031244.1, read as the reverse complement.
TTTTAGCAAGATAATTAACAATATTTTCATCTCCTTTCATCAAAGTGGTGAAAATTTCCATGATCAATTTGATAATTTTTGAGAGACGACTGCCTTCATGCATTGACTCGAGTTGTTTCCAAGCTTCACATGGAGAGTCCTAATGTCCAATATAGAGTGAGATTTCATCCTTTACGCTCCTAAGTATAATGGACATGGCCTCCTATTATTTATGTTGGAACGCACTCAAGGTTTCGGTTGTTACATGTCTCCTAGTGGGTTTCTTTTCTACACAACTAACAAGGTCCCATTGTTTCCTAGATAGAAAATTTGCTTTTAACCTAATTTTTTAAATGTTGCAATTCAATTCATTTAATCATTTTGATTTTCCAATGATGAAGACATATTTTTTAAAAATAGTAATCTAACTATTTTAGAAATAAACAATTCACTTAATAGAAATTTCAAATAAAATTGTCTTCAATACAAATAACAACAAAAAAATTGTTGTAATTACAAAAATCATTTTTCAATTAATTTTTTAACAATAGTGATTTTTAATTTTTCTATTAGAAAAATACTATTTGGAATTTTGAAATAAAATTATTAAAAATAATTTTCAAAGATTACTTTTCCAAATTTCCTATTTCAAAAAAATAAAAGATTTTAAAAACTAATTGTAGTATTAAAAAGTCATTGTTAACCCCTAACCCCTAGACCTTTAAGTTTTTACAAAATATTACGGACTATATGGTCTATGTAAGACTTTAAACATGTATAGTGTAGCACTTACACTAGGATTTTAAATGATTTAGAGGAGGTAAAAAAACAAGGACAAGTTGGAGATGGGAGATGGGGAGAGACAGCCATAGCACACGGAGGGCTCGGTCGAGGAGAGTTGAGTATATAGAGAGAAGGGTTAGCAGAGGCCGAGTCACCCAAGGTGGCCACACAAGTCGTGTTGGGCATAAAGGAAAGGGTCGAGCATGAGGGGTTCAAATATTAAAAAACCTAGTTATACAAAGAGGCTTAGCTATAGATCTAGGTATTTAATTTCTAGTTTTAGGTTTTCAATTTAAAATTTTAATATCTAATACTATTCATTATTAGAAATTGTATTTTGATAGTAGATTTTAGGATTATAATTTTAGGTTACAAATACAAAAATAGATTGTCTATATTATGCGGTGCTTAAGCACACAAAAATGCTTACAAAGTCCTATAATTAAAAAATATATTTCAATGTAGTTTCTTGTTTGAATTGTATTATTTTTTAATTTTTTTCTTACACTGGATATAGTGTTTTCACTTCATGTATTTCTTCACAAGTTTCATGCAAACTATGGTAAACCCACTTCCCCCTAAAAATCTACACACACACCTTAGAATAACTTTGATGTTATGTCAACATAGGTGGGGTCAAGCAATAAACATTAATTTAAATAAATAAAAAATTAATTACTTAATTAATAATTTCCACGAGATTATAAAAGTGTATATGCAAATATTTATGAGAGCAATTAATATCAAATTTATTGAATGTAAAAAGTAAAAACACATTTAACACAACATTAAGGTGGGGAAAACCCGAGGGTAAAAACCCCACTGTAATAATACACATTATTTTATATTAAATGAGAAAGTTACACAGCTTCCCAAGACATAATAAATATTCACTTCTTCATTTACCGTTCAAGACTCGAATCTCACACTAATTTAGTAAAATGCTTTAATAAGTATTTTATGTTATCATTCCTAATATTAAAAGAAATCACCCTATTATATAGGGTGGGTGATTTGGTTGCTTGTATTGGCTGAGCTCTTCAATTAATTCAAATGAGTGAATTAATTAATTCTTCCACACTAAGGTGGAAAGGACACGAATATAAGTTATATTTTTTTGGATTGAGGGTAATATGAGGGTGTTTGAAAGGACCCACATCCTTGTACATATGAGGATTTTAGAGAGGATCCACAACCTGGTTACAATGAAAGGGGACCACATATTAGGAACCCAATTGAAGCAACCATGGAACCGAAGTGAAGATGCAGCGACCGTCAACACGACCGCAGCGAGTGGGACAATTTAGAACAGCTACCAGCGTCGGCAGCGAGAGGAGCAAACCAAGATCGCTCAAGCAGCGGAGCAGCCACAAGTGTCGCGCGAGAGGAGCAGCCACGACACGCGAGAGGAGCAAAGAATCGTGAGCGGAGCAGCGGCCACTGGCAAGTCGCGCGAGAGGAGAAGGAGCCACCAGCGTCGACAACGAGAGGAGCCACCAGGCGTCGCACAAGAATGAGGAGTAAACACCGGTGTCAGCCTGACAAGCAGAGATCTTTGCCTCTGGCGGCGAAACCACCTCCGAGGAGGATCGTGCCTCGGGGGGATTTGAAACCGGGTGGGCAAGCACACAACCATGTGACTTGACCGCACCACTCCCACCCCATCGGCATGAATATAAGTTATATTAATAATGTCTACTATGGATGTATATAAGTGGTGGAATACCAAAGGTGACCCCCTTAATATTATACACTCCAACACATTTCGATGGGACACAAAGGTGTAATTAATGAGTTTGGAATTAAAAACTCAATGGGACATAAAGGCGCCATCAATGACTTTGGACTCATAACATTTCAATGGGACGCAAAGGCACCATTAGCAAGAATTTTGTGGAGAAGATAATCAAAACTAACAATGACCAATGGGTAGTACAAGTAATACAAACTCATATGATAGGTAGGCTCTTCCCAAGATAATAGAGTTATTACTCAAATCGGGACTTGAAATATCTAAAATAGAAACCTTGAAATTGAGAAACGTGTCTTTCTAAAATAATAAAGTTACTAGCATCACATGTGAGCGGTGCAATGGCTACATCGAGAGGGAGAAGTACAAGAGAAACATTATAGGTGGAAACGGAGAAACACACTTGAGTAATAAATTGCATAATAATAGCCACCAACCTAAAAAGGCTCGATGGCTTTGTAACTCTTTGGGATTACTATAATTTCATTATTAATACATATTATAAGGGACACGAAAAATTCAATAACTTTAAATATTATTAATAAAATATATGTCGTGTATATCAGCCCAAATGGGACATTAACTCTCTATAAACAACCAAACAAAACTACTATTTACAAAATTGAATCTTCAACATTGCTCATAGATTCAAAAGACAAAACACATGAACACATATTCACTTCCCTCAATAACTTACATAAATATTGTTTTAAACAAGCATTAAATGGATGTGTGTGTACACATATACACACACATATGCACATATATATTCTCCCTAATAATAATAAAAATGCAAAATTGAGGATAACTTTAAAAATGTGTTCCAGGTGTAGAGGCGGGCCCATGAGAAGAGGGAACCGAGTGGATGCATTTGCAACGTCTCCTTCACCACCGCATGCAAATATAAGTTCTTTTAGATGTTGAACCATGAAAAATATGAATGTAAATTGTGGACGCATACACAAGGGATGTGAGCTATTTGACTATTATGTCTCAATGGAGATGTGGTGACATGGAGTGTCATGATTGCAAGATGTGTAACATATGATATTTTAAGGAATCGATATGATGACATAACCCATAGGAAGGTACAAGATGAGCTGGAAAGCATGGTGGGAAAGGGCACAAGTGCAAGGAAAGATCTCAAGTCTACATGCGGCGGAGGAGATTTCTAATGCCTCCACCTAGTCCCCTCCTATCGTGGGTTTGCCTCTCCACCCGAAAACCGACAAATGAAAGAATGTTTTTGATCTAGTGGGTAGTGTTGCCACACCGCCACACTCAACCCGTGGATGCTCTCTATTCTCTAGGTAGAACATGTGTTCTTTATTTTTATATTTTCATTGTTTTGGTCGAGAATTCATTCATGTTTGGCTATGCAAGATGAGGTGGAGGGTGTGGGGCACACTAGCAAAAGGGTGAGGGCTTCAAACATCTACTGATTTGATGATAAAAATGTTTCTCCCACTACCTCTTGTAAAGTTATTCCTTTTCTCCTCCCTATTGGCATATCAATTACATAGCTCGTGTTTTCCTCACCTCGCCAATCCTTCTCACAATCATGTGTTCTCACCATTCTCAAATTATAGCCATCTAAATGAAATGAAATGAAATATTTTAATGACATCCACGAGGCCTAAGAGTCTATGGACCAAACGAAACTGATACATTAAGCAATTTTAGACTCTTTGCCATATCCACTCTTCCACCGTGAATCTTGAGCACTAAACCAACGATCTTTTGAAGTTTTGTTTCTGCAAATAACTCATTTAAGTTGTCCACTTTTAATTCACTTTCATACTAGATACAGATATCATCATATGTTGAACACTCCATAATGAAATGCCATGCAGATGCGATATGATTGATGTATTCTCCGCAAATGAAAATACCCTTGCACGTGTCGAAAGAAACAAAAAAATAAGGTTCTAGTCCTACTCCTCTTTGTGCACATTGTACATAAATGCAATTTTATGTTTATGCTCTCCTCCACCATCCAATGTACAATGATCCTTGCTAACATGGCGAGTTAAAGCATGTGCACGAGAAAAGCACTTGCCACACAGGGAATAGACATGTAGGCCATGTAGTGCCATTTGGAAAAATAAAGTCATAGACTAAAACATCCCTTGTTGTGTTGAGCCTCATCACAAGCACTAACAACTTGTGGTCACCAACAAACAATGAGATTTGGTTGAACAATGTGATTCAAATTTGGTGGGGATGGAGGGAATCTTTCCCAATAGTTCTAGACTAGATCATATATAATTATTGCACGAGATTATCCCTTATTTTTACTCTATGCAATTAAGCAATGCTCTCGTTGGAAATCATATATAATTACTTGCACAAGATTATCCCTTATTTTTACTCTCTGCATTAAGCAATGAAGAGGGCGCAGATAAATTCAGTGTTGCACAGACAAAAGGCGTGCCCACCAAAAAGGACAAAAATGACTAAGTTCGGAAAACTAGATTTCCCGGAAGGGATCTTAAGATCATTCCGAACACTTTCGGTCCTATCACGGGACCGAAACAAAAATTTGGTAGGGTTACCTGTAAAATTGCCCTTGTCAATTTTACGGGATAACAACTGGCTCTTTCTGGGGACTATCTTTGAGTGAAACTTAAGGGTAGAGAATCCCAGATTTTCATGTGCCTATCCATTGGGCAAGAGAGTCAAAAACAAGGGCGACGACAAAAGAAAACACACAATGAAAGCAAACACACGACATAAAGTAAATTGTACAAAGAAGAGAGCAAGCTCTACTTCCTGAATATTTTGAGATGTTGCCCGTTATAGGGAAGCAAGAGATCAGTTCCATCTAGATACGAGAGATAGAAGCTATTCTCTCCGTTGAGCCGTTTGATCTTGAAAGGTCCTCTCCACAGGAATCAAATTTTCCATGCATGCCCTTTGGCTCTTTTCGTTTGTCCCACAAAAGGACGAGGTCTCCCACCTGGAACTCTCTTTGCTTAGCTTTTTTATCGAACAGTCTCTTGACCTGATTCTGATGTTCGGTGATCCTATCGACCACTCTTACTCTCTTTTCTTCAAGTTCTGCTAGATACATGATCCTCTTTTCAAGAGAATTTTGGAAAGTCTCATCTTCAATCACTCGTGCCAAGCGCAGAGCAGGAAGTTCCACAGAAATGGGAAGCTCAGCACCGATTCCATATAACACTTGAAAAGGTGACATACCAAGGGACCTCTTTGGAGTAATACGGTCTGCCCACAAAGCGTCATACAATGACTTGTGCCACGTTCGCTGATTCTTATCGACTAGCTTTCGTATAATGGTCACTAAGTTTTTATTACTGGATTCTGCCTGACCATTTCCTTGGGGGTAATAATCTGAGGCGTGAGCCAAGGTTATCCCGTATTCATAGCAAAAACTAATAACTTCCCGTGAAGAGAAGTTGGAAGCATTATCAGCAACAATCTTGCTTGGAACGCCAAACCTGACAATGATATTTTCTTTGATGAAACTACAAACAACCTCGGAAGTGGCATGCTTGACAGGTATGGCTTCCACCCATTTCGTGAAGTAATCTGTTGCTGTCAGGACATAACTATGTCCGGCACTCGATTGGGGATTGAGTGCACCGATAAAATCGATTCCCCACTGCCTGAATGGTTCATCAATGACGACCGGCCTGAGGGGAAAAGCAGCCAATTTTGGCTTACCAACAAATTGCTGGCAAGGCTCACACTTTGCTACCCAGGTGGTTGTATCTTGGAAAAGTGTTGGCCAATAGTACCTGGCCCGATGATCTTGTGTGCTGTCACGGAAGAGGAGAAGTGACCACCACAGGTTGAATCATGAAAACTTTGAAGTAACTTTGTCTGTTGTGGTTTGTCAACACATCGCAAGAAGATGCCATCTATTCCGCGTTTGTATAAACCGTCATCCCAGATGACATATCTGGCTGCTCTGAGCTTTATAGCACGCTTCTCCTTTGTAGTTAGATGAGCTGGGCATTCACCATAAGTGAGAAAGAAAGCAATATCAGAATACCATTCGTCACTGGTCGCGACAAATAGAACCATGGGTAGTGAATCGGCTTTCTCCAGCTGGCTTTGTGCTCCATCGGTGCAATCATCTTTTCCGTCAGGGTCTTCTGAACCTCGGTTTTCAGCCATGAGCTGACAAAGGCCCTTGCCTCTTACTAGCTTGGTTGGTTTTATATCTAGATCATACTCCTGGACTTTTGCGATCCAATTTCCTCGCAAACTCCCTAACTCCTATTGAGTTAAGATGGACTTGACTGCCGTGTCAGGAACTAGAACTACCGTATGAGAGTTTAGAATGTAGTACCTAAAGTTCTTGACTGCTTTGACAACGGCGAAGGCATGCTTTTCCAACTGAGACATCTTCAATTCATGAGGCTTGAGGGGGAGCTCATAAACGCAATCGGGGATTCAACATCCTCAGAATTCTTTTGCATTAGGATAGCTGACACTGTATGCTCAGATGCATAACTATACATGATAAATTTTTTGGAGAAATCAGGACATACCAGAACTGGCACATGGGTGACGGAGGCTTTTATCTCCTCGAATGACTTCTTTCCTTCTTCGCTCCACCGGAAAGCTGGTGACCCTTTCATCATGTTTGATATATGGCGAGTCTTCTCAACGCAAAATCAGGAACGAAGCGTCTGAGAAAGTTTACTTTTCCAAAGAAAGAGTGAACGCGGTCTTGCTTGTTGGTAAAGTAAGGCTCTAGATAGCCCTAACCCTTTCAACGCATCTATCTTTGTTCCTTCTTTGCTGACTACGTGCCCCAGTAACTTTCCTTCTGTGACTCCAAAAATGGACTTTTTTGGATTCAGGGAGATCCCATGCTCTCGGCATCTGGCCAATACTTGCTCCAAATGATCACAATGATCATTTCGCCGTTTAGAGAACACAGTTAAGTCATCCAAATAAACTATGATGACCTTCCCCATTATACCTTTGAATGTGAAGTCCATTGCCCGCTGGAAGGTGGCGCCAGCGTTAGTCAAGCCAAAGGGCATCCTGCTGTAGGCGAATGTACCCCAGGGGGTAGTGAATGCTGTTTTGAATTGGTCTTCAGCGAGACTTCAATTTGATTGTAGCCAGAAAAACCATCAAGCATAGACAACATTTCTGATCCAGTTACTGCTTGCAGAACCTGATCCATTATGGGAAGGGGGTAGTTATCCTTTAAGGATGCCTGATTCAGGTTGCGAAAGTCTACGCAGATGCGTATCTCGCCATTTTCTTGCGTACTGGCACAATATTTGTAACCCAGGTACTGTGATGGATAGGAAAAATGATTCTCGCATCCAACATTTTTTGTATTTCCGCCTGAATGGTACCCGAGACCTTGGGATTGTAGTGCCTTTGTTTCTGATGAAAGGGTTTGACATCATTCTTCAATGGGATGTCGTGCTGGACATCCTTCGGCTTGAAGGATTTAAGGTCGGCATAAGACCATGCCAATACATCCATGTATTTTTTTAGCAATTTGACAAACTTCCACTTTTCTTCAGGTGTGCAACATTTTCCGATGTTTACAAACTGCGGATGTTCCATAGTACCTAGATTGACCGGCTCGGTCTCTGGGGAGGAGTTAGGATTGTCTCACCTTTTCTTTCTGACAAAATGATCATGTCTGTCGAACAAACGTTCCAGAGAAACCAAACCTTTTGGAATTTTATTTCCTTTGAGTTGACATATGCCATCGCTCCTTTTTGATTCATCGTCTTGATCAGTAAGATTCCCGACATGCAGAAGTGGATCCTTCAAAATGAAGCTCTCTGAAATTTTCTACCTTTTCCAAAAAGGTAATAAGTTGATTGTCATCATTGAATACCGCCAGTGCTGAGAATTGTCTGGTACGCTTGGGCGGAAAACTACCTCAATGGTATACGTGTCTGTTTTCAACCCTGGGTGAGGCAGCATAAGGGATGCTGAAACAACTAATGAATCGGCCATGTCATTCTGAGCCCTTGGAATGGCTTCTATTGAGAAAGCATCAAATTCTTCGATGTTATCCCACACTGCATTGCGGTAATGCCTGAGCCTTTCATTTTTCACTTGGTATATCCTTTTTACTTGATTTATGACTAATTCGGCATCACCTTGTACTTTTAGATTTTTGATCCCTCTTTCCTTTGCGGCTTGCATGCCAAGTAGCAAAGATTCATACTCAGCAGTATTATTCGTGTTGAAAAACTGCAACTTGAAAGAGAGAGGAATAATCTCCTCTTCAGGAGATATCAGCACAACCCCAGCGCCGCATCCGCTAGTTGCACAGCTACCATCAAACTGCAACGTCCATATCTCGTCGAGATCTTTTTCTTGGATGAGAATGTTAATTTTATCAGATTCTATAGACAAGAAGTAGTTCCCCATATCAGATGATTCAAAGAGAATTTGGGCTTTGGGATCATCAGAATCAGTAACTAAATACTTCTTTTGAGATTCCGGCTCCAATGTTTGCATTATGCCTTTGATGGGAATTCTGGCCTTAGACCAATCCATATGAATCTCCCCACCAACTTCACTGCAAAAGCTCCTTCCTAGAAGAATTCCATATGCTTTGTTGGAATGTCAGCAACAAGGATGGTCATCTTTACTCTTTTCTCTGGGAATGCCGCAAATGCGAACTGCACATCCTTGATTTGATCGATCAGCAGAACCTAGGAATAACATCTACCAAAAGGCTTGGTAAGGGTGAGGCCCAAAGCATGGGCGACTTTTGCCGGCATGACATTATCAGAAGCCCTAGAATCAATTATGCAGTTGCTTAATTTGTGGCCATTAATTAGGAGGGAGAGATAGAAAGGTTCTATCTTTCCTGATGCAGAGGTCGAGGCAACGTTTATACGAGATGCAGGAGTAGAAAGGATTCCCTTCGGGGAAACCTGAGTAGTTATGACAGCTTGATTTTGGATGTATTCGGTCAACCTAACAAGTTGTTCAGGGTTTGACTGAAGATACTCGGCTTCAGACATTTGGATCTTGGTCTTTTTAGCATGATCAATGATGTCAAACGCGGCCAAGGGTTGCGTTGATGAAGAAATGAGTCCTTCATTTCACGGTGGTAGAGTAGGATTATTGGCCTTAATAGGAACATGAGAGGGCTGATTCGGAGGAGACACAGGGGCAAAATATTTTCTTGAAAAAGACCTAGTGACTGATTGAGCCGGAAGGGGATTACCTCTTTTTACGATGATTGGAGGAGTGTTTGACACGGCTTTCTCTTTCTACACCTTGGCAGCAATTTCGCCTCTTTTCCTTGCGAGCGGGTAAAAACAACATATGATTGTCCGCTTGCATACCCTTGGGTACCCTCTTCTTCATCAGATTCCCCCTCATCAAATTCCATATACCCGATAGTAGAGTCGCCAGTCGGTTCACCGACATTTTGATCATCTTCACCTGGCGATGGAGGTTCTTCATAATTTTGTTCCTCTTCTTCTTTGATCTCAGCTAAAGCGTTGACCAGAGGAGCCTCAAGTGCCAACCACGGAGCAGTTGCAGGAAAACGTGGCCTATGCGGGATGTTGTTGGAAGTGAAAGTTCTTCGTGGAATATCCCGGTATGAGGAACTGGGGGAAGCTTGAGCTAACTGCTTCTTTAATGCGAGCAAGTCATTCGCCATCTTTTGAAATGCCGGATCAGATGAAGGAGTTGGAGAAGGGATCAAAGCTTTAGGCTTGGACGGCTCTCACTTTAACTCACCAGATATTAGCAAGTTGTCTTCAATCCGTATGGCAGCAGCTTGGGCGAGAACCAAAGTAGCGACTTGTTCTTGCAGAGTAAGAAACTTACTTTTGAGCTCATGGCGTTTACGAAGAAACACTTCTGATTTTCCGGTGTTGGAAGCATGGTAGGCGGAACACGGTTGATCAGTGAATTGAAATGGGTGATGAAGTCACACATAGTTTCATTGACCTCCTTCTTTAGGTGAGTGATCTTTGATAGCAACGCGAACGCATCTTCGGAAGGCTTATACCTGTCTTCAAATGCAGCCCGTAAGGTGGCCCAACTAGTAATAGATCCAGCCGGTAAATGCTGAAACCATTCTGCGGCGGGTCCTTGCAAAGTCTCCAGAAAAAGGTGAACTGACACATCTTCATGGGTCACATCGAGGATACTGCAAGACATGATGAATGCGGATATGTGAGAATCTGTGCTTTGGTTTCCGCTCCCATCAAATTTGGGAAAATTCTTTCGATTTCCATGTGGGAGTGCGTGAATAGGATGTGGCAAAGCCAGAGGGCCCATAGCATTTCCCCATGGTACCGCCATTTGAATCAGCTAGAAAAAGGACGCGTGCTGGGAGGATGGTTCCACTGAGCAACAAAGCACTGCAAAGTGATGTGGATACTCCTTGCGAGAGATGCTTCCTTCGTGGAGGTGAGACACTCCTGGATGCCTGGTCAGCTGAGCTCAGCGACGAGAAGCGTGCTGGTGTAACACTGAAGTTGTGCCTTTGGAGCAGATCAAAAGTAGGATCAACTTCTCCATGAGCTCTCCTGCTACGAGTAAATGGTTCACCCGCCAGTGTTCCTTCCAGATCTGCAATACTTGGAGCAGATTTAAAACTCTTTTTGATTGTACTTGCTGATTTTCTGATTTTTTCGACGAAAACAAACAAGATGTACTTTTCCAAATTTTTAAAATTTATCCCTCTTTTGAAAACCGATTGTGGTTTTAATAACAAAGATCAACGAGGATAAAAACAGGGTAAAACTTAGTAAGCTGATTTTCAGATCTAGAGTTGACTTTTTGAAGAGTTTGAAATTTTTGGTAAACTGTCAGAAACTCAGATCTACGAAGAAATACAGATTTTTGTAAAAACTCAGCAAACTAAAGATCTCTATCTAGTCCAGATCTAGGGATCTCTGAAGAAAATTTTCAGTTTGGAGCATTTTTTGCAAAAAATTTGGATTTTGGTGAAAAGTTTAAAATTTGCAAATAGGTAGTGATTTTTGACTTTTTCCTAATTCTCTAACATACCACTACCATAGATCCAGTAGATCTATTCAATCCCGATAGAGTCGCCAAAAAGCTGTTGGTCCGAAAATCGCATCGTGAGAGCAGATCTATGGATAGGAGCCAACAGGTGTGTAGGGCATAGCCCTCTTTGAGACAAAGAAAGCAAAATCGGTTTATTGTTATTCTACAAGCGGAATCTGTGCAAGTCCCACAATATTTTGCCTTCGGGGTTTGGGATCTCATCCTAGTAGGGGTATTTCCAACTGCGAAGAGAAGGGAATGAAAGGAAGGGCAAAGAAAGATCAGATCCGAAGGGAGAAAAGAAATGAATTCCAAAGCAGAAGGATCAGAAGGATTATGTTTTGGGATTGGTAATAAGTGGAGCCAAACCTACTTGCATAAACGAACAGAGCAATACTGATGGATAAATGACAAAAAGTAGAGATAGATTTAACAGAATAAGCACATAAACCTGACGTAAGAAAGATTAAAATGCTCATAACACGCATATTCAACACAAAGTCTTAATATTTGTATTAATATCTTTTCTGTTACAAAAGCTCAAAGTCTTTTCTTCCTACTTCTATTTTTCATCTGAAAGATATCCACCTCCTTGAATACAACAAGCATTCAAGTATATATAGAAGAAGGAGAAGAGAGAAGACAAAAAGAAACCAACGACTTAATTACAAAGTATCTACAAAATATCTAAAAGTCAACTGTTGACTTTTGGCAACTTGGTGGATGACATCATCCCATGGTGCAACATGGATGATGTCATCGTTTGTGCCAACATACTCTTAGATATTTACAAAAAGAAGATCGAGAGGAAGGAGACTATTCATCGTCGTCTCGCGGCCGAAAAGGGGTGTCTTGCTTCTTCTTGCTCAGGAGAGGTGATATGGAACTGGGCCCGATATTCCATGAACTTGCTGATCATGGGCTGAAGTTGATCCTGGGCAGGATCCTTGTGACGATCACTGATAACTTCGCAAGTTTCCCGCTCCTCTGTGAGCTTTTCCGGGAGCTTGGAATATTCGTTTCCTGCCTCTATCAGGTACCCTATGAAGTCACGACAGGCCAGAAGGTTGTTGATGGATTCGGTGTCAAAGGTGACTTCTGGCCCCAGCCCCTGCGAGATGATCTCCTTGAAGATCCGAATAGTTTCGTCTGCCTTCCTCAAGGTGAAAGAAGGAGTGAGCAAGCCTGGGGACATTCTCAGGATGATCTGCTCCATCTGGTGCATAGCCTCCAAGGCCTCCTCCTTGACTTTATCTATTTTTTCTAGGACAAACTCCAACTGATCGACCCGGTAGTCCAGAGTAGAAAGGATTTTGTTGGGGGCTCTGGGGTGATCGAAGACGCCGAACTTGACCAGATCTTTGACTAAACAGTCGAGCATTTTCTGGAAGGTCTCATGCTGCAGCCTAGCATGGTCCAACTCTTCGGAGATGGGTCCCGCAATCGCCTGGAGTGCCTTGTTCCCCCGATCGATATTCTGATACAATTCGGTGAACCTGACGATTACTCCCTCACTTTCCTTGAGGATTTGGTCTCTCCAGCGAATACTGCCATACCTTGCTCGCTGATTTTTGGCGTATTCATTTATCTTATCCTGGCTCAGGGGCTCAAGAGTTTTGGCGGCAGTTGTAGGAGGTGCACTGCCCATTTTCTGCAAGGCATGGAGAAGATGTTTATTTTGCTCCTTTAATAGCCTCTTTTCTTCCTTTGCTTCCTGGAGCTTCTTGCAAAGGGCATCAACTACAGATAGGGCCTCTCCCTGAAGGCTTTCAGAAGATGTTCCCATTGTGACTTGGGTCACTGTATAATCTATCGGAGATAGATCTTCTTTACTCTTGGAAGGATCGGGATACGTGACCTCCATTACCCTCTCCCCTGATGCACTCTGAGAGAAGCGGGTTATGGGCTTTTGCTTCTTAGCCCCCTTTGATGGGATGACGGAGAAGTCCATCGGTGCGATAGGGACTTTCCTCTTATGTTGGCTCAGGTGCTGAGAGATCCAAGCTGGACTTATGGGAGTGGGACCAGAAGTGGAAGAGGGGCAGCTGCAGTAGTGGAAGGGAAGTGCGTAGAGACACTTGGTGGCGGCATTGACAGAGAGGCCAGCGAAGTGCTCACGGAAGGAGGAGACACTGCAGGGGAAGTAGATGTGGGGATGGAAGGGAGCTGAGAAATGAGAGAAGAAATGGTGGGGGATAGCTCCGCAAGGGAAGAGAAGATGGAGGAAGAGGAAAGGGGAACAGTGGAAGATGGGGAAGAAGATACGACCAAAGGGATGGTCGTTTGAGCCACGAGAGGAGGGGGAAGAGGAGAAAGAGAAGGGAGAGAAGGAACCTCAGCAGTTGTAGCAGTGGCAACATCCTGAATGGATGTGCCCATCGAACACCTTTGGCCACTTCTTTTTCTGGAGATAACAGGCTCACAACCTGTTCTTGTGCGGTGGAAGGAGGGCTCTCAGGAGCTTCTTCTCGGGCAGAGCTTGGTTCTCCCTCTTTGTCCTTACCTTTGCCCTTTGGCAAATGTTTTGGCCTGACAGTGTGTTGCCCAAAGGGGACGTGGTGAAATCCACCCCGAGGTAGATAAGGCCATTCATCCTGCACCAGTGCTCTGTCCGCCGCAATGTCTCCTTGACCCTTTCTTCAATAGTCTGGGGCACTTTTGTTCATCAATTGCAGCAAATGGCCAGTTGTCCCCATCTGTGTCCAGATACACCTGATCAACTTCTTGATCGGTAGTTTGATAACCTCTTGGGACAATGGCCATGCCATACTGAATGATCTCTGCCAGGGCCAGGCGAGAGTGGTCTTTTCTTCTGAGCTCGACCTCATGATACAGGTCGATATAAATGTCCTCGATCTATGGAATGTGGATTGGATCGAGTTTTGCCTTGGGAAGGCAATTCCTTGGATCGAAAGTGGGCCTGGTGGGAAGTTGTGCTTTAGATTTAGCAGTTCTAGCTCTGCAAACATTTCCCGGGATTTGTGATGAGAAACGCAGGTGTATCTAGCCTATGAGGGGGAAAGGAGTTCCACCCTTCTTCCTCTTCAAACATTTCTCATGATAGGTTATGAGCTATCTGGACAGCTCTAACAGGATCAACTTGGGGCCGGCATATCTCGGCAATTTGGTGGGCTCCCCCAAGAAGTTGGCCGCTCTGAGATAGGTGAAGGTGGGGAATTGGGTAAACAGTGCTCCCCACTTCTCAGTTGTTGTGACAATGCTCTTGGTCATTCGACCGTGAGTCATGTTTGGCCTCAAAAGGCAGACGACGTTGTAGAAGAAAGCGTCGTTAATCTTGGTAAACTGCGGGATGCTATTCTCCAGCTTCAGCTCTGGGTAGTACTCATATATTCTCACCTGGGGCCAAACCCCGCATCGGCTCAATGCTGGATAATCCCTCTCCGAGGCTATAGCATAAACTACGTAGGAGTTCATGTAGAACCTCCCGTTGTGGTGAGTTGTTGGAGCTGCTCGGATATGGTGCTGCTTATGATCTCCACCCACTCGAAGCGTTGATCTGGTACGTTCTTGTTCATAGTTTCAAAGTACCTGAGCATCCATTTGTGAAAGTAATGGGCGTCAGAAAGCCCAAATACTCTACTCAGGAACGTGATAGTGTCACTCAGTTCCTCGGAGAAGTCGCTACGGTGAATAACCTGTGGCCATCTGGTTATCACCTTCTTGTTCTTTAGGTAGACCTCATTCATGAGCTGCATGCACTGGTCTTCATTATCCTCCCATGCCTTAACGCAGTCTTCTTGGCTCACGGCCACGAAATGCCGGTGGTGAGGGATGCCAAGCATGATTTCGAAATGTCGGGCAGTAAGGTTGATTATAACCTCACCCTTTTCATTTTCGACACATCTTGTGTCTTTATTGTAGCAGCGGGCCACTACCATCATGAATTCATTGTTTATTGTACTGACGGGAATCCCTCCGGCAAAATGCAGACCACTTGCCCACCAGTTTGTCCATCCAAGGACTTCCTGTGACTCTCCTGGTTCTGGCCCAGAAATCTTCCATGTCAATGTGACCGAGCTCAGAGTCTCTTATATCCAGGTCACATTCTGCCTGGGACTCGGGCATTCTGACCCTCTGATACTTGTACTTCATCTCTTCCTCTGTAAGTTTAGCTTTGCCCTTTGATTTGGTCGGTCTCTTGCTTGATGTAGACATATGTGGATCTGAGTTCAGTTGCTGATCTGCAAGAAGGAGGAGCGAAGTCCAATGCAAAAGAGCCATGTTAGCCATCAGATCTTCCATTAAAGCATTGACAGAATGAAGAGTTAGTAATTTTAAGGCCTCCGCGTAGGGTGCAAAGGACACTACAGGCTGCAGGGTTAATAGTATGGTGCACAGAAGAAGGGTGTTACAAGGAACAAATTAGCGCCAAAGGGCGTAGGGCGCAAGGATGCTGCACATGACATTTTTGTTATTGTAAGCAGAAGTGCGCCTGCGCCATTCATATGTGTTTTATACTGGGCACAGATAATTTTCATGTTGCACGGGGACAGGATGCGCCAATGGCGCATATATTTTTCATGTTACATGGAACTTTGGTGCGCCGAAGGGCGCAGGGTTGATGTGTGTAACATAGGCTTTATGTGCGCAAAAGGGGAACTTGGCGCGCGCAGGGAAGGCTTGCATGACATTGTGTTCATTGTAAGAGGGGATGCGCCTGCGCCATTGTTAGGATTTACTCGGTTTCACATGGCGTGGGTAATTTTCATGTTGCAAGCGGGATCAGTGTGCCTTCTTGGCGCGACTGTATTTTATGTAACAGGCGTGGCGAATGCGCCAAGAGGAAAAAGCAGTCCAAAATGGACTGTTAAGTTTTCTTCTCTCCCTGATGGGTTTGAGTGTGTTTTTAGGCCATTTCCTTCAGGGATTCAGACGGTGAAGGGGCGCAGTGAAGAGATCCAGGTCGGCTTTTTGAGGCGGAGCCCTCTTTAACAGGATAGATCTGGAAAGAGGGATGGAAACAGCTTGGGGAGAGAGATTGCAAGAACAGCAGGAAGGGGAGGGTTTCATGGCTCATAGATCCATTGTATCCTACCACCCAAACAACCAACAAAAAGAAAACACAAGAGAAACAAGGACCACTCACCCGAGAATATATAGAACGTGAGAGACGAAGCGGGGTCCACGAACACGACACGAGGACGACAAGCGTGCTGGCAGTGCAGAGGAATAAAATTATCACGTGTTTTCAATTGTGAAAGTGACAGGCGGATGCGCCTATATATAGGCAAGGGTGTAATAAATGCGCCAACCACTTTTTCAAGTGGCGCACCAAAACACGTGTCGACACGTAAAACTTTGCGCCCTTTGGCGCAGATAAACGCATGTCAACACGAAATTATGTTGAACCATGAAAAATATGAATGTAAATTGTGGACGTATACACAAGGGATGTGAGCTATTTGACTATTATGTCTCAATGGAGATGTGGTGACATGGAGTGCCATGATTGCAAGATGTGTAACATATGATATTTTAAGGAATCGATATGATGACATAACCCATAGGAAGGTACAAGATGAGCTGGAAAGCATGGTGGGAAAGGGCACAAGTGCAGGAAAGATCTCAAGTCTACATGCGGTGGAGGAGATTTCTAATGCCTCCACCTAGTCCCCTCCTATCGTGGGTTTGCCTCTCCACCCAGAAACCCGATATTTGAAAGAATGTTTTTGATCTAGTGGGTAGTGTCGCCCCGCCACACTCAACCCGTGGATGCTCTCTATTCTCTAGGTAGAACATGTGTTCTTTATTTTTATATTTTCATTGTTTTTGGTCGAGAATTCATTCATGTTTGGCTATGCGGAATGAGGTGGAGGGTGTGGGGCACACTAGCAAAAGGGTGAGGGCTTCAAACATCTACAGATTTGATGATAAAAATGTTTCTCCCACTACCTCTTGTAAAGTTTTTCCTTTTCTCCTCCCTATTGGCGTATCAATTACATAGCTCGTGTTTTCCTCGGCCCCTCAATCCTTCTCACAATCATGTGTTCTAACCATTACGAAATTATAGCCATCTATATGAAATGAAATGAAGTATTTTAATGACATCCACGAGACTAAAGAGTCTATGGGACCAAATGAAACTGATACATTAAGCAATTTTTAGACTCTTTGCCATATCCACTCTTCCATTGTGAATCTTGAGCACTAAATCGACGATCTTTTGAAGTTTTGTTTCTCTGAAATAACTCATTTAAGTTGTCCACTTTTAATTCGCTTTCATATTGGATACGAGATATCATCATATGTTGAACACTCCATAATGAAATGCCATGCGATGCGATATGATTGATGTATTCTCCATGAAAAAATACCCTTGCACGTGTCGGAAAGAAACAAAAAAATAAGCTTCTAGTCCTACTCTTTGTGCACATCGTACATAAATGCAATTTTACGTTTATGCTCTCCTCCAACCATCCAATGTACAACGATCCTTGCTAACATGGCGAGTTAAAGCACGTGCACGAGAAAGCACTTGCCACACAGAATAGACATGTAGGCCATGTAGTGCCATTTGGAAAAATAAAGTCATAGACTAAAACATCCCTTGTTGTGTTGAGCCTCATCACAAGCACTAACAGTGTGGTCAATCAACAAACAATGAGATTTGGTGGAACAATGTGATTCAAATTTGGTGGGGATGGAGGGAAGCTTTCCCAATAGTTCTAGACTAGATCATATATAATTACTTTTGCACGAGATTATCCCTTATTTTTACTCTCTGCCAGTGCAATTAAGCAATGCTCTCGTTGGAAATCCCTTATCGCTTTGGTATTGAAAGAATCGGGGGTTGTTTATGACATCCTTCTAGCTTTTGCACATGGCTCCCACCTTATAAAAAGTCATGCATGGAGCTCTCAAAAATGCTTGCTTTTTATTTCATTAGGAAGGTCCCCAAAACTTGAAATTATTGATGGTTACGTTGTCAATTGTACAAGAAATTTAGATTTTACCTAGGATAGGTTGAATCAAAGTGGCGGGGTGAAACTTCTCCTTCTGTCTTAGTGAAATCCCTAGGTCAAAACATTTCCCTCTTATGCATTTACAACATCCTTAAACTTTAATCCAAATTTATTCAATTCTAACTATAGTCATTTGTTTTATCACGCCAATAGGCATTTCAAAGTGGAGCTACAACGAGCCCATTCCGATGGATTGCCGCATGTCGTATCAATGACATATCGACAACCCATTTTAATCAATGTAAATCGCACACTCCATAACAAAATGTGTTCTTGTTTCACTAGCGTGGTTAATGGAATGTTTTTATGTTATGACGGGTAGTGCCACATAAGTGAATTGCATGACTCTGCGCTAGGGATTCAAACATATGCAAGGTTCCAATCAGAGGAATTAACGAAGGAGGAATTAATGAAGTGAGCCCTAACATTTGCAATCAAATAATCTCTCGCTTCTTTGAAACTCGCCTCATCAAATTCCATTTCATTATGGCTTTTCCCACCAACACAACTCGATTGGGACACCCCGCATGCTATCGTGGTGCTCCTTTCCACCGTTTGCGGGAGACTCTTGAGAGACCAATAGAGGGAGCTCACGTAGGCTAAATATCATTGTACATGGTTTATTCATATCCTAATGTCCCCATTGTTAAGAATTCATGTCTTCTTTTATTTGATGTGTTTGGATCTTCATCTTTTGTGTTTATAAAATTTATCTTGTTTTTGTAAGATTTGACTTTATTAAAATTAAAGTTGTGCTTGAAAATTACTTGCATTGTGTGTGCATCATGCCATTTGTGTGAGGTTTTATTAGACATTGATTAAAGGCATGAATTCTCAAGCCTTTCTCATGACTAGGAAGGGGCAATAAGATTTGGAGGACGTGCTAGGCAAGTGCAAAAATGTGAGGGTTGCAAACATGTACATGCTTGTTATTTGCAGGCCTTAAGAGATAGAGGCGGGGAGAATGTGGATGTCAAGGGCACTAAGCATAACAACCAAGTATATGAATTTGTTGGCCATGATTTTCATGCGAGAAGATGTCAAAAGCCATCCGAATAATGAAGCTCATGTGTGCCATGTATATGGTAGTATTATGTCGGAGTTGTGGATTTTCAACATTTGGAGGAAAACATATGCGTCGTGTGAAGCACGTGGTGTTGCAAATGGCTAGAAAGACCCTCCACAATGGTGAAAACAAAATCATGCTTCCAAGTTAGTTCTGCAAGGCATACGTGAAGATCATCAACCATCGGCATGTCTTCTCGTCAATGAATCCCTCAAATTCCCTCTCGAACACAAAAGACAAAAGCTTGGAATGCCCTTGCTATTCCGGGGATTCCTATTTTCCTTAAGGTGAAAGGTCACTTGGGCGAAGAGGTCCCCAAGGGCAAGGAGAAATTTGACTTTAGAGACTTTCCCATTCCCAAAAAAAATGTAGGGCTTCCCCGTTTATAAATTTGTGAGATCCGAATTGGTCTAACCATCCCTGTCTTCCCGTATTGGAACCCCTTCGAATCCAATCGGATTATGTTCACCTTTTGTCACATGTGAGAGGCTCCATTGGAAATATAATATAAGGCTCCCATATCCTTTTGTGTTCTCTATATAGGATATGGAGCGTTGCTCGTAATGTCAACTACTTCTATCATGTGTGCTTCACATAGTTTGCATCTTCTTTCTCCTTTGATCTGTTCATAGATACAACAATTAGTCTTTATGTCACTTCAACAATTAGTCTTTATCTCACTTACCAAAAGAAACAAGGATCATAGATGGTAGAGAGATTTGAATTGGGCAATTTCAACTGAGATTATTGTCTCCCTTTCATCAATTCTATCCCCTTTGAACCCACTCACATTGTGTGTGTCACATGCCTAGCCCTACCACACTCGTTGCTATCCCTATCGGCATCTGCATCACACCACCTATGTACAATTGCTAGTATTTCCTTGGTCTTAATTCTTTTGTTGCCTCATATTTTCATCTTGTTAGTTGAAAATTAATGCCGGCTTGCAGGTTGTGCTTAGTTGTTTTGCCCAAATCATTTTGGGTTTCTATGTTCTTTTGACAAGGCTTTGTTTGTATTCAAAACCCTCTCGGTTCCTTGTCCGAGCATTCTTGTATTTCATGTGTACTTCATTTACTATCAATAAAGCTTTTTATCATTGGCGGAAAAGAGAGAAATTAAGAACACATTTTGGTTGATATCTTTGTATTTTAAATTCATTAGTTAAAAACACATTTTGCTTTGTAATTTAATGCAGCCTACATTACTTCATACGCTGATGTAAAATAGTCATTGATGCACATGCAAAGCTGCTGCATAACAAATGTACAAATTTGTTGGCAAAGGAAAAACCATCCAGAATATAAACTATTTGTAGTAAAGGCTCAAGCATTCAATGGTGGTATGATATGCATCAAAGTTAAATTGGAGGGGCTTCATGAATCAAATAATAATAAATAATAATAATAGGTTTTTACAGTCCACAATGCCGTGGGGCAGCCTGTTTTTGGGTCTACAAGCGGCTTATAGCATATGGGACTACCTCGTACTCACATGCGGGAGGCAACTAACTTTGCTACAAACGAGGCGTACATACCCTACCCCCTGCAGGATTTGAACTTGTGACCTCTATTTCAAGAGCACATGTTCTTCACATTAAGGCCAACTCAAGTGTACGGCCAACTCAGGCGTACAAAAGGATGTGAAATAGAAATGAAGTATATGAAACACGAGAAACAAAAAGGCCATCTAATATAGGCCCGAGCCAACCTATCATAACAGTCGCTAACAAAATTTGTAGCCATCTTACCATACAAATTGTTTTCATCAACTCAAGACAAGCCCTGAGCCCATGTGTGCATAACCAAAAGATTAATTCACTTTTGGCCCTGTAATTTCTCATTTGTGAAAAATGCAATAAAAAATTCTTTAAGGTTGTGGACACGCCAAAAATATAATAAATGTCTTTTGTGCATTAACTTCCTCATACACTTTCCTTGTCCAAGGTACCCTATCAATGTTCGATTTCCACCCACGACATTTTTCCCTTTTCTCATTATAATTTTTACCATGACGTATCTTTCTGTAAAATGAAAACATCAACCAAACAAATGCCATGAGTTGATAAATTTATAATAGGAAGGGGACCACAAAGACGCTCAATGCAAACATAACTCAAAATCACAAATGCTGCTACAGTGATGTCAGTGCCACAGTAGAAGAGGCTCCTAATGCAGCCGTCTTGGGCTTGGGCTTTATATCATGATGTTTGCTTCTGATTTTGCAAAGTTGTGGTGCACGGTGCCTCTAAAACTTCTCAGATTTGTTCATATTGCATTTTGAGTGTCTACCATGCCTCCTAATCTGCTCTCCCAAATCTCCGAAGCGCATATATATTTATTCAAATGACTATAACTGTGGCTTACCATATCAGTGCTAGATCACTATTTTTCGATAAGATAATACGTTCCACCGTTCGGATAAAACCAGACAATTGAAGAGACGGCCACCTTTACAGTCCTCCACAATTATTTTAAGTTTTTAAAAAAATTACAGACAAGCTAGTTCCGAGTGCCGAACGTAGAGTCAGCCATGTGTATAAATCATAAGCCCTTGCAAATTTTAGTTCAGTTACATAAGCATGACACGAAAAATGCTGGGTAGCATCGAACAGAACAGTGCAAAGTTCTAAATATATCAAAATATGCACTGAGACCACATTGCTTAAGCACGTGATCACAGTGTTTCATATTACATTCTGTTCTTCCACCTCCAACCCAGTAAACATGAATAAGTGTATGGTCAAAGTTAACATCATTTTCAACTAAGGCGTTGATGAATATGAATGTAGATTTTATAGATAATTTTACAAGGATCGTGGGAGCTAGGAGGCCATTTTCAGGGTCTCCAACCACGGGTTTGCAGTGCATATATTTAACACGATGACTATGCCCGAGGGTAATACCAGAATTAAAACTTGGGCACAGTTCATCAGATATAATGTCACAATGAATAAGGAGCCTCAAAAAGCTCTACAAGCAGCAAAAGAATGTACAGAAAATAGTGTTTACTGCTGTCAAAAGAGAAGGAAGTACACTAGAGCGACAAAGTAATAGAAGCACGAATCGATCTTTCCAGCATTGGACGCTTGAAACCCACTGTAGCTGACAACCAGAAATCCAATGCAGGAAACAGTATATAAACACTTCCCATAAAGAAAGATTTAGACTTCAATTTACATATGATACCGACTTCTATTTTTCAGATGCTTAGACATCTCAGGTGTTTTACAAATTCAGACTTCTTTGCGAAAATGCCAAAAAGGGTGCAATCAGCACATCCATAATTCTCACATAAATGCACGAAAGGTGCTACCACATGAGCACGATAGGCACTGTACAGCAATCACAGGTCCATATTGTGGCAGAGAACCATAAAACCTGAAGAGGGTTATTGCTCTTCCTTTGGCTTCCTCAAGGCTTCTGCTGTTTCTGAACCAGCAACATTATCATCATCACCAAGAGACCTTCCTTCATTTGTTGGATAAGTTAATAATGGTGGAGTTCCTGAAGAAGGGGAAGCAGTTTGCATATTTCCACCGTGGCTGTTGTAAATAGTCACTGCATTTTCACCAACACCACCACTTTCTGTTTTGGTATCATTCCTTTCTTCAGACTTGCTCTCTGAAATCCGGCTAAAGGCAGACTGTTTGTTCACAATCTGATCGCTTTTTACCACAGTTGTTATAACACTCTTGCTGACAGCTGTATTTATTGTCTGAGGTTGTGAAATAGCACCCACTATATCATGGCTGCTATGCCTCATAGCTGGCACATCATGGTTGTGCTTTCCTTCGTAAGTTGTTATAACAGCCTTTTCATCATTTGATGCCCTCTCAACATGCTTACGCACAGGGCATCCAAGATTAGTGCACTTGTAATAACTCCTGATGCACAAAACATAAGATGCAAGTGTTAATATAGGTAGGACATATGCTGCAAATTCCTGAAACATTTTACACATGGCATTGTGCATGAGTGCATGGTAGTATTACCTTGAGGAATTAATGTTTCCATACTTGAAACTCAACTAATTGATTAATATGGCATGACACAAAATCAGTGGGGTCTTGAGCAGGGCAACCATTATTCTCTATAAGTATTAGCCAATTCTACCTTGACAAGTAAACTATAGCAAAATACTTAACACATGCCCATGGACATTAAAACATAGAAGATTTGACAAGAAAAAAATTGTGGACAATGAAATGCAAATTTAGCCAAGTCTATCTTGAACAGTAAGCTATATAAAAACAGGAAGGACATGCTCAGAAGCGTTCAAATATAGAAGATTTGCTAAGAAAAAAAAAATGTGAACAAGGAAATGCAAATAACTTCTGGTTTCTCTCACAAATATTTTTGCACTGATGTAATCAATGCCAGGTCCAGATTGGACTGTCCCTCTGAAAATGTTAATGACAAAAGAAGAGAAATAAACCATTATTGGTATGTTCCAAGAGATTAAGTAGTTATCCATACACAGATGCAAAGACAGGCTTCGGATCCAGTGCAGATCAGCAGTAGGTTCCCTCTTATCATTTTGATTTCCTCTCACTTGTGCAGATCAGATTGGTGGAGATGTAGGGCAATTAATCAAGGATCCAAGTTTTTTGTGCATATTTCCTGAAAGATAGCAGAGCTATTGACGATTGAACATTAAAATCTGCATCTAAGAGCTTTTATTCTTTGATATATGATAAAGAATTGGATATTTGACAAGGAAACTTCTAAGATGCCAAAAGCAGGCGTTTTACAGCAGTGGATCAATCAAACTAGCAGTTCAGATTGTGTTACCACAGAGGAAATAGAAACGTGTTCAGTTACATGAAAGACAAGTCATCATAGATATAGAGATCGGGAACTGCCAGAAAGAGATGTATTCAGTTTCAACTCTGTATCATTACAGCCACCAACAACAAAGCGCAGAAAAGGATTGCGATACTTCCAATATGCCAGCACAGTGGCACGGCAAGCTATATCCCTATACCTTGTTCATATTGGCATTATTGCATAAAATGTATCACTCAATTCAGATATAAGACAAGAGAATAGCCAGGGAACATTAGTAATTCTGCTACAAATTTGAGAGAATTAAACCAAGAGCATGGCATCCAATTTATAGCACAACAGAGCCACAGGAGATCACAAAGAAGGAAGAGAAGAAAAATTGAATTTGGCTTACATCAGAGAAGCTCTAGTAGAGTTTCTTCATCTCTGCACATTTGAAAGGGGCTTGAATTTTCCTCATGGTTTTTACTGAACAATATCATCAGCATTCAGAATTGATTTCCACAAAATTTGAGATTGGTAATTTTTGAGTGACACCTGAACTCAAATTGTGAAGATTCTTGTAAGGGTTGAGTCATTAGCAAGGAGAGGTTCCATGTTCAAGAATTCTAGAATATCATTTAGGCAAAAACTCTTGTAAGTGCTTTAGTATGGTCATAAGAGTTACCGTCTACCAACTGATTTTTAAAAACTCTGAAAGGAGGTTGAAGGGTTGAAGGAGCCTAAGAGGTACTGAAACATCAATTCACATTTTTATCAGAGCTGAATAAACATTTTTCTGATTACAAACCATTTTTCAACAGGAACAGAATGGTGCACAACTAAGTTACATGGATAGGGATATGGGTATTCATATGGCAGTTTATTGAAGACTGCAGGATACAATATCGCTTGTACATGTGAGTTTATAAAGAAAAATATAAATATACATACCGAGAAAAGAAAGTAGAGTAATATATGCTCTAATGTTGAATCTCATATGTTTGTTGCTTAGCATACTCTTTCATACAGCAAACTTTTCATACTTGCATTTCAGAATTTTATTATTTATCTTATTGGCATACGTCTTAACATATAATCTGACGGCAGTGGCATTTTAAATTTATCTTTTCCATTTTCTAGACTTTCATTCAATATATCTTATTGGTATTGTTCTTTCCTCCACTCTATCTCATTTTGCTAGTGTTATTTATATTTTTATAAGATTGCAATAGCATCAAATGCATTGTGGAGTTGATGATCTCAGTAATGTTCCACTGTTTCAGTCTCTAGAGGACAACAAGATTTATTCATGTTAGAAATCAAGAATTCTTATGAAGATATTGATATCTTTGGCCAAAACCAAAAAATTAGCTGGTTTTTCACACACTAAGCAGATCCACTGATTAGAGATTGGATATAATTAGGCAAGTGCTGACAGAGTAGATTAGTGATTGGATATGGCACTTCTGTATCAAAGTGGAATCTGAATATGGAACAAAAATTGTGCATCAAATTGGCATCCTTGGCGTATCTGCACCCAGATTCATGTTTGATATGCCAGATACGAATACAAGGCTACAGTGGAATATCCGGTAATAGAGGTACAAACAAAACATTGATATCAAATCGATAAAAAGGCAAATTATCAACTTGGCATTATAGTATATAATTTGCACCCGTCTTCCCAGCTATCAGTTTTGGCATTTGAAAACAGAACAAGAGAATTAATGCAAGAGGATAGAGAAACAAGAATGAAGTTCGAAGATAGAATATACTAAGTCAGCAGTTTTGTGAAAGATCAGACATCATGGATAAAAAGCTCTCTAGCTGCCAGATGGAGATGGATTCAGTTTCAAACAGTATCGCTGCAACCACACCTCTAACCTCCACCAAACCCGGGTTAGCCAGTTTGAATCTAAGTTGGGTTAAGATGTGCAAATGGGAGGGAAAACAAGTTTGAAAGAGGGAAAGTCATTTAACTCCATACTTAACCATTTTTAGCCTCATTTGTGTTATTTTATCTCCCTCATTGCTGCTAGTATGTTTTTATGCTGCCAAAATTTCTTCAAACAACCCCATGCCCAAAAACCTTCTTTTGCTCATATCTCCCAAACCCATGTCTGTTTGCCATGAAATTTTAACTGTAGATTCCTTGCAAAAACGCCTTTAAGAAGAGTATTTACATGCCTCCATTGATGCTCTGTATCATTTTCTACAACCATTTGAAATTTTAAGCCAAAAATATTGATTTCTCAGATCTACAAAAACTTGGTGATTGAAATCCTCCAAAAATTGGAGCAAAGCCTCCTTGTGAATTAAGAAAACTTTTGAGACTGATTTCATTCCAATCTGACATCAGGAAGACCCAATTCCAAAAAATAGTAAGCCTTCTTAAGCCTCACTACTATAAATAGTAAGTGTTGCAAACAGTTCATTCTCAGAGTTGCCATTGCCCTTTGAACATCAGGGAAACTCAAAATTGCCAAATTAAGCAACTGGTAACCAAAATGGACTTCTCAAAATAAGGCTTACTAAAAATAATAAGTGTCGGGATATTGGTCATAAAACAAGGATGTTAAGCCCCTCATGTTGAAGAAAGAGTGCCTAGATATATTTGAGACAGTTGTGGAACATCACAGTGGTTTGACAGGCTCAGAAGTTCACAGTTTGCACCTTCAATTGAGTATGGGAGCCACTTCTATATTTAGTAATGATAAGGTTCACAAACACCCTGGCTTGCCACCACTCAAACCTGGATGACAAATGATGCAGACCACAAGAGGAAAGTGATGCCAAACAAAGTATGCAAAGGTGAACCTCTCCATCTTCCCGCATCCGGTATTGAGATGTGTTTGATCAAGTATGATATTGAATTTGGGGCCTCTTCCTTCCCCGTTCAGAGAAGACCACCCCAATTAGAAATAAGTGAACAAGGTGTTTGATTCTCTAAGGTGGATTCCATTCCATGGAGGAGGCATCTTTTTCACAGAAATGAGATTTGAAGATCAAATGAGTCATGAAGAGAAAAGTGAGGTTCTCATTCCAACTCCGATCTTGTGTTTAGCTCTCTTTCCAAGGATAGGGGACATCATATGAATCACACCCTGGCAAAGAATAGAACAGAGTAAGTCAATGTGTGTGAAAGATGGTCACTCGGACAACAAATGGAATTAAAAACATCATGAGGTATATGAAGGATTTGAAACATCAATAACTCTATTGAAATTCAGGTCATCAAGAGCGTGACAAGAGAGGATCGCCATGAGTGATGTTCGCAGTCATCTCAAGTCCACAAACATTGCATATCTCATAGTGTTTTTGAACATTCATGCAAATGCCTTGAAGTGTATTTGCATCTCACCGAAGGAGGAATTTACAACCACAGTGTTCCAATTCAATAGATGGTCAAGGGTAAGAAAATTCATTCATGATTCATCGGAGTAGATTTTTCATCAACAAGAGCTTTCCCATCTTCAGATTTCCACTTCTTTCTGCATCTCTTCGTTCTCTCTCTCTATTCTAATTCTCCATTGTAAATTGTACTTTATGGCTCTTTTATCCTATTCACTTAAGTGACCATTGTAATTTTTCATTGTAAAAGTCCCCTTTTCATTAATAAGAAAGGGGCTTATTTTTCTTTCCTAGAGGAATGTGAAAGGTCACAAGTGGTGGGACTATGAAAGGTCGTGTGGGGGGTAGATGAAGAGACGGATTATAAAGCTATAAATTGGAATGGATTCTCCATTCCAAAGGGTTAGATTTTCTTGGTTGATAGCTCTCATTTTCTTACTACAAGCAAGAAACTATAATTCTTCTATCTCCTTGTCTTATGTTTTCCTCTCCATCTCAACTTTACTCCATGAACATGGTTACTTGCAAATATTATGCAAATGAACTTGGATTTATTTGTGTTTTGTTCCTCTTTCCTTGACATGGTGTCTTCTCATTGTTAACTTGGAAATATTTTGGTTTTATGTCAATAAACTTAGCTTGCTATTTATTGAGTAAAACCCCCTTCTCACTTTCTCCCTCCAATATACACACCTTTCCTCCACCTCCTTTTAACACACGGGTTTAGTGGAGTATTCTTGTGTGATCCCGGTCGAAAGGCCACCCACGATGGTTACATTAGTGTAAACATTTCTTGTTTTCAATAAATGGAGCTGCCCCATTCCTAAGCAGAGGGACCTCATCCCAGAGTGTTGATGAAGACCCCTAATTTGGCCTTGTGACAAATTATTTCGCCAACAATATAGAGTACGATATTTGTATATGGAACCTTTATCAAAGGGGCCTTTGATGTCGGGAGGTACACCTCCGGACCCCCGCCTCATCCCCTTCCTTGATACGGTTTATAATAATACAATATATGTACCTTACCTTTCTCGAACCTTATGGTTGGAGTAGTTGATCGAGCTTTTCATCTTCTATGGAGTACTTACCTCTTGGATTGAGTTTCTATAATCGAACCGCCTTGAATGCCTTTATTCTAGAGTGGAGTCAAGAACCAAAGGTACCTTACACCACTCCTATCCTTCTAACAAATATATTGTGGTAACTCACGTCTTCGAGGAGTTGCTTAAGGATAGACTCTAATAGGTTGGTTGTTAGGGAAGGGACCTTCCCTAACAACTCCTTGAGGAAAAACGTCCCTCTCTCCGCTTCGAGGAGAGGAGAGACAAGGTCCCTTGAGGGAGGCCTTCCTTAGATATGTATAATATGGAGTTACTTAAGGAAGAGCCACTTCAAGGAGTGACCCATGAAACCCCTAACATGATGCCACCCTTAGAACAAGCAACTATGGAGTGGCACACTCCTATTGGTCCCCACTCCATAGTCGAATGGTATTAGGTGTCTCCTTAGCTACACTAGAGTACCTTCGCTACTCATTGCATAGTTCCTAACCTAGAAGCACAGCGAAACATCCCCCCCCTTTCATAAAGCAGCCACCGAAACATTTCGGTATGGGTACGCGAACGTTGTGGGTGCGTTAAGTGCAGATTTCCGCACCTGGACATACACGGGGCTGTGGGTGCGTTCCGGATCTGATTTCCACACCCGGGACATACCGGTCCTGTGAGTACGTACCCACAAGTAAATAGACGTAGTGTAAGGAATTTCTCATAGGCGAAGCATATGCCTTGCGAAGCACTTTTACAAAGTCAACATGATTGTTTAATCTCGTTTTTTATTTTATGAAAAACAATTTTAAAACCTTCCTTTTTATTGGAAATATTTGTGGTTGGACGGTATCCACTTGGAGGTTTCTTGTTCTTGGTTTTAAATATTGTTGAATTAGTTGATCGTTGTCGTTTAAATATATCCTTTCATATTATAAGTTTGGAAACAATTAAAATGTGATTAACTGTTGAGGTCAACATGTTTAAGGTTTCGGTGACCAAATTAACAACAAAGATGTCACTGATATTACAATTTATATACTCCATTTGCTCTACGTTCATTTTTGGGAAAGAATGTCAACTCCACTCACATAGAGAGGAAAACGCGATAATCATTTTAGTGAGAGAGGAAGAGCTAATACGCAACCACACTAAGTTTTGTTCTCTTTAACACGACCATTCAAGTCCCATAATGCAAATTTTATGCGATAGTTAAGCTAACCCTAATTTACAAATATTATATTCCATGCTTCCTAAGTTATAGTCAAATTAACGTTAATTTAAAAGGAACCAATCCTTATGTCTATATAATTTAACATTTTGTTCTCATAAATTTCAACCATCTAGATGCTCATATGAATTACTTTTGTGTTTCATTTCCCATTATCATCGTCACATATTCCATATTAAATATGTTTAGGTAATTACTTTAAGAAATATATTAATCCTAAAATAGAATTATTTTAAGGAATTTGTGTGTTTGTCAATTATTGGTTTAGATCAAGTCTTTATCAATATATTTTTCTATATTATGATTTTTCTTCCTTGTACTTTCCATATTTCTTTTTTTTTAAATTTATTTTCCGCCTTACTTCCTTTGTGTTTTGGTGTTTTCCCAATACCATAGTCATGATGTTGGCTCCCCCAAAACTATGTCTATATGGATCATGGTCCCAATGACCATGAATCAATGGTTTAGGAGATTTTTCTTGCATGGTCCCTTTTGATGTATGAGTATTAAATTTCAATAAGGATGCAAATGCTTCTTTAAATTTATAATTTTATATACATATTTATATATTTATATTTATATATATATATAACATACCTAACAGCGTACCACACCCGAAGTTTTTAAAAATTTGCCGTATCAGCGTACCGTACCCATACCGAAACAGTCTAGTTCCTAACAAATCCACTGCCTAGCCAAAGATGGTTAACGGGAATTTGCATGGTGATTTCTAATTTGAAATATGTTCCCATCAATTCCAGGAGTACCTTCTCTCTACAAAAACAGTAGCTGCAAATGGCTAATGAAGCAAGGTTATTTGTTCATTTTGAGTGATTCTCCATTCTCAAATGAGCTACATATATAATATTTCCAGTAATTATACAAGACTCTAAAGATCAATACATAAGTCAAGTTTTCTAGGTTTCGATAGCCTGTTTTGTTGCATAAGAATCAAGAATGAGCAAAAGAACGTGATTTTCCCATAGATGGGATCTAAATTCAGATGCATCTCATGAAAAATCTAGCAGCACAAGCTATCATTGTGTCAACAAATAAAGGTATCCTTTAGCAGTTAATGGGCTTCCAGCTTCATCCTTGAACCCAATTGAAGCTCATAATATAAAGCCACATTAGATTCAAAAGGATTTGCCATTTGGTTTAATTGGATTGTAAAGTTGCTAACAAATCCACCCCTAGCCAAGATGTAAATATCACATTGTGAACTTTCTCTTGTATTTATTTTGATCACATATCCAGTTCTCTTGTACTGTAGTTTTTATTGGAAATATTTGAATTTCTCGATAGTCAAATGGTAATACCAAAGTGATGATAGCCAAGTGGTAAGTTTGAGTGGCTTGCATGGAGAGGTTCCATGGTCCAAACCTCTAGATTACCACTTTGCCAAGAAATTCTTGGAAGAGCTATAATATGGTCGTAGGAGATACTAATTGCAATTAAAGAGCTACAAAACAGAGATTAAAGGAACCGAATGGGTACTGAACTTATAAACATCAGTTGCACTGTGCACATTTTTGTCAGATATGGACACTTTTTCTAATTACACAACTTTTTGAAAGGAACGGAATAGTGCACAACTAAGCCACCTGGATATGGATATATGCTCTAAATGTTGAATTTCATTACCATATGTTTGTTGCTTAGCATACTCTTTCATACCTACATTTCAGAATTTTATCATCTGTATCATTGGCATGTCTTTATAACATTTTATCCGACAGTTCTGCCATTTTAAACTTTAATGCTCTTCTTCATTTTCCGGATTTTCATTCTATATACATTTATTTGAATTGTTATTTATTTTACTCCATCTCATACTGCTAGTGTTAATCAATACTTTTCTAACATCACAATGGCATCAAATGCATTTTAGAGTTGATGTTCTCAGTGCTTTGAATGGAATGAATGATAATTCCACTGTTTCAGTGTCTATTGGACATCGAGTCTTATTCATGTTACAATTCTTATGAAGATATTGATGTCTTGGCCAAAATCATAAATTATCCAATTTTTCACCCAAAGTAAGCAGATATTCTGATTAGTGACTGGATATGATTAGGTAACTGCTGATAGACTAGATTAGTGATTCAATATGATTAGCTATCTTCATGTTACAAATTCTTATGAAGATATTGATGTGGCCAAAACCAAAAATTAGCCTTCTTTTCACCACTGTAAGCAGATATATTGATTGGTAATTGGATATGATTGGGTAGCTGCTGATAGACTAAATTAGAGATTGTATATGGCAATGCCATATCCAAGTTGTACCTGAACACAGAACAAAAAAATTGGCATATTGCATATATATACTTTACATATCATCACCTAGATCCATAACAGATACGCAATATACAGATACTACAGGGATACACCGAGATATCTGGTAACATATGTACAGGTAAAATAGGGTCAATGAGAGTCGGATAGATAAACGAGGCTGACCATAAGAAGAAAGAATGCACTAATAAGCTTAAAAATGTACAAAATGATGGACTTGAGCAATTGTTCAACGAAGAAGTTGCTTTGATTAAGGCCAAAAGGATGGACAGATGAATAAAGTTCTTACATGAAAATTCGTGTAACAAAAGAAACAAAGAAATATTTAACAACGTTAAAAAATTCTTGGAGAGCAATATACCCTATAGCACATATCTGGTCAACAATGACATGGAATAACACAGCATCTCTTCATGTATATCAACCCCCATTCTTTCAGTAACATTTTATAGGTAGCTATTATAGGCTTGTTTCTAACAGTGTTAGAGATAATCCATATTGAGGTGTAACCCTCTTCCAGCTAAGAATTTTCTTGCAAGTTAGGGAGCAACTATCATTGATGTACAGGAAATTTAGTAGAACCTGTCAATTTCCAAAGCTGCCATTAATGAATTTACATTTATCTGATTTGTTTTCTTTCAGTATTGTTTACTATCATATGATTAGTCAATTTCAGCTTGCGAACTCCATTGGAAACAGAACAGGTATAAGTTTGCAAAATTGCAGGAGCTATAATTGCAGCAAAGAGAGTCAGATCAAGCTGGAACCAAACAGATTTTTCTTTTTTTTTTGGGGAGAATTTAAGGAAGCAGTAGGAAAGCAATCATAGACTCTTGTCAGCAGAGATGATCGCCGTGTTAAAAAAACAGAACCCTATGGCAACTACAAATCCTCATTCAATACTCGAAATCAAGGGTTTTGCATTTGAGAGTTGATATAAAGCATTCAACGAGATAAACGTATGGGAAAAAGAGCTTCCTTCACCAATAAACCCTTCAAGAAGCTATTCCCTCTTCATAAAAAGTTTTTATCCATCTCCATGTTTCACTAATTAGTCAGATAAATTTGTCCTAATTCATCCGATGCCTAGTTACTGTGTTTGACCCTTTTTAGGAAAAAGTTTGGTTTCAAGAAATTTATGGAAGTCAAATAGAGGACAATTTTTTTGACAGTGTTTTTAGTACGTGTGGTCATCAACTCAATACCTATTGGCTTGCAGCTTCCAAAATGTCTTGCTTTGTGAATTTAGATTTTACATAAACCTGATACACCTATTTGCTTTGCTTGATGCCTAGTTACTGTGTTTGACCCTTTTTGCGGAAAAAGTTTGGTTTTAAGAAATTTATGGAATTTAAATAGTGGACAATTTGTTTGGTAGTATTTTTAGTACATGTAGTCATCAACTCAATACCTATTGGCTGGTAGCTTCCAAATTGTCTTGCTTTGTCAATTTAGATTTTACATAAACCTGATAGACCTATTTGCTTTGCTTCTGCACTTTCAGGTTCCTCCCCTCTGACTCTACAATTTCTTTGTCAGCAACACAAAATTGAGCAGCAACGATTGCTATCTAAAAGGGGTCAATCCTTGCACAGAAGGTTTTAAGTAATAAAATTGCAGAGAAGGTATTTGTAATTTTCCATCTAAAAGGGGTCAATACTTACAATTTTCTCTCACCACCGCATCCCTCTGACATAATTGTACATTTTTAAAAAATTAAAAATGATAAAGAGAAAATATTTTAATTTTTGTTTGAACTTCAAGATTTTTTTTTCCAAACTTTATCCACTGGCGAACTTGAGCCGAACTTTGTCCTCTTCAAACTCGAACTAGAACCTTGTGACTCAGTAAAAGGCTCCCCAAATTTTATGCAATTTTTGCTTGCCAGATTTAATTTGAATTTAAATCCAATAACTGACCCTGATGTCCCTTTTCCTATTTCAGTTTGCATTTCAGAAAGATAAGCTTGATCTCTTATGCTCTAACTGATTGTGGTTTTATACAGTTTAATCCATCTCATTCTTGAAGGCAACTGGGTCGCAAGGATCATTGCGAATAGTCTTTATTAAATTTAATTTGATATTACCATGGTCCCTATCTCCATCATTGTCCCATTGTTCTAAATAATGTGTACTGTTCTTTTCAAGACTTGCAGATTACATCACATAAGTGTTAGAAATATTATTGCACTCAAATTGTTAGCTTGTATATAAAGAGGAGAATCAATTATTGGGATGCTTATGCATAACCATTCTATTTCATATTAAAGTGGCATTATTGTGCCTATATGCTCCAACCTATGGAACCTTGTAAGGTTTCAGTAAAGGGATTGCCTCTTACACAAGTGACGCTGGTCATATACTCGCTCTGACCTGCCAACAAACTACAAAACCATACATGTTATTTTATTCATAAAGGGTTTGAGGATATGTATCTTAAACTCATTCGGCCAAGAGCAGGCATTCCTAACTAAACCATGACCTCATCCCTTATTTGTTATACACTTCCAAGCGGTTGACTTATAACAAGAGCAATTATTAGGTTCAAATGATCTTCAATTTTTGCAAGAAGGCCAACCCAGAACAAACAAATACATGTGAGTGCATAAATTATTAAAATATGAATCATTTCTACGGAGAAACAGAAACAATAATAGTAAATACCAAGAGTCAAACACACGATGTGAAATGCTATTTTAAGCCATCTATTATGGATATGGGAGACAAACCTGCAAATCAACTGATACCTGTGCTTATAATGGAGCAACGAATGACAAATTATTGCATAATGGTAAGGAATAACAACAATGATCAAGCAATATGCGACACAACTAGAACAAAGGAAAGCTTAAGGAATTGGACAAAAATTTACCAACTATGGTTTTGACAGAAGGCCAAACAATTCCGCTTGATCACTGCAACATTTAGCAACAGTGGACGACATGCAGATCCAGTAACCCTGATTTAATTTGGTGTTGCATAAAAATGAAGTTTATCCATTGGGAATGGTCAAATCCTGAGTTGAGTATTTTACTTGCACGCTGGAGGGTAGCCAAAATTGCATCTGGCTCCTAAGATGTGAAGTGATAACTGTTAAGAAACAATTCATCTTGTTCTAATAAATTTTGTATTAGAATTGTTTCACGCCAAGTGCTTATAGTATATTTATTACTAATACGTTTCACCTTGTTGGAAAGTTCCATACCAGCATAATTCCATACGAGACACAAAAACAAACTCTCTGCAGAATTGAACCAAGTCAAAATTTGCAGCATTCTACATTTGTAGAAGTCAATTGTTTTGATATAATAGCCAAGTTCAACCAGCCATCAGAACAAACTGTACCATGTATAGCAACCAACTGCTGACTAGATAATTAAGAGATGAAGAATCCCACTTCTACGATAGCAACGTGAACATACTCTTGGTATACCATATCAGTTGGTCCTGCTGAGGACATCTACAATGGAGTTTTGCACTCACGTGCCATGTATAACAATGTTCTATATGGTGTTGGACTTACCTAGCATTTACTGCATAGATAGAGAGGAAAATGTTGAAAAAATAAGCATCCTTCCCAAGCTGATGGTGGCTGATAACAGTCTCAACTTTTAAGTGCTCTAGAAAGGGCAAGCTACAAAGAATGAAAATAAAATAAAAACATAAACAATATAAAGACCTATAACATGGATAAGACAAAAAGTTGATCTAACAGAAGAGGCTTCTACACAGTAACGCAAACAACCATATAGGTCAGAGGATGATTTTAAGAAAAATCTGAATACAAACTTCTCTCCAAGAAAATACGGTATTAACATTTGGAAACGAAACACTGTTGATCACAAGTATAAAAACTAATGTACGCCATGAGAAAAATTGCATGTGGTAATTCAATCCAAAACATATATTTCCGCAACAAAGATCGGAAATTTTAACAAAACTGATTTTCACAATGAATTTGCAGACTTGCCAGATGCATTTCAAACTAGTTTTCAATGTCTTCCAAAATGTTCAGATTACGGGATCTCAGAGCATTATAAGTTTCTGGCCGACAAAATGCAACAGTATAACGCCTTTTCATGCTCAATCCCAATTCACTCAGCAACATTTTTCATGTAGCTATTGTATGCTTGTTTCCCAACACTGTTAGATTGCCTGGAAGTGGAGCTCATTTCCTGACACTAAGAAATCCTCCAAAGAGACATGTAGTCTTCCTTAAGCTAAGAATTTCCTTGCAAGTAAACACGCAACCATCCTTTGATATCCAGGAATTTCCTTGCAAAGTAGCCTGACTGTTGATTTCTGAAGCTGATATTTAACAATCTATAGTAATCTAAAGTGCCTTGTTTCATTATTTTTAATGATCAAACAACTTGACAAATTCAGCTTGAATGTTCCATGGGACACAGAACAGGTTTGGATTTCAAAATTGCAGGAGCTATAATTGAAGCAAGAAAACCAGGTCAAGTTGGAACCTAACAGATTTTCCTTTTTACGAGAGATTTTAAAGAAGCAGAAATCAAGAAGCAAGTATTGAGACTGCTGCGTGCAGAGACACAGTCACCGTCTTAGAAGAAACACAACTCTACAGAATCTACAACAAGGTACCTCATTCGATACTTGAAACCGGGGATTTTTTATTTTGAGAGTTGATATAAAGAATTCAATAAGAAAAACACAAGGGGTAAAGAAACTCCTTGGCAATCAAGTGAAAGCAAAAAGGACAGACTTTGTCCAGGAAACTCTTCACAAAAGCTATTCCATCTTCTTTGTGAGTTCCTATCCATCTTCGCATTTCATTAATTAGTCATATACATGTCCTAATTCATCCCATCCTTAGTTATTGTGTTTAACCCTCTTCAAGAGAAAAGTTTGATTTTAAGCAATTTTCAGAGGATGTGAATTAGTGGACAAAAATTTAGGCAATATTATTGGTAGATGTGGTCAATAACTCATACCTGCTGACTGGCAGCTTTCACATTGTCTTGCTTTTCCACCTCATATTTTACATAAAACAAGATATACCTGTTTGATTTGCTTCTGCACTATCAGAATCCTCCCTTCTAACTTCTGTAATATGTTTGGACGCAATATAACACCCAGATACAATATTTGCCATCTAGAAAAGATCAATCCATGCAGAGTATATTTAAGTCATTGAATTGCAGCGCAATATTTTCTGATTTTCAAATGTTCCCCAAATTTAAAGCAATTATTTTGCTTGCCAAATTTGAATTTGTACTCAAACCTGGTTACAACGTCTAATGTCCCATTTCTAGCAATAGATCTTGTCTGGAATCTTCTCATAGGCTTCCGGGCCTATAGATCTGGAGAGTCGCCAGGAGAAATAAAGATAGTGCTCTTGTGAGAGCAGATCTTTCAAGACTTCCACCAAGTCTTAATAATGCTCCCTCTGATAATGGAACTCATGGATTTAGACTGTAATTCTTTATGCAAAGATCCTAGTAATGGAGGTACTGGCATCCAATAGTTCAAGCCTTTCAGACTTTAGTCAAACTTTGTTAGTGGTCACACTGGGCATGCCAAAAATTGTTGGGCACCATTTAATTGCCTGACTGTAAATGTCTAAATTATGCACATGCAAGTTCAGTAACACAATGGAAAGTGTGGGCATTTTTAAACTTAGACGATCTCTCGATTAGACAGGTTCCCCTATTTCAATGCTACTTAGTTATTGTGCATAGGAAAGGGTTAGAGAGATATTGAAATGCAAAAATTAAAGGCAATGCGCCAAGATAGATTGATCTTAAGCATTTATCAGAGGAATGAATAAACAAAACTATCATAACCCAGGTTCAATATCTATCTACGGTTACACCATTCATAATATGCAAGAGATAAGAAATCTAATACTGCAATTGAAATTGACAGATTAAAATCAGAATAACACGTGATCAATTTATTTATCAGACAGGAGATGAACTTATATAGAATCCATATCTCCTCAACTAACACTCACACCTCCTATAAACACTCAAATGATCCTAATCACTAGTTGAGTTGTTACAACAACTCGTGCACATGTTCTCGCTAATTATAATATGACTATTACAACACACACTATGTTGTACTAGCTAAAGTAAGTAAATCTCCAAACCTAAGCCCCTAGTACAATAA
This sequence comes from Taxus wallichiana var. yunnanensis, assembly GCA_018340775.1. NCBI lineage: Eukaryota > Viridiplantae > Streptophyta > Pinopsida > Cupressales > Taxaceae > Taxus > Taxus wallichiana. Next base: position 425,020,109 of record CM031244.1, on the reverse strand, counting down.
GTACATGAACTGGAACATGCTCACAATTTACCATACTTACAACCACACAAACAATACAGAGAAAGGCCACTATACCTACTTAGCAGGAAACAACCTAACTAAACTAAACACACAAACGTGGATAGGGACAAACATGCTATCCAATCTCTAAAATTGTGAACAGTCAAACACAGTTTATAACGTGATCAGTCGGGCTAAGCCACACTGACCCTTACAACAAGCAAGTAGGGACATACATGCTACTTACTGCAAGCGTGGCGTGGGCCTCCACTTTCATTTCAAATGTGCTCTTTTGGTTGGTTGAGCATCAACGAGCACATATAAATCAGAATAGTGGGACTGGGTCCTCGCTATGCCTTTGGTGGATGTTGTTTACCTCACCGAAACTTGTGTTTGCAGCCACTGCATTTGCTCATGAACAGAAAAACGGTCACCACTGCCACTAAACACCATTCTTGGCTTTAGTCTTTTTAGCACAGATTTCTAAATCATCTGCAGCCAGAGTACGTCATCATTGCAACTGATGATTCATAATTTGTCAGGCTATAGTCTGCTGGGCGCATTGATTTTAACACTACAGCAAACTGCAACCTCTAAGTTACCGACAAACTCGAGATTGGTTGGTGGCCTCCTTACTCCATTTACTCCAACCTCTCGTGTGACTTAGCTCAACTGGTTAGGTCGAATTGCATGTCATATGTTGTGCATAGACAAATTTCCCCTCACCCCCACATGATGGACATACACATTCTTAAATGGATGTCGGGTTTACCAATAATGCACCATTACAAGAAATTTTTTAACTTTGATAACTTGACATTGCCCGACAACACAAACAGTTCATTTAGACTAGGACTAGTGGACAATAGATTGGTAAGCTCATAATTTTAGCTATTTTTGACTATAGCTAAAAATGCAAACTTAATCACTTATGACATATTATTGACTAACAAAAAAAACATTAAACAAATATATACAATTTGAAAATAAAAAATCGCCACTTTAATTTTAAGACCATCTAATATATGAAAAAGACTATAGACGAGCTATAAACAGCACTAAATTAAAAATTTAAAACAAATTAATCTAAACAGTAATAACAATTCTAACCACCTATGATAAAAAATTACTCTTATTCACATCTCATGTGGCTGCATTTCTGGTCTGTTCTATGTTTGCATTCTTCTCACGCTAGGGACAGTCAAATGTCTAGATATGCAAAGAGAACTCGCTGGACCAAAGACATTGACCCAACAATATAAAAGTGATGCTACCATGTTTTGACAGCTCTTCATGCCCTTTGCTTTTATTGGCTGAATGTTTTATGCATGCCCGACTTTATCTATGCTGGACACTTCTTCTGTGGCCTCATGCCATTTTCTTTGGCTGTTGCATATTTTTTTGGTAAGCCTTAATCTTATTTTGCAAGTATGCCTCACACAGACACTAAACAGTTAAAAAAAGCAATTGGGTGCTCTTGGATGCCTCTCCTTACAGGTTGCAAGCGTCTGATGTCTTTGCTTTTCTTCTAAACGCCATTTCTCTCTTTGGCGATGTTTTCACTTCCCATGCGCCCACGAATAGACATCATACCTTGGCGTCACTGCTGCAATGTCCTTATCAGTTTAATCTAGTAAATAAGATCATTCCTCCCTCTGATAGACCGCCACTTTAGACTTCGCTATTACTGCAAACTGATAAATATTTGGCTGTAGAGTCTCTACAATGGATGGCAATTTATCTGACTGTAAACAGTCAAAATATATGGCTGTAGAGTTTCTACAATGGATGGCACTTTATCTGACAGTAAACAGTCAAAATATATGGCTGCACCTTTTTATTGTTCTGTGCCACTTTGTGGGCTGCACTATTTGATTGCTAATGAAGCTTTTGTTTTCACATATGGCTTGGGTGCTCCTTTGTGAGAGACGCAACAAAACAAGAAATTTCTATTGTCGCGATTTTCTTTGAACTTTTCTCTTTTCCAGTGATACCAAATGCTGCACCACTATAGCATAAAATAAGTCTCGCTCCCTTCACCAAAGAATAAACAAACTAATCTAACTACTGAAAATAACATACAACATAATAAAATTATACCAAACCACTAATCATCAATCAGGACAATCAACAATGGCGGGGCTGTCCCTTGACCAAACATCAGAATTTATTTTTATGGTTTGGCTCTTACGGAAATACCTGCTCTGATACCAAATCAGAAAAACACACTGGATCAAATTAATTATCAAACCAAAGAGGTACTTATACAGTATTGATCTCTTATAGTCGAGGAGTCAATCATCATCTCTTCAACTAGCAATTACACATCCTATAAACACTCAACTGATCCTAATCACTACTTGAGTTGTTACAACAACTTGTACACATATTCACACTAATTATAATATGAGTATTACAAGACAACATATGTTATACTAGCTAAACTAAGTAAATTTCCAACGATTAAATCATCCATGTGAATTTCAAGTGACGGAGAGATAAACAATCAAAACACTTTAGCTAAAATGCTTCAATGAATACATAATTACATATTAATCAAAAGTTGGGCGATACATGAATTCAGAGTATACTAACTAATACTATGATTCTCATTACATCTTTGTATGAGATGAATAATAAATAATTTACGAAAAAGATTCTACAGAGCTTGAAGCTCGATATGTATAATCAAAACTAGGTCGCGGGGAAAACCAAAAGTGCCACATGCACAAATCCCTTACATACAAATTCACAGCATAGAATAGGTGTTGATCTGTGAGGAAGGATAGTTTTGCTCATGCCAAATGATCATCTCCTTCTTCCTCTGACACTTCAGAAGCATCTGCACATCAATAACTCCGGACCTACGGCCTTAACCAATTCCAAGAGGAAAAGTGTAGTGCTCTTCACTGAGGATCTGTTTAGGGAGTGGAATGCGGAAATTTGATCATTTGGGCCAAAGCTTGTGATTCTTTACATCTAGTTATATTAACAGGAGGGATTCTCATGTCCAGAGATCAGACGACACAACCATCTTAAAGATCTAACAATTCTTTGATTCCTTTTGGAGTTGCATGTGGATATTTGGAACATTCTCAGGATATGTGAACCGTGAGCTTCTTACTAAGGCTTTTGTTTTCGAACATTTTTATATTCAATGTTACGCAGGGATGCATCCCCTAGATTTTGGTGATGTCCCAGACGTTTTGGGGACTTGGGGACTTGGAGAGGATGTCCCCAATTTTTTTAAAATCTGTCAAAAGTTTTATGATGTTTTTACTTTTAAAAGATGTTATTTTTACCAACAACATTAAATTATAATCTTGAAAGTACCTAAAATATATGTTCCACGGGGACGCGTCCCCTACCTTTTTAGGCTCGTCCCGTACTCAGGGGACGTTTCTGGGACTCGGGGCCGGGTAGGAACGTTCCTACCTGTCCCCAATTCACTCTAAAAATTGGGGACATCATATTTATGAAGGGGGGCGGCAAGGGGCGCCCAAATGTCCCCGGTACAGCATGGGGACTTCTACAAGTCCCCTGACTGTACCAGGGATGTCTGGGCGTCCCCTATGTCCCAGAAAAGGCAAAGCTTTTTTTAAAAAAAAAAACTCAAAATTAATTTAAAAAAAAAAAAAAGAAGTCATCAAGAATGGCATGATTGAAATTGTAATGACACATCTACACACAATCAAATTTGGGGATATTTTTCTTTTGGTTGTTTAGAGCAGATGTGTGGCCAACTCTCTCGCACATTACACATAGTCACAAGTGTGGAGTTATGCTTTGACCTTGGACCCAAGGGGAATTTTCAAACCATTAAGAGAAATGACAAGATTTATTTAATGAGATCATTGCTACCAACCCCATTGTAAAAATAGGATGTGTGACCATTACACTAATCTTAGAGAGATGAAGAAATACACCTAGTTAACTTGTCCAAGGGTTTGGTTGCATTAAGTTTGATATGGCATTAATTCTAAATTAAACAAAGCCATGACAAAGTTAATATTTTTAAATTAAATTAAGTATTTTGGAGATTATTTAGTTTATTAATTAATGTGTAGTTAAATAATTCATCCTACAATTTGATAATATTAATAATTATTTTTATTTAAATAAAACACCTAACCCATTAGTAATAATATTACATTTAATTTGAAATTTCTCTCGACTGCGCGAACCTCTCTGCGACCTCTGCGAACCCTAAATGGTTAAGAGAAGACACGGCGGCCATGGAGGGCAGAAAAACGGCGGAGATGCTGGCAGACGCGCACAGGAACAATCGCGAACTGGCGCAGAACAAGTCCTTTCGTGGATTGATCAGGCATTTTGTGACGCTAAGGCGGCTTCTTCGGCTCCCAACCCTGCTAGTTCCTCTCATGGGGACGGATCTCATCTGACACCTTTACAGAAGGCACGATCTCCCTGTGCTGATCACTTTGCTGCTAATGGTGATTGCAACAGTGGTAGAACTGTAGGCGGCGGGTCTCCAATGCAACCTCTGAACCGCTCTTCTTCAGTGGATTTACACACGAAGCTCACTATGACAGACTGTCCTGATACCAGGGTTCATGTCCTGAATAATAACCCACACAGATCGACTACATTTAAAGATATTTTACAGGGCAGGAGTCTCGCACAAGGGATGAGCCCCATCACACCTTTGACCCCTGCGGTTACTAACCCCAGCGTTTCATTTGGGGATGAAGTCCTCGATTCAGAACGTTTCTACCTAGAGCATGCCCTGATCGGGAGATTCAGCGGGCTCTGGCCAAACCTAGCTACCCTTCATGACTGGATTACAAAGCACTGGATCCCGATTCTATCTAGTAAGTTAGATCTCTATCCATGTGCGAAAGGTACATTTATTGTTGTTTTTTCCTCAATTAGGGATAAGGAAGTCATAGCTAAAAAACTCTGGGCTTTGCAATCCCACTACTTGGTTTTGAAACCCTGGTTCCCATCTTTTAACCCAATCACTGAATCCTTTTCCTGCAAACCAGTCTGGATTAGACTGCCCCATTTACCGCTCCAGTTCTGGGACCGTACTTGTCTAACTGCTATTGGAAATACTTTGGGTCATACCCTTTTCATTGACCCCCAAACCACTGATTTCACGCACACAACCTTTGCTAGAATCCTTGTTGAGCTGGACACATCCAAAAATCTACCTGCAAATATAGAGCTTATAGTCCAAAACAGAACTTGGACACAATCATTAGATTATGAAGGCTTGCCCTTTAGGTGCAGAAAGTGTTTTGCTACCGGGCACACTGCTGATGTTTGCGGAGTAGAAAAGCGGAAGAATGGAAAAAACAACTGGTGGAAAAATGCCCTTCCTGAACACCTGATTTTCGAAGCCAAAGAGGAGTCAAATACAGATACTGAAGATGATTTTGTCTTGGAAACCCCTCTTTCAGAAATTCCAGTTGTTGAATGCGCCAAAGAATCTCATTCTGTTGGTGGCATTAAGAAAGATACAAAAGAAGATAATGAATCCGCTGTCCCAGTTGGATCTATGGAGGATAAGGAAAATACGCCTCCTTGTTTCAATACCCTAATTACGGAGGCTTCTACAGGCTGGATTACGGTGCGTAAAAATAAAAAACTATTCTCCAAGAATACCGCTTCTCCGCCTTGCTAGTTTCTCGGTGCTGCTCGGCTGATCATCAATGCTTCACTTTCTTTGTCGAGCAGCAGCTTGTTTGATCACTGTAAACCAGTTGTTTTTATGCTGATTTGTTGTTGGTCTTGGGTTTTATTCTGTGCAGGTTTTTTCCTGCTTTTGTTCTTGTTCTTGTTCGTTGGGCCTTATTTGTTCACATCTGGCTTTTTGAGCCTTCTTGTATAAGGGTATAGTCCCTTTCAAAAAACTATTTGCCCTTAATAAAAATAATAATAATATTATATTTATTTTTTAACATTAAGTAGGATTAAAGTATTAATATGTTTTTCAATTAATATTTTAGTCAATTATTCACTCGCAATTATAAGTTAAAAACAACTTATTATTGATATTTTAATCCAATGTCTAAACCACACCCATTAAATGGAATAATTATTATTGTAATTGAAACTTGAATCTTATGTGAAATCTCAATTCAGCTCCAATGTTATGTATTAAGGTTCTATAATGTGTGTGATGAATGCTTTATCAATGTTATCATATGAATATTTGAAATTTCCTATCTTTTAAAATTTTCCCTTATTTTTAATAGTCATCCCCTGCTGTCCCCTGAAAAAGGCCTCCAAAAAAATCCGTCCCGGAAACACGTCCCCTGCTGTCCCCGTCCCGGAAACTTGGTGGAACATAGCCTAAAATACATTAAATACAGTGTAAATCCCAAATGTCATTGAAAAAAGTTAAAATATTGAAATATTAATTTTTATGTATTATTTTAAAAGCTGTCCCCAAAAACTTGGAAAAATTTTTGCCGTCCCGAAAACCCCGTCCCCGAGATTTAGGTAACTATGTTTATATTCTTATAGATCCTATATTGTTGATCTTAGGATGATCAAGGGAGTAGGAAATTCAATGGGGGTGTTAGTCCCAACAACCCTTGAGACTTGCCTCCTTTCCCCATGTGGATCTAGGGGTCACACCACAAACGTATACTTTATCAACTTTATGTTTTATATGCACTAGTGCTGTGGCCAAAGGATGGAAAGTTTAGACGAAGATCTATGATGGAGGAAATTCCTTGGGTCGTCATAACTAACACCCCTCCAAGTTGCCAATGTCTGTCACGTGGTGTTCACTTTAAATATGGTTCATCATCGGTCTGCTGATGCGACAGAACAATTGGTGAGAGACCATGAGTGTTAAATCAAGTATGTGACGTAGGCAAGGTCCATCATTTCAAGCCTTAACAGCTTTAGTCAATAAATCTAAGGCAATGCCTTGAAATAAAATATTTAAGCACAAAGCTTTGATAAAGTAGTGTTTGAACACTAAATTTCTAGCAATTCACAGGGATTCTTACTTGAAAGAAAAAGAATTCAGTTGCCTTATCTATTTGGGCACAGACTCAAAGAAAGTGGTATGAATCACAGAATGCAATGGCTAAAAGAATAATAAGGAAAGAAGGAACAAACCTCAAGGGGACTGCTTGATTGACGCCAATGCATTTTTTTGTTGTCCCATTCAGCTTGTGTTAGAAGTTTGATCTTCAGAAATGCTTGATAACTCGTACTAGATGAATGGTTCCTTGAAAAGAGTTCTTCTTCCCCTTTCCCACTGCATCGTGAATTTGGAACTTTAAGCCAGCTAGATATTTGATAACTCTACAGAAAATTTTGGATGTGAGGTTCTTAGGTGAATCCTTGAACATGGATTCCTCCATACTTTCCGGTAACTAAAGGAAATCCCCATGGAGAGGGTAGACCTTGCTAAATGAGGACACTTATATGGCCTTACATTCCTTGTATTGTTTGGGCCAGCATATCCAATTTACTATAACATATTTTGGATATTTCATGTTTGTCTAGTAAATCGAGAACCTTTCATGCAGCCTGAGATCAACTATGTGTATCTGTTGTGGTCAACTATCTCACAGTGTGAATAGTTGTTTTGATAAATAAGGGCTTCAAATGTCCTCAAACCAATTTCTTTCAGTGACTGATGAACCTCTTCTTGCATTGTTTGGATTTTAACCACAACTTCATCAACAAATTTTAAGGCCTATGGTAGGCCAAATATAGCTTGGGTGATTTTGTCCCAATAGGACCTGCAAACTTCTTTTATCAGGTCTGGGGGACCACTTTGCTTTCAAACTCCTTTATCTTTGGTTTCCTGAAGTTATTTATCAAGGGGGACCATCTCAACCTCTAGCTTTGCAGTCTTATCTTTAAATTCTTCATTCTCTTGGCTGAGGCTAGAATTTTTAGCCGTTTCTGCATCCAATAAGGTCTTTGCAATAATAGTTTGTAACTTTGCTGTCAAACTGGACATTTGTGTCCAAGCTTTTGGACTTTATTCACTCATTCTTTTGGATTTGCTCCAGCTCTACAGTTTTCTTATAGTCTCTTATAATATTCTCTTCTTATTTTTGACAGTCAGTGTCCAGTGTCCACTGACCTATTTTCCTGATCAGCAAGTTGCAGTCAGTCTCTTGGTTGGACCTTTTGTAGGTTTGCGGACATAGCAGAAGTCCAGTAATCTAGCTGTTTGGTTTTTAGGCCTGACAGCCCAAGGGATCATTTCCATGAAATGGATGAAATATGCCCTTGGATCATACTGTCTCAAAAGATTGGATGTTGTGTCTCTATTTGCCATTTCAGATTGTCATGGAAGGGTGGCATTAGGTGCACCGAGTGGCCCGTGGATTGCTCAGTAGAGATCAATCTAGCAAGGGGTTGGGTGTAGGACATAGGAGTGAATGGTGTTATGAAGTCATCGTACGAGGGGATGAGATGGGGCTCAGGGAGAAGGGATGTATTAGGGATAGGGCGGATGATACAGAGGTCAATGTATATGGGGATGGATGATACATAGGGCAATGTATTTGGAGGTGGAGTGAAAGAAAGGGTACCGTTTAGAGTTGCAATTTTTAGGGAGCTAGGTCCTGATAGGAGTGAGGAGGGCAGGAAACACTCGTCCCAAACAAAATAGGATTTACAAGAGGGGGAGTACTAATGAGGGGACAGGTAGAAACAGTAGTCACAACAACGGGATTATAATGGACAAAGAAAGAGCTGTGGGAAAAGTTGCCAAAACAACACCTAGCAAAGAAGGAGAGGTATCTACAGAATCACTAGGAGGAAACCATACAAAAGTTAGAGCTAGATAATAAAGAGGATTGAGTAGAACTATAATGTGTTCCAAATAACAACAGAAAACAAAACTGGAAATATAAAGTAGAATGAACAATAAAAGGGAACAATGGGGACACCTGCTCACCCAAGACTGGATTACACTAGCAAATCTGTCTATAACAAGAGAGTTCTCACATAATGGTGGTTGTTTGTTTGCATTAGAAGTTGAAATGGCAAAAAATATTTTCTAAGGGTGTTTTCCATAGTTCCATGGAGTCTCGGAATGGGGGGCGTGGAGACGGGTCTCCGGGACCGGGGGGCCAAGGGCCTAGGTTTTGAGACAGCGGGGGATGGCGGTGCAAATATATATAGTACTTGAAAAATTAGTTATAAAAATATGTGTAAGGAATAACAAATGAAACTTTGAAATACTAAACACATTGCATTGAACAATGAAAATGTCAAATATCAATATATTAATATTTATATCATAATTTATATTCAAAATGATGATTACATCCAAATTTCAAATACAATTGGCCAATGGCCCAATGCCTCTAATCAGAAATCCTCCCCAAACTTGAACGGTTGATGAATGTGTTGAAACTTGAATGGTTGATCAATGAAGACTTGGCACTTGCTCTTCCTCTTGTTGTTGCTCTCCCTCTTGCTAATGCTATCAACCTCTCACTCTTGCAGCCTTGCTTGCTTTCACTCTTGCACTTGTTCATAGTAAGCAAACTCGGTGAGTACTCACCGAGTTGGCAAGTACACGCCAAAAAAAAGCACAGCCGAATATTTGAGAGTTTAACTCGTAGGGAAGAAGACTTGGTGAGTCTTGGCAAATATTCGCCAATACTACGAGATGCACCTGCCAATACGCGGAACACATCAAAAACACGCAAAAACGCTGCAAATACATTGTTTTTTTTTCTTTTTAGGCACCAAAGCATGAGTTGAACGGATTTTAGAGCGAATTCGAAGAGGAAATTTGAAGAATTGCATTTGGAGTTAAGTTTTTTTAAATTCTTTTTAAGTTTTTGCAAATTCGGTCTATATTATTTAAGTTTTATATATTGATATTGTAATTTTGAATACATTTAATTTAATTGCGAATGATTTTAAATTTTTAATAGTCATTTGGAGCCGGAGGTGAGTTTTTTTAAATTCATTTCGCATATTCATTCTAAATTATTTAAATTTTATATATTCACATTGCCTTTGAATATGTTTTGTAATTTTAAATGCATTCAATTTAATTGTGAATGATTTTAAATTTTTAATAGTCATTTGGAACCAAAGATGTTTTTTTAATTTTTTTCGCAAATTCGTTTAATAGTTATTAATTTATTCATGTTTGTTATCGTGGATTCGTGACATCGTCATTAATGAATGAAATTGCCGGAATGTATTGTTGTAATTTTGTAAATGTTATTTTAATTTCTTTTTTAGAATGTATTCTTGTTTGTAGGATTTACAATTTTAAATATTAAATTACGGTTAAATAGGGTTATAAAGACATTTTTTTAATTTTTTAATTTTAATTAAGTTTATGTTTTTTTATTTTTAAATGTACATTGTGTTGCAGATTAGAGCTTACCAATGGCATCGGGTCGGCATTTGGGTCAACATCACTAGCAGGAACCATTCCCGCTAACACTCGTGTCATTGCTTTGCTTAGAGTATGGTGTATGTGGAATAGTTCAAGGAACCGTGGTTTGCAATTTCTACGGAAAAACCTTTACTCAAGGCTTGAATCGCCTAAAGTATCATCTTGCATGTATTGTTTGCCGAGACGCTATGGTATGCCCCAATGTTACAAAAGAGGCAAAACAAGAGATGAAAGCAGAGCTAACAGAGCTAGAGGAGAAGAAATTAGAGAGGTAAAGGGTGTATGCAACCATAGCAAAAGTTGTTAGACATGGGGCTAGAATGAAAGAGGATTTAGAGGATGATGTGGCAACGATTGTGGGCCCTACTCACGGTTCTCGCATAAGAATCGGAAGATGCAACTGTTTCATCGAGTTCGAACAAAGGGATACATAGTTTTTTTGTACCAAAGAACATACTTGGAGCACAACCTTCGTTGCAAAGTACAAGTTGGAACAAGGATGTACACGAGGAAGCAGATAAAGCATGTGCGAATTTATAATACTACAACCTTCCCTTTAATGTGACAAAGAGCTCACACTGGGAGTACTTGGTGACAACATTGACAGTTGCAGGGAAAGGGTACAAGGCACCCTCTCCACAAAAATTGAGTGGGAAATTGCTCAAGGGTGCAGTTGTAGATGCAACGACAATTCTAGAAGATCAAAAGAAACAATGGCGAAATACGATGCACCATCTTTCATAGGTGGACGGATGGAAAGAACTTTACCCTCATTAATTTTTTAGCAGCCTCAAATGGTGAGATGGTTTTTTGAAGTCAATTGATGTCTCTAATATAGTTAAAAATGCAATGAATTTGAGTCTTATGTTGGAGAAGGTCGTATTAGAGGTGGGTATCGAGAATGTTGTGCAAGTTGTCGAGACAATGCAACAACATATGGGTCGGCTGGGAGACTACTACATGAGAGACATCCATCACTCTTTTGGACTCATTGTGCGGCTCATTGCCTTGACCTTCTTTTGGAGGACATAGGCAAAATTGATTAAGTGAGGCCGGTTATAGAAGATGCAAGAAACATAACCAAATGCATATATAATCACCCTTGGATTCTCAACTTGATGAGAGAACACACAAAGGGTAAAGAGCTTGTGCAAGCCGGTGTCACAAGGTTTGCAACTAACTTCTTGACGTTGCAAAGTATTTCTAGTTTGTTGTCATCATTGAAGCAAATGTTTGTGAGTCAAGCATGGCTAGACTCACAATATTCAAAGAAAGTTGATAGAGAGAGGACTGCAAAGATAGTTTTTGATGATATCTTTGCAAAGAGAGCTATAGAGATCATCAAGGTAATTTCAAATTTCGATTTATATTTCAAGTTGATTCTTTTATTTTAATTTGTTAAATTATAAATATATTGTTATTTACTTTATTTGTAAGTTTGTAACAAATTTTAATTTGTGTGTAGTCAAAAAGCCATTGGTGAGGGTTTTGCACTTGGTTGATGGGGAGCAAAACCCCATGGGATACATTTATGAGGTCAGTGGATAGGCCAAACAGGTATCCAAAACTATTATAGGGGATGTTGCTGATATCGTCCCTTTTGGGAGATAATTGATCGAGGTGGAACAATCAACTCCACCAACCTATTCATGCAACGGGGTACTACCTCAACCCCAAGTTTTTCTTCTCTGATGGCTTCATAGATGTGAACGGGGAGGTTATGGAGGGCCTTTCAACATGCATTGAGAGGATGATACCAGAGGTTGAGACGAGGGACCTCATTATTTTAGAGCTGCAAAATTACAAGCATGCTAGGGGGAGGCTCTTTTCTTGATGTTATCCGAGGAAGAACCACGCAATCACCAGGAATAAAAATTAGAATGTTTACTAAGTTACTTATATATGTTACAAGTTACAAATTTAATTTTATTAATTACTTATAAACTTTTGATTATCTTGTTTGTAGGTTCTTGGTGGGAGGATTGGGGAGGAAATACCCCGCATCTTCAAAAGCTAGCCCTCGAATTTTATCTCAACCTTGTAGTGCTTCTGGATGTGAACGCAACTGAAGTTTGTTTGAGGCCATTCACATGAAGAAGCGCAACAAGTTGACTCAAAAATGCCTCAACGACTTGATTTTTGTGCAATACAATCTTCGGCTTCGCACGAAAAAGTGGAGGCCACATCGCAGGAGCTTATTGATTTGGATGAGATAGATCCATCCAACGAGTGGACCGGGTAAGAAGAGAAAATTCCTGCATTCATAGAGGATGGGATTACTTCTTTCGAGAGGGAAGCTATGGAGGGAGAAACACTAGCAGGATTGGATGACATATTTGAAGTTAATGTCGAACATGCGGCGGAGGAGCCACTTTGCCATCTACTACCGGGTTGGAGTCGAGTCACAACCTTCTAGGAGGAGCGAGGAGACGCAACCGAGTGTGGGGACTAGTAGAGGCAATAGACTCTCTCCCCAATATTTCTCTAAAACGAGGAAGAGGAAAATGTAAATTATTGTATATTGTAACTTGCATAGATATGAAATTTATGATGATAATTTTCAACGACAATCATCATAAATTCATAGCACTTATCAACCAGTTGTTGAATTCGCATGACGATGTGCTTTTGTAGTGTATTTGTATTCAAATGTACTAGAAAACACTTCTCCAACATTTTATAGACTCATTTGATACATTTTATAGCTATATTTTGCATAAATTTTATTTTTTTTAAAGAAATTTGTGCATTTCTTAAGTTGTTGAATATTCGTCGAGTCTTGCCGAGTCAAACTTTTTGGGTTTGCGAATACGATTATGCAAACTATGCACTTGCTCTCACTCTTGCTCCCATTCTTGCACTTGCAGCCTTGCTCAATGTTTTCAAACTTTGATAGTGATTTGAAGTGAGGGTGTGAGGTTCATTTATATGTTTTTAGTGCTTAAAGTGCGGGTGGGGTCCCATAAACTATTATGGTTAGGGATGGGTGTGCAAACATCCAAAAAGTATGTTTTTAATTTTTAGAAACATCTTTTTTGCGTTTGGGAGCAAGAGACGATTCTGAGTCCACGGACGATCGAGGACTTGGGAAAGTTTCGTTGAAGTCTCCCAAACATCCCCTCTAAGAAGGAAACATCCCCATTTTTGAGGGCTGTCCCGACTCCTAGTGGTGATGGTAGAACACCGGAGGGACATTTCCCAAAAGTCCAACTAAGTCCCCAAGGCATCCAAGTCCACAAAACGTCAAATTTTTGTTGGGGAGGCTTCCACATGGAACACCGGTTTTTCCGCCTTTTATTCAAAAGTAAAAGAAACCCTACTTAACTCATGACCTAACCTTTCACTAACTCTAGGCTCCCAAATGATAACATAACTTGATAATAGTGCTAAGACTAAAGAAAAATCTAGGGACAAGCATCTTATGACATATGTTGTGCCTAAATACACAACAAACTCACCTTTTGTGGGTAGGAATTTGCCTTGGGGGACGTTGACTCAATGCTCTTTTGGGAGTGTCTTCCTTTGATTTTCTTTCATTCTTTCATTTGTGAATTTCACCCTTTTGTGTTTTTACGGAAGGGTCCTTTGAGCCTTAAAGATTTCTTTTGCAACTATTGTTAGGGTCGTGTTATCTTCCCCTACACCAAAAATTGTAGATTTAACTTGAATGGAAGAGCTTTGTGAAGCTCCTAAGGTATATTGGGGTTGATGTGGGGTTCACACACTTGATATTGTAGAAACATGACCTCATGGGGTTTTTCTTTTCCGTAGCATCTTGGGGTTCAACTTAGGTCAATTCTCCTAAGGTCTCAACAATTTATTCTATGGCTGCATTTGTAGCTTGTGCATTTTTGCATAAGGACTAGAAAGGTCGACAAAACCTCAAATGTGTTGATAATCGAGGGTGTCATGCCTCTTTCTCCCTTCTAGCGCCAAAAAAGTTGATGTTATAAAGGAAATTGGTGCACGCTTAAGCGCGAGCAACCTAGACAAATCTCCGCACAAACGAGCGGGGCTTTGCCTCTCTTAAAAGGAGGCACGTGCAATGAATTATGCAAGTTTCCCCAAGGTTAACTCTCACTAGGTCTTGGTGGTCATAAATTTTTGTTAGGAATAGCTCAAGGGACCTAGCGGTGGTTGTTTGTTTATGTTAAGGGCGTTTGTTGGTTTGTTCTAGTTGGTTCTAGGGCGAGTTCGTACAAATTGCACAATTGGAAATTTTAGGGATTTGGCCTTAAAGGGTTTAGCGTGGGTGCGTGTGAGGCTGATGAGCCATTCATTCATTGCATATTGAGGTCTCCTTCACGAGGGGTATTCCACATGAGCATCACCTTCAATCACGAGAGATTAGCAACATAAATCGATTGGAAGCTTTAGTCATAAATTAACTCTAATCTAATAAAGGATAAAAAAGTGCAAGCGAGAGAAAGGTCGGGAGACAAGAAAAATCAATCTAATGCCGTGACAAAGACCCTCTTTCAATTGGTGAACATAGATCTAATAAACCATGCTCCCATTTAGACCAACATTCGCTCAATCAAGACATGAGTATGCGCAAGAGTTTGAGGAATTTTGTTCTGAGCAAAGCAAGAGGACACAACGTTGTTGGTCGCGCGGGAAGCAAGCATTCACTCGAAGCAACATTCTAAAGATGTAGCTATTGATAAACAAGGACCCACTCCAATCAAATAGAAACAATTCACACAGACATCAAACTTGGGACAAAACACAACGTAGAAGCAACAAAACTAAGGCGAATGCATAAAAATGTTTTGAAACTTTTTTCTACAAGGATCCGGCCATAACATAGTCTTTTAGTTGGGTATTATTAGGAAACCACAACTTACTTGGGCACAATTATATGTGCCACAATAAATGGCCTCAGCCAATTGCATAGTGCAGATCTAACAAATTAAATACATGGTTTGCAATTCAAACTGGCCACAACCTTACATTAAAATATAGAGCATTATATAGCATATAATGCGGTTATGTAGTTGTCATTCAGTTGGTAACTGTTCAACCAATCTATAACCACCTCTTCCTATATAATAAATGTTGTCACACTTGTTTGAGTGTGCATTCAGCCTTCTCTGAATTCTTTCTTCTCTTTGCATATGATAACACCTTCCACCAATGCACACGCACACTCGTCAAATTAGGTGGCAATAACTACATACTCAAATCATGTTGAATGCCTCTTGGGTGATTTGGAGAATATCAGATATGATCTTTGTCTAGTAACATTCAATGCTCTATGTCTCACGGGGGAAGCTTGGGTGCATAAGTCAATCTTCATTAAGTGCATCAACCTACTCTTTGACATGGAGTGTCCAAGGAGATCTTCCGGCTTCCAACATTGTCAAGTGGACAAGATCTAGATTCTCTGAAGTGGATATCAAATCCATGCACTTGTGTCAAAATGGCCGCTTCATTTGACTATTGTGGCAAGTTGTATTTTAGCAACCAATTACTATTTGTCTTCCGTTGTGTGCATTGGGTGTTTGGCAACATGTGGGCTTCATTGGATGGTTTTGCACCTTGGTTTTGTATGGCGGGACGTGGTAATACTTCTACACAATCTTCCTCTTGATTTGTGCGGTAGGCCCTCATGGAATTTCATGCCCTCTAGAACTTTTTTGGTTGACTCCTTCAATTCCTACAAAGCATAAGAAAAGCACAACAGAGGAGGACGGCACAAAAGATCGTGTTGAACGACATGAAGGGAATGCAAGAGATGCACGTGCAACAAGAATCCCATGGCTAAACCAAGGAGGCCATGGGATATTATGCGAGCCATCATGTCGCGCAAACCTCTCACGTAAGCTCTTTGATGTTGCACACGAAGGGGGTCACTTGCGCACTCAAAATGAGAGTTAAGGGAAGCCACATGTGTGTGAATAATGAAGAGCTTACAATACAAGAGGGCCAAGAGATATATGAAGGGGCCCAAGAAAAGAACAAGTTGAACAACACAAGGGATGAGAAAATTGAAATGTGCAGCAATTCGGTCTTTCAAGGAAAGGCCGGAAGTTTCGTGATTTCCTTAAGGGAAATTAGGGCATGTTGTGTAGACTCAACAAGATCTGCAACAAACCCAATTGTATTGAATTTATCTATTAAATGTTGGAGTAGATAGAAAGGCTACAACGCCCACGCACCCACTATTGGTTTTGCTCTTAGATTGCGATAAGAAATGCAAGTAATTGGTTCCTCTATTCCTTGTCCATGATGTGTGAAGCCCATTTTCTTGGTGATTAGTTCTCCAATCCCATAATTTGGAGCATCAAGTTGCTCTTGACTTGCCATGAGGTGCTCCTCTATTTTGAACATTAGACAAAGGCGAATTTAATAAAACATTATTCTTCGAAACTTTCTTCCTCCTCTTGAGTTTAATGATAATCCCAATCATTTCACATTCATCATCTTGAATTATCTCGTCATACTTTCCTATTTTTGACCTACTTCAACTCTCATCTTCCACCATACATCCATCTTCTTAATATCCCAAGCAAACTTCTCTGTGTCTTTCTTCCTACCATCAACTGTTTTGTGATCCTTCTGTAGAAGTCAAATTGGAATTTCTTCTCTTTCTAGTAGAATTCCTTCCAAAGAGGGATTTTGGAGCTTTGCTTTTGGACTATTGTGGCCAACTATTGTCATGCCTTGGGTTGAGTTTGATCTTCCTCTAGGTTATTATAAATTTGAATCTTGATACTTTCTTCATGCTCATATATAAATAAATTTCAATTTCGATACTTTCTTGATGTTCATATTTAAACTTACTCCCAATATCTTCAATTCTAGTGGCAATGAGACCCATAGGGTCATAATTGCATTCCTCGTTATTTGTCTTCAATTGGAATTCATTTCATTTTTTTCTCAAGGCATCAACTTTTTTCACAAGGTAACAAAGTGTCATGCCAAGGAGGTTTGTCGAATGCTCTTTTTATTCCCGCTCCATGTACCTAGTCAATCATGTCCATCTGTCTAAGGAACTCTAGGGCAATCTAGTTGCAGATAATGAGACCCATAAGGTCATTAGTCCATTTCTCATTATTTTTCTTCAATGGAGAACTTTAAAAACTCTCCAAGGCGTCAACCTCTCTCTTTCATAGGGTAAGAAAGTTTCACGCGAAGGGAAGTTGGTAGAATGTTCTTTTTATCCCCCACACCAATACCTGGTCAATCATGTCCATTTGTCTATAGGACTCTAGGGCAAAGACCCTCTTGATGACAGTCCTAGGTAGCACAAAGCTTGGATGGCTAAAGCCATGTAGTTTGAAAGTAGTGCTCATTTGCAAAAAGAACCAATCACCAATCACGGTAATTACAAAGAAACATTTGCAAGTGTCAGCAAAAGAGGGAAATTTTGTTTCTCCTTCCATTTGACTTGACATGAATGATGAAGAAATCAACAAAATCTGCATAACGATTGCTCCTCCAAAGTATGGAAGTCCATTCCACAGCCAGTAGACACTTCTCATTATCTTCCTACCTTAAGCCTAGGCGCTGAAAGGTTGCTACATTTTAATGCAAAATAAGAATTAGATAAGCAAAATACCTAATTTTCTTGGATGTATTGAAATTCTTCAGTTCCTTGTTCATATTGTTTGAAATGACCCTAGCAAAGTCAAAGATCCTAAGATTGTCAGCACAAGATTATCTTATAGACCATATTGCACCATGAGCTAATGAGCCTCAGCCTTTTTCATTAGCGACCCCATATATGTAAGCAGTCACACCCAAAATCTCTTGTGAGGTGGGATGAAAGCGTTTATCACTATGGGCGCTCAGGGTTCTTTCTTCATAATAACCATTGTCTGTTACTTCAGGAAAAACCATTATTGACCACCTCATTCCAATATTCTTCTTTATAATCATTGGGGTTAACTGTCTCAGCTGAGACACTAAACATACTCCTTATCACATCTTGAGTGATAGTTACAAATCTTTTGCCGTTTACATCCTTTACTTGACGAGTGTTTGGAGCACACGGCAATTCCTTTTATGGAAGAAGAGCACAAATTAATTATTCTGCATCCTCCTCTTACAAACCAATTCCCCAGCTGCAACCTGCTGAAGAAGAGGAGGATATGTCCTTTGCTGCCTCTCCCCCTCACTCCTCATAGACATGTGAGTGCTTTCACCCAAATAAATAAATTTCCTTGCCAACTAAGACCCACGTGTCCTTTTTTTTAACACAGATAAATATCATGAATCACACGTGTGAATAAGTACGAAAAACATTGCAACACCGTCTATCTTCAATAAGATCAAAATCACACTAGAAAATAAATAAAGTTGCAAAGTCGTAGTTATAAAAAAACGAATTAATGCGAATTAACAAACTATAAACAAATGAGCGCAAATTAACAAACATTGAACACTTTTTTTAAAAACTCTGCTGTATGAAAACATGCATAGTGTGTTATAAGAAATGATTTCATTTAACAACATCATGAAGCAATCAAAGTCCGGCCAAATTAAAATGACCGTGCAGGAAAATTGCCCTGAAAACTGACAACGAACAGTGCATCCCCAATACGGAAGGAAAGTGATTTTTCCAGCATGTTTATTGATGTGTAATAGTCTGCTCGAAAAGTAGACACTTTTCTGCTGGGGCTTCTCCATAGAGAGTAAAAGTCACCAACCATCGAGAAAACATAAAAGGGGGAAGGCTTTTCCTTACATACCTCTAAACTGTTTACTTGGCGCACACAGGCTTTTGTAGATGGTCCCTTTTCTTTTAGATCAGTTTCCTTTCCTCTAGGTTATCCTATCCTAGTATGTTGCTTTAGTGCCTCCTGTAACAAATCAACTTGTTGAAGGATTTGTAAGACATCCACAAAGTGATTGTTGCAGGGGTTTTTGTCGTTGTTTTATTACACTAAAGAGGCCCATATGATTACTGTTTTTGTTGTGGGGTATACTTGGTCACTAACTCCTTGGCTTCTCAAGTAATGCGGTTGGGAGATTTTTGTGGGCCAACCGATATTAGGGACAGATCTGAGCTTCTTGGCTCAATCATTGGAGCTTTAGCTTGCATTTTCTTGGGGAAACCCATTTTTAGCAGCTGCAGGTGTTGCCTGAGCACTCGGTGGTGCCTAACTTGTCGATGCCTGTCACCGTGGGCCCTTTTCTTAATTTTTGTTAAGTAGTCCTATTGTACCTCAGGCCTTGCAGAAAATTGTGGGCTCTGATTTACAGCACAGGCCACAACACCTTCAATCAGAATACAACAAAAACATTGGGGTTGTTGGCTTAATGCATTTTAGGTCATGAGTTTTTGCTCATAATGGCCAATAAGGCAATTATTTGAATCATATGCCATATTTTGCATGAGAAGCACCGAAAATTCTGCTCCTCTACCAAATTATTCTGCACCGAAAGTTGAAACTATTGCTCTAGTGGTATTAAGATTATTTTGATAAGGGAAATCCCTTGAACTCTTGCAATAGGTTAGGCAGTAGTAATTTGTTAGTTTTGAGGAGGTTGAAACCTGTTGGGAGGATACCCCAGGTTGTTTACATAACAAGGCATAGGATAATTTTGTACATACTACTATTAGTGGCTAAAATCTCATTAGAGAATCCTCTCAATAGGTTCTTCATTTTATCCATATCCTTTGAGCTTTGGGATGTAGTGGCACGAACTTCTATTGGAATGAAGGAATTAGACATTGGATTCATAATACGGATTTGGGTTTGAATTGGGAGGAGCTAATTTTCTAGCTTGAATTAAGTTGTTCTCAGCCAGAACTCGAGTGTTGTAAGCTGCAGGAAGAGTATTTCTTCCCATAGACTGTATCAGTAACCAATTTCAGGATTAAAGGCTTTTTATTTTTAAACTATGTTGCCAGGAAATGGGTAGGGGTCCGGGACTCAAACATTGATTTTCAAAAAACCCTTGGATCTGAAAGGGCACAGAAACGTCCGTACAATATATTATAAAAATATATAAATATATTTAAAAAATGCATAATACTCATTTTTAGTCCATAAAGATAAAGCACTTAAAATATTTTGTATTCATAAAAGTTCAAAACATTCAACATGCTTAAAATTTCACATGTTCATGAATCATGTGACATAAATGAGAGAGTGCGTTTATATAGGTTTACACCTATATTTTTCAGTTACTGATGATCTCTCTTGCAGGACTCATCAGCACATCAATCTCCCTAAGTGCATGTCCTAAGGAGTGTACCGGGAAAGGGGTGGGGTCAGCTCATGGTATTTTAGGAGAGATGTCTATATGATTTTCAGTTATACCTATCTATTTATCATACTACCTTCATACCTCCTATGATGTCTCCCTAAAATCCTGAAATATGGCAAAGTCTGAAACCCTGAAATCTGGCTAAGTCTGAAATCTGATAGGACCCTCCAAAACCTAGAATTTGCATTATAGCTCCTAGATGTCAAAACCACTCTCAAACATCCTGGAAGTATATACATAAAATATAACTTAAAGTATAAGTTTACATTAAACTTATACTTAAATGTTTATTTTATGTATATCCTGGCTCTTTTTGCATCTTTTTCTGACTTTTTCCGCTAGAAACTGGGTGTGAACGTCCTGGGTTTGTACCGGAACTGTAAGACATTTCGGAGCCGTTTCAGGGACATCCCTTTCAGGAACGTGCGTACGTGGATACGGGGCCTAAAGGCATTTCCTCATAACAAAGCTTTTAAATGATATTGAAAGCCATACCCATTACGGGCAGAGTCGCAGACCTCTATAGATATTCTTTCACATGTCTTCTTGAAGCTGATTATTGAAGTCTGCAATGGACTCCATTGGAACACTCTTGATAGTAGTCACTTGTTCCACAAGAGTAAGATTGTCTCTCTTTTCTTTGAATTGATTTACAACAGAAGTCCCATCACATCCCAAGTTTGGGGGATAATGGTGTCAAGCTTCAAAACCAGTCCAGGGCCTTCACCTTGAAGGATGCTGCAAGAATTCCAAGTGCCGCATCAGGCTATACAATATGATATAATGCACAACGGTTAGCTATAACCTGAATATGGTCTATGAGGGGGTTCTCTCTGGTAAAGTATGTAAGCACGTTCAAGGTAGACACTGGGATGCTGCTCCATTGTGAGGATATAATGCACTGCCTGAGTTCTAGGCTACAAAGGTCTCAGCTATTGCCATAACTACTACTGATAGAAATCTTTCACTGGGGAGCAAAGAGTTGAGTTCCATGTGATGGGGTTAAGTATCCGGTTGCTGATCTACCTTTTCTCCAAGGAGATAGTTGCAGAAATTCAAGAGGACTATTTCCTTGATAGTTCTGAGTAATAGATCTTGTCTACATTCTTCACATAGGCTTCTGGGCCTATAGATTTGCAAAGTCCTCAAGTGAGATAAAGACAATGCTCTTGTGCGAGCATATCTTTCAAGACTTCCACCAAATCTTGATAACATGCCCTCTGATAATTGAACTAATGAATCTGGACTGTAGTCCTCTATATGAAGATCCCTGTAAGGAGGTATTGGCATCTAGTGGTTCAAGCATTTTTAGACTTCAGGCTTTGAAACTTTGTTAGCAGTCCCGTCGGGCCTGCCAAAATCTGTTGATTATTGTTTAATTGCCTAACTGTAAAATGTCTAAATTGTGCATAGACAATCTCCGGCTAAAATAAGACAATCTCCAAATAAGGCCAGCTCCCCTATCTGAATGCTACTTAGTCATTGTGCAGGGAAAAGGATTAAAGAAATATTAAAAGGTACAAATGAAAAGTGATGCACCAAGAAGGACTGATCTTAAGCCTTACTCAAAGGAACCAATAGTACGGAACTATCATAACCCAAATTCAGTATCTATCAACACCATTCATAATATGCAAGCAGTAAGAAATTTAATATAGCAATTGAAAATGACTGTTTAAATCATCCACACAAGTTTCAAGTGCAGGATACGTAAACAATCACAACACTTTAGCTAAAATGCTTCAAGGAATACGTGATTCCATATTAATTAAAGGTTTGACAATACATGAATTCAAACTATACTAGCTAAGGCTACAATTCTAATGAAATCCATGTAAGGGATGAATACTGAAAATTCTAAGGAAAGGTATTCTACAAACAGAGCTTAAAGCTCAATATATACAATCAAAACTATGTTATTGGAAACTGAATGTGCCGCATGCACAAATATCTGCAATACAGCTTCGCAATATAGAACAGGTGTTGACCTACGAAGAAGGATGATTTTATTCATCCCAGATGATCATCTCCTTCCTTCCTTGATGCTTCAGATACACCTGCACATCAAAATCTTCAGATCTTGCAGCCTTAACCAATTCCAAAGGATAAGAATAACACTCTGCAATAGATGATATACATTTTTGGCATCAAATGTCAAATTTGATCATTTGGGCTGAAGCCCATGATGCTTTGCAGTTTGTTATATCAATGGTAGGGATTATCAGGTCCAGACATCAAACGTCACAGGCATCCTGCAGATGTGACAATTCTTTGATTCCTTTTGGAGATGCCTATGTGTGCCATGTAGATATTTGGAATATTATAAGAATTTGGGGCCTGCAAGATTCTTATACAGGGTTTTGTCATTGAAAGTCTACTTTATATTCTTATATAAATAAATATCACAGATTGTCGATCTTAGGAAGATCAATGCATGCAATTCTAAGGGGGTATCAGACACGACAACCCTCGAGATGTGCCTCCTTCCACCATGTGGATCTGAGACACCCACCACAAATGTCTACTTTATTAAGCGCTAAGGGCTCCGCAGCTGTAGGATGGAAAGGTTTAGATGAAGATCGACAATTCCTTGGGGTTGTCAGAATTGACCCCCTCCGAATTGCCCATGGCTTCCGTCTGGCATTCACTTTCAATCTGGACCACGTCAGTTTGTTAATGTGGCAGAACACATGGTCAGAAACCATAAGTGTAAAATTGAGGATGAGACTAAGGCAAGGTCCATCATTTCAAGCATTAACAGATTTATTCAAAGAAGCCAAAGAAATGCTTACGGAATTAAATCTTTGAGGCAAAAAAGCTTTGTAAGGTTCTTGCTTCAGACTGGAAAACTGTTCTCATCTTTAGATAACTGATGAAAATATTTAGGAGAGGAAACTTTATTTCACAATTTTTCTCACTTGTTTCTAGGCTACCTTTGAGAAGTCATTATCTTGGAGCTAGAGGATTATCCATCCCTAGGATGCTCGTAGAGAATCATTCTCTCGCACCAAAGTTGGCATCATTGCGCCTATATACTCCAAAGTATGGTGTCCTGTAATCTTTCTATGATGTGACCCGCCTGTTGTCTCTAGCATGAGTGACTTAATACCACCCATATACTTGCTCTGGCATGCCAACAAACCACTCAAAACTACGAAAGTATGTTGAGGATATTTATCATAAACTAAACCAGCCAAGGCCAGGCACGCCTAACCATAACCATGATTTCATCCCTTAATCGTTATGTACTTCCACATGGCCATCTTACAATAACAATAATCAGGTCTAAATGATCTCCATTGTTTACAATAAGACTAACCCAAGATGTTCTGATATATCATAATATATTTAATCAGTGAAACAAGTAAATATGCATGAATAAGCACAAATCATTTTTCGAAAGGAAGCAGATACATAATATTACCAAAAGGTTCAAAACACAATGTGAAATGCATTTTCAACCCACCTATTAAGGATAAAGAAGACAAAATTGCAAATCAATTGCTAATAGTACTTACAATGGAGCAATCATTGACAAAACATTGAAGAATGGCAGAAATAATCGACAATCAAGCAAAACGTGACACCGCAAGAACAATACCATGATAAAGGAATAGGTCCTAGGGCATAAACAAGTTATCAACTATAGTTTTGACATACGAAATACCTATGAGTTCCTCTCAAACACCGCAACATTTAGTACCAGCAGAGGATAAATAGATTAAGAAACCCTGCTTAAGTTTGGTGTTGTCTTTTTAAAACCATCAGACCATTGCTTTACATTAAGTTCAAGCTGATCCACTGGGGACAGAAGATCTCGAGCTGGGTAATTTTCTTGCATGCTGGGAATAGCCAAAATTGCATGTGTCTTAAGATGTAAACAAAATTGCAGGAAACGTCATAGGGTTGTGTGCATGCTGGGGAGTAACGAAAATTGCATCTGTGCTTTAAGATGTAAACTAAGTTGCAGGAAACATCACAGGGGATCCTTGTTTTCTCATTTCTGAAACTGAAACCCAAATTCCAGGGAGTAATCGGAAACACGGTAATTCCAGCTGTTTCTAGCTATTCCCAGGAAGTCTGCAAGGATTTATATGTTCTTATGTACAAAAAGATGAAAATTATATGTTATGCTAAATAATGTTTTGCATTTTGTATGTACGTTTCACGCTGTTAGATTTTCAGGGTTCCCGTAAAATCAGCATGTTAGGTTTCCATTTCCGATTTGCATTTGTTTCCCTGTAACTTGGGAAGTAAATTATGTTTTTGTAACAGCTATGAAGCAATTCCTCTTGTTGTATTTAATTGTGGTTTTGTATTGTTTCATGCCAAGTGCTTATAGTAGAAATCTTACTAACAGGTTTCATCTTGTTGGAAGTTTTATACCAGCCTAGCTCCATGGGAGACACAGATACAAACTCTCAGAATTATTGAAACAAGCTGATGTTTGTGACAATGTGTGTAGCAGAATTCTTATTAACAGGTTTTATCTTGTTGAACTTTTATACGAGCCTAGCTCCATGAGAGACACAGAAACAAACTCCCAGAAGAATTAAAACAAACTGATGTTTGCAACAATACACACACACACACACACACATGCACGCACACTACCCAAGTGCAAGCAGCCATTACAACAATGTGTGCCATGTTTAGAAGTCAATTGCTGATTAGTTCATAAAAGTTGTAAAATAACCAACTCTAACACAGAGGTATGAACATATTCTATGTACAGTATTTCGATTGGTCCTGCTGAATTTTGCCCATGGAAAAATTTTAAAAAACACAAAATAAAACATCTATAACTGGAGTCAATCAAAAAATTGATCCAACTGAAGGGATTTTAAAATGATGTAAGCCAAAAACGTAGGTTGAATGAATATTTAATGAAGATTCTTACTACAAACTTCTATCCAAGAAAACATAGTATCAACTTTTGGAGAAGAATAGTCTTGATTATGAGTACGAAACACAAAATAAACCATAAGATATTTTCTATTTGTTAATACATTCCAAAAGATAGCTTCTCACAACTAAGATCGGACACTTTTGTTGACAAAACAAATTGTTTTTTTGCCATGAATTTTCTGACCTTCCAGATGTATTTCCAGCCAGTTTTTAATGTCTTCCATAGTTGGAAACATTAAGTTGAAAGAAAAATTATGTTTCCTTTTTTGGCTCTTATTATTTCATTTGCTTATCTGCTGTTCTATAGTTTGGAAATTCGGTATGGATTGAATTCCATTTCTGGTGCTCATTATATGTAGCTTTAAGAGTAATGAGTTTCTAAACTAGAAATAAAATATTGATTGCGTGTGACTAAAGATGCTTTCTACAATCGCATATAGTTTCACAATTTTTAACAGGTTGAACTTTGTTTTATTCGATGCTTCCACATCCCCAAAACTACCTAATGTTGCCAAGCATTTTATTTTCAGTAATTTAAAAGCAGCAGGCAGAATATTAAAAATAAAACATCAGAAAACAGAATTGGTAAGGTACAAGTTACACAGGAAAATTATACACACCGAGGATGAGGATTCCCCTTAACCACCTTTTGTCCATATTTGCGCCAACGGTAACCATCATCCAAAATGTCCACATCACTTCTTGTCTGAACAACCACACGAGGCTCACGAATAGTCCTGAGCGGTGCAACTGCAATCACTTCCTTTGCTTTCTTCTCCTTCTTACTATAGATGAAAAGAAGAAAATGAAAACCCTTCTCATGGACAAGAAATGAAATCAAAGCTGTAAAGTTGGTTTAAAACAATCACCTTCGTTTTGAATCTGGCTCATTATCATTTCCATCATCTGCCCCATCACTTGAACCAGATGACTGTTCACGACTATTATTTCCAGTGTTATTTATCTTCATTGATGTTGAGGGATCTGAACCATCTGCATTCTTTTCACTTCTGCCACCAGGGTCTCCAGAAAATCCCAGACTAGATCTATTACCTTTCGCTCTTGTATCTCCGCCTCCCGAGTCTTGTCCACTGTTTGAATGGTAATGATGTGAAACAATAGCCATACGCCTTGTGGGTTGAGGTTTGGGGTGATTGTGCTCACCTTTGTACACAATTTCAGTCACTTGCCCATTCTGAGAGCGCTCAACCTTCTTCTTCACTAGACAGTTTGGATGAGTACATTTATAATAGCTGCGAGGATATTCACTGCCCTTCACCTGTTTCTGACCATACTTTCTCCAATTATATCCATCAGCTGAGGTTTCTCTACAAGAACTGGTGGGCTGGAGACTGAAACAATTCGATTCGACTCTTTACTTGATGAACCCACAATATTTTTGTTTGTAAATGACTTTCTGTCTTCTTTTCAGGTGGAATTGCTGTAGAAGTAGCAACATTGGCCCCAACATAAGATGATGTCTGGAGGGATTTTGATGAAGGAATTGATGGCATGTCAGGAGGCAGAAAAGATGCAGTATGAGCTTGCACTTGTGCCTGGGCCTGGGCTTGTGCCTGAATCTGGGCGAGCACTTGCTGATGAGATACCTCAAAAGGTCCCTGATAACAACATAAGCCAACGAAATAAATTCTATTATATTTATGTACCTATTGAAGCTTATAATTGTAAAAGTTGATGTTTACACGTAAGTTAATGAGGGGAAAGAGCAATAAGAAGTATTTTTAACATTATTATTAAACTGCTTACAACATGCAGACAATAAATATGACATTTTTCCATGCAAATAACACTGACATCGCATACATATGCAGACAAAATTTGATAGCAATTATTCACTATTTATTGTGACTGGCAACAATTAAAGAGATTCACACGGGGCATAACAAAGCGGGTCTTGTTTGAAACAGAATTACAGCCAAAG
Organism: Taxus wallichiana var. yunnanensis; assembly: GCA_018340775.1. Classification (NCBI taxonomy): domain Eukaryota; kingdom Viridiplantae; phylum Streptophyta; class Pinopsida; order Cupressales; family Taxaceae; genus Taxus; species Taxus wallichiana. The sequence continues at coordinate 424,992,669 of CM031244.1, read as the reverse complement.
CAAATGAAGCACACAAGTAAAATGCAATGTACTGCCAAAGACACATCAACGCAATTCCTAACAGAACAAAGACTATTTTGGGAGGCGAGAGAGACAAAATCTAGGCAAATCCTGTTCACACAAGGGATGGCCAACCCACACATAATGATACGAATGAAAAGAACCAAAAACAACAATATTTTCGTATTTTTGGACAACAATTATTTCCAAATTCCTTCCCTAAATGAACAGTCAACACACTGTTCTAGCCTAAATGTGAAACTTGTGGCAAGACGAAACTTCCACAAGCTAAAAAAAGCACAACAGAATATCTCATAAAAGGGTTGCATGGAAAAAGATTGGAAGATGAGGAAAAAGAGTAGAACCGGTAGGAAAAATTGGGAGAAGAGACCTGTGGCAAGACGAAACTTCCACAAGCTAAAAAAGCACAACAGAATATCTCAAAAAGGGGTTGCATGGAGAAAAATTGGAAGATGAGGAAAAAGAGTAGGACCAGTAGGAAAATTTGGGAGAAGAGAAGGAGATGATTATTTGGTGTGACTTTGTTTGGAAGATAACAGTTTTTATGTTCTACAAAACTCGGTGACTCATTCAACACATTGTAGACAAGGGAAGTGGTAATCATATTTTTGATACATCCAGAACCCATGATGGAGGATGCAAGATGACAGGGTTCCAAAGTTTGAACAGGCTCTACATTCACCTATTGTTCTAGATTGCAGTTACTCTTCCATTGAAAGGAATGAGTCTACCCATAGCTTCAACCACTCTATTAAGAGGAAGATATCTTCCTATGGAATATTAAAGTATCTAGTTTTAATTTCACAGAACTTATTGTCTTCGGATGTGGAAGACTTCCTAGTATGTTCAATTATCAACAGCATGAGGGGATGCAGATGCTAAGGTTGAGGCACAAATTGATGAGAGATGATACAAATATTTGAGAGGGCTTAGTTGGTGTGCCACTAGGAATCTTTAATGAACTTAAGGACAGAGATAATGTACTGATAGTTGCTACACTCATAAGAACCAAGCATTGTTAGGATACCAAGAGGAGAAGGTATTTGACCTTTGCCGGCAATATTTATACAATTCTACAGTGAAATGATAGATATAGTTTCATTTTGGCTATTAGTAAGAACTAAAGTAATCAATGATTCAATGAACCAATGTGTTAAATGTTCAATGCTCACTTATAGGCTACATTAACAACTATTTAATTCAAAACTTATATAGCATATTTATATGATTATCTCATACATACAAGTATTGGAGAGCCATTTCTCGCAATAGATTTTTAAAACATATTTTTAGTGTTCGTCTACTTGGAACACAATTCATCGCCATCGTCCCTTAAATTTGGTATAACTGAGACAAAGACCAACATAGTTTCACAATAAGATATACTTCAGGCAGGCCTATTGCAGAAGTTATCTGTGGTATATGTGACCAGTTCAAGCATCTCGGATCATAAATATGAAAGAAACCAAAGTTGTATAGTTATCTCCTTCTGTGGAATTATCAAACAGGAGTAACAACTATCCCATCAGTATTTCTGGGCATTGATGGATAATATATAACCTGATTACATCATGTCAACAAGATGTATATCTCTACAACCACTAATAAATAACACTTTCTCAGAATCTGAGTACAAATGGATTCCTTCTTACCACTACAAGTCTGACACTGTTCACCTTTTTAGACTGCCCTATCTTACACCAAACCTCAATATGGGTCTAAGGTAGCGATTGTGTCTATCTATTCCAGATGAATAGGGATTATTAAAATTTTCAAATGAAAGAGTAAAAAAATGATACAGAACCATCTACTGTTCTTTAGAATTGTTGGCTAAAAAGTTAGTGCAAAGTTTAAAGAACTGTAGCCAAAATTAAAGTAAGATGTACAAAGGTGGCATAAACCCCTAAAATAAATCAAGGTCTAGAGTTACTATTATTTACAATAACCTTTACAATAGAACATAGTTGTTTGTGCAAGATATATTGGTATGGCGGATATAAAATCATGATTGAATGTTGGTAAATTCTTCCTTCTAGCTATCGCAATTTTAATAAACCTAATTCACCTATCTGAAGTAACTAAATGAATAACATCATAAACACATCAAATTGTGAATGAATGTTGGTAATTGCTTCCTTCTAGATATCACAATTTTAACAAACCTACTTCACAGTTGTAGAAAACTCCAGCAAGAAAACACATAGAAAACTCAAGCAAGAAAATGTAGAAACACACAAAAGAAATAAGAAAACAGACATGTAAGATTATTTTTAATCTCCAGAAGTGCACTATTTGTTGTGAATTGATGATATATAAAATAACTTATGAATGTATTCACTAAGTACTTATTTATCAGATATCATGTTTAATCATAACATAATTCAGTTTTTCAAAATGACAATTTGAACATGAAATGATTGATTCTAACACGATGACTATACATGTACCTTTCACTGATTGATTCTAAATTCCAAATACGATGACTATATGTGTACCTTTCACTGATTGATTTTAAATTCCAAATATAATGACTATATATGTGCCTTTCACTGATTGATTCCAAACACAATACCTATATATGAACTTTTCACAGATTGACTTCAAACACGATGCCTATAGCTTACATTGCCCACATAATCAGATGTTAATAGAATTTAAAAAGAGATAATGAAAGACTATTTACAATGCTTGCAAGAAATATCAAAAATTGAATGTAAATTATTGGTACACAAGATAGTATAACACAAATACAAGCCCCTAATCACATAAAAAAAACTTCTGAGACTTGACATAGTTGCCAAAGGAAATTACTGGTGCCTACCTTTGGATATGGTTTAAAGACAAAGCTCGATCCACTTTCCTTATCTGCATTCTCTTGTTTAATAGGAGCAAGGGGGAAATTGCCTGTTGTTGGTGATGGCTCAACCTGGAAATACCCAACAATCAAATTATCTAGATCAACCATTTTTCATCTTTTAAAGCAACTTCAAAAACATTTTGCAATAATGTCTTTTTCAAGAAAACTAAAATATCAACCACCAAAGATGCTTGCATCTGATCACAAGTCAAAACTCTAAACCATTCCACACACATGCAAATACTAGCACAACCTGCGGCAAATGATTGTCACAGAATCTTTTTCCTCCTAGCTTTGAAACAACATCTGAATTTTTCAGTGAACCCCAAGACACGTCCCAACTACTTTTCCTACATCCTGGACGTCCGAACATTTTTGGCAAAACAAGACGAGGAGGAAACCCTGCCACTGCGGATTCCAAAGACAAAGGGGGCACACAACCCCAAAAAGTCCCAGAATTTTGGGATGCCCACGAAACTTCCCCAGCTTGTCCTTGGGAAGTCCAGCTGTCCCCGGACATCACACAATCCTCCCTTTAAAAGACAGTTAAAAAATTACTCACAAAAAATTTTAAAAACTCTAACCTAAACCTAAATGGAGGGCCCTCCAAGGCCCACCACCCTATTTCAAAAAATCACAAGAAACCTAAAGTTAAACCCATTTCATTTTATAGAAGAGAAGAAAACAGAGGAAGAGGAAGAGAGAACATTCATTGCCATTTACCAGAGGTATGTCATTGAATCAAGTCTTATAGTTATCTTTCATTTTATGTTGCAAATGCATAGTTTGTTTTATAGTTTACATCTATATTTTTTATTTTTTACAATTTTTCTTTTAATGAACAAATTTTTCAGCAGATTACACCAATGAACAATGAAATTGTTCATTGGTTCAATGTATTAAATAATCAAATCTGTCGATCGAAGTTGATGTTTTTTTTTGTTCTTTTGTTTTTCCACTAAAGTGGCAGATATTTGTACTTTTTGCACTTTAAGAATGACTTCTTTTTATTTAGCATGTAGTAAAATGATTGTTTAATTATTTTTTGCACTTCCAATGAGCTAAAAACATGGGCTTTTCTTTTTAACACTTGAAATGTGCTGTAGATATGACAGTTTTTTGTTATTTGGGTTGGAAATGTGGTAAAAATGATTGTTTGATTTATTTTTGCACTTCAAATGCACTTAAAACATTGACTTTTTTGCATTTAAAATGTGCTGTAGACATGACTATTTTTATTTTTGTGGATTTTGGAACTGTGGAAAAAATGATTGATTTATTTTGTTTGCACTTCAAATGCACTAAAAACATGACTTTTTGCATTTAAAATATGCTGCAAAATCAAAATGATTGCTTTTTTGTTATGATTTCTAGAGAAAGTCTGCAAGATGAGATTCATAAGCGATGAGGATAACAGAACAGCAGAATTCGACAGCAGAAGTGGGGAGGGTAAAACCAAGGCACTCAATCTAATATATTCAGTTGGAAGTCCTAATGATTCAGGTTTTGATTGCCCATTCAATTTGTTGGCCAAATTGGCAAAGGGGCCTTTCAACAGAGGGAATCCAGGAAGCAATTTGCAATGCCTCTTGACACTATCAAGTCAAATGCTATAGGGAGAAATGCAATAGCAGAGTCAGCATGTGATGCTCATTTTCAGCATATCCTTGTTAAAAGGATGATCTTTGTCACAGAATCACACTTAAGCAATAGGCTGAAATGATTAGGTTGTTCAATTGGGAGATTTCTATACCAAATGCTTGTGGTCCTTCCTCTAGAACGTCCAAGCATACTGCTACTACAATTCCAGTGATTCCAACCTTTGAGGTGAGTGCAAGGGAATCAAGAGGACGAGCAAGGCTACAAGTTCAGCTTGAATCTGGTCATGGATATCTTCAATGCGCAAGGTCAAGAGGAGGCAGATGATGCCATTGGAAAATTCTTGTTCGCCACTGGTATTCCATTTAATGTTGACCAATCTCATTACAAAGAGGGATATGCCAAGGCATGCAAAGCGGTTTCATCTTATGTGCCTCGTGGCAAAAACAAAATAAGAACCACCATCCTCAAAACAACTATTCCAAGGTCGATTTATTGGTAGAGGAGATGAAGAATACATGGGTGACACTTGGATGCTCTATATGGGTGGACGGACATTAGGCACTTTGCCCACTCATCAATATTGCAATCACAAAAATAAGGGTCTTAATTCCTTAAGGCAAATGATTGATTTGAATATTGCAAGGACTCCAAATTCTAATTTCAAATTTGAGGGATGACATTGACAAGATTGGACCTTCCAAAGTAGTGTAAGTAGTTAAAAATGCGGAATTTTTGTGCGAGCAACAAGGAAGCTAGTTGAGGCTACCTATAGGCTCATATATTGGAATCCATGTTGTTAAGTATCTCTGCGTAGTCCATATCACTATCTTCCTCATATGAGCCATCTTCCTCCACTATCTATTGGCATGTGTGTCCAACGCTCCCCGTGAGTTTCGTGACATGGACTAACCGCCTCCAAAGAAATCCTAACTCTAGCGATTGTAGCGGAGACTAACACCTATGGGTTTTGGTCTAATGGCAATCGTGGTCCAACAAATGGTATCAGAGCGACAGGTCTCGAGTTCAAAACTCACTCGGGTAACGCTGAGGGGGAGATTGTTGGCATGTGTGTCCAACGCTCCCCGTGAGTTTCGTGACATGGACTAACCGCCTCTCATAGATCCTAACTCTGGCGATTGTAGCAGAGACTAACACCTATGGGTTTTGGTCTAACGGCAATCGTGGTCCAACACTATCTTCTTCCCTTTTCCATCTCTAGTAGTTGGTGAACTTTTGGTTCTTCTTTCTCTACTAATAAATTATTACAAGTCTTATATTCTCACACTCCCTCTTTGTTTTTCAAATTTTCTCAATCGCTAATAATTGGTCCTGACTTAGATTCTATCTTCTTTGAACATTCTTCTCCTTTTTTAATTGCATTTATCTTATGCATCTCGCAGCATTTTGTTTCTAGCAAGGATCTTATTTACCTTCCACACATGTGACACACCTCTAGGTGGCCCTTCTCCTTTTGTTCCTCCATTCTTATAGAATTGAGATGCTTTAGGTCAATTAAAGGAATCACGTGTCGCTTTCTCATTAAAAAATCTGCATTGGATCCCTTGCTCCTCTTCACAATTTCGCATCATAAATCCTTTTCTACACCTATAACACGTTATTGGCTTCCTCTCATTGGTGATATCCTCTATTTCCTTGAAAATACTCCTTATAGCCTCTGAATACCCTCTGTGGTATCCACCTCTATTGTAACCACCTCCATGCTCTCTTTGGTATTCACCTCTTTTATAGCACGGAAAACATCTCATGTTATTATAGGCTTTCATAAATTTTTCTCCATTGTTTACTTGATGTCCCCTCCATTGTATCCTTGGAATTCCCTTTGATTATTATAATATCCTCCTTGAAATCCTCCATCCTTATGACAACCCCTCCATTGTCATAACTCCCGATGCATTATATTCTAGCATAGGTGGTCTCGAGTTGCATATTTTGTGGTCTTGGCGGTACCTACTAGTTAGGTTGATTTTGAATATAACCTGTGTCGTGAGTCACATCTACTTCTTGTAATCTCATGGTTGCTGCCCTTCTCACTTCTTTTGTTTATGGAAACTCTTCTCTATTATGTCCTTCTTCACAACAAATGATACACCATATTTTCTTCCATTACACCGCCTTGGATGGTGAATTTTTCCTTATATTTTTTGCCATCTGTATTTCTTGCCTTAACCTCAATTGTAACAATTCATTTTGTAGTTTCTCTAATTCAGTTTTCACCATAGTATCACCTTCTCTTCTCCATGATTGTGCTTCGAACCGCAAAGCCATCTCTAATGCTTCTACAAAAGTTTTGAATTTCTTCCCATCAACTAATGCCCTAAGATAATGTAGTAACCCTGAAATAAACCATTCCACCAGTTGCTTTTTAGTTAAAAGCTCATCCAATCTTCTTACCACATTCTTAAACCTCTCATTAAACTCCTTAACTGTTTTACCCTCCCTTTGGACTAAATCTCTCATTTTACTAACACTCTTTGTTGGTATATTAGGGAAATGGAAATCACTCTAAAATTCCTTCTTCACTTCATCCCATGATTTTGTATGGTTTGGACTAATCCTCATATACAATTTTAAAGGTTCCTCTCTCGTAGTTCCAACAAAATCATACAACTTTACTTTCGTCCATAATATTATTCATCCGCCAACAAGAATCTAAAATAAATAAGAATTCCTTTACATTTTCATATCTTTTCCAATAGTTGGCAACTTCATCCTATGTGTTATTTTGTTTTCCCTTTTCTTTGGTAATTTATACTTTCCCTCTTTTTCCTTCTCTATTGTTCCACTACTTGACTATTTTTTCACAATTGATTTCCTCCTTCCTATATCTCTTTGTAACTCTATCTTAACATAACCCAATATCTTACTTAAATCTCTTATAGTTTTCTTTCTCCTTCTACTCTCTCTTATTACTTTCTATAACTATCCCTTAACTCTTCTATTGTCTCCCTAAAATTTTAAAGTAACACGGGGGATGGCGTTTGGTCCAAGGGGTTCATTTCCTCAAATGATCTCTTTCAGTTGGGGGAAAGCATCGCTTCCTATGTCACTAATATTGCCACTACTAACTTCTTTTATTCCTTTTACCATTTTTCACTTACTCCACTATCTTCATAATCCTTTTCTTTAATATCTACCTATGTAACAGCTAACATCCTTTCTTTTTCTTCTCTATCTCATCCTTTCCATCTTCTCTTCAGCTGATCTCTTTGTCTCTTCCTCAATCCCCATTTTCTCCACTTTCTGTACTTTATTATTTACTTTTTATGCAGTCCGCAATATACTCCTAACCCGTCCTTTTAACTGCTCTACTCTTCTTAACTATTCGTCTTCTCCTCTAGTTTTATCTTCTCAACTACTGAAATTAACACTAATCTCTACAGTGTCGTCTAATTATCTTATTTTCTTCATTTCTTTCTTCCCGTTGATTTCCCCAACCATCATACTATTTCTCTAAAATTTACATCCCTTAGGATCCTCCCTTTTTGCCAGCCATCTCAAAGGTGTTTAACCCCTTTAGAAGAGCACGGAACAAGTCTTCAAGTTAATCTTCTTTTTATAAACCATATGCTTGTTTCTAAAAAAATCTAGTGATCTCTCCTCTTCCCCGTTAATCTCCTCTGGACATCAACTAGTCAAGACCTCGGCTCAGACACCAAATGTTGACATAAACTTATTAAGTTCATAAAATCTTGACTAAAGCTGATATTACACAGAGGAGAATATATTGTTAATTACTTAAAACATAAATTGAAGTGGGTCTGAGATTTCAACATAACACAAACCAAGTATAATTCCCTAAACTATCATATCTTTATATGTATAATTCTGCAATGCATTACAAGTCTTTGTTACACTTTCTATTATACTCCCAAATACATATATTATGCCACATACATCTCTATCATCATACTCTCTCTTATTCACCTCATACTCATTCACATACAGACTTCTCTTATGGATATATCTTTTTCCCGTGAATATATATTGTCTTCTATGGATATAACTCTTCTTCGATGATGTAAATCATCTCACCTACATTTACACTCTTATATAGCCTTTAAAGGCTAAGGTTATACCTTTTCACACCTTAGTACCTTTCATAACCATTAGTTTACACTTATTTACGCTCTTAAGTTCTTAACTACCAATTAGTAGATATCTACCAATATATGTATTTTCCTTGTATAAACTATAGTGTATAGCTATAATACCACCATATATATTACAAAGGCATCTCGATATGCTGAAATATGAAGAGATATGTACCTTGGACATGTCTTTTTGTCAACCAGATCCTTAGAATATACCACTGCCATTCGTTTGGTTCTGCACAAATCTTAGAATACTTTCTCCTTATTTCTCTCTATATGTTGCCATTATCACTGTGGTATGTTTCTGAATCTCGCATCACCCGCAAACACTCCTCTAACCTTGATAGTCATCGCTTCTTCATCCATGTACTACTGCAAAACTCTATATGATGTCGCACATCTCTTATAATATCACTTATATTCTATCTTTGTATCTTTAATATTATCTTATGGTATCTTTTCGCGCTTCCACGGTATACTACAATATTTTTCTATTATACATTTAGAGTCTTTACTAATTCTAGGCCGCATAGCACTATCCAACATTACTTGGATCCGCCTAGTAGTTCGCAGTATCGCCCAACCCGTAGTATAAGCCAAAAGCTTTCATGGTCAACATTTTTTATCAAAACTCGATAAAGAAGTCTACCAACATTATCCCCGAACCTTAAAAGCTTGTCCCGTCCTCAAGAGAACCCTGGATGAAGAACGATGCCAACATTATAATTTTGTTGGTTTAAAGTTTTAAAGTTCTCTCAATTTTGAAATCAAAATTGTGCACTTTTTTATTGATGTCAGAGCCTTTGGTTGGAGTTCTATGATTGGTGGATGGGAAGAAAAACTCAATGGGTTACTTGTATGAGGCCATGGACATGTCCAAGGAAGCCATAGCAAATTATTACAGGAAAAATCAAAGAAAATATTAACCCATTGGCTTGTGTTTGCTCAAAGATGGAACAAGCAGCTCCACCGACGTATACATGCAACGACCTACTACTTGAGCCCCAAGTTTTCTATTTTGATTCATTTAAAGTCGATGAGAAGCTTATTTACAGCCTTTAATGCATGCATAGAGGGGATGATCCTTAACGAATAAATTAGAGATGCCAGCTGTAGATTTACAAGATTGTAGAGGGGAGGCTCTTTTCTTCGACTCTATGCATGAAAAGAAGAAACACCGCTCAGCCAAGTAAAAACAGATTGATTCATTTGTTTTTAGTCTCATTACTTGTAGATACTAAAATTCTTTCATATATCCAAGCCTAGTTGCCTTACACAATTATAAACGTCCCATTTGCAGATTTGTGATGGGAAGATTATGGTGAAAAAACACCAAATCTTCTGAGGTTAGTGATCTACACTTTGTGCAAGTCGTGCAAAGTGCTTACGGTGTGAACAAAACTAGAGCATATTTGAAGTTCACACAAAGAAGCGCATTGGGCTGACAACACAACACCTCAATGACCTTGTTTTTGCGTGATACAATCTTCATCTTCGCGTGACACAAGAGGAAGGGGCAAAGTCATGAAGCAATTGACTTGGATGATATCGATCCATATGCCGATTGGATTGTTGATGATGAGGAGCCCATGTTTACCGAGGAGGGCATCGCAAAGTTGGAGAGGGACATAAAGGAGACAATGGTGTCAAAGGCAACAAAGGCATCAGGAGCCAAAGGAGTTGGCGAGGATGCAAATATCTTTGTTGATGATATTGTTGCAGAAAAGGAATCTTTATCTTCCACTTCCAAAGGGCATCAAACTTATACTAGGTGCTTTAGAGATAATTGTATATTTCATATTATAGTATATTTTGGTAAATTGATTACAATGTCGCTATAGTCTATGACTCTATGAGCATTATAGTTTGTACTTTGGTCAAAAATTAATTGAGAATATACTTATGCATTCTCTACAATCATTTTTCATGTCAACTAACAGTGTTTTATATGTTATTCAAGTTTATTTTACGAATTTATATGTTTTCCAAAATAGTGATAAAGGTGTCGAGTAATGCCGAGTAATTGCCAAGAAACTCCTTAGTCATGAGTACGGGTCAAAATTTTGGGCTGCCGAGTAATGTCCAAGTACAAGTTTTAAACTATGCTCATAACAATATAACTTCAATTTTAATCATTGACATCCAATGCTTGGTTATTAATAATTCGAGACTAATATGACAATATCGTTCAACATTGGATCATGGATATATCTACTATCAATGTTGTTATTTAAATTTAATTTGAATTCTTTCAACTATAATGTTATTTTTTAATATTAAAGTATTGAATTTTACAATATCATTTTTATATGTATTTTAAAAAATTTCCCAAAAATCCAGAAATTGTTTTTGCCATCCCCCAAAACACATGCTGCCGTCCCCAAAACTTGGGAAACACTGGAATGTTAGTAGGCCAAGAAGCCAAATATGGAGTTCTACAACCTTAGATGTTAACTGAGTAATTATCCAGAATAAACAAGACAAAATCATCCTCTATTACATGCAGACAAGCGCATCCTATAGAAAATAGTGATTTACCTTTTCCAACATTAAAAGCATATTCAGATCTTTATTCAAGATCAATCAAGGAAAAACAACAATTATCATGTGATCTCCTACTTACAAATAATTGAGGGAAAAATTAATACGTTAAAGAAGTGATACTCAGGCTACAACAGTCCAAGCAGTATTTTCTCAGTACGTTAAAGATGTAATACTCAAGCTCATGCAGACCAGTTGGTCAAGGGGCACTCAAGTTGTTTTAAAATCATTATTTATATGTCAAGTAAGCTCAGTCAGACACATACCAACAAAATTCTAGGAATAAAGTGAATTTCACTTTCACATGTATACACAAGGATATGTTCCCAAGTTAGACCCATCTATAAATTGGCAGTTTTCAACATCTATATAAATTAAAGAATCGACACTCTAGGAAGCGTTGTCCTTCAAAACAATGAAAATTTAAAATCAGAAAGCAAGCCTGCAGCACACAAAATGACATATTCCTAAACAACTGAGAACTGTGCCTTTTAGGATGCATCAAAACACAAATTTCACTGCTCTAATTTATTTATTTATCTTTTTCAAAGGCAACTTATTACAAATATCAGTCAGTCACAATGTGATCTAGTGGTAAAATGGTGCACTTATCACAACAATGACCCAAGTTTAAAACCCGGCAGGCATGCCCCCATGTTAAGTAGTCTCAATGTTAAATCATGGAGGAGTTTGCTTCCAATATATCCTTGATCCTAGGGTGGTGAGTGGAGATGGATGGATTCTCAACTGAAAGAGAAACGTTGTACAATGACAGAGGTTGCAAAAAGAGAATCGGTGACTATAGCAAAGATGTTAAGTGGAGGATGAGTTGGATTCCAAAGGATAAACTATGAGAAAGATTGTAAGTTACCTTCTCAACTGAAAGAGAAACACTGAAGCATAATAAAGATTGCAAAGTGACGGACAAGTTGGGTTTCAAAGGATGTACTATTATATAGATTGTAAAGTTGCTTCTCAACTGAAAGAGAAAGTCTGTATTATAACAAAGATTGTAAAGTTGCTTCTCAACTGAAAGAGAAAGTCTGTATTATAACAAAGATTGTAAAGTGGCAGAGTAGTTGGCTTTCAAGGGTTGTTCAAGAACAAAGGTTATAAAGTGACTTCTCACCTAAAAGAAAAAAAAACTGTACTGCAATAAAGGTTGTGAATTGGTGCAGAAATTAGCTTTTAAAGGGCAGATTTTAAAGATTGTTGTCAGCCAAATGAGAAACACGATAGAAAATAATGTGAAGAGTCATCTGAAGACGATCAAAACTGCTTACAATTGTCTGAAACAAGAAATGGAAAACAAATGGGAAAAAGGCAGCCACCTTGCATCAATGCTACAAGATCGGTTCGTGAAACCCAGGTCCACGTCACCAGACCATGACACCAACATAAAATGTCCATTACCGATCCTACAAATAACATGATTTTGTGTGGGTTTGACAGTCTGGGGCCCACAAATGTGATCTTAGTGCAACGAAGACCCAAGTTCAAAATCCGGGATGTTTATTACAAAAATGCGATACCCAATGGGACTGTACCTCATGTTAAAACCCATATTTAAACCCAGTGGGGTTGCACCCAAAGTCAAAAAAATCTGTGTTATTACAGTTTGGTGGTCATACCATTGGCTTTTGATGAAACATAGCACTAGGGTCGTATAATGAGGTGGATGTCTTCTAAGCTAGGAGGTAGACCATACTGTAATACACTGGACCATCAGCCTAAAGGTTGAGCCCATTAATAACCTTGTATAGGTTGAGAATTTGAGTGCATAAATGTACTTGACTTCTCAGCTAGAGATATATACTAAACTATACCATACGGTGATGCAGATTGTAAGGTGCAATGGTAGGGCAGCTGGCTCCTAGATAATCAGGAGGCCAATTTACCTAAAACTACTACTCTTATGGATTTCTGACACTCTTTTAACATGTCTTTAACTTTACATTTATCAGCAGCGTTAAATGAATCTATCCTCTTTCTCTTCCGACGTTTCGAGTCTAACTCTAGACCCTGGACAAAATTGGATCTTTAGAATATTGTTTTTTTCACAGAACCCACTTCAGAAAACATAAACTCAACTTCGGAAAACACAAATTGAAGCCAAAATTCAAACTCATGGCATCCACCCATTAACAAATTATGCTGGCAAAACAAATTAAAAAACGTGCTGGTTTCTTTTGAATGCCAAACCCAGTTCAGAAAGCTCAAATTATTCTAAACAAAGCATGTTAGAAAATTTTTAATGCCGAACCCAGTTCAGAAAACTCACCTGTGAATTGGTAAGCAGCATGGGAGAGTCCAGTAAAGTAGAGGGGCTGAGCCCATGAGGCAAAGTCAAAAAGGGGGGCCGAGGAATGGGAATGCTCGCAGGCGGCATGCACTTAAACTTTGCACTGCTGCTACTAGTAGGCCCCGAGGTCTGAGAGCTGGGAACCGAGGGCTTAATGTCATTATTACTCCTATTAGTATTATCTCTGGCGGGCGGTGATGCCATGGCGCCTGCTAGCAGCTGGGAGAAGGACTTGCACTCTGAGTCAGGGTCATGCTCTGCAAAGAAGGAGGAAACGAGACTCATAGGACCGGAGGCCAGGACAGCCTCTGTGCGCGGTGGGAGGGCTAACGGCGGCCTGGAAGGGGCTGGCTTTGTTAGCAGAAGGCCCCCTCCTCCTGCCCCCTTGCCCATGGCCGACCTCTTCTCTTTGCCTTCCATGGCTTAATAAGCCCCTGGTTTTATTGAGGAATACCAAAAATTTTGCTGGATATTGCTCACGAAAAAGATCTTTGCGTTGTCTGAACAAGACTAGAAATCTCCTAACATTGGACTCTTGTTGATAATCAAAAGAGGTGGAAAAACGCCTGATAATAAAATTAATATAAAATATTGGTTTTTTTAATTATTTTTAACGCCTCTTATGACCCTAGGGCCTGTAGAAATGGCTCTGGGATATAAGTATTGATGAAGGATCTAATATTTTAGAATTTTATTTTACTCCATAAATTAGATGTTTTTATTTAGAAAATGTCCATTGATATCAATTTGGACTTTTCATATATTATATCGATTATAAATTTTGATATCTTCTTTTTTTTTTTTTTGATTAATTTAGTTATATTAATGTAATGAGATAAAAGGGAGGAGAAAAATATCTTGGAAAAATATTTTCTTGGAAAAGGGGCTTCAAATTTTTGGCCATGATATTAAGATTTTTCAATATTTTTGTGAATAAAAGAAAAATAATAATAATGATGATTAAATAAACACCAGATGTGAAATTGAAATTGTTTGTGACAATCAATTGGTCATCATATTCAAGGTTGGATATTAATTATTAACTCACGGTATTAATGTCCATCACCGCCATCTTGAGTCACCATTATAGGTCGTTTATCAACTTAATAAAACATTTTAAAACTCTAAAGGTATTGTAAACTTGTAAACCGGGTCTCATATTGGTTGAGTTATCTATCACAAATAGAGATATTGGCACAACATCTATCTAAAAATGGGAAAGATATACCATTCTTAAGGTGCATATCTTAGATTCATTACGTCCTACATTGGTTAAAAATTCCATCATGGGCCCAAAAACTTTCGATCACCTTCCTTGTGCAAGAAGAAAAACAAATTCTAAGTGGCAATCAAATCCTATCAACGTAATTATATGCTTCCATTGATAATTTCCTACGAAAAATACAATCTTCCACAGTTTAATATTGAAAAAATAAGAAAATTGAGAATGACACATAAGTATTGGGAAGACACTATGTGAAATCTTTTTGCTCTACGTTTGGTCACATTCGAGAACCATCATCCGAAGAACTTCAAGAGTGAATCTTTACCTTTAAAACAAAGCACAAACAGAAGGAAACGTTGTACAAGCACTATAAGAAAAGGGTAGAGGTTTCCATAAAAAGAATCACATTTTTAAAAGAAAAGAAGTTGGAGAAAATTTGACATCCAATTTATGTTCTTGAAAGAGAAGTCATACTATAAACTCCTCCTAGACCCAAGTCCAAAACATTGACATATAAACTATAATTTAAAAAAAGTTGACATTTTAAACCCTTTCATTTTCCACTTAAACCCTCCAAACCTAACCATCCGGTCTTGTTCACATTGTTAGGGTTTTGTTTAGGGTTGGAAGAAAGAGTAGCTAGTTGCGTGGAGTGATGGGGTTGCTATGGGAAATGCAAAAGGAATGCTTACGGATCAAGTCAAGTTTTGGTGGTGGATATTTATGAATAGAGTCAAATTATTTTGTTGTGGAGTGAGGTGATTGTCAATGATTTTGGTGACTCGTCCGCCAACAATTGCGTGAGGCATGTGTTGATTCCTATTTCCATTACCCGGAACCGGAACTCGTGTTTACTTCAAATTTCTTTTCCTCACTTGGAAAGCGACGAGATTGTCAATTTAATATTACAAGTACGACTATTTGGACTTTTGAGCGGAAAATTTCGTCCAATCATTTTCCCATGTTTCATGTGAGTCCAAGTACAATGTTTGACATTAGTATTCATTCTGCCCTAATTTTTTCCCGGTCCTTAACTTCCTAAACTCAATCATTCTTTTTCCCAATAAATATATTATGTAATCAATCAATCAATAATTCTTCTAGAATAATAGCCCTTAGTTAGTAAGGGCTATAGGATTTGCTTTTCTATTAAATTTTGAACTCACAACCAATCATATTTTATTTTTTTGTTAGTGTTATAAGTTCTATAGTTTTGTAAACATTTTTAGATTTTACAAATTCAAAATTTATAAAGAATAGATTTCTCTCATGTACGATTGGCTTGGAGCAATTGAACTAACTAAATTCTACTTATTCTCCTATATTTTTTAATTGTAATACTTCAATTGATTTGTTCCTTTTATGTAATTTTGTTAAAGACGTTAATGTTGTTGCACATCAATACATAACAAGTGTGAGAGAGAAAGACTTTGAAATATTAAAAAAATGTTATCGTATAACTCTCAACTTATGCAAATAATGACATGAAGTGATGTGACAAGATTTGTGATCTTAAAGTACACAATATAACATTAAATAGATAAGATTGGGGAACCGTTTTTGACTAGACATGTCAGTGGCGACATCTAATGTGCATTGAACATTTTGGTATGTGCGGGGTTAAAAACAAAGCTTTATTTTCTACATTGTCTCAAATGTGACTTACTGATGTGAAATATCTTTTGTTGTAAACAACCTCTTTTCTAAACACATTCATCAATTTTGATGCATGAGTGACTTTTGACTCTTTTAGATGGACCCAGTGTTGTAGGTGAGTGCTTTTCATGAACTCTACTAGTTGAAAATACAGTCAAAGCCCTAGAAAAACTTTCCCCTGACCAAACCTTTACCCTTGTTGTTGTTGCGCTTCCACATGTGTCATGTCTACTTCATCCATATTTATAATCAAAGCCCACACAAATGATTACTTACTACTTACATCACGAAGAATTTCACCACAACATTATTGATGCAATAGGAGTTTAAATATTGTGAAATCATTTAATGACCAAAAATGTTGTGTAAGCGGTATGAAATGAAAAATTAGCACACAATAATTATTATTAGAATCTTGAATTAAGGCTACATGTAGATGTCGATTTTTTTGTTCTTTGTTGTTTCTACTCAAATTTTTCGAAGACATATTCAATGTAAATAACAAAAACAAAGCCTCCAAAATCATCTTTCTTGATGGTTGATTTATTTCGTGTAATATAAAGTTAGGCTATATAAGTTTCGATATAAGGAGTTCGAACTTAGATTTCGTTGGAAAAATGGTTGCGATGTTTATGACTCGAGATATGTAGATTGCTTGCCTCCCAAAGACATAAAATTACATCATTTTGAAAGTTTTTTTGGCCTCAAATGTGAGTATACTAGAAATCACATGGAAATTGTTTGTATGTTGTCTAGTAGACAAAAGCTGCTCACAATGATTGTGAATAGCCAACTTCATTTGTAAGATTGATTTGTTGACCGACTCAATTATACTCGTAATGCACAATATCACTCTGTAAAAATGAATGGAAGTGAAAAGTAGAACGTGCATGTGTGGGTTTGTGATTGTTGAGTTGTCATTGATGCAAAAGGAACAGTGAATGACAAAGAATGATGAAGGATAGCAAGAGGAAGCTTGGAATGACTCTATGAGCGGGATAGAGCATGACATGAGAACACCTAATAGAGTATTGGCTTCTTGAGGAACTAGTGGCTTGTACAAGAAAAATGGTGATGTCCTATATGGTTGAACAGGTATATGATGAGGAAACACGATCGGCATGATGATGGCTGAGGGTGCATGAGTGAAATTTGTATGACTAGCTAAGTTTAACATGCCTAATCATAAGGCCTAGTCAAGCATGATGACCTAGGATGACGGAATGAAGGCGGGGAGGTCGATGGTGAAGCATGGTAGAGGCATGAGAAACATGAATAGAGCATGTTAAGGTAGTTACATGATGAAAACAGGCGGTACATGAGATATGAAGTGAAACTAGTTTAATTAGGCCTATTTTAAGGACCTAGGATGGGTATATGAAGCAAACCAAGCTAGAACGGTGGTAGGACAAGCATGAGAAATATGTAGGGACATTGTAGGAAGGTTTCAAATGATGTCTCAAACCATAATTCATGTATTGGAGGCATGTTTAGGGTCATATTCATGACTAGCATTGAGGACAAGCAAGATTAGCATGTGCAAACCATGGTGGTTAAGGAATTACATGTCTATTTATGAGTAAACAAGCCTTGGGATATGTGAAAAAGGGTACTACAATGTTGTGGACAAAATTTCATGCAAATATGAAGAAGAATTTTGAAGTTAGAAAGTTTTTAGTGTTACTGAACTTCCATAATGCACTCTCCCAGCTCAAGGGTCAACTTTGAAGACCTCAAAGGTTTGTAAAACTTTTACATGGTGTCCAAACCTCTTCACTAGTGTTAGGGCATGAGATTAAGATTATTCTAGAGTTAGAATGAGAAATAATAATGGACTGAGATTTATGAACAAAGCTTAACAGTGGAAGTCACTCTAAACCCTCTCAAAAACCATCAAATGAGAGCGATAGGCAAAAACTTAAGTGTTTGGTCTCCAAACAACATGGAAATGTAAAAGTGGTGATCGAGCTCATAAAAGACTCCTTGTAGTTTGTTTATACATTGGTGTCATACTTGGTCAATGATTATGTATGCGGTGTATACACATATCACGCACTTTGGGTAATTATCTAGTCCCGATTACATACTATTATTCATATAATTCCTAAGTAAGAAAAAGATTAATTAACCCATGTATTTGGCCACCTTTCTTTGTCTTTTGTTTCTCCTTTCGGTTTTGCACCTCTACTTGAGTCTTGCTCAATCACTGCCTTATTATACTCGGCTTTCATCATCATGAACACCATCGCCCACCCACCGGACGCTAGCGTTAGACACCCTCATCCCCTCTGGGTGCCCTTGACCCCTCCGTACTTTACTTACACTCGTTGGGTCCTTTCTAGTTGTTTGAGCATCTTATCTTTTTAGTATTTGGCCTTTTCAGGGTTGATTACGAAATTCAAGTAATGGAATCAAATAAATATAAAGTTATGTCATAATAAAGCACCAAGAACTAAGCATTAGCTATCACCACCTAAGGTTGCATCCATCAAGCCATCTAAGAGCTCCATTGCATCCATCTAGCACCATCACAAGGGACACAAGGTTGGTTATTCTGCATACACTTCATAGGAGGAAAGTTCATTTTATTCCATGCACACATCTATTACATTTATTTACATTTATCTACTTTCTTGCTATTAAGTGTGACTCGCACGAGAGGCACCTAGGGCACAATTCCACTCACATTTACATAGAACTACATTGGGTCTAAGATGTAGTGCAACACTCGAGTTGTGAGTTCGCCATTGTGATAATTAAGGACAATCGGCCCCTCATTTTGCATCTTTCTTTTTAGGATTTGAGGGTTTTACGAGTTCATATTTCATTGCGGTTTTCCAAATGACCTTGACGATCTTGGTGCGACCTTAGAGCAACCAAAAGATGACTAAAGGAGAACACCTTGTGACATCTTGGAGGAGGTTTTCTAAACTTTTCCACTGACCTAGGCACCCTAAAACAGGTCTAGGCGCCCAGCAGACGCCCCTATCCCTCTCTGGCGCCCCAATCTAACCTATCTTTCCATATTTGCATTTTTGGGTCTCTATAGGATGCTTATATCGTTTTGTTCACCTAGTTATCACTCGACACAATCTAAGTTTCACTACGAATCAGCTAAGTACCTTCTTCTCTTCTTTGTAACTAGGGTTTCACTACGAATCAACTAAGTACCTTCTTCTATTCTTTGTAACTAGGGTTTCACTACTGAATCAACTAAGTACCTTCTTCTCTTCTTTGTAACTAGGGTTTCACATTTTACTTAGTTTTCTTGGTTAATTTCTATACTTAGTTACATATTTATTTATTGTTACATTAACTCTATATTAGGATCTTATTTACATTTTAGCTTAATCATTTTGGTGAACCCAACCTTCGAATCCACCTTCCATTTAGAACTCTTATCCTCTTATCACTATGGCTCAATCTTCTAGACAAATTTACTGAAGACCATCTTAAATCCCTTAATGATCATATCACTAAGCATCCCCAAGATCTAGACTTACTTTTATATGTTTCTCGTGAGGAGGCCACCAATCTTGTGGAGCTTACATTGCTACGCCACCATCCCCACCTCCATTGCCACTCAGCCGCTTATTTCCACTCTTCCACCTACATCTACTATTCTTGTTTCAGTTCCTACTCCCACCAATCACTTCACCCCACCCCTTGTTTCTCACACATGACAAGTATCTTCTGCTGGCACTCAAGATTTAGCTTATCTCTATTAAGACCTCTAAGCACAAATCGCATTACTACATGAGGTTTCTCATGTGTCTTCATCTTTGGATTCCACTCTCTTCTTTTCGCACACTACATTCACACCCACCATATCCACTTACTCACTTTTGCCTAATTTCGCCACCCCTAAGCTACCCATTTTCAATGGCCATGGTGACCCACAAGAGCATCTTCGAGCATTCATGTGGCCTATCTAGATTTTGTAGATGATCACATTCTGTTAGTTAAGATTTTTCCTCATAGTCTCCATGATTATGTGATGTGTTGGTTTTATGACCTACTTGTTCACTTGGTAACATCTTTCACGCATCTAGCCAATGTTTTTCTTACTCATTTTTCTATCAATATCGGCTCTAAGATTTCATATGCACAACTTACACAACTTAAACAAGGGTCTAATAAACATCTAGCGGACTATGTCTTATAATAAAAAAACAACCTAGCTAAGATGTCTAATGTGCTTGTAGACTCTGAGCTTCAAGACTTATTCATTCAAATTTTATTACCACCTCTTCAGAGAGTGTTCTATTTGAAACATCTCCCTCATTTGATCACTTGTGTCACACTCTCAAGCTACGCAAGACTAAACTCTTATTTATAGGCAAGCTTAAGTATCAGGAGCAAACCTTATCTTCTACGTGCTTTCAAAGTAAAACACCTTTCAAACCAATTGCGAAACTTACTGAAGCTAAAGCCATTGTTAACGTTTTCTCTAACACCAAAGAATTTCAATGACAACTGCCTAAGTGTGCATATACAAAGTTGACCATTGCTCCATAGCTTATATTACAACAACTTCTTGAGATAAATCTTATTACACTTCCTCCTCTACTTGACTTAGACCCATCTTGTCCAAAAGGTTGAAATTACAATGAGAACTTTTGATGTGACTATCATCAATGTGTCAAACATTCTACAAATAGGTGCTTCAAACTTCGCAATATCATCCAAGATCTTATCGATGACAACAAACTTGAGCTTCTAGAGCCTACGACCTCTACACCAATCAATGAAAATCATAAGCTCAAAATATTCAATAATCCGCTTCCAAAACATGACAAGAAAGTGATTGATTCCTCGACTAATCATACATATCACGCAATGCCTCCTCCTACATTGGGGGATCTTGATTTCCTAGTTGCTCATGCTGACATTTCTCCACCAATCATTTCTTTCTCTGATCATGATCATCATGCTACATTCTCTTTTGATCACTTACACATTAGCGCCTCTATCAAATCCATCCCTATCAATAACACTAAAGTTGATCCATCATGGTGTATTAGTGTGTGTTATAGTCCACTTCTTGTTACTATTGGTTATTCGCTCTCAAAATTTCATACCCAATGAATAAATCATATGGGGTCATCCAACTTCACATTACTGTCGGTCCTCTCACCATGTTTGTGCCCTTCCTTGTAGCACAAACAATTGAAGGGTGTGACATGCTCTTAGGCCTCAACTGGATTCACAGATCTCAATCTATTATTTTCATGAACCACTTGTGTATGAAATTCATTCAAAAAAATCAGGTCATCTCTATAAATGGTGTGCCTCCCTCCACTCCATGTTCACAATCTCCTCTCGATGTTGCCATTGCATTACATTACACCGTACATCTAGTTCCCCTTGACCTATCACTCCTAAAGCACAATCCACTCCTATCTCACTTGTTCGCTCACAACCTACGCATGGTCTCATCACTATGCTAGTCCAGGTATATCAATCTAGGTCCATCATGAGGAAAAATCCTATATCTAGGCATACTTCACTCCGCATTTCACTCCACTTAGGTGTCTATTACTACCACTCTCTACTTCACATAGGTCTCCATCACCTCCACATTTTGTTACACAAAGGTGCACACCGTATATTCATAAGTTGCATGCATATAGGCTTCATTCACCTACGCAATGTCTATCTCATATACCACCACTCTTAGAGCATGGTCACATATCGTCATCTTTGCCACCGTCGGGTGGAGGGCCTTCATCTTTCACTTTTTATCGAATAGTGCACTCACCATCACACACTTTGGGGGTGCATCACGCTTATTCTCCCCCTCTAGCATCAACACACATTTTATATTCTCATCACATCACACCTAGATCTTCACACACAATATACACCAATATCGTCATTTCTCAATGACGCACTATTATTATCCATGGTTTACACTTGACTGTTGAGGGCATACTATACACATGAACCTCACACACTACACCACTGTACACACACACATTCTCACACACTTGATCATGTCATAGATTTTACACTAGACATATCTCTAGCTTTTCTTAGTCACACTACACATTACACATTGCGAGATATCTTCTCTCACAACATCTACTATACACTTTGCATCTCAATCACTACACACATTCACACTACATCTCTCTTACATATACTCCTAAATGTTGTGGTCATTACCCTATAATGTACTTTATCTTTGCATGTCCATACTCAACTGTTGAGGGTACACATATCAAATGGACCTCATCACATTCACACATTCAATTAATCACGCATTCACACACTCTACGCTTTACACTTTGACGATCACATCTTTTTCATACACACAATTCAAACCATTTCCGATGATGCACTCTCATTTACGGTTCATTCTTGATTGTTAAGGGGGCATAAATAAATGAACCTCATTACATACATATACATCCACTTGGGGGCACATGGATCTTATCATTTACACTACATTCCATTTTGTACCATGCGCAACATACTACATATCTTGGTTGCATTTACTCTTGCTTATTTTTGCTTACATGTTCACTTTATTACACATGCTAGATAGATATCTTGTATGTCATTATATTTATCATACAGACATGCGTGTTCATTTTCTTTTCTAGTTGTGATCGCAAATTCTACATATCTATTAAGCGTAACATAGATGCTTGGCGTAGTACCTATTACCAATCCCACAATGGATCCTGGGGGCATCCACTTTAGTACATTACAGGTGTTGTTGTTTCATAGCACACTAATTTATCAGATTATACACGTTTTGACATACTTTTATCTTTCTAACATGCTAGTAGGTGCTTCATGTGCAACATTTGTTATGCAAGACTATTTGCTTCTATGGTTGTCTGTTACATTGTTTGTCATTGCTTGCTCTTTATATGCCATTATTTGTGGGTTTTTCCCTTTGTCTCGTGTGCACACTTGTCTGATTGCGACCATTATGGCTTTGATTGTCTTGCAACATTGTGAGTGGTGTCCCATATTTGTAACCCACTTTTCATGGTTTACATTATTTTTTTGCGTGTTTACATTGTCTTCTTATGTCTTAGCTTACATATTGTCTTGCTTAGCATACATTTTGTCTTATACATGCATGTTTGTATTTGATTGTACTAACACTTGTCTCTTAGCCACTTTGTTTACGTGTGCCTTGGTTTCTACTAAGCACATTATCTTCCCCCTTGTAAGGAACCGTTTCAAAGCATAGCGGTCGGTCCTCTTTTGGGCCGCATACTCCTTCAATGATGTCGCATGCACCCCAAATGAGGGGGCATCATATGGGTGAATTATTCACCCCATATAGTATTATACACACCACAACACAATACCAATATAACACATTTTTCAGTTTGAAAAGGATCAAAATATGACTTGGGTCCTTAGCACAATGATGTCCTTCCTAGATGCCTATAACCAAGTGGAAATTACATAGTTGTTTGGCATGTCAGAGAGGATTTTGACATGGCAAAATGTCCTTTAGCATTGGGACATTTACATTGGGGGAAAGTACACACCATATGTAGTGGTGTTTTCATTCCAGGGGAGTAGTTAAAGGTTAGAGGATGACACCAGACTTTCATCTCTACACTACTTTTGTCATGGCATAGGATCGCCCAAAAAACCAACATTTCATAATGCTCTACAACTTTGGGAAGCGGTTAAAGGTTGGAGGATGACACTAGACTTTTCTTCCTATACTTATTACATTTGTAGCATAAGATCACCCAAAAACCCCGCCCTTCATTGACATCTTCAGGATTATTTCTACACCTTTTTCTCATCACGTATCGGTGCACATGCCTTTTTCACGTTTTTAACATTTTTATATACTTCTTTACATACTCTTTTCCACATATACATGTGTATTTGAATACTTGATCGTTCTTCTCTTTTGCAGGTCCGTATGTATGGGAAGCGGTAGTCAACATCATCCACATCATTACAACAACAACATCAACATTAACAACATGTACATTGCGACATGTACACATGCGTGTTTTGCCCTAGAATCACTTTCATCATCAATTTTTACAATTTCTCCTCCTTAGCATCCACGCTTCACATTTTTATCACTCCACACTTTGTCTAGTCCCTCAACACGCTTGCATCATCAATCTACATGGTTATCAGGTACGCATCTCTATCTACTTTATGTTACCAAGCTTTCCGCTCACCAACATAAAGTGGGGAAAATGTAGACACAAAATCGCATACTTTAGTCCTGATTACATACTACTATTCATATGATTCCTAAGTAAGAAAAGTATTAATTAACCCATGTCTTTGGCCACCTTTCTTTGTCTTTTGTTTCTCCTTTTAGTTTTACACCTTTACTTACTCAATCTGCCTTATTATACTTTGGCTTTCATTATCATCTGGACACCAAATCCCAGCCATAATGTCACCACCAGGCACCCTCATCCCCTTTGGCCCCCGACCCCTTTGTACTTTACTCACACTTTTTGGGTCCTTTATAGCCATTTGAGCATATTATCTTTTTGGTAGTCAACCTTTTTGGGGTTAATTATGAAATTCAAGTAAGGGAATCATATAAATATAAATTTATGTGATAATAATAAAGCACCAATCATTAAGCATTAGCTATCATCACCTAAGGTTGCATCCATTAAGGCATCTTAGAGCTCCATTGCATCCATCTAGCACCATCACAAAGGACATAAGGGTCGGTTATTCTGCATACACTTCATAGGAGGAAAGTTCATTCTATTCCATGCACACATCTATTACATTTCTTTACATTTAGCTATTTGCTTGCTATCAAGTGTAACTCACACAAGAGTGACCTAGGGCACAATTCTGCACACACACATACACATAAAACTACATTGGGTTTGAGATGTAGTGCAAAACTCAATCATAAGTTCACCATGGTGACAGCTAAGGACATTCTGACCCCTCATTTTACATCTTTATTTTTAGGATTTGATGTCTCTTTGAGGGTTTTGCAAGTTCATATTTCATTACCGATTTTCAACAACCTCGGAGAGACCAAAAGGCGACTAAAGGCGAACAATTTCCAACACCTCGGATGAGGTTTTTTGAACTTTTCCTCGGACCCAGGTGCTCTAAAATAGGCCTAAGGCACCCACGGATGCCCCTATCCCTCTCGGGTGCTCTATTCTATCCTATATATGTCCGGATCTACATTTTTGGGTCTCTGTGTGACACTTTTGGCATTTTGTTCACTTGGTATCACTCTGAAACAATCCATGTTTCACCGTGAATTGGCTAGGTACCTTCTTCTCTTATTTGTAACTAGGGTTTCACATTTTACTTACTTAGTTTACTTTGGTTAATTTATGTAGTTAATTACATATTTATTTATTGCTACGATAGCATCGATTAGGCTCTTATTTACATTTTATCTTAATCATATGGGTTTACCCCTGTTTTGAAGGAAATTGACAATACAATCATGAATGGAAGAGTTTCATATTGAAATATTGATGTGGAAGCATGTATGGAAAGTACCCTTGGTTTCTATGAAAATATTTAAGTGTGTTCGAGTGCAAAATTTGAGTGAACCTTGTCAATCTATATCACCTACCGCTAAATAGCAAACAAGCCAAAAACAAGTCTTGGTGTGTGAGACAAAGTTGAGTGGCATGTATGTTGTGGGAGTCCAAAATGAGTATGAACAGTTGCTACAAGTCCCATACAATATGTTTGATCCAAAAATTAATGTGGTGAAGTGTTTTTGTACATTAGTTTAAATGATCTAAAGCTGTCATTTTAGGACATGATCGAGAAGGCTCGAGTCATTAGATTGTAAACTTGATTATATCCACTTAATCCATTGAGAAGAAAACTTTATCAAGGATTATATGTTCTAGTTAAAGTTTATGTGCAATGGTTTGCCATGAAAATGAGATTTAATATGTTGGATGCAAGCAAATGTAGGATAGGTTTTGGAGCTTGTGAACTAGTTTGAGTTGCCTTCGATATTCAAGCATATTTGATGTCTAAGCTCTGAGATGAAACAAGATATGAATCTTGTATTTTCTCAAGATATATATCTCTCCATAAATGTGACCTTGATGCCATAAAGGTGTGGTTGAGTGCATGCAACAACTTACTATGTCAAGGCTAATGTTCGTTGTTTGAAATCTTGTTAGTGACTTGTCCAAATCCATGTTTTTGAATAAATGAAGGTGGAAGGCTTGCCTCTTTGCAGCTAAAGGTCATCTATAGATCATATACTATCATCTCCAAGATTTAGAATTTTTAAAGGTGTATGCATCATTATTTGATGAAGCATTTCCATGATTGTAATTTTTTTGGTCCTCCATAACTGTACATGAATCTCTAATGAAGGTTGAAGAAGAAATAATGAGGTATGTGAAGGAGTGTAGGATGAAGACCTAGAAGGAATTCACGAGCATCGAATAGTTGCACTTCACCAAAGTGTAGGAGTTGCGATATTAAAGCAAGCAAGCTTTGTAAAGCAATGTGCATGCATATGAGAGCTCAAGATTCGAAAAGTGGAGTGAAATGGAAGCCTTAGCTTAGCTTGTATTGGCTTAACATAGATCAAAAGAGATGGTGTACATATAGGGGAGTGAATGTGTAACTCCCATGTAAGAGAAGATTCCTCCATAATGGAGAAGAGGAGTTACTTTCCCAAATGGGAATGTAACTCCTATGACACACTTACACATATGACAGATTCTGTAAGAGAATCTGTCATAACTAAGATGACACCTAGATCCATGTCCACCTAAGTGAGATGACTCACCTGATGAGGTGGAATAACACTAAATAAGTGAATAAGTATACCACCTACACCAACACCCCCCCTTCATCGTAACTTAGGATGAGGCGGCAAGTCAGAAACAAGAAATGGGTCCCGACACAAAGCTTGATGAGGCACCCATGTACAAGAAGTCCCAAGCAGTGAAGGAAAACCCAGTGGGAAAAACATCCACCATAAGAGAACAACACACTCTCTAATCTAAGAAAGATGCCAAATATGGGTCCCGGCCATAGACGAGCCTGAAAGGGTACCCATGTACAAGGAGGCAATCTCTCGGAAAGAAGAAGAAGAGAGAAGAAGAGGGAGACGAGAGGAATGCAGAAGATGCCATGGACGGATCTGAACTCTGCAGCTCTAGGAAGTCTCCCAGAAGAATGTCGATGATGAGATCGTCTACCTCTGGATTGAAGAAGAGCCACCCGTAACGAACTATGTGCCTGCCCTTAGGAAGGACATAAATGACGTGCTGGAAGTCCGCCCACTCCACAAAGGAAACTGAAGGCAGCAACACGAAGAACTCGAGTCAGTGCACTTTGAAGTGTGACATAGGTCTAGCGAGTGAGTGCCAAGGAACCGAAGGTAATGCCACGTGCGTAGAACTATCAAAGTGAAGAGGAACACCCACAGAAAGGATGTCCAAGTGATGTGAAGGGAACAAAACATCCTCCACAATAGAAAAGGGATCCATAGCTGAGGGTGGATCAATGAAGGTCTCCGGAAAAGTGGAAGTGGTAAGAGTCCCAGAAGGGGCACTCCCAACAATGGAGATGATGAACTCCTCTGAAACACCTGTAGATGGATGAGGGACCTGTAGAGCATCACAAGTAGACTCTGCGAAAAGATGACTAAGGTCAGGCAGATACTCGTCCCAATGAGGGGGCTCAACAAACAGAAGAGCGATGTATGATAGGTATGAGTCATCCAATGAAGGTAGAGGAGTGGAATGGGCCTCGCACACTGGAAGTGGAAAGGAGGTGGGTGTGATGATTGTATGAGACTGAGAAGGGGACTGCTCGATATCTGATGAGATGTGGGGGGTGACAACAATGTTTGGAATAGTGAGAGAAAGAGGAGAAGAGTCCTCTGTAGTACTCTCGACATCAGAACTAGATGCACAATCCTCGTCATCAGAAGTAGAACCAAGCGATCATGTGTCAGTGAAACTGTCATCACACGAAGAACAAGAGGAGACAATCAATCGAGCAGCACAACAATGGCGCGGTATGTGAAGGGTCTCCATACAGAGGATCAAGAATGCTCCAGACACGGTGAGGTGGATCTGAGTCTGCCACGTGAAACCAGAGAGAACGAGAGACATGCATCATCATGTGACCAAAGACATGGTCACAAGTGTCGAGGAAGTCCTCTAGATGACGATGATCGTGGGTGCGGAACGCCCAAGTAAGAAGGTGAAAGACCCTCATAGGCGAAGTAACATTCCACGGAAGCACGCCCGAGTGAATAGGTCTCTCTCCGGTGAGAAGTGGCGGAGGCTGTAAGGTGATCCTACGGTGCTCACGTCTGAAAGAGCACTCTCCATGATGAAAAATGCAAGATACAAGGTGCAAGATGTCGGACTCGGCCGATAATGCGCATGCGTGTGTAGGCCCAAGAGTACAATCAACCCCCTCAGAATGTGGCACTTTATAAAATTAGTGCATTTATAAAATTGGCAATTCCATCACGTAGAGTGCAAAAATCATGCAACTTTGACCAAGGAAGCACTCAAAAACGAGCAGTGAGTCAAAAGTTATCGCATTAAAATGATTCCCGCAACTGATGGAAAAATGCACTAGACACTGCAAACACATTAAAAAAATGCCTGAAATGGGTGCAAAGGGTGTCGTGTGACTACTCGTTGGAAATGGCACGAAATTTTAGCAGTTTTTTTTTTACTGTGAGGAGGGGTTAGCCTCCTGCCAACCCCGGACCTCGCCCTCCGTCTTCGACACTCGTAGGAAGGGCATAAAACAAGCAAAAATAGTGTCTTGAAATAATTTACAATGCCATGAAAATGTTTTTGCCTTAAAACATAAAAAAAAGCGGGATTGTTTTAACCTTAAACAATTCTAAAAGGGAAAGATGGGCCCCATGTTTGAAATGAGTTGCATTGGCCCGAGATGTATGGTGGAGTCCACGTGTTTGCTTTGTGCGGGGGTGGGAAGGTCTTGAAACGGCCTTTGCAAGGGTTGTAACGTGCTTTAGATAGAGTGGAGTTCTAATTGTTGGAGCCGGAAAATGAAACTACCTATGGTAGGAGGGCGCGAGTTCTTGTGACCGGTAATGGTGGAAGGGCGAGCAGAAATCTGCCCAAAACTATCAAAAACAAACCTCCACGTGGTAGGAGTCACAAAAATGCTTTTGGAAGGGGGCATGTGCGTGTAGACTCGAGAGGAGGCCAAAACGTAGAACCGACACAAAAAATGGGAATCGAATCAAATGGAGTGAGTAGGAAAGAAAAACGTTTGAATCGGCCACGCAATGGAAAAACGCGCCACGCTTGAGTAGGGTTGTAACCGCATGAAAATAGATGCTGAGCTGTTTGGAAGGTCTGCGAATGAACAGTGCAATGCCTAGCCCTAAAGAGAGGAGAAGCCACGCGAATGAAAGCTTGATCGGAGCAGAGATGGTTGGAGTGCTGTAGGAGATAGGTCCAGAATCCAATGCAACAGGATAGGATCGGTGGAAGAGCCAAGGCGCCAACAATGACCCAGTCTCGAAAATAAATAGGTCATGAGGTGAGATAGATCCTCGAGCCAACAGAAACACTGCAAACAAAGCACTTTGTGCAGACAATCCAAAGACCCATGGTAGAGATTCACGACCGAGATAACATGAACAAGGAATTCTCCTCAAACGAACCATGACTCAGACCGAGATTGGGATGCACACACGTTCGAGCTTGGAAGAAACCGGGTTCAAACCAAGACCGCAGTTATGGAACTCCGACCAAGCATGAGCAGCGAGAGGGCACAACCTAAAGTCCCGAAGCAGAACATGATAATGATCCAAAAGCATAGCAGTCAAGGATCCACGAGCTATAAATGGAGGTCAAAAAACCAAGGCACGAGCTCGGAACAACGAACACGCAGACCAGACCAAGCCAAAAACCGAATGCAATCATTCAACTCGAAGGATGAAGCGTTGCCCGAGTTGAAGGAGAGCAACGTGCAGCCAAGCAGGGTCTGTAATATGTTGAAACTTGAACACTACAAAATGCCTCCAAAGCACGCATGTAAGGCTATTGAGCACTTGAAGAGCACAAACACCCGAAAAATACACCACAAGAATCTCAAAATATGCAAGTAGAGCACATGCAAAAGCGAGAGCTTGCACAAGCAACTACACGGTGGAGCAACGATGGTGAGCAACGTGATTCCGGTCCCCATGCTCTGATACCATGAAGGAGTGTAGGATGAAGACCTGGAAGGAATTCACGAGCATCGAATAGTTGCACTTCACCAAAGTGTAGGAGTTGCGAGATTAAAGCAAGCAAGCTTTGTAAAGAAATGTGCATGCATATGAGAGCTCAAGATTTGAAAAGTGGAGTGGAATGGAAGCCTTAGCTTAGCTTGTATTGGCTTAACATAGATCAAAAGAGATGGTGTACATATAGGGGAGTGAATGTGTAACTCCCATGTAAGAGAAGATTCCTCCATAATGGAGAAGAGGAGTTACTTTCCCAAATGGGAATGTAACTCCTATGACACACTTACACATATGACAGATTCTGTAAGAGAATCTATCATAACTAAGATGACACCTAGATCCATGTCCACCTAAGTGAGATGACTCACCCGATGAGGTGGAATAACACTAAATAAGTGAATAAGTATACCACCTACACCAACAAAGTATGGAGTTACTCAAGGCCTTACAAAAAATATATAAGTCTTGTAACATCCATAACTCTTAATGACATCCATTACTTGACCTAGAATAACTAGAGGACAAAAGAACTCACCAAAGGAAAAGGAAAAACATGTCAAAAATGTTACAAATAAGAAGATGACAGTCTAAGAATAGAATCCTTTCAGTTATATCATAAAATTAACAAGTTCATAGATGCTTTTTAGTTACCAATGAGTGTCATAAATTGGTCAGAAATAACAATATTGTAATTGTCACATATGCGAGGTTAAATGATTGCCTCGTAACATGCCTAGATGATGTCATTTAACCTACTAGTACGAGATGAATAGGTAAGAAATTGAAGGGGTCAAAATGGGAAGAGTTAGAGTATGTTATCCTTGTGTATTTTTTTATGTCCAAGCATCTAAGAAAATGTGCTTTTGTTGACTATGTATTGAAGGAGCTTAAGAATGTGTCAAACCATGAAAAGCAATGAGTAAGGCTAGTGACTTTATGACTACAATTTTGTAGCAATATGAATGATTGAGAGAGGAGAGGTTTGAATGAGTTACCCAAGGTAAGAAGCATGAAAAAATGTGCATATGAAGGAGGATTTGAGTAATGTGCTTGCAGATGCATGAATTGATGAGAAGAGAGGTGAAGAGAGAGTGTAGAAGAGCTAATTTAGATGTCATAATTTGTTGTGTAAGACAACTATACAAAAGTGATCAAAACCTTGTTGGAATTCTAAGTGGTTGCTTAGAAAATATGGATTCAAAGCTTCCTTATAAGTTGTAGCTTGCAGAAGGTCAGTAGGTGCTTGACTGAATTTGGGAGTTGGAGCTTCTATGCAAGTAGGATCTTGTTAAAGATGAAGTAGGTGTTTAGTTGAATTTTGGAGTGGATGCTTTTATTTGATTGGATTCCCAACATTTGAAAATACTTGTAATCTTTATAGGACAAGTTGTCCAAGTTAGTACATTGATTTTAGTGGGTTTTTCTCCCTCTTAGGGTTTCCCACATCATATAGTGTGTTCAAGTGTCCTTGTTTCTAATTTGCTTATGTGTGAATGTCATGATTATCTCATGGTAAATAATAATCAAGATTGAATGGTTTTCTAAATTGTTGAAATATTTTCAAAGTTTCAAGAAGTATTGATTCACCCCTCCCCTCTCAGTGTTTGTGTTTTCCAACAATTGGTATCAAAGCAAGGTCCTCTTGGAATAATTTTGATAGCTTGGAGGAGATCCTTGAAGCACAAGCATGGGTAAACTAGCTAAAACAATCTTTAAAAGGAAATTTGAGATTATAAAGTCCCTGATTGATGGATCAAAAAAATAAATCAAGTACATGAAAGATGGGCATGGTCAAGCCCTCAAAGAGATGGAATCTGTAGTTGAGAATGTCTCAAAAGCCTTGAAAGACAGGGAAGATGTTTTCCTCGGACATGAAGAAGAACTAATAACTTTGAAAACTAAACTAGAAGATGTAAATGAAAAATAAAAGATGTATGGAAATATTGAAAAGATCTCTAAAGTTCTTGATGAAATTTTGGAGAAACAAAGAGTAGAAAGTGCTAAAACATGTCTAGGATTCAAAGGAGATCCTATGGAGAAGTATGAAGAAGACAAGGTTGGTTAAAGCGAGATAAACAAACTCAAGAAGGCATAAATCAATCATGTAACCAAATACATCCATGTATGAAAGAACCTTTAATGGCTATTGATTTTCTTGTCATAATTTTGGACATAGATCTAAGGAATGCAGGAAGCATGTCATAAATGATCATCCTTGGAGGGATAACAGAGATGAGCAAGAAAGGAATAGGGTATGCTTCAACTATTAAGAGAATGGCCATACTACTAAGTATTATCTCTATGAATCATATAGTCAAAATTGGAGAAATGGAGGTCCTAGAGGCAAGAATTATGTTGTGTGTTTCAATTTTCAAGAACTTGGACACTTTTCAAAGCATTGCTATCAAAACCAACATCTTAGGCATAACAATAGAATTCAAGCATTCAAAGGGATAGTTAAGAAAGTATACGAAGTGAAGAAAAACTTTAAGGGTGAGTCTAAGTTAGTCGGACCTGATATAAACACTAAAAAGAAGAAAGGTGGTCATGAATTCAAGGTTAAGGACCTTGAATCTAAGTTTAAAGAGATAAGGAATGAAAAGAAGACATTAATTGTAGATGATAAAAATGAGAAGTAAACAAGGACAGCTTATGGGAGAGCCTAGTACAATCAAGATATCGAGAAAGTGTTGATAAGGTTTAGAAGGATGAGAGCAAGCCAAGTGTCGGTCATGAACAACTTCCAGTCATAGTCAAGAGAAAACAAGAAAATAAAGTTCATCATGTATGTTTATTAGGCATTCAATTAGAATATGGAGGCTTGGGAGATGAAATTATCATATCTAACAAGACATTCAAGAAGAATGAGAATGTGTTAAAGGCTAAAAGGGAAAGATTGAGTCATCAAGTTCCTTTGATGACTTTCTACTGTTTTAAGTGATCAAACATGCATTATGTTCCTTCTCTAGGCTTCTAGAAGGCATGAATCATTCGAAAGAAGCATGGTGTGTCCATGGAAGTGCACTATCATCTTGTAGCTACTAAACAAAGTCTTCTCCATGTTGCAAATTGATGTTTGTTTTCCCTCTCATAACCTGTTTTTGGGCATATATGATCTGTGTAAAGGTAGTTTGTAGGTCACAGTGTGTCATAAAAATAAAGAATAGTGTCGTTATGTCCTTTATATAGCTTGACAATCCCGCCTCTAATTAGTTAAGAAAGTTTAAGTCAAGTATGTCTGCATAGAAGTTATGAGATGGTTGCAAACAAGGGTTGAGAGTGTAAGAAAGGGTCTTAAATACTTACTCTTAGCTAAGTTTCTATGAGTCTCCAATTTGTCCATTAAGATTTGATCAAGTGTGTGACAATGGCCTATGAAACCCATTCTAGTCCTAAAACAGAGTCAACATTGGACAACTTGTTTAGTATCAAGAAAGTACCTTGCCAAGAAGAGTGTATATATATTTATCATACTTATCAAAGGTTGGCGTGGTTCTCAAGAAGAAGTGGTGTTTAGTATGACTACCAAGTCAAGAAGCAAGTGTGAATAAGATACATATGCTTTAAGAATATGGTATGCCAACAAGGTGTTTTCTATCATGGAGATGAAGCAAATCTTCCGAGAAGAACAATGAACAAGGTTGAATTTTACACAAGAAGGTCACTATGATGGTCAAATCATCAAAGATCATTACCGTCAAAGGTCTATAAAATGAAGCATAATCGGGTAAGTGGGTGGTTTTTCAAGCATAGATGAAAGAATGAAGTTCATGATGTCATTCAAGGTGTTCTCAATCCTTTGGAATTTTTGCAAAAGAATTCAGTCATCATGAGGTATGGGTTTTCCATTCATTGTCTCATATCACTCTATAATGAAGAAGTCATGTTCTGAGTTTGAGTATGCCCTATCAAGCTGATTCAAAGGTCAAGGAGTGTATGAATGAGTGAACCTTAAGTGGTTTTGGTCAAGTTTACATGTTAAATCTCCAATTCTAATCCAAATTTCAAACTCTTAAGCATGTCTCTATAAAAATATGGTTTGAGTCATTTCTAAGGTCTACATGAGTGTTACAAACGTGGCTACAATCTAATACAAGGGAAATCATGATGTCAATTAGGTATGATGAAGTCTAAATTAAAGTTTCCTTTTTTTCATAAGGTTTGCAACTCTTCAAAGTGTGTAGACTAAAGAGAGGTCTATATATGTGTTTCTATGGTCTCAGTGTGCTCGTGTCAGTAGGGATGTACAAAGTTTGGTTGTCCTGTTACTCTGTAAGTAAGTGTGTACAAATGCTATATAGGAATAATCGTATCTTCAAGAAGTATGAGGTCTGTTATGAGAAGAAAAACTTGTCAAAGGTTGATGCTATTATAAGGATTAATAATTGTGAGATGTCCAAAGAGTGATAATAGAACAAAATGCTAGCACTTCAAGATGTTTCATGGAAATAGTTAGAGTCTACAGACCATGCTTAGCTTAGTGTACAATGAAGAATCAGTGTTACAAGATCAATTGAGGTCTCCCAGACCTGTGAAGACAAAATTTGAATGTTCTCAATGATGACTAGTAGTGTAAATCATTGAGTGAGTCTACCAGGTGTATGTTGACGATATTATCTCGTAGAACATGTTTGAGGTGTATTTTAAATTCCTAGGTATATTGAAATAGGCTTTGACAGCTCAATAGGTACATAATCCTTGCAAGAGATTGAATCAATCCTCGGTGGAGTTTAACAAACAAAGGTGGGACCAATGTTGGTATGGTAAATGTGGAAAAAACATTGAAAACCTTGTTTTAAGAGGTAGAGTAAGTAAATTTTTCATTGTGAATGAAGTGTGCAACCACACCGTCAAGATAATAAGGTTAGAAATGGTGGTACATGACCTCGGAACGAAGTATCGGGTCTTGTAACTATTTATTAAAGGTTTTATGAGGAAATGTTTTCACTATGGGCCTGTAGGAAACCATCACTAGGGTTTTTCATATTTCTAAGGTTACAATATTTCCACAACAAGTTAAGACCTCAAATTCACAACATAAATTCTTGGAGGGATCCTAATAGAGATCATTCAAGTTTTAGAGTCTAAAGAGTTTCCTTTTCCTTGCAGGTTTGTGACAGGTGAGTTTGCAAACTTTGTAGATGGTCATAAAGACCTAATGTATCTAAAGAAGTGACAAAATTGACAAAAATTTCTTAATAAAACTATGGTGAAAATTTTGACAATGATATGTTGAGGTGTATCAATAGACTATATGAGAATTCCTCACTTTGATAGTCTTGGTAAGGTCTAATTGTGTGACCGGTTAGACATACATATAATATTCCTTGTGCGAAGAGACAAAGGGTTGGTCTAAATTTGGAGGTTTTTACCAAAGGGCTTAAGGAGGCAGCTCTTCCTGGTATTATTGCAAGGAATATTGATTGGCTAGAGAGTGTAATGAATGTATCCACTCAAAAGGAGAACATATATCTTGATCGTGTTGATTATTTTTTGGAGCAACATTCTAGGTCACAATCCATGTCATGTACATTATCATCTATTGATGCTACTTCGATGTGCCAATTTTCATAGTGTGGCCCTTTACTTCCACTTCTTATAGACAATATTAGTGTTATGTATTTTATTCATAATGTATCTCATCATTTACTTGTAGCCTTATTGACGGCCAATATATTTTAGTACAAAACATGGTGTCTATATATGTGATGTGGTACATTTTATAGATTAAGGGATTTTTGCGATCAATGTACATTTAGGGAATTTTTTTGTTGACACACATTCCACACATGGTTCGTTCACAAATTTTTAGGGTTTCTTTGGAAATCATTCTAGTCTTAGATCTGGGGGCTTGATGTGTTTTTATTGATTGTAAGCATTAAAATTTAATATTTGTCAAGAAGCTTAAAATGAAAGTATTTATTTATATTATTTGTGGTGCATAACTTGGTCGAGACAAAATTGACTTATGACACTCCTATTGTCAAAAAATATATGAGTTAGGTTGGAGATGATTTGATGTGAGAGGGTGCAAGATGATAGTTGCGTGGAAAGTGATTTAGATGTTGATGATTTTATTGATGGTGGGTAAAGTGAACTAACTAGGATGGGTTTGATTTTCGTGTCTTTGGTAAGTAAATATATATATTTTTAATATTTATTTAATGTGAATATAGGAATTTACATGTTAAATGTGTTTACTTTTATTTGTTTAGTCCCTTTAAATGCGGAATACAAGTGAACCTTTCTACATTGAACATCAGTAGTGGGTCAAACCCATGAAAT
The DNA here is from genome assembly GCA_018340775.1 of Taxus wallichiana var. yunnanensis. Lineage (NCBI taxonomy): Eukaryota > Viridiplantae > Streptophyta > Pinopsida > Cupressales > Taxaceae > Taxus > Taxus wallichiana. Next base: position 424,955,862 of record CM031244.1, on the reverse strand, counting down.
ATACTCTGCTAGATGTGAACAACCTTTTCAAATCTCGGATGTTATAAGTAAATAATTATAATATGGAAAATAAAATTATAATTTTTAAGAAATTAACATTTTGTAAATAAAACTTATCGTTGACAAAGTGATCTTTTGTGTTTCATAGGTTATATCGACCCCTCAAAATGAGTAGGGATACGTTGATGGTTGTTAATTTTTTTGTAATTTTTATGAAAGTGGTGAAACTAGTGGGAAGTGTAGACACAAAATCATGCACTTTAGACATTATTTAGTCTCGATCTCATACTATTATTTAGAAGGTTTTGAGTGAAGAAATTACTAATTAACCCCCATCTTTTGGCCATCTTACTTTGTTTTCTTTCGTCATTCCCGACCTCTTGCACTGCATGCCCAGTCAGATTTTGTCATTTCACGTTATTTTAGCTTTGAATGGGGCACCTAGGCTAGTATTGGGGTGCCCATGGGTGCCCTGGTCCCCAGAAAGGGGCACCCCGATCCTTTTGAAATTTCCGCCACTTTTTAGGCACTTTTTAGCTGTTTTAGCTTCTTATATTTTTGGTGGTCGACCATTTCGGGGTTAATTACGAAATTAGATCAAGAGAACCCTATAAATATAAATTTATGAGACCATAATGAGGGACCAAGCACTAGTCACTACTATCATCCACCTAGGGTTGCATTCATCTAAGGCATTTGGAGATCATTTGCATACATTTAGCTCCATCACAAAGGACAAGGTTGGTTCATCTACATCACACAAGCATAGGAGGGGATTCTATTCTATTCCATCCACCATTATACTACATTTTTACATCTATTTATTGCTCACTACTTCACAAAGTGTGACTGACACAAGAGCACCTAGGGCACATGATTCACACACACACCAGAACTACATTTGGGTTTGAAATGTAGTGCAACGCTCAGTTAGTAAGCTCACTTTGTTGTGCGCGAAAGGTCAGTATGACCTATTCATATGCATTCTTCTTTTTTAGGGTTTTGATACTTCTTCTAGTCTTTTACAGGTCTTCTATTCATCTTGGGTTAGCAAATGACCTAATGCGACAAACAGTGAAGGTTTGAGATCACTTACAGGACATGTGAAACTCAGTTCTAGACCTTTTTGTATAGACCAGGGCATCCATTTTGTAGACTAGAGTGCCCACAGTGCACTTTAGTCCCTCTTCGAGCACTCCAAAGACAACTAGATAGCTCGGATTCATCCTTTTCGGGGCCTCTGCATAGTCATTTCGGCTTCTGTTTCTCCAGATTACTTCATGACACGGTCCAACGAGATCTTCTAATTAGTTGAGTTTATGCTAACTCTTTTAGTACTCTAGGGTTTAACATTTCCATTTTCATAGTTTCTTGGGTCATTTCCATATTTATTTAATACATTTATTTATTGTATTTGCATGTCATTCTAGATCATATTAACTACTATTATTCCTCATTTTTTAGTTAATAATTTTGGTGAACCTAATCTCCACGCTTATCGATATTCATATTAGGGCTTACTTCATCTTTCTTTCATTTTATGCCCGTTACTCGTAGCATCATTTTGGATCCCTCCAATATTGTGAGCTCCCTTCATCTAAGCATCGTACTTCTAGGTCAATGGCTGATACAACTACATCTATGGCTGATAACCCTCTAGATCATTCCCATCATGTTCCTCTCCATGAGATAAAAGCAACTGATAGTGAAAAGTCCTACGATGAAGATACCAATGTTGAACAAGATCAACTTAACACTATTACTGACTTTTGCCAAGCATTGCGTAAAGTCCCTACTTATCTCCCTCATGTCTTGCATGCTCTAATTGTTGCTAAGAGAGCTCATGATGCTTCAACTTCCATAGTTACTTCTTATGATCCCATGATCTCTACTTCGTCTATATGTTTCTGCTCCCATTACTACAACCACCGCTCCCACCACTCACCCTAGTACTCCTCATCTGCACCTCGGTTCTTCTTCGAATTCTCCAGATTTGACCTCTTTATATCAGGACTTGCAAACCCAAATTCGTTAACTTCAGCTAGCTACCTCACACACAACACCATCTTTAGACTCTACAATATTGTTGCATACTCTTTTCGCGTGATATTGACCTATCTATTGCCACCTAATTTTGTCTCTCCTAAGCTACCTATCTTTAAAGGCCATGGGGACCCACAAGAGCATCTCTCGAGCATTTCATGTAGCATGCCTTGACTATGCGGATGATCACACTATACTAGCTAAGCTTTTCCTTGTAGTTTGCAAGACTATGTGATGCATTGGTTCTATGACCTACCCATACATTCGGTAGTCTCTTTCATGCATCTGATCGATGCCTTTCTCACACATTTCTCTATCAACATTGGCTCTAAGATCTCCTACACTCAACTTACATAACTCAAGCACAACATATGTTTACTATACCACCACTCTTAGAGCATGGTCATATGTTTTCATCATCACATGCATCGGATGGAGGACCTTTTTCCTTCATGGTTATTGGTTAGCTCATTCATTCATGTATAGTTGGGGGCATTGCATCTAATACATACCCCCACACTCATATTATCACTATCATCTTTGCATTCTCATACTTCAATCTTTTCACATAGGCATATTAATCACACGTTTTAGTGTCGTCATTACCCGATGACACACTCTTGTGCTTTCGGTTCACTCTTGACTATTGAGGGCATACTACACATGAACCCCACACACTGCACCTATTCACACATCACATGTCATACATCTTACATCCTACATTCTACATTTAGTCTACATTGTGCATCTACACATCATACATCATATTACTCTTCATCATACAAGTGTCATACTCTTATTTTTTACGTGTCTAGCATTACATACTACTCATACTACATCACGTGCATCTTACACTTTTTCACCTACATACACTTTTTGCATTGCATCTTATACATCATACACTACACATCTTACATATCATATGGTCATCTACTCATCACACATACTACATCGTCTTCTACACCCCGCACTCACTACCCTATGACGCACTTTAGTTCCTTGATACATACTCAACTGTCGAGGGTTTACCAATCAAATGGACCTTATTCTCATCACACGTTCATCATTCATTCTTTCTTCATGCGACATTCCTAGGTTAGTGACATACACTATAGGCTAAATGGTCACCTATTATATCATCTTGTAGTGGTATATACTTTAGGCTACATCACCACTCCCTTTTATTCATCTAGTAGTGTTATATGCTTTAGGCTACACCATCACTCCTACATTCATCTTGTTGTGATATACGCTTCGGCTATAAGGTTCACACACATCTCTTCTATATTTTGCATAACATCATCACTACACATACATACTTATCATAGTGCGCTAGACACGACACACACTATTTGACCATTTCCCGATGATGCACTCTCGTTTACGGTTTATTACTTACTATTGAGGGGAAAACCAAATTAATCTCATTTCATATATTTCTATTCACTCGGGGGGCACATTCCTCTTAACATTCCATCTTGCATTCCATTCCATCCATCTACAATATATCACATATCATGGTTACTTTTATACTGTTTGCATTTACTTGTTCATGGTCACTTTATTACACATGCTAGATAGATCTCTTATATGTCATTTATCTATACCTTACACACATGTGTGTTCACATATTTTTCTAGTTGTGATCATAGATACAGCTCTCTTACACGTAGTATGGATTCTCACCTTCTACCCTTCCTACACTGGTCGTTGGGGGCATCCACATTCGTTTCTTCTAGGTGCTATTGTTTCATTTTGTACTTAGCACTTTTCATTACTTGGTTATACATGCTTTGTGACATATTGGTTATCTTTGTAATATGCTAACGGGTGCTTCATGTGTAACATTTTTATGCAGGGATATTTGCTTCCATACTTATTTGTTATATAGCTTTTCTATTGTTTGCTCTTATTTGCAGCATTTCCCTTTGTTTAGTGTGTACACATGTTTGTTTTCATGCGGCCATGATGGCCTTGTGTGTCTTGCAACATCATGAGTGATGTCCCATGTTTGCAGCCTACTTTTTACAACTTACTTTGTCTTCTTGCATGTTTACATTACTACATTGCTTGGTAGCTTATACATTGTTTGCATAACTTACACATTGTCTTATACATGCATGCTTGTTTATACTAACACTTTTCTTTGGCTAGCCTTTTTGTTTGTGCATGCCTTGGTTTCTACCAAGCACATTCCCTTCCCCTGCAGGCCAGAGTTACATAGTTCATGCGGTTGTTCTTCTTTTGGGGCCGCATTCTCTTATCAACAACATCACATGTGCCCCCAAAGAGGGGGCATCATTTGGGGTTTTACATTCTACACAACGCTTCTACACCGTTTAGTTCAATGCACTTTCCGCCCTTGGCATTGTGGGTTACATACAACGAGTGGGTTCAGACCAGTCTACAAACCCCATACACAACGACTTTTATAGGACATGGTTGTCCTTAGCATTTTGGGAAGCAAGTTAAAGGTTGGAGGATACAACATAATTCCTCCCTATACTTTTTTGGCCAGTGGTGTCGGATTTCCCAAAAACTAGGACGTACAAAGATATCGTCATACATGTTTAGGGAAGTAGTTAAAGGTTGGAGGATACAACGGAATTCCTCCCTATACTTTTTCGTCCCTATGGAATCAGATTGCCCAAAAACCACTCGACAAGATAGGATATCCTTTTACACCATATTTCTCAACATGGATCAGGTGCACATGTTCCATTTACATATTTTCCATTCACATGTTTTTTACATTTATATACATGCGTATTTTACATTGCATTTTTACACATATATACATATATATTTGACTACTTGATCATTTTCTCCTTGTAGGTTTGGTCGTATGAGAAACATGAAGTCAAATAGGGGCAACAAAAACAACAACAACAACATCAAAGAAGCAACAACAACATCAGCAACAACATTTCATGTTAGCACACACCATACTAACCATGCAGGTACATCACACACATCAATAACTACACACACATTTCCACCCTAGGTTCACTCTCATCATTTTTTTGCACTTTTCATCTTTAGTTTCCATGCTCCATCATCTTTTTGTCATTCCATGCTTTATCTATTCCTTCAGCACGCGTTTCTACATCACTTTACATGGATTATCATGTACACATCTCTATCTACTTTATGTTACTAAGATTTCTACTCACCAACATAAAGTGGGGGAAAATGTAGACAAAAAATCATGCACTTTAGACATTATTTAGTCCCGGTCTCATACTACTATTTAGAAGGTTTTGAGTGAAGAAAGTACTAATTAATCCCCACCTTTTAACCATCTTACTTTATTTTCTTTCTTCATTCCTGACCTCTTACACCCACATGCACAGTAAAAATTTGTCATTTCACATTATTTTAGCTTTGATTGGGGTGCCCAAGCTAGTACTAGGGAGCCCTGGTCCACCAGTGGCACCCCGATACTTTTGAACTTTCCCGCCACTTTTTGGGCACTTTCTAGCCGTTTTAGCTTCTTATCTTTTTGGTGGTTGGCCATTTTAGGGTTAATTACGAAATTAGATCAAGAGAACCCTATAAATATAAAGTTATGAGACCATAATGAGGGACAAAACACTAGTCATTACTATCATCCACCTAGGGTTGCATTCATCTAAGGAATTTGGAGATCATTTGCATACATTTAGCTCCATCACAAAGGACAAGGTTGGTTCATCTGCATCACACAAGCATATGAGGGGATTCTATTTTATTTCATCCACCATTCTACTACATTTTTACATCTAGTTATTGCTCGCTACTTCACAAAGTGCGACTGGCACAAGAGCACCTAGGGCACATGATTCACACACACACACCATAAACTAAATTTGGGTTTGAAATGTAGTGCAATGCTCAGTTAGTAAGCCCATTATTGTGGAAGCTGAGGTCAGTCCAATCTATTCATATGTATTCTTTTTTAGGGTTTTGATACTTCTTCTGGTATTTTACATGTCTTGTATTCATCTTGGGTTATAAGCGACACCTAATGCAGCAGAGACTTGATGCGACAAACAACGAAGGTTTCGTATCACTTACAGGACCTGTGAAACTCAATTCCAGACCTTTTATACGAGCCAGGGCACCCATTATGTAGAATAGAGTTCTCACAGTGTGCCCCAGTCCCTCTCTAGGCACTCCAATCCATCTAGATAGCTTAGATCCGTCCTTTTCAGTGGTGTCTGTATAGTCATTCCGACTTCCCGCTTCTCTAGTTACTTCTGCGACACACCCCAGCGTTCTCCTCTAATCAACTCGAATTCATTCTAACTCTCTCAAGATTATAGGGTTTAGCATTTCCATTTTCATAGTTTCTTGGGTCATTTACATATTTATTTACTATATTTGCATGTCGTTCTAGATCAAATTAGCTACTATTATTCCCCATTTTTTCGTTAATCGGGAAGGAGAATAACGATGCCCCCCAGTGTGTTAATGATAAGGTTCATTTATATAAGACCCCTCAATAGTCAAGAATGAACCGAAAAGCAAGAGTGCATCATTGGGAAGTGATATTATGGTGTATGCTAGATAAATATATCGATATAATGTGTAGTACAAATACATGGCAAGGTTCTTATAGTAACAAATCCCTCAACAATCATGTAAGAACCATAAGAACATGAGTGCATCATCGAGGGTGATGTGAGAAAGACACCTACCAAAGACCAAGTGAGCATGAAGCGTGGAAGCATGTGGAGCATAAACATCATGAGTGTATGAACCGAATCGAATGTCGGGTGAGATAGTGCCAATGATGTTTGATGCAACGATAGGAAGTGTAAATTTTGACGGCTTAGGAAGCTAACGTGTAGCAAAGATCATGATGCAATGGATGATATGGCAAGTACGCATGAGAAACAATGATGCCGAGCTCCAAATCCATTTCATTCATTCATCAATTCCAAATAATCTAAATGCCCTATTTTGGAGGATTTAATTTCTAGGTTCAAGAATAACTCAAAATTGTAAAATTTAATATTTCAAGTAATATTCCACTCTACCAACACCATACTATGTTTTTTTACATATGAAAACATAAATATACCTATGTGGATGATCCACATTTATGAAACTATGAATGTCTCTCAACATACCCACTATTTCTTTCACTAGCCTTCTTGTAGTCTCAATTAAACTTAACAATCCTCATAACCTTTAGCACTCTTTATCTCCTTAAAATCATCCAAGTCTTCTTACCATGTTCAAACAATTAGTCCACTATTAGAAACATCAAAAAATGCATTGGAGGAGGCTCCACACTCTAGTTCCTATTAACTTCATCAACCTACCCTTCCTTGCTCTTAAGAACACACTTCTTGCTCACACCTAGGCTATACACTTCTAAAGATACCCAATAAGTCTAGCCAACTCTATTAGTTCACTCTTTGAATGTGTAAGGTTCTCCTAAAATCGTGGATACCAACTCCTTCTTTAACTCTTTCTACTTCACTTTTTGTATTTTTGCTCCCGAACTTTCACTAAGTTTGAGGAAAAGGAATGTCATGCATAAGTTTTAATGTAGAAACCTTCAAGATAAAATAGGGGTAGATTAAAGCACCCATTAAGATCTTAATTCTTCCTTTGAATTTTCATGGCTCAGTTCCAAGTATAAGGCTTGGTCTCTTTGTAAAATGGGTCCTCAAGCTAGGTTTACAAACTGTGCCTACAGTCCTGTAATGAACTAGTAAAGAAATATCAGTCTTCCACCAATAAAACTCAACAATTTATCTTGAATATATTATATGAATTCCTCAGGGTCATTTTTACAAGTTTTTAAAGATAAAATCTTCCCATAGATATTTTACCACAAGTTTTCTTACGAAACCCTAGTTGTGCTCAAACACTACCTTAGAAGCTTCCTCTAGTTGTAACTTTTCAAGTCAATGGTTTCAAGGCCTAAAATTTTGACCTAAGGGCTGTCTTCTTATCCTCTACAATATTGTTTTAGTAGTGAGGAGTTTAAACAAGGTCTGCTCAATTTTCCACGAGCTTTAATAACTAACATATGCACTCCAAACAGAGAATCAACCCCTTACAATATTTTTGACAAGAAGGGATCCTAGAGAACCAAACTATCAACTTTGCTTGAAATTTCACTACCATTTTCTCTTAATGGAATGGAGGTATATATATATATATATATATATATATATATATATATATATATATATCATAAGACCATCAAGTAATGCAAGAACTTCTCCATTTCTAAACATAGTCACATCTCTTCTTATCACATGACCAAAACAGAGCATCAATGCCATTGGTCTAAAGCACATGAAATGGGTTTCAACAAGCATTAAAACCAAACCATCTCATTCAACCATGATTCTATGATGTACTCATCCTTTACCACATGAAATCAATCAAGGAACTCAATGTGCATCTTTTCAAAGATACAGTCTTATTCTTAACCATGAAACAATTAGATTATCATTAAACAAGTGATAATTCATCGCACCAATTCAAGGAAGTGGATGACAAGGCTTCTCTAACAATCATAAAATGGATTTATGTAAGTATCACAAAGAAAAACTATAATTTTCCAAAGCAAACTCAAAAACACTCTTACAATACAAGGTACACACACAAAAAAAAAGATGTATATATATTCAAATGCAAACCTTATACAAAATATTGCCTTCTCCTTCACTCCATGGTTCCTCTCATCCTCCATACAAGGAATGAATTTCCAAAACAGACTACCACCCCTATATTTGAGATCTTCCTTACATATACTTAATACTAGATGTTTCCAAAATCACATCTCATGACCTTTCAACTTCCATTCATCATATAGTCACATAACTACCATTTTTTCATTATTTAAAGCATCCTAATGATGCATTAACACTAAAATACTCATCACACACCCTTTACCTCAACTAGACACTTAAAACACCCTATCAAACACCTAGGACTTCGATATGCTCTTATAAGTGGATTGCCTATTTTGGAGGGAAAGACTCCCATTTGAATTTTCAAACTTTCTCACTTTCAAGTTCCTCTCTTTCATGACCATACACACCCAATTAGACTTTATCAACCTTGGATTTTCATTGTTTAATCTCACTAGAAGATGCCCTTGTATCAAACAACCTATAGTGGTGGAAAAATAATGACCTTAGAACTAGATGAAGGAGATAAGTCAACTAGAGTAACAACATGCTTGCGTGGAAGTGGAGACATAGACCACTCATGAGAGAAAGAGCCAAAGGAAATGACACCCTTATCTTCTAATTATTGTAATTGATCAAGAAGGACATAAAAATCATTGTCGCGATGGCCATTGATACGATGATAGTTGTAATAGGGTTGATCACACTGGCATTGTAAGTGATGAGGTGGATGATGCTTGATTAGAAGGTAAGAGAATCAAACGCTTGTCAAACAAGGCACACAACACATCATGAGGTCTAGTGTGATGAGAAAAGTGTAATGGCTCCCGTGAAGGAGATGTAGAAGTCTGAGGTGGAGCCCGACATGGTGGAGAAGATAAAGGATGCTTATGCAATGGAGAAGACTGAAATTTCTTGTGAGGTGGAGGAGATGGAGACCTAGGAGGACGCTCAATAGATGGAAATAAAGTAGAACTAGATGGTGCGGCAATAGGAGAACTAGGAGGAGGATCTATGACATGTGCAACAATGAGATCTTGCTCTAAGTCGATGACCTTATAACATAAGAGTGTGAATGATTCACATGTGTCATATTGCAATCATTTTTTTAAAGCAAGAATGAGGCCACAACAAAAGATAAATTGCTTTTCTAAGTCAATGGGCTGAAAGACTAACTAATGCATGCAAACATTGAAGCACAAAATGTAATCAATGATAGGTTCTAGTTTTCCTTGATGTAAGCTAGGTAAGCGATCATATGTGACTCTAGGGCCATTGTTAAGTATAAAGCATTGAAGGAAGGCATCTTCCATCTCACAATAGGTACTAATAGATCTAAAAGGTAAATGTGTGTACCATTGAGAACATCATCAATAAGACTATGGTGAAAATATTTTAGCAATAATCGATCATTAGAATAAGAAGCCATAGCTAGACAATAATGATTAAGATGTAAATATGGATTTCCAATACCATCAAAGCATGAAAATGTAGGAATAATGAAATCCTTAGGGAATGTTGAATTGTGAATCTTTTTCGAATAGGGTTTCCATGTAAAGAATTGTTATCAATAGAAGCATAATAGGATTTGCTTTCAAGTGTGAGAGATTGGACCTAAGATTGTAATTAACCAACAACATGCATGATTGGTAAGATACCCTGTGATGGAATAGTAGGAGACGTAGATGGTGTGTTGAGAAGTTGTATCTTGCCATTATGAGTGATCATAAGGATGTCAAGAGAAGAAGTAGAAGATACCGATGTTAAGGGAACACTAGATATAGGTGCCGAAGAAGTAATAGGAGGTGAAGTAGTAGGACTAACATCAGAAGTGTTACTAGGAGATGAAGTAATGGAAGGAGATGAATCATGCATGTTACTTGAGATAATCTTAGAAGAAGATGAAATCAGAGTAGAAAATTCACATTCAATAGTATGCAAAGAAGTAGAATCATTACTATCATGTGCCTCATCAATATCAGATAAAGATTCAGATGTAAGGATTTCATTAAGCGTATCATCAACATATAATGAAGGAGGAGGAGAACTAGTATGTGATGCATCATTAGAAACATTTTTAGAAATGGAAGGAGTATGAGATGCAACTATAGAATCATCCTAACTAGTATGAGAAACAACATCATGCACATGTTTATTTTCATCCTATTTTTAGATAAAGACTTATCATCAAGATTAAGCATAAAACTGATAATAACATCATCTAAAGTCTCAATAGAAATAGAAGAAGGTGGAGTGTGGCTAACTAAATAACAAGGTCTACAACTAGAAAAGCTTGCCGGATCAAAAATAATTCTAATGGTAGAATGATCAAAGCTAGTAGGCACATTGCATTCATGAGCTAACAATTACCTTTGAGTATCATATGGAAGAATAGTGTTGTGATACAGAGCGGTAAGTTCAACTTTACGGTTGCTTTATCATAGATAGGATTAACACTCACATAAGGCATGACTAGCCTAGGAGGAGAAGAGATATCCTTAGCCATTAGGGTTTTAATGGATCCTAGGGAAAGTAGTTCTAAGCTACGAGTTCACCAAAATGATTTAATAAAAATTTGAATTATTTTATTAAAATTTGAATGAAAATATTTTCTATATCTGATATACAATGAAATACAAACGTTTGACAATTTATTTGATCTTTATATGAAAGAAAATGCAAGAGATAGGGCACTTACCTTAATTACACTTATCCTAAAGTGAGTTTGGACTAGAGGATGTGATGGAATAAGAACATAGAATGTCATAATTAGTCTCGAAAAATACAGAGATGCTCACAATGTCTATACATGGGTGTTCGAGAAAGGATAAGGGCGCCATGCGAGTGCCCAAGGCCTCTCGTGGGGTGCTGGAGTCTCAGAGAAATGGTCGAGATCGGAGTGGTCCGATGGTTTTTCTAGGGTTTCACACTTGTTTAATTTTTTTTCACCTTTATGTCACACTTGGATTGTCGGGATACCTGTAAACCTGCATGTAATTATCCTCCTCTAAAACCCTAAAAAAGACATCAAATCCTAAAAAGAAAGATACAAAATGAGGGTCGATTGTCTTCAGTTGTCAAAATGGTGAACTTACGATTGAGTGTTGCACTACATCTCAGACCCAATGTAGTTCTATGTGCTTGTGTGTGCAATAGTGATCCTAGGTCACCCTCACACCAATGACGCCAAGATAGTGGGCGATAACTAGATAAAATGCAAATGTGTGGATGGAATAGAATGAAATCCCCTTCTTATGCAGTGTGTATGTAGAGTAATGTGCACAAATGCAGTCCCTTAAGATATGTTGATAGATATACCTTGATAATAATTTCTTGCCCTTATAATAGTATGCATGTTACTTTTATATAGGGATCTCTTTCTTGAATTTTGACATTAATGAACTGACATGTTGACTAGTATCTTAGGATATGAGTGGGAAAACCTAAAAGATCGACCTTAAAGGTCAAAAATAAGACCAAAAATTTAGAGGGCATGGGCACCTAGATGGACAAGAGCACACGGGCACTAGTGTCCAAAGAAAAATGACGATAAATGGGTGGAGAATTACCGACAGGGATCCTCAGTGACATGATTAGAACTGGGTATATGAGTGACAAGTGTGAAAGACAAAAGAAATGAAAGCCAAGAAGACAAGTGGATGGACTATGGAATGGGTCACTAGTGAATAATCTTCTTACGCAAGATCCATTTATAAAATAACATACTTGACGGTATAGTAAATAGTAGTAAGTACGTGATTTTGTGTCTACGCCTATGTCTTGTTTAATGATTGTATGATTTTGGCTACTTCAGCCCTGATTGTCTTGTGACATTGTAAGCAATGTCCCATGTTTAAAACTCACTTTTCACGGTCCATCTTGTCTTCCTAGTTGCTTGTTACATTGTCTTCAATTGCATACTAGATTTAATACTAACACTTGTTACTAGTCCATATTGTTTGCATGTGCCTTGGTTTCTACCATGCACATCCCCTAACCCTCTATAGGTATCCACTTCGATATGCATATTAGATTAGGGTCCTCTCCCTTGCACAACATTCTCTTACCATAGTCACATGCACCCCAAATGAGGGGGCATCTATCGGGTGAACAAATCACCCCTATAGTAGCTCGAGATATTGTACAAAACAACATATTACAAGAAAACACAGAAGACAATTAAAAATTGGCCTAGAAACAGATTTGGGTCCAAAACATAGAGTAGACACTAGCACCTAGACCTAGACAATAGCGGTGGGCACTTGTGTCCCCTTAGGAACTTGTGTCCTAGGGGAAAACAAAGTCATTTTCTTAGTTCAGTATAATCTCCAATAGTTATTAGAATGTTCTACAAGAGGAACTTGCCTCCAGCTTACAAAATTCAGCTTATCAATATATTTTGGCTATAATTATAACAATCGGGACTAATTGGAACAAATCAGGACATACCATCTGCAATGGTGCTTATTTGGGAAGCATTATGGAAGGAGAGAAAACTAAACCTCTCTTCCCAACACTCTTCTCTTGGCATGTGATCACCCAAAAACTTGCCTTTGGCGTGAGATCACCCAAAAAACTCGTTCTCGCAGTGATATCACCAAAAAAATTACTCTTGGCATGAGATCTCACAAAAACCTCACCGTCGACAACAAATTCAACAATATATCTAAGAAAAGAAAGACAATTCTCTATCTCTTATACTCTTATACATCAGGTGCACACCTTCCTTTTACATACTTTCATAGTTTTACTTACTTGTACACACATTAATTTGATTTTTCATATACAAAACTTTGACTACTCTCTCACTCTTATTTTGCGGACTGTCATTAATACACAACAATAAACAACTCACATTAGTAAACATAGGCTATAACAACACGCTACTACGCATACGCTTCACCCCTATGGTCAACTTCCTTTTTTAGTCTTTATGCATCACATTTCGATCACTCCATGCTTCACTTGTCCACTTGGCACGCTATCGGCTACACACTTTTCTACAAGGTTATAAGGTACACATTTTCTATCTACTTTATGCTATCAAGTATTCACTCAACAACATAAAGTGGGGGAAAAATGTAGATATAAAATCTATGCACTTGGGTACATTTCTAGTATCTAAAATAATGTTATCATTTACATGATTCATAAGTAAGAAAACTAGTAATGGAAAACTCCCTTTATCCTTTTGCTTTGTCTTCTACACTTTTATTGGATTTATACATCTTGCACTCATACCGACATTTGACTATTTTATTTTTCTATGGCCTCATACATTAGCACCCGCTTAGGATACTAGTGTCGTGCTCTTGTCCTCCTGGGTGCTCCTATCCTTATTTACCTTTTTACTTATCCTTTTAGACCCCTTTCACTTCTTGATTATTTTTTACTAGTTTTGTTTAGCCTTCCAATTGTCAATTACGAAATTTAAATAAGGGAATCATATAAATACACGCTTATATTTTTAAATAAGGGAACATGCACTAAATATTACATACTATCACCTAAGATTGCATTAAAAGGAATAGAAGCACTTCAAAGCATCCATCTAGCACACTCATTCAAGGGATAAGGGATGCATCAATCAGATACACAACATAGGTGAAGAAGTATATTCTATTTCATTACTCAAATTTGCATATGGAACATTCTCGATCTAGCTCGATATCATAGTGCAACTTGCACAAGGGCATCCTAGGGAATCATTCCACACACTCTCGCACAAAACTACATAGATTTTGAAATGTAGTGCAATGCTTGGTACTAAGTTCAATCTTTGGGCGACTTCCGGGGTTAGTCCGAATCTACTGTTATCACCGAATCACAGCACCCTTATGTTTATACAAGTGCATATACTTGAACTCACGGTGTGATTGGATAACATGGGTACTATCTCCAAGTTGTGGGACTTGCTACTTGAGATAGACCTCCGTGAGAAAGTGGTCCTCGCTCCTAAACTACCCGCCACAATCTACTCTAATGCATGGTAAACTAGCTGTTCTAATATGGCTTTCCAAGGACCAAGAAGAGAGAGTGCATAAAATGAAAGCCTACACTAAAGCATTGATACACCAGAAAAGGAGGGTGTGTGAGAGTATCCTTCCAATGTGTGAGATAAAGAAGCAAAATGCACACTAGAGGGAGTGATGACAGTTCCCCACGATCCAAAGAAAAATGCATTTTACAAAAATATTTCAAACATACACAATGATAGTGGGTCCTGTGTGAACATAAAGTAGACACAGTATTCTCATAATCAAGATTGAAGGGGCAAGAAGAATGCAAGAAAACACAGCAGGGGAAGACACATCCACAAACTTATATTTTATTGCTTCA
This sequence comes from Taxus wallichiana var. yunnanensis, assembly GCA_018340775.1. Lineage (NCBI taxonomy): Eukaryota > Viridiplantae > Streptophyta > Pinopsida > Cupressales > Taxaceae > Taxus > Taxus wallichiana. The sequence goes on along the minus strand of CM031244.1, from coordinate 424,940,842 downwards.
TGATATGCATAGTTCAATCTATTACAAGATAAGGGCCTGGATCACCATGCAAGGAGTCCACTACAAGGGCCTACAACACATTGGCTTCATAAAGCAATTTTGACAGAGCTTTGCTATATGAAAACTCCCCTTTTACAATGAGCCCAACACTCCAATTTATAGAAAAATGAGAAGAGAGAGAAAGAAGGGAAAATGGAAATCCCGAAATCTATCCTTCAACCACTTGTAAGAGGCATTAAATGGAGTAAAATGATTTTATATTACTTGCAAAAGGCTCCCCATACTATCCTGTGTTGCAACAGAGAAAGAATGATGACCATGCCTCTTAATTGCACTCCTAACTACCAAATAAAACATAGTTATGAACCCGCATTACACGTTTTATAAAAATCCCCACATATCTCTCATAAAATCTAGAATTTATTGATTTTTGTGTGTTGGGCTTGATCCACGATTCCAACGGTACCAATTTTGTGTGATTTCGTTGAGAAATGCAAAAGTTATGCCTTCCGAGCGCGGCAATTATTTTGGGTCCGGGCATTTTCTCGTCATTCGACGGGAATGAGCATTAACCGACTGAGCCGAATATGTTTATTTTATTTAAATATATCTACCCTCATTTTTGTGGCATGAGGACATCGTACTCATTCCGTAAAGTCCAATTTTGTGAAAATCAGAGCTCGGAGTCAAAAGTTATGGCCGTTTGAAGTTCACGGGTCAAACGTTGACTTTTCTTCTTTGCTGCGGCTATTTCGGCAAAATCGCGCCCCGCACGTACTTTTTCCCGGCTGTCCCGGATGAATTCTCCCGCATCGGCCGATTCGGGCTTCCTTGTCCCTCTTTGCGGCTTTTTCGCCCTTTCGTGTCCTTGTGTGTACTTTTGTCCCTACTGCCCCGACAAAAATCTCTCGAACTACCTGCACATAGACCGTCTTGCATGCAAATCGGCCGATTCGCGTGCCCCACGCATACTTTTGTCCCGACTGCTCCAAACCATGCCAAACAAAACTTGACGATCTTTTATTGCCTGCGGCCGTTTTGCCTTTTCGCGTCCCGCGCGTACAGATTTTTGTCCCAACTGCCTCATGCGATCGCCTGGGACCAAAATGTCTGACTTAGCTGATTTTCTTTGTATTTCAGCCCCAAACTTGGTACGATGAACCTCGGTACGACCCGCACTGGTACGATCCGCACCCTTCAGACCCGAAATGCTTTAAAACAATCCTGCAACCTTATTTTTGCATTTTTTCCACTTTTCTAACTCGTTGGGATTTCTTCTTGGATGGGAGAGTTAGAGAGAAGCCGAGGGGGCCCCAAAACATGATTTTGGGCCTTGAATCAATCTACTTGCTCGGACTGAATAATTTGATGCATGTTATCAAAATTACCTTGAGGGGTGAATTTTGGATAACATCTACATTCTACATATTTTTTTATAATATTCGATGTGGTTTGTTGACATGTCTAGGTAGAAATTTTTTCTTGTAGGTTAGAGGTACATTCAAAGATCAAGGAGACAAACCAAAATGACAGATAGAGACTAGTAGTAAAGCTCCTCTCGCACAAAAGAGGCCAGATCTGGATAATTCACATATACACCAAAACCCAAAATGGACACCAACATCCAAGAACTCCCATCCTCCCCGGAGATCCTGTTCGGCACATTCTTGAGTTTCGTAAGCTCTAACAAGAATTTATGACACTCTTCCTAGTCCTGCTTTTAACTATTCAACCGCCCATATCAATTAAGGATTGCTTAAGAATTAGATAAGTCTCTCTATCTCCCTCTCTTGATTAGGGTTTCATATTTGTACATGATTATTTTCTTGTGTCTTACTATATATTAGCATTTGTATATCATACACTACAATAGTTACTCTGCAATTAGATTTAATTCAATTAATATTAAATCAATAGAATGCTAGGGTTTCTACTTTTTTTCGAGGTCATCACAAGTCATCTCAAGGTTATGCAAGCAAGAACGAAACATAGTGAGAAACATTTCTAGACAACTGAATCACATATGTTACAAATCCCAAGTATCACCCATTCCAAAACAATACAACCCATATAATGGACCATATGATTTCTACCTAGGCCATACAAATTGTGTATTGTAATGCACTTGCCCATTCTTCAATTCTAGAATCTTGTGTGTAAAATATAGAACTTCATATTTCCATTTTCCACTACCTTTCATACCCAAATCATTCCAAAATAATCTTAAATAGTTAAGGCTATCTATTCTCTCATGTTTTGAACTAGTTTCTTATCATTTATCAATCACGTAGTCTATTTCAAGTTGGAATACATTATTATGGTAATGTATAACTGATGTGATAATTTGATTAGATAATGATAGTCTACCTATTTTTGACTCTTACACCCTTCTTAGTTGTTAAACATATATAAAACTCTTAGAAATAAATTAGGGTACAATAAAAACTTTGTGAACTTGACCCTTAAACCTAAGTTAGAATTTAAACCCTAAGTTTCCTAGGATTTATCCTTCTAAACTATCTTCACTCACCCAAGGATCCCTCCCCAAGCCCTATAGTATCTTTTGATTTATATCTTCACACTCACCTTGAATGTTAGAAACTTCTTTTGCTAATCATATAAACCAAGCAAGTTCATCTTAATGTTATTTGTGAACATGTGCTCTATGTTCACTATTGTAATATTGTTACTCAGACCATATCCTTTAGTCCTAAAGAGCCCTCACCACACGATGTCATTAGTTGATATCTTCTATTATATATTCAAGTAAATATACATAATGTGTTGGTCAAGAGGACCCTTGTGGACAATGGCTCGGGACTTAATATTTTTACTATCTCCTTTCTGCACTAATTTGGATTTTCAGCCCCCAACATTACCCCATCTACGATGCACATCTAATTATTTGATAATAATCCATGTTAGGTATTTAAAAAATAACCTTTCATAGTACTACGAGGATGTGGACTCTTGATATTGTGTTTCATGTCATGTCTAATCATCTCAGTTATAATATTCTTCTAGGTCACCCTTGGATCCACATTATGCATGTGTTGTATTCTCTACTCTCCATGCTTATCTCAATTACTATTATCAAGGATCTATCTACACTATTTCAGCTGATTCAAATTTAATTAATCATTGTTTACTACCACCTATGACAATTTATCTATTCCTCATGTATGATTTGGACCGCCCAAAGGTTAATTGAATACATTGCACCACCAATTTCTACTTACCATCAATATGAAATTGGTTATCAATATTTATTATGCAATGGATTTATATGAAGGGGACTTGGTCACTATGAGAAAGGCATCCACACACTTATATCACTCTATAAATACTCTCCTTACTAAGGCCTCGCTATACTGTTTAGCCATCATGTGAACTAACATTATCTCCAATGTTTCTTCTAAGATCACAAACATTACCATGATAAGTTAATATGTTATTCCCCTGTTTGTGAAATATTTTTCGTATGACAAATTAGGTTTTTCCACCAACTATCATAGGGCTATGCCCATCCTTCTTTGTGTATACTGAGGCTTCCATAATTGAATGTAAAATAATATAATCCTATCTATTGTTGTGGGGTGGTCAAATAGGTTGGGGATCACACAAGAACACTTCACCGAACTCGCGACAAAGTGTTTGTAAGGGGTACGAGGGTGGAATTTACAATGATGAGGGATGGAGTGAACTTAGAAAAAGAAATGTTATTGTTTTTATCGTGCACAAGAAGAATTCACACCCAACAACATGAGTAGTTTAACATTCAATTAAGGGAAAGAAACAATGAAGTTATGTAGTGAGATAAAACAAATTAAAGACACACATCTCTTTATATTCATTTATCAAGGGTGAAAATTCCCTTCTTGATCACTATTCTCGCAAAGTGCATATAAGAGAGAAAATAGAGGAACACATGAAAAGAGAAATGGAAGAAATGTGGCTTTTATTTCTTGTGCATTGATGATACAAAATTCAACAACAATCCACATTTTTATGAAAGAGTTGAAATTTAGGATCCTTTGGAATGGGGAAGCCATCCCAATTTATAGCCTTGTGAATTGACCTTTCATCACCCCCACGACTCTTCGTGTTCCTATTCCACTTGTGACCTTTCAATTTCCTCTAGAAGAGACAAATTTAGTATTTCTCTTATAATTTTGATAGAACACTTTAACAAATTACAAATATTGTTACTTAAGTGAATAAGACAAAATACCATTATTGCGTACAATGAAGAATTAGAAGAAAGGGAGAGAAGAGGAGAAAAGAAGGGGATTGACTGATATTGTTGATGATGATCACAACCTCCTCTTTAATCATGATGCACATACACCTGGCTACCAAACGAGTGTTTATAAACACTATTGAGAGATCTCTTGATGTGAGCTTCAAGATGACCATAAACATTGCTCATGATGATCCTTTTGAACCTTTTTGGTACATTCCATTCTCCTCTCTTTATGATTTATTGCTAGTTTGTAGGATCACAAATGTAAATAATTATCCTTATTTGAACTCTTGCTATATTTAGACAGGACCCACCATGGACACATGCTATTTTTAGCAAGTATACCACATGTTTCAGATTGCAAACGAAAAAGGTATTGAAATTATGGGTTTTATTCCAAGATTCCATGTTCCAATTTTTGGATGATTTCTTCATCCAAACAAGTGAGAAAATGGATCTCTCTAAAAGAGGGAAGAATATTGAGAAAAACTCAATCCTCAATATCTTGAAAAATCAACAACTTCATCGTGTAAAAACTAGTTTAAATGAAACTAAATTTTTTGAAGACCCTTCCCTCTAAATTTTAGATGATTTCACCGATCGGATATTTGGGAATTTGAATATTTATTCGAGGAGGGAAGAATGATGATGAAAAACATAGTCCTCCATATCCCTAAAAATAGGGACTTCATGGCACGAAAAATAGTTCATGAGAAACTAGATTTTGTAGGATCGCTTTTCTCCAATTTTGGCGTGATTCCAACTACTGGATCTCGGGAAGTGAAGAGGTACCTCACTAAATTTTGCTGATGCATCATAGCAGCCATTAATGGAGTCTTGTAGCTTTGAAAGTGAGAAAAATCATCCATGTGCTCTTACCCTTGTATTGACTAGTGGCGTTGTTGCATTGATCGTCAATGAGAAGGGCCGGAATGAGGTGAAAATGGCTAAACATGTGTCAAAGAGCTTCACCAAGGTCATATAAAGGACTATAAGGAATAAATGGGGCTGGAAAATTTTTATGGCCTAACTATCTATTGTTGTGCAAATTTGCAACAAGGAAATTAGAAGTTTCCAAGCACGACAACTATACCCCTGTGCCGAAATTTTCATGTTTTATCATTCCTAGAACCCCAGTAAAATCTGTCAGTCTGGTCACCCCCTATTTTATGTCAAATTGGTCCCCTAGGTGATTTAGGAAAGTATATTCATTCCCATAGGTTATTTTAGGGAATTCTGAAAAGATGTTATCTTATGGCAGTATTGGGAAGGGCTATCATTGGCCTTCCCAAGATTGGATCAACCCTCGGAGCGAATCGGAAGGGAAAAATTCAACATGGAGGTGAATTGAAGACCTTAGAACATCATGGAAATTATTTTGGAAGGTTTGGGGAAGTTTTGAAAGACTTGGAGTAGTTTGAGTAAAAACAGGGTTCACAAGCCTAGGCAATACACAGGCCTAAACCAATTTTTGGGCTTCAGAAGAAGATTCTAGGAGCTCCAAATGGAGTTCGAAGTACAAATAAACATATCCAGAAAGAGGATTCCAATACCTACATTATGGTGGAATCATATTTTTCACAACACCTTGCGCATAGGATTTGTAGGCAGTTTTTCTCAGGCACAAGTGGAGTCTCAAATCAAAAATCCAATTTTTCAGGGATCAGATGGTTGAATCAAGACATGAGACCCCCACCATTGGATTAAAAATTCAATTTAAAGTTAGGATCATATAAAATTTCACCAAGAAATTCCACCGGAGCTCAAGTTATCATCATCCCAAGTTTCCCTCTCAAAGGCAGTTTAGGAGTTAGTCAATTTTTGGGAGGACACGTGTCAGCACCAGGATCCTGGCGGGATTTCATGTCCTTGAAGTCCATGAGGTTAGGTAAACCAACCTTGGAAAAATGTGCCCAGCCCCCATGTGACCCCTGGGACCCTCACATGACCTCTAGACTTGATAATTCCCCTAGGTGCATTTTTGGAGCATCCATTCCCTGTCGTCGGATCAAGCATCACATGTCACCCAGACTACCGTGGAATTTGATGTCCCTCACATATCTAAGGTCAGGGAAATCAAGCATGGAAAAATTCACCTAGCCCCTCCATGTGCATTTTTTAAAATTTAAATCCGGCACTTAGCCGTTTTCTTCCTCTCATTTCTCCTCCATAGCTCCTCACCATGCCATGGCTTTGCTCAAGCTTGTTCAGACACTTGGTCCGCCATTACTGATCCAAACCAGATCCATCATGATCACCAAAATATCCACACCATGAATTCACAAAAATATGCATGCCTTAGAGAAAAATGGAGTGAAATGGCAAAGAACGAAGAGAAAATGGAGATTTTTCGCTAGATAACTACGAAGTCACCAAATTAAAAATACTCATATCTTGCAAAATACAAGTCGAATAAAGATGCCATATTTTTCAGACTTCTAAATTTTTCAAGATGATCATGATGCAACACACAAGAGGTCAAATGGTTCCCAAAATAATTTGCTCCAAAAAAATCCTCATTTCGTGCACCGACTCACATTCGTCGAATTTCCCATCATTCCGGAGAATGGAAATGAGCTAAAAACTTACACATGAGATGCAAATGAAAAACCTATTGCAATGGAGTTATTTTCATCACAAATGGAGACAAAAACTAGACCTATAAATTTTGAGCTCCATTAATGGCCGCCATGGCAGCTCTGTGCTCGAAGCCATTGCTAGGTGGAAATTTCAAAATTTATTTCCAGGCATTCTAGTGGGAAAACTATGTGAAATTCAGAGGGTGTGATCGTAATGAAAAGAAGAGTCCAAAAAAGTATGTTCTGTCACAAATCGAGCACTGGAAACAAACTTTCTAAAAATAGTAAGTTTTCCTATACAGACTTGCTATGTTTGGAAAGTCATCATCAAAAGCAGACAGACAAAAGAAGGTATCACAGATCACGAGGGAGCCATAATGAGTGTTCAAAGTAGAAAACAAATGTAAATGACCACTTACTAAAAATAGTAAGTTCCCTATATGGGTGCTTACTAAAAATAGTAGGTCAACCCAAAAAGCGGCCAATGTAATGGTAGTGTGCACAAGATCGAATGAGGGATGATCATCTCGGGCACTGGACAATGTTTTTTGACACTTACTGCATAGTTCGGGTCATAGGTATATCATATGTAGGATGGGAGTTGTGGTCATCAGCAGAACAATTTACTCAACTTGGTGAGCATTTGTGAGCTGATTTGAAGGAGTCTCACAGTGTGTAAGGAGTTTGAAGACTCAAAGATTCACTACACTTGGAGCTTTCCGTCAACGAGGATCAACAGATTTCATCAGTGACGACATCTCCTCTTCTTCTTTCTCTCTCTCTTTCTCTCTCCTCTTCCCCCAACTTTCTCTCACTTTCCAATATTCTAATTTCATGTTGGGGTTGCACTTTTTCATATGTCCTAATGTTCTTAATGTAATAAGTCACCTTTATGTTATAAAAAGGGACTTAATATTCTCCTAGGAAGTTGAAAAGTTTTAAGTTACACAAGGACATATGAAAATCCATTGGGGGTAGATGATAAGTCACCTCTCATTCTATAAATTGTAAATCCATTCCCATTTCAAAGGGTTGGTCATTAATTTTGTAAGCTCAAGAGTGTATTCTACCTTGAGAGAACAAAGGAGATAGCCAAATTCTTCCTTTCCCCCCTTCTCAATTTCCTCCATTTCTCCACTATGTATAACTTTTGTTTGAGAAATTAATACAAGAAGAAGGATTTTATAGCTTTCTTTGACTAAGGGATTTCTTGATACTTTGTGTTCATCAAATTTCATTTGGTCTTAATGATGCTTACAAAGTTGTTTCTTCTCATAAATGCATGTGATGATACTTCTAACTAGTGTGTGTGCAGGAATATGATTTCCTACCTATAACATTAGTTCTCCTACCTCTTTTCTCACTCCCCTTTCCCTTTATATAGACAAATTCATCCCTAGCAAGAGATTGCTAGCTTTTTCACAGGGTCAGTGGAGTGCCCCTGTTGGATCCCCGGTCGAAAGGCCACCACATAAATCCACATTTTCTCGTGCATGCATATACGACAGCTACATTAGTTAAGTAGAGGGAATTAGATTCCCAGAGCATTGGAAAGAAATCCAAAAGTTTTTCCACTTGAAAATTTTTCTCACCAACACTATCCCAAGGGGATGAGACAAAAAAAAAAGGAGATGAAAATTTCTAAATGCGAAAGCATACCTTTAGAGAGGCCTTGAAAGATGACGTTTCTAGAGCTCCAAGAGGTCATTTTTGAAGAACCAATATATGATTTTGACTCCCCAGATCCTTATAAAGACAATGGGATGGGTATAAAGATCCAATTATTCCTGAAAATCCCTCAAATTTCTCCTTCTTTCTCGGGATAGTAGGGTGTGCCTGCCAAAAATGAGATGTGGAAAGAAACACCTATATCTTGCAAAAAGGATTGGAATATTTCATCATGTAATGAAATATTAAATATTTCCAAAGAGCATTTTGTTTCCTCTTAACTACTTACGAAGATCTAAAATCATCCGCAGAAGATCAAGTACTGCTTTGATTGCCTTCTCCTTACGCCTTAGGCACTCGAGGGTTGAGACTGGGTCACATGAAGAACCATGGAAAGAGATGGAGTGGAGCTAATTTTTGGTCCCAGCTATCCTAAGGAGATGGAAAATGGGCCGGGAAAATGTGCCCGCACATGGGAGTGACAAGTGTCACTTTATGGTTACATGACGGAAGGGCTAGAATGAGGTGGAAAAGAGCTTAACTTGCCTCACGAAGACTTTTTGGGGTCATACGATGGACTACAGGGATTAAAAAAGCATGAGAGAATTTTTTTATCCCAACTATTCCAAAGGGATGGGAAAAATGGGACACAAAAATGCACCTTCACCTGGAGGTGACATGTGTCCTCTTCAAAAAATTCTAACTGCGAGAGCATACCTTGAGAGAGACCTTGAAGATGAAGTTTATGGAGCTCTAAGAGGACTCTTTTAAACTTATTTATAAGAATTGGAATTTAAAAATACTTTTGAGATGAATGGGATGGGTCCCATGATCTAATTCTATATGCAACCCCCTCAAAAATAACTTTTTTATTAGGACCGCAGGTGTGTCTGCATGAGAAAGGTTTGTGGGAAGAAGCGCTTGGGTCTTGTGAAAAATATGAAAGTAACATAATTTATATAATTTAATTATCTTTCCAATGATATCTTTTTTTACCTCTAAATCTTTACGGAGCTCTCGGAATCATCTTTCAAAGCTCAAACACTATTTTGAACTGCAAGCTCCTTTACCTTTAAAAACCCACTTTCATTGAACTTGTCCCTAAACCTTCAAATATTCCCTAAAATTTCCTAAATAAATTTCAATATGTTCTTATCTCCTCAATACCACTTCCCGATGGATTTGGGCCTCCAAAGCTGTCCCAGAGGGTGCACACATGTCCCGAAAAGGCTAGAAATAATCTTTCTAGGTCTACTAAAGAATTTATCTTGATAATAACTACATCGGAAGAACTTCATGAATTTTTTTCATATTTGAAACACTTTGGAAAGGGTATTACTACACATATGAGCACTTGTGGCATGGGGATAGGCATGCCACATATGGAGGACTCGACTCAAAAGGGGGTATAAGAGGGTTTCCAAGATTTTTTTTGACACTAGGGTAAAGTTATCATGTTTTCAACTTGAATTTTCCCATGCAAAAACATATGAAAATACCCCCATGACATCTCTAATTATCATCCATTGATAACTCATCGATGATAGTGTATCCTCGATATTCATACCTTAGATGAATTCACACATGAAGAATCCCTTCTCGACTACCCTGGAACCTATGAGGATCTCGCTTATTTTTTCATAAGAATATGTTTCTCAATACTTTGCATGCACATACTTATTTCATGTAAGGTGATGTTTATGATATCTTTGGTGATACCCATAAAACTATTCCCACACATCCCTATATAGAAAATTGATTTATATTACTTAATGAAGAGACTAATTCATTAAAATTTGGCACTCGATGTTAACCCTTGACTTATTTTCCTAAACAATTCTCTTAGAATTCAAGAGTTAGAGGCACTTAAACAAGTTTCACATGATTTTTCCGATCTCTTCACATGAAACTATAGAGATATGCCTAGTATTGATCCCTCTGTTTCTATGTATAACATCGTCTTACAAAAAAATGCTAATCCAATCTAATAATGCATTATTAAAATGCATCACTTGTGTTAATTTATTAGTTAAGAAGGAATTAAAAATCTCCTTGACATTGGATTTATCCATATTGGGTTTCTAACATAGTCCTAGTTTCTAAACCTAACAATAAGATTCAATGTTATACTAAATTTTGTGTCTTAAATAAAGTTTTCCACAAGAATAACTTCCCCATTCAACACATAGATATGATTATGGAATTTACCACCGCTTATGACATGTTATATTTCATAAAAATTTCACTGATATAATTACATAAAGATTAACCCCACTAATAAGGAAAATACATCTTTTACTATCCCTTGGGGTACCTTTGCTATAAAATTATGCCATTTGGATTAAAGAATGTGGACATAACTTATCAATGGGACATGGCACACATATTTCATAATCATATCCATAAAATTATTGAGGATTATTTTGATAATTTACTAGCCAATTCTCATCCATTTCTAGGATTATGTAATCGATCTTTATTGTACCTTCAAACACTTATGTCAATATAATGTCTACTTGAATCCCAAAAATGTGTGTTTGGAGTCATTTTTGGAATTTTTCTTAGCTTTATCATCTCCTAATGAGATATTGATTTTGTACACAAAAAGATCCAATATATTGTGGACATGCCCCCTCCATACAACTTAAAACAACTATGGTCTATACAAGGTAAGATTTAAGTTATTCTCCACTTTATTGGACAATTAGGTGACACGACACAACCGTTATGATCCTCATGTGTAGATTTCACTAATGCCTCGAGGTTTTGGTGTAACGGTTCGTTACATTTGGTATCAGAGTGACCACCTAGGTTCGAGTCTCGGCACGGGTAGCTACGTTGGCATTGCAGTGTTCGCCGAGGCTCGTATAGGGCAGGGTGTGGTCCCGCTATACGGGCACAAATCTAGCCTGGGGTCCAGGCTACGGAAGCATGGTGGGATGTTATGATCCTCATGTGCGGATTTCACTAATGCCTCGAGGTTTTGGTGTAACAGTTCATTACACAACCATTTTGAAACCTCTTAAAAAAAGATATTTATTTTCAAAGGGATCTCTTGTGTCAAAAATAATTTAATGACATAAAGCATTATTTTCTCAATCCTCTAGTACTCACACAACCTATACCTAAATTTCGACCCCCGCTTCTCCTGTATTTTACAACCACTACCCATGTACTTGGGGATTTATTAGCACAATACGATGAAAATAATCATGAACACATCATCTAAAATATTAGTTACAATTTGTTGATTTATGAACATAACTATAGTCCTATCGAGAATCTCTGCTTATCCTTAGTTTTTTTCACTAACAAGTTATGATAGTACATGATTAACATCAAAGTCCATGTTGTCAACCTTCACATTGTCATCAAGGTTGAATCCTTACTCTAATTTATTTCTCACACCCATTTGAATGGTTAAATAGCCAATCGGGTCATGCTCTTGACTTAATTTTATCTCAAATTTACTAATACAAATATATTAAGGGACAAGTCATCAAAAATCAATTAACTGATTCCCCTTATTTGACTTTTTCCCAATAAAAAAATAATTTTGCGATGAATTTACCACCTTGGAAAATTTACTTTGATGGATCTAAATGCACTATAGGTGTTGGACATAGTCTTATCTTTGTTACCCCATGGTGAAACCACGCCCTTTACTTATCACCTCGGGTTTTCCCGCATAAATAATATTTTTGAATGCAAAGCTTTGATACTTTTACTTTACATTGCACAAACATTAGAGGTTCACCACATCCTCATTTTCGGGGACTCGCATTTAATTTTAAATCAAGTACATATTGTGTATCATATAAATATCTTCCCATACAATAACTTGGTCAAATAATCTCTATCCACTCGAATCATACTTTATCTCTAACATTCCTCAAAAATATAATCAACGTCTGATTCCATGGCTAATATAAAATTTCTCATCCCCTGTTGATATAGATGACGATTGTGCCACTTTCACTATTAAGTAGCTATATAACCCCTCAATTACCCCCGATACCCTTAATACTTTACATGAACTTGTCATTATTGTAACACTAACAATCCTAAGTGGTATGTTGATATTTACAATTTTGTTTATCGATAAGTCCTACTAGTTAAATCCTCCCCATAAGATGGATGATGGTTGTGATGAGAAGCCATATGATATACCCTTAGTAGTGGGACTTTAGTCAAATTATATTTGGATGAATGTTTATTATGATGCTTAGGGTCTAAAGATTCCTAAATGGCCCTCTTACAAATGCATGACAATGAGTGTGGTGTTACTAAATGAAAAGGGTTGAATGGATATGGAAGGAGAAAAAAAAAACTTGAAGTGTTGATCAACCTCTCCAAACAAGGCACACGAAAATTAGTGATTAAGCTAGTGTAATTGCTTGTGTATTTGATGATCAAACTGTACACTATATGTACTAATGCACTTCCGCTTAAGATTTGTAATCTTTCTGGTTATTAAATATAAATATCCAAAATTAAAAATAATAAAAACACTTATAAAAATTACAATAATGGAGTGCTATGGAGTCATTCTTTGGGCCATGCTTTTATTAACACAAAAGGCTAAATTTGTCACTTACAACTCAACTTACAAAGCAAGTTAAACTCAAAATAGAACCACTAATAATATTAAAATACTCCTAAACTAATTTTGGACTTCCAGTTAACTCAAAAATAGACTCATACATTATATGGACAAAGTCAAAATTCAAAAGCTTTACTTGGAATAGAATTATGCAAGCTAGGCATGTATTAAAAGATTACTTATAGACATCTCCTAGAGAATGTGCCCAAATGTTGATAAAATATATGGATTGTCATAAAATTAGAATATTTGTAGTTATATTAACTTATAAAGTGTTTCCCACCTCTTTAGGGATGACTACACAAGAATTTGTACTTATCCGTAAATCGACAAAGTTGATAATCTATTTTTAACTTTTAAAGCTATTTTTAGTAAATAAATGAAAGTAACTTAATTGGTCCTAATTGACTAAAGAAACAAATGATGGAAATAAATCAATCATAAAAATCCTACAACTATATTTTTAAATTATTTATAAAATATAAATTATCTAAATTTAGCATAATTTCAAATTCCAAAATTGGAATCATTCGCAACATTCCCCTTTTAATGCAAAGATTAGAAATTTCAAATGTCTACTTGAGTCTTTCATGTGTGTGATTTAACACCCTCTTGGTGAGTATATCATAAATTTGATCCTCTATTCTCACATATTCAATGACAAAATATTTATCATTGACAAAGTCTCTGATAAGTTGATGCTCGAGTTCAATGTGTTTGGTTCTAGCATGGAAAACTAGATTCTTGGACAATTGTATTGCCCCAATGTTATAAAAAAATATCCATATAGGCTCAAATTAAGCCTCTTGAAATCAACTAAGAGTATTTTCTACCAAATTCCCAAAATCAACTAAGAGTATTTTCTACCAAATTCCTTATGTGCAAGATGATTTAAGATCAACATATTCAACTTTAATAGAGGATAACACATTAATAACTTATTTCTTTGAAGTCAACGAAACCAAAATGCTTCCCAATGTGAAGTAATAACATGAAGTAGACTTCCTGTCATCAAAATAAGCTCCTAATCCGAATCTAAGTAGCTAAAAAGACATAATGAGCTTGTTGGTCTAAATTCAATACCAATATCATAAGTCCCTTTTATATATTTATAAATTATTTTCACAGCTTGCATGTGTTTCGGTGAAGACTTGCACATAAATATAGAAACTAGTGAAACCCCATAAGTGATATTAGGTCTAGTCATAGTGAGATACATCAAACATCCAATCATGATTATAGAAATATTATCATTAGATAAAGTCTTGTCATACTCTCTCATTATTTTTCTCCACTTGCAATTGGAGTATTTGTAGCCTTAGAATCTTAAAGATTAAAATTCAATAACATATAGTGGACATATTTAGCTTTAAAAGTTAATACTTCCTCTTTCTTTTGATGGACCTATATACCAAAAAAGTAATTCATAATTCCAAGATAACCCATATATAATCACGATTTCATAGCTTCCTTGAAGCTATACAACATCTCCATAGAGCTATTGATGAAGATCAAATCATCTACATAGAGGAAAACATAAAAAAATAAGAACTAAATAATTTTATATAAAGAGTTGAATTATTAAAAGATTTCTAAAAAAACCCAATTATCAATTCTTGAGTACCAAGCTCTTGGAGCTTTCTTGAGCCTATAAAGAGCCTTCTTCAACATGTATACCCAAAATTCTTTACCCTTTACCTCAAAACCTTGTGGCTACCCCACATACACTTCTTCAATCGCTCCATTTAGGAATGCACTCTTTACATCCATTTGATGTATTTTTCAAATTTAAGACTATAAAATTAAAAACAAATCTTATAGTGTCTTTCCTTTCATTAAGAGCATAAGTTTCCTCATAATTAACACCAAAGGTTTGTGCATAATCTTTTACAAAAATCTATCTTTTAGCTTATCAATTGTACCATCACTATTTAATTTGGTCTTGTAGACCCACTTGGTACCAATGACATATTTATCAATAGGAGGATGAATAAGTTTCCAATTATCATTCCTCTCAATGAAATCCATCTCAAGTTTCATAACATCAACCCACTCTTTCCTTTGACTAGCTTCTTCAAAACTTCTAGGTTCACTAGCCATAGAAGATAATGTAAACATAGTATTTTCATCATATGCATCATCAAATAAATTAACTTGTTGATATTGTATCCTTATAATCCTTCTCTCATATGATTAACGATATTAACTAACTACCGTAGTAAGGGATAATTAATGTAATATAAGAGGATATATAAATGCAACAAATAAATGCACCAAGACAACATGTAAATGAGATACATAATAAACCTAATGAAAATAGAAACCATAACGTGCAAAGGAAGAGGAAACAACTCACTGATAACATGATGCTTGCGGATTGTGTCGCAAAGGAGATTGGAAAAATCAGAAGTAGGAACGACTATGCGAAGTGCCAAAAGGATGGAGTTGGAGGATCTAGTTGGACTGGAGCACCTGGAAGAGGACTGGGGTGCATGCGGGCTCTATGGTCTATAATCTGGGCACATTGGTCTATGAAAAGATCTGAATCTGATCTTCACATGGCCGAAAGGTGATTCAAAATACTCGCTGTCTATCACATCAACTTCATTTTCCCTTCTTTGGATGTCGCCAATAACTCAAGATGGAAGAAAGAATTATAAGACCCCAAAATAAGCATCAAACCCTAAAAATAAAAATGCATATGAAGGGGTTAGATCGACCTCAACTGCCACAATGGTGGACTTACTAATTGAGCACTACACTACATCTCAAACCCGATGTAGTTCTATGTGCAAATGTGTGTGAACATGCCCTAGGTTTCTCTTATGCCAGTTGCACTTTGTGAAGTAGCGAACAATAACTATGTGTAGAAAATGTAATAAAATGTGTGCATGGAATAGAATAGAATCCCCCTATGAAGTGTGATGCAGATGTCCTAGCCTTGTGCCTTGATGATGGAGCTATGTGGATGCAAGTGATCTCCAATGCAATAGATGGATGTAACTCTAAATGGAGTGATAGTAGTAAGTGATGCTAGGTCCCTCATTATGGCCTCATAACTTTATATTCATAGGGTTCTCTTGGTCTAATTTCGTAATTAACCCAGAAAAATGGCGACCACAAGAAAGATAAAGATCTCAAACAACTAGAAAGAGCCCAAAAAGAGGTGGGAAAGATCTAGAAGGATTGGGGCACCCTAGTATTAATCAGGCGCCCTAGTCGAGGATAAAATAACACAAGATGATAGAATATGACTGGGCATATGGGTACAAGAGGTTGGTAATGATGAAATAAAATAAAACAAGATGGCCAAAAGACAAGGGTTAATTAGTAATTTCTTCACTTAAGAACCTTTTAAATAGTAGTATGAGATCGAGATAAATAAATGTCTAAAGTGCATGATTTTGTGACTACATTTTGCCCCCACTTTATGTTGGTGAGAAAAATCTCATTAACATAAAGTAGATAGAGATGCGTACTTGATACTGATGTAGAGTGATGAAGAAGGTGTACTAAAGGAATAGAAAAAGTGTGGAATGACAAAAAGATAGAAGAGCGTGGAAACTAAAGATGAACAATACGTAAAGAAAAAGTGATGAGAGTGAACCTAGGGTGGATCGTGTGTGTAGCTGATGTAGTGTGTAGTGTACCTGCATGGTTAGTAAAGCATTTGCTATCGCGAAGTGTTGTTGTTAACATTGTTGTTGTTGTTGTTACCCCCATTTGACTGCTTGTTTCTCATATGGCCGGACTTGCAAGGAGAAAATGATCAAGTAGTCAAATATGTATGTATGTAAAAATGCTATGTAAAAGACACATGTGTATGTAAATGTAAAATACATAAATGCAAATGGAAAATGTGCACTTGATCTATGTCGAGAAGGAAAGTGTAGAATGATATCTTGTACTGCGAGTTTTTTGGCCGATCTCATGTCATAGGCCGAAGAAGTGTAGGGATGAAATGCTCTGTCCTCCAAGCTCTAACTGCTTCTCAGAATGTGTGTAGAGATCTTTGTATCATCCTGATGTTTTGGGTGATCCGACGCCATTGGTCAAAGTAGTGTAGAGAGGCACACCCATTGTAACCTCCAAGCTTATAACTACTTCCCAGAATGCTAAGGACACCATGTCATATAAAAGCCACTATGTATGGGGTTCGTAGACTGGTATGAACCCACTCGTTGAATATAACTGAACCGAACCGGTGTAGAATCTCTATGTTAGTATGTAAAAACCCCCAAATGATTCCCCCTCTTTGGGGATGCATGTGACATTGCTGATAGGAGAATGTGGCCCCAAAATAAGACCAATCACATGTACGCTGTAACTTTGATAAGTGTTTGGTAGAAACCAAGGCATGCACAAAAAATAAGGCTATCCAAAGACAAGTGTGAACAAAAATACATGTAGACAATAGTGTATGAGCTACACAAATAGTGTGTAAGCTACCAAACAAAGTAATGTAAACATGTAAGAAGACAAGTAAGCCACACAAAGTGGGCTAAAAATATGGTATTGTTGGTTGGATATTTTGTCAGACCAAAATATGAGGTTTAACCACAGTGCATGGGATTAAATCCCTCCTCAAAGACAGGTGAGGCTACCTATTTATTACTAATCTAAAACACAACAGAAATAAAATATATACAATATCCACACTATTCTAACCATTGGGGTTGGGATACAATCCCGAAATCCATATCAACATGAAATGGAGATGTTACAACTTCGGATTAGGAAGAATTAGAAAGGAAAATATTATAGACGAAACAAAGCGGGAAGGGAATGAGAGGAACGTATTTTCTTTCAAGAAAACACAGATCAAGAAATACTTATACGAGTTTTAGATAATGAGTGTAATATTCTGAAATGATTAAAATGATCAAGAATACTAAACAAAGAATAGCTCAAGATTTTGGACATAAGAACAATCTCTCAAGATAGATGAATCCCACAACACAAAGTTTGTAAAATAACACCTATTTCTATTCTTTAATGATTAAAAAGAAAATACAAAGTTTTTCTTCTTCTTCACAATAGCTCTTAATATTCAAAAAGTCTCTCTCTGGAATGCACAAGCATCCCTTATTTATAATAGAGAGAGCAGAGAGAAAATAGGATAAATCCTAGAAAATAGTCTTTTAATGAGAGTCCTATTTTGCTTGACTCTCACGCAAGAGAACAAGTCAAAATTTGATTCCTATGTGATGAAACAAAAATGAAAAAGACATGACAATTTCTTGATAGAAATGTCATGAGACACTATGTTTATTTTGCTTCGTCATCCTTGTCTTCTTCTAGTGTAGCCTACTTGTCTCGAAACTCTTGGAACTTTCGGATTATGCCCTACATCTCATCTTCATCTGGCACACTTGAATAATCACTTAGGACCTCACAAGTTTCCTGAGTATCACTTGCGTTACCAGGAAGTTTCTTCAATTTTTTGTTGAGCTTCCTTAGTGATTCCAAAACATTTTCGATCCTTATGAACTTATTGATGTTTGACAGATCAAAGATAGTAGTTGGTTCATGCTGAATTAATTCCTGAATTTGCTTGTAGAGGTCATCAACAGGTAGAATCTCCGAGATTTTACCCAACACCTTGGCAAAGATCCTGGACAACTCCTCTTCTATATCATTAGTGGCATCAACCAACTGATCTCTAGATTCCCTCAACTTGCTGCAAGCTTCACTGAGAATCTTTATCCTAAACCTGATGGCTTTGGCAAGCTGGAAATGCTTATCCCCATGTGGAATGATTCCTTCTTCCATTAAGATCTGGGATGGAACCTGTTTCAGTGCATTGAGGGCTTCCAAAGTTAATTCGAGGTTCCCGACTTCCTGTGAAAATTCATCATCCATCTTGTCACCATCTTTCTTTATATCCTCTAAGGATTTGTAAACTTCCACCATGTCATCTATGACCTCTCTTCCTTGCAAGAGTAGCCTCTTTATCCATTCTTCAACATTTCTCCCCTTCTCATTGATCTTTTCAATCATAGGTACCGATGAGAAATCAAACCTGATAGGCGCAGGGGTAGAAGATGATAGTGTTGATTGCGAAGGCTTTGAAAGCTTGAGTAGTACCTCTGTTAACTGTTCCACTTTCTCTTTCAGCTCATCCCTACTTACCTTTGTTTCTTTCAACTTTTGACAAAGCACGTTCATGGCATCTTGTGCATCCTGTTGTGCTCCTTTAGTTGTCACTTTTCCCAGGTCAACCCTTGTAATCTGATAATCATTCACTGTTATATCTTCCTTCATTTTTTTTCGGCCATGGGAGTGGAAATCTCTACAAACTTATGCCCTGAGGCATCCACTGAAACTCTTGAAACCATTTTGGGTTTCTTGGTAGATTTGGCAAGAGAAGCCTTGAGTGAACTGAAATCGAAGGCTGGTAGGGGAACTACCACCTTCCTCTTCCTTGAGTCTGGTCGACCAACCATTGAGGTACAATAGAAGAAGTTGCTCCTATTGAGAGGTGTTATGGTTGTATCTGTGGGTGGAGGAAGATTTACTTGCGGAGTCGTGATGACTGCAAGTGTAGTGACTATGGGAATGGATTCAGGGAATGAAGGTGCGAAAGGAGGAGGCATTTCTATGGCCATCGTAGGTCCAATAGAGAGAGGTGAGAGATTAGAGAAAATGTTGGCCATGGCTGATGAGAGTGGCATTGAAATATGTGATGAGGAAGATTGGGAGAGAGGGGGTAAAGATTCTAAAGCCAAAGCTTGAGAAGCAAGAGCAAGGCTTACCTCTGATGAGCAATCAACAAAAGGGGAAATAAGAGGTTGACTAACCTCGATTTCTGAAATAATTTCTCCTTGTTCCGGCGGAGGAGGAGGTGAATCCAAGATCTCAACTATTTGTGTTGGAGTAGTAGATGATTCGGCCCCTTGCTTTTCTCCTTTCCTAACAAACTTAAACTTTATTTGCCTCTTGGTAGGGATTTTATCCTTTTCCTTTTCTCCCTTGGAGGGTCCCGCTTCTAGAGTAGCTATTTTTGAAAATATCTTTTCTTTATAACTCATTCCCCAGGAAATGAGCCATGCCTTAGTGTGGACAAGAGTCTGAGCAACTCTCTCAGCGATAGAAGCCTTTTTAGCAGGAATCAAGACCAATCGATGGTCGGGAATCCAAGACACTTTCATTGTCTGTGGTGCCTTTAGGGATATCAGCCAGATCTAACATCTGAACTTCTTCAAGTGTCAACCTGCTTTGTTGTCTTTTCTTCGATGGCAACTTCATCATGAAGATCAACCCAAATATCTTCCACAGTGGGTACATGCAGGTACAAGGTTCCATAAGACTTAAGGACTCCTCGGATGTCGAATCCTTCTCTCATCTTCATGTGCTTCTTCAATTTATCCTGAAGTTCGTGCACCATGTTCTTGGCCTTAACCACGGTGGAACACATATACCTTCCAATGGAAATAGGGAAGGAGACCGTAACTTTGTGTCTGCTCTGTTGGAATTTGTGAAAATCCAACAATTATCTGACCAACTCCATGAGGATCAGTTTGTCACCTAGGAACATGGGCAAACGGAAAGGATTACCGTGGAACCTTACCACCCAAAGATAGGTAAAATTATTGAATTGTAAGAAGATGCAACCCCATTTAGAAACTTCTGTCCATGCTTCATCGGAAACCCTTCTCTTCCTCAGATCAGGATCCAGTCTGCAAATATTTTTGTAGAAAAAGGCATCATTCACTCTTCTAAATTGGTCTTCAGACCCTTTTATTGTCAGCTGTGGGAAGTACCGATATATATGTTATGTTGCTCGTTCCCCTTTGCATCCAGCCCTAGATAGTTTCTCATGCCTCTTTGCTACATAAGTGACATATGACATCATGTAGAACTTGCCGGTAGACAAGACCATTTTCATTTGAGAGTCTATCTCATTACTTATCAGGCTACCCTAGTCAATCCCTTGGTCATTTTTCTTTATGATGACCATGAACTAGTACATCCACCCTTGGAATTATTTTGAATCTGGGAGTCCAAACAACCTGGCTCAAGCAGGGTGATGATATCACTGACTTCAAGAATAAAGTCACTTCTAGGGACCGACTTAGGAAACCTAGAAACAACTGGCTTAGCCTTGATCAAGAACTTTTTATTTACGTGCTTGATGTAGTCTTCCTAATCCTTGTCCCAGGCCTTTTGTGCTGATTTAAAATCTAAATCAACATATTCCGTAAAGTTGGGCAACTTTAGGAGTTGATCAAAATAATCTCCATCTAATTTTACTATAGACTCCCCTGCTTGATTTCTTACTGAGCGGGAGGCTGAGTCATAGTGAGAAGCACAAGCCAAGATGAATTCGGGCATTGGGCGACACTGGAAATCCTGCTACGAGAGGAAGACTGCTACACTATTGACTTCATCCATGGATTCTGAGAAGAATCTGTAATTATTTTCCAGAAGTCTTCCATATCTATATTGCCGAGCTCTGTGTCCCGGATGTCGTAGTTACAACTTACATAAGAAGAGGAATCCATCTTTTGATACTTATACTTCATCTTTCTTGACTTATCGACTTATCCTGAGATGGGCCAGGGTCCGACATGAGGAGTCTTGAGAATGCCTTGATGACTTCTGGAAGAGTAGTCGGGTGTGAGAGCTTGTTGAACAAGTGTACAGACCCGACACACCTTTCGGGTTTTGAGACTTGCAAAGAACCTTTGGAAACTTGACAAACTAAAATGTGTGTCGAAATTAGGGCATGTCAAACACCTTGAGAATCTTGAAACACACAATGGAACTTGATAGGTGTCAAGCACTCTGTGAAACCCAAAACACTGGTGGGGTGTGTGTGTCGAAGTTAGGGCATGCGGTGCATCAACGAAAACCTGACACAAAGTGAAAATGAGATGATGTCAAGCAGGTACAAATACCGACACACTATGGAACTGAAGGATGTTGAACACTGGTCAAGTCAAGACCCGACACAAGGTGGAGAAAGCAAGATGTTGAGTAGCTAGAAAATCCTGAACCAAGGCGAGAAACTAGATGATGTCGGGCACCCTGTAAAACCTGAAAAAGGATATCGGGTCTCTGTCCTATCAGAACATGAAGAATTTCCCACTTCATTCATTCATGAGTTTTTATATTCTTTTGAAAACCACAACTTACGTAAAAATGAGCAGATGTCCAAGGAGTGAAATTCAAGTAAAAACCTTACTAGAAAAAGACAAGAACCAAGGGAAAAGACCCAAAACCCTAAGCTGGTAAAGAAAAAGGAAAAGAGATGAAAACCCAAGAAAAACATCACAAAAATAACCCCAAGAAGCTTCAAATGGAAAGAGGAGAAGAATACCTTCAACAAAATCAAAAAATGATCGAGAATGGATGGTGAAATCGATTGGGAAGCTCAATCGGTCTCGAGGTGGAAGAAGCATGCACAAAAATCCAACGCATCAAAATTGTACAAAGTAACAAATGACATGGAAAACCACCTATTTATAAAACCCTAACATTTATTACACATAGCTCGACATGTGTGCCAACTACTAGACAACTGGGCATTAATGACATGTCATCATGCTTGGAGCTCTCGAAAACCCGACACAAAGGATTTGGTTTAATTTGGGATTCGGGCTTGGAGAACACGAAGCATGACGCATGAGATGTCGAGATGCTTGAAGTCCCAAAATCTTGACACAAAGGCAACGATCGGGTTTTGGGTTTTGGGGAACACTGAAGCATAAAACATGTTTTGGGCAAAGCATGTTCCGATGCATGGGAGTTCCAAAAACCTGACGCATTGCTTAAGACCATCGGGTTTCGGGTTTCGGGAACATCAGACATGAAACATGAAAGAAGCATGCTTTCATGCAATGAAAACCTGAAAACCCAAAAATCTCCTTCAAAGGGGAATTTTGAAGAGATATGCAAAAATTTTCTATGGTCATCTCATTTCTAACTAGAATCACTAAAATGAGATAATAGGTACATCACTCATGATGTCGCAAGACATGCAAGGCCATCATGGCCGCAAACAAATAACAAGTGTGCACACAAAACATAAGGCAAGGCTCACCAAAATTAACAAACAATGTAACAAACAAAAATGGAAGCCATTATCCTTTCATAACAAATGCTACACATGAATTACCCATTATCATGTTAGGAAGATAACTAGTATGTAAAAACATATAAAGTGCTAAGTATAAAATGAAACAATAACACCTGGAAGAGACGAATGTGGATGCCCCTAACGACTAGTGTAGGAAGGGTAGAAGGCGAGCATCCATGGTGCATGTAAGAGACATGTATCTACGATCACAAATAGATAAAGGTATGCACGCGCATATGTGTATGATTTAGATAAATGACATACAAGTAAGATAACTAGCGTGTGTAACAAAGAGACCTTGAACAAGAAAAAGTAAGTAAGAATAAAAACAACCACAATATGTAGTATGTTGTGGATGGATGGAATGGAATGCAAGATGGAATGATAAGAGCCGTGTGCCCCCCGAGTGGATGGAAATATATGCAGTGAGGTTCATTTTTTTCCCCCAATAGTCAAGAATGAACCGTAAATGAGAGTGCATCATCAATAAATGGTCGAGTAGTGTGTGTTTTGTCTAACACACAGTGAGGAATGTGTAGGTGTAGTGATGATATGCAACCTAGTGATGATTTGCGTGAACCTTATAGCCAAAGCGTATATCATGACCAAAGGAATGTAAGAGTGATGATTTAGCCTAAGCGTATATCACTATAAGATGAATGGATGAGTGATGATTTAGCACTAAGCGTATATCACTAAAAAATGTAAGGAGGGTGTGGTGATGTAACCTAAGGTGTAGACCACTAGAAAATGATAGAATAGGTGACGATTTAGCCTAAAGCATATGTCACTACTAGATGAATAGTAGGGAGTGGTGATGTAACCTAAGGTGTATACCACTAGAAAATGATATAATAGGTGACGATTTATCCTAAAGCGTATGTCACTAGCCTAGGAATGTCACATGGTAAAAGGTCAAGTAGTAAATGTGTAAGGTCCATTTGATTTGTAAACCCCGACAATTGAGTATGGACCGAGGAACTAAAGTGCATCATTGGGTAGTGAGTGCAATGTGTAGAAGACAATGTAGTGTATGTAATGATAAAAGTTGACCATGTGATGAGTGGAATATATAAATACATGATGTGTAAGATGCAACACAAAAATTGTAGAATGTGTAAAATGTAATGTATAAAATGTATGTATATATAGGCTAGTAATGTAGGATGTAAGATGATGTAATGCTAGACTCATATGTAATGAAGACTAGGATAATATGTAGAATATGTGTGAAAATGCACGGTGTTTAATATGCATGGTATGTAGACAAATGAATAATGTAGTATGTAAGATAAGTAGTGTAGGATGTAAGATACGTAGAAAATGGTGTATGCATAATGATGACTAGGATGATGTATGGTGTATAAATGCACAAATTTCAAATTTTGTAGACTAAATGTAGAATGTATGGTGTATGACGTGTAATGTGTGATGACATGCAATGTGTAGTGCGTATAGTGCAGTGTGTGGGGTTCATGTGTAGTAAGCCCTCAATAGTCAAGTGTGAACCAAAGCACAAGAGTGTGTCATTGGGTAATGACGATGCTAAAATGTGTAATGAGTATGCCTATAAATGATAATGCAAAGATGAAATAAATACACCTTTGTTAAGACGAGGAGGGGAGATTGTGTTAGATGTTATGCCCCCAAGTAGACTATGATGATGGAGATCTATGCAGCGATGCAAGAGATGCCATGCCATTATGGTAGAAAATTGTTTATGTCTTGATAAGAGGGATGACCAACAAAATGATAGGCTGAAACATCAGTAGGATCATGTGATGGTGGCGGTATGTGATCGACATATTGTTCATCATCATAATAAGTTGTATCCGGGTCCCAGTAATCAACATATGTAGGGTCTATAGTGGATGTTGGAATTACAAGTTTAAATTTAGGTGGTGATTGTTGTGTATGACTTAGTGATGTGGCAGGTACTTTTAATGGAGGAGTAGTGAGATCATCCTTAAGAAGAGGTTGCTTAGCTTGACTTGGTAATACAACTGAAATTAACTAACTAGTGTAGTAAGGGATAGTTAATCTAATATAGGAGGACATATAAATACAAAAATAAATACACTAAGACAACATGTAAATGAGATAAGTAATAAAACTAATGAAAATAAAAACCCTAATGTGCAAGGAAGAGGAAAAAAATCAGATGATAACAGATGCTTGCGGGATTGTGTCACAGAGGAGACTAGAAAAATCATAAGCGAGAACGACCGTGCGAAAGTTCTAAAAAGGATGGAGATGGAGGATTTAGCTAGATTGGAGTGCTTGGAAGAGGAATGAGGCACTTGTGGGTGCTCGGTCTCTATCCGGTGCCCTAGTCCTGTGTAAAATCTCTAAATCTGATCTTCACAGGGCTGAAAGGTGATATGAAATACTCATTGTCTGTCTCATCAACTTCACTATCCCGTATCGGATGTCGCCAATAACTCAAGATGGAAGAAAGACTTGCAAAACCCTAAAAAAACATCAAACCCTAAAAATAAACATGCATATGAAGGGTCAGACTGACCTCAACTGCCACAATGGTGGACCTACTAATTGAGAGCTACACTACATCTCAGACCCGATGTAGTTCTATGTGCAAGTGTGTGTGACCATGCCCTAGGTTACTCTTGTGTCACCGTACTTTGTGAATTAGTGAGCAATAAATACATTTATAAAATGTAATAGAAGGTGTGCATGGAATAGAATAAAATCCCCCTATGAAGTGTGATGCATATTTTCTAGCCTTGTGCATTGTTGATGGAGCTATGTGGATGTAAGTGATCTCCAATGCAATAGATGGATGCAACTCTAGATGGAATGATAATAGTAAGTGATGTTAGGTTCCTCATTATGGTCTCATAACTTTATATTTATAGGGTTATATTGGTCTAATTTTGTAATTAACCCCGAAAAGGCCAACCATAAGAAAGATAAAGATCTCAAACGGCTAGAAAGAGCCCAAAAAGAGGTAGGAAATATCTAGAAGGATTGGGTCACCCATGGTGGGACCAGGGTGCCCATGGGTGCCCCAATACTAATCTGGGCACCCCAAGGTTGAGGATAAAATAGTGCGAGATGACAAAATGTGATTGGGCATATGGGTGTAAGAGGTCAGTAATGATGCAATAAAATAAAACAAGATGGCCAAAAGACATGGGTTAATTAGTACTTTATTCACTTAATAAGCTTCTAAATAGCAGTATGAGACCGAGATAAATAAATGTTTAAAGTACATGATTTTGTGAATACACCATAGTGTAATCCAAAATTTTATTTGCTCGATATGGATTCAACAATCACTCGGGCTTACTTGGAGCTTCAGTAGATGTATGACTAGTTTCTTGTAAAGAGTTAGTATCATTTCTTGTAGCATTTAGAAGCTATTTAGAAATTTGTAATTCCTCGAACTATTATTCAAGGATATTTCCCCATTAACTTATGAATCTCTTAGCTACATGATCAAGATCATCATACATCTCATTCTCAAAAAATTTACAATCCCTTAAAACAATTGAAGTTTTACTAGTAGGATTATACAACTTGTATGCTTTGCTTTCATCACTATAACCAATGAAAATATGATCTACACTCTTAGGATCAATTTTTATACCTTTAAATGAGATACATCTAGTTTTGAACCATACCAAGCCTCATAAGGTGTCTTGTATTTAATTACCATTGTAGGACTCTTGTTTATGATGTAAATTACATTCTTTACTTATTTATCCCAAAAACATATTTCCATGTGCTTATTTTCTAACATAGTCCTTGATAATTCCATGATGGACCTATTATTTCTTTCATCCACACCATTTTGTTGTGGTGTGTAAGGATTTGTTAACTACCTCTTGATGTCTTGTGAAGAAAAAAACTCAAAAAAATCATTAAAACAAAATTCTCCACATTTATCTATTCTTAGGGTTTTGATGGAATGTAGATATTATTTTTAGACAAATATTTTAAATATATAAAAATGAAAAATCTCCACTCTTCTCTTTTAACATAAAAACCCACATAAACCTTGTAGCATCATCAATGAAAGAAATGAAATATAAATTCTTACCAATACTTTTGCAAGACATTGTAATCCACACAAATATGAATGGATTAACTCCAAAGTTTTCTTGCTATCCATTTTTTGATAGGTAAGGACTCCCTATGATTTTTACCAATAATACATGAATTTCATGCAACATCATTATTTTAATTTAGCTTAGGAAACCCTTTTACTATACCATTTTTGTTAAGAATATGTCAACTTTTGAAACCGATATGACCATATCTTGAATCCCACAACATGTTAACATCCTCAATGGTAAAGAGACAAGTACCTCCTTTAATCAAATTGATCCTTAGTGGAAACATCCTATTATTTTCCATGTATAATTTTCCAATCAATATATTTCCAAATTTCTTATTAAAAATTGAACAAACTCCATATTCAAAAAGTAATTTAAAACCCTTTTCAACTAGTTATCAAATATTAATCAAATTATGATTCAAACATGGATAAACATACACATCATTATTTTCACCATTACCTTTAATTGAGTTTATTTATATGTATGATGCACTTGCCTTCAGTTTTAATGGATTTTCCATCCCCTAAATGCACTTGAATTTTGAACGTATCATCTAACATGAACTAAAACCCTCTTTTTACTTCTTTATGCAATTTGAGAATCTTGAATCAAGAAACTAAATATTCTTGGAATCCCATTTTCCCACATTACATGTGAGACAATAATTCCAATAATCTTTCATATTTTTTTTTTTCAGATTGAAGTGCCTTATTCTCACCCTCTTGATTAGCTTGATTCTTTGTTGTCAATTTCCTGCAATCTTTTATAAAGTGTCTAATTTTTTTGCAATAATGAAAAATAAAGGATTTCTTACTCTTCCCTATGAAATTTTCTTGTTATTTCCCATTTGAATTAAAGTTATTTAAATTTTTTATTTCTTTTGTGTCTTTTTCCTTGGCTTTGAAATTCTATCCTTGGTTTCAAGTACATGTTCTAGATTTCTTGCATATATATTCATTTTATCCTCATGGGACAAAAGAGAACCTACTAATTCATCAACACTTGTAGTGTTCATGTCCTTACACTCTTAAATAATGATCACAATACGCATCCATCTCACTCATCAAATATATAAAAATATTTCTAAGAATAATTTATCTTCAATGGTTTCTTCATAAACTCTCATTTTATGAACCACATCATTTACCCTTATGCAAAAATATCCCACACCTTCACTTTTTGACATTCTTAATTTTTCAAAATTCATTTTGAGGGTTTAGAGTTTTGATTCTCTTATTGTATTAGGGCCTTGATATGAAGTCTCTAAGGTAACCCATGCTTCATGAGCATTTTTGTAGCCAACAATTATTGGGTAGATGCTAGGATCTATAACACTCTAAAGATAAAAGAAGGCTTGAACATCTACCTTCTCTTCATCCCTTTTTACTCTCTTATGATCTTGAGAGAGAGCATTCCAATAAATATGTGGTTTAAACTCATTAAAAATATTTTTGAAACTACCTTCCAAAAAATAAATCTCTTCAAATGATCCCTCAAATACTTAAAGTTGTATCCTTTGAAAATAGGGATATTCATAGAAATTGACTGATGGAAGTCATATGTTGTAGAACCTCACTTTGAAACCAAATGAAAAAGTTTGAATGGATGTAAAAGGAGAAAAAACTAGTAAATTGAAATATTTATAAACCTATGATATAACCCAAAAAGAAGCTCTATATCATCCAAACAAGGCCCATGAAAAGTATTGATTAAGCTAGTGTAATTGCTTGTGTATTTGATGATCAAATTGTACACTTTATGCACCAATGAACTTCAAATTAATATTTATAACATTTTTGGTTATTAAATATAAATACGGGAAATAAAAATAGTCAAAAACACTTTCAATGATCGAGTGCTATGGCACCATCCTTTAGTCGATGCTTTTATTAACACTAAAGGCTAAATTTTCCACTTACAACTCAACTTGCAAAGAAAGTTAAACTCAAAATAGAACTACTAATAATATTAAAATAATGTTGGAATTCTAGTTAACTCAAAAATAGACTCATGCAATCCATGGAAAAAGTCAACATGCAAGAAATTTTTCTTGGAATAGAATTATGCAAGTTAGGCATGCATTCAAAGCCTAATTATAGCTCTCTCCTAGAGAATGCACCCCAAGGTCCCTAAAATTTAAGGATTTTTATTAAATTATTATATATTTTATCATCATAACTTAGAAAGTTCTTCCCACTTCTTTGGGGATGACTACACAAGAACTTGTACTTATCCGAAACTAACAGGTTGATAGTCTATTTTTTTAGCTTTTTAGCTACTTTTTAGAAATCATTGATAATCACTTATTTGGTCCTACATGAATAAAAACACATGAAAAAAATAAATAAGTCCTAAAATATCCTAAAATAATATTTTTAGAGTATTTCTAAAACTGAAAATTATCTAAATTTGGTAGAATTTCAAATGTCAAATTTGCATGATTCCCAACATGGTTGGAATTTCAGTGGTAAAGCTATGACACAAAAGATACTTCCCCAAGGATACCATTGGACCAGTATGGAACATGATTTTCATGAATATGCAAAGTGATGCAAGCAATATAAAAATAGAGCAATCTTAACCATGCACTATCACGTGTTATAATCTATCACTTCCTATGGTCTTTTTCTTATGATGCTTCAACCTCATCGGTAAACTTAACCCGACATCCACATAAGGGAAAAATTCATCCTCATGGCTACATAAAACTTTACTAAATAGGTCAAAACCATACCTCTTGAGTTAATCGTGGGTTATGACATTTGTAAGTTTTTAATATCACATATTATTACTCATTTTCGTGTA
This sequence comes from Taxus wallichiana var. yunnanensis, assembly GCA_018340775.1. Lineage (NCBI taxonomy): Eukaryota > Viridiplantae > Streptophyta > Pinopsida > Cupressales > Taxaceae > Taxus > Taxus wallichiana. The sequence goes on along the minus strand of CM031244.1, from coordinate 424,910,781 downwards.
CCTTCGATAATCATCGATGATAATGGGTCTTCCTTTAAAACTCAAATAGTCAAGAAGTTTTATACCCATTTTGAAACTAAGAATACATTCTCGAATCCTTATTACCCCTAGGGAAATATTTAAGCTTGAGGCTATCAATAAGAACATCGTTAAGATCATTCATAAAATAGTGGACCCAATGGAAAAAACTAGATCTTATATTCCCTTTGGGCTTACCGCACTAGTGTTAGAAAACCTAAAAATGCCCCTTTTTTATTTATTCTATAGGGCAGAGGCCATTCCCCCTTAAATATAAATTTAATCACTATTTGACTCATTAAAGGATATCACCAAAGATAATGATTATTTGGAAAAACACTTATAAGAACTTAAAACGCTCGATTCTCGACCGAGTAGAAGCTTTTGAGAATATCCACATGTACCAAGACCACATCAAACAAGCCTATAAAAATAATGTTTACACACAATAATTTAGGTGAGTGATCTTGTCCTTATTGAAAATAAAAAAATAGTAATGTTGTGGCTCCAGGGATCTCAAAGTAAGTTAAAACATAATTATCTTGGTTCCAATGTGGTAACTCGAATGGAGCGGATCTAGTATTTATCAGCTAACATCAATTGACAAGAAACCTATTTAAATCACCATGAAAAACATGTACTTGTGACACTATTACACTTAAAATATTTAGTTTCCAAACACTGTAAAAACATTCAAATACAAGAAAATTACAAAATTAGGACCTATTCTAGTTTTATTTGCTATCCTGTTACTTTATACATGATGTTTGTCACATTGCTTTGAAACATAACATATCTATTCTATACACACATGCATTCATGAGGTATCGTGAGCTTGATGCATGAAATTCATATCTTGCTACATGATGATATGGGATGACTTGATTCCTTCTGAATACTCTCTTAGGGTCATTCCTCTATATTTTACATGTTCTTTTGTTTTATTATATGTTACTTTACACCTTCCTCATCATGCTTATTTACATACATAATTTTTATTTCTACCTATTCAATCAATGAAACTAACAGAAATGTTTTATGTAGTGCTAACCTATCTTGCTATTTATGTTGTTACTAGTACTATTTGTTACACTTTCTTTCTATACTATTGTAACTACTTATTTATGCAAATTTATTCCTTGATTTCTTAGTACGTGGATGTATCTAATTACGATGTTATGATTGTTTGTTGTATATGGCCTAAGGGTCCTACTTTTCTTATGAAATTTTGGGTGTCCCATAGTTTTGGATTCATGCATACTTTACATGTATGCACTTTCTTCTATTCTTTTCTTCTATGATTGTGCCTATATCCGACTATGTTCCACACGATTTTATTTTCCTAGTTACACATTATTGTCTCTATTGATTTGTTGTTTGTAGATTACACTTTATTACTGTTTGTTAAGTATTTTCACATGATTACTATGTCGATTCTATACTTGTTTTACTATGGAATAGAACATGATTGATTTTATTCCCTACTACTACTAGTTTCAATACACATGTATGCTTTCTTATTGTGTGTTGATTTTCATTGTGCAATAGTTTCCCCATGCACAATCCATTTTATAGGTATCTAAATTCTCAACAATGGCCCAAAATTCAACCTTCAATACACTTCTACATATTATCAAACATATAACATATGAGTAAACATCTATTCTTTTGAGCTGCATGCTAAAATACTTTATCACACTTACTTCAAAAGAGGGGGCATTCAACATGGTATTTCTATAGATATGGATAGACTACAAGATGTAAGAACAAAATAGTACATGTATCATATCCTTAGCAAAAGGCCATAGATATTGAAATGTGGCTGAATTTGAAAATAAGGTCAAAATTAGATACAATATATTCAAGACCATGGTGTGGTTTTGACCTTTTCATACATTCTCAAATAGAGGAAAATTAACTCGAATTTACATTTTCTACATATTACAATGAGAGGCTTTATAATATTTTTACATAGATACAAATGAAAATGACACAATTCAAAGAAGGTTATATGGGGCATGAGTATTTCATTCCTTCTTCGAGTTAAGAAATGGGCTTGGGGATCCTTATCCCCCAAAATTTTTAAAAATATATAATAATTTTAAAAATAGCAGCCCCTTAGGGTAGCATGGAAAGGGCCATTCCATCTAAGGTATGGTTTTTTCAAGTTGGAGAAAATTGAGCCTAGATCGATGCAGTAATGGTGTGGTTCGTGGGTTTAGTAGAAATCATCAAAGTAATATTGCAAGATCCCTAGAATGATATTTACTCTTCTCTTGCCATATTCTCAAAATAAAGAAAGGATCAAAGAAAAAAATGTGAGCTTTGTAAATTGATCTTTACTCCTCTCTTCACAATCTAAAAATAGGGAAGGAATCAAAGCACATGGGTTCCTCGTAGTCTATTCCTACCTCCTCTTTACTATCTCCTATGGCATAACATTGGGTACTGATCACCCCCAATCCTATGACATCTCTAAAGTAAATGACAAATCTTTAAGGTACTAAAAAAATAAGAGATACTCCTATGCAAGTAATAAACAATTGTATTCTTTCCATGTTTTACATCTCCTTTATGTACTTTTTGTCATGTTCAAATTTAAAATATACTATCTATATTTTGAGTTAAATTTTAGTTTCTATCATAGAAATTGAATACAATATGTGTTGTAGGTTTCAAAATGGAGCATAACAACACAAATACATCATGAAGTCCCTTAAAGTGAAGGAAAAGTGTGTATGCACACACATGTATATTTTTCCTTTAAGCATGTAATTTTCAATTACACACTTAAATGGGGAAAATGTAGACATTGAAATATAATAAATTGTTCTTATGAAATGACAAGTTCACCTTGTATCTTTTCTAAGATAATTGCTCACATTCAAAATACAATCTCATAATCTTGCTAGCCATCCTACAACTTTCTTATATTTATGATGCAGAGCATAACTTGTGAGGGCCTTAACTTTTGATCTGACCATTGGATCGTCTTGAATTTTTCCAGGGTGGTAGGTCTTGATTAGTAATATGCTATGACCAACATTATCAAGATTTTTTTGCCATTTCGACATATTTTGGGGCTGGATTCCTTTGTCTAGTGGTCTAAAATTGGCTCCAAACATTTTTTTGCTTTTGTCTAGAACTTAGAGTTTTAATAACTTTTGCTATGCTTTATAGAATAAGCCTAAATTTGGGGCCCATCATAGGTGTTTTACTAGTAGGTGATTTTTGGCATTTTAGTTTTTTTTTGGCATTTTAGGTTTTTTAGAGCTAATGTGAAATAAAAGGAATATTGTAATGATGTAAAAGATTAGTGTGGATTCTAGAATGAGAATAAAGCTATTTTGAATCTTCTGGTTTATTTGCAAACTGTTTTTGTGTGTTTTGGAGGTATTTCAACCTCTTGCAACTAGATCCACATCAATTTATACTATGTTCATCAATAATTATGGAGAGATTATTTAACCAAAGCAACAAAAATTGATATTTAAGACATCAATTTTAGTTTAGATGTTTCTCTCTCTATCTAAAATCATATGGAAGGGTCAAAATGTGGGGTCCAGTCTGGATGACCTATGTGGTCATGCATCTTCTTAATCAATGACTCTTCTTTCAATGTTAAATCATTCTTTGGGTCATTTCAGCTTCCTAGGGTCAACTTTATCATAATATCTTTCCTACATATGAATATACAAGCAAGTCATTATCAATTTATAGCTCACCTATATTTCTTACAAGATATTTACAAAATTTACTCTAAAAGAACTCAAAGTGTCCCTAAATCTTCCTAAATTAGTTGCACATCATCCAGAGAAATCCCTACTACAAGTTTGAAGAACTCAACCAGGTCAAGGTTTCTAGCTTCATCCATCTACAAATATACAAAGATCATAGAGCCATGTCCTAAATAAGAGCATAGTCACTCCAAGCATTGCATAAGTGTTTCAATCAATGTCATGGATAGGTGACATAGATGAGGCACACCATATATCACTATTACCATACTAGGTACATTCTATTCTACGTAGTTAGCCCACTATCTTGGTTTCAAGAGATGTAAGGAAACCTATTTGATTCTTCATCAAGGATATGTGCTACTGATAATGGGATTGCTTTACTAACTGGGAGTCTTACCACCCAAGGCGGTGCATCCTCATACACACACATGTTTTTCTCCTTTGGTTTGCTAATGCTCTAATGGAGGATTTTATATGTTGTTAGGGTCTGTACTTTATTGCAGGCTATCATAGGTAATTTGAGGTTGTGCATGTAAGATTGAAACACAAGGAAAACCATTTATAGACAAGTGAAGCAGATATAAATTTAGAAATCCCAAATGTCCCTTAGTCAAAAATTGTACAAACCTTGTCTTAGACCATACAATTCTTACCTAGGTTATACAAATTTTGCATGGTCCTCGCACTGCATATTCTATAGTTCCGAGAATCTTTTGTACAAAAATCCAAAGCTTCATATTTCCATGTTCCACTATTTTATGTTTGTAGATCATTATGAAATTATCACAAACAACCGTGTTTATCTCTTATCTCATGCTTTGATCTAGTTACTTATCGTTTATCAATTGTTTAGTCTATTTTAAGTTGGAATGCGTGATTATGGTCATGTATAATTTATGTTGGAAGTTAATTAGATTAGAATAGTCTACCTTTTGTTAATCCTTACATCATTCTTAGTGTTTATACATCTACAACATTCCTAGAAACCAATTAGGATGTAAACAACCTACTTGTGAATCTCACATGATTTTATAGTTATATATTTTTATTCTAGTTCATATATGATATAAAGCTACTTAGACTACTCATACATGTTTTCCCCTTTCTTATGAATTTCACATGTATTTCATCATGGATATCATATTATACATATTGATGTGACATTATTTTCCTATATGTGTCTTTGACATTGCTTGCTCCTTGCTTAGTGATTATATCATGCTCACCAAGTATCAATAACTCAATTTATGCCAATCGCTTCGATTGTATTATTATTATGTGTTATATTTTTCATGATTTCTTGTATACTTACCATGTGATTGTCTTGGTACTAGTTACGTTGTCGAGTCACCATATTTTCTACTTGTCCCATGTTAGGCCTAGTCATGTCATGTTTTTTCATTTCATATGTCTAAACATCAAAGGATCCTCTTTTTTGTTGAGTCATGCTTGCTTGTCTATTTTTGATCATGATAATTATTACATATGCTTAAACATGTATTTTTTTTTATAATCTATATTAAACATATCTCATTGTGATTCTTATGTTACTATGTAGGCATGATATTTATGTTGCATTTCCTAGATGTTACAATGTGCTTAAATGTTGTGCTTTGTTGACTATTTGTGTGAATTTATAACTATGTTCACGTATGACTATGCCTTGTACGCCATGTTTCATAGTTTCTTGGTGACATCTTTCTACAATTACAAATCCAACCATGTCTTGTACACATGATTTATATGTTTTATCTTTATATATACTTAACACACATGTGTTTACCTCTTTCTTTTGAGATGAGTGATATGCATGATTCATTCTCCTTCCCTCATTTGAAAATGGGAACATATAGTGGGTTTACTTCATATATGTAGAGAAAGTACTCACATATAATCAAACCGATGATACTCATGTGAATATCAAATCTTATAAATTGTAAATCCTATTCAATTTGTGGAAAAATTAGCAATCCTTTAAAAATATTCCCAAGAATTTCCAAGATTCTAACCTAGCTCTTTGTTGAAACCCTATCTATATTTTTCCGAGAGAGTTTCATACTATATTGATCCCAATCATACTTAACCGGTGAGGTAATAAATGGATTATAATTCCATAATAAGTAATAAGACTGATTTTTATACCGTTTGCAAATGGAATAAACAACAAAATTATAAGTGAAGACCATGTGTACAATTTGAAAAGAAATTCTATATCATTATGTTGTCGTAGACTTTTAAAACAAACTTTAACGTTCCCTTCAAGATTCCATTCTCCTATAAACTTATTCAATAATTTTTGGCCATACTTAGAGGTTATTTCATACAAAAAAACTAAAAAAATAATAAATATAAGGAATTAAGGCCACAATGATTCAAGATGTCCTACATAGGAAATACGACGACTTGAGAAGACATGCAATTGTAAAACAATAAAGATTGTACACATATATGAAACCTTGGGAGAGAGCCAAACATCCATATTTTTTTATTGAAATTTATTTATGATTTTATAAGGACATGAAAGGAATCAATACAATATGTTTAGGGTTTTATATATGCATCATACATGACACCCAAATGGTGCACCAAAAAAACTAGCTAATAATATTATTGTGTTTAAAAAAATTGTTTTAGATTTTGAATTGATTTATTCTAAAATAAAATGTCATAAAACATGTTAATAGTAAGTTGAAATTTTGATTAGATTATTAATTTTGTGTTTATGTTATCTCAAGATAACACTAACATAGTGACATTGTTTTCTCATATAGTTTTGTTAGTAATCATGGGATAAGAGGACCCACTTAACACATAATCAACTTAAACATTTATCTATATGGGGAATAGCATTGAATTTGATATAAGTTTCTAACCCTCTACCTTATAGAGAAAGAGACAAGGTGGGAAAGTATAAACTTTTACCTTATGATTATTAACAAAAATACATGAAGAAACAATATCACTATGTTATTGACTATTCATGATAAACATCTTGAGCTGACTTAAACATATACAAGTGAAAATTCCACAAAAACTAATAATCTATTATAAATGTCGTTCTAATAGCTTCATAACCAATTAGCACCATTTTATTTTCAAATTGGTACTTTAATAAACATGTCCTCTCAAGATTATAAGGTCTTACACTCAGCATATTGAAAAAAATTCTATAGTTTTTTATGCCCTAAAATGAAATGCATTTAATTTTTTTGAGCGTATTCAAATTTCACTTGGCCATCGGAACGGTAGATGTTTATTTTTGGCTCAGACGACTTGCTGGTGAGATGTTCACTTAAACAAATGACAGATTTAGAAATTTGGTTGAGCTGAAAACATTCCACAAAAGCACGTTCAAATTAGAGAGCCGTTCGCTCACTTCTACTGAATAAAATGGAAACATTGATAGCAATGATTTCCTATATCTGAATATATTCACAGTTGGGCGGATGTTTTTCTTAATTTATTTTTAAAGGGGTTGCAGTTTAATGTGCAGAATCTTGATTACAGTAAAAGTACGTTGTCACATCATGCACCCAAATACGAAGTGGAGGAGATAAAGGAAAAAAAAAAAAGAGCACCACCATTTCCTACTGGTTAACATGTGGGTTATATATAAGCTTATCCAGCCCAATGAAATCAGTAGAATCATTTAGGAAGATAAGGGCTGTGCGTTCTGAATTGAATTGATATGGGCAAGACTGTTCGCTATTCTAAAAATGCAGGCCTCCACCGAGGGGCCTGGACTGTGGCCGAGGATATGATATTGACTGAATATATCACAATTCACGGTGAGGGTGGATGGACATCTGTTCCCCAAAAGCAGGTAAATTAATGTATTTGTGTTTGCAATTCAAATATATTGAGAGTATGAGGTGGTCTTATATACTATAAGTTATTTTTTCGTGAGATAATAAATCTTTAAGAAATGTATCTTTTCAATTATACGATTTTGGATAAGGAGAGAGGAGCTTCCTTATTAATCAAGATAATTAATTTTTTTGTTTCAGGTCTGAAACGGTGCGGAAAGAGCTGCAGATTGCGTTGGTTGAACTATCTCCGTTCTGATATTAAGCTTGGAAACATTTCGCCTGATGAAAAGGAGCTAATTATTAAGCTCCATCAACTCCTTGGCAATAGGTATGAAATCAAACCTTAGAGCAATTTGGATCTCATTATTATGGTTGAAATGTTGACTAACTAATGAACTATTTAAATTTCTTTTGGGAAGTCTTTTTCTATTAATTTTCCAACAATTTAATTTGTTAACATATGTGAGATTTAGGTAGAGGGATCTAAAATTAGGATTTATATAGTGTCTGAGGATACACATTTGTGGGCAGTGAAATTTATTGTTGACTGTGAACGTGCGAAATGGATAAGTTCATTTTTCTGTTATATATTCAGATGGTCATTAATAGCAGGTCGTTTGCCTGGTCGCACCGACAACGAAATCAAGAATTACTGGAACACTCATCTGAGTGGGAAGCCGTTGCCAAACAAGCTGGGATCTTGTAGCACTCCCAAAACCCAAAAATTCAATGCCAGATCCAAATCTCCATCTCAAACAGAAGATCCTCATGTATTGAAAGTTATTCCTGTGAAACCAAAGGCAGTGAAAGTTTCAAAAGAGCTCCACAAATCTACAAATAATGGTCGGTCAGATCATCAAGACTTTACATTTCCGAGTGAGGCTAGCCCCTCCAAATCATGGTGTGAGTTGTTTGTGGACGAATTGATGGTAGACAATGATCTTGAGTTTCTCGACTTTACTCCGACTGATAATTTTGTTAAGCTCGAATCCCCTTCGATGGAAGTTAATGGAGAATATCTTCCCATTTCTACACCTAATTTCATCGACCAACAAGATCTCTTCTCTTGACTGTAATCTGTTCTATTCTCTTAACTGTAATCTGCTCTATATTCAACGGTGAAGTATTAACTTGGCTGCATTTAAAATATTTTTAAATTTTTGTACTGATAGTGTCTTAAACCCATGTCAATAAATATAAATATTCCAAAACATGCCGGCAATATATTTTCACCGAGTTAAACATATGTATGAATAAACACCATACTTTACAGTATTCTTGGGTGATAGAAATAACTTTAGGTTTACAGAGTAATGTTGATATAATAAATGTATTTTGAACTGATATGATAACTTCTACGGAATCTCAGAAAGGCAAGAAATACTCATTGATATGGCCAACTTCAATGAATTTTAGAAAGGAAAGGAACACTCATTATACGGCTAATTTCATGAATTTCACAAAGCAGCTTCCCCAGGTTACCTTGTAATATATATTTTTTAAAATGTTGTTTATATAAATAACACTTTAGAAACATTCCCCATAGAGCAAATGCCTGCATGCGTTTTATGTACTATTCTATTTAGCAGTCATGCCATTTCAATGTGTTCACATGCATTTACATTTTTTATTTGTTGATCATGGTTGAGGTTGAAGATTGCTTTAATATATAATAATAATTTTTTTTTGGACCCATATTTTTAGAAAATTTAAAAAATTGAAGGTGATGATATTGATGTTAAAATAATTTCAATTTTTTTTTTTTTAATTTAAAATTGGAAGATATTTTTGAAAAATAAAGTTGATGTAAATAACAATAATTTTCCACCGATTGTAACCAAGACTCACAAATTGGCACGAGATCCCTTAATTACAAAATGCATACCAAAAAGCACAAAATAATCCAAAAATTGTGATTTGTGGAGAGAGATAGTGTCCTCATGTTTGTGGGTGTTGGATAAAGCTCCACCATAATTTTGTGGCATTATTGAGAAGTTCTTGATTCTAATTCAAATTAAGGGAGAGGAACCATTACTCATGCATTCTAACCTGACATTCATGTGGCACTTAAATGATAACACTTAAATAAATGTGTTTAATATATGTTTTTCTTTGAACACGTCTTTAATTAGAGGGAAAGTCATAGTTTAAATTCATTCAAAATAGTAGATTATAATTGTACTCAAAATAACATAAAACGTATGTATGTATTAAGTATCTAAAAATTATAAATATAATATCACTATGTGACTAGGTATTTTATATAATTATTGGGTACAAATTGTATTATAACATCTATTATTCATTTATTTTTTTAAAACTTTAGGTGATGTATCATCAAAAGTATTGATCCTGTCTCAAGTATCGACTCCTCTCCATGAAAATTCTTTAGCCAATTCTTCTTCTCAACTAAAATGAAACTTCAATTATATATGTTCTCATTCTTTTTACCACGATTCTAAATAACCATGTTGCAAAAGCAAACGCTGAAACATCATTAAGCTAGGAAACATAAGAATTTTATGTAAAAGTAAATGAAAGGTTCTATAGACATTGTTTAAATAAAAAATCAGCAATGCATATACCAATTAGAGAGATAAGATAACTATATTATGTTCCAAAATGACCATTACTATCTATCATACTTGAAAGGTGCAATGGAGATGCTAATAGGAGTATCAAGGAATCCATAGAAACACTAATATGGAAAACAAAGGGAACTAAATTGAAGTGTTACGAAGAGGATAAAAGGGAAATTTAGAAGCCACGTGCATTCTCGATTAGGTGAATAAAATTAACTTTGCATGTATTTTTGAGGTTTTATATTGAAAATTAATCCATCAATACACACCATTTATTAATTTAAAAACTTATGGAAAGATATGAACATAACCATCCACACACAACTTTCAAGTTTCATCAATTAATTAAAAGTATGGTTGTTTGATATTCATCCACCTATAAACTACTTGATATACATAGAATTGTTATTATAAAATACAATTAAACATAAAGAATGTTTATAAGTATTTTATATTAATTCATTTGAGAAGAATGCAATTTTTTTCACTGAACCTCGAAAATCAAATAAAAATTAATCACCATCTTTTTAGAAATTTATGATTCCACAAATTTGACACATTACACTTTAAAAAAGTATATTGAACTCCTTATGTTTTATAGTTTATTATTATGCTAAATATAAAATGAGCGTGTACCTAACAAAAACATACTATTAGACACCAAGAACTAAAATTTATAAAACATTAAAGGATATAAGGGGATAAAATTAGTTTGATATGAGAAGGAAGTGAAAGAAAATATTTTCATCCTTCAACGAAGAAATTCTAAGATTTATCAAAGATGCATTTCCGAGTTTGAGTAGTAAACCATATATCTATGATTGATAAAGCGGGTTGAAGGGACCCGTTCCCTTTGCAAATTAAATGAGGCCAAATCCTCAGGAAAAACAAATGCCCTAAAGGCTAAAGAAACTGTAGGAAAGCAACCCACTTACAAAAAAAAAATTAAGACCCTATTTACTTCCCATCATGCGATGGAAAATAATCTTCAATGTTGCCCATTCATCCCTTTTGCTTTTCCGCTTCTTCACTTCTTGCCATTTTCCATAATCAGATGCAATAACCAGCACCAGATCGTTGGGATTAACCGATGCTATCAAGTTTTCAGACACGGAATCCCGATCCGATTCCAAATTTTCAGATAAATGCCCCCTTTTTGTTCCACCTGCAATCTGACCATTTTCTTGTATTTCCATCTCATTATCGATCTTTTCTATATCTAAGTTACCCTCGGTGGGAGGATTTCGTGGATCATCCTTGAATTTTGAAGCAGAAACCAATTCTGGATTCAAGGTACCCCACCACTGGAAGAAGTCGATCCATTATGTTTTGTAGATTTCTGATTCTTGTTATGAGGACAAGAGGCTTGCAGATGACCCAGATTTCTGCATATTCTACATCTAAAGGCAATATTCTCATAGTCTAAGATCTGGGAATGCTAAAACTTACCAAATTTCAGATTAATTTGATCTGCAAACCCTTGCTAAAATCAATTTCAACACACATTCACACAAACGAACACAGACCCGAATCCATTCTATCCAAGTCCTCTTTTAAAAACCTTCCCAAAATGTTTCCAATGTCCTCTAGGGCATACCACAGATGCAAAGGGAGGTTGGGAAGCCTAACCCAAATAGAATAAGAATTCGAGATCAAAATCTGGAAACCATGGTATTAAAAATAACCCAACGCATGTCCCCAGAACCACGGGCCCTCTGAAAAGTAGCGCTGATAATCCTCAGATTCCCTAAAATGGACAACGAAAAATCCCTTGGAACAAAGAGAGATTTCACATTTGTTAGTCCAGTTTTCGAAGATCCATTGATAAAGAGTAGAGGAGGAAGGCCAAAATCCATTGAATCTTCCGATCACAACATCTTGAGATAGATTTTTGTAGTATTCCTCCACTTCGGGTTCTCTATGATTAAAGAAGGGATATCCTCAGCCAGATCGACCAAGTAGGTCTGCTTGGTCGGAGGATTCGAACCAGGAAGTCGACGCCCGATTTTCCAATATGTCTTTAAATGAAGTGGATTTATGTGAATGAGACAGGCCCATACTGCCTGTAGCTCCCCCATTAATCTTGTTAAAAATCTTGCCAGATCCAACACTCCTTGTCGCGAGTCAACAATTTTTCCCTAGGGTTAGGGCACAAATCCTCCATAGACCTGGGCAGGCCGTCGCCACTACCTTTTTCTCTGTTATCAGGCCGCATCCCTCCTTTTACCGAGGCCATGCCCATGCGATTATCCTTGGGGTAGTTTCAAAACCCTTCCATGACTAAGGCCGCTCACTCCCTTTATTGGCTTTGCTTTACTTTTCCCTCCATCGCTCCTCCCCCGAAAATCCACCAAAATCTCTTTTTTGCTGCATTATTTTTCTAGTAAACCTTATATTTAGTAGTAATTGTATGAAATTCTATTCATATTATGAACCCACTAAGGAGGAAAGGGGAAACTTGAGAAATAAAACATACTCATCTTGCAACCAATTAACCATTTTGAACTAGTAAGAGACTCACTTTCATTGTGATGTTTCCTTATTAGAACAAGAGTCATATTGGGCTTTATATGTTGTGTGAACCAAAATATCAACTAATGTGGGATTATTTTTTTGAGTTGATGAGGATTTTGAAAGTTGTAACAAAAATTATAATATGCATTGAATAAGAATATTTCACTTTATATAGAAGTTACTTTTTAAAATTTATATAAGTCACTCCACCCTATATAAAAGTTCTTGTTTAATTTCAAATGGCTATAGTTTCATTAGAACAACTGATGGTGATTCATAGTTGTTAGTCTATCTATCAAAGTATAAATCATATGAAATATAAGATAAAAGACGTGTGATGTAGGAGGATCACTCAAGGTACATCTATTTAACCAATTTTCATCATGGAAAAGCTTCGAAGGTCAAAAGAGGTTAGTGGACGAGGTTTTAGAAGACTTGGAAAGACTATAAAATTTGAATTGTACTCACTTTTCTATTTTCCCTCCAAAAAGGAATTTGAATTTCCAAATGGGAATAAAGCCATTTTGGCTTGCTAGATGTGTGTAAGGGGTACAAGTGACAATAGGGGATATGTTAGTAGTCTATGTATGTTGAAAGTAAGTTCTAGGGATGAAGTGAGTCAGTAAATGTTTAAGATGATGTAAATATGCCTATTTTGCTAAGTATGGGCATCTTGAGTCATGGAAAGTTATTTAGGGTTTTGTAATGATATGTAATTCAGTAAATAAATTCATGTAGAAAGGGTAATAGGGTATTATCACAAGGAGAAATATAGGAAATAGAGGAGATATGAAGAACATCATGTCTTGTGAAAAAGACTATAATTATGGTAAAATCACTCAAGAATGATGGTTTTGAATGAGAAATATCCAAGTATTTGAGCTTGAGATTGATTTTTCGACTCCTTGTGGTTATTTAAATATGTGAGAAACATTTAACATGAATTTCAAGGTGAAAGAAATCTATGGTGGGTAATATTGGTATGATGATGCTAAACTTTGAGAAGTAATACTGCTGTTTTGTACTTTTACTGTATTTTGCAAGGTTTCTTTGGTGTATTTGATTTGTGATCCACGATAATGAAATCATCTCAATATTAATCATGTGGTGGAAGGTGGTGGATGTGCTATATCAAGGATTTGAGGTTGAATCCTCTGTTGAACCGCTTAAGAAAATGAACAGGTTGTTGAAAGTGTTTGATTTCCTTTGAAATTTAAGTCTGTGTATTATTTGAATTCATAATGAGGTGCGTGAGGATAATTCTTAAGGTGTGTTTTAAAATTAACAACCATATTTATGCATGAAATATCAATTTTGATACAAAGTAGCTTCTTTGCGAGGATACTATATCTTCTACAAGTCGATCTGATGGAGAACTAACAAACTATCATATCTTGTGATTTGTTTGAATCTTATTGTCAACAAAAACATGTTAAAGGGGTAAATGCGAGGCATGGATGCCAAAAATTAGGTCTTGAAAGACATTTCTTAGCATTTTAGTGTGTGGAGGTGCTAGTGGTTGATTTAATGGCCAAAAGTTGATAGAAATCCTCTTAGTAACATCTAATTATATATTTTAAATATTTCAAGTGATGAATATTTGGTATTTTTAAGAATTATTTGACAAATGTGGAAAGAGACTTTACAAAAATAAGGCCTAATTTTAAGGAAATAAGTTGCGAAAGGGGTTTCAAGTTTAGTGTTTGGTTATCAAATTTTGTAGACATATAAAAAAAATAAAAGTGGGCATCTATAAATGTCTTAAATTTGTTCTAAAACTTTTAGATTTTTTATTACCTAGAAACCTATGGTGACAGGCTACTAGAGAAGGTGGATTAGTATAGATAAGGAAGTGGTGATTGAGGGAGAAGATTTTTGAGATGAGGCAAACGTTTTCATGTGAAGAACAAGGGCCCAACAAGGTACCAAAACAAGTCTTTGATTGTTTTGGGCATACATGAGGTGCTTCAAACCAATTTTGGGGAATATCAAAGCTCTTAAGCGCAAAATAGGATAATTTGAGATAATGTGAAGAAGTTGATAGTTTTTCTAGTTTTCAATCAATTTGATGATTGTTATGTCATTAGATAAGGTGTATGAAGCAAGGAAATTTGATAGGATGGACCAATAAGACTAAAATAGGATTAAATTTTTCTTATTTTGAGTCGGGTTCTTGATGGATCCTACAAAGGTAGTTTAGTGAAAATGAAGGTATTTGGTGTGTGCATTTTTTTGGTCATTTTGTGTTATATGAAAACTAAGGATTGAAATTTTATACATGGTATAGTGATTTTTGGAGACATCTAAAGCAATTTTTTTTTTCTTGCATGTTTGAGCCATTTAAGACTATAAATCAAGATCCTCTAAGAAGAGGTATAAGGGTGAGTTGGTGAATGATCTTGGTTATTTTGTAGCTTGTATTGGTTTATTATTAGAGCTTTACATCATTTAGTATTAGAGAATGATCATATCATAAAAATAAATATTGTTTATTCTAATAAGAATTATGCAAGTGATTGTGAGGTGTTTGATAGGTGGTTGTGAAAAGAAAAGAGAAAGGAAAATGAGGATATAAGGTGAAGCAAGATCAGTTGCAAGGAAATAATAATAATAAGAAAACTCTTAGCGAGTCCAAGAAACAAAGAGAAGACGAGATTGAAGAAAGAGCTCATTGAAAGCTCACGAAGAAAGCATCTAGGGTGAAAGAGACTTGGATTCAAACAAGGTGAAAAATACTTTTTGGTGAAAGAAATTAGGTAAGAGGAAGATAAGAGAGAGTCAAGATGGTCATTGGTATGAAACATGACCAATTGGAAGAGATGATGAAGTTTTTGAAAGATATGGATGAGAGGATAGGGAATGAGGAAAAGAAATAAAAGATGGGACAAGAAGTGATCCCTAAGGAAGAGCTTGCAGAGATGAGGCAAATATTTGTGAATATAATCAATTTTCTTGAAGGAGAGATAGAGGAAGTTATGAAAGAGGAAAATGCAAATGAATAAGCCACCTTAGAAGCAGAGGATGAATGGGAAAGTGAAGAAGAAGATTAAGAAGAGTTTAGAAATGAAGAGGTGGTCTATTGGTATGCTAAAGAAGATGAAATTCTTGAAGAGATGGATGAGTTAGTTGAAGTTGATGAGGAAGACACACGTATAACAACATATCAAATTTTTAATGAGGTATGTAAAGAAAATCATGTGTAAAATGAAGGTTTCTTATTTGTGAATACACAAGAAAAAGAGGAAATCATATTTGACAATCCTATATATGATGAAGATGAAAGAGAAATGAGTAACTCCATGTTGGAATAATTGGAAGTTATTGAGTATTTGTTCAATCTACATGTTGAAGAGAAGGAAATTAGTTTAAAAATAATGATGACAGATGTAAAAGAACCATTACAAAAAGTATAAGAGGTTGAAGAAGAGAAGCATGCATGGGATGATGGGAAGGTAAACAAATATGATTCTAAACCTAGCTGTTTTTTTATGATATTGATTCTTCTTTAGGTGAATTCCTTGAAATTGTAAGAAATGACTCACATGAGAAGCAAAAAGAGAATGAGATAAGCAAGGTTGAGTGGAATGATGAGCATGGTGAAGAAGAAAGGTATGATGATCAGTTTCTCATAGATGGAGTTGATGTTCTTTTACAAGATTTGTTGGATATGATGAACAAAAGAGAGATGAGTGAAGGTGAAACTGAGAATACAATGGTTTCTTTGGAAAAAAGTGATTTGAATTTTGAAAAATTTAACCAAGAAAGCATCATAACTGAGCTACAACAGATTGAAAGGATGAAAAACATGAAAGAGAAAACAATCGGGCAATGAAAATAAGAGTGTGGGTAGTTTTAGTCCTTCCAAGAAAAGAAAATGTTGAAAAAAAAATGAACAAGAGCTATATAGAGATGAAAAATATGATAAAACATGAAAAGAATGTGTGTTTGTTGTTGTGTTTTTTTTTTGTAGGTAAAACTAGTGGAAGGTTGAATTTGAAGAAGATAAAGCTTGAACTCAAGAAACAAAGGACAAAATTTGAAGAAAATGTAAGCATGAATAAAAACCATGAGATCTAAGAGGTTATGAAGAAAAAAAATATAGTAGGAGTGAGGAAGAAAAAACAAGAACATTTAAAGACGTTCATGAAGCCCTAGGAGAAACAAATTTGAAAACATTAAGCAAAAATACACGTTTCTTTTCCTCACTTTAGGAGTATGGTGCAGGAGCATCACTCATGGTACATCTATTTAACAAAATTTCATCATGAACAAGCTTGGAAGGTCAGGAGAGGTCATTGGATGAGGTTAGAAGACTTGGAAAGACTATTAAATTTGAATTGTACTCAATTTTCTATTTTCCCTCCAAAAAGGAATTTGAAATTTCCAAATGGGAATAAAGCCATTTTGGCTTGCTAGATGTGTGTAAGGGATATAAGTGATAAAATATGATATTCTAGTAGTCCATGTATGTTGAAATTAAGCCCTAGGGATGAAGTGAGTCAATACATGTTTAAGATGATGTAAATATGCCTATTTTGCTAAGTATGGGCATCTTGAGTCATGGAAAGTTAGTTAGGGTTTTGTAATGGTATGTAAATGAGTAAATAAATTCATGTTAGAGAGGGTGATAGGGGTATTATCATGAGGATAAATAGAGGAAATATGAAGAACACCATGTCTTGTGAAAAAGGGCTGTAATTCTTGTAAATTCACTCAAGAATGATGGTTTTGAATGAGAAATCTCCATGTATTTGAGCGTGAGATTGATTTGTTGAATCCTGTGCTTATTTAAATATGTGAGAAACATTTAATGTGAATTTCAAGGTGAAAGAACTCTATGGAGGGTAATATTGGTATGATGATGCTAAACTCGAAGAAGTAATACTCTGTTTTGTACTTGAATGTATTTTGCGAAGGATTCTCTGGTGTATTTGATTCGTGATCCTGATAATGAAGTTATTTCAATAATAATCATGTGATGGAAGGTGATGTATGTGCTATTTTAAGGATTTGAGGTTGAATCTTCTATTGCTTTTATTTGCATGTTTGAAACCCTTAAGAAAATGAACCGAGGTTGTTGCTAGTGTTTGATTTCCTTTGAAAGTTAAGTGTGTATATTATTTGAATTCATAAAGAGGTGTGTGAGGATCATTCTCAGTTGTGTTTAAACATTAGAAACCATATTTATGCATGAGGATACAACAACTTCTTTGCATACAATAACTTATCATAGATACAACAACTTCTTTGCATGAGGATACTTTGTCTTCAACGAGTCATTACGGTGGAGAATTAACAACTTATCACAGATTGTGATTTGTTTGAATCATAATTTCAACCCAGACATGTTTAATGGGTGAACACAGTCATGGAGGCCAAAAATTAGGTCTTGTAATCAATTCCTTATAATTTTATAAGCTTTTTCCTTCTCCCAGATGGGTATAAGCCCTCTTAGGGTTTCGGATCCTTTTAGTGTTTGGAGGTACCAATGGCTGATTTAATGGCCAAACTTTGATAGAAATACTTTGAGTAACCTCTACTTATATATTTTAAATATTTCAAGTGATGAAGAGTTGGTATTTTAAATAACTCTTTGTGAGGTTGTGGAACTAGGGAGACTGTACAAAAAATTAGGCCGAATTTGAAGGAAAAAAATTGCAAGAAAGGGGTTTCAAGTTTAGTGTTTGGTTATCAAATTTGGAAGAAATATACAAAATAAAATGGGTATTTATAAATGTCTTAAGTTTTTTTCTAAAAATTTGAGAAACAAAATTTATAACTATAAACCTATGGTGGTAGGGACTACTTAGAGAAGGTGGATTAGTATAGATGAGGAAATGGTGATTGAGGAGAATATTTAAGAGACGAGAAAAAATTTTTAGTGAGAAGAAAAAGGGCCCAAAATGGTACCCAAAACAAGTATTAGATTGTTCTGGGCATACATGAGGTGCTCCCAACTAATTTTGGGGAATATAAGAGTTTTTAAGGGAAAACTTGAACAGTTTGAGAGAATGTGAAGAATTTGATGATTTCCTAGTTTTCAATCAAGTTCATGATTTTTATGTCATTATATATGGTGTACGAGGCAGGGAAATTTGATAGGATAGACCAATAATACTAAACAAGGCCAAAAATTTGCTTATTTTGAATCAAGTTCTTGATGGATCCTGAAGAAGGCGAGTTTAGTGAAAATGGAGGTATTTAGTGTGTGCATTGTTTTGGTCATTTTGTGTGCTATAACAACTAAGAATTGAAATTTTGTACATGGTATAATTATTTTTAGAGACATCTAAAGTGAAAAAGATAATTTTATTGCATGTTTGAGCCATTTAAGACTATAAATCAAGATCCTCTAAGCAGCTATAAGGGTGAGTGGGTAAATGATATTGGTTAGTTTGTGTCTTGTATTGGTTTCTTATTAGAGCTCTCCATAAACATGAATCATAAATCCTCAAATAAGAATGAAGCTATTTTTTAGTCCAAGGGAATTTTAGCAGAGTGTATATTCATCACTCCTTAATGCCAATTCAAATATAAGGATAATTTTAAGAATGAACCCTAAAATTTATATAATATTATGGTAAATATTGAATGACAAGTGTAATTCCATTGGCGAATATTTGGAAAAAATATCTCGAGTGTGGGTAAATTGACTTGCTATTTAATTATCTCTTTTAAAAAACATAATAATTATCTAAAAATATATGTAATATTCAAAGAAATATATAATGACACTACCATATCTTCTCTCGGATCATTTATTCACAAAACAATGTCTTATTTCTTGGAAACTCTTTAAAACTTTATCTTCAACTCATTTTCTATAAAAGAAAATGTTTTATGTCAAAAATTACATTCATTAATACATTAATACAAAAAAGTCACAATAGGGGAATACACATAACATGAACATCAAATTATTCTAAAACTAACCCTATTATCAATCTCTATTATTAACCAAAAATCTCACATATTATCAATAAAGAGATAAATTAGTGCCTTCTATAATACGAATACATTATTGCCTCCTAGAAACCAAAATGACCATTTTAGATGCAATTATTATTATGGTCAATTTTAATCAAATTTTAAATTCAAGGAGGTCTTGACATAATTATAGAGTGAAAGGAGAGAGTATGAAAAGTAGGATAAGAAAAAGGAAAACTATAAAGGAACCAAATAGAGCCCCACTACTATGGTGGATAAAGGAACTAAACTCTTGGCATGTGGAAAAAAATGGAGTTGTCTTCATGAGACAAGTACAATATATATGCTACTCCTAAGAATCTAAGTGTCACAACACTAATCATCATGTGAAAAACAAGAAACTCGGGATGCCCTTGAATACATGAAAATAACATTTGTATTGTAAATGAGACAATAATATTTCCCTATTAAGATAACTTTAGAGACACAAAAATCACGCACATATTACTATTTTACTATGCCATCAAGTATGTTGTTATATACATGGATCTTAAGCGAGAAAAGTATTCATTGGTGACACAATCCCTTGTCCATCCACTTGCTTTGATTGTTTGTATTGTCTTTCTCTCTCACATCCGTCACTTCCGCACCTAATTATGGTCAAGTCATAGGGATCCATGTTTGTTTGTATTTTCATATCTTTCACCACTAAGGCCCATTTTGGACACTAGCGCCCACACACACCTGTCCATTCTGGGTTCTCCTGTCCTCTTTGTTCTTGTTTACATTTTTGACATTTTTGGTGGACCTTTTTAATTTTCTTATCCTTATCCCGAGGTCATAGTCAGCATGTCATGTCATTAGTGTCAAAGTTCAAAAAAGAGATCCATATATATACACAACATACACTCTATTATTTTGGTTGGCAATTCTAAAGGGCAATCACACCTACATATTACCATTATTAACAAAAGGGACTACACTTTGGGCTGCATACTCTACATTTACGCACAGAATGGGAAGTACCAAATTCCATCTCACAAATTCACATTGAAGCTAGCTATAGCCCACTATCTTGGAGGGAAACATAAGGACACTATTTCACACACAAGCACAAAGAACTACATGGAGTATGGAATGTAGTGCAATGCTCATCATAAGGTCAATCTTTGAGTGATTGTTGGGGTTAGTGTGATTTCGTATATTACATATTTCATTCTAATTTGATGTGTTTGTGAGCTTGTACATGTAGCTAGGGTTTGTTTTGTAGGTTACAAGCACCCTCGGCAATCAAGGTGTGAATGTGAGGTGATCAACAAAGGGTGATTGTAAAACCCTAGTGACACATAAGAAACTAGATTATGAGAATTTACACATCACGGTACCAGAAGTGGTCTGCGGCCTAGACGCCCTCACCCTAGCCCGACATTTGTGTCTTGTTGTGTGCATGAGTTACATAATTAATATTGAGAAATTGCGACACTCTGTCCAGCCTGTTCATCATTTTTTACAGTTCATATCTGTTCGAGGATAAGTGTAAATCAACTAAGTCTTCTATCTTTTCTATTTTCTTACAAGATTGTATCATTAGAGTGTTTAACCTTGTATTATGCTGTATTTTATCATATTAGTGACTCTAAAAATAGATTTAATTCCATATTTATTAAATAATTTGGTAAATCCCTCTCTTGTTCGAGCTCTTTTCCCTAGGATCCCAAAATCCCTCATGGATAAAAAAGATCCTCTTTTCCCATGTAGGCTATTAATCATATTAGTGTGCAACCTATATTTGATGATGTTACTACAACATCGAACTCATGACCTTTATCGCAATGCTAAATTTGCTTATGTAATCCTCTAACAACTTCTTTCTTTCCAAGACACCATTCCTCTTGCACTTTGAAAACCCTCATATTTGCATGCTCTCTAATGACCAAAGCTATGCTTCATGTTCTCCATCATCATCCATAGTCACCCATGTTATTATACCTTCTCCCCCTCTTGTAGCGCTTGATAATGTTATTATAGATCCTTTTCTTGGTGGAATTTTTGCTTTTATAGATTCCAATAAATCTAATTTTAACGTTACAAATGTACATGTGCATGATGATGTTTCCACTAATAGTCAAGATGAATATAAAGCTATATCTTCCCCTCCTATTTATGAAAATGTTTCCAATGATTGCAATGATAAATCTCATGTTAGTTCTCCTACTACTTCTCTATATGATGAAGATACTCTTGATGAACTACTTGTTTGTGAAAATTTGACTGATAGTGACGTGGATTAAACTTCTGATCATGAATATATGTTAGTGACAATGTTACTTCTTTTAATACTGCTGAATGTGAATGTACCAATCGGTTTACTTCTACTTATGAGGTTGTTTCTAATATTATTCATGATGATTCTCCTCCTTCCATTAGTGCACCTCTTATTTTGACTCTCGAGTCTACATATAACATTCCCATAGAGCCTCCATGTTCTTTGCATCCCCCACACCTCCTTCTCCTCCTTCTTAGGTCCCCATGATCACTCATAATGGAAAACTTCAACCTCTCAATGTGCCTCTCACTTCTTCTACTATCCCTTCACATGATATTCTATCCCTCATGCATGTTGTCATTAATTTTCAAGCTCAAGTTCATTCTATCACTCTTGAAATAAAATCCTATTATGCTTCCATTGATCATAATTCTCTTCTAGGCAATCCAATCCCTAAAAAAATTCACAATTCAACTTTCCCTAAGGATTTCATCATGTCTACCTTTACATGTTTTGATGGCATAGGCAACCCTTATTTGCATCTCAAGAATTATCATTTAGAAATGGCTTCTTATTCTAATGATCTCTTTCTCCTCAAAGCTTTTCGTCATAGTCTTGTTGATCATGTTCTTCAATGGTATACTCATTTGCCTTATGGATCTATTAACACTTACTATGATATGGAGGATACTTTTCTTAGGTAGTTTATGGTTAACAATGGTCCTAGAGTTACATATGATCATTTACCTAATTTACATCAAGGAAAGAAAGAACCCATTATATATTACATCTTACGCTTCAATTATTACATGCATCAATTATTATTTCAGCCCATTGATTTAGAAATGCAATTTATCTTTTGTCATGGTTTAATTCCTACATTAAAATAAAAACTATTATATGATACATGTGAATCTTTTATGCTTTTGTGCTATAAAGTTATTGATATAGAACAAGATTTAATTGCAGAACATGTTATTCCATCTCCTTCTACTTCTTCTACTCCATTTCCCACTTCTTCTCCTCTTCCATCTATTGAGTGTCCTCGCTGGTTCCCATCCTCTCCTCCATGTAAGCATCTTCTTTCACCGCCACTACATCGGCCTACACCTAAGTCTCCTCCACCTCCTCCTCATGAACCATTGCACTTTCCATATGTTGCTAAGCCTCATGATGTCTGTGTAATTTTATTGATAAGCACTTAATCTGTTTGACTTCTAATCAAGATGATCCTCCTCATACCTTGCATCACCAACATGATCATCCTTTTGTAATTTTCATTGCATCAATGGCCAACATGATAATGACTCTTGTGATCTACATGATAAATTATGACAATTAGATGACAAATGTGTCATTGCTTTCAATTTTTAATCTTGTGAGAACTCACTTTATTCAATTCCACATAAGTGGGATTCCACTAGTGTCCATGTATCTCCTTCGCTAACTTCTAAGGTTATTATTTTCCACCTCCTAAGGTTATCATCCATCCATGTCCTCCATCTAGCTCACCTATTGTTACATCATCTCACCCTCCTCGAATTTCTACTACATACTATTGGATTCCTAATTCTTCGACATCCGTGATTCCTACTAATGAACCTCCCATCATAGGCACCATTTCATATGAAATTCGGTTCGTATATTACACTCATGCTTTCTTTCTTTGCTTCACATGCTTCCACCATCCCTCGCAGAGCCTCTCCATATTTGGTAGGTGATCTCCATATGATCATCTCATTACCCGATGATGCACTCATGTTATTAAGGTTCTTACATGACTATTGAGGGATCTGTTACAAAAATGAACCTCATTCGACACTAGGGATAATTGCTCTTGTTTCCCGCTGTCCTCATTCTTTATAACACATGATTACAAACATTGTTTCACATCTTCTCATTAGAAAACTATCACCATATTATTATTTTAGTCTCTCATACTATTTACATCACATTATCATTTCTAATACTCTATCCAATAACATCATATACATACATTTTTATCATCATATCACTATACTACTCATTCACATACAACTCATCTTGAATTCAATACCTAGCTATTATTTCCACATCTTCAAATATTCAATAATCAATACAAACATTTCAACAATACATACATAATATAGCGAATCAAAGTACACATGACAACCATCACATCATATACCACCGCAAATACAACACCTATGATATCCATTACATACATACATACATACATACATACATACATTCATACATACATACATACATACATACATACATACATACATACATACATACATATATATCATCAAAATCAAAGTTGCAAAAATACAATCATCGGGGCAAGCCCCATGTATCAATATAGCCATATACATCATATATCATCCTCGCTATCACTATATACAATCACGGGAGATCTAGAACTAGATGCTTCACCACTCGATCTACGCCACCGGTGGTGTCTTCATAGTATTGCCACCTCAAACGTCTACTCCATGAATTATCCCTGTAGCTCCACATATCTCGCAGATACATCTTGAGCTAGGGCCCATCCTCATATGTCATGTCTATCTCGCTCAGTCTCTATAGAAGACTCATCGCATTCATTCAATAACACAATACACGTGGCTGCCACTATAGCCACCAAATCAAACAAATGGGAATGCTTTCCTGTAATTACATCCACTCACTCTGCATCTTTGCCTCCCACGAGCACATCTAGAGGCACCTTCCATGTCGGTGTTTGTATCGATGAGTTAACAATCAATAACCAATACACATCACCTACAACCATATAACACCACATTAGTTACTACACACATTTACAATATATAACAACTATACAACCACTAACAAATAACAATAAACAATACTTATGCTATGTTAGTGCTCGCTACTTAGGCCATACCCATTGAGGCGAGGCACATGCCCCTCTATGCCTCCTACTGCTAGCTCACCTACCACATCCACTACTACTGGAAATAACAACACCCATCGATGTGTCACCCACCACTCATTATAGGCTTGGGTGCACCCCGCATCATCAACTTGTATCAAATATATGGCCGCATCTACCTCAACTGGACCAAGATGCACTAATTGTGCTCTGTAGGGCCCGACATTGCTCTTGGATGCCTTGTCACTCTAGTAGCTCTCACCCATACATATGGCTCAGGGGCACATTCGAGCCATACCAAATTGTCTAGATACACACTCTTCCTAGAATAACTCTGTCACTTTTGGAAATTGGTCCTCTAACCACATGGTGCATTGAATGCACCACAACTCTACTCCATCCTCCAACTAACCACCATAGTCTCTATATGGCATCCATATGATGGCCCTTGGACCCATCCGATTAAGCATTGACCTATAGGTGGTTATGTCGATCTCTGCTATGAGTACCTACCCACCTTGCTACAAAAATCTTAGGCCTCACCCAATCACTCATGGCCCACTTTGAGTGGCCTCAATATTGCAATGTGCTCATATGCCCATACATGTAACAAATTGGTGGCTCTATTCCACCCCCATGATCCTCCTGTGTGAATCTATACAAATATTTATACAAGTAGGCCAAAAACATCGCACCCATGTATATCTGGTCCCATACTCCTCTATACAACAAAAACTATCATGTATCTTATACAATAAACCAAATCCACCACCTTCTACTTTGCCCAAACAATGTTTTAAGCACTGCGATAAAATTCCGTAACCGAGGAACACTAGATCTCAATATAACATCCAAAATGATATAAGTATCTACTTGTACTCGAATACCCGATGAAATTACCTCTTCGCTGCCCTCATCGACAATAGGCATCCACTATACTCATCACTTGTACTCTCTCCCCTATAATCGATGTAATCAAAATATCCAATATACATATTCCAAGGTCATTATCATCTCACCAGTAGGAAACCAAAATGTACATGTATCAACACACCATCTATCACACAATGTAGTCAACATAGGCATATTATGGGAATTTACTTTAATCTAACAATGTGCATGAACCAACACGTTCCAAAGACATCCCACTCTGCATCTCGATAATCCCTAAGTAAGCAAAGTGATCGGATGACGAACCACACGAAACTCTCTAGAGTGTATATCCCTTTGCACAACACAAACAACCAACAAAATTCTTCCATTAGTCCATCATACATGCTTATGAAAATAGATCATCATAGTACTAAAATTGATCAAAATACAAATATTTCACATTATACTACCAAAGCTTTGTCTGGGATGCCAACGCCTAGGAGCGAGTCACGGGCTCCACTGAAAAATGTCACTAGCGCCTAAAAATGGGTGCTAGTGTCCCCAAATACAAAGAATCCATGACCACTTTTGCCTAGATCAACATTGCCGAAAAATACAAAAACACAATTTTTTCAAAATTTGATAAAAATAGGCATATTTCACAAAATTTTCCAAAAATAATCATACATACCAACTCATCGGTCATCTTTGTAGCCATGAGCGTTTCCATTCTCTCAAATCACGTTAAGATCAACTTGCTCTAACACGCGACATCCTCACATCTCAAAGCTCCAATTTTCACTCAAACACAGTATAAATGAAATCACTATTCACTTTTCACTATTACTATATATAACAATTTTAAATTTTCCATATACTATAGTTACTATTTGCAATCATTCTTCCAACTAATACATGACACACGGTTTCACTCATATCTTGAGCCTTGTTACTCCATTTCCTCCCCATTTGTGCCATTCGAATCCAAACTTATCCTAATAACATATTATACACATTGCATAATGCTATATTTAACTCTAGAATATGTACTAATCAATCTACATGCCAAATTACAATCTCTTCTATACAACCTCTCATTCATTGTTACATGCCTTTATAACCTTTCTTTCATATTAGTATTGTGTTCATGAATAAATTAGATATGTTATGGAAATGAAGCTAAAACATATAACCTCAAAGCATGAACCTAATCTACACTAAACCATCATGATAAGAGCTAAACAAGACTAACATTTATCATTGTATGAACTAGATTAACTCTAAACTAACATGATATATGTTATTCTCTACTATTTAGATTACTAATTAAGAAATTAAACCTAAAATATAAATTTAGCAATCAAAGGGGTGATTAGTTGTTTATGGTTCTCAAGATTTCAAGAATGGAGTCTCACCATTAATGGCTTCAAGGCCAATGGTTCTCTCCATATTACTCAAATCTTGGTTTAATGGATGCAAATGAAGGTATTAGCTCAAGATCAATGGAGGAGGTAAGCTTAAGATCAAATTTCTAATTAGCTTAAAGCTAATACAAATGGAATCCCAAAGCTAGGTGTTCTTAGTGTTAATAAGATATCCTAAGTGTGAAGGTGTAAGTTGAATGGGTAGGCTTAGCCTTGTATTTATAGTTTTTGGTTTGGAAGAGTTTGAAATTTGGGTGCATGTGGGACTAAAGGTAAGCCAAAAATCACTTTTAGATTAGATTAGGATAAACATGCTTTAGGCTTAGTTAAGCTAGGATTAGGCTAGTTAAAATCGATTAACAAGTGATTAAAGACTCATAGAGAGTTGGGAGGGGTTTGGTTAATCATTTGTGATTGATAGATAGCCTAGGAAGCTAATAGAAGTGATCTAGAGGGAATAGGAATATGGTTAGCTAATAAAAGGGGGTTATTAACCAAATGAGTTGAATATAAGAAGAATACAACCAAGAAGGTGTCATAAATGGGCATCCGAGAATGGAGTGGAGAAGGGTTGATTAATGAAGTGTCATTAATCGGTTGAATTGGAGGAAATGCTAAGTGTAAGCATATTTTAGGTGTCTACATTTTCCCCTCTTTGGGGTGGCGTAAGTGATGTCACTTCAAAGAAAGTAGAAAAACATAAACAAGTAGAAAATTTTGAAGGGATAGAAGAAAAATGAGTAGAATGAAGGATGCCCCCTTGATTTTCAATGGGGTGATGGAAGAACTCGATCGACGATTGAAAAGATGACAAAAAGAGAACAAAAGAAAGAATAGTGTGTTGAAGAAGAAAAGGGATATAGAAGAAAATGATAATGAGGAAGGGGAATTAGCCAACATCCATCCACTACCTTTTAAACAACTTTATTTTTCATCATATTGCTAATGATCTTCATCATCGGTCCTTATTAAAAATAATGAGAAAAAGTGTAGTATGACATGAAAATCCATATACGAAAAAATGTCCATTGCTAAAAATACTAACTCCATGCAACATACAAAATGTAATGCAATAAGAGAAAGTAAAAGATGCCTAACTCCATGCAACATACATAATGCAATGCAATACGAGAAAGTAAACAAGATAACCTAATAGAGAAACATAATGTAATGTTTTTGTTATCGAGCTTCAGTTCTAACCTATTTGTGTGAAATGAAAAGGGCTAAAAGCGGTGCCCCAAGCAAGGATATGTGCAAGGGAAATAACAGAGGACACTTCGGTCCAATGAAAAAGCAATGTGCACTACAAAATAGTACTAGGAAACTCGTTGTGCCCCAGAGTACAGACGAAGTAAGCAACCTAGATTTTTTTGATGGAGGTAGATCAAGATGATCTGCGAGTCGCACACATGAATAGGTGAGAACCAAAGAGTGATGTTTTGTAGGATGATTTTCAATTTTTGCAGTTTTTGAAACATATTTGAATGTTTTGATTTTTCTAACATATTTTAATGTTTTGATGGTTTTGAAAGTTTTCTGAAGCTATGTACAAGAAGACAAAGAAGCGTGGATGCCCCCAGTGATAAAAGGGATGCACAGGAAGAATGCCACATGCATGCGCAAAGAAGTGAAGATGTGAAATTCCCCCAACAATTAAGTGGGATTATTCAAAGGAAAACTCTTCAAGTGCTGATGATGAGCGGGGATCAAGGAAAATATGAATAAGTTCGGCATGATGATGAACATAGACCAATGAAGTGCTTGATAAGGAGCAAGGATGATCCTAGCGTAAGATGGCAAAGAAACACATGATAGAAAGGAAGTGGAAGATTTTTTTGTGAAAGGGGAAAAAGGTGTCCACAAATATGGAAAAAAAAATACCATACACATGGATGTTCTAGAAAAAGTAGAAGAACGATGCGAATGATATGAATATAGATTAGAAGCATCATGATGAAGAAGTGATTTTCCAAAGGCACAAATCATGAGACAAGATATGGAAAAAGAAAGAGTTTGAAAAGGTCCAAAAATACACTTGGTAACATACTAATCTTGTTCACTCATAGAGATCTAGCGTGTGCACGTGGAAATTAATTACCTCTTGAAGGGAAGATTTAATAGGAAATAAATGAGGAAAAACTAGCCAATGTGTAGGAATGATTTATTTTGAGAGGTGATAGGTGACTTATGAATGGAGGCGGAGGGAGAGTCGTACATTGCTCTGCTACCACCCAAAGGCGTCCATAGCCTTGATGGAGATGTATTTGATTCTAATCACAACATTTCTCTACTGCTAATGAGGCATCCATAGCCCTGATAGAGATTATTGGAAATACCCCAAGAGAGATTTATATATAAATTTGTGTTTGCTTTTAGCTTTTAGCTTTTGAATTTTGATTGATTTTATTTATTTTGATTTCAAAAACTTATTTCAGCTCTCTCGGATTATTTTGACAAGGGGTTAAGAGATGGCTTGATGAAAGGAGGTGAAAGTTATTGCGAGGGCGACATTGGTTAGCGTCAACAAATATATCAAAATTTCTTCACAACAAGTTTATTAGATGTTGAATGTGATAGATGTTGAATGTGATAGGATCTCTAAGAGGCCAGTCTTTCTTTAATTTACCAAGGTGATAAAAGACCGGGGTCAAATAGATTCCATAGAGATAAATGTCATAAGATGCATGTGAATTGGCTAACCGAGTATCACCGAAGGGATGAAAATGGTGGATTCCTTACGAGAGGAATAAAAAGAAGGGGAAGAAAGAGCATCCATGTGTATGTAATACTTGATTGCAATGTTTGATCTTTGTACCTTTGATTGTTTTCTTTTGTTTATTCTTTTGTAATGTTTTAATGTTTTCTCATTTTTTTTTTGTTTTTTTGCATTTGTTTTTGATTTTTTGATTTCGATATTTTTGGAAATGTGGGACCAATAAAGTCACTCTACATGGTAAGATCCAACAACAATGTTTGCGAATCCCTTAATAAGGGAGACTAGGCACATTTTCTTATCAAGAGTCATATTATCTCCGATCTCGATGACCATGGTGAGCTCGTACTCAACATATGACTGTGATTTATCTTGGAATGTGGATTTCATATGTAGGAGATTACATTCCCCATCCATAGGTTTCTGCACTTTATGCCATACTTGATGGTTGTGTTGGTGTTCGTTCTTGAATCATGCTTGATTTTTAACCTTAAGATCATTGGAGTTGTTGGGAAATTTTGAAATATTTGCAGTTTTATCTTAGCTTGATATAGAAACTATTTGGGTGATGCATGACTTGTCGATCTAGAGAAGGAGAAGAAAAAAATGTGGACATTTAGAACTAATGTGAGAAATGACTACGGGCTTGCCACAAAACATTGATAGAAGAAAGATGTCATGGATGAAAAGGATACGGTCTAAGAATTGGAGAGGATGTGCTACCGGAGGTGATCCACGATAGAAGATGATGAAGGGCTGCTAGGATATGGCCCTAAGATGGAAGAAATTGGGATACGAGGACATGGCTGGCTTGATAATAGAAGATGATGGTGTGCCACATACATAAGAGGATGAAGGGATACTAGGACGTGGCCCAAAAATAGAAGGTAATGGGTTACCCCAAGGTGACTCATATATGAAATATAATGGAGGGATACTAAGACGCGACCCCATAATGGAATAAAATAATGAGGGAATACTAGGGGGTGACCTAATTACAGATGAGGAGGGACTACTCGAGAGGTGTCCCATAGATAGAAGAGGATGAAGGGCTACTAAGATGTGGCCCAAGAATAGAAGGTAATGGGCTACTAGGAGGTGACCCACAAGTAGAAAATGGAGGGCTACCCGGGGTGGCTCCAGGATAGAAGAAGACGATGGGCTACTCAGCGGTGACCCAAGGTGAGATTTTGATTGAGGAATGATGATAGATAAGGAATGATTGGGTAACAAGAAGATAGGCCATGGATCAATGCTATACTATGACATTTCATCATGCTCAGAGGAAGGTGAATATGGAATAACAGAAGAAGAATCAAGTTCCATGACCTTAGGATCTTCCTCTATGTTCTGAAAAAAGGGATCAATTTCTTCACTCCAATACGTGAGCATATCAAGTTCAAGAAAGAAACCTTGTTTGCAATCCTCTAGAGGGATATCATTGTGTAGTCTGATTATTCCGTCATCTTGAGAGAAATCAATCAGTAGAGGTTGTTTTTCTTTGACAATATGAGGTTGACTAGAAAAATTGGTCGATAAGCGAGGAAGATTGATTGATAGAAGAAGATGAAGATGTTCGATGATGTAGACAAGAGAAAGGCTTGACCTTATCACTCCCATAAAGAGTTTTGTTTGCTTTGAAAAGATTTCTTAGCACATGGATTCTTTCTAATGGTTTGACGTGGTTGTAGACATTGATCTTTAAAAGATGGTTGAGGAAATGGTACGATATGATGGGAAATTCAAACAAGATATCCATATATACACAACATACACACTATTATTGTGGTGGGAAATTATAAAGGGAAATCACATCTACATACTACCATTATTATCAAAAGGAACTTTAGATTTGGGATGTATACTTTACATACACTGAATAAGAAGGGGAAGTGTTGAATTCCATCTCACACATTTGCATTAAAGCTAGCTATATCCAGCTATCTTGGCATCATTGGTGCGAGGGAAACCTAAGGAAACTATTTCACATAAAAGTGCAAAGAACTACATGGAGTCTAGAATGTAGTGTAGCGCTCGGTCTTAAGTTCAGTCTTTGGGTGACTATCGAGGTCAATCCGACTTCACATATTGCATATTTCATTCCAATTTGATGTGTTTGTGAGATTTTGAAGGTAAATAGGGTTTTTGTAGGTTACATGTACCCTCGGCGATCAAGGTGTGAATGTCAAGAGATTAACATAGAGTATTACGAAACGCTAGTGACACAAAAGAAAGAAAATTATGAGAATTTACGCAGTCTCCGATGCCTAGAAGTGGTCTCTGGCACCCAAGAAATTTCACCCTAGCCTAGTAGTTTGTGTCTGTTATGTCCGTGAGTTACTGAATTAATCTTGAGTTGTTGCAACACTCCTCCTAGCTTGTTCACTAGTTATTACTGATTTAGATCTATTCCAAGATAAGTGTAAATCAACTAAGTCTTCTATCTCTTCTGTTTGCTTACAAGATTGTATCATTAGAGTGCTTACCATTTGTATTCTACTGTATTTTATCATATTAGTACTATTAAATTTGATTTAATTCCATATTTATTAAATCAAGCTCAAAGAAAAATATGATAAGATATATTGATTTATTCTTCAATATTTAAATAGAGGGAGAGAATGGAAGATCCAACAACAACATGCTTCATATCATTGATTTTTGTGGCTGATTACATAGAATTTACCTAGAATTGGGTACTTTGCAAAAATAGCTTAAAAATACATCCAATTGGAACACCAAAACCTCCTATCAAGAATAACAAATAAAAACCCTCAAATTTGAATGAAACTTGATAAAACTTAGCTTTTAGAGGTGGTGAAGAATAATGAAATGAAAACAACACATATATAATGAAAAAGAGATAGCCTCTCCAAGAAGCTTCATGATTCTTAAGGAAGTAATTATGGAGGTGGTTGTATGTAGGAGAAATAGATACTTGTGCTTTAGTGGTGTTCTTAGACAAGTGTCTATCATTATTTACTTAAAATCGTTTCAAACCAAACTTTATGGCATGTAAAAACTCGATTTATGACATATCTCCAAATAATGGAACATTACATATTTCGATACATCTCCATGTAGGTCATACTTATGCCAAAAAAACTACATCGTTAATGCCTCAAACTTGTAATTATTACAAGTATACTCTATTGCAATGAAAAACACATCGACGAGTATTTTTCATACATACATACATACATGTGTACATACATGCATACACACACACACATATATATGTACATACGTACGTTGATACATACATACATACACACATGCATGCATAATTATAGTTAGGAAAGAAGACACTTTACAATAATAAAAAAATAAAAAATTTGAATATCAAAATAACAGTTCTAATAAAAAGATAATTTAAATAAACAAGATACCAAACATATAAGAGTCAAAAACCAAATTTATGTGGTAAAACCCTAACTGAGTGCTTAGGAAACATCCACGGTGCAATATATCAAGCTATATTAACTCAATATGAACATATTACATGTGTACTCATTGTAAGCTACTTTGGATCTCCACAAAGATAAATACAAATAATTGGCAAAATACATTTAACTTTGTTGTCACATATCTAGCTTATACATATGCACGCACACACACACACACACACACACACACACACACACACACACACACACACACACACACACACACACACACACACACACACACACATACATACCTAAATGTTCTATTAGCGACAATTCAAAATATCTAATGTATGCATCCCATTAAATTTTGGGTGAATAATACCAACAAATATGTAGTAACTATGTGCCAAAAAATATTAGAATGTATCTTATATGGAAATTAAAATCCTGAATATAGGAAATTGTATAAAATTTGGGGTAGTTGACCAATCAAAAATTTCACCCAATCATCCATTTTAAAGAGGACCAAATTCTAATTTTAGAAAAATGGAAAATATTAGCCACTAAAATTACCCTTACTTAAAGAAGGTCAATTATCAAACCGGTTCCTTTGAAAAATGGGTAGTGAAATTTGATGATAAATTTGATGGGCATGTGATGATACACAACATCAACCACATTTATTTTGCAAGTGTTTCGACTTCACCAACTCGAGTTATACCCATATTTATTATTATTAATTTTTTTGACTATTGACCACTACTTGATCATAGATGGTTGACACAACCATCCTATCTCTATTACTGATTTCATTTGGTTATTACGTATAAATGAATGATTATATAAATATTTAATATTCTAGGCAAAATGCGGATAACACACTAGACCCTTATTAAATATTTTATATCAATTGAATTAACTATAAAATTCTAAAAATATTTTTGTGTTTTTCACCCCAAAAATGTTTTAAAAACATCACTATTACTACAATAATAATAATAAATCTAAAAACTCACATTGAAGATACTACTTTTACATTCTTAAAAGCTATTACTAACTAATACACATACCAATACCTAGTAAACTTTGTTTACTAAGGGTGCTTCACCCCTATAATACTACCCTTGAGTAACTTATTGGATCTTAGGATAAGAATTATTAAATATAAGACTTTCATGCACCTAAGACCACCACGTGACCAACTTAGCATATTGATGAGTGTTTATTGTGTTGTAACTTACACAACACAATCTTGGTCATAGTCTTAGTCACATGTAAGATGGATGGTTATTCCCACATACACACTAGTCTCATTTTTGTTATAAATTGTTTCTCTTTCATGCTTCTTCTATAGACGCTAATGAAATTGCTTCACTTTTGTACCCCCAATATTGAACATGAGATATAAAAATTGAAACATAAAATATTAAACATGATGTTCATAATCATGTTTATAGGGTGATATCTAATGAATATAATTAGATAAATCTAAATATTAGGAGAAATACAACATAAAAGAACACCAAGATATAGATAAATGATCACATATGTAAGAATAATGACTTATCCACTTCGAGGGGGAAACCTCCAAACTATATAATAAGACTCAAGTGCTCAATATGATGCCCTCTACTACTCTTTAACTCTCTCTATATACCCCTATTATGTTGTGAAATGCACCAAGGCCTACCCACTAAGCATATGAAATCTTAAATAAATATGATATGACATGATAATAGATTATGTTAGCCACAAGTTGGCTATCCATATCCTGATATAAGACCTAGCATAAGGTCATAACATGCCCCTTCCCTTCAAAGCAATATTATCCCCAATATTGGTAATATGTGGATGTTTCTGTTGGAATGATTCGTCTTCCCATGTTGCACCTTCAATAGCCAAATTATTCCATTTAATCCAATACTTCAATGATGGAACTTTTCCTCAACTTCTTAGTGTGTTTCTATAGGATTCCTTCGGGCTTCAAGATGATGCATCCCTCCTCATCAATATCAGGTAAAAATGATTGAGAATAAACCTTACGTGTAATGACCTTCTTCGAGGTAAAAACATAAAAAATTGGATGTATTTTGGTTGACTAAGGAAACTCTAGTTTATATGCCACACTATCAATTTTCACAAAACTTGATAAGGGCCACAATATTTTGGTGAAATCTTGTTATCTTTCTTCTATAGTTTCAAATATAATTACTTCTATGGGTGTAATCATACAAAAATAGAGTCTTCAAATTCAAATCTTTGCTCACTACGGTGTTGATCATCATGGTGTTCCATGTGGGTTTGTGCCATTACCAAATTATCTATTTAAGGATAGAGAGAACCTCTTGTTGGTACTAAATATTGTTTTCAACTGCTCTTACTTGATGCTAGAATCTTAAGTTGGAAGTAAGGGACAATGGATGGTAACCATATAATGCCAAAAATGGGGACATTTTTGATGACGTATGAAATGAAGTGTTATAATACCATTCTGCAGTGGTAGCCACTTAATCCATCTCTCTTGCTTATCTCGAAGCAAATCATCATAGATACCCCTCTAAACATTTGTTTACTACCTTAGTTTTTACATTTTATTGGGGATGATATGATGAAATATGATCTAATTGAGTACCCAAACATGAGAATGATTTAGTAAAAAAATTGCTAGTAATTATAGGATCATGATCAATGACTATAATCTTAGGTTTTCCATGTAATTTCTTAATTGTATCCATAAAACATATGAAAAATTTACTTGTTGTACATGGATTCTATCCACAAGCAATGAGCATACTTGGTGATTCTATCCACAACCACCATAAAATTTCCCCTAACATTTAGGAAATCCCGTGATGAAATCTAGGAAACCTCTACCCACCGCTCACTATGAATAAATAGAAGCTGTAAAAGCTCTAATGACTTATTAGTTTCACCTTTTTTACACTTACACACCAAGAATTTCACCACAAAATTTTGTACATCTCATTTCAAATCCACCCAAAAATCTTTCTTAATTTTGTGATATGTTTTTAGGAATCTAAAATTTCCACGTAGTGGCGAATCATGGACCTTTGAGAGAATATAAATTTTAAGGATAAATTTTTATCATAAGTATAATTGGTCATTTTACCACAATGCATCCCCCTTCCATAAAAATTTATTTGAAATTCTCGAGATCCTGTTAGAGATTTTGAATGAGAGTATGGGTCTCTGTGTCAATTTTCCATTTTGATCTTTCGTGATGTATCTTATCTTATTGTAATATAAATGTAACATATAGTAATATTTTGTGGAATAATCTCTCTTAGATAGTGCATCAACTACCACATTTTCTTTGTTTTTTTGTAAATTATCTCAAAGTCATATCCAAAATCTTAGTAGCCCATTTTTGCATTCTTCATATGATAACCTTATCTCTACGAAGTATTTCAAATTGTTATGATCTATCTTTACCTCAAAGTGATGAGCTATGTGATATGGTCTCCATTATTTGACTACATGAAGAATATCCATCATTTCCTTCTAATAATCTGGTCTTGATAGGTTATTACCTTTGAATTGACAATTATCAATTGTAATGGGGATGTCCTCTTGCTTAATTAGTGCACCTATGTTGTGAGTGGTGCTACTGATTCCACAATAATTCTTCAAAATTTGGTGATAATAACCTATAAGCCCTAAGAATTCCCCGAGGATTTTAAGGTTTTTAGGAATATGCCAATCCATCATGGCTTGATTCTTATGGGGATCAAATTTTACACCTTCATGAGACATGATATGACCCAAGTCTTCTACCTCTCTTACCCTAAAATAACACTTGGAGGGCTTGGCCTAAAAATGTGTTTTTTTCAAGAGTTTCCAATACCTTATTAACATGATGTAAATGTTCCTCCTAATTCTTGTTGTTTACTAATATATCATCAAAGAATACTAGGAAAAATTTACACAAAAATGTTTGAAATTTTGAATTCCTAAAACTCTAGAAAGTAGATGTTGCATTTATAAGGCCAAAAGGAATTAATAGAAATTCATAGTGGCCCTAATGTGTCCTAAATATTGTTTTATGAATATATTCATCATAAATTATGATTTGATGGTATCCCGACTAAATATCTATTTTCATAAAATAAATAACACCACATAATTCATCTAACAAATCTTCAATGAAAGGAATATGATACTTATCTTTCATCGTGTATTTTTTGAGCTCCCTGTAGTCTTGAAACATGCACAAATGTTCATCCTTATTTCATACCATCACCACTAGAGAATATTAAGCACTATGGATATGGAAAATAATACTTGCTTTCATCATATCTTGGACCATTTTTTAAATCTCACTCTTCTTTAGATAAGGGTACCTATAAGGTTGAATTTTGGGTGGTTAGCTTCTTCATACTAGTTGAATAGTATAATCATGATCTCATATAGGAGGTAACCCTTTCAACATATCCCAAAACAAAATGAGTATTTATTAATATGTTTGTAGATTTTATGGTATAGTTCCTTTTGATGGTTAAGCTTCTAGTGAAAATAGTTGTGCCACAAACCCATCAACACCATTTTAAAGAAACTTATGCATTTGATGAGAACTCAACAAGCTGAGATATTTTCTGCATCCCACACAACTTAAAATTACTCCATTCATACTTTGGCATGAAAAACTCCTAGAATTTCATCTCAACGGTTCCCAATGTAGTAAGTCATTGGACCCCGACAAAATGTCTACAACCCCCATTGAAATGGAATACATGGGACTTTCTAATAGGTAATCTCCCATGGATTTCTTATTCTTATGGATTTTCCTAAACAATCGACTTTACCACCATCTACCACCATGACTTGAAACTTAGGGCCTAGGTAAATAAATAAATTTAAACTTAAATCCAACTTATGATTCATGAAGTTTTGAGTTATTATAGAGTCGATGAATAATGTCACCTTTTGTTTCTTCACAAACCCAACTAACTTAGGGGATTGTGAGGTACTATGCCAAAAATTGTGTGGCAAGATATAATTGGTTAAGATTCCTCCATCATGATCTAGGAACTTATTCCTCTTCCCATGATTCTTCATCCCATTATTCTTTCTCATTCAGTCCCTTAATGTAGAATATTTCTTCTTAGCACATTTATGTCCTTTACTCCATTTACTATCACAACTATAACATAACCCTTTTATTTGTTTCTCTTAATTTTTGTGGATTCAATCGGGTAGGTAAGGGAATGATGGTACTGAGGTGCTATGATCTCTAATGGTAGTGAAGTTATTCCTCTTCATGGAAAGGAATTTTTCCTCTAGCCTATGTGCCATGATAATAGAATCAAAAACAAAGAGTGGATTAAACATTCGTACCTCATGTTGGATGTGATCCTTGAGACCTAGAAAAATCATTGATTATCATTTGTAATTACATCAATAAACAATGAAAATATATGAAACTAACGAATATAATCCTTTACTAAACTTGTTCTCCTCAGTTTGCTAATTGGCTAAAGTAGTTATCGATTACACTACTACTATAGTGCATTTGTAGCTTCTCCATAAAAAACTGACCATGTGACATTAAGAGCCTTCTTCTTCTTTCGAGTGCAAAACCAATGTTACCAAGTGAATTATTATAGTTCTAGATATAAGAATACCATTACCACCTTTTTCCCACTCGAGACTTGATGTTGGTAAAAATAATTTCCATTTGATTGATCCAGGTTGATTAGATCATTCCCATTCAACTTATGCATTTCCACTTTTGGAATAATATTATGCCACTAGCTAGAATATCAACTAGGTTGTGAAGAGAATACTTGGTTGGTTTGGTTTGGATTTGGTTATGTGTTGTTGGAGGAACCCAAGTGACTTGAATGGGAATTCATGTCAATATTCATTCTCAAAAGAGTGATCGTCATCTCCTTCCTCATTAATTGGACCCTAACGCACTTCACCCTTCATTATTTTAGGTTTTTATCGAGTGTTTGAAGGTTACCGTCAAGTGTTTGAAGGTTATCTTCATTTTTATCTTCCAATGTGTGAATATTGTTGTGGAAGTCATCCTTACCATATTATTAACCCCTTTCACTGAAGTTAAGTAAATACCTCTAATACTCCGGATGTTGAAGATTCTAATTGCATATCTTCCTTATTAGGAGTCATTCTTGGAATGGCTTGACTCCTCCCTTGGCCTCTATTTTATATTCTAGTCATGATGTAGGGTTTGGATCAAGGATTAGGGTAGAAATTTAGGGTTTGGGGTGTCATAAATTTACTAGTGAATCTAGATAAACACGAAAAAAACCCTAGATTATGTTTTATAATCTTTACGAAAAATAAAAAAATTCTCAAAACATTAGCCTAGATAGCGAGTTATATGAAAATGATAAACCTAATATAACTTGTGCAAAATATATTTAAAAACATTAAAATTTGGAGAGGATCTTATTTGACAAATTTCACAAAACCACGTAAAAAATTGTAGAAAAAAATGCTACCGTTTTGGAGAGGATCTTATTTGACAAATTTCACAAAACCACGTAAACAATTGTAGAAAAAAATGCTACCATTTTGGAGATATGGAAAAATCTTCATAATTCTTTGCTTTGACCGAGTTATGGATGAGATCAAGCTTTGATTCCACTTGTAATGAAATTACTTACATAAATCTACATATCAATAGAAATATGACACTAATGAACACCAAGATATAAATAGATGATCATAATATGTAAAAATAACGAATTATCCACTTTGAGGGGGAAACCTACAAACCATACAATAAGACTCAAGTGCTCAATATGATGCCCATCTACTACTCTTTAAATAGTATATATGTACCCATATTATGCTACAAAATACATTGAGGATGACCCAATAAGAATGTGAAAACATAAATGAATGTGATATGACATGATTATAAATTATATTAGCCACAATTTGGCTATCCATATATCGATATAAGACTAGGGCTAATGACATAAAAGAATGTGTTATTTATGCTTGATTAAACTAAAATAGGAAATCCTAGTGTAATCTAATGCTATTCAAAGCATTAAATAACAACTAAATAAACAAAGGAAATGACCCAAACAACTAAGTAAATAGAAATGTAAAACCCTAATGTGCAAGAGATGGTTAAGAAGTCCTTAGCTGATTTGACAAAGGTGTGGGACGTGTCGCAGTGTGGACTAGGTGAACAAGAGGAAGAAACAACCGCATAAAATCCTAAGAAAGTACACATATGAGCTCTCTAAGTGGACTAGGGTGCCTGGAAAGGAATGAGAGTGCTGTGGCTGCCCTGGTCTAGGAAAATGGCTTGAAAGCCTCCTTTGAGGTATCGCTAGATGTTTTCCTATAGTTTCTTCTTATGGCACTAACTTCACTAGACTACGCCAAATGTTGTTGTAAATCAGAGATGAAGGAAAGACCTACAAAACTCTAGACAAAGAATCAAAACCCTAAAAATAAATATGCATATGAATGGGTCGATTGTCCTAAGCGTCCACAACGGTGGAATTACTAAGCCGAGCCTGCACTACATCTCAGACCCAATGTATTTCTAGGTGTGTGTGTGTACAAATCATGCCCTAGGTTTCTCTTGTGCCAATCAAACTTTGTGAAGTAGTTAGAAAATAACTAGATGTATAATGTAGTAAATGTTACATGGAAACAATAGGCTCCCTCCTATGAAGTGTGCTATAGATGAACCAACCTTGTGTGCTTTGTGATGGAGCTCGATGGATGCAAGTGTAGCTTTAGGTTCCTTTGATGGATGCAAATCTAGATGGTGATAGTATATGCTTAGTGTTTGGTCCCTCATTATGCTCTCACAAATTTATATTTATATGGTTTTCTTGTTCTAATTTCGTAATTAACCCCAAAAAGGATGACCACTAAAAATATGGAAAGTTCAAATGGCTAGAAAGTTCTCAAAAGATGGAAGAAAAATACAAAGAGGATCATGGTGCCACTGAGGGGACCGGGCGCCCATCCTAGATGAGCGCCTTAGTTAGAAATATAAATAACGAAGAATGAAAAAAAAGCTGGGCATGTATGGTCCGAGGATCATTAGTGACGATAGAAAGAAAATTAACAAGGCCAAAAGACATGGGTTAATTAATAATTTCTTCACTCAAATACCATATGAATAGTAGTATGAGACTAGGACTAAATATTGACTCAAAGTGCATGATTTAGTGACTACATTTCCCCCACTTTATGTTGGTAAGAAGAATACTCGATAACATAAAGTGGATAGATATGAGTATTTGACATCCATGTAGAGTGATGTAGAAAATGTGCTAAAGGACTAGACAAAGCATGGAGTGACAAAAAGATGGAGTGTGGAGACTAAAGATGTAAAAATGTTAAAAGTGATTTGAGTGAACCTAGGATGGAAGTGCATGCATAGATGCCAATGTGTGTAGTGTACCTACGTGGTTAGTATCATATGTGATGTACTTACCAAGTGTGTGTTGTTGTTGATTGCTTGTTTCCCATATAGATGGACCTGTAAAAGAGAAGATGATCAAGTAGTCAAATATACATATATATGTGTAAAAATATTATGTTAAAAAATGTGGAAATAATGTTGGATATCACAAGCACTGAGAGGTGGGGGTGAATCAGTGCTTATCAAATTAGCAATTTCTAAAACTTCTTGAATAGAATTAGTAATCAAACCATGAACACAAATTAAGGTGCATGCAAGTAGATAAGCATACAAGATGCTAAATTTATATTGGGAAACCATTAGAGGGAGAAAACCCACTTGAAATCAAGGCCTTTTACTAAGAAATTTCATTCTTAACATACAATGATTTCCAGTTTGGTTGAGTACCCAATCAACCTGAGAAGTACCTACTTCACAGTCCTTCTAGCACCCATTGGAAGGTTTTAAAACACCCACTAGGATAGTTTAGAAAGCTATCACTTGAAAAAGGATATACTCTTGTCACCCAAGCACCCACTTAGGAAAAATACAATAATAATGTACAAATTGATCATTTAGTTCCTTGTTGCTTCATCAACAAGATCATGATCCCTTACTAGCTCTTCATTTAACAAATCACAATTCACATGATTCTTTGATTTCACCTAGTATATCAATGTCATCCCGATTATCAGATTTGCAGCTCTCTGCTCTTGAGTAGTTAGATCACTGTTTTGTAACCCTGCCCTCTCATGTTCATAGTATCTTCACACCGCCCTTTTCTTAACCCATCACTTCTTCTTTTCTTAGCATTGTCTCATCACAATTCATAAAACATCAATCATTCTATGTCACTCTTCATTAGTACAATATTCACTATTTTACATTCACTTCTTTGTCCACATATTTCCACTCGGGTCTTCAAGATAGCTTGATACTTAAGTACATGGCCTCTACTTCATATAGATGTTTTTCTCTAATTTTCTATCACTCTTAAAGTTGATTTCCTCCTATCATCTTCTCTGCACGTCCATTACAATCTTTGTCACACTCATATATGCTTGTTTTTCAATTCACCATCAAATCTTGTTCATCAATTTAACATATTGTCAAATCTATCACCACATTATCTACTACTCTCCATCTATCTCTCCACACCATCTTCTTGATTCTTCACCTACTTAGTAACATCCACATGTCTCTTCATATGATTAACTCTCCAACTTCAGTATGTGGATTCTCTATATGAATCTTCAACAACTAAGTTGTTTCATGTCTTTTGATTGAGTACCATGGCTCTTCATATTCCAGTCGAGCTCTACAAGTAGAGAATAAGTTCTTATAACTATATGAGGATTTTAGACTTCTATATGGAATCAAGCACACACCCTACTTGTTTATGGCTTTCTAACTTTACCTTGGACATGGATAAACAACTTTGATATAAAGGCTCTTATCATTGAAATTCTTGCACATTGAAAAGAGAAAAGATTATTCAAACTCAAAAAAGAGACCTCTAGTGATTGTTCATACCTTTAGTGACTTGAACAATAAGAGATCAATATTAATTTTCAATAAATTCCATGTAATTTGAAGAAAAGTTGGTTTGACAGTAAAAAATGACAGTGCAAAGTTGTTGTCATCAATTTTGCCTTCGACACTCCACTAGAATGCTTAATTTTTTTTATAAAAAGGTCATGCTATGTAGACATAAGCCTTCTACTATTTTTTATGTTTTTTCACTAAGTACATTCAGAGATTCGATCCAATTTCCTTCCCAAACCCTAGCATCAACGTTTTATACACAAAGAAAGCCCAAAGACACAAAAAAATTATTT
This sequence comes from Taxus wallichiana var. yunnanensis, assembly GCA_018340775.1. Taxonomy (NCBI): domain Eukaryota; kingdom Viridiplantae; phylum Streptophyta; class Pinopsida; order Cupressales; family Taxaceae; genus Taxus; species Taxus wallichiana. Next base: position 424,867,388 of record CM031244.1, on the reverse strand, counting down.
CTCACTCATTTCTGAATGAAATTTGAAAATTCAAAATTTCATGGAGAGGTGAGAGTGTTTACTATCTTCTCCAACTATTCACCTTTCTTGAACCCTTCTAATTTACTCCCACAATTCACAAAAATAGTGAACAGTGGTGAAAAGCTGACTTGACAGGGTTTATATGAGAATCTTCACAATGTACTTAAATTTTGGGTCAACATCATTATCTTGAAGCTCCACTCTCTCAACCAAAGGTTCATAATATGTTCTTTCATCATTTGAATGAGGTTGATTTGTCACTTTAAGACTATGCAAGACACTCATTACCCAATTTTAAAACTTGAACATCTTAATTTGCACCTTTGCACTCCTTTAGGTGTTCAATTGCACTCACATTTCACCAAGAATGTATTCAAAACATGCTTAAGACTTATTTTATACAGTCACAAGCCATTGAAGGAAAACATTCATACTAGTTTGATGTTTTCCCTAGACACACCATCCAGGACCTTTGAGTGTGTTTGCACACTAGGAAAGATCTCACCCTTTACAATGGTAACTGGAGGTTTCAACATGTTATCTTGCTCTTGTGGAGGGTAAGAAACACATCATAAACTATGAATAAATTTTCCCAACATATTCCACTGAAAAAATGTGAGATTGAAGTGTATAAAGTATAAGCTGTTCAGACCTAGCTTTGCTAAGCACAACATGCCTACTTAGTACAATTCACTATGAGATGCAATTGAATCATAATTTTGTCTTAGAAAATATTTTATATACTTATGAGGTTTTACCAGATGTTGCACAAATGATTTAGATTCATAACACTCATTTGAGCATGTCAACTCAAGAATGATCCTTAAAGAGAGAAAACATTGGTGGAAAAAGAATCATAACTTCCTTATTCCTTTTCCGATTTCCTTGATTCTTTTTGTATTAAATTGGGCTTGGAGTTATCTATAAAAATTTATCATATTATTTATCTAAAGAAGGATCTAAATTTTTTTTTGAATGCTAAGAAGTAAGGAGCCTCAAAATGCATTTTTCAAGAAGGCAGTCTTAGAAAAACTTGAATAACTCAAAATCCCCATTTTAGAATCTAATGAAATTTGACATGGAGCACTAAAAGACACCCCTCTACACATTACATGTGTTTTTTATCCATAGGTTTTCATGTGAATCTCTAACCAATCTCATTTTCCCTAGAAAATATTTCTAGCTCTCAAAGTCACTTTCTGTGCATTCTTGAATTTTGATTCGAGGAGATAAACTGAGCCTTTTTCTACTCTCACATGACATAGACACTATTTATAGGCTATTCCCATGTTCACATGACCTCTCCTTGACCTATAAAAACTTGTCACATCTCATCGGACACCGTAAAATATCTTTAAAATGCACTACTAATCAACCTTCATCTCCTTGTCTTCTTCACTTCACCAATCAACCCTTTTTCCATCAATGTCACTTGACATCAATGAAAACACTATTGAAATGAATGGGGTCCAACAGACTCCCCCTTTTCATTGATGAAAACACCTTAGAAACCTGTAAAATTTGATGGCAAAACCATTTACATTCCTGGTTTCTAATTGTAAACTGTATCTCTCCCCCTTTGACATCATTGAAAAAGGGTTACATAATCAACACAATGAGAAACATGCAATCAAGAACTGACCTTTAGTAGCTCCCCCTTGGATGATGCATGATATGCTTCACACCATTTGTATTGAGCTGACAACAAGATTTCCTTTTGCATAGTCTCCCCTTGAGACTGTAATCCATCTTCTTTGACTCCCATTGAGCAAAAAGATTATTCTTATGGTCTTCTCCATCTCCTCTCTCTTTCAAGATAGTATCAAAACTTTATTTTTAGGTAAATTTACTTTAAAAAAATGCTAAACCTGCTCACTTCATCAACACTACTTCTAGAGCTATCAACTATCAAGAATAATAGGCCAAAATCTTACAAAATTGACAATTATCCATTTTAAGTACTCAAGGGTCATTGCACCCTACAAATTTCATTTACATTTAAGGACCATTTAACTATCTCAATGAGTTCTATGTACAAAAGAATCACATCTTTTCTTCTCTTACCTTCACTAACCTTCCATCACCCTTGACTAGCTTCCTTTGGTCTTGGCTTCAAGTGAGATCAATTTCACTCCTTTATCCTTCTTCAATGTATTCACCTCCTTTATCTTATTCACATACCTCAGGGCACAAAGTTTTATGTTCACCCTATTCTCCTTGCATTGTCACTTTTCATAAGAGGCATTCAAATCTTGTAGCCAATCCATTTATCATGCTTGACTAATATGCATTGATACATGCAATTTGATGACTGATATACACCGATATATACACTTTGATTGATGATTGATATGCTTAATTGTTCAAATATTTTGAGTACTCCTAGATACCACACATTTATCCTAGCTGGGATCAACACTTTTTTAGTAGTGTAGCACTACTGGGACTCGAATGGACTAGAAATACTCTGAGTTTTGGTAGTAAAAATTCATTCATACCTTTCCTTAACCATTTTTTTGACTTACACTTGGAGTTGACAACACATTGTTAAAATCCTGACAAGTTCTGACATGAAACCTTCTTATCAATCCTTCCTCATAATATTTGAATCAGATCCTTGAACTCAGAACTGTGGAACCTCATTCTTATGGTTAGTGCAACTCAATTACTTTGTCTATCCTTAACACTAAATCTAGAGCTTATTATTTCCAAGTAAAAATGCACTTGTTCCATCATTGTATTTACCAAAATATCCTTGAAAAATACTATACATCTTATAACAACCTTTATTTTCCTCTTCCTTCAAGATATCTCGCTGGACCACCGATATTCTTGCATTTACAAGATTATACCAGTAAAAATGTACAAGTAATTTTAGTTTAGACTTGTATAATGGGTTGATGACTTCTCAATACTTGTGAGAACTTCTCATCTATTGTTGACACCCTTTATCTTTTATGCATTTACTCTTTCTATTTTAGACTCAGGAATCCTTTCTCATATAATTTAAATACTATGAGGGTCTCATTCTTGCATGGGGTTTATTGCGTTTAGAACACTTCATTATCTTCATGGACTAATTCTTCTTGGTTCTTCATCATAGAGCACTGAGAGCTACCTTATTGAAGGATTTTAACTTCAAGCTTCTCTTTCTTGACTATATTTCTCATTTCATGTTATGTGTTCTTGCAACAAAGTTTTGAGAATTTGATAGCCCTTTCCTTTGTCTTCGACTCATACCATGTTATAATTCCAAAAATTATGTGTGCATATGGATCATAAAACCTTCAAATATTTCTCAATCACTTTATGATTTTGCATAGAATGCAATGAAAACTCAGGGCCTCTTTACAACATTTGAGTACCTTAAGTCTTGATTGTGGACAAATAGGACTTACAATATTTTCTATACTTTGCTCCTCTTGACTCCTTTACATAGACTCCAAGAATCTCAAGACAATTTGAATGGAATTTAATGGTCTTATGATAGACTTGAAAACCTTATTTGATTCAAAAATCTAATCATCTATAGGTACATGTTTTAAATCTTCAAGAGCACAAACCTATAGATTATCACTTATCCACCTATAGCATACCCGAAACCTCTGTAAGCCTTTAACATACTTTTATGACCTCAAATGGACGTATATAAGTTCATTTCACTCATATATGACATATCTTAGAGATGATTCAAGAAGAATAACAATTTTTTATGTGAACACCTCGACTTCCTTAGGTACCAATACACACTTAACTCCCTAATCATAGAAACACCGACTTAATAGTCTTGAATCAACCAAAAAAGCATCAAGACACTCTTTCTTTGGATTTAAATTATATTCACTTCTTCTTAAGACTAAGAATCCGTTATACACCTCACACATGGACTAATTATATGTCTCATTTTAATGCACACTTCATACTTACACAACTTCCAATGGACCCTTGAACCTTGACCTTTGATAACACATCCACTTTTGATGGATAAGCTTGATCAATGGGTTAGACACACAAACTTACATACATGAGTCATCAAACTCAGACTCTTCAACCCATGGACTCCAATCTAAATGCCGCAATTATTACTTGATCAATCATTTATACATTTAATCCAAGAAATTTTAGGCCAAAAAGATTTACTGATAGGCATTCACAATTCATCATGACTTGATCCAGACATATACCATTCTTGACATAGACCATGAAAATTGACTATCCACAGTTTTCTCGATGCAAGAATACACTTTGAAATTTTGGAGTAATCAAGATTCAGAGATACATGGCCTTTTCCATGAGCACAAAATAGTGAAGACACAAAATGAATTCACAAGAGATCTTTGACTGAAGCAACACATTTTGTCAAGATACACGACTCATGATATAGGACCATCACATAATGTACTCACTCTTTGCAATTTCACACAATTTTGACCATAATGCTCAAACACAGATCATAGGACACATTTCCAAGACTCCCATTGCTCAAATATATGAAGGTAAGCTCATACCTCATATTCATCTTGTAATGAACATCCTCACACTCATAGACCTTACACTTTTACACTTTGAATGATTTAAGCATCTTTAATAAAGACAACTCGGACTTCGAAAATACATTTTTCTCATACCATTGAGACATAAATCCTCTAAAAAATCATAAGAATGCACTTTATGGACAAGTGATGACAATAACTTATGATAGAAACATCTTAGAATCAATATACCAACTTTAAAAGAGACCTTAAGGGACTATTCAATGTTCTCCATACTCTTTTTAACTGTGATAGATTGGACTTTATATACTTATGCACAATCATACTTCATCCTCTAGGCTCAAAGATCAACACCTTTAAGGACCAGCTCAAAATTTGAGCAAAGGTATATGTCTCAGAATGACTATATGAGAAAATATTACTTCTCTCAAGACCTTTAGACTATTCAAACTTGAAAAAGATAAGTTAGACTTCTGAGAAACAACATGTGATGGAAAAAAATTTACACTTAAATATGTAGATAGATTGCACTTCTTGTATTAAGGAAGCTCTTCACACAATACCAAGACTCTTGACATGCATCAAGACATAAATATGATCTCAGAAAACTTACACATTACATACTTTTATGCTTTGAAGATAAATAACACAAGAAACATGACAATCCTATCATGAAAAACACAATTGTTTAGTGGAAACAAAAAATTTTACACTTTGAAAGATTTTAAGACTTGAACCTTGAAAACCACAACATAAGATTACATACCTTGTGCATCATGGATAAGAATCATTCTAACTCCAATGCTTCATTTAAGTGAGTATGCATCCTAGAAGCTTAAAAAAGGGATACTGTGATTCTTGAATCGTCTCAAAACAACACGAGGACTCCATTTTCCATTTTCTTGTCCTCAGAACCTTGTTGATTGTCTTATATTCTTTTCATGGTTATATAACCTCATTACCTAAGCTCTCATCTTCTGTTAGAGTACCTGATAAGAATTCATGTTGAAATTCATACACATTCTCTACCACTACTTGAGGAAGAGTTTCTTCACCCTTTGCACTTGAATTATTTTCATGTTTCTTTCCTTTGTCATCATTTGTTGATATCTCATGTGAGTTGCTTTTTCTATCACTTTATTAGCTTACTATGCTTCTTCAATATTTTCCCATGTTACCTTCTTTTCAGTCTTTGTTATTTCAACTTCTAACTTTGTTTTCTTGATCTTGTATACCCATTTCATTTCCTTCTTTCCAGGAGCTGCTTGAGGCTTGACTGATTTTGTCTCCTTTCTAGAATTTATCTTCATGTTAGAGGCTTTCTTTTCTTGCCATCTGAAGGTATAAAACTTGTTACTATGCTTAGGTTGTCCATAGTTATAGAAATGCTTTGATAAATGTCCAACTTCATGACATGTATAACATATGACATGATTTATTCTTTTTCTTGAGTAATGACTATCATTGCTAACTTGACTTATAGGTTCTTCTAGGAAATGCTTGGTAGTATGACCTTTATTTCTACAATTGAAACACACTATGTTCCTTTCATATTCAGTAGCACAAGATCTCCATGGGTTCTCTTTGTCATAGTTTTTCATGCACTCTTTAGCTCTATGTCCAAATTCATAACATGAGAAACAATATCCATTAAATTTCCTCTCATACCTGGATGCATTTGGTTGTCGATTACCTTCTTGGACTATTTGATTTCTCCATTGTCCTTGGAAATCCTTGATGTAGATTCATTGCTTGTCTGTATGTTGGGACCAACCTTATCATCCATTTTGTTCTCTGAACATCTTAGATTGCACTTGGATTGACTTAGCTTTCAATTCTCTTTTTCTTGCTTGTTCCAGATCCTCTCTGAGAGTATTCAAATCAGTATTCAGTCTCTCACATTATTCACTTTTGGCTTGAATAGATGCATGAAATACTTCATGATTTATTTCATCAAATTGTTTCTATTTTCTTTGTAACTCATCAAGTCATTAGCTACATGTTCCAATTCAATCTTCAAGGTCTTTACTTCATTTTCAAGTTTTAGGAAGTCATTCTCCTTTTGTTTCAGATCTCTTGAAACATTTTCTACAAATGAAGCCACTTCATTTAGTTCTTCACCATGGCGAGATTCCATGTGCTTAATCTCATTCTTTAGACCTTCTATCAAAGATTGAGAAATCTCATACTTTCTCTTCAAGATTGATTCAACTAAAGAACTCATGCTTGTGTCTTCAGGATTAACTCCGGAGGACCAAGATCTGATACCAATTGTTGGATATCACAAACACTGAGAGGGGGCTGAATCAATGCTGATCAAATTAGCAATTTCTAAAACTTATTGAATATAATTAATAATCAAACCATGAACAAAAATTAAGGTGCATGCAAGTAGATAAGTATACAGGATACCAAATTTATAGTGGGAAACCCTTAGAGGGAGAAAACCCACTTGAAATCAAGGCTTTTTATTAAGAAAACCCATTCTTAACATACAATGATTTCCAGTTTGGTTGAGCACCCACTCAACCTGAGAAAAACCTACTTCATAGTCCTTCTATAATCCACTTTGGAAGGTTGGCAAGCACCCTCTATGATATTTTAGCAAGATACAACTAGTAAGGAGCATCTACTCTTGTCACCCAAGCACCCACTTAGGAAAAATACAATAACAATGTACAAATTGATCATTTAGTTCCTTGTTGCTTCATCAACAGATCATGATCCCTTACTGGCTCTTCATTCAACAAATCACAATTCACTTGTTTCTTTGATTTCACCTGCTATATCCTCGTCATCATGATTATCATATTTGTAACTCTATTATTGAGTAATTAGATCACTATTTCATACCCCTTCCCTCTCATGTTCATAGTATCTTCACATCTACTCTTTTCTTAACCTTCCACTTCTTATTTTCTCAGCATTATCTCATCACAATTCACAAAACATCAATAATTCAATGTCACTCTTCATTAGTACGGTATTCATTGTTTTGCATTCACTTCTCTGTCCACATCTTTCAACCCAGTCTTTAAGATAAATTGATATTTAAGTACACGGCCTCTCGCTTCATATAGATGTTTTTATCTAATTTTATATCACTCTTAAAATTGATTTCCTCCTAACATCTTCTATTGTGTCACAATCATATATGCTTATTTTTATTTCACCATAAAACATTGTTCATCAGTTTAGTATCTTGTCAATTCTATCACCACATTATCTATTACTCTCCTTTTATCTCTCCACACCATCATCTTAATTCTTCACCTACTTAGTAACATCCACATGTCCATTCATATGACTAAATCTCCAACTTTAGTATGTGGAATCTCTGTATGACTCTTCAACTACCAAGTTGTATCATGTCTTTGACCTAGCACCATGGCTCTTCACATTCTAGGTTGAGCTCCATAAGGAGAGAGAAAATTATTATAACGTTTTGAGGCTTTTAGACTTCTCTATGGACTCGAGCACACACCCAACTTTATTATGGATTTCTAAATTTACCTTGGACATGGATAAACATTGATACAAGCTAATGTCACCGATCATACTTCCATTAAAACCCCATTAATAAAATTAACCATATCCTACCCATTCATATCCGCTAGTGTACACATTAATTGAATTAATTATCTTAATTAAATTAATTAATATCCTCACTTAACCACCTCACCTAGCCAACTCACCTAGCCACCTCACTCAAATGACCCACTCAAACCTCATTAATGACCTAAGACCAAGTCTAAGCTTATCCTAACCAACTAGGACTTAGTCTAAACCTAGACTTAACTCCTATTAACAAACCTAAAAATACTCCTACTTATCTTTCTCGGGATCCATCACTCAAGACTCGGAAGAAGGTTGGAGATCACACCAAAAATAACAACAATCTAGCTATTTTTGGCCAACCTAGATATTCCCACCTTGATTGACATTGGTTATATTTCAACCGACACCGCTTAAGCTAAATACATTTCCAAAAGCCTTTTCCTAGGTTGGTCATTCGATTCCGAATCTCATATGAACAAAGACTTAGAACACTCAAATTTCTGAAGCACTCAGGAAAAAGAAAACACACGAGAGCACTACCAATAACCATGGGCATTCATCATCTTCTTCATGATCACGAATTCACACAGAGAAACATAGAGGTTTGAATTACCGTGACACGAACACAATGTCTCTTTTCTCCAGATCTCTGCCATCACCATCCTTATCACCTGCATTCTCCAAACCTACTCTTTAGTAAGTATCTAATATCTCTTCATTTATTTTTGTTTTATTCTAGTAAGATTTATTATTCATGTGAGTAATTTATCTTTCTACACGTCTGTACACTCCCCTCCTCTTAATAACCTATCACCTTACCATACATGGCCCTTTCACCTACTTCCACCCCCTTATAATCATCTCTCGAGCCTGCAAGGCCATTTTAGAACTCACCCTCACCATTTCGAACCTCTGTGCAATCACAAAGAGTTTGAAATGTTTAAGTGCTTTTTACAAACTGCCCCTAACCGACATTAGTCACACATCTGACATCGGTTACTATGTCTGGAAATATACCTCAGACCAGGGAGCTCATACCAATTTCCCAATAGCTCAGAATCATTTTTAATATTTACCAAACCTTACCTAGAGCCTGTACTAGACCTGCAACTTAACACCAACCAATCACCTGACCTATTTTGACCTCAATCACCTTTTACCTGACCTTTCTTATTGTTTTGTATGAGATACCTAAATCATTTCAATTTCAATAAGATTGTTATTTCATGTATATTTTGAATAAAATTAATACTATTATATAAAATTGGATTGACATCCTGTTTAGGAAGCATCACACTTCCTGGATCTAGCTTCCACTAGGTAGTCCACTCATTGTTTTGTTTAACTCTATTTGGTGGTATTGTTTTACATTTACAGGTAGTTCCTCCTAGCCAAAAGGGAGCCCTCACAGATCAACTTGGATCAGAAATAAGAACACACACACAACCTTTAATTGACATCAAAAACATGTATTCATCTTTGGCTTACTACCCTCTATCTGTTTCATTAATTTGCTAAGAATTTGATGAAACAATCACCGAAATTCTTACACATTGGAAAGAAAAAATCTTATTCAAAATAAAAAAGAGACCTCCATTTATTTTTCATCCCTTTAGTGACTTGGCACAACAAGAGATCAATCTTAATTTTCAAGAAATTCCATGTAAGTTGAAGAAGAGTTATTTTGATAGTCAAAAATGACCGTGTAGAGCTACTCTGTCATCAATTTTGCCTTCGACACTCCACTAGAATACTTAAAACGTTTTGCAACAAGGTCGTCTTTATGTAGATAGATCCTTTTACCATTTTTAATGATTTTTCATTATGTGCATTCAAATATTTAAACAAATTTCCTTCCCAAACCCTAGCATCGAGTTTTATACACAAAGAAGCCCCGAAGACACAAAAATTATTTCTCACTTGTTTTTGAATGATATTTAAAAATTCAAAATGCTATGGAGAGGTGAGAGTGTTTACTAACTTCTCCAACTATCCACCTTGTTTGAACCCTTCTAAATCACTCCTAGAATTAACAAAAATAGTGCGAGTGGTGAAAAGCTGAATTGACAGGGTTTATATAAGAATCTTCACAATGTATTTAAATTTTGGGTCATCACCATTATCTTGAATCTCCACTCTCTTAGCTAAAGGGTCATAATATTTTCTTTCATCATTTGAACGAGGTTGATTTATCACTTCAAGACTGTCCAAGACACTCATTTCCTAGTTTTTAAACTTGAACCTATTACTCACATTTCACATTTCACAAAGAATGTAGTCAAAAATGCTTAATACTTATTTGATACAATCACAAGCCATCGAAGGAGAACATTCATACTAGTTTGATGTTTTCCTAGACACACCATGCATGACCTTTGCTTGAGTTTGCACACTAGGAGAGATCTCAACCTTTACCATGACAACTACAAGTTTCAACATGTTATGTTTCTCTTATGGAGGGTTAACAAAACATCATAAAATATGAAGAAATTTTCCCATCATCTTCCACTAAATAAATGCAAACTTAAAGTACATAAAGTATAACTGTTCAGACCTAGCTTTGCCAAACACAACATGCCTACATAACATAGTTCACTCTGAGATGAAATTAAATCATAATTTTGTATTAGAAAGGATTTTCTATGATTATGAGGATTTATCGATGTTGCAAAAATATTTAGAGTCATAACACTCATGTTGAGCCTATCAACTCAAGAAGGATCCTGAAAGAGAGAAAACACTTTGGTGGAAAAAGACTCATAACTTCCTTGTTCCTTGTCTAATTTCCCTGATTCATTTTGCAATAACTTAGGCTTAGAGTTATCTATAAAAATTTCTCCTATTATTTATCTGAAGAAGGCTTGAATATTTTGTTTGAATGCTAAGAAGAAAGGAGCCTCAAAATGCATTTTTCAAGAAGGTAGTCTTAGAAAAACTTGAATAACTCAAAATCCCCATTTTAGAATCTAATGAAATTTGACATGGAGCACTACAAAAACTCCTCTACACATTCCATGTGTTTTTATCCATAGGTTTTCATGTGAAGCTCTAACCAATCTCAATTTTCTTAGAAAATATTTCCACTCTCAAATTCACTTTCTGTGCATTCTTGAATTTTGACTCCAGGAGCTAAACCGAGCCTTACTTCTACTCTCACATGTTGTAGACACTATTTCTAGGTTGTTCCCATGTTCACATGACCTTTCCTTGACCTATACCAACTTGTCACATCTCATTAGGCACCATAAACATCTTTAGAAGGCACTACCAATCAACCTTCATCTCTTTGTCTTCTTCACTTCACCAATCAACCCTTTTTACCATCAATGCCACTTGACATCAACGACAAAAATGCTGGTAATGAATGGGGTCCAACAAATAGTATGATAATGATAATGAAAAAGGAACATGTGCACCTAATTCATGATGAGACAAATGACTTTAGAAAGGAGATCCTCAGAATCACGGTGAAGTGCAAGTTTTTAGGTGATCTTATGCCACTTTGTGGCTAAAAAAGTGTAGAGAGAAAGCTATGTTATTCTCCACTTGTAAATGTTTTCCTGCGATTGGTGAAGATATCTCTATACTATTTAGTTTTTTGAATGATCTAACGCCACTAGCTGAAATAGTGTAGGGAGGAAATTCTATTATATTTGTCAACTTGTAACTTCTCTCGAATGCTAAGGATAATATTCCATATAAAATTTGTTGTGTATGGGGTTCATAGATTGGTCTAAACCCACTTGTAAACTATAGATTGAACTGTACCATGGACGATGAGTGTAGACTATACTATAGACTGAACTATATGGTACCATGTGTAATCCCCAAATGATTCCCCCCTCTTTGGGGGCACATGTGATGTCGCAGATATGAGAATGTGGCCCTAAAAGAAGACCGACCGCAATCAAACCTTGCTCTTTAGGGGAGGGAAAGTGCTTTGTATAGACCAAGGAACTCACAAACAAGTGGCTAGGAAACAAGTGTTAGTATGAAAAATCATGAATGTAGAGAACAAGTATAAGCCAAACAAACAACGTATGAGCTAGAACATATGAAAACAAGGTAAAAAATCAAATATACAATCATAGATAGAGAAAATGGGTTACAAATATGGGACACCATTCACAATGTCGCAAGACACTCAAGGCCATCATGACCACAAACAAACAAGTGTGTACACAACAAAGGGCAAGGCCCGCAAAACAAGACAAACCATAATAAACAAACAAACAAGTATGGAAGTGAATATCCCCGCATAACAAATGTTACACATGAAGCACTGTTAACATGTTAGAAAAATAAAATTACGTCAAATTACGTATAACATGATAATGGAAAGTGCTAAGTAAAAATTAAACAATAACACATGTGGTGTATGAATGTAGATTTCCCAGAGTCATTGTGGGACCTGGTAGTAGTCATGAACTACTTAAAATTTGTAAAGCTAATTAGCTTAGACTAACACGTAGTAGTCTAAATATATAAACTAAAATCTAACATAGTACCATCAAGATCAAAGCTTATGAGAATGCATAAGGAAATATACATGAAATTAATCATCTAAACTACAAGCATTATTACTATGTTATTGAACATATGAAGATTAAAAGCAATCAAAATGTGTGTTGTTACTTCATTGATGGTGAAGAGATATCAATAAAATGGCTACAAGGCCATGTTTATATCTTCTCTTACTAACCAAGCTTGAAGAAATGGATGCAAATGGGGATGCAAGCTATTCTAATAATGGAGTAAGGATCTAGATCATATATTTTATATGAATAATACTATTCAAAGTATGGTGTAAGGTGTGAAGGTAGGAGCTTGGTCCTTTTTATAGCTTTCTATTTGGGGAAAGCTTGAATCATAATGAATGTGGGACAAATGATAAAGTAAATCTAGGCTAATTAACCATGATTAGATGATTTAACTAGTGAGTTAGTAACTCGTGGGAGTTGGGGTGCTTTAATTAATCAATTAGGATTAATTAATAGGCTAGAATAAGCTTTTTAGGCTATTTGGAGGTGATTTAGGAGGAATTTGATAAGATTGGAAGCATTTGAAAGTGGGATTTAGCCAATAAAAGGGTTTATTGATTAAATGCATGTTAAAAAGGCTTAATTAACTAATAATAGCTAATTGATTGATTCAAAGAGGATTATAACTAATGAAGTGTTGTTAATTGGCATCCGAATTTGATAGAAGCTAGTTAATTAACAAAGTGTCGTTAATTGACCAAAATAGAGGGAAACGTTAGTTAATTAGCGGAAATCACTAATTATAATGGAAATGATAGAAATAGAGGATAATGAGTACCACTTTAGTATTAAAACTACGAAGAGGATTTTAGGTGTCTACATTTTCCCCTCTTTGGGGTGGTGTAAGTGACATCATTGCAAAAAAAGTAGACAAGCATAAACAAAAAATTTTTGGAAGAAAAATTAGTAGAATGTAGGATGCCCCCTCGAGTGTCAATGGGGTGATAGAAGAAGTCAATCGACGATCGAAAATAGGAAGGAAATAGATAGAAGAATCCAGGTGGTTGAAACTTTGATAGTGAGAAGAAATGATAATGAAGAATATGGAAATAGCCTTTGCATCCAGTTTGTTCAATAAACAAATTTGTTTCATCACTTTTCTCATATGATCTACATCATCGGCCCTTATTAAAAATGTACGCATATAACAAACGTGTAAAATAACATGAAAAGCTATAATACTAACATTTGTTCATTGATAAAATGCTTAACTCCATGCAACATACATAATGCAATATATATATATATATATATATATATATATATATATATATATATATATATATGCAATGCAATATGAGAAAGTAAACAAGCTAACTGACAGGAAAATAAGTTTAAACACACATACTCAAACAAACAATGTTCAAGACAATTGTACCAATGTTTTTGTTATCAAGCTTCAATTCCCAAATGTTTGTGTTTAATGAAAAGGGTTAAAAATGGTGCCCCAAGAAAGGATACATGTGAGGGGAATAACGGAGGACACTTGGGTCCCATGAAAAATCATTTGTGCACTACAACACAAGACAGAAATGTGTTATGCTAAGATAGTACAAACATAACAAGCAAACCAACTTTGTTGATGAAGGTAGATCAAAATGAATCGCGAGTCATTGTGTGAGAACAAGTGAGAACCTAAGAAAGATGTTTTATAGGAAAATTTTTGATGTTTGAGGACAATACATTTGATACAGGATTCAAATATGTGCATGCCATTTACCAATTTTTTTATTTTTTTGAATTTTATAATTTTTTTGATTTTTTTGATTTTTACTATTTTTTTTTTGAAAATTTTGAATTTTGCTATTTTTTTAATTTTTAAACTTTATAGAAGAAAATGACGTAGAAAAATTAACGAAGTCATACGACATTGTCAAAAATCATTGAAAGGAAAAAATATGCCCCGTGGAGCGAGAAAGGGTTGTCGGGAAGCAAAAATGCCCTGTAGCAAAAAATGTGCTAAAAATGATTATTTTGCAAAAATAATCATCACGAAAAGTGCTAAAAGACTCTAGAAGAACCATGGAAATCATGTCATCATCTACGGCCATCACGGCGAGTGAAAAATCATGAAGGGGGAGAAAAGCTATAAATACCTTGCTTGGGGGAAAAACCATCACGTTTAATTCATTTGCACCCCTCCTTTGCTGAAATTTTTAGAGAGATCTCTAACCTTGAGAGTTATGACACGAATTCAGAGATGTGTACACCATGTAGATAGAGTTTGAGAGTTCGGAGGCCTGCCCATGACCCCACGCCGATATGTGCATTTAAAATTTTGTCATTTAAGTGCATTTATTACATTTTATAACTGGGGAAAAACATGAAATCGCGGTACCATGAGCCCTTGGGTGCGAAGGTGCAAGGGTTCATGGCAGTATGAGGGTTTGGATGCACATGAAAAAAGTGGATGCATAGGTGCAACAAAGAAAATGGGTTTTTAAGGGTCACATGTATGCATGAAAATGGACAAGTGTGTGCAAAAGTAGGTGCGCAAGTGCAAAACTAGGGTTTAGTTGTTAGGGTGTGCACATCGTGAAAATAGGAAAGCATACGCAACCAAAGACATGTAGGCATGAATGGGGGTGCATAGACGTAAAAATAGGCACACAAGTGTGAAACTGATGCATAGGCACACATTAGTACAAAGTTTTGTCCCTAGGCTAGTTGTAGAAGAAAAATCCTAAATTTTTTAACCTTAGTGAAAAATTTAGGAAAAAAATAGAAGAATATAGAAGCAAGCATAACACCTTAGGAATATGTTTTTAGAAGAAATGATTCTAATGAAGTGTTTGTACAATCTTGTAGGCTAGATTGCACAAGTTGGATACACAAGAGTGATTTGGTCAATTTAGAGCCTTGAGGTGACATTAAGATGATGAGAGCAAGACAGGTTTATTTTCATTCTCAGAGCTACAAGATTGGACTATGTTGCACACATGCCCAAGATTCGAATGGATCACACCCTACTTACCATATAATAGAGATATGGTGGGGTAAGACTCAATGTTTGAAATTACCATAGGAGATATGACTATTACACTAGAGGATGTCTGGTGGATTCTTTGAGTACCTATTCGAGGTGATTTGATAGAGTATGATGGACATCGAGGCTGGATCCAATCCTACCTCTATGACATGTTTCTACGTCGAGACATTCCAAAAAGGGTATGTCGGTGGATCTTTATACTATGTTCGATGATCGACAGGTATACGTGGATACTAGTATATTTGATGGCTCTTGTCGTGGCATTCTCTACACAAAATACATGCACACACTTTCCGCTGGGATTAACGGGGTCATGTACATGCTTGTGGATGACGAGAAAACTTTTCTCAGGTTAATTCATATCAGCTACCTTATATTGGGATTCACACTTGATAACATACCCATGTCGAAGAACCTCACATCAGGGGACTCTATTACATATATGGGCATGGGACCATATAGTTATAGGTCACCTACACGGAGTACTATGAGATAGGGATGTAGGTGATCCCTCCGTCTATAAATGCATCTAGTGGGCGATGAAGTACACTCACACTTGGGAGATACCTTATACTATAGGCATGCTTTGGATGATTTGCATTTGCGTCGTATGGTCACATGATGGCCTTACAGATTATACAGGTGGTGAGATGTGGTACGCACATAGGATTCACAAGATTTTGATATAGGACCACAAATTAGGTCAGAAGCAAGCCATGGATATCTTTCTTCATATTATGCCACAGTCATGGGTTCCATTGCCCCGGTGTAGTAAATCCTAGGGAGATAGTGACTACTATGCAACATGGTATGTGACAGAGGTTCCCTTGTGCATTACCATTCCATAGGATGTGATAGATGCAAGGATAGCCATGGAGGTGCAGGGTCTATAGGGTTAGGCTCTTAGAGATAGAGTGAGATTAGGCAAGCCGAGGCTAAGGCTGCATTACAAGGACAGGGGCCTACAAATGTCGTAGATACATGGAAAGGTTTCGCAGCCACATGGGAAGATGTCATAGTTAAAGGCACCACAGGGTCCACAACCGGTATAGTAGAAGGTACTGGTACAACAACAGGGACTTGTACAACAACATGTAGTGGTATAACCACCACCATCACCACCTCACGTAGCTATTTCGCCACATAGTCCACCAAAAGATGGATGTGATGGGGGAGGAGATGGAGATGATGATGGTTGGGATAGATGGGGTCCCCACCACATAGTAAAGTGGGAGAGGATGGAGAGAAAAGTACGAGGTTTCCCAGGGATCCCGGCGAGGTAGAGTGTAGGTGATTCAGGTGATATAGCTGCCTTGAGGAAACAATTATAATAGGTGGTAGCTTAATAAATTCAGGTCACCATTGAGAGAGATCAATTAACTTCCAAGAGATTACAAAGTGGACAATAGAGTGGACATAGTCCCAGCCAATATAGCTAGGCTTATATGAGAGCATGATGCCCTACAATGGGCATGCACAATAGTTGGGATGCAAGATATACTAGCGAAATTAATGACAACTAGTGGTGAGACATCATATTACAGGGATTTGTACTATGAGGCCATCCCAGAGGAACGAAGGGCCATTCCCTTTAGCCAGCTAGTGATTAATAGGTCCAGATCCAGATCATAGAAGACCTCATGATGGGTTCGATTAGTACAACATCCATTAGTACAGGTAGGGCTCGGTGCATCAGTACAACGTCATCGTGGGTCCATCCCGAAGATGCCTCCACCTAGTGGCTGACCTAACAGTCCAAGCATGGGAGAGAGTCATGAATGACTCACTTTATTGATGTACTTGATGTATCTTTTTGATGTATGCCTTCATATGAAAGCACTCTTTTAAGACGATGTATATGTACTATTTTTGTGTATGCCTTGTGATGGAGGAACAATTTTTATCCATGTCAATGATGGCGTTTTGTATACGATATGTATCAAGACACATTAATTTCGTATATGGAAATTTTGTATTTGATGATATATGATGATGGACTATTTTTACTTATCACATTTTGTGTTATGAGATAACATGTTTAATCCACATTTTTATTATGGTCTATGTTTGAGGGGGGATAGAAGGTGATCCCTCTTGCCCCTCTTGGTGATATGATATGATGTTAGCTTACAATACATGTTTAATTTTCTATTTCATGATGATGTAGCTTAGCATTTATTGATTTATCATGTGTAGATGTGATGATAGATGATATGATGATGAGATGATAAAAAAATGTACAAGAAAACAATAAGCACAAGTTAATCAAATCTAATCAAAGCAACATAACTAAGAAAAGCATGCAAGATAAAATGAACTCAATGCAATTCACAACAAATCAAAGTAACACTCAATCTAAGTAAACAAATGAATCTAATTTATAACACACAACATGAAGAAGTAATGCAATCAAAACTATGTATAATCAAACAACTAAAGTAAGAAAACCACTACTTTGTTTTTACGGGATAGTTTTGAGATGTTTTACGTTGTTTTTGGTATTATCTCTAGACAATGTTCTATTGTTTTTGAGTTTTTATGAAACGTATTCAAATGTTTTGTATTTTCTGACTAGCATATTTGGATGTTTTGGAATTTTCAAAAATTTATACGCAAGTTTTTATGCTTTTCAATTTTTTTTTCGAAGCTATGTGTAAGGAAACGAAGAAAGGTGGATGCCCCCAACATTAGATGGGATCTACAAGGGTAGAATACCACACGCATGTTCAAGAATTGAATATGTAAAGTTTCCCCCAAAGCATGAGATGGGAATATACAAAGGAAAAATCTTTACACACAAAAGTTGGATCACTTCGGATCAAGGCCAAGAGGGATAGGCTCAAAAGTATCTCAAACACATGAAAGGACTAGCTTAGGATAAAGCCATCATAATCCTACATTTGAGATGCTTGTGAACAATAGACCCTCCAATGGCACCGAAAACTAGTTTTCACCAAAGGACTTGTCCAAAGTGCCACAATTGCATGGTTTTCACACTTGGACGCATTGATTTCTCTTTATTTATTTCTTGTTTTTATACTTTTTGTTTGATTTTATGATTTTGAGGAACCCCATACTCAAGCATAGAACTCGCTTGAGATGCATGGCGTTCATGGGTTCCTTTAGTTCATCACCATTTGAGTGAGCAAGTTTGTATGCACCTGAACCATATTTAACAACCACAACATATGGCCCTAACCAGTTTGGCTCAAAATTTCCTTTCTTCTCATAGTCCTTAGTGGTGTTGAACTGATTTTCCTTCATCACAAGGTCTCCTACCTCAAATTGGTGAGGCATCATTTTTTTATAACTTCTACGAACTCAATTTTTATACACTTTGAGGTGATTTTACGGATGAAAATATACACGCGACATTCAAATGCACTTGACTCCTTGAGGTCATTATGAGGAAACCGATGTGGAAATGTGGATGGCTAAATGATAGTGGAATGTGGTATGTGGGTGAACGTGTGTGTAAATGGGATGGGCAAGTTGTCAAGGAAAAACAATGTCCTCGACACACAATAATAGGATCTGTTTGTCAAGTGCAAGGAAATCCCTTCTAACCTGAATTGGTCTGATAGATGGATCTAAAAGAATAGCTACACAGAGACTCTAGTCAATATCAAGCTCTATGGATATCCTTTCTACCAGTTGTGGGATTCGTGGAAAACCAATGCGCATAGAATTATGTCGATATTTGTGAGTATCTCTAGTGCATTTGGTTTGGGGACTCTAAGATTGTTACCGTAATTTCTTGGCTATTGAGGTCCTTGTATGGTGATGTATATGTCTAAACCCTATTGTTAGGGGTAGTTTAGAATTCGTAGGCCTTATCAAAATCAATGTTTAAGATGTTTAATTATTGAATATTCTCAGCGTATCGAGCCGGTGTTCTGAGGATAAGAAGACAGAGTCCCGTATCTATATCCATGATTAACTCGGGACCATTCGGTTGTGGTAAACATGGATCACTTCGTATGTACGTTCTTGTTGAGGATCATTGATGGTCATGAATTTGTAGTGATCTAATTAATTAAGAAAATAAAAACTAGTCTAATTGAATGAAAACTATTATATGTTTTTGGTATTTTCAAGATATAAATGAAATAGTACAGTACTAAGTAACTACTATAATGAAATAAATATTTTTGTGATTTTCTACATTTAAGAAGAAAAAAATAAATAGAAAGCTTCTATTCTAACAATTCTAAAACAAATAAAACAACAAGGTGTAGTTTCTTATCATCTGTGCGAAGAAATATATTATATTTTAAATGATGAAAGCTTCACTGAACTATAGATGCAAATCCAACTCTCTATTTTTCCTCAAAAGCATGGGAAGAAATCGGAGCTTATCGAAGCTTTTCTTTCCTATAACTTCCTAACAAAAGTAAAGAAGATTCCTATCGAGGTTTTCCTATGTAAATTGATCTACTTGTGACTATTGAATGATTGCAATAATGGAAATGCTTGTTTTCTACTCTATTTAATATATATGTGTATACGTACGATTCGGAAAAAATGATATAAAGAAATGAAGAAATTTAACATCAACCCCAACCTGGAAATATAGAGTAATGGAAAATCCACTTGTTTTGTGCTTTATTCCCTTAGTTTCTCTTTTCAATCTCATGTGTTCACATGAGTCAAAGGGATTGGGAATGCAGTAGAAGTAGTGGTGAGAAGGTGTTGAAGCAATGGTAGCTTGAATGGAAATCAGTAACAATGCAGTCAAGAGAGATAACACAAGTGAACAAATATTGGTTATGTAATTTATACAAATAATGAAGAAACTTAGCAATACAAGAATACATAAAATGATCTACGACAATTTTCTTGAAAACAAACGATCAATTTATAGAAGGTTGGATGGGTTGTGCACAATCACACTTGGCAGCCATGGGGTGCCACATCAATAATGAAGAGGTAGTTTAAACAATCAATCATGGATATTTACAAATTATAAGTGAAGAAGAGAATGCCATAAGGCGCTTAAACTTGAAATAAGATAAAATGGTTCACAAAAGTGCACTAAAAGTGAACTTTAGTGGGGAAACATGTGTTGTAATTATCGTTGGAAGATTCTAGAAAAATGAAAAGGACCGCCACCATGTGCAAGGCGCGGTTATAGGACCACCCCTACATAAGATGGCAATTACAAAACTACCTCCCCGCTGGGTGATGGTTACAAAATCACCACCCGTGCGATGCGGCGGTGATTTTGACACTAAAGGTCAAAACTAAGCTAAAATGAAGTGGGAAGCTACAGAAAAGTGGTAAATGGATAAGTAAGGAAAACTAGGCTACAAATATAAGTTGCAAGGAGGTTTAGGAGCTCGAACACCTTTGGAAAAGACATGAATCATCATTGAGGACCTTTTGTAACCGTTTTTCAAAAATGTAGCACGTGCAAATTTGGGTGCGTACATATTTCCCCCTTGAAGAAGCGTTTTAGCCATGAAGAGGCGTAAATGTAGAGTCTAAGTATGGCATTCCCGAAATGGGGAGTTAGAAGCTATACCTGAAATTCCCATGTGCTAAAATGCCATCGTCCAAGCTCCTGCTACCTACAAGATGAATGAAAAACTCAAGTGCAGATAGATATGATATCGAAAAATAGACAATTAAACCAAAAATATGAGGATTTACAATTTTTGTAGGGATAGAAGCATGCTTGCGCCAACGCTCTAGCTACGTGGGGAACATACACTCAAAACAAAGTTAAAACAAAGCATATATATATATCAAAATAACTCATTTTCCAATTCATTTGCACATATCCTATTGGTTATTTTTGAGCTCTGGGCCCACGGTGACCATTTCAAGTGAGAGTATAGTCGGAATGATGAGGGTGACGAGCCGAACATGGCTCCACGAGTTAGAAACCCAACAACGAAGAAAAAGGTTAGTATTTCTCAGTTATTTGTTTTGAAACCTAAAATGTAAAAATGTTGAAAATATAAGCCTAGGGGGAGATTTTTTAAATTTCTTGTTTTAGAATGATCCCTAGGGGGTAATGTAAGTGGGTTAGCCTTTTGTTTTGTTAAAAATGAGCTATTTTTGTCTTTTTTTAGGTTTTTAGGCTAAAGGGGACAACCTTTTGATTTTGGACAGGACCGCCACCCTACGCAGGGTGGTGGTTACAAGACCGCTGCCTTCCCAGAGGTGTTGGTTACAAAACTACCACTCTGCACAGGCGGCGGTTTTGTAATTCTCGGGATAGATTTTTGACCAAGTTAGACTATTTTTTTGGATTTTTGATTATTTTGTAATGTTTTTGATGAGCTTTCCTATTGGAATATGTTACTAACTTGCTCTTTTTCATGTTTTATGAACGTAGAAGGAGGAATACATTCAGCGAGTTGAGAGAGAGAGAGAGTGTGATTGGATTCTAGGTATCCTTGATCAGTTGAATTAGGATGAGATAGATTTGTTGCACCGAGTTGGGATATGGAGGATCACCTGGGGTACCACACATTTCACCTATTAGCCATATACTGTGTGATATATTTTCTTATTAGGATGTAGATTGGATCACTTTCTGGTTTCCAATTGTTAGAGGAGAGTGGACCATCACTATCAAGGATGTGTACAAGATACTTGGAGTTACTATACTTGGGAGATGTTTTCCTCTTGAGATTACAAGGTCTATAACCATGGCTACGCATTAGGCCACTTATAGAGGAGATGATGGGGTGTCACCAAGCACCAAGCATGGTATGAAGCTCGGTTCTATTGACTCTTCTCCTATCCCTACTCTCTGTGGGCTTCATGGTTGATAGAAGATAAGGGTGGGGATACGTTATAGTATTGTTGGGCTCGAATTTTATATAGATTGAGCGATGGGCAGAATTATGTATAGGAGGAGATATTTTGGTGACCACATACCACGACTTGTATTGGGTGGTGAGGTTATAGGGATAGTCATTGAGCCATCCCACATTAGTGATGAGTTGGGTGTATGAGAGGATCATCCCCTATTAGAGGGGAGTCAGGATACAAGATCCATGGGCCGTCGGGGGTAGCAAGATGGATGGGCATGTCAATTCTTAGAGGACCACATCAGCCAATGGCCACCTTGACTATAATTTATTTTACTGCTACACCCTACCAGGATATGGTTGGAGTATGGGGCTAAGATGGGACTACTGTGGTCACTTGTGCTAATCTTTGGATAATTAGTGGAAAGATCAGAGAGGGTGGAGATTCACCCATTTTATAGAGTTCCCCAGCAGTTTGGTTTTCCCTATGTTAATATTCTTCCTCCCATGGTAGTTATATATAGGAGTATTAGGGAGTCTTGAGGAGGCCCTAGGGGTGACCATGGTTAGACTGTTGTGACTCTAGGTGTTGCCATCATAGTAAAATGAGTTGTCCATGCTTGATGCGCACCTTGGCCTACACCACTCCTTTTGATTGAG
The DNA here is from genome assembly GCA_018340775.1 of Taxus wallichiana var. yunnanensis. Taxonomy (NCBI): domain Eukaryota; kingdom Viridiplantae; phylum Streptophyta; class Pinopsida; order Cupressales; family Taxaceae; genus Taxus; species Taxus wallichiana. The sequence continues at coordinate 424,844,362 of CM031244.1, read as the reverse complement.
GCCACACCTTCTCACAAAGTGGGGAAGAGAAGCATGAGATACCCATGGATGTGGATCAAAGGCCGAGGTAGAGACAAGGGAGGAGACTGGTGAGGAGATAGGGGAGGGGGCTGACGAGGAGACTCATGTGAATGAGGAGGAGAGTGACCCAGAGTGGAGAGTTACTCATGAGATATCCATGGTGGAGAAAGAGGAGATGGAGGTGGAGAAGGTGAATCTATTTTCTAAGGAGCCACTTTCTCCCAAGAGAGGCGGGGATGAGGAGTTTGTCATGGGGTAGCATGTGGCTTTAGGAGTGGGCGAGGCATAGCGGTGCCCGTAGCAATAATGCCAACCGCACCAACCAACCCTATATGGATTACCGAAGATCTAAGTACATGGACACTCTTTTCTTGACCTTATTAGCTAGAAATGTTAATCACTACGCATTGTGTTTCTTTTTTTGGTTTTAATGGTTTTCTAACTCGTAATTACTTTCTTTTTTTTACAGCCACTGCTAAGAGATGATGAGATATTATTCACCAGATTTACATTGATACTTTACTCATCCCTACGGGGAAAACTCAAGAAGATCTCCTAGCAAATGTGAATGTGGTCACCATTGCATGTTGGTTGACACAATGATGTTTTTGTGCCTCTTTGGAAGGCCATGGAGATATTGGTTTCCAAGGAAAATAAGATCATCAGATATGAGATGGTAGAGAGGTTGGCAAGGCAAATTCATTCACGTAGTGAGGTCATAGTTAGTGGTTGTTTTCATGGTAAATATCACCACTCGATGCATTCACGCCACCGTAGCCACGGTAGGAGTCCCGGTCGTAGCCATGCACCATCCTCAGGTTCTTGGAGAGAGGGATAGGCCATTGAGCCTTTATTGCTTCAATTCCATTTTGTGAGGCATATATGATGTTTTTGTATTTTTGTGCTCATTGCGAGCATTTTGACCACACCTAGTGTGTGATGGAATTGTACACAAACTATGACTTATTATGACTTATTATATATATATATATATATATATATATATATCTATATATATACATATATACTATCCTTCCTTTGCATTAGAGTTGAATTCATTTGTGGTTTACTTTGCATGTGTACTCTAGATGTTTAGAATATCTAATTTTATATGCTTTTTAGAATGTATGCAATGGATGATGAACACTAACATAAAACATCTTTTATTTTTTTGTTGTTTTGTAATGCTGATATGTGATGATTATGCGAGACACAATGTAATATTGAACTTTAGCTTTTCAAGTAATGTTTGGTACTTATTTTTGTTTTGGTAATATGTGATGAATAATGATATGATAGTAAAATGAACTCGCTCCATTCCCAACCCCACACAACTATTAAGATGCGAGGGATCAACACCGAGAGATAGGAGGGATGTGAATTATATGGTTTTAACAGAGATGGAAATGGTGAGAGAAAGATAATATTTTGACATAAACCCAATTAGGAACCTACAACTTAACTCTACACATAGTTTACTACATAACCTAAAATGTGATTGATTGCAAGTTTATCTAGACTTAGATCAATAAATGGCCTCTTGATTGAAAAAATCTGGTTTTAATGTTTTAACCTTCTTGGAACATACACACATAATTCAATTTTCTTGGGATTTCAAGATCTTCAAAGAAATTTTTATCAAATGAAATTAATTTTAAATTACTAATTTTTTTGTAGAGACCCCCTACGCTTTGCCCCATGCTACCAATATGAAGCATGGGCTTATCACCAAGACAAGGCATAGGTGAGTATAGGCACTTCCCTCCTTTCCCAACCTCATGCCACTTGCAAGAGGCACGGCTCAAAAATGAAGGTTGGTAGGGAAAATGAAGTGTGTAAATGAAAATTATGACTATGATTTGAGATATATACTTTTTTTAATTTCTAAATTTCTAAGTTGTGCTTTTGGGAAGGAGAGATTTCCCCTAGCCTCAGCCCCACACAACTAGTAAGATGACAGGGCTCAACACCGAAGGTTGAGATATGTGAGCAAACGCCCGAGTGACAATGTTTAGAATACATTTTTACCAAAGAGGTCTTTTTGGGAAAGATGTGACATCATGAAGCTTCTAAAATAGACTATGGGAAAAGACACCTATGCTAGAAGGAAGTTATAGGCAAAACCAAGTATGCAGGCCTTGGTAGGATTAGTGTCAAAATTTTGTCTTGTCTTGTTGAACTGATGAAGTGATAAGAAATGTTGATGAACATATTATGGATACTTGAAGAGATGTGATTTGAATGATTTCCAATGTTTTCAGAAGTTTTTGGAAAGTTACTTGAAAATAAGTTCTGTATTACAAATTTTATAGAATGAGATAACAAATGATAATGCAATGCGGATGCAATAATATACATATGGAAATGCTGATGGATCATGCATAATATCTCTTTAGGTGAAGAGAGTTGACGGATTCACCAAATTCCTCACCTTCTAGTGTACATAGGTGATATGCCCCATTTTTATAGTCCTCTATGACTCGGTATGGGCCCAACCACTTGGGCTTGAATTTCCTTCCTTTGCCAATATTTTTGTCTATCCGGTTTTCGAGTCTCAATACTAGATCTCCCTCACATATATCGTATTCATAAAATTTATTGTTATAATGATGATCCATTCTATCAAAGCATAAATGCTATGTCATCGCTTTCAAAGCATTAATCCAAGCTTCATCGAGGCTTTCCAACCGAGAGAGCCATGACTATCGATAACCTTCTTCTCCTAAAATTCCTTGTAGTGATATCTAGAGACTGGGTATTTCAACTTCAAGTGGTAAAACCACTTCTGAACCAAATACCAAAGAATAGGCGTTTCCCCCATTGAAATTCTTACCGATGTTCTATAGGCCCACAAGGCCGGAAATAGCTTTAAGTTCCAATCATGTTTGTTCTCCTTTTTAGTTTTTAGAAGAATGAATTTAACATCTTATTAGTTACCTCAATCTATACATTGGCTTGAGGGTAATGGAGAGAATCCATGTGATGATTTATCTTGAAATTTTCACATAGTTCACTTTTTTCTTCATTCTTGAAAGACGTTCCATTATCGAGAGATAATGACCTATGGGACCTCGTATTTATAGATAATCTAGTTCAAAATGAACTTTACTGATTACACACATCCTGGTACGATGGTAAGAGGTATGGCCTTTAACCACTTGGTGAAGTATTCAGTGGCCGTGATTATGAAATTGTGTTTATCTATTGATGAGGGAGAGAACTTCCCTATCAAATCCAAACCCCATGTGGAAAAGGGCCATGGTCTTCCAATCGGTTATAGAGCCTGAGTAGGTATATGGATCTCATGAGAGAAATCTTGACACTTGTGACACCCACACACATACTCTACTACGTCATGTTATAATGTAGGCAAAAATAACCCATCCAATGTATCTTTCTGGTGGGGGTGTGACCTCCACATACTCTGCCATGGGATTCATAGAGGATATTTTCAGATTCTTGTCGAAACATCTTAACATCATTCCATTAAAGGCTCTGGGGTAGAGCACTTATTCTATGATTATGTATTTGGAAGCTATGATGTGTAGCCATCTTTTTTTTTTTTTGAAGTTTCCCATTCAAGGTATGCACGGTCCATGATAAAATTAATAATATCAGAATACCATGGGCATACAGAAATGGGGGCTTGGTTTCGACGTAGTATATGCATTCATGAGGGAAATACAAATTAACTAGATCCCCTCCATCTAATGGGTTGTCAGCTAACCAGTTTGTAATGTTTTTTCCTTTAACAGACTTTTGGTTAACGAACATTAATTTGAACTCATCCATTAGAGTCATAAAATGTCCAACTTTCTTAGATAAAGAACCCTATGTTAGAAACGTTCGTAAATGATCCATCTTAACAATGACCCTCATTTCTTGGTTAAGCATGTAATGCCTTAATGTATTTTTTGTGCAAAAACTATATCAAGACATTATTTTTATGCCTATGTATAGTGCATCTCATAGTCAAGAAATGTATGAATGATTAAGTAGACTGCACACTCTTATTTATCATCATTTTCTTGAGCTAGCATACATGCTAATGAGACATCTGTAGCCCATGAATATAAAATGAGAGGGTGATATGATTTGGGAGGCATAAGCATGGGAGGTGATAGTAGGAATCATTTGACCAATTCAAATGCCTCATGACACTCACCTGTCCAAATGTTGTAGCAATCCTTCTTTAATAAATTGTTTATTGGATGAATAACGAAGGTCAAATCAAGAATTATCCTTCAGATTACATTGAGATTTCTGAGGAAATATCTAATGACAGACTCTTCGTCAGCAGTGGTATTGTTTCTAGAAATTATTGATTTTTTTTGGATCTATGTCGATACCTCGTGAAGAGATGATGTACCCCAGTAGCTTCCCTCTTGTCACACCGAACACACATTTTTACGAATTTAGTGTAACGTCATATTCGATTAGATGAAAGAGGATGATGTAAAACACCTTAGGGTGATCACAACACTTCTTGGCCTTAGCCAAGGTCATCAACGTAAGATTCCACAATCTTATGAATGAGATCATGGAATATGTAAGTCATTTCCTGTTGGTAAGTGGTACCAACATTCTTGAGACCGAACGACATGAATGCATAGCAATAGGTTCCCCAAGAAGTGATAAAGGTTGTATTTTTCTGATCTTCCTTGGAGATCCTAATTTGATTGTACCTAGAAAATCCATCCATTAGGGACAAAAATCATAACTAGTTGTTGCGTCAATGATAACATCTATGGATGGTAGTGGGAAATCATCCTTGGGACATGCTTTGTTGATATCTTGAAAGTCAATGCAGATTCAAAATTTTCCATTCTTTTTAAGAATGGGGATGATGTTGGATACCCACATTAAGTAATCAACAGGTTTGATAAACCCCACATGTAGGAGTTTCATAACTTCCTCTTTGACCATTAGTGCCACCTTGGGTTTCATAGGTCTAGATTTTTGCTTGATGGGCTTAACATCAGGCTTGGTCACTAGGTTGTGGACTGCAACATGAGGATAAATCTTTGTCATCTCTTTGTAATTAAACACAAAGGCTTTTGAATGTTCTTTGAGAATTTTTGTGTGTATCTCCACTTCTTTAGGAGTAAGTGAAAAACCTAACTTCAAAATTTTTGGGTCCTCCTCTGTCCCGATATTGATATCGATCGTCCCTTCGATCAAAGAGGTATTACCCTCTTCAAACTTAGGAGGGGCTGGAGGTAGTTCTAACTCCCCTTCCTCTTCTATCTCATAAATCTCAAGATCTTATGAGGAAGAAGGATCCATAGTATGATCTCCAAAATAGGAGAAAGAGTGAGGAATGAGAGTGAATCCTCTCTTATGGTATTGGGGATGTAAATCCGTGTAAGTGTTGAGATACCCTAAGATAGCTTCATTATTCTCTACATAATATAGGGTAACATGCTCATTCTCGAATCAATGTATGTTGATATTGGATTTGTTGGCATTTTACAAACTAAAGGTTCAGCTGAAATGACACTGCGAAGTTGGTATCTTCTAACTCTTTTCTCGGATAGAAGTAGGAAGCAGAAGTATCCATGGAATCAACAAGAAGATTTTGTTCACATGGAATGGCTTCAATTGAAATGAATTCAAAACATTTTCTTAAGTTGAGTACAATAGTTTTATAGAGTTGTAAGTGTTCCGCCCTAGTCTCATATACTTCTGATACTTGATTAGCAACTAGTTGTGAATCACCCAACACTCTAATGTTACAAGAACCAATCCTTTTGGCTACTATGAGACCAAGAAGGAGAGCCTTGTATTTTGCACCATTGTTTGTACATTTGAAATCTAGCTTGAAGGAAAAAGGAATGACCTTCCCTTAGGAGAAGTGAGAATCACAACTGCCCCAGTGCCAAAGTGAAATTTAGCTTTGTCAAAAATTAAGAGTCCAATAGTTGATTGGGAAGATTGACATTGAATCGATCTTTGTATCTTCTTCCCTTTCTTTTGAGACTTCAACCATGCAAATCCCATTGGCAGGAAGAGAGCCAAGTCCCAGAGCATGTCCTATGCCCATGGAATCAAATGGAAGGAGAATGGGTAAATCATTCTCCAACACTTGAAAATATTCATCATGGTTTTTGTTGATACCATCTCTATGACAACAATTTCATCCTTGACTGTCAATTCCTTCGATCAAGACAATCGTCTCTAACTCCATGGTGGGAATTAATTTTTCTATGGTGTTTAACCCGTTGGATTATTCAATTGGTTTATGGGAGCTCAAACTTAGAATTCACCCTAGGTCTCTTCTTCAGGAGTTAGCTAGGTGTATGTCAAAGGGCTTCGGTCACTTTGTGCAATGAAGACTTTCCCCAAATGATTATGAATTCTTAAAAAAATGTGGAAGGGATAAACTTTATGTGATGTATCTAAGGATGACCGAGAATCATATTGTAATTCATTTCTCAATCTATAACATAAAACTATGTGAAAATTATCTTAGGCCCTATGGTAACTGGTAGCACTATGGTTCCAATTTATGTTGCTTTATTCTTTATCATACCCTCTTAGCATGTTTCTCGTTGAAGAGCAATTGGTCTCTCTGTATCCTAAATTTTGGAGAAAATAAAAGGGGAAAATGCTGACTTCTACCCCATCATAGATAATTGTGCATTACATAGTTATTGTAAATCCAAACATGTAGATACGAGAGACAGATCACCTCAGTGTGCTAATTCAAGATCTTTGGGCATATTACTAATGTCAAATACAAATCCAAAATATCTTTACGCGACCCAAGAGGATATACATCAAACTCTATGTGGTTCATTTGTGCTTTCGGAGGAGGAGTGACATTGATTATATGTCCAATACCCAATGATTCTAATAAAGTAGCTCTATGAGCGGGGATTTCTTGATAAATCCAAGACGAAAAATGTGAGAAAAGGTCTTTCTAAAATCATTGATCAAGTCATAAGATCCCACGGCTTCGAAAGAGTTTAATGAATATCATATGATATAGATGGGTAAATAGGAATGGGATGCAAAGAATAGTCTTGAGTTTTAGTAGCACTTTGTTTATCCGGGGTTCGGTTTCTAATTCTACTAGACCCATTATCTTAGTCTACTAGCGTCCATCCAACGGAGGTGCTACTAATGGATTTGACGAAGTCAAAGCTTCATGATTATTGTTTCCCACCAGGATACCCTTATTTGAGCCGTTGGGGTCCAAATTACCATTATTGGGATGCATTAGAAGGGGATCATTAAAGATCCTGAGTGGTGTGCTCTAAGGGGATATAAGCCCCATGTAAGTATTTTGAGTCGGTGTCATAGGATTTTCCAAAAACATCTCGAAAAGAGATGTCTTTGGTTTTCTGAAAAGTGTTGTAAGAACTTGTTACAATCACAACATGTTCTTGCATCATGCCCTCACACCCTATGGAAACCACAATATAGGTTAGTGCCATAATCCCAAGGTCTTTGGTTTGAGTTTTGTTGCGATCTGAAGTTCGATTGTTATTGTTTAATTGCTTTGGTTATTGTAATTGAAATTCAGAGGCCATTTCCCTTGATTTGGATATTGGTTTTGGTACCCATTTGAGTCTTGGTTGGGGCCTTGGGCCCGAACTTCTTGTTGTTGTTGAGGTGGAGGGTGATTAAAGTCTCTTGTTTGATCACCAAAGAAAATTTATGCTCGCTTTGATTGTTACCGTTTGTGTTGTTAACGTTATTTGTACTCGAGGTATTAAAAACATTTGGATTCTTTGTTTTATCTGTAACACCATCGGTTGTAATCCCGTGGTTTTTGTTGAGGACCTTAGGTCCTTGGTTATTGTTTGCACTATTTTGGTAACTTGAATTACCTTGATTGGGGGTGATCAACCTCTCGTTTGAACCATAGGTCTTGCGACCATTGTCTATTGCTTTGCTTGATCTATCGAGAACACCCTCTAGCACCTCTTCATAGCTCCTAAGTGGGAACTTATAGACTTCCTCCTTCATTTACCTATTAAGAGAGAGAAGGAATAGAGCACGAGTTTCGTCCGATCCATGTTTGGAGCGCTTGCGGAAGAGAAGAGGAATTGCCGCCATATCTAGATGAAATGCATAGAAGACTCATTATGCTCTTGTTTTATGTGTAAGAACTCCCTGATTCCTATCCTTAGCAACTTGTTCATTTCAAAAGCTTTGATGAATTCAGAAATGAGTTGTTTAAAAGAATATATTGAAGCCTCGGGTATCCTATAATACCAATCGAGAGCAATACCTTCTAAAGTCTTAGGGAAGATATTTGCTACGACTGCATCCCATGGGAGTAACTCTTGAATGGTGGTGGCATATGCCTTGATATGTGTAGTGGGATATCCATCCCCTTTAAACTTTGAAAGATTTGGTAGAGGCCATGGGAGCATAACAATCCTTATGGTGAAGTCGAGAGGCTCTTTAAGATATTCAAAGTAGGTCCCCACTACATAATCATCGACCATGGATGACCCCTACTAGGAAGGTGAAGGTGGAATGGATTGTTCTTTGTGGTGCAATGTGAACATTTGAGGAGGTGTATGAAATCCCTAATGGCTGCCCATATGGACTAATGAAAGAGTACATGTCCCCTTGTGGTGATTTAGAATACATGTGTACATAAGGGGAACATTACTTTGGTTTGGATTTTGCGGCATAAAAATAGGGAACGCTACACTTCCAGTTGGGACAGCATTTGAGAACGCACTTCTAGCTGGTTCTTGTGGTGGGTATTTATATGCAACATGAGGGGAAATACCTAAGGTTCCTGACCCAGTGAGGAGATTCCCAAGGCTAGGAATGGCTGTGTAAAATGGAGGATTTGGTGCAATAGGCACTTGGCCATAGTTATGTGGTTGATGGAGAATATTTTCTTTACCAACATAATATGAAGCATGAGTAGCTTGGGCAAGTTAAATTTATCTAACATTGTCCACCAATGTTGAGATGACCTCGACTGGTGATGGCATGGCATTTTTCTAACGTCGTTGTTGAACCTGTTAGGTAGAAAAGGAGTGTGATATCCTGCTATAAATTATTCGTTGTTTTTCCACCCCTCATTAGAAACATTTTCTATTATGGGAGGGGTAAAGGTGTTATTTTGAAGTAATACATCAACATGTCCTTGTGCCATATCTAAAGGTTGATTCATTTTTGGAAAAATTTCTCACTTCAGGCGTAAGGTGCGAAGTACCCTCATATAACAATGGGATTTGATTAGAATGCATATTTATTTTTGGTCCGAAAAAACCCAAGGAGATGAGCTTGACTCTCCAGTGAAAGTCATATTGTTAGAACTTGAAAGTTCAAGATGTTGTGTTTGCGTAAGTTGATCGATCTCCTCAATCCTAACAAAGGATCCATTTTTAGTCCCTTGAGGAGGAGGAGTCGAGAGGCATGAAGATGGGCTGAGTAGTTGTGTTTCGCACAGAATGTTTCGACTCTGTGGAATAGACTTGCTTCTATCCTATCATTCCTTTGAGAAACAGATAAGGGTTAGGGCTAGGAGGAATACCTATTGAATGTTGAGATGGTGTGCGCGTACCGTAGAGAAAGATCAGATCGACTGCGAAGAACTCCTTTTTGTCTTGGAAGGACTACCTGCAAGTAAGAATACAAGACCACCAGATTTTAATTAGACAATAAATGAGGGAGCTGCCTTAGGCCCAGGAAATATAAAACTTCCTTTCGAAGGTGGTCAGTTCCCCTTTTAATACGAATTAACACAAATGATAACAAAGAAAGCTATTGCAAAATCATGATTTAGGTACCTCGTTACAAAACAATAGAGGCTAAGCTATCAATAATAAAATGTCACGTTGTTTGTTCGGTTACTGGTCATTGATACATTCAGGTTGAGTTACAGGGATAAACCAGACTGGATCTGAGGTTGTTAGGTGAAAAATAGGCGAGAGGAAGGTTTTGGGGTATAAGTCACAGTGACCGATGCCGGTCACTAGATAACCGACCTGCGGTTAGAGAACCGCTGCCGGTAGGGGATAAACGACACCGGTAGGGTCAGTAATCTAGGTGCTTCTGGATAGAGGTTGGTTGCAGGGTGATTGTGGGGTTATTAAGACTGGTGGATGGCTGAGGGGAATAATGAGAGGACAGGGAAGACTCAGAGTGTGATAAAATGGTCTTCTGGGCAATACAAGGATGTATGGATGAAGGTTAAGTGCAGGGTGCTGGTAGGTGGTAGATCTAGGAATGAGCTTATAATTACTATCAATCCACAGGCTCAAGAAATGGTGCTTAAAAACATACAAGACACTACTTACTCGTTCCTGATGAAGATGCAGGTTCCAGGACTGTGATGACAAAGACAGGGCTCAAGTAGGATGATCTGACAATCCAAGATGAGCTATCTCCTCTTCTGATGCTCGGATGAGTGTCACTGGGCTCTAGTTATTCAGTTGCAGTCTTGGGCTTGATGTCCTTCTCTGCAAACTCTTCTTGTTTCTTCACTTGTCTCTGCTCGGCCAAGCAAATCCAGATCCTTCCAATGATTTCTCCTCTTCTCGATCAAATGAAAATCCGATCCTTTGTTTTTGGTTGGAAGTGGTCATTTATAGGGAACCGATGGCGGTTACGCAACCGACGGCGATCGAGTAGGAACCGGTATCGGTCAGGTCAAAGCGGGCTATTTTTGGTAAAATAGCCAGCTTTCCCTCCTTTTCTCCCGAGGGATTAGTGGCGGGCTTGGTCAAGTCATTATGAGGTTGGTTTTAGGTGCGGGTGAGGAGTAATTAGTCATGGGTGTGGATTTGGACCAAGTTATAGGTCTTAATTAGGTTAGTTTAGGGTTAAGACTAGGTCATGATGAGGTGGCGAAATGAGGTGGCAGGTATGGCGATGTGGATTTATTAATTATAAGGTAATTAATAAATAATTGTGTAAGGTTTAGGTGATGAGGTTAGGTTGTGAAATGAGATGCGGGGCACAGGGTGTCGTAAGACACAAATTTGGTGTCTACATTTAGCCCCTTGTTGTCGTGTAGCTTGTCTTGTTAAAGTTGTACGGACAATAATAAGAAGTGGTTACCCCTGTTAAGGGTATAGGTAATCCCCCTCAAATCTATCACAGATTGAGGTAGCGTGAAATCAGGGATAGGGTTGATAAAGGGTAAATGGTGTTTAGATAATGGTAAGATGGTGGGGTAGGTCCAAGGAAGCAGACGCACGTTGACATGCAGTAGTGCGACTATGGTACATGATTTGAAGAGCAAACAAGCAATTCATAGGCAAAGGTCGATAGTTTATCCAAACAAGGGTGATATAATCCTGGTATCCAAGGCATAGGAAGTAGCTCCAGGGGATATAACGGGTAAGGTACAGGAACATTTAGGCATGTTCGGCAGTACCAAATGGTTGGTTTGGTTGAGATAAACGTCACGGTCTTGGTCTAGGCAAAGTTGGTCGACTGATCAAGTCAAGGACCCTAATCATGCTAAAACACGAACAGGTGAGCTCGATTGAACAAAAAGCTACATGATGGGTGGATAAAATTGTATTGTGTTGATGTTGGGCGAGGTATTTAATTGGTGCGGCCTTAGGTTGGGCCAAATGGTTGGGTGTGGCCTTGGGTCGGGCCAAATGGGTTGGTTGCGGCCTTGGGTCGGGCCAATGGTTGGTTATGCGGCCTTGGGTCGGGCCAAATGGTTGGTTACGGCCTTGGGTCGGGCCAAATTGGTTGGTTACGGCCTTGGGTCGGGCCAGATGGTTGGTTACGGCCTTGGGTCGGGCCAAGATGGTTGGTTACGGCCTTGGGTCGGGCCAAATGGTTGGTTCTGGCCTTGGGTCGGGCCATGGTTGGTTACTGCCCTTAGGTCGGGCAGATGGTTGGTTACGGCCTTGGGTCGGGCCAAATGGTTGGTTGTGGCCTTGGGTCGGGCCAAATGGTTGGTTACGGCCTTGGGTCGGCCAAATTGGTTGGTTGTGGCCTTGGGTCGGGCCAAATGGTTGGTTGCGGCCTTGGGTCGGGCCAAATGGTTGGTTGCGGCCTTGGGTCGGGCCAATGAAGTTAACAAAGGGTGTTCAGCCAAGGTGGATATAGGCGATGTTGTGAGAAAGGGCGATTAGTAAATAAGGTCAGAAATTGGGGAAGAGGTGGGATAAAACCGATATCGATTATCTATGACCGATATCGGTTAGGTGACCGATACCGGTTCCTTAGGGCACAATATAACCGGTATCGGTTATAGGTCGAAAACCTATAAAAAGAAAAAATACGGCCTGTCATTGTCATATTGTCAATTTGAAAACCAATTTTAGTTGTCTGAGGTCTTGTGGTGAGATTGTTGAGTTTGTCGGCTGAGGTGGCGCTATTTGAGTGGAGAAGTGAGTGATTGGTAGGCCCTAGCGAGGAGGAGGCAACATTTGATTGGTGGAGGACCCAGCAGAGGAGAGTTAGAGCCATGGCACAGCCAGGAGGAGCTGGAGGTGCTGGACCAGCTGGACCACCACCACCCATCCCACCACGACGACGTGTCATGTCATACCGGTAGGTTCGAAACCTCTCATTGTGTGAATTTGATGTTGTTAAGCTATTTTTGGGTGTTTGGGTAGGAATCCATGTTTTGGTAAAATAATGAATAAATTGAAGTTATTTGAAAAATGAAGAGGATAGATGGGTGAAAGAGGGCAAGGCGGCAGGGTGGGTAGATTTTTAGGGTGTTTGGGTGGGTAAATAGGGATAAATAGGCAAAAAAGGATTTGGGGGGCCGCGTCGGGTTGGGCCCACCATTTTTCAGTGACCGATGCCGGTCACTAAGCGACCGGCATCGGTCAAGAAATTTCGGGCCAGGGTGGGTTTGTGGGTGACCGGTCGTCGGTCGTACGTCGACCGGCGTCGGTGGAGAGTGGACCGGTGGCGGTCATGGGTGACCGGTACCGGTCCCTAGTTAGGAATATTTATTTTGTTGGTTGGTTTTGTTGTGGTTTGGGGTGTTTGGTGGTTGTTGGGGCTGTTGTTTGGGTGTTTGGTTATTAGTGGTTTGGGTTTTGTGTTTGTGGGGGTGAAGAGGGAAGGGGTAGAGGTTAATAGGAAGGTTGATTGGTGAGTGGGGGAAAAATGGGGTGACTGTGTGGTTGGTGCGGTTCGGATAGATTAGGTGTTGGGCATGAATGGGGAGGTGTTAAATTGGTAGGGGCATAGGTAAATGGCGAGAGTAGAGCTGAGTGATTGGTAGGGTGCGAGATAAGGCAAGGGGATATCGTAAAGTTTTTAGGGTAAAATAGGTGGGTGTAGGTGTGTGTTATAGAGTCGGGTTGTGGTCGGGTGGGTAAAAGGGGGTATAGAAGGTTAAAGTAGTTGTTGTTTGAAAGGGTAGGTCTAATGAAGTGGGTGATTTGTGCAGGCACGTCAGCAGCTGACTATGCGGGATAGGATGCCTCCGCTGTTGAGACGGATGCGGCCACACGTGTCCGCGGCGGACTGGGCCATCATGCGCGAGGTGGGACTCGGCGGAGTCCAGCGTTATAGGGCGATAGAGAGGGATCACAGTCTTATGGTCGCCCTCATCGAGAGATGGGATCCGTGACCAATGTGTTCCATCTCCCGACTGGAGAGATGACCATTACCTTGGAGGATGTGTATCGCATCCTTAGATTACCGATCGATGGAGAGGCAGTCTTCCAGGTGGATGCAGAGACAACCATGGACAGCATCTTATAGGTATTCGGGGATGCAGCCGCGCTATTGACTTATCACAGTACGAGCATCGCCTATGGGGATATGTATCGTGCCCACCGACATGAGACATGGCTTGCCATGTTGATGATGATCGGCATTACATGCTTCGCCCTCTCGAACTCAGAGGGAGGCCGCTTTCCACGGGCGCTGATGGGGGTATTACACGAGATGGTTGAGGAGCATACATGTTATGCTTGGGCACCAGTATACCTGGTGCAGTTATACCGAGAGCTGTGGGGCTACCGCCGGATGAGGCGATTCGGGATTTGCTCTACGTTTTTGTTACACTGTTGGGCATATGAGCATATCATATGCATTCGACCAGTAGGGCTGCCCCAGTAGCCAGGGCCATAGGTGATTTATAGATATGGCTTTCAGAGGTGGCTGGGGGTCGTGGGCCAGCCACGGCAGTTCTCGCCGGACGGGATGTAGCATATTACCGGCATGTATTAGAGGGCGTGACTGCCCTGGATATTGTATGGAGGCCTTACAGAGGTCATCAGCCCATGGAGGAGCCCGATCATAGTTGCGGTGGATCCAGTATACATTCTGGATAATGGACGGGAGGCCGGAGGGAGAGAGTATGAGCGATACCCCTGGAGAGGGTACGACGACAGTTGGGGCTACGACAGGATGAGCCACCTCCCTTCCCTCAGTACCGGAGGGATGATGTAGAGGCTCCACTACCTGCACCACAGCCTATGGACCCAGATTGGGTAGCCGAGCGGCAAAGTGCAGGCATCTGATGGATGACACCGGGTGTACATGAGATCATTTTTGTATGGTGGGCGGGAGAGAGCCGCGAGGAGAGCACAGCCCACACAGCCAGACTTAGCGGCTGTTAGAGCAGAGAGGGACCAGCTCAGGGGACAGGTATAGTTATTACAGGGGCAGCTTGCTGCTACACAGGCACAAATAGGTGTCCTACAGAGCAGTGTTAGCCCAGCACGTACAAGCCCACCACAGCACCACTACAGTGTGTACCGCCACAGCACCACCATAGGCAGTGTATCGCCACGTGCACCACCAACGGCACCAGCAAAGAGGCACGAGTGCACAGAGCACCACCACCGCGCAGCCACAGAGCATCAACAGACAGCACGGGGGTGTACTGGTAGGACAGGGGCCATTGGTATTAGGAGTCGGGACCAGCCCCAGCAGCTTTGGTGGCACGGGCCCAGTATATGGAGGCGAGAGCGGAGGCCCGGTACTATCAGGACATCCTTGATGGTACCGGGCTGACTATCAGCCGTATGCGGTGCATAGAGTGGAGACCTCGCGGAGTCAGAGATCCCAGGGTGGTGCAGCTACAGCCGGTGGGTCGGTGACAGGGAGGAGGCGGGAGCCAGGGCCAGGACCCGCAGGGAGAGGTGCTGAGGGCGGTGGGGAGAGTTGAGACATCCCTGGGTCAGAGTTAGATGGTTTTGTGTGTATATTGGATATTAGATAGAGGCACCGGTCTGCGAACCGGTTATGTATAGAGAGGCCTGCGTGCCCACATATGATTCTTTCATTTATTTATTCATTTATTGTATATACCGGCCTGCGAGCCGAGTACGGGTTGTACAGTTGATACCGGCCTGCGAGCCAAGTATATTTTTGATATGAGAGACCGGCCTGCGAGCCGAGTCGATATTTTGACAGTTAGTTGCGGCCTGCGTGCCGGCTTTGTATTATCATGAGATCACAGAGGCCCCTATGCAGGGCAAGTTGTATATTTGAAACCTTTGGTATATATATATATATATATATATATATATATATATATTATTATGATGATTTTGACCCACATGGTGTATATGAAATGGTGTATGTGTTTTGTCGATGGTTTGTCTTATTGAATGTATGATGAGTTTGATCCACATGGTTTATATATTATGGTTTATAGATTTGACCCACATGGTGTATATGAAATGGTGTATGTGTTTTGTCGATGGTTTGTCTTATTGAATGTATGATGAGTTTGATCCACATGGTTTATATATTATGGTGTTGATGTCTTTTGTTGATGGCTTTTTGAAATGGAATGTATGTATATATAGATGATGAGTTTAATTGACATGTTGTGTTTATGAAATGTTGTATGTGTTGTGTCGCTGGTTTGTGAAATTGAACGTATGTAGCTGCTGAGTTGGATCCAAATGGTGTATAGATTGATGGTTTTTGATATCGTTTGTTGATGGCTTGTTTGTGTTCGTAATATGGATAGATGATGTTGATGAAATTGTGATGAGATATGGATTTAATGAAAAATTATAGATAATGGTGTTGGTTATGCAGGTAAAAGGGATGGGCGCCACAAATATTTGTAAAAACGAAGAAATGGCTTAGGTTTAAGCAAAAAGGGGACACATGACCGATATCGGTTATGTAACCGATGTCGGTAGCTATATGACCGATAGCGGTTATGTAACCGATATCGGTTATGCCAGAATTATTTTCCTAAAAATAGAATTGCTTGGTTGGCAACTTAAGTTCTTATTTTAGCATTCTTATTTTTAGATGCATGTAACAAGTTAAATATGCGAATGCGACGCTGTTTAATGACTGATACAGGTAATTGCATGAAAGAATTTGAGTGATAAGGAGGAAAGAGACAGGTGAAGTGAGTGTGGGCTGAGATTCAGAAGGTAGAAAGACAAGTTATATTTGAAGAGGGTGGTGAACATGGCTGAACAAGGAGAAGCATCCAGCAGGCAGGGACGAGGGGGAAGACATGTTCCACCCCAAGCTGCTGCATCCCGAGAGGTAAACTGTTTGGTTGTAATTTGATTCTTGCATGTTTTGTGAATAGGATGAGAGAAGTGTAAGTGGGTAAAGAGGAGAAAGAAAAGGTGATAGGCAAGGGTTGGGGATGGGGTGAGTGCTATGGGGTAGGTAAATAGGGTGGTCACGTATGTTTTTAGGTATAAATAGGAGTAAACGGGAAAAATAATTATCGTAGGTGTATGTTTTAAGCAGGGTAGGTACATTTTTGACAGTGACCGGTATCGTTTAGAGATAACCGGTATCGGTTAGCAAACCGGTACCGGTTATCTATAACCGATATCGGTTACTGTAGGAGTTTCCAGAATTTTGAGAAAAAACCCGTGGAGATTTGTTTTATTGAATAATTATGTGTCGTTTTGATGTATGCAGGCGGAAGCAGGGTTAAGGATGAATGATACGGTACCAGCGTTGTTGTCACGAATCTGAGTGGATGTAACACCAACTGAATGGGCATTGATAAATCATTTGGGGTTAAGTGGAATCCGCTATTATTCACGAATCGCGCGTAACCATGCTATGTTGCAGGCGTTGATTGAGAGATGGAATCCAGAAAAGAATACCTTCTATCTGCCAACAGGGGAGATGACAGTGACTTTGGAAGATGTGTTCCGTATTTTGAGACTCCCAATGATAGGAAAAACAGTGTATCAGGCGTTGCCTAGCACGGGGCGGGCAGCGATAATAGCAGTATTCGGTTCAGCTGCACGAGATTTGACACAGTGAGGTTTATCATTTACGTATGGTACAATGTATGCAACACACCCTGAGGAAACAAGGTTGGCCGTGCTATTAATGATAGCGGTGGGGTATTATGCATTACCGAGGGCGGAGGGTGGAAGATTTCCCAAAGCATTGATGAGTGTTATTTGGGAAATGATAGAAATGAGCGTGACTTTCGCATGGGCACCCGCATATCTGGCAGAGTTATATAGGGGTTTATGGGCCTATAAGCGAAAACACAGGACGACACTGGATTGTTCGTACTTATTACATTGTTGGGCCTATGAGCATATTATTTGTGTGCGTCCAATAGGCCGACCCATCGAGTCGGGAGAGGCAGGAGTGCAAAGGTTGGGATTCAGATGATGGGTCCAGACAGAACAAGAAGTGAGATCCCAGGCCGTGATAGATGACATCGAGTATTATAGATAGGTATGGGAGATGGTGACGATTGCGGATATTTTTGGAGGCCTTACGGGAACTATATGGTGACAGAGCACATAGCTGAGGAGTTGAGGGGTGTAGAGTGATTGAGGTGGATCGCAGGGCACAGGCCGGGTGAGTACGAGAGGATTCCTCTAGATCATGTGCGGTGACAATTTGGGTTCGTTCAGGATATACCTATGACATATAGACCATACATGAGGATCGACGCCGAGGCAACATTCTCACCTCCCCGGCCTACACCTCTAGAAGGGCCAGAAGAGATAGCAGCCGATCGTAGGGTAATGGATGCGGGAATGACAGAGGCCTATAGAGTATGGTGGGTAGCAGAGCTGTGAGGTGCATGTGAGCGCCCTGACATAGCTGTGATTACAGCGGAGAGAGATCGTCTGCAGGATTTGGCTCACCAGCTTCAAACACAGGTGAATGAGACAATGGGATTGTTAGAGGTTTCACAGTTACGAGTGGAGAGACTGGAGGCAAGATTCCTCCACGCGAGAGGACGTATTCATATGTTACAGGAGATGTTGGTGGATCAGTGGGAGGAAACAATGGCAGTGTCACCTTTGAGGATGGAGAGGCCAACGAGGGGCATCGACGATCATGATCACCACCGATTCGGAGGAGGTGCAAGGGTCTAAGTGAATTTCATAGGAATATAAGAATAAATAAGGATGCTGACCTGCGAGTCGATGATAGAGAAGATGTATTTGTTTAACATCTAAAATAAAACTAAATATGTATGTGGTTTTGAGTGATGATAATAGTAAGAATGGTTGTGTTTTGAATGTTGTTTTTGTTTTGTTTGAAAAAGGATAAAGATGAATGTTGGCAAATAGAAATACACAAAAATATTTATATTGACAACACATGATATGGTATGGTAAGGGATGGTCGAGCTTACCTTGGGAGACCCCATGTCTCCTAAGTGCTACCTATATAGCCCATTGCACAAAGCAAAAAGCAAGGAAGGGCCTTAGATCGATGTAGTTCTCCCTTAGGACCAGGGAGAGGTGAATTCAGCAATTTGGTTGTGGTTAGGTAATTTGGTTGGTAAAATTTTTTTGATGTTGGTAGGGTAATGTTGTTGGTGTTGGTAGGGTAATGTTGTTGGTGTAGGTACAGTGAAGCGAAAGTTAGCATACCCAAGCGGAGGGAATCGTGTCCTGATGAAGGTCAACACACAATCCTAGAGTCGAGCAAAAGAGGCTAGAGTGTCCCATAGTTGAGAAGAGCTAAAAAAACCACATATTAATGTAGGATGAGCTTGAGTCCCTAGGTACCTTGCATATAAAGTAGAAGTCGATAGGTGAAAAGAGTGGTATAATCATAATATATCGGATATACGTCACGTCCCTTGAGTTTTGTTGCTTTGACAAATGGTGAGGTGAGGTGGTTGATGTGGGCGAGGGCGGAGAACTTATTATAAGATGATTATTCTGACAAAAGAGAACCAAACCTAAATAGACAAGTCCATGACTCAAAAGTGTTTTGAAATATTGCTTTTTTTTTTTTTTTTTTTTTTTCTGGATATAGACTGATCGATGCGGGAAGTCTACATGGGATATGTATTTTGTTGTTCTTGAGGTCTTCACGAAGCTGATCAATGTGAGAAGCTTCTGATAAAGGCTGACTGTGTATAGCTGTCCTTCAAGGGAGTAGTCTATTTATAGTAGCAGATGCGGTGTTTATGTATAGCTGTCCTTCGGGGGAGCAGTCTATATATAATAGTAGCAATAGTTTGGCATATAGCTGTCCTTCAAGGGAGTAGTCTATTGTATAATTTAGAGGTCTAGATGTCCGTTGGGCATAAAGCATCTAGTTTTGTAGGAAGTTTGACTCAAGAAAATCCCATAAGTGTTTTAATTAAGAATGTGTCATTTTGATACTTTGAAGTCATGGACTAGACTAAAAAGGGGAAGGCATCTTTTAAGGGGAGGTGATAATCAAACCATGTGAGCTTGATTTGATTTTGAGATGCAAGAAACAAAGTGTATGTGGTGGTAAATGAGCTCAAGGGATGAGCGTAAGGTAGATAAGAAGTGACACAACACTGAATTCAACAGTAGAATGGTCGAAGATGCAAGGCATTAAGGGGCTCAGGCTTAGGTTTACCATTAAGTGAAGCTAAATGATAAGTTCCTGATCCATAAGTGTGAGTGATAATGTAAGGCCCAATCCAATTAGGAGCAAATTTTCCACGTTTGCTCTTTTCTAGTTTGGTTACATGTTGATTCTCTTTGAGGACAAGATCACCAACCTTAAAGGTACGCTCATGAATTAACTTATCATAAGCACGCTTGATGCATTTTTGATATATTTGAAGGTGGTCAAGAGCCGTAAGACGACGCTCGTCAAGAAGCTCTAATTGGGCTAACCACTCTTGGCGGAAATCATCGTTGGTGAGAATATTTTGAAGAGATATTCTGAGGGAGGGTATTTGTATTTCGAGAGGCAAGACAGCCTCGGTACCATATACCAAAGAAAATGGTGTGGCATTAGTGGAGGTACGAATGCTAGTACGATAAGCCCAAAGGGCAAAGGGAATGTGATCATGCCAATTTCTTCCAGAATCATTAACAACTTTCATGAGGATTTTGGTTAGGGTTTTATTAGAAGATTCAGCTTGACCATTGGCCTGTGGATAGTAAGGTGATGAGAAACTAAGTTTGATACCAAAGTTGTCACAAAGGTCTTGTAACAACTTATTTTTGAAAGATTTACCATTATCTGTTATTAGGCGATGAGGAATACCAAAACGACAGATAATGTGATGGTTAACGAATTCGACGATTTTTTCTTTTTTGATTGAAATGAGTGGAATGGCCTCCACCCATTTTGTGTAATATTCGGTTGCTGTGATTATCCAACGGTGACGTTGCGAAGAGGGCGGGTGAATCTCACCAATAAGGTCTAAACCCCATTGTGAGAAAGGCCAAAGATCTCGTGTGACCTGTAGCGGATGGCTAGGAGTATGTTGAAGGTTGGCATGTTGTTGACACATAACAAAACACTTAACATATTCGTAGCAGTCGTTATTAAGAGTAGGCCAATAATAACCTAGGCGAAGGATTCGTTTAGCCACGATAAGGCCACTAAAATGTCCGCCACAAATACCGTCATGGACCTGTTGGATGGTATAGGTGACCTCCGTGCTGGTTAGACATCGAAGGAGGATGCCATCAAAGCCACGTTTATAAAGGAGTCCCCCCATGATGACATAATGAGAAACACGTTTAAGAAAAGCACGTTTTCCAAGACTAGTAAGGTCGGTGGGAGAACGGAGGTTGTAAGGTAGTCGTGAAACAAATAAGGGTTAGGGCTAGGAGGAATACCCGTTGAATGTTGAGATGGTGTGCACGTACGTAGAGAAAGATCGATCGATCATGCGAAGAACTCCTTTTTGTCTTGGAAGGACTACCTGCAAGTAAGAATACAAGACCACCAGATTTTAATTAGACAATAAATGAGGGAGCTGCCTTAGGCCCAGGAAATATAAAACTTCCTTTCGAAGGTGGTCAGTTCCCCTTTTAATACGAATTAACACAAATGATAACAAAGAAAGCTATTACAAAATCATGATTTAGGTACCTCGTTACAAAACAATAGAGGCTAAGCTATCAATAATAAAACGTCACGTTGTTTGTTTGGTTACTGGTCGTTGATACATTCAGGTTGAGTTACAGGGATAAACCAGACTGGATCTGAGGTTGTTAGGTGACAAATAGGTGAGAGGAAGGTTTTGGGGTATAAGTCACAGTGACCGATGCCGGTCACTAGATAACCGACTTGCTTAGAGAACCGCTGCCGGTAGGGGATAAACGACACCGGTAGGGTCAGCAATCTAGGTGCTTCTGGATAGAGGTTGGTTGCAGGGTGATTGTGGGGTTATTAAGACTGATGGATGGCTGAGGGGAATAATGAGAGGACAGGGAAGACTCAGAGTGTGATAAAATGGTCTTCGGGGCAATACAAGGATGTATGGATGAAGGTTAAGTGCGGGGTGTTGGTAGGTGGTAGATCTAGGAATGAGCTTATAATTACTATCAATCCACAAAGCTCAAGAAATGGTGCTTAAAAACATACAAGACACTACTTACTCGTTCCTGATGAAGATGCAGGTTCTAGGTCCGTGATGACAAAGACAAGGCTCAAGTAGGATGATCTGACAATCCAAGATGAGCTATCTCCTCTTCTGATGCTCGGATGAGTGTCACTGGGCTCTAGTTATTCAGTTGCAGTCTTGGGCTTGATGTCCTTCTCTGCAAACTCTTCTTGTTTCTTCACTTGTCTCTGCTTGGCCAAGCAAATCCAGATCCTTCCAATGATTTCTCCTCTTCTCGATCAAATGAAAATCTGATCCTTTGTTTTTAGTTGGAAGTGGTCATTTACAGGGAACCGATGGCGGTTACGCAACCGACGGCGATCGAGTAGAACCAAGATTTGTCGTCAAAGCGGGCTATTTTTGGTAAAATAGCCAGCTTTCCCTCCTTTTCTCCCGAGGGATTAGTGGCGGGCTTGGTCAAGTCATTATGAGGTTGGTTTTAGGTGTGGGTGAGGAGTAATTAGTCATGGGTGTGGATTTGGACCAAGTTATAGGTCTTAATTAGGTTAGTTTATGGTTAAGACTAGGTCATAATGAGGTGGTGAAATGAGGTGGCAGGTATGGCGATGTGGATTTATTAATTATAAGGTAATTAATAAATAATTGTGTAAGGTTTAGGTGATGAGGTTAGGTTACGAAATGAGATGCGGGGCACATGGTGTCGTAAGACACAAATTTGGTGTCTACAAGTTGTTTTCCAAAATAGATAGTGAGGGAGATTTTTTTACCTATCCATTTGATAGTAATATTCCTCTAGACCCAAAATGGGTTGGTTGTATCCATCTTGTCATGACATATTTAAGGGGTATATGAATACCCAGAATAATGGGAGAGAGGAAAGATGGAAAAAGAAAATGGAAATGAAAAGAGACTAGCTCTTCACGTCGGGTTCACCAATTTGTATAGATGAAAATCGACATGTGACCTTCAACTACACTTGAATCCCGAGGTTGACGAGGAAGTTGATGTGGAAATGGGGATGGCTAAATGATAGCATAATGTGGTATGTGGGTGAAAGTATGCGTAAATAAGATGGGAAAGTTGTTAAGGAAAAACAATGTCCTTGACGCGCAATAATGGGATCTGCTTGTTAAGTGCAAGGAAAACCTTTCTATTCTAAATTGGTCTAATAGATGGATATGAAAGAATAACTACATAGAGAATCCAATCAATATCAAGCTCCATGGAGATCATTTCTACATATTGTGTAATTCATGGAAAACTAATGGGAGCCTCATGAATATGTCCAGATAGGGTCATGGAATGAACAAGAGAGGTGTGGTTTCATGAGATCTAGATTTAGTTAGTGGGATTGGTCCAAAATGTGAGGGTTCAGTGAGCTTCCTCATTTAGAAATTTTAATTGTGATATGATGTCAGGTGGCAATGATGATGTGTGGAAAACCAACACACATAGAATTTTATCAATATCTATGAGCGTCATCATGGCGTGTTTGGTTAGGGGACTCTAGGATTGCTACCGTAAGTTCTTGGCTATTGAGGTCCTTGTATGGTCATGTATATGTCTAAACCTTATTACCAGGGGCAATACGATATTTTTAGGCCTTATTACCCATAATGTTTAAGATGTTCAATTTTTGAATTTTATTGGCATATTGAGAAGGTATTCTCGACGATAATAAGATGGAGTCTCGTATCTATATCCATGATTTACTCGGGACCATTTGGTTATGGTACCTGTGGATCACTTCCATATGTACGTTCTTGTTGAGGACCATTGATGTTCATGAATTTGTAGAGATCTAATTAGTTAAGAAATTAAAAACTAGTCTAATTGAATCAAAACTATTCTATGTTTTTGGTATTTTCAAGATATAAATGAAACAATACAGTACTAAGAAACTACTCTAATGAAATAAATATTTTTGTGCTTTTCTAGATTTTAGAAGAAACAAAGAAATGGAAAGATTCTATTCTAACAAATCTAAAACAAATAAAACAATCGGATGTAGTTGTTTATCTGTGCAGAAGAAATCTATTCTATTTTAAATGATGAAAGCTTCACTAAACTATGGATGTAAATCTAACCCTCTATTTTTCCTCAGAAGCATGGGAAGAAATTAGAGCTCATCGAAGCTTTTCTTCCCTACAACTTCCTTGACAAAAGTAAAGAATATTCCTATGGAGGATTTCCTATATGAATTGATCTACTGTAACTATTGAATGATTGCAATAATGGAAATGCTTATTTTCTACTCTATTTAATATATATGTGTATGCATATGATTTATAAGCAATGATCTAAAGAAATGGATAAATATAACATCAACCCCAACCTAGAAATATAGAGTAATGGAAAATCCAATTGTGTTGTGCTTTGTCCCCTTAGTTTGTCTTTTCAATCTCCTGTGTTCACGTGAGTCCAAGGGATTGGGAATGTAATAGAAGTAGCAGTGAGAAGGTGCTAGAGAAATGACAACTTGAATGGAAATCTGGTAACAATGTAGGTGGAAGAGAGATAAAAAAGTGAACAAAGCTTGGTTATGCAATTTCTAGCAAGAATGAGGCAACTTAACAATACAAGAATACATAAAATGATCTCCATCTATTTGCTTGAGAACAAGAGATCAATTTATAGAAGGTTGGTTGGGTTATGCACAATCACACTTAGAAGCCATGGGGCACCACATCAACAATGAAGGGGTGGTTTAAACAATCAATCACAATCAATTACAAATTATAAGTGAATAAGAGAATGGCACAAGGAAGTCAGGCTTGAAATCAGCTAAAATGGTTCAAAAATGTGCACTAAAAGTGAATTTGAGTGGGGAAACATGCATCTTAATTGACGTTGGAAGATTATGGAAAAAGTGCACATGACCGCTTCCCTATGCAGGGTGATGGTTACATGAACAACGATCTATATAGGACAGCGCATTCGAAACCACCACCCCGCCTAGGTGGCGGTTTTGACACTAAAGGTTAAAACTAAACTAAAATGAAGCGAGAAGCTGCAAAAAAGTAGTAAATGGATAAGTAAGGAAAAATAGGTTATAAATATAAGATGCGAGGAGGTTTAGGATCTCAAACACCTTTGAAAAATACATGAATCATCATTGAGGAGATTTTGTAACCATTTTTTTGATAATGTAGCATGTGTAAATTTGGGTGCGTACACGATCAAGGGCATGAAGTATCTTCTCATCTAATAGCTCTAGCTCTACTAGCCAAGCCACTATGTAATCCTCCTCTTTATCCATGTACTCTCTCAATTCTATACAAAGAGAGGGGAGATCGATCTCTAGAGGTAAAAAGACTTCAAAGGCCGATTACTAATGAATATGGAGTTGCACTAGTAGGGGTGTGAATGGATGTTTTGTATACGCAGAGGGTCGGGTAAATCAGAGTAGATGCCATTTGTGACCATTTTTGTCACCATCTTCTCCATAATACAGACAAGGGTTTTATTTGTGGCCTCAACCTACCCATTACCTTGAGGGTAATAGGGTTGAGTACTTGAGACTGATTTGAAAGTGTTTACATAATGCCTTCATGGTTTTATTTTTGAAGGATTTTTCATTTTTGTGATAAGGGCAGAAGGGATGCCATAATGAAAAATGATATGGTTCATTATAAACTTGGATATTTGTGCACTTGTGATATAGGTGAGAGGAAAATCCTCTACCCACTTTGTAAAGTATTCAATGGCAGTGATAATGAACATGTGGTTGTCAGAGGATGTTGGGGTAATCTTTCTTATGAGATCGAGCCCCCACTTTGAAAAAGGCCATGGTTTTGTAATAAGATTAAAGGATTGTGCTGGCACATAAATCAATTCTCCATATTTTTGACACAACAAACACTTCTTTACATACTTGTAAATAATCATTTTCCATGGTAGGCCAATAGTAGCCTACTCTTAGTATCTTCTTGGCTAGGACTATCCCATTTATATGAGCCCCACAGATACCTTTGTGAACCTCCTTAATTTCTAAGATGGATTCATTAGAATTAAGACAACACAAATAATTCCTATCATACCCTCTATGATAGAGAGTGCCCCAAGTAAGGTGTAGCGGGCTATACGTTGGATAAGGTTTCTTTTATCAGAATGGGAAATGTCTAGAGGGAAGGTTCCATCATGAAGGTAATTGAAAATATCAAAGTACCATGGTGAATGGGGACCAACAACTTCACATATCAAATAAGACTCGGCATGTCATACGTTGGCGTCGTAAGTGATCCAAAAAGAAGGGTATATCATTCTGTCTAGGTGGAATGCGTAATAAAGAACCCATCATAGCCATGGCATCTACCACTCAATTTTTCCCTCTAGGAATCTATCCAAAGGTGATCTGCATAAAGAAATCTTTTAATGTATCAACCATTTTTTATAAGGAATGATTTTTTCATCCTTAACTTTATATTCATCTATAACTTGTTTGATAATCAACATAGAATCTCTAGTCATGTTGAGTTGCTTAATGTCCCAACGTATAGCTATGTTCAGCCTTGCAATGAGAGCTTCATATTCTGCTATGTTGTTTGTGCATAGGAATCATGTTTTGAAAGCTTGTGGGAACAAGTCCCCTGAAGGATTTATGAGAACAACTCTTGCTCCCGAACCATGAAATGTGAAGGATCGATCAAAAGACATGTTCCATGTTATGGATTCCTCAATATACATGATTCAATCATCTCAAAGTTCTAGACTCAATAGTTTTGTACTTGGTAAAGGGGATTTGGCTAATTGATCTTCCAATACCTCCCTTGATTGATTTTTGGTGAACATACTCGATATCAAATTCGCTGAGTAAGATGATCCAATTGGCCATATTTCTTGTAATTGTTGGCTTTGATAACAAATATTTCAATGGATCCACCTTTTATATTAGCTTGACTTTGTTTTTTAGAAAATTAAGACGTATTTTTTGAAATTTAAAAACTATGGCCAAGAAAGCCTTTTCGATGTGTGGATAATTGAGCTTGTAAGAAATCAATGTCTAGCTTAGATAATACATAACCTTTTCTTTATGCTCCTTGTCATATTGGGCCAAGAGTGCCCAATTGAAAATTGTGTAGCATAAATATACAACAAAAGTGGTTCACCTATAGTAGGCAAAATGAGAATAGGGTTTTTTTATAGATATTATTTAAGCAACACAAATGATTGTTGTTGTTTTGGACCCCATAGAAAGTTGACATATTTCTTGAGAAGATACGTAAACGAATGACACTTCTATGAGCTAGGAAATGAATATCATGATTGCTTGAATTTTCTCTTTCTACAGTTGTGCAGTTGTTTGATGTTTGTAGGAGGAGGCATCTCTGTGATAGACAAGACCTTAGTTGGGTCTACTTCAATTCCCTCCATGATACAATAAAACCTAGTAATTTCCCTGATAACACACCAAAGACACATTTCTTTGGATTAAGATGGACCTTGTAGTCCCTTAGACATTGAAAGATGTGCCATAGAATAGTTGGATGGTCTTATCTCATTATGGACTTGCCCAGGATGTCATCTACATAATCTTCCATTATGTTACTCATCATATCATGAAAGATGACAATCATAGCTCACTGATAAGTTGCGCCTGCATTCTTGAGGCCAAAGGGCATGACTTGGTAACATATCTTCATCCAAGGGGTTGTAAAAGATGTCTTATGTTGATCCTCCTGTGTAATCGTAATCTGATTATAACATGAAAATCCATCCCTAAGTGATAAATTTTAATAACCAGCCATGGAATCGATAATCATGTCGATATTGGGAAGAGGAAAGTCATCTTTAGGACAAGATTTTTCTGTCTCTAAAATATGTACAATTTCTAATACATACGGTATTTCTTTGTACATGTACAAAATTTTAAATCCACTCTGAGAAATTGATAGGACGAATGAATCCTACTGCCAATAATCTTTCCAACTC
Source organism: Taxus wallichiana var. yunnanensis (assembly GCA_018340775.1). NCBI lineage: Eukaryota > Viridiplantae > Streptophyta > Pinopsida > Cupressales > Taxaceae > Taxus > Taxus wallichiana. The sequence continues at coordinate 424,816,725 of CM031244.1, read as the reverse complement.
CTCTTTAACCAACAAGGAAACACGAGGATGCATTTTCCTAAGTTTTTTCTTAATAGGATTTACATTTGGTGCATAACAAGATTATGCAACACTAATATAGGATCAAGTCCTGACATGTTTGTGTAGGACTAAGCAAAGATATTTGTGAATTCATGTATAAGAAAGAAAAATTATCTTCTTCTTTCGAGGTGAGAGTGAAGCTCCCAATTTAACCATTATAGGTAATTCCTCTATTCCGATGTTGACCTCAATATTATTCTCCACAAGAATCTTATTCCATGCACATAGGATCAAGGAGATATTGAGATATTCCTCCAAGGGTGTCTCGATGAGATTTTCACCCTTGGATAAGTCAATTTCTTTGTCATGTAATTTTTCCTTTTGTTTGTCTTCCAAAGTGCCTCAAAAAGGTTTTCACTATAAGACTTGGACTTATTCTTTTTGCAAGGCTTCTCTATGGAACTTTTTCCCTTGATTTTTACTTTATTTTGATGACTTTAGAACTCATTATTCTCCCTGAAATATGCACATGTGCCAAGGTTAATGAAAAATACTTTTTCTCGATCACTTCTTTGGGATGTCATCTCGAGATACCCATAAACTCACAAATAGCCTCATCGTTGGAAAATAAGTCAATTGGTACATGTTGTTGTTGGTCCTAATTCACCAAGGAAGGATAAAAAGGTTTAATTTAGGAACAAGGATAGGTAAGGCATGGGATATGGTCAATATAGCCATATCAGAAAATAGATTGGTGGAGGCAAGGTCTTTGTAAAGACTACACCAGGAATCTATTTCGCTTTCGTAACCTAACTCACTATCTTACTCCGCAAAGTGATTATAACCTCACCGCCTTTACATTATGGCCTATTCTAATCCAAAATTTGACCAAACTCTTGAGTTTAATTCCCCTTTGTTTCATAGGTTAGGAGAATCCGTAGAATAATACATTACTTAAGTCCACAAGAGTATGAAAAGAGTTTGTGAGAATCGAATCGGAAACGAGGCACCATGAAGTAGTTGCACTCTAACGGAATCGTGAAATCTCCAGCGATAACAAGGAAAAAATGATTAGTAATGGAAGAACTTTCTCAACAGAAACAAATCTTGCATAGAGGAAAGACAGTGGAGTGTCTTGGCATGCTCATAAATGAATAGAAAAGGGGTACATATAGGGTGCTGAGTAACCCTAGTGCATAACACATATGCAACCCTAAACCTAACTCTAAACCTAACCCATGTGAGATCACCCTCCAACATGAGAGGAGGACACATAGGATAACTCACACTAACACCCCCCCTTCATCGAAGCTAGGGTAGTGGCTGTGATGAGTCAGACGGAAGAGGAAGACACTCCTAAACAACTAAGAAAGATGTGTCAATGGGGCCTCGACAACTAAAGGCCTGATAAGGTGCCCATATACAAACACAATCTTCCTAGAAGAAGAAGAAGAAAAGAAGGACTACATAGCCCTAAGAAGATGGGAAGTTACAGAAGACCTCACCCCAAGAAGAGACCGTAAGTGAAGAAACTTCATCTCAATGAAGGGCTTGGTGAATAAATCTGCAATCTGATCACTTGTCTGAATGTATTGAATGTCGATGATACCATCATGAATAAGCTCCCGTATGAAGTGCATATGGATCTCAATGTGCTTCGTCTACTGATGCTGAACTAGATTTCTGTAAATAGAGATTGTGCTCGTGTTATCACAGTAGATAATGGTAGGCCGCCGAAAGTGGATGCCAAACTCGCCGAATACCCCAGCCAAATAGCTTCGTGGTAGTGTTAATCGCTCCTCTATATTCTCGCCTCAGTAGATGATATCACAATTGCATTATGCTTCTTACTAGACCAAATAATAGACCCAAACCAAGAGAGAAACTATAGCCAAAAGTAGATTTCGATGATCTAAGTCACCGCCCAATCGTAATCAGTGAATCCAATCAAATCAATATCAACCCCTCCATGATAGTGTATGCCATCGATAAGTGCCATGAACTTAATGAAGGATCCATTTAGCTAATTTCCAATGCAGCTTATGTGGCTTCGCATGAATCTAGACATGATCCCAACAACATATGATAAATCCGATCGAGTGTGAGTCAAGTAGATCAAGCTCCCAACTAACTCACGATAAAGAGTACCATCAACCAAGGGAGTAGAGAAATCTGAAACAAACTTAACCCCAGAAAGAAAAGGAGTAGGAGAAGACTTGCAATCAGACATCTGAAACTGAGCTAGAAAATCAAGAGCATAATTAGGTTGCGAAATCAAGATTCCTAAGTTAGATTGTGAAATCTGGATTCTAATGAAGTAATGAAGCAGACCTAAGTCAGTCATGGAAAACTTGTTGGCTAAGGCAATCCTCACAGAATCAATAATAGAGGAAGAGCTACCTATGATCAACAAGTCATCAACATATAGAACAAGAATGAGTATGGAGTCATCTTACCGTAGAATATAAACATTTGGATCAGAGTGACACCTAGTAAACCCTGATGTAAGTAAGAAGGAGTCCATCTTGGCATACCAAGCCCGAGGGGCTTGTTTAAGGCCATAAAGAGACTTCTTTAACTTACAAATGAGGAAGGAATCTTGGACATAACCCGGAGGTTGTTCCATATAGATCTCTTCCTCTAGGTCACCATGAAGGAAGGCACTCTTAACATCCATTTGATGGAATTTCCATCTGTTCGCTAAAGCAATGGCTAGGGTCACCAAATAGAAGTCATCTTCGCAACCAGAGAAAAGGTTTCGTATAATAAAACCCAGCTATCTAGTAGAAACCCTTAGCTAATAATCATGATTTAAACTTTTGATGTCTCCATCTACTCCATACTTTGTTCTGAAACACCCACTTACACCAAATGATTTTTATTCCTTTCGGAAGAGTGGTGAGATCCCAAGTATCGTTCTTCATGAGAGAGGAATACTCCTCATCCATGGCAAAATCCCACTCAGGAATACTAGAAGCCTCTTGGAAAGACCAGTGGATTAGAAGCAGAGGTGAAGAAAGAGTGGGGTCCAACGAAATATGAGTGAGTACGTCTCATATCCGAAGTATCTCCAACTAAATCTCCAACACTTTGCAAAGTTTTCCTGGCCCAAAGGGGACCAGGAGGATCAGGCTTAGAGTCAGAAGATTCTTCACTTGAGTGAGAAGGGATGTAGTCCTCATCATCACCGCTGTCGAAATCGAAGACTCAAAGATCTCGATGCTCGAGAGGATCCGAGAGAGGAGCACGCTCAACAGTATCATCATTTGATGAGTCAAAATCTGAATCAGTGAGCTGATGAACCTCAATAGGTGGAGAAGTAGAAGTCAAAGAAGACTCATCAAACTTAACACTTCTCTCAATATATATCTCATGATAAGTATAATTCATCAATCAATATCCCTTCACGCCATCAGGATACCCTACAAAGATACAAGGTTTGGATTGTGGTTCCAAGGCCTTGCATTTCTTCTTGGGAATCCGAGCCATAGCCTTGGATCTGAAGACTCGAAAGTGCTCAACATCAGGCTTGCATCCAAACTAGGCTTCAAAGGGTGTCATCCCTCTTACTGCCTTGTGTGGAACACGGTTCTGAATGTAATTTGCACAATTCACTACTTCGGCCAAATACTGCAGAGGAAGAGACTTCAAGTGAATCATACAAGTGGCCATCTCCTTCAGAGTATGGTTCTTTCTTTCTGCAACTCCATTCTGTGAAGGGCTATAAGCAACTATATGTTGCAGTAGAGATCCTTGTAAGTATAGAAATCCATGAACCTATTGTTTACATATTCACCTCCATTGTCAATTCGAAGAACCTTGATAGACCGTTCTACTGCTTTCTCAAAAAGAGCCTTAAAGTACCGAAAATGTTCAAAGACTTCGAGACTTAAGCTTAAGAAAATATACCCAAGTATATCGTGAATAGTCATCAATGAAGGTTAGCACATAAAGAGCTCTAGTAAATGAAGGAGAAGGAAATGGACCAAAACATCGCTGTGAACAAGATCCAAGGGATGAGTGGCTCTCCAGGCTTTTCCTTTGTCAAAGTTCCTTTCATAATGCTTTCCAAGGGTACAACCCTCACAAAGACCCTTTGAAAACTTGATGCACGGAAACCCGTTGACCATTTCATTTTGACTCAATTGTTCAAGGTAGTGATAATTTAGATGTCCAAAATACTCATGCCATAGCTTACTAACCTCATTTGCATGAGTGAGCAAGGTAGTGGGCGTAGAATCATAAGTAAAGTGGGAAAATGTGTACAACCGTGAATGGTGATCTGCCTTTCCCTCAGCCACTGTAGTGTCATTGTTAAGCTCACGAATAATCATTGAGTTAGGACCAAATTCCACTCGCATTCCTTCACCAAGATGAGTAATTTGGTAAACCGATAGGAGATTGGTAGAGAGATCAGGAACACTCAACACTTGGTTAAATGTCCCCCATCCATCTCTACCGATCCACTACTGGAAACCGACACTTTTGCGTGTCATTACCCATCGTGATTTGGGACATTCCACCGTGTTTGTTGCCTAGAAAACTCAACATGCAAAGAACCCATGTGGTGCAAGGCACCAAAATCTATAATCCATGTTGATGAAGGAGCAACTTTGGCTACAAGGGCCTTTCCTTTCTTCTTATCATTTTTAGTACCTTTTGCGTGAGAAGACTCACCTTCGAGCACTTTGTTTTTTATGGATTCAGAACATTTATTTTATTTTTCTCAAGTAAATGAGATAGGTGATCAATCTGCTTCTTAAAATAGTGTTGCTCATCGTGACCATCTTCTTAGAATAGAACACAAATACTTGCTTTTTTCGCGCCTAGGCTTAAAGCCAAAGTATTTATGTCATTTTTAGGTTTGATCTTGGTTTCTTTCTTAGGTTGATCCTTAGTTTCTTTCTTCTTTTCACCTTCTTTCCTCTTGCTAGTACTTGCTACAAGGGCATGGGACTTGGACTTGAGAGACCCCATTTGAACGAGTTTGTCCTGTTCTCGAATGAGTTGGGACAAAAAATAATCAAAGGAGGGCATTGTCCAAGTATCGCCCAAAGAAACTTTTGTAGCATAGAAAGTTGACACGAAGACAGAATATTCAAGACCTAGCTTAGAGAGAATCGACAAGATTAGTTGAGAATCTTTCTTTTCTACTTGACATCCTTTTAACAATAATCTAATGTGGACAAATTTTGAGAAGAAGGCTTGTAGGTTTTCAAAGTCACTAGGATTTAACCCTAGTAGTTCGTTTTCCAACTCATGCACTCTCATGTCATCTAGTTATCCAAACATCGCATCCAGTGTTTTCCACGTAGATGTAGGTGTTTCAGATGCCTCAATGTGGAAGAGCAAGTCAGGAGAAATGGACATGCAAAGAAGACCTAAAGCTTCATCACTACGGTTTAACCACTTAGATTTTTCAGGTTCGTCGTCTGGTTCAGTCTCTTAGTTCCCATGGTGATGCGGAATAACCCTTTACCCCTTAGTTTCATTATTATTTTCTATCTCCATTCGAAAAAGTTGAACGGCGTAAGCAAAGGAATTGAAAGTGCATCCATAGTGAGAGAGAGAAAGAAATACATAAAAGAAACACAACCACCCAGGACAATAACAACCCCCTACTTTTGCACTTTATAGGTTAGTGTGTGGTGTTCGGATCCGGAAAAGCCCTCGGAGTATGCGTTAACATCCCGCATGCCCCGCTTAGCCCCCGCGCCCTTTGTTTTCCCCTTTTTCCCTCTTTCCTTGGCCTCTTGACCTTCAGTGATGAAACCGCCACCCTGCAGGCGGCGGTCTCGTGACCGCCGCCCTGAACAGGGCGGCGGTCTTGTAACCGCCGCCCTGCTCAGAGCGGCGGTCCTGTGCGCATTTTCCAGAATGCTCTTTTGACGTGACTCACGTGAAATATCATGTTTCACCAGCTTTTCTTTGCCGACTTGAGCATGCATTAATGTTTTTGGTCCCCTGGAACAGTGTTTTTCCTTTGTTTATTGTTTAGGAGTTCAATTTGGTTTTGGTTCTTGGATGCTTGAATTCCTATAAATGCATGGTTTGTGTACATGCAAATGGTCTGATTTTGGTGAAGATTTTGGTGAAGAATTTGGTCTGGAGTTTTGGTTTGAAGCTTGGCTGGATTTGGAAGTTTGATCTTTGCTCTCATTCCCTCATTTTAGTGCTTTAGTTAGTTAGCTTGTTTAGAAGCCATAGCTTGAATTCACTTGCATCTTTTGTTAAATTGCTCAGCTGTTGGTAAGCCACAGACCCATCTTGTGCAGGCAGTGTTGTTGTTCCACCCAATCCGGTTAGAAGCTTGCCTCTGAATTCCTCTTTGCTGTAGATTTGTTTTACTGTGACTTAGAGTTCTTAGTTCAATTCATTATATACCTGGTTAGTATTATTCAGCTGTTGGTAAGCCACATATCCAACTTGTGCAAGCAGTGTCTTTATTTTGGAACGGAATAGCTTAGGAAGCCATTAAAGTTGCAGGTTTTGCTCTTCGTATAGGATAGTCAAAGGTTCTGGTCGCTTCACGTTGCATGACTCGCAGTAAAATCCCGCTAGGAATCACATAAGCCAAGCTCTGTACTCTTGCGCTATCCCTCTCCTACTCGCATTCTCGGTCTGCATTCTGAGCTGTCCTTGTCCCAAAATCTACTCCTATCGGTGCTAGCATTACACGCTTTTCTGGATCCAAGTGAACATGAAAGAACGAGAAGATCATACTGAGGGGACGAGATCACATACACCATCGGATTCGCCACTGTTCTGTGGAATCCAGGTTTTACATTTCAAAGTTCTAGTCAGATTCATATCAAATAGAGTAGTTAATCGCTTTATTTCATTTCATTCTATTCTCGATATTGCCAGGGAAGCTGTGGGGATTGATAGTTTCTGAGAAACTATGATTCACTCCTCACTTCTGAGGTAGGATCGAGAATCTTGCAGGTAGATTAGACAGACTATTTTATTCATTTAGAATAATTCTACAAATCGCACAGGCAAATAACCACACTCGGTTATCTTGTCTGTTTTTAATTATTGTTTAGTTATTATTTCTAGATACGCTTAAAATAGTTTGCTTTCCTTAAAATTGTTAGAATATTTCATAGAAAAATAAAAGTTATATGTAGTTAGATTTATTTCACTTAGTTAGAATTTGTTTCATTACAGTTAGATTGCATTTTGTTTCGTATGACAATCACGGGACCTCAAGAGCCTGTGGAATATATATTTGAGCCAATCGTGCCTCAACCAAACCTAGTCACAAAAATAGTTGACATAGACCAAAATCTCAGGATACAAGTATTCCGAACAACCACAGATTTACAACTGATCAGTTCACAGTTAAGAGGATTAAACATAGAAGATGACCAAGCACATGCATTTTGGTCAAGTCAGCCAAACTACAGATTACCTAGAAAACATCCACATGACTGTAGAAGGGCTCGAAAGAGAACAAACATTCGGGTGTGATCCTCTAGTTCCACAGCCAGACGCTGGAGACACCCTCGTAGATATAGATACCAGCTTAAGAATCCAGGTTGCGAGAACGTCTGTAAGGTATTCTGAGAAGATTGCACAACTATTGGTTCTAAACATAGAAGCTGAGAAAGCATACGATTACTGGATACTAGGGATTAGAACTTGATCTCACGTATGACCATAACAGGACCGCAACAACCAAGAGTCTACGGTTGTGATCCACAGATCCCACAGCCCAACGAATCCACAAGTCAGTTAGATATAGATACTGGCCTACGCACACTAGTGTTTCAGTCCACCCCACTTCCACCTATCATCATCGAACAACTGTCCTTACTAGATATAGCGCTAACGAAGCTAGGGAATTCTAGACTAGGCCAGAAAATCGTCCATAGAATCGATTGTATTCATCATCCACTATATGACCTTATCAGGAGATATACACGAAACAATCCCAGGTCATTTTCCACGTATTCCGCAACCCATAGATCGAATCACGCCAGAGCTCGATATTGATTGGAGCCTTCGAGCACCATCCTCGCCGATCGATCTATCACACCACCCAAGTTAGAAGGGCCTTCTTTGCCTTAGATTCACAAATTCCACTAGTGCGTGTCGAAGACATTAGACTGCCTAACTAGTTTGTCTGCATATTCCATCCCCACCGGCTGTCTCGGCACGACCTCGGGAGGTCGGGTACACGGAAGAGTTACTTGTTGATTCTCACGCTCACCTGTCGCTTTTTCGACGTACAAAATTGGTGAACCCGACGTGAAACAAACAATTGTTTCACCTTCTCTTTGAGAAGTTTCATCTTCTCTCATCCACCTTCGCTCCTTCCCATTATTCTGCGGGTATTCATATACCCCCCGAATATGTCGGGATTCGACGCATATGGCAGACCCCTCCTGGGTCTTGAGGCATACTACGCCCAATGCAATAGGGAATCATCACCCTCGCTCTCGGATGGGGTGACAACTATTCAACTAATCACTGTCAACACAAACCCCAAGAATCAGATATAGTTCATCTTTTCAAACTGAGGAGTTAGATCAACCTCCTCGAACCCAACAAATAGAACCTTCAGGTTCCAACAATATGACGTTTACAGGAGAATCTGGTTCATCTCCTCAAATGTTACTCAGACCACAAATTAGTAGGCAATCAGATCCATACCTGGTCTTAGATGATGGACAGTCAACACGTTATCCTAGGAGTGAACAACACTCCTGGGGAATGTACCCATCTATAGGAGGTTTACAAATACAACCCGAAATCTCTTTTCAAGAAAATACCTCTATGCCACTACATACAGGAAATATTCTGGGAGAAACTTGGCAAAATAACGATTAGTTTATGATAGGATATCACATACCTTTACAACACCAAGGTATACAACAAACGCCGCTCAGGCAAAGTACCGTGGCTTCACCAAATGAAGTCATTTCAACGTTAGTAGAAAGAGTGAGAGGGTTAGAACTGGCTCAAGCAAGTCAAAATTCTCCGTTCATACAAACAGGAAGTTCCAATCCTCCATACCACTCTGGTCAGGTAGATCTCCTTACGGAGTAGGCACATTAGGCATGCCTCCTCAATATCCACAAAGAAACGCCAACAAGGCCTATCATCTCTAACACTACTCCTCCCGGTCTAGTGTCGAACAGTCCGTTCCTCGACAATACCCCGTCCTATTTAAACATGTACTCTAAATCACCACAAGGAGATGTGTTCTCCTCTCCTGGTATGTTTGCTCCAACGCAGGGACCTCCCTATGCCCCTGCCAACGCGTACGCTGCACCGTATCAACAACCTATCCCACCACTCCCTCAGCAAACACCATCAATGGTCGAAAGCTATGCGATAGGGACGTATTCAGAATATCTAAAGGAACCCTTAGATTTCACCATACGAAGCGTCATGCTTCCAAGACCTCTCCCTGATTTGCCCAAGTTCAAGGGTGAAGGAGATCCAAACGCACATATCAAAGCTTACGCTACAGCCATACGAGAATTACTCCCTTGGGATGGGGTTGTTGCTAAAATATTTCCCAAAACACTGGAGGGCATTGCTCTCGATTGGTATTATAGAATACCTGAGGCTTCCATACATTCATTTAAACAACTCGTGTCAGAGTTCATCAAAGCCTTCGACATGAACAAACTACTGAGAATAGGAATCAGGGAATTCTTGCATATCAAACAAGAACACAATGAATCTGTCGCTCATTTCATCCAGAGGTGGCGTACAGTTCTTTATTCATCAGCAAGTGCTCCAAACATGGATCAGATGGAACTATGTGATTTATTCCTTCATTCTCTCAGCAGAGAAGTGAAGGAAGAAGTCCAGAAGTTCCCACTGAGGACTTATGATGAAGTACTTGAGAGCGCTCTACGAATAGACCAGGCAACAATAGATAGTGGTCATAAGACGTATGGAGCAAACGGGAGGTTAATCACCTCCACTCAAAATACTACAACTACCACAAACGTCAATCAAGGACCCAAAATCCTTAACAAAAATCGTGGGGTAACAACGGATGGGGTAACCGACCAGCCCAAGAGGGTAAATGTTGTTAATACTCCGTCACAAACAAACAACCAACGAAACAACAACTTTACCTCGACGGTCAATACAAAGGGATTTTAACCATCCACAACAACAACAACAACGGTGAAATCCCATACAAGGGCCAAGCCAAAACTCATTTGGTTACCAAAACCAAAGTCAAAACCAAAAACAACAATTCCAAAACTTTGGTCCTAATAGGCAACAGTTTGATCGGAATTTTAGGCCACAATACACACCAAACCAACAAAACGGGAATTATAATCCCAATTCTTATTGTGGTTTCCATAAAATTCATGGTCACGACACTAGAACGTGCCGTGACTACAATAAATTTATGCAACGCTTGCCAAAAAACAAAGACAGCTTCTTCACACTTGTTTTTGGCGATCCCGCCTCATCATCACCAAATACTCGCAGGGGCGCTTTCCCTCGAATGCTCCCCTCAAGATCTTTAATGATCCGCTCCCAAATCATGATGGCAATAGGCTGAATCCAACCGAACAAACAAAGGTGCAATAACGGGAAACAATGATCATGAAGCTTTGACTTCATTAAATCCATCAAGCGCCACGCTTGGGAGCTCAACCAAGACCTAAGATAGTTAGTTTGGTAGAATTAGACGTTGAACTACCTATCGAAGCTATAACAAGAACACGAGAGTATTTCTCTCAACCGAAGCCCAAGTCATCTCGCCAAGACAGATAGAGTTAGTAAATAATTGAAAACCCATCGGTGCCTATGATTTAATTAGTGACCTAACAAAGACCTTTTCACACATTTCATTTTTGGACTTACTAAAGAACTCTCCCCCTCACAGAGCTGCTCTTTTAGAAGCATTAGGTCTAGGCCATCTAATTAACATCACTCCACCTCCCGAAACACAAGTAAATCACGTAGATTTTGATATCCACCCTCCGGGGCAGCCGGACAAGGATGTCGAATTCATCTTCAAAATAAGTAAAATGCCCACAGATGCTGAGATCGCACGCCGAGGTGACCCAGCCTTACACTTGCAAGTGTGGGTTTATAATAACTATGTAAAACGGGCAATGGTTGACGATGGGGCTGCAGCAGCTAACATAGTCCCTTTCTCTTCCTCCAAAAAACTTGGATATGGAGAAACAAACTGCTCCACTACACGAAATACCTTGAGAGGCTATGATAGCCTTAAAGCCACTTCGATAGAACTATAATACCGCCACCACCTTAGGGCCCAAAACCATCTTGACCGAGTTTTACATTATAGATCGGAAACTAACTATAATATGATCCTACCGACCTTGGATACATCGAATGAAGGCAATCCCTTCCACGCTATTTCAAGAAGTAAGATTCTTGCATCTGGGAAAGGTATTTGTAGCCAAAGGCAATCCAAAACCTTTCGATTTGCACCTAGCTGATTTAAAGAAAAGACCAGGGGTGCACTCAGAATTTGAGCTGCCAACAAACCAACTTAATAAACCCTCTGACCCAAAGCCAGAGGAAAAGTTGATACCTACAACGGATCTTGAAACTACCAGCATAGCCAAAACAACTCCAACCCCTAAAGGTAAAACTAAAGAAACAATATCATTAGGGACTACTGCGAAAATCGTTGAATTGATAGAACAAGATTCACCAATGTTCTTACCATTCGATTCAGTAGGCATAGGATTTTCCCTAGGTGTTGGTTCCTTACCGGCAGAGGATCTCTGTATGATAGAAGTAGAGTGTGCAAACGCAGCAGATGCCCCAACATCTACACTCCCGCTAAGTATTGACTCTCCATTTCGATGGAGCTAAATGTCATATGGAGCGGGGGCAGTATAATTTTACTTCGCCCGAGGAGAAGGTCCTCCCATTCTCATTTAAGTTAAACTTTGAATGCACAAACAATGGCGCTGAGTACGAAGCCCTCCTCCTTGGCCTCACCTTAGCCAAAAGAATTGGTATTAATAACATCAGAGTCTTGGGAGACTCGCAATTAGTAACAAACCAAGTTTCTGAAGTATATGAAACTAAAGCCGAACATTTACAACTCTACAAAAACGCTCAGTATTAGATTTAAGCAAGGCGTTTAACTTCATATCCATCAAGTGATCCCGCGAGAGAAAAATCTTCTCGCCGATTCAATAGCAACCTCGGCATCACGTTTTACTCCAAGCAATGAGCTAGAAGATACTCACTTCACAATATCCATTCGTGACGAGCCATTAATAAAAACAATGACAAATCCTCTTTTAAGCGGAAGTGAATCTACCATCCTAGACCATGTTGGAAATGATGCGGCTACTTTGGATTATTTAAATGCCTATGCAGCATTACATCTCTCCTATCACATGCTAGATTTATCCCTGATCCCACATTCGTCCTCCTACTTCGGAAATCCCGTAACGGATCTTCCGTCACAAAGGGAACCTAACATATATGCAATAGAAAATGGGGATGATTTAGATTTACCTCCAGCACCACCTGAGTTCGAAGAGGGTAACGCCTCTTTAATCGAAGAAACAATCGATGTCAACATTGGGACATAAGATGAACCAAGAATATTGAAACTAGGTTCTTCGCCGACACCAAGAAGTGGAAATACATACTCGTGTTCTCAAAGAACATCGAAGGCGTTTGCATTTAATTACAAGGAGATGACGGAGTCGCACCCCACATCATGGTACACAACCTCGCTCACTAGATCGGATGCAAAGCCAATTAAACAAAATCAAGGCCCATGAAACCCAAAGTAGCTCTCATGGTAAAAGAGGAAGTAATAAAACTCCTTCGTAGGATTTATCAAGCTAGTTGACTACTCCCAATGGGTATCTAATATCGTTCCCGTTCTCAAGAAGAATGGAAAGATACGCATTTGCATAGATTTCCGAGACATCAACAAAGCGTGTCCTAAAGACGATTTCCCATTACCATCCATAGACGTTATTGTTGATGCAACAACTGGTTTTGAACTTTTGTCTCTCATGGATGGATTCTCGGGATACAATCAAATCAGAATATCCGAGTAAGATCAAGCTAAAACCACGTTTATAACTCCTCGGGAACCTATTTCTACACCTGTTATGCCATTCGGTCTTAAGAACGCCGGTGCTACGTACCAGCGGGCCATGACATACATATTTCACGATCTAATTCATAAAATCGTGGAATCTTACGTAGACGACTTATTGGCTAAGGCCAAAAAGCGCTGTGACCATCCCGAAGTACTCCGCATCATTCTTTCACGCCTAATAGAATACGGAGTCACGCTAAACCCAGAGAAATGTGTCTTTGGTGTAACAGGAGGAAAGCTCCTAGGTTACATCATATCGTCATGAGGGATCGACGTTGATCCAACCAAAATTCAGGCTGTCCTCGAAATGGTCCCACCTTCGAGTGAATCCGGAATCAGATCATTTCTTGGGAAGCTGGGTGCAATCCGGAGATTCATCTCGGACTTAAGCTTCACTATTCATCCAATCAACAATTTACTCAAGAAAGACTATAGCATTGATTGACCAAGACTCGCAACGAAGCTTTCAACGCAGCTTAAATGTTTCTTCTTTGTCATACCACCTACGCTAATGCCACCTAAGCCGGATCGCCTGTTAATCCTATATTCGCGAGCTACCAATGTCTCGCCGGCTCGTATGTTGGCCCAAGAAGATGATGACAAGAGAGAACGTGATTTATTTCATTAGTGAACACCGCTCGACTATGAAACACGCTATACACAAGCAAAGTGAGAATGTCTTGCCATAGTCTTTGCTACTAAACGCCTAAGATATTACATGTCAATCAAGAAACAAAGGTCATGGTAAAGACGGACCATTTACGACTTTTCTCACACAAGGTTCCTTATCCAAAAAGGCTGGACGTTTTATAACCTTAATGGGAGAGTTCAAATTAACATTTGTAAATCAAAGTCGCTTAAAGGACAAATCATCGCGGATTGGTTAGTTGACAACCCATTAGACGAGGTGATCTAGTAGATTTGGATTTTCCGTGATGAATGCGTATACTACATCGAAACTCGACTCGCTATTTCCGAGTGCCCTTGGTACACTGATGTCATTAATTATATCATGGACCATACGTACTGGATGCGTGACACCACAACAAAGAAGGCGATTACGCATAATCGTAGCCAAATATGTCATTATAGAGCAGTGTTTCTATCGAAAAGCATTCGATGGAATGCTCTTAAGGTGTGTCGACACGAAGAGTCCAAGAGGATTCTCCATGAATCCCACAGCGGTATATGTGGAGGCCACTTCGGTGGCCATGCCACTGCTCAAAAAATACATCGAATGGGCTATTTCTGGCCCACTTTAGAACATGACGCGATAGAGTTTGCACGCAGTGTCATAAGTGCCAGGAATTCTCCCACGAGATCCACATGCCAGCACAAGCTCTACAACCAATCGCTACTCCATGGCCCTTTTCTACATGGGGCCTAGACTTAATAGGGAAATTCTCTCCCTCATCCACAGATGGCCACAATTTTATAATTACGGCCACTGAATATTTTACCAAATGGGTGGAGGCCATGCCTCTTACTACCGTACCTAGTTCTGTAATCGCTAAGTTCATTTTAAATCAAATCATTTGCAGGTACGGTATCCCACAAATCATTATCTCAGATAATGGAACTTCTTTCAAGAATGAAGAAGTTCGTGAACTATGCAACAAATTTAAAATAAGCCATCATACGGCTTCCTTGTATTATCCCCAAGCCAATGGGCAGGCTGAAGCAACAAACAAAACGCTGAAAGCCATTCTCCTTAAAACGGTGAAAGAAAACAAGTGAGATTGGCATTTGAAGTTATATCCGGCCTTGTGGGCCCACCGAACCTCAATAAGAACACCAACAGGAGCAACTCCTTTCTCGCTAGTATTTGGGGCAGAAGCAGTTCTCCCGCTTGAGGTCGAAATACCCAGTCTCCGCATTTCACTACAAGGGATTCTGGATGAAGACACTTACAGAGAAGTACGTCTTTCCCAATTAGAAAGCCTAGATGAAATTAGGTTAGATGCTGAACAACGGCATAGAGCTTATGCTGACCGAATGTGCCGGCAGTATAACAAGAAGGTTTATGAACGCGATATATACAAAGGTGATCTAGTTCTAAGACTAGACAGCCAGATCGACAAGAAGACCGGCGAAGGAAGGAAATTCCGGCCCAAATGGTTGGGCCCATACCGAGTCACGAAGGACTATGGAAATGGTGCATACCTCTTATGCACGCTAGAAGGTGAGGAATTTGGCGAAACAAATAATTCCCCGCACCTCAAGCGCTTCTACGCATAAGCAAGCAACTAGCACTACCTATATAACTATCTACATTGCATCTTCATATAGATTTAGATCATTTTGTCCACTTGTTCTTACACAAATTGTGATCAAGGAATCTATTCTCAAAGTAATTCATTACAAACTCATGATGTTGTTGGCACAAAAATTTCTAATCATATCTCTCCATTTTCGCGATATCATCATCAATCACTTCAGAATCTTTTATCAAATAAAATCAAACATGACGAAGTCTTAACGGTAACCATACCAAGATCTGCAAGTTTTTTCTCGCTTTGATTTCTTCTTAGGATTGGTGTCTTGCCTATGGTCTATTCTAGAAGCTTCATGGTGTCACATCTATCCCATATATACATCTCTTTGGAAACAAGCATATAGTGACATTTTACTCAAAAAGACAAGTCAAAAAGTGATTAAACAAAAAATTTATTTTTACACATTTCCTTGCTCTACCAACCTTCGGTGATGAGCTTGCGCTCTTACTAGTGACGTAGGGTTGGGAAAGGATGGAAATGCCCTTACTCGCCTATGCCTTGCCCACGGTGATAAACCCACGCTTCTTACTAGTAGCATGGGGCAAAGTGTAGGGGGTCCTCTAGACAATGCAAACGTTAAAAGGTCATAAACAAACTATTCAAACTTTGAGTCAAAAACGAATGAATCAGATGCTCAAAATTCCAAGAGAGTTAAAAATCCTAAAACCAGATTTTTTCTACTATGTGGCCATCTACGGGTCTAAGTCCTGGATAAACCGCAAAGCAAGTCAGCACCCAAAACTATGAAGTCATTCGGGTGGAGTAAGCTTGTAGTTTTCAATTTGGTTCCACCAAAGCTTCATCTGCTTTCTTCACTATCGCTTTCACCATATTTCATACACTTGCGCCCTTCTTGGCTCTTGGTGATGAGCCCTCGCATCCTACTAGTCAGTGTGGAGTTAGGAGTGGGGCAAGTTAACTGCTCATCATATCTGGTTATTTTCATCACTTTGCCAAAACAAACGTGAGGTATCCAAATTGCTCACAGAAGCTAAGATTTAAGATCACAATATATCTACAATATCATGTATCAGCATCATGAAACACAAAAAGAAAGCAAGCATTTGCATCATCTGTTCTCCATTGCATACATTCTAGAAAGCATATAAAACATACATCGTAGTATACACAAAGCAGTTGGAAATAGAAAGGACAAACGTGAGTGACAAGTTTTGATCCAAAATGAATGCATATATATAAATAATCAATGTTTATATACAATGCCATCATGCACTAGGCATGGTCAAAACGCTCAAAGAGCCCGTGATATACAAAAAATCTATAATACAAAATATACATAGGAGCCAAGTGGCCTCTCAACCCCTACGTGATCCCGCCGAAGGTGCGCGCCCTCGCCTAGGACTCCGGCTACGCCGGCGCTCTGAATGCACGGAGGGCTCAGGGTCTCGAGGAGCAGCCGCGGTCTCGCCACGAGAATGGCTCCTCATAAGACGCTCGGCTGTCCTATAGCCTGCCAACTCTGTACGGAGGGTCGACACCATCCCGGCCACATGCCAAACAGAGCGAAGACGCGCATGCCTACCGGCGCCGCCGAAGGCTCCCGGCATCTACAGATAGCTCCGCACGGGTCTTATCCATAGGGATCATTAGAGAATCGCTGCATACCCTACGGATTAGATCCCGCCACTCGCCGATCGATGGGTCTCTGCAAAACAAAGAAGAAAGACGAATTAGAAACTAGGCAAGAGGCTAAAATATACAAGATACAAATATAAGGAGAGATAGCAGTTAAAACAAGTCCTAAATCAAACTAACACTGAAAGGGAGAGAGGATGACTTACTCGGGTCACCGGGCCTCCAAGATGGGTCACTAGGGCTAGCGCCCGCCGCAGATGCCGCTGCCGACTGAGGGGCTGCTCCTGTAGTAGGGGCAACATGACGTCCCGCAACGGACTCGTCCTCTCCACCACGGCCCTGAGAGAGTGGCTCCTCTGAAACTAGAGTCTCTCTCTCTGCACTCTGCTCCTCCCTCTCTGCCTGCATAATATCCTGAGTGTCATGCCACTCAGGATCGCTGTCATCCGTCTGCTCCTCTGACCCTCCCTCTGTGGACTCCTCAGAATCGGAGTCAATATCTATAGGGTCATCGCTACTATGAGCAGGACCCGCAGTAATCCGAAGTAAAGGTGCCCGAGGCGCACCAGCTCTCCCTCTGCCCGAACAATCCCCCTGGCTGCAATAGGAATACCAGGAGTGACCACTGTCCAACCACGGCCTCTAGGCCCCCCTCTAGCCTCCCGGACTGATCTATAGACTGGTGCCACTGGAGGAAGCATGCCCACATATGGGAGGCCGAACTACTGAGGAACCCTGCCAAAAGGATGTACCTCCACCCGTCCCACACGGTCAATAAGCTGCCCTGTGGTGGAGCAAGAGATCAATGTGAGAGCCTCCTCTCCCCAAATGCCGGCCATGAGCTGGTACGGTATGGCCTCCATATCTGCTGTGGTGAGGGAAGCTACTCGGCCGGTGAGGTGCTCTAAGACCGACATGTCTCCGACCATCCGGCTACCCTCACACCCTGGGATCTACCACCTCCACACCTCTATAGGGAATGAAGCGCTCATACACCCAACTCATAACTAGAGTAGGGTGGCTCAAAGACTCGTCCCCGTAAAACGGACCACCATGTATAAGTCGTGATAAGTGGTCCCCAAAATATCTCGCCCCAGTGCGTATATCCGACCATGCCCTCTATCTCGTGCAATGATGGGGGCCCAAGAAGATAATAAGGTATCCCCCCTTGTCCCCGATCAGCCTCGAGGCAAGGATCCCCATGATAGCCTCACGAAATACGGGGATGGGCAAAGAAGGAATGGATTTGACTCTCACTCCTTCTTCGGCCCCATGGAGATAGCCGATCCCCATGTAGCCTCGCCCACCGTGCAACTGTGCTCGACCCACTGCCTGGCAGTGAGCCTCCTCCCGATGATCGGGACCCCAGATACGGTAAACATCCTCCAAAGTAATCGTCCACTCACCGCGGACCCCTGGCAGTCGGAAAGTGTTCCGATCTGCATCCCAATAAGAAAATAAGTCACAAAGGATGTGACTAGATGGCGTGACATGGGGCACGCGCGATATACGCAATATGCCGGCCCTCTGTAATGTATCCTCCTCATCCTGAGAAAGGGCATCCAACACCCCGGGCAACCAATCACACTCCCTCTCTCGACTCCATCTAATGTACTCCTCCCTCACCTGCATACACCCAAAAACACACAAAACAGAGCAAGTTAGTATCTAATCAATGCCGAGGGAGTCATAAAAACGTACAGAAGTGATAAAAATACAAGAACAAACTCAAAAGCAAGTCCCTTTTGCTTTCTGTGCAAAACCGCCGCCCTGAGCAGAGGGGCGGTTTTGTAACCGCCGCCTTAAGGGAGGCGGTCGTGTAACCGCCGCCCTGAACAGGGCGGCGGTCATGTAACCGCCGCCCTGGCCAGGGCGGCGGTCGCGGTCCGAAAACCCGCGCGGGTTTTTAAACCTAAAAAGCCCAAAAAATGCAAAAATTGACCATTTTGGCTAAAAACAAAGCCTACCCAGTAGGCGCCCCCCCTAGGTGGACCTTTTGAACCTAGCATTTTCAAAAATACCCCCCCCATTGCAAAGAATTTACCATTTCAAATTTGAAGGGGGAAAATGCAAAATTAAAGAAAACCAACCTGTGATCTCGCGGGGTGGCGTTCCGCATGTGGGGGCATGATCGCTATCTCACTCCGGACGTTTCGACTCTATTCACGCAAGAAACCGTCACCGTGGGTCCCAGAGCTCAAAATCTATCAAATCGACTCGCGCAAATGAATAGGAAAATGGGCCCACTTTCATATATATATTGTTCTATTTCGTTTTAAAATGACTTTTTCGCAGGTTCGGAGCGCCGACGGAGGTAAGTTCCTATCCCCGCACAAATGGTACGTCCTCTTTCCCTGTTATTTTAGTGTTTGTTTTCCAAATTATTGTATCTATCTGCACTTGAGTTCTCTTTTCATTTTGCAGGTAGTGGGAATTTTGGATGGCGTCATTTCGACACACCTGACGTGTAAGGTATAACTTCTAACTCCCCATTTCGGGATCGCCATACTGACCCACCGCTTTATGCCTCTTCATGGCTAAAACGCTTCTCCGAGGGGGCAATATGTATGTACCCCAAAATTGTAAGGTACTGTACCGCCGGAATGGTGTAACAAGTGCCCCAATGATGATACAGGTCTCCTCGCAAGGTGTTCGGGATCCGAAAAGCCCTCGGAGTATGCGTTAACATCCCGCATGCCCCGCTTAGCCCCCGCGCCCTTTGTTTTCCCCTTTTTCCCTCTTTCCTTGGCCTCTTGACCTTCAAGGATGAAAACCGCCGCCCGAACAGGCGGCGGTCTCATGACCGCCACCCGCTCGCAGCGGCGGTCCTGTGCGCGTTTTCCAGAACACTCTTTTGACGCGACTCGCGTGAAATATCACGTTTCACCAACTTTTCTTTGCCGACTTGAGCATGCATTAATGTTTTTGGTCCCCTGGAACAGTGTTTTTCCTTTGTTTATTGTTTAGGAGTTCAATTTGGTTTTGGTTCTTGGATGCTTGAATTCCTATAAATGCATGGTTTGTGTACATACAAATGGTCTCGATTTTGGTGAAGATTTTGGTGAAGAATTTGGTCCGAGTTTTGGTCCAAGCTTGGCCGGATTTGGAAGTTTGATCTTTGCTCTCATTCCCTCATTTTAGTGCTTTAGTTAGTTAGCTTGTTTAGAAGCCATAGCTTGAATTCACTTGCATCTTTTGTTAAATTGCTTACCGTTGGTAAGCCACGCACCCATCTTGTGCAGTAATGCTTGTTCCACCCAATCTGCTAGAAGCTTGCCTCTGAATTCCTCTTTGCTGTAGATTTGTTTTACTGTGACTTAGAGTTCTTAGTTCAATTCATTATATACCTGGTTAGTATTATTCAGCTGTTGGTAAGCCACATATCCAACTTGTGCAAGCAGTGTCTTTATTTTGGAACGGAATAGCTTAGGAAGCCATTAAAGTTGCAGGTTTTTCTCTTCGTATAGGATAGTCAAAGGTTCTGGTCGCTTCACGTTGCATGACTCGCAGTAAAATCCCGCTAGGAATCGCATAAGCCAAGCTCGTACTTGCGCTATCCCTCTCCTACTCGCATTCTCGGTCTGCATTCTGAGCTGTCCTTGTCCCAAAATCTACTCCTATCGGTGCTAGCATTACACGCTTTTCTGGATCCAAGTGAACATGAAAGAACGAGAAGATCATACTGAGGGGACGAGATCACATACACCATCGGATTCGCCACTATTCTGCGGAATCCAGGTTTTACATTTCAAAGTTCTAGTCAGATTCATATCAAATAGAGTAGTTAATCGCTTTATTTCATTTCATTCTATTCTCGATATTGCCAGTGGAAGTCATGTGGGATTGATAGTTTCGAGAAACTATGATTCACTCCTCACTTCGAGGTAGGATCGAGAATCTTGCAGCAGTAGATTAGACAAATTTTATTCATTTAGAATAATTCTACAAATCGCATTAGTGCAAATAACCACACTCGGTTATCTTGTCTGTTTTAAATTATTGTTTAGTTATTATTTCTAGATACGCTTAAAATAGTTTGCTTTCCTTAAAATTGTTAGAATATTTCATAGAAAAATAAAAGTTATATGTAGTTAGATTTATTTCACTTAGTTAGAATTTGTTTCATCACAGTTAGATTGCATTTTGTTTCGTATGACAATCACGGGACCTCAAGAGCCTAGGGAATATATATTTGAGCCAATCGTGCCTCAACCAAACCTAGTCACAAAGAATAGTTGACATAGACCAAAATCTCAGTGATACAAGTATTCCGAACAACCACATATTTACAACTGATCAGTTCTCAGTTAAGAGGATTAAACATAGAAGATGACCAAGCACATGCATTTTGGTCAAGTCAGCCAAACTACAGATTACCCTAGAAAACATCCACATGACTGTAGAAGGGCTCGAAAGAGAACAAACATTCGGGTGCGATCCTCTAGTTCCACAGCCAGACGCTGGAGACACCCTCGTAGATATAGATACCAGCTTAAGAATCCAGGTTGTGAGAACGTCTGTAAGGTATTCTGAGAAGATCGCACAACTATTGGTTCTAAACATAGAAGCTGAGAAAGCATACGATTACTGGATACTAGGGATTAGAACTTGATCTCACGTATGACCATAACAGGACCGCAACAACCAAGAGTCTACGGTTGTGATCCACAGTCCCACAGCCCAACGAATCCACAAGTCGGGGCTAGATATAGATACTCGGCCTACGCACACTAGTGTTTCAGTCCACCCCACTTCCACCTATCATCATCGAACAACTATCCTTACTAGATATAGCGGCTAACGAAGCTAGGGAATTCTGGACTAGGCCAGAAAATCATCCATAGAATCGATTGTAT
Source organism: Taxus wallichiana var. yunnanensis (assembly GCA_018340775.1). NCBI lineage: Eukaryota > Viridiplantae > Streptophyta > Pinopsida > Cupressales > Taxaceae > Taxus > Taxus wallichiana. The sequence goes on along the minus strand of CM031244.1, from coordinate 424,794,907 downwards.
TCATCATCCACTATATGACCTTATCAGGAGATATACACGAAACAATCCCAAGTCATTTTCCACGTATTCCGTAACCCATAGATCGAATCACGCCAGAGCTCGATATTGATTGGAGCCTTCGAGCAGTCATCCTCGCTGATCGATCTATCACACCAGTCCAAGTTAGAAGGGCCTTCTTTGCCTTAGATTCGCAAATTCCACTAGTGCGTGTCGAAGACATTAGACCGCCTAACTAGTTTGTCTGCATATTCCATCCCCACCGGCTGTCTTGCACGACCTCGGGAGGTCGTACGTGGAAGAGTTACTTGTTGATTCTCACGCTACTTTGTCGCTTTTCGACGTACAGAGACCACAACAGTGTTTCGTGTAGCGCAACAAATAGGACACCGTAAACAAGCACAAGCAAAAAATAGAAAGGAGGTGAAAGCCAACCCTGGTGGTGAGAAAAAGTGTCTCACATTGCACAAAAGAATGCCTTTGTCGTAAGACTGTGGCGGACGCGCTCATAAGTCCACGAAAAAAGGAATAGAACAAAGCTCAAAAGAATGAGCTAAATTAAGCAATACAAAGACACCCCCTGCAATGTGGTACTTTATAAATTAGTGCATTTACAAAGATAATGATCCCATTATCTAGAGTGGGAAAAAACATGCAACTTTGACTAAAGAAGTGCTCAAAACCGAGCAACGAGTCAAAAGTTATAAGAAAAACCAATTCCCCGCATTGATGAGAAAAAGCCAATAAGCCTGCAAATGGATTAAAAAAGCACCCTAAATGCATGCAAAGGGTGTTGTATGTATGCTCGTTGGAAACGACATGGAATTTGAGATAGGGTTTGTTTTTATTGCGAGGGGGGATTAGCCACCTGCCAATCCTGACCTCACCCTTTGTCTTCGGCACTCGACGGAAGGTTAAAAATACACAAAGCCAATAGACCAAATTATAATGCCAAGGAAAAATAGTGTTTAGATAATGTGAAATTAAATAAAATTAGATCTAATTTAATTAAAACTAATTAGATCTAATCTAATGAAGATTTTTAGATGAAGATTTTTAAAAAGATTGAATGCTTCTAATTAAAAACAAATTTCTAAATGGGTTTTAGAAACTTGACATATATTAAAAATCACGGTGAAGTTTAGAGAACTTTTAAAAACTTACCAAAAAGTTGATTTGTTTTACCAAACAAAACAAAACTTAGCATGAAAAAACGGCTCGTATTTTGTAAAAAGTAGAGATTTCTGTTTGAGATTAAGAAGGAAAGTAAATGAAACTTACCAAATAAAGCGACTTCCCAAAAAAAGTGACTGAAAAGAAAAAAAATGATTGTACCTGTACAAGGACCTTCCTCACGGCCAAGATGAAGGTTTCCAAGAAGGTGTTTGGTAATAAGAACAGGTTTATAGATAGAAGAATTGTTTGTAGGTGCGTGGACACCAAGTGAAAGAGGTGACAATCCTTTGCAAGTGCATTGGAACAAAGTCTACAGTCCATGAAAATAATGTACAACCCCTTAAAAAAAAATGTGGCGAGGTTTAAAACTCCTGAATAGTAAAAAAAACGCCAGAAAAGTCCAAAAATGCCTGGAAGGTCCAAGAAAATGCCTAGAACAGTCCAAAAAATGCCTGGAATGAAGAAAAAATGCAGGCCGCGTGTGAATGAACAGTGATGGCAATTTGAACAGTCTAAAAATGGTCAGAGGGACAACAATTCGTTGATGAGCAACCACGATCGAAGAACATGCATATCTTGCAACCACGCATAACATGCATATCCTGCAAAAACTAGAGAGCTTAAAAAATTTCACTTCCATTTTAATAAATTAAAAAAATGAAAAGAATCTCTATTTTGGATTTTGATACATCTAACAAAAAAAAAAAAGTTAAAAACCCGATTTCTCAAGGTATTTTGAAAAAACCTACACATGCACAAGAAAAAACACAAATTTTTTTCCGAGAAATCTTGTTAGAGATATTAGCAAGATAATTTCCAGAAAATAGTGATCAAAAGGACTTGCATGCAGAGTAAAATAACGAAACCAAGAAGGAGTAATAACAACAAAAAAAAATCGAGTGCACGCTTTACTCCGATCTCACTTTGATACCATGAAAAGAGTTTGCGAGAATTGAATCGGAAATGAGGCACCATGAAGTAGTTGCACTCCAACGGAATTGTGAAAGCTCCAGCGATAGCAAGGAAAAAATGATCAGTAATGGAAGAACTTGCTCAACAGAAACAAAGCTTGCATAGAGGAAAGACAACGAAGTGTCTTGGCATGCTCATAAATGAATAGAAAAGGGGTACATATAGGGTGCTGAGTAACCCTAGTGCATGACACATATGAAACCCTAAACCTAACCCATGTGAGATCACCCCCCAACATGAGAGGAGGACACATAGGATAACTCACACTAATAGAGTAAGCCCTAGTGTTCTACATATTTTTGAGAAATTATTTTTTCTAACTCAAATTTGAGTTTATATGTTATCTAAATATCCTAGGGGTTATTTTGGACAACAATTTGATGACTCAACAAGGCTATCTAATTTCTATAGATATGACCAATTACCTTTTTGCAATCCATTGGGCATGGAATTATCCCTAAAAACATGAAAATATGATCACAAAACTTAAAATTTTCACCCCTAAAATTGCATAAATTAAAAAAATAACTTGCAGCTATACTTGAAAATTGGTTTTTGGGGTTTATGGATGAGGATTACAAACTAGTCCAAAATTTGATCTTTGGCCAAAGAAAGAGCATGAAGAACTATATCTTTTACAAATGATCCTAGGGATGAATGAGTGCATCTTGATAATGCCCCAAAATACGTTCTTCCTTCCCCTGAAACCTTCTTTGAACTTAAAATTCAACAACAACCAAGGGGCACAAGACTATATACAAATTCGAAATCATACATGCTCCAAGTAGAGATATGCAGAGTCTACATAAGCACTTGTTAGAAAGTAAACTACAACTATCAATGAACATGTTCTAAAAACACTTAGAGGAATTCAAACTAAACTAATATGTACAAGGGATAACCCTTCTTTCAAAAGCAATGTTTGAGTTAGATCTCATTGATCGGGATCATGAGTTGTTCTCCATTCAATATTGATAATTAAAAAATATTGTTTGATGTAGCTAGACATCATGTAGAGGCCACTCCAAATTGCGTCAAACTTTGAGGGCTTACCTGATTTGGCTCTAGATTGGTCCCATTTTAGGAAAATATCTCCTTTTTGATAACTTCTAGCCACTACTTTCCTATCAAAACACTTCTTCACCTGAGCTTGATTCAATTATATTTCTTGCATGGCTTGACTCCTCAATTCTTCTAACTCCATAAGCTCTGCATATCTAATTTCCATGGCCTCTACCTCAAACATTTCAAGCTAGTTAATGAGATTTAAGGTTGGTAACTCAAGGGATATTGGAAACTTTTCTTCCTTACCATAAATCATCTTGTAGGGTGAGATGCCAACTGATCTCTTAGGAGTGATCCTATTAGCCCATAAGGCTGATTTCTATCTTTTATTCCATGTTATTTTATTTTATTCTAGTGTTATTTTGATGACCCTAAAAAGGTTCCTATTTATTAACTCAACTTGTACATTTCCTTGGGGTAGTTATTTGAAGATGTGCACAAGTATATCCCATTTTTGATAGCCCAATTAGTGATATTGGTGCCAAGGAACATTAAAGAGTTAGCAGAAATGATTGTATAAGGAACACCAAATCTGGTCACAATACCTTCATAAAAATCCAAGATGCTATCTTCATTTGCTTCTTTCAAAGTAACTTCCTCTTTCTATTTCTTGAAGTAATATGTAGATGTGAGGATCCACTTGTGACCTAAGATTGAATGCAGATTAGTTACTCTAATAAAATTCAACCCCCATTGGATGATTGGTTGATCTATAGAGATGGGGTGGAGTGGAAGAGATTCTATCCTCTCCTTGCTTGTAAAAAAGAAACATTTTCTACATTTTTTAACCCATGCATGATAATATTTGAAAATATTGGGCCAATAGTAACCACCGTTCATGATCTTAAGAGTTGTTGTCCTTAGAGAAAATTTCCCTAATGTTTCGGATCTTGAAACTCATGCAAAACTTTCTCAATTTGGTTTTCCTTAATGCACCTCAAGAGAACACCATTTATATCTTTTCTAAACAAAATCCCATCAATAAGCACATAAGGAATGGATTGAAGCCTAAAATACCTTATTTTGGATTTGCTCAAGATTTGAGGACATTGACATGTTTGAAGGAAGTTTTTTATATCATGGGTCCAATAAGGAATGATTAGAGCATCAGCTAGTTGTTGATCGTGTTGGAGCATAAGGAAAACCTCCGTTTCAATTTACTGATTTGAAACTAGCTACTCTCACAAACCTACCCATGACTAGCTTAGTGAATTTGATGTCAACATCATATTCCATCACTTTGGTTATCCAACTACCTCTTTTCTCATTCAGATCCTTATTCATAAGAAAATATTTCACAGTGGCATGTGAAACCATTAAGTGGATCTTGTTATTAGATACCAAATGTTTGAATTTATTTAAACTCCTTCGAAAAATAAGGCACGATTTAAAAAATGAATACCCCACCTCATAATCCTCAATAATTTGGCTAAAAATGCAATAGGCTATTCCAAACCTTCTTCATTAAGTTGTACTAGCATGACAAATGTTATATATATACCCCCAAAAGTATATAAGGTGAATTCCTTGAGAAATATGGATTAATGAGGGTAGGGGCTTGTGCTATTGCTTGTTTGATGGCCTCAAAAATACCCTCCCCTTCCATATTCCACTTGAAAGGCATATTATTATTTAGTATAGATGTCAATGGCTTGACAAAATTGGAAAAATATGGAATGAAATACCTAAAAAAATTGATACTTCCTAATAATCTTTGCAATGCCCTCTTATGACTAGGTAATGAAATTTCCAAGATGACACTTACCCTTTTTGGATCAATTTATAATCATTTCTTAGAGATAATATGGTAAAGTAGCTTACATTTATGTGTTAGGAAGATACATCTCTTAGGATTGAGAGAAACCCCAATTTTTCTACATCTTTCAAATAACTTCCCGAGATAGGGTAGATGATCATTTGCATCCTTGGAGAACATGATAATATAATCAAGATAAAATATAGAAATACTATTAATTAGCCCCTTGAATTCCATATTCATGGATCTTAAAACCTTTTCTTCTACATTGGACCTACCATAGGGCATTGTTTTGTATCCATAAGTTCCCATTTTGTGGTAAAGGTGGTTTTGAACTGATCTCCTTCCTTCACCATAATCTGATTATACCTTGAATAATTGTCTAAAAGAGAAAACCCTTTTGACCCTACTACCATATAGAAAATCTACTCCATAGAAGGAAATGGGTAATGATCTTTCAAGGAATACTCATTTAAGTCCCTTAAATCAACACATAACTTGATTTCATGATTTGTTTTCCTTACTGGTGTTTCACCTCAAAGTAATGTGATAAAATAGATAAGAAAGTAATGGTGTAGGAGGAATACCTGTGTTATGTAGATAGATAGAAGGCGTTGCGTGTCTTTATAGAATTTTTATCCAAGTTGATTGTGTGAGCTTCCCTTTGGCTAGGAGGAACAACTTGAAATAGAAAATAATACCACAAAATAGAGTTAAAAGTAATGATTGGTGGACTACCTAGCAAGAGCTAGATCCGGGAAGAAGGATGCTTCCTAGAAGGCTATCAATCCACTATTTAATAACAAATCAATGTAAACATGGAACTGAAATACATAGGTCCTATTGCAATGTAATGATTTAGGCTTCTCATACACATAATAAACTAGATTCTATGCTAGATATAAAATATAACACTAAATCTAATTAGAACTAGGGTTTTGTATAGATTAGGAAGGTCTATCAAAGGTCCGATAAGGGTTTGAGGTAGGATTGGTTAAGGTTTGGGCTGATTTTAGGTGAATGGGAAACTTACTTGGTCTTAGAAATATAATCGGTCTTAGAGGCCGGTATCGATGGGGTGACTGATGCCAGTATAGGTAAAAGGACCGACGCCAATGGGTTGGTGGTATCGATAAGGGAAATAGGTGGGAGACTATTAAAAATAGGTTTTGAACCTCTTTGTTATTGCAATAGAGTGAAGGTGGTGTTGATAAGGTCATGATATTATTAATAAGACTCGGGTATGATGAAAAGGAAGTTGAAAAGGGTGTAAAGGCTTGGGATGGTTGAATAGTGGGTTAGTGGGAAGAAGGTGATATACTTTTTGGTAATGGAAGGAATTATTGGTTGTCAAAATTGTACCAGTGTCTTGGATCTAGAAGAATCAAGTTGTTTGAGACAATAATGGAACCATCTCCAAGTTGTGGGACCTTATAGTTGGGTTAGTGGGAAGAAGGTGATATCATGGAAGGGTATTGGTTGTCTTCTTCGATCTAGAAGAATCAAGTTGTTTGAGACGGATCTCCAAGTTGACCTTACATGAAGGTCTCCTGGAAGGTCCTCTATCTATTTATACTACTACTTTGTTACTCCTAGTGCTGAAAGGGAAAGCTAAGCTAACAATGCCAAGGGACCAAGGAAAGAAGGATAACAAAAAGGAAAACTAATCTAAGAAAGGTGATAGCACTAGAAAAAGAGGGATGAACACTATTTGTTTTGAGTGAAAATGAAGGGAAATGTGTGAAAGAAGGCTAGGCACCCATAGCACAACTAAGACACATTTACCATATTAGTTTCATGGAACAAAACTAAAAAGGGAACTATAAGGGATGTAGAATGACACAAAAAGCACTCAATGTAAAATAAAGTAAAGAAGAAGGAATACAAACATGTTAGGACAGAGAATAGTCACAAAACGATGCTTCCATTACTTCCAAAAATGTATAGAGCTATTACAATGGTGAAAGAGGACAATATCCACATGCACGAGCCAGATCTAGAGGTCTACAACTCAAAATATAGAAAAATGAAGTCCTTAGCAAAGTGCATAAGGATCCAAAATGTCCAATGTTAACAATGAGCCCAAATCTTACATTTATAGATGAATCCATGGAAGAAGAAGAGAAGAAGAGGAAAAACCCAAATTTAAAACAAAACCACCAACAAGAAACATTTAATGCCTACAAATCCACCTGCAAATATGTTAAATATGTTTCACCAGGTTGGTTTGGAATGTTGGAGAAGGAAAGGGGGCAGATCAGATCAAATCGGGTGGTTAGAGAAATCAGATCTGCTCATTAATGTCTAGAATGATGCTTTCCCATTTCTCACCTACCAGATCTGTCAAAAATTTGATTTTAAATATTTAGCATTATAGCCTACATCAACATCTATCGATTGAGACTAGGCGTGCACCGATCAAGCTCTGTAGCAAAAGATATGGTTTTTAGAAATTTGTTAAGGCTACCTACGTATGCAAGACACATGGCACGTGTGGATTGGTTGAAAGGACCAACCAACTATGAAAATATTCTTGTTGTCTTTACCACGTGTCACTCATTGATTTGTTGTAAGGATTTGGTACCCTATTGGCGCGCTTTGATGGTTGCGTGTGGCACCCTCTAGTGTGTCGAGAAATGACGTGGTGGAAAATGACGAAAAAGGTATGTGTGTGTAATGAGGCAAATGAGGTACATGAAGAAGGTAGAAGGAAGACACATAAATGAGAGAAAATTGTTACAATGCATGAGTCAAGAAAATGGGGAAACTAATGAGCGTAGAATGTATGGTCAAGGGACTGTAAGCTATTACAAGGTAATGTGCAAGGCGTGTGAGAGGGTCGGGGAGAAGGTGAATGTGCATAAGATACACAAGGGTAAGAGTGGAACAAAGAGGAAAAGGAAAATGGAAAGGGAATAAGGGGAAGCGTGTAAGGGCGCGTGAGGAAATAATGACCAAGTGAATATTCCAAGGAGTCAAATAAGGTGCATGTGACTGCAATGAAGATATCTGAGCCATAATATGTATGTAAGTTGTCTAAATAAATAGGAGAGTTATTTGGATAATAATTTTTGTGACTTTTGGGGCCATGTTCTTGTTAGATGAAGAAGATCAGTAGCTGGAGCATCCATTGGGCATGGAGTCTACAATGTAATAATGAAATTTTGATTTGTAACTTTGAAGAACTACCCATGAAGTCACTTGAAGGATCATTTCTTGACTCTTCTCTAGATCTTGCAAACTACTGCTAAAGAAGAAGACCGACACCTGTGGAAGCAAAAGAAGAGCACGTGCAAGAAGAATGCGAGAAGAAAGAACTATATACAAACAAACAAAGTTCACGTAATGCACTTGGAGGAATTGAAACTAATCTAATATATACAAAATGATACAACAAACTTAATGGAAGGGTTTGAGATAGATCCCATTTACTAGGATTTGTAGCACGCCTCCATCAAGATGAGTTAACTCAAAATAGTTAGCCATTTTACATGAATGGATGGTGTATGGGCCACTCTAAAGTGCATCAAAATTTGAATGGTGCCACGATTTAGCTCTGTCAACATCCCATTTCAAGACCAAGTCCCCAACTTTGAAATATTGAGGCCTAGCCTTTCTGTCAAACCATTTCTTTGTTGCTTGTTGATTTCTAGCTTGATCATGCTTGATTCTTCAAGATTAACAACTTGATTCATTTAGAGTTCTTGAATATTCAATATTAGCCAAAGGAAGGGTACCTCCTTTCCATAGAAAAATTGAAGGAAGTTTCTCTCATTTTTCTACACCTTCAAGTTATAAACCTTTGGCCACTATCTTTGGCTAATGATTGATTTCATTTCCATGCATCCCGATTTCTTGTTTGATTGACTACACCTTGAGGGTAATAAAGAATCAAGATGATGATCAATGACTCGGAAGGATTTTGATTATCCTTGAGCACAAACCTTGTGCTCTATCCATGACTTGGTGTAGTCTATTGAGTGCATACTTCTTGTCCATCTTGTGAAGTAGTCCACCACCCATTTGTGCCCAGTGCACTTGTAGGTGGATTGATCATACCCATGAAGTTGAGACCCATTGCACAAAATGCTGATCCACTTGGATTGGTTGGAGGAAGCGTTACCAATCTCTTCTTTCCTGACAAAGGAAGATGCATTCCTTGAATTTTGTGACCCACTTGTGTGTATATGCAAATAGAGTAGGCCAAAATATACTTTCCATTATGATCTTCATCATTGTAGTTTTGGTAGCTAAGTGTCCACCAAAGAATCCATCGTGAAATTTTGCTAACACTTTTTCGTCATGCGCCATTGATACACCTTAACAAAATGCCATCAAGATTCTTCTTGAAGAGAATTCCATCAATCAAAACATAAGGGATAAATTGTAACCTCAGATGTCTTCTTTTTTCTTGTTTAAGCTAGAGGGTATGCACCCTCGAAAAGGAATGTGATCATGTCCTTCATCCATTCGTGTGCACTAGGATCTGTATTTTGCTCAAGTTTTATGTGTAGGAGAGCTTCATCAAGGAATAATGAAGTCTCAGATTCATTTATGTGCATCCTCATTAAGTTGTTTGTATAGCACGTTACCTCTTACCAGCTTTGTGGCTTTGATAGTCACATCATATTCCATGATTTTAGTCACCCATCATGCTCTCTTTTCATTGATTTCTTCTCCCATGATGAAGTCTCTGACAAAAGAGTGGGAGACTAACACCTTGATATGATTTGTGGCAAGCATACTTTTGAATTTTTGAGCATGCACATGATGGTGAAGACTTGCTTCTCTCATGTGACTATATTTTAATTCATAATCCTTCAACGGTTCTTGCTAAAGAAATCCATTGGTTATTCCAGCCCTTGTTCATTTTCTTGTGTTAGGATAACAACAACACTTGTATCAATGCCATAAGCATAAAGGATAAAATCCTTTAAGTAATTCATTGATGAGTGATGGTGCGTGAAGCAATCTCTTGCTTGATTTTGTTGAAGATTTCCTTTCCTTATGCTATCCATTTGAAAGATATGTCCTTCTTGAGCATCAGGGTGATTGGCCTTACCAGTCCTATAAATTTAGGAATAAAATGCCTAACAAAATTGATCTTACCGAGGAAGGACTGCAAGGCATTTTTGTGTGTCGGTAAGGAAAGAGCTAGGATGGCTGAAACACACTCAGGATCAATTACGATGCCATCCTTTGAAACCACATGGCCCAAAATCTTTCCCTATGCTATAAAAATTACACTTCTTGGGGTTAAGAGATACCCCAAACTTTCTACATCTCTCAAATACTTTCTCCAGGTGTGCCATATGATCCATGCTCTACTTTGAGAAGACTATAATGTCATCAAGGTAAACCAAGATGAACTCATTGATATAACCTTTGAAGGCAATGTCCATGGCATGTTAAAACATTGCACCTACATTTGACAGACCAAAGGGCATCTTATGATATGCATATGTTCCCCACTTGGTTGTAAATTCCATTTTGAATTGATCCTCTTCCTTAACCAAATCAATTGAAGCCAAAGTATCCATCTAACATTGAGAATCTTTATGCACCAGCCACAATCTGTAGAATCTACTCCATTAAAGGCAAATGATAATGATCCTTTAGAGATGCCTTGTTCAAATATCTAAAATCAACAAAAGTCTGATTTCACCATTCTTCTTGCACACTCAGAACTAGATTCACGACCCAAGTAGAGTACTTGATGGGAAAAATAATCTTCACCTCAATGAGTTTGGATAATTCCTTTCTCATGAGGGGCTCTATCTTTGGATTGATTGGTCATTGCTTTTGTCTGATGGGCTTGATACCAGGATCAAGGTCAATGGAGTGTTGAGCAACACTTGGATCAAAACCTTTGAGGTCTTCATACTCCCATGAGAATATATCATTGTATTTTTGATAGAGAGAGATGAAGGCCTAATTTTCATCATGCACACAAGATTTACTTGAGCAACAACTCCTTTCCATGTGCAATAATGACTAGATAGAAACTTCTTGTGTGATGTGCATATATTTTCTTCACCCTTGAACTCATCATCAGGGCTAAAATTTTTCTCTAAGGTGACCATCCCTTTAGGAATTTTTTTTTCTTTAGTTTATTACTTGGTCACCATAGCTATCATGCAAGTCAACTTGCATACTTGATGAGAACTCAACTTCATTCTAGATGAACTAGATGATCTGTGCATCACTTTTCAAACACTTGCAGCTGGTATTGTTATCTGGAATGGATGGTATGATCACCATCTTAATGTGTTGAGTGTTTCCTTTGACAAAGTCCTCAACAGGAGAGAACTACAAACCAAGTGCATGACCATTTGATCAAGCTTCCTTATTCATTTTGCATGGCACACCACATGCAGATTTAGAGCATCAAAGCTCTCAAGGAGGTCCCAAAATCTATGTTTATAAGATTTGAGAAGCTTATTCTTTTCATGCACTTGTTGGTGACTTGGTGGATAACCAATTTATGTATCCCCAAATATCTACAGTGCCTTAATATTCTTCTTTTCAGCAATAAGTAGACCATGCACCAACACCTCATACTCTACCACATTGTTAGAACATGTAAACTAAACTTGTGCAGTGAAGAATAATTTCTCATCCTTAGGGAAATGAGAACCACTCCTGCTCCCATGTCCATTTCTTCTTCTGGATCCATCAAAGTATAACTTCCATAGACTAGGGTTCTCTTCACTTTGCTTGAGCGCACATGACAACATAACTTCTTCTTTAAGAATGTAGTAAGTACCAAGCCTAGTTTCATAAGCTTCTAGTTCTTTAGCATATGGGTCAAATTTATGGTGCCTCTCTTCCCACTCATCAAGTACTAGATCAAGAATAGAAGGTGGAAGAGGTTGTTCTTCAAAAACTGAAGCTTGTTCTTCTTGGATTAAATAGTTGGCTTGGAGAGGGATGGGACATATGACTCTACATGATAGGAAAATATTGGCTCAGCTTGTATGGTAAACTGGTACCATACCTTGTCTTGAGTAACATATGGACCAATCAAAAGACAAGTAACCACCCACTTTAGTAGTAAAATCTCTTAACAAACATAAGGCAAATAAAGGGGGCAGATCAATGATTGACACATCTTGAGTTATTGTTAAGAATTGGACATGCATGGAGGGTTAACTCAAGATCCTTGATGATTCCTAGGGTAGTGACAATTGAACCATCAAGTTATAGGACTCCTTTTGTCAGGGGGCTATACTTAAGTCCTAAGACATCAAAATATTCTTAGGCATGACAGAAGTACTAGCACCTAATTCAATCATATAGTTATGGACAAGATGTTTGCCTATGATCAAAGACATATAGAAGGGTGGGTTTTAAAAATTTACTTACTTGCTTCTCCTCTTCTTGGAAGATGTTGATAGAAGTGTGTGACTTCTACATAGCTAGATCGGTTGCATCGAGAGATGCGCCAGAGCTTCATGTAACAAGTCATGCTAGGATGGAATGGTTAGGGCATCCCACATTATAACATTTATGTTTGTCTTTTCATCTAGTCCACAATGTTGAATGGAAAACCCATTGACTTTCACATTTGAGGAACAACAACATCCTTTCTTGGTTTCTCAGGTACAAAGGTATGAACCTTAGCTTGGTGTAAAGAGGCTTGACCTACCAAAGGAGGGGTGTGTGCCACTTCTAGAGGAGCTTTGTGTGAAGCCTCGGTGTGGGAACTTGAGTAATTTTACTAATGGATGTCTTAGTTACTTTCCTTTTTGCTTTTGAGGGTTTGCTTGTGTCACTGGAATTATGACCTACGTGCTAGACTTGAACATTCTCTTATTATATCTTGTGTTGTCCATAACTTGGGCACATGGTCTACTTGTATCCTCTACAACTTGGTTGATTACACAGAAGTCCTCAGTGCCAAAGAACATCAAATTTTCCTCTAGAGGAGCTTTTGACCTTTCTTGGTTATTTTCTTCTAGTGCACTTGTTGAAGGCTCACAGTTGGAAGCATTCTAAATCATGTAGGCTTACACATGTGCAACATTAGTGCAATGATACTTGGCTATGAGGCATATTACAAGGAAAGAACCATTTAGACTCTTGCGCTATATTGTTCTAGATTTGGACAAGTGCATAACTTGTGTTGGGACACTTTGGAAGAGGTTGTGCAAGAGGAATAACTTGCAAAGGCAAGTGTGCATTAACATGCCATCTATCATTTTGTTGGTTTTGTCCATATATCTTTAATTCCATAATAATTCTACCAAGGTTGATTTCTTTGGCCTTGTGCCTGATTGGAACTACCTCTTGTAGGCTCTTGCACATTTGCTTCTCCAATGATATGACCTTATTGGACAAGTTTCTAATTAGGGTCTTCAATTCATCATCTTCTTTTTGTTGTGCGGGAGAATAGGATGTAGATGCAACTGGTTGAGTTGCATGCTTTACACTAGAACTGGAGCAATAGAAGGTTGGGGTGCTGGAGACATCTCTAGGAACAAGGGCATATGAGGCCTAGGTGCTAACTTACCAACCTGAATGAGACTATTTTCTACCCTTATTGCAATGTTGTATGTAACAGTAGGTAAGGTTCTACCTCCCATGGATTGAATCATGACTGAAATGTCACTATTCAAAGCCCTTAGATAGTACAAGAAATCATGTTGGGATATAGGCCTTACCACTTAAGGAATTTTGTCCCAAGTCTTCTAGAATCTGATGTTGAAATTAGTCATCTACTCATTGGGTGCACACTTTTTTGTAGTCAGCTGCTCCACCAAAGTGATAAATGATTTGATTTATCTTCAAAGTAATTACAAAGAGTTGTTCCAAGCTCATCCTAGGTAGTAATAGATGCAGGTCTTAGGCCATGGTACCATTAGAGTGATTTACCCTTGAAAGAGGCTACGAAAACAACTTGATAACAACATCATCATGTGTAATCAAATAGACAAGAGCATACATTGGCCACATATTGAATGTGTTCAACAGGGGTGACTTGATTTTCTCCCATGAAGTATGGAATAATTTTGAGCACAACCACTGGGCATATCATGTTGAGCATTGAGATTGAGCGGGCTTCCACCAATGAAGTGGAAAAGTTCCTTGGAGGATGAGGAGGTTGAAGCACCATGGTAGGGTGCATTTGTCTATTTTGAGGAGGATTAGAGTGTGTGCGACACACTAGAGATGGGGATGCATACAAGGAATATATGTTGCGTGTGTTTCTTGGTAAACGTTGGAGGTATTCAAAGGATCATTCAGCTATAACACTCTATTTGGTATGCACTCTTCTCATAAAAGGAGCTCAAGATTGTAAAATAGGAGCTCTAATGAAATGTTGGGAGTTGCAGATGTGTTGAAATAAGCCTCCAAAGGCTAGAAATACTAAGTTCACACACCGAACTTAGCAATATGAAATTTAATCTTTCACTGCTTGTCCCACCGAGCATGCCAAAAACTATTGGTCGTCAAACTTTCACCCGTGTCTTAGATCTGGAAGGATCAAGTAGTTTGAGACAAAAATGGAACCATCTCCAAGTTTTGGGACCTTGCGCGCTTGAGACAAATATCTGGAGAAAGCCGCTTCCTCTATCTATTTCTACTACTACTGCTACTACTCCTAGTGTTGAAATAGAAATCTAAACTAATAATGCAAAGGGACTAGGGAAAGAAGTATAACACAAAGGAAAACAAATCTAAGGAAGGCGATAACACCATAAAAATAGGATGAACACTATTTGTTCTGAGCAAAAATGAAGGGAAAGAAAGAAGGCTAGGCACCTGTAGCACAACTAAGAAACATTTACCAGATTAGTTTCATGGAACACAACTAAAAAGGGAATTGCAAGGGACGTAGAATGACACAACAAGCACTCAATGCAAAATAAAAGGCAAGAATAAGGAATACAAACACGTTAGGATAGAGAATAGTCACAAAATGATGCTTCCATTACTTCTAGAAATACACAGAGCTATTACAATGGTGAAAGAGGTTGATATCCACATGCATGAGCTAGATCTAGAGGTCTGCGACTCAAAATATAGAAAATATGAAGTCCTTAGCAAAGTGTGTAAGGATCCAAAATGTCCAACGTTAACAATGAGCCTAGATCTTACATTTATAGATGAATCCATGGAAGAAGAAGAGAAGAAGGAGGAAAACCCAAATTTTAAACACAACCACTAACAAGAAACATTCAATGCCTACAAATCTATCAAATACGTTTCCCCAAGTCTTTTTAGCATGTTGGATAAGGAAAGAGGGTGGATCAGATCAAATCAGGAGGTTTGATTAATTATATCTACTCATTAATGTCTAGAATGATGTTTTCCCATTTCTTACCTACTAGATCCACCAAGAATTTGAGTTTTAATATTTAGCAATGTAGCCTACATTAGCGAGATATTAATTGAGATTAGGCATGTGCCGATCAAAGATATGTAGCAAAATATATGGGTGTTAGAAGTTTGTTAGGGCTTCCTACATATGCAAGACACATGGCACACATGGATTGGATAAAAGGATGACCAACTATGCAAATTTTCTTGTTGTCTCTGCCATGTACCACTCATTGATTTTTTACAAGGATTCGGTGCCCTCTTGGTGCACTTTGACTGGTTATGTGTGGCACACTCAAGCATGTCGAGAATGACGTGGTGTGAAATGACACGAGAGGAGGCGCAAAGATATGCACGTGGAAGAATAAGGTGCGGGAAGAAGGAAGAAGGAATGTGTGTGCAATCGTAACATGCACGGGAAAATGGGGCAAATTGATGAGCGAGAAAATTTATGGTCAAGGTGTAAATATTACACGGTAATGTGTAGGGTGCATGAGAGGGCCATGGACTTAGTTGATTGAAGCAAGTGTAATGCACATGCACACGATGAATAATTTCTAGGAAGAACATGAATGCACTAAATATGTGTAAGTTAAGAGTGGAACAAAGGAAAATGAAAATAGAAAGGGGAGAAGGGGAAGCATGGAAGGGTGTGTGAGGAAACAATAACCAAGTGAACGTGCCAAGGAGACAATTGAGGTGCGTATGACTCTTGTAATGAAGATGTATGAGCCATAATATATATGTAAGTTGTCCAAATAACTAGGAGAGTTATTTGGATAATAGAATGAAATACAAAAATAAACAAGAGGCCTACACTTGAATAAGCACAAATGATAAAATCATAATACTTACTTGGTGTTTTTCAGATCCCGTGAGTCAAGATGGTTGGTGGTTGGTTAAGAAGAAATTCCTGGATCCAATGCCACAACACAAAGCTGTGTAATCCTGTGAGTATTCCAATGCTCTAGAAGGAGAACTTGGCTGCTTGTTGTGCACTGTGGTTGTGTGTTCATCTTTGGGATGTAGGAGGTCTTTGAAGAATTGAGATTGAATGTAAAAGGGGATCCAATAACTGAATGACCAACCCATGTAAAGATTTTTGAAAATGTATATAAATTTACCAATGGCGGTTAGGTAACTCAAGGCGCGCAGGAAAAAAATGATGTCGAGTTAGGGTGAATTAGTCCCTTTTACCGAAAATAGGAAGATCTCCCTAGATTTTGCTTGTTTTCCATGTTGAGTCCACTTAGGAAAGTGGAGTTGTCATTAGAAAGGTTAGGAAATTCATGGAAGAAGTCCAATTAGGTTTGAGAAGAAGTATGATTTAGTTAGGTCAAGTGGTGAATCAACACTTGCGGTGATGACTCAAAGTGTTGAGAGTGATGACTTGGTCACTTTGTGAGTTAAATGCCTCGGAATGGGTCCAGGGTGAGGTGTCCTAATGAGGTGGATGTGTGAGGACTAAAGTAACTTAATTAAAATAATTAAATTAATTAATAATGTGAGGATGAATATTAATTCAATTATAAGTGATTAAATTAATATCAAGGTGTGGAAGGGGACTATGGCTAGGTGTATGTGTTACATTGATTAATTGAAAGGGATCGAGGGAGTGTGAGAAAATTTTGCTGTCTAAATTTACCCCTTCTCACGTAGCTTGTATCGATAAGTGATGCTGAAAAAAACAAGAGGTCGTTACTCTAGGTATGAGTGAAGGTTAGGTTGCCCCAAGTATGGGTGGAGGTGATCCCCCTCAAACTAGGAATTGATGAGGTGACAAGATGAGTTGGTGGGTGATTTGATAAATGGGTGAGTGATAAAGGTGTGGGTAATAGGTGGGGGAATTCAAATGAACATACATGTATAGAATGTGATAAGGCACTAGGCTTAAGATTTCACAAACTCTACTTCATCAAAGGTCGATAGGCTTATCCAAACAAGGTTGATGTGATCCAGGTATCCAAGGTATATGATACAATCCTGAAACATAACTAGGCTAGGTGTAGGAATGAGCTTTAGGTGTGTTCCAAAACACCAAAGGTGTGGTCGGGATAAACGACATGACATTAGGCAAGGCAAGGTCATCAGGATAAATAACACGAGTAACATCATTGCAAGGTATAGAGAGTAAGAAAATTCTATTTTCCAATGGGAAGGTCACGGGTTGGGTTAATAGGTAAGGCCCATAGGTAAGGTCTGCGATAGAAAATTTTTTCCCCAAATGAAACAAAGGTCACATATTAGGTAATAAGGTGATAAGGTGAGCCATAAGGGCTTGGGTAAGGGTGGGGTAGCAAGTAAACAACAACAAACAATCAAATGTTTGAACAATGGCTTGGTGGGTTTAAATATGATGACCAATATCGATCTGAGTAAACCAATACTTGGTCAAGATAAACCATCATGCGGTACTGGCGACACTAAAATTTTCCTCCGTAATTTCTATTTCATTAATGTATGTATTAGGAATAGGGCGTTGTTAAGTGTAATTAGTAGTAGCATCGATAGAAGATAACATTGTCGATGCACAAGCGCGCGCCAATAATGTAGAGTACGTGTAATCAAAGTGCAATAGGAATGTTGTAAAAAGTAAATATTTGTTGTAAGTGGTCCGGTAATGTTAAAATGTCAAAGTTGGGATAAGTAGAGAAGTAGGGTCTACATGATTATGAATTAGAAATATTATATTGGTAATAAGGACAAGGAGCAAGGTCATAAATATTTTGTGTATTTTATTTGTAAAAAGTCTAAAAATGTGGAACCCATGTGAAATGATAAGGTTTATCTTATCTTAAAAGATAAGCTTACATGTATAGATAAGAGTTAAGGTATGGAATATGATTCATCGAGTGGATTTATTATCCTATCTTAGAGATAAGATGGATAAGCCTGGAAGTTCTATAAATAAAGAGGCCACCCCCCTCATTTAGCATAGAAGGAAGTAGTGAGAAATATTGTATGAAGTGTGTAAAGGAAGCCATCAGTTTAAAGGTGTGTTGAAGAAGCCACTAAGAGGTGTAATTGTAAAGTTTCTCCCATAGTATTGGTGGAAGGCAAGTGAAGTCAATAACACTTGAAGTACCTCATGGGTGAGATTGTAACAATTTCATGTTAATATTATAATTTACTTTGATATTTCACATTTGTCATCATTCCGTCTTATCATAGTCGATGGTATTCTTGTGTTATGTTTGTTGTTTTGTTTCCAGATTACATCCACCAAACTAAAGGCTGTGCATTAGTAAATAATCATAGCAAGAGTTCCCGTGAAGAATTATCATAGTGCCAGATTGGTGATGACATACCCTAGGGCATGTGGCCGATACACGGTCAAGATAAAACGATATCGATCAAGCGAGTTTTGTTTTAAAAATAAATTCCGTGTTAAAAAGGCTCATTTGTAATTTGCTATTTGTGGAAAATGATAGAGAGGACAAATTTTTGGCTTGTAATGTGGGAAAAAATGACAACGGTATTTTCTAGGCCGAGTTGGACTGTTTGTGAGTACACCCACAAGATATGTCAGGTGATTTGATTGGTGAAGGTGAAGAGAGTGTGATTCAGTCATGGCTGAGGTAGGAGAAGGTGCTCGAGGACCTCCAGTTCAGAGACTAGAGATCCCACCGAGGAGGTGGTGTCATGTAGAGGTAGGAATCAATCCTCTCTGGTTGTTTTTGATTAAAGTTTTAGGTAAAAATGAAGAAATGGGGTTTGAATTTGAAATTTGAAATTTAGGTAAAAATGAATGAAATTGGGTATGGGGAGGGTGAAATGTAGGTTAAATAGGTTGTAAAATGGAAATGGGTGGGATTTAGGTGGGTTGTTGGGTAGATTTTAGGGTTTTTTCAAAATTTTCAAAGTTGGGGGTGTGGGGGTTTGGATTTGGGGCTGAGCGGTGACTCGAATCCTGGTCGAACATCACCGACGTCGATGGGGAAAAAAGTGACTAGTATTGGTTAGGGTGACCGGTCTTTGGTCACTATTAAAAGTGACTAAGACTTAAAAGTCGGGTTTAGATGAAAAAAGTGGGGTAAAATGAAATGGTAGGGTAGATACGTAGGTAATGGGGTAAATGTAGATGGATAAGGGATAGTGAAATATGAAATTAGGTGGGTTGGGGGTAAATATAGGTAAGAATAAGAGGGTGGTAGATAAAGGTTAGGTCGAATAATGAAGGAAAGAAAGTGATGAAATAGAATATGGGGATTTTTTTAGGCTAGAGAAAAATGTATGCTAGTCGGTGCAATAGTTAGGAAATAGATAGGTAGGTAGAGAAATTTTGTGTATGGGATGGAAATAAGTAGGGCGAAGAAATGAGTGAAATAAGTAAGTACGACATTGTTTATTAGGGTGGATGTAGGCCCATCACCAAATGACGATACGTGATAGAGTACCACCATTATTGGTGCAGATGTGAGCCATCATCATGGAGGAGGAGTGGACTCATATGCGAGACATTGAACTTGTGGGTATGTGGTGATATTGATGTATCGTTCGAGATGATATTTTGTTGATCGTACTCATTGATAGATGGGAGGTCATGACCAATACCTTCCATCTACCCACCATCAAGATAACTATCATGCTGAAGGATGTGTATAGGATTCTGTGGCTACTGATTATGGGGGAGCCTATTTATCAGATTTTGCCAGATGAGGCTTTTGAGTATATGATTACAACTTTTTGGGAAAGTGATGGGTGACTTGACTGAGCACAATTACAACCTTGTTTATCGAGCTATGTATGCTACACATCCTTAGGAGATGAGGTTGGTAGTATTGATGATGGTTGCGGTGGGATTCTATGCACTCTTAGACTCGAGAGGGTGGTCGATTTTCTGGGGATTGATGGGGGTATACGGGATATGATTGAGGATCGGGTATATTTTGCGTGGGTGTGAGCATATCTAGTGCAGCTATATAGGGAGCTTTGGGCCTATCAGAGGATGCAACGTTACGGTAATAGATGTACATATTTATTGCATTCTTTGGGCCTACGTGCACATAGTGATTGTGTGCCCACAGGACTTCCTATAGCGGATTGGCATCATGGTGGGATGAGAGCTAGATACAAGAGATGGGTGGTAGTAGGGGTGCATCCACAAGTAGAGGAGGCATCACATGATGTGACCTACTACTTATAATAATTAGACGGGTTATACGCGATGGTTATAGTATGTCAACCCTATGTTTGTTTTCCTGTGTATAGAGGTATGGCATAGGAGCTGTAAGGCCTATAGTTACTCAGATGGATACAGGGGAGGCATGCCAATGAGCACAAGATGATTCCAGTGGATAGATTCTGATTCTAGTTTGGACTACATTAGGATGTGCCACCACCATTCCCTCAGTATTGTAGGGATGATATAGAGAGAACTTTTTTTCTACCACTATCGACAGGGCAAGTAGGGTAGGAGGAGCAAAGCTATATATAACAAGATTGATAATGCGGGGACCACTATGGCCCATAGAGAGTGGTGGGAGGAATAGCTACAGGAAATGCTACCACGTCTAGGTCATCTAGATTTAGCTATAGTGATGGTGCGAGAGAGATGCACTACGGGGCACATGACTAGTGTATGGGTGCACTTGACACGAGCACAAGAACACGTAGCCGTCTGACATGAAAAGTGAAAAATTTATAGGGAAGCTAGCTCATTCACGGGGATTAGGTTCCTGCACACAAGCTCGGGCTCCCATAGGGGATGGAGCACATGTAGTAGCATTGCAAGCTTAGATGACAGTTTACAGGGCCATCTAGTAGTAACCCATGCACAGATCATCAAAAATTATAGGCCCAGAGATAGTTTCTCGGGCACCAACTCATGCACCAGAGAGGGTCCCGTTATACATGCAACAACACCAGGGACATGGTCCCTTGGTACAAGAAAGAAGACATGGTCCATAGGTACAAGGACGGGGGCCATTATTATTAGGGAAGGTCCACATTGGAGCTAGGGTGAAGGCACCACCTCAGACACTATCCATGGAGAGGTTCAAGGATGCCTTGAATGAGGTCCGATATTATCAAGACAAGCTAGCAGATGAAAATATTGAGGTGATATCATACAACGAGCATAAGGCCCAGTAGGAAGCTAGTCGGAGGACCAGCATATGGACCCGTAATACCAATACCATAGCAAGCGACAACGGTCTCATATTTATGGCGAGAGGGAGGTGACCAGTGTCTTTGAGAGACTAGATGAGGGTACATGGGAGATGATAGCTGGGTGGAGGACATGGCTAGAGGAGGATACAAGTGATATGATGGATGGATGGAGGAAAGGGCCGATGATGGGGATTTAGCGATAGTAATGCGGAGGTGCCGGTCCCTCTCATGGTTGATCTGATTTGAGATAGGAAATGTATTTTGATTTTTGACATATATACCGCCTACATGCCGAAGATACAAGATTTTATATGAGATTTTGAGATACTTGTATTATTAATATCTATGTACGAGATGTATCGATACATGAGACATTCCATTTATATAGCCGGTGATGAGATTTGATAGATGATGTGTTTGATCTATTTTCATTGTTTTGATGTTATTGATACTAGATGAGTTATGCATGGTAGAGTTAGATGTCGGAAAGGTCGAGTTAGATGTAGGCATGGTTGAGTTAGATTTATACATGGTTGAGTCAAACATTTCTAAGTGTTATTATTTTGAAAATTAGGTTGTTTGAGGCATTGTTGAGTCAATATGGATTTAGAATGTTTAGGCATGATTAAGTTAACAATGTCTAAGTGTTATTGTTTTAAAAATTAGGTTGTTTGAAGCATGGTTGAGTTAGTATAGATTTATAATGTTTAGGCATGATTGAGTTAAAAATGTCTAAGTGTTTTTGTTATGGACATTAGGTGATTTTAGGCATGGTTGAGTTGAACATGTCTAAGTTATTATCGTTATGGAAATTAGGTTGTGTCAGGCATGGTGTTGCTTAATGTTATCATGAGATGTGATGACATTGGTTTGATTTCCAAATTATTGTTTTTATGGAAATTAGATGAGTAAGCATGGTTTGGTTGATATTGTAGCATAGTAGATTATGAATGTATGAGATGATGTATGTTTTGTTCTATGTTAACTTCCAAGTTCTCAGTATGTTTATGAAAACTAAGTAAGTGATTTTTGTGCTAGAGGAAAATGATTTAAGGGAAAAAGTGTCCGAGCTAAACTCCAAGGGCCTCATTCCCTCAAAGTGCTGCCTACATAGCCTTGGTGAAAAGGGGCCTCAGACCGATGTAGTTCTCCCATAGGATAGGGAAGAATAAGATGAGGTAGATGGGTAGGTTGGTTGGTTTAGGTTCGGTTAAATGGGCAAGGTAAGTTAGGTATGGTTGAGTTTAGGTTGATTAGGCATGATTGATTCTAGGTTGATTAGGCATGGTTGAGCATGTAAGATGAGTTGGTGAGAATAGAGGATGAATGTAAATGTAGGTGAAAATCGAAGAAATCCCAAAGATAAAGGTGTGGTAATGGTTGAGGTGTGAATACTAGTGTGATAAGCCCATAAGGAAAAAGGAATGCACGTGTGCTAATCCTTGTTAGTATCATCAACCAATTTCATATGAATTTTTTTGAGAGTTTTGTTAGTCGATTTGGCTTGGCCATTTGTTTGAGGATGATAAGGTGAAGAAAAACTGAGTTGAATTCCAAAGGCATCGCATAGTTTACGTAGGGTTTTGTTTTTGAATTGTTTTCCATTATCAGTGATGAGTTAGTGAGGAACACCAATGCAACAAATGATGTGATAGTTGATGAATTCACATATTTTCTTAGATTTTGTAGAAATGAGAGGTACGACTTCTACCCATTTAGTGTAATATCCATTTGATGAAGCACTTGAGAAGAATGAGGGTTAATCTCTCTAAGGAGATCCAAACCCCATTGAGAGAAAGGCCAAAGGTCTTTAACAACCTGTAAGGCATGACTAGGGGTATGGTGAAGATTAGCATGTTGCTGAAATTTCACACAACATTTGACATAGTCACAACAAGCTTGATTTAGGGTTGGCCAAGTAATAGATTTGAGGCAAAGGATGCATTTAGAGACAACGAGGCCACTAAAATGACCTCCACAAATCCCATTGTGAACTTCCTTGATGGTGTATGGTATTTTAGAACTTGTAAGGCATAGTAAGAGGATACCATAAAAGCCCCATTTGTATAGAAGACCCCCATGATGAGATAGTGAGAGACACTTATAAGGAAGGCATGTTGTTCATTGTGTGTGAGATATAGAGGCACAATTGAAAGGGAAAGGTAGTTAACAAACTACTTACCAAATGTCATGTGGGCCAGTTTCAATTTTTCCTACAAAGTTAACATATCAGAATAGATAAGAGGGTGATTGCAACCTTTGTACTGTGACAAATATTTTTGAGTCTAAAGGTGAAGTGGGTATTTGGGAAGCAAGACAATCCATGGTGTCCATGAAATTTTTAGTGGAACGCAGGGTGATTTGAAATTCATAATGATTAAAGGTATTCAAAAGCATGTCTATGTGATGTTTAAAATTTTGAAGTACCTCGTTATGAAACTCGTATAAACCATTGACTTAGTTCATAACTAGTTGAGAGTTTCCAAAGATATTAATATATTTAATATCTAAGGCTATGTCAGTTTGAAGACCTAACACGAGTGCTTCATACTTGACAATATTTTTAGTGCATCAAAATCTAGTTTGAAATATAAAAGGGATAGGTTCACCTGGAAAGAGGTGCATCTACAAGTTAGTTTGCGATGGTTTGTCCTTTAACAAACTTTTGATGGATGGATTCAAGATCTAGGTCTATAAGAAGAATGAGCCAACGTGCAACATGTTGGTTTCGGTAAGTCT
This sequence comes from Taxus wallichiana var. yunnanensis, assembly GCA_018340775.1. Classification (NCBI taxonomy): domain Eukaryota; kingdom Viridiplantae; phylum Streptophyta; class Pinopsida; order Cupressales; family Taxaceae; genus Taxus; species Taxus wallichiana. The sequence continues at coordinate 424,770,768 of CM031244.1, read as the reverse complement.
TAGCATACGTGTAATGTAAGGGGTTAGTGTTGGTGACAATGAAGGTTTTGTGGTTGAGTAGGTAATGGTGTAGTTTGGTGGCAACGAATACTAGGGCTAAACACAGCTTTTCATGCGTAGTATATTCAATCTTGTAATTAGAAAGAGTATGGCTTATATAATAAACTAATTTTTCCCTATGCTGCTCATCGTGATGAGCGAGCATGATGCCCAAGGAATGATCTGTGGCATAAATATAGAGGTAAAGGGTTTTTCATCCTTTTATGGGATGAGCACATGTGGCTGAAGTAGATATTCCTTTAATTCTTTAAAAGATTTGTAGAATTCATCATCCCAATTGAAGGAACATCCTTTTTAAGAAGATGATGAAAAGGGTGACATTTGTTGGAAAGTTGGGAAATGAAATGTCAAATAGATTGCGATTTTCCTTGTAAACCTAAAGATGTTTTAGGTTAGTGGAGGTATCTCTAGAATAGCTTTGATTTTAATAGGATTGACCTTGATGCCCCGAAAAGAAATGATGAAACCAAGGAGTTTTCCAGAGAGAACAATGAAGATGCACTTCTTAGGTTGAAGGTGAATGCAATATTTGACAAGATGGTTAAAGATGACTTTAAGAACCATGAGTTGTTCAGCCCGACACTTAGACTTAGCAAGAAGGTCATCAAAATAATCTTCCAAAATTTCATGCATGATGTTGTGGAAGATATATGTCATGGCACACTGATATGTAACACCAACATTTTTAAGGCCAAAGGGAATGACATGATAAGAAAAGGTCCCCAAGGGGTGATGAAGGAAGTTTTGTGTTGATCTTCCGGTGTGAGTAATATTTGGTTATAACCCAAGAAACCATCCATGAGTGATAACATCTCATGGCTAACAGTAAGATCAACAAGTTGGTTGATACTAGGTAGATGAATGTCATCCTTTGGAAAAGATAGGTTAAGGTCTTGTAAATTCATACATATGTATTGTCCCCTTGTTGCTTTGGTGAGAATAATGATGTTAGAAATACATTGGGGATAATCAATGGGTAGAATAAAAGAAACAGAAAGGAGGCACTTAAGTTCTTCTTTCACAAGAAGGAAATACATGGATACATTTTTCGCAGCTTTTGTTTCATAGGTTTAGCATCAAGAATAGTTATAATATTATGAACCATGATATTTGGTTCAATACTGGGCATATCAGCGTAAGACCAAGAAAAAGTGTTGCTATAATCTCAAAGGAAAGAGGTGAGAGCTTCCTGTTCAAAGATATCTAAAGATTGGCCTATTTTTAGAATGTGAGGGTCCTTATGAATGTGAATGTTTATCTCTATCATTGATTCATTCAACATGGTTTGCATCTTATAAGGTAATGACCAGTGAATATAGGAATCCTCCACACCTAAATAGGTGAGAATGGAATCATCATCATGACATTGAAAAACGTTGATGGATGGAGTATCATCATCGATCATGTTAGGATAAAGGAAGGGAAGAGAAGAGGGAGAATCACCATCGTACTAATAAGTCAAAGGTCCCAAGGAAATAGTGTTCATGAAAAAAAAAGGATCCATAGACTTTATAGGTGAAGGTGGTGAGGTTGGTGAAGGAGGTGGAGAAGGTGTATCTTCCTCTACAAGGTCGATACATGCTTTCTTAGAGGAAGGATCCTCAGAAAATCCAAGACCGCGGTGGTCCTTTTGCTTCCGAGTGGTGCAAGGTATGACCGTGTAATGACCTTGTTCATAAAGACCAAAGCCAAAACCTTTAAAAGAACAATGATGAAGGAATGTGTGTGTGAAATGACGATTGGTGAGGTATTGGAAATTAGATGAGAACGGAAGGGTTTGAGTGGGTGGTTCTGGAGTATGTGAAGAAGCATCAAGTCCCCCATATGTTAAGTTGGTGTGAAGATGGGGAGGACCATAAGGAACACCTCACCAATACGATGGCTATAATGTGAGTCTTGATGGAGTCTTCCGTACTCTTGAGGAGTAAGGAAAGTGTTGACGTTATAGAGGTGATACTCCCCCAAGGTAAGGTGTTGAAAATAACCTACCAAGGGATCAAAAGTTGGAATTTGGGTAGCAAGAATGGAATAATCACCAGAATCATGAGAAGAAGAAGCATCCATTGTTTGTAAAGTAGAGAGGTTAGTTGATGAGCCATTGTGGAAGTCATGGAAACAATGGGAATAGAGGAGTTGGTTGTGGAAGATGTAGCGGTAGAAGTGGTGGATGAGGAAGTGACTGAAGAGGAAATGATAGTAATGGTAGATGCCTTAACTGGTATAAGGAAATCATTAGGTCAATAGAGCATGTTACAGGTTTTGAATGGTGAAGGATCTACTAGAATGGTGTAGTTGTGCCCTTCATGTTCAAATTTTAAACAATGATGTAAGGTTGAAGGAAAACAACCCATGGTGCAAATCCGAGGTTGGCAAAAGCAACAGATTGTATTAGAATTACCCTTCTAAGAAATATAATAACTCGAAGTAGTATGGGGGTCCATGCGAATATGGAGAATAATGGTTTTGAGGGTGGAAGTTATGGAATCATTAAATGAATTCAACATAATTGGGTTATTATGCATGTAATTAGAAGGGATGTACATTTGTTTGTATGCATGGGAGGAGATGATGTTGATACTAGCACCCCCATCGATCATAACACATTGAACGTGTGTACTATCAACGTAGACGAGAAATGAATAAGGTGGGTAAGGATAATCAGATTGAGAGGGACAATCTCTTCATCGAGAAATTGAGTGGAGACTTGGTGAGTGATAGATGGGGAAGAAGAGAGAGGTGAAGTGGTGAGAGAGGCAATGTGATGAGGAGTGATAATGGCAAGACTAGGTATTGGGTCATCATATGGAACCTCAATAGAGTACAAGACCTCGATGAAGTCCCGATGATGAAACTCGGAGGTTTGAATGAGGTTATACAAAGACATTTTGAGAGGATATTGGTGCAGTTGTTTGATCATGGTATAATGTGTGATTCCATAAAAAAATAGGATATGTCGGCCCACGAATGGTGACTTTGGGTGCAGGGGCAGATGGAATGTTGGGTAAAGGTGTAGTGGATGGTTTTTCTATCTTCTCTTTTCCTTTGTCTTTTTGTGTGCGTGTGGAAACTTGAACCATTTTAATCTGAGGAAGAGAGGGAGATGAATTGTAAAAGGTATAACGATAGGAGGGACAAAGAACCTAGTGCGGGATATGATCATTGTGAAATGAGTACGACGCACCAAATTTTGATGAAGGTTAGTTATCAACTAAGTCCAAAAAGGGTCATAGCACTTGTGTCACGGTTTAGAAAAAATTTGAGATCAAAAGATAAGGTGCTTGCGCACAGGATCTATGGAAGGGTTCAAGTAGGGTTTTGGTAAACCTGCAGATGCACACCATGTAGAGTTTGAGAATCCGAGACTTAGCCATTTTTGACCTATCGGGTAGGACATGAGAAAAACGTGACCCGAGTGGATAAGGTGCCAACCAACGGGTGGCCTGGAAGGAATATGCCCTGCGATAGAAGCTTCTAGAAGGACATCATGGCAAGGAGTGGTGAGCTCAAGCCTGGAGGAGCATGCGCCCATGGAGGACCACATTCAGACACTTGGTGATAGATCTGAGGCCGTAGAAGAATGAGTTGGCAGTTCAGAAGGCTATATATACAAGTGCTGCAAAAGTAAAAGGAATGAAATGGATAGAGGGTGGAGCTCTCAGAAAATACTACAAGGACTCTATTAGCTTGGGTAAATAAGCATAGGAAAGGATGTATCAAGGGTTTGGGGTTATAAATTTTCTTTTGAGAGCCTAGCTATATGAATCTAGTTATAATGCATGACTATGGTCTGCCCTTCTGTGACATTCTGTAATGGGCCTAATGAATGTAATGAGGTTACCAGTTTATGTGAATATGAACATTAATGGTTCTGATGCATACATCCTTCTTCATAGCTCTTTTTCATTTATGTTTATGAACTAAGTATGAATGCTTGTACAACTTCCTTTCTATTTTGGTGTAAGTTCTATAATCTGTTAAGCACTTTTCTGTCTGGAATGACTGCAAGGATCTAGAAGCTGCATTCTGAGCTCTATGGTGCTTGTATGTCTTATTTCCTCTCAAATCTCTTAAACTCAGATCATAGATGATGTTTCCCACTAAACTCACATAAAAGAGAGACTCGCACCACACATGCCTCGGTGAGCACCCAACGCCCACTGGGTGATAGGCCAGGCACACATGGGATTTCTTTCCTTTGTGATGGGTGTAAAAATGACTACATCTTGGTTCCATTGCTGGACCTCTTTTCAAAGTTGTAGTGGGAAATGGCATACATCATGATCTATGTAATGAGTAATGATAGAAGTTTAACTTTGGAAAGTGTTGAATCATGGTTCAAGAGCACGGAGGATGAATTTTCTCAGAGATTCAACACTGATCTGAGTTTAATGCACGTAGATGGGTAGAAGAGAACCTCTACCATGATTTATATGAAACTTTTTTTCTGTTGCTTCCCAATAGAACTATATGAATGGCTCTCAACATATGCATCTAGATCAAGCTGGTATTATAGATCACACATGTGGACCCAAGAAGAATACCAGGTCAGCAGGATGCAGATCTGACGTGGACTCATGTTGTGGATCATTGGTGGAAAGGTGTGTTGGCTAGCTACACTCTGAGTATGCTATTTCTACATATTCTTGTCTCGGAAGTTGCTGAGTTTGAATTTCTACGTGGGAGCCCAGAGGATCATTTCTACATGCTTATCCTCTAGCAATGAAGATCTTGATTGTTACCTTGAGTTTAGAGGCATTTCCAATGGCCGGATAAACCATTCTGAGCACTAGGTGAGGAAGCTAGGGTGGAGGAAGATGGTAGATATTACGATGAGAAAGAAAGAAAGGGAGGAGAGAGATGACTCAAGTATAGTGAAGCACATGAAAGGGAGATTTCTAGACAATGTGAGGTTACAAGTGTGATGGATCTATGGAGGCAGATGTTGTGGGAAGGAGTTGAGGTTCACGCAGAGGATGTGGAACCTGAGCAGTCTGTGCTACCCCATCTTGGAAAGTGCATAAGAGAGACCCCTTCAGCTTCTGATGAGAGTTCATCATGGAGAGAGAAGAGTCATTGGCACATATCTAACCCACCTAGTGACCAAACCCTGGCACTTGGTTTTCTAGATCAAGGAAGGAGTATCATTGACCCAATTGGTATCAAAGTGGGAAGTGATAGATCTACACCCAGAGATATAATTTTTCATTTCCCACTTCTATGGCTATGCATACTATTCCAAGTATTCAAGAGGAATTTTTGACAAGGAGAAAGTACACAAGCCTTTGGTCTCACATCTGGGAGTGGCACGGGGTACACTAGTGGTAGTGGGGCATTATCACACTACCATCACATGCAGTTCAAAGGAACCTGGGGACCTTGGCACAACCACTACAGACCTGACCTCAGGATCTGGGGTCAGAGGAATAGACTCGTGGATCTAGTGGATCTAGTGGGTCAAGAGGAATAGACCTGGGGATCCGGATGGATCTCGGTGGCTCAGAGGCACAGACCTAGTGGATCTGGTGGATCCAAAGGGAGGAAACACCGGAGGGAACCAAGGCTCTAGCTCAGAGAGGACAAGGGCCCCAACCACCCCCTCAAGTCTTCTTTGAGATGTCTTTACATTTTCTAGATTACAGAGGTATTGAAGATGTTGTAGAACATGTTCACAAGTGTGAACTACTATGGCACGCAAAGGGGATCACAACCCCAAAGCGGAAGGCTAGTCAGTTTGTAATGATGTTCAGTAGGGCACGCATATAGCTGGTATAGGAAATATGACCCTCATCAAATGGTGGTGGATTATACTACTTTAAAGAATGCCTTCTTGGTAGAATTCCACATCCCTGAGTTTGAATAAAAGAGCATCAACACCTGAAGGAGATTCAACAGGAATGGCAGAGAGAGTGTGTGGGAGTATGATGCATGCTTTAAAACTCTCTTGTCTAAGTTATCATATGATATTCACCCTTCACAACATGCTCAATGGTTTTTTGGAGGGTTGATCACACCTTTTAGGAGAGCTTTATCTCATAAAACTTTCACAGACCCGCGTGAGGCGTTAGAAGTTGCTCTACACGCCGAGGCTATTGGAAGTGTTGATACTGGTGTTAGCCCATTTTTGGAGGCTCAAATTGCTACTATGGCTAAGCAACTGAGAAAGTTGTCTACAAACTCAGCCCATGAGACTCACAGTGGTATATGGTGTACATATTGTGAAGTAGAGGGGCATGTCAAGGATAGTTTCCCTGAGGACAATACGCGCCATGATAATAGACTGATGAAATTTTCATGGGGACCATGATGCAAGTAGATGTCCCTTGTTACAATGCAATTCGGAAGAATGTGTCTTGCTACTATAAGATCTACACCTCTACAACCCATGATACTAAGGATTGTAGGCTTATTGACTAGATCCATGAGGCCATTGATCATGGGGTGCACCAGACCAACATTTCCAGTAGTTCTAAAGGTGATGATCACCATTATGAGGAGCAGCGCAGATGGAGGCACACGTGGAAGGGGATTTCATGGAGGATTCCATGGTCATGGTAACCATGAGGAGGAAGAAGTGAGTTCCCACATGGAACCTATTTTAATTGTGGGTCTACAGAGCATTACAAATGAGAGTGCCTAGACCTATTGCAGTGCTCATGGTGTGGGAAGAAACACAAGTATGAGGAGTGCCCTGAGTTGTTTGAGCACATGAATCAACAACAATGGAAAAAGACAAGGGCACTGCAATGGTAAGCATTAAGAAGATGGACACACAATGGATGCCACGGGTAACACGTGATGTAGGCTTAGAACCTGTTTTGGTAACAACAAGAGAGAGGCCACACGCACAAAGGAAATACCAAGGTAGAAGAACTCTAGTTTCAAGAGAAGAAGTGGTACATGGGAAGTACCTAGACCCTACACATCAAAAAGAGGTATATCAAGATACCATGGATGTCATTCAAAGTTTACAAGGAGAAATCCAGTGTCTAAAGGAGTAGTCCAGGAGGGAGGAGCAAAGAAGGAAGGTCGAGGCACCAAGAGATGACCTGATGAGGTCAAGGAAGTATGTAAAATGCTAAGGCAAGAGAATATTATTCCCTTGCTAGGAGCATGGTTGAGAGAGAAGGTACCACACACCGAGAGAAGAGCATGAGAGGTAGGTCTTGCATGCAAACCTTCCCCTCACAACCTTGACTATGATAGGAGATCACGTTAAATGCAATGTGTGGATGGATGGCTCCTTAGTAATATCCTCATCACATAGGCGCACGGAGGTCAATGTTCTCACATTGATGCATGGCATCAGATGGGAAGGCCTGCATTACAACCATCTTCAAATGTGTTGTATATGGAAAAAAAAAAAAAGGCAATGCCCATCGGTGTCTTAAAGGATGCAACTATCACCATTCAGGGAGCTAAGTTTACTGGGGACTTCAAAGTCTTGGCACTCACCGAGGAAGATAATTTCCCAGCACTACTTGGGTGCCCATGGTGTTATAAGAACAATGCGGATCTTTGGTTCAACAAGGGGTACATTAGCTTTGAAAATGAGGAGGAATGAGTCATCATACCCCTAGCTGATGGGAAGTCAACACCCTATACTAACCTTTGGGAGAAGAGGTCCTGATAGAATATATGTGCACTCAATCAGGGATCCAGAGATAATCCATCCTACCAATGGAGTTATCCAGTTTGAGGATGCTCAGTCGGTAAGTGACACCACTAGTCTAGCATGTGATAATTGGGTGCATGGAACCTATGAGTTGATCGATGACATTTAAGAGGATCGGTGACAAAGGTGACAAAGGCACACATAGTCTCGGTGCCTAGAGGAAAAGAGCTACCTAAGTACTTAGGAGGAGCCTCCCCTGAGGTCTTTTTATAGAAAATGGAAGCTCAGTGGAAGGAGGAAAATGAAAGAAGGGGGATGTTAAGTTACATCCTACTAGGAACTATGCACATGGTGGGCAAACACATCGATAATCTCTTGGAATGGCACGAAGTGAGAATTTCCTTCTCTGTTCATTTCTCTAGAAGCAATGCACCCACCACCATCAAGGACTACCATGGTAAGGAGCCCACCTCTTTCCACATCCAAGCCTATGAGAGAACTGGAGGGAAGGCATGAAGCTTTTCCACCATCCCTCTGGGTACACAAACTATATTCTACACTACAGGTTACACGCGCGCATGGTACATACATTCTGAGACACGCCACCAAACAGGGAATTGGAAAGAGCTAGCAGCTGACCTCATTCAAACATTTGAGTATCGAAGTACCAAGCCATCAGTTGATAAGGCATTACAGGTTGTCAAGCACCTTACCATGGGGGATAGTGCCATGGTAGAAGATAGGCTATTGGACTTGCTTGGTGAACCAGGTTTGAGGCACTTTTTGAAGAAGAGGAAACAAAGGAGGTTCAACTTGAGCACATGCATGTGTGTGAAAAGGAGAAAGGAAAGCTTGTATATGTAATTGATGGGGAGGAAGTAGAAAATCTTGATGTTAACCATTCTGTAGGGACACACGAGGTAGTGGATAATGCTGATACTCACACACACGCCTACCATGAACCTTTAAAAACTAAAAAGGTTAACATCAGCTCAGAGAAGAACCTAAGGAAGCTATCATTGGAGATTACTAGTCGAGAGAAGGAAGTCTCTAAGATCATTGATCTTTTGTGTGAAATTTGAGGATTTATTCCCACGCATGGGTACCATGAGCTCAAAGGCATCCACCATTCCTTGGGGAGATGAGGATAAAGCTGAAGGATGGTGCACACCCGGTCAGAAGAGACCCTACCAGATGAATCCCAATTTACGTGTGTGAAGGTAAAGGAAGAGATAGAAAAATGATAGCTTCTGGGATCATTGAAGTTGTTGAAGAATCGAGTGGATAAGTCCAATGGTAATCAACATCAAGAAGGATGGGTGGATTAGGATCTACATGGATTATAGGGAGCTGAATGTAGTTTGTGTCATCGATCCTTTTCCAACCCCCTTCACTGAAGAAATTTTGGAGGGAGTCACTGGGCACAAAATCTATTCCTTTACGGATGGATTTTTGGGTACCACCAAGTCCGATTACAAAGGAAGACCAGAGAAGACAAATTTCACCACTGAATGGGGAAGTTTTTCATACATGGTCATGCCCTTTGGGTTGAAGAATGCACCTACTATTTTCTCACACATAGTGGTACAGCATTCCAGACTTCATCCATAAATTTCTTCAGGTCTATCTAGATGATTGATGGTGTATGGGCTAGTAAAAGACCATTGTGATAATTTGAGGTTGATGTTTGAGAGGTGTCAGTAGTTGAGGATATCCCTCAACATTAAGAAGTGTGTCTTTTCTACCCCCTTTGGAACATTATTGGGGCATATCATATGTAAGGAGGGCTTACTAGTAGATCCTACCAAGGTTGTAGTTATTGTGGGATTGGGGGAGCCAACTAGCCAAAGCACAAGTGTGCAGGATTTCTTGGACACGTGGGCTACTATCAGAAGTTCATCAAGGGGTATGCCAAGATCACCACACCTTTAGAAGAATTTCTTAGACATAAAAGTGCCTTCCATTGGGGAAAGGCACAACAAAAGGCATTTGACACATCGAAGGATAGGCTTGTCACCCGCCTATATTACATTTTCCCTCTTGGGATAAGCCCTTCCATGTTCATGTAGATGCCTCCGAAATGGCCATTGGGGTAGTGCTTGCACAACCTAGTGAGGGAATTGTTGATCACCCCCTATGCTTTGCAAGCAGGAAGTTGACACCAACAGAGCAAAATTATACTACGACCGAGCGCAAAGCATTGTCAATGATCTACGTGCTTCACAAGTTCAGACAGTATCTACTAGCAACTCCCTTTATCTTCTACACTGACCACATGGCATTAAAGTACTTGGTGAACAAGCCCATTCTACAAGGGCACATATGTCGGTGGGTGCTATTATTTCAAGAGTTTGAGTTCATGGTAGTTGTGAAGCCTGAAAGAGTAATTGTGGACCTGATCATTTGTCAAGAATTGATTCAGGGAGGACACACAGAGCATTGAAGAGACTATGCCAGATGCGCAACTATTTAGGTTACAGTGTGTGCCTCTCGATTTGGAGGAAATTGTAGTATTTCTAAAGGAAGGTGTGGCACCGAAAGGGATGAAGACATTAGAGAAAAAGTAACTAGCCATACGCATCACACCCTACATGTTGATCAATGGGGACTTATACAAATTAGGGCATGATGAAGTTTTACGTAGGTGTGTACTAGAGCATGAGCACCTCACCATCATAGAGGAAGCACATGGAGGAAGTGTAGGTGGACATTATGCAGGTGACGCCACCACACATAAAATATTAATGGCAGGATTGTGGTGGGAAACTCTATATAAGGATTACAAGGACTATTGTAAAGTGTGTGACCATTGTTCAGCATTGGCAAGCCAAGAAGAAGGAGATGAAATGCCTTTGCACCCTATCCCTAGCACTAAACCTTTTGAGAAATGGGCAATAGACTTTGTAGGCCCTATTGCACCAAAGAACGCGTAGGACTGGATCACGCTATGTAATCACTTGCATGGACTATTTGACAAGGTGGGCAGAGGCAGCCCCAACTAAAGACTACACAACAACTACAACAACAAGATTTTTGTGGGAGAACATTATCACAAGGTATGGATGCCCTTTAAGTTTAACCAATGATAGGGGTACACATTTCTTGAATGAGACCATGAGGATCCTATTAGCAGAGTTCATGGTGGCTCATCACAAGACTACACCTTATCACCCACAAGAAAATGGAACCACATGAAGCATTTAACAAAATACTGAGTCATACCCTGACAAAAATTTGTGATGTCAAAGACAAGATTGGGATGACAAGGTATCAACCATATTATGGGCTTATAGGACAACTTATAAAAGGTTGAACAAAGCCACACCATTTCAATTGGTGTTTGGCATGGAAGTTTTTACGGTTGAGTTCATGTTACCTTCTCTGTGAATAGCACAGAGGGTCAGGCTTGATGAGCAAGCACTGAAGAGAGAATTGATGAATTGATGAAGCTGATGAAAGATGATCACTCACCAAGTGGAGCCAAACAATAGAAAAAAAAGCAAAAAAAAGCATGGCATGATCGCCACATTAGGAACAAGAAGTTTGAGGTTGGGTAGATGGTCTTACTATATGATTCTAAGTTTCGCCACCCTGGGAAGTTAAAGGTCCATTGGTTAGGTCCCTATATAATCTCATACATCCTTGATTCAGGATGCATGCCAGTTATAAGCACTGATGGAATGAAATTTCCTGACACTTCAATGGGAGTAGGCTGAAGCCCTACTATAAATAAGGCTTCTTGGTGTTTGTAAATAAGGTAGTTTTTCCAGATAGTTTAGAATTTCCTTTATGCATTTCCTTTCTTGTGTTTCCCTTTCACGTTGTTGTTTTGTTTTGCCTTGGGCACCGTAACCTTGTTACTTTTTTAGGTTTTGAATGCACAGAGGACCACACATCATTTTAGTGTGGGGTGGAGTGATGTGAAGGAAAGCATGGGTAAAGTGCCAAGGAGGATTGTGTTGAAATCCCAATTGAATGGCCCTATTGAAAGGTGCATGAAAGAAAAGGTGGAAAAGGATGGTTGGTGTCAAGATAAGGCTACTTTCAGATCCCACGTACAAAGGAGGAAGAAGCACATAAACAACATGAGGTAGGTGAGAGAAAAAATCATGATAGAAGAAGTGCCTTCGGCACTAGTTACGCACAAGAGTCTCCTATCAAGATGGATTGGTTGCATGCCAAAAGGTTGGAAGATTGTCCACACAGGGTTGGGCACATGAGTTAGGGCAAAAAAAAGTCGGGATTTGTTTGAAAAATCCACATTAAACATTAAAAGTATAGTGGTAGGTGAAGTAGCATTTAATGCTTAAAAATGGGAAAAACTATAAATAGAGGTTCGGACATTTCATTATTCACTTTGCGAATACGAAGAGAAGAGATTTTGTGAACTAGGGTTTCTAGAGTTGATCCATGTGAAGAAAAATTGCAAGAATTTGAGCGTGAGTGACCAGTTTGGATTTACAAACCAGAAAGGAAGTGATTCACGGGTGTGGGAAGAGTTGTGGAGAAGCATGTCGTCTGGTGAAAAGAGATTCCAGTTAGGGTTTGGTATCTAGGGCACGGGTCGAAAAAGAGTTTCTTCACCAATTTGAGATCTAAACTTGGAAAGGGGTAGTAAAACAAAGCAAGTGAAAGAAGTTGAAGTGTTAACATAAACAATGGCACCCAAGAAACTAGTTGGCACACCTAAGAAGGGAAAGGGAAAGGGCAAGAGCAAGCAACAAGAAACTATCATGAGTACAAATGAAGAGTGGTATGCAGAAATGCAGTACCCAGATGGAGTATTGCTTGGGTGAGAGTGGGAGTCCCATTTAAGAAATATGTCAGTAAATGATTACAATCATCACTCGAGCACAATCGAGAAGGAAATGGCACTGGAGTTAGTGCACCGATGAATAAAAGGACACCAGAGGGTTTTCCCATCTATAACGATGATGTAAAAGTGAAGTGGAGAAGTCAGATTATTACAACTCTTTGAGTTTCCCTACTTTAGAAAGCCTGAGCACCTATATCAATGGTTGATGTCACGCATGCACAAAGATTACTTTCACTTCACAGGGCACAAGATGCACATTACCCCTCAACTTGTTTCACATTTCACAGGCCTCATCTATGAAGGAGAAAGTTTGGAGGATGACCTATGCGACAAGGAGGCAATTAAGGAAACCATCACTGCTTATGCATACAAAAAGGGGTCGAGGTACTTTGATATCATGGACATCAAGGACCCGGTGATGAAGATGGCCACACACCTTGTGACAAAGTTAAATGGCCAGAGAGATGGACCTAGGTAAACAAGTCCTGGCTGAATGTTTGTAGGAGGATTTCGAGGGCACCATCTACAACTTGTCTACATTCATCACGGATGAGATTGTTAGCAATGCAAAGGAAGGTGATAAAATCCTTTTGGTAATGTCCTATTAACCATTGTGTTCTTAGAGATTGGGGTGTCGGATGCAGAGAAAAATTCATGTGGGAGTACCTCTATGAAGACCCTTCACCCACAAAAGAGGTTTGAGAAGTACACCTATGATAGTATGATGGCCATGCACAAGGCACGCCTGAGAAGTGGTACACGCACCTGAGGAACACATTTGGGGTGGAATGGAGGATCCCTAAACAACTACCAATGACCACCAAGGGAGAAGCCAGTTTGTTATGTACCAACATTTCTACCTTGGCAGATTTAAACTGATAGATGAGACATGGAGCCCATGGTGCAAGCTCCCTTTTTCCTTCACAGCTCAACACTTCCAAGTGGGAGTGAACAGGTTCAAAGAATCCAAGAAGTTGAAGTTGGACCTTGGTAATCTAGACCGAGACCACAGAGAAATGTGCAAAGGGTTGGTCTACCCCAACAAGCACGTACATGGAGAAGTACGTGTCGCATGAGGTCCAAATGGTGAGACCCATGACTTTTCCCATTACAGGAGGGTCCACGGCATGAGTATACCTCCGCATAAGACCCAAATTTGAGAAGGGTGCATATCTAGAGAATGAGGTGTCCATACCTGAGGACCCAACTAGTAGAAGAGACCCATGCCCAAAATGGGAGGAAAAAGAACCAAAGAAGAAAGTACCAAGTGTAGTGGATACACAGCAATAGGTACCCCTAGGACAAGCACCAAAACAAGTATGTATTCACACAAGAAAAATCCATAGTCAAAGAGAAGACTCTAGAGCCAGAGAGTCATTAGACAAGGAGTCATCGAAGAAGAAGAGACAAAGTCACCTACACCGGAATCCCCAGTTGGGAAGAAGCAAAAGATGATGAGAGGAGTCAGATTCTAAGTACACTGAGAGTGGGGCCTACCAGGGTGAAAGGGATGATGATGAGGAAGATGAGCCTGAGGTAAACCAAGAACAACCTAGTGTTCAATGTACATGACTCAGAGGAGGGAGAAGGAGAGAAGAATGAGTACATCTTCACGTGGAGAAAGGGAAGCCAGGAGGAGGAAGGCACCCGGGACAAGGAAGGGAGCGAAGAGGTAAACAAGGTGGTGGAAAGAGAGGCTAAGAAGATCATTGAGACCTTGGTGGAAGAGGAGTTGGAATGCAACACTGAGATGGTGATGAATGAGGATAAGGAAGAGAGCAGGGAAAAGGACCACGACAAGCACTTGGAGGCCCCACTTTAACTATAAATATTCCTAAGGGCACGCACATGGGAGGAAAGCACAGGAGGAGGAGAGGCCATGGATGGGTTATATTGATGACCCCAAAAAGTGTTACGCACATGGTTCCAAAGCACGGTTCCAGCAGAGGAGCTCCTAGCAATGTCATCTTTTGATAAGGAGGGTGCATACCCATGGACAAGGAAGATGCTCTCATGGGCATTTGAGTCCCATCTTGATGAGCCAAATTTGAAGTAAGCCACGGGAAATAATAACATTTCTAATCAAAAGGAGACAACCCATTGGTGAATGCTCAGTAGCTCTCGATGAACAACTGTGCAACGCACTCAACAAGGTCTCCATTGAGGTCGAAGCTAGACTCTTTGGGTGGAATGATAGAGTCAAATTCTGGAAGATGAACTAGAGAAGAAAGAGGAAGAGCTAGCTGAGAGGACAAAGGAGCTGAGTCAAGAAAAGTTGATCAACACCTAGTTACAGCGTGAGTTAAAGGATGAGAAGGCTAGAGTGTGCGAAGTATACAAAAAGGTGGAGTCCATTACAGATGCAATAGTGTTGAAGCATCCGACCTAGTGCCTCCCACACAAGTATGGATCTACCCTGGAATGCCTGGAGGACTTAACAAGAATCCTCACCATGGAGAGGTCAAACCTAGCCTTGGAATCTATAGAAGAAGTGGCCACACATGTTTAGAAAAGGAGGATAAATTGAAATCATGGTGCTCATAGCTGAATACAACAAGGTCCTTGCTGATGTAAAGATTACTTCCTGAACTCATTGAGGCCATGTATGAAACTAATGTGGATAGAGACAAAGTGGCAAGCATGTTGGTCACCAATGATGAAGTAAAACTTAAAGAGTTCTAGGAGAAGAACAAGGGGAATAGAGCAGAGTGAGAAAAAATATCCTAGCCGAGGTAGAAAATAAATCAGAAGCTATTGAGGCCTTACGGGGCTCAATTAAAAACTAGCTAAAGGAACTATACCCACAGATTACATGAAGGATGGATGCACTGAGGATATAGGCAAGGAGTTAGAGAAAATTGTTGACACCATGAGCACACAAGGGGATGGGTTGGGTTTTGATCAGTGAGTGCCTTAGTAGGTGATCTTTTCCAGAGAGCACAGAATGAGGTCGATGCCTGGAACAATCTGAGGCCGACTTGCAGAAGAACTTTCCTCTCTTATTGCTTTAAGTAGCATCATTCCCCATTCTTCCTTCTTTTCCCATTCTTTGTCCCCTTTATTATTTTTCCAAGACATTAAGTCTTTGTGTATTCTTTATTCTTTGAGGAAGTTTTCGAGGGTGGAGAATAGGTAAAGTGTGGGGTGATGTTGGGCCCCTGAAATATCAACTAAGTCCAAAAAGGGCATATAGCACACAAGGTTGAAAAAGTGCACAAGATAAGGCACATAGGGAAGGGTTCAAGTAGGGTTTTGTAGAACCCAGATGCACGCACCCACGGAGAGTAAAATCCAGACTTAGCCATTTTTGACCTATCGGAGGATGCAGAAAAAATGACCCGAGTGGATAAGGTGCCAGCCTGGCAATAGGGTGGCCTGGAAGGAATATGCCCTACGATAGAAGCTTCTAGAAGGACATCATGGCAAGGAGTGGTGAGCTCAGGCCTGGAGGAGCATGCACCCATGGAGGACCACATTCAGACACTTGGCATAGATCTGAGGCCACAGAAGAATGAGTTGGTAGTTCAAGAAGGCTATATATACAAGTGCCTACAGAAGCAAAAAGAGAAAATGGATAGAGGGTGGAGCTCTATAGAAATACTACAAGGACTCTATTAGCTTGGGTAAATAAGTGTAGGAAAGGATGTATCAAGGGTTTGGGGTTTAAATTTTCTTTTGAGAGCCTAGCTATATGAATCCAGTTATAATGCATGACTCATGGTCTACCTTTTTGTGACATTCTATAATGGGCCTAATGAATGTAATGAGGTTACCAATTTATGTGAATATGAACATTAATGGTTCTGATGCATACATCCTTCTTCATAGCTCTTTTTCATTTATGTTTATGAACTAAGTATGAATGCTTGTACAACTTCCTTTCTATTTTGGTGTAAGTTCTATAATTGTTAAGCACTTTTTGTCCTGAAATGACTACAAGGATCGCTTAAGCTCTATGGTGCTTCAGATGTCTTATTCTAAGCTCTATGGTGCTGAGTGCCCAATGCTCACCGGGTGATAGATGTCTTATTTCCTCTCAAATCTCTTAAACTCGGATCATCATAAGATGATGTTTCCCTACTAAAATCACATAAAAAATCCACCCGCAAATCATCAAATGTACTTCCTTAGGTCTATTGGCATTTTTGAAGAAGGAAGGATGGTGAATCGATTAAATCAAGTGATTGAAGTAATTAAATCTACTCATTAATGTTCGAAATATGTTTTCCCATTTCTTACCTACCGATCAACCAATAATTTGAATTTGAATATTTAGCACTATAGCCTATGTCAAAGCATCTATTTGAAAATTCTCGGTTCGTCCGACCGGAAATCAGAGAAAAATATATGGCTACTAGATATTTTTAGAGTCTTTGACACATGTAAAACATGTGGCACGCACGGATTGGATGAAAGTATGACCAACTATGCAAATGTTCTTGTCATTTTTACCACGTGTCATTCATTGACTTGTTGGAAGGATTCAACACCTTATTGGCATGCATGAATTGGTTATGTATGGTACACTCAAGTATGTCAGAATGACATGGCATGGAATGGTGCAGAGAAGGGCACAAAGGTATGTGCATAGAAGAATGTGGCACGAGGAGAAGATAGAAGGGAGGTGCAAGCAACACGTGTGAGGAAATAAGGAAAACTATTGATCGAGAGAACACATGGTAAAGGTGTAACTATTGCAAGGTAACGCTTGGAGTGCGTGAGAGGGTCAGGGACTTAGCTGATTGAAGTAAGTGCAAGGCGCATGCATGGGGTGAACAATTGTTTAAGAATAAGGGGAATGCACAAAATATGTGTGCAAGGGGAAGATGGAACAAAGAGGAAAAGGAAATGAAGGGAAGAAGGGGAAGCACACGAGGGTGTGGAAAGAAAAGAAGGGGGCATGAGGAAATGAAACCAAGGAATGTGCCAAGTGAATTTGAGTGCACAGCAAACCTGCAATGAAGAGCTTAGAGTCATAATATGTATACAAGTTACCCAAATAACTAGGAGAGTTATTTGGATAGCAATTTTGGCTACTTTTGGGGCCATTTGACTCGCTAGATGAAGGAGATTAGTATCCTGAAGCATCCATTGGGCATGGATTATGTTATGTAATCATGAAATTATGATCTATAAATTTTAATAATTGCCCCTTTAGTCACTTGAAGGATCATTTCTTGACTTTATTTCAAATCCTACATGATCGCTAAAAATGTCGGTATCCTGAAGTAAAATAAGAACGCACATAGGAAGCACGTGAAGAGAAAGAACTATGTACAAACAAACAATGTGTACGTAGTGTAATTAGAGGAATTGAAACTACTCTAATATAGACAAAATGATGCAATAAACAAACTTAATGAAAGGGTTTGAGATAGATCCTATTTTCTAGGATTTGTAGCGCGCCTCCATTAAGATGAGTAAAATCAAAAGAGTTAGCCTCTTTGCATGAACTGATGGTGTATGGGCCACTCCAAATTACATCAAAATTTGAATGGTGCCTTGGTTTAGCTTTGTCATCATCCCATTTTAAGACCAAGTACCCAAATTTGAAAGCTTGAGGCCAAGCCTTTCTATCAAACCATTTCTTTATTGCTTGCTAATTCTATTCTAGCTTGATCATGACAGAGTTTTTTGATTCTTCAAGATTAACTAGCTCTTCCATTCTTACTACTCTCTGGTCCATGCCTTCAAAATCCAACTACTGGGAAAGTGTTAACGAGTTCAAATCTAGCATTAAAGGAAGGGTAACCTCCTTTCTGTAAACAAGATTATGAGGAAAAGTTCCTATTTCCTTTTAACTCGTGATTCTATCTTCCCAGTGCGCACAAGACCTTTTTATGCCACTGTCTTTGGCTGATGTTCATTATGCGCTTCATGATTTTGATCGTGTTCTTATTTGTTGAATTTGCCAAACCATTTCCTAAGGGTTAATAGTTGGAAGAAGTCTTCGATAGATGCCCGATTTAGATCCTAATAAGTGATTAGGTCCTAAGGATGTCTTTTGCATTATCAGAGATAATGGTTTGAGGAACACCAAACCTTGTGACTATACCTTCGAGAAATTCAAGGATGACTGAATTAGTTGATTCCTTGAGTGCAACAACTTCTGTCCATCTGGTGAAGTAATCCATAGCTATCAACACCCACTTGTGTCTAGTGCTTGAAGGCATATTGATCATGCCTATGAAGTCTAGACCCCATTGTGCAAAAGCCTAATCTATTTGGATTGGTTAGAGGGGAAGCGCTACCAATATTTTATTTCTTGCAAAGAAAGCACATTCCTTTCATTTTGTTACCCACTTTTGCGCATATGAAAACAGAGTAGGCTGAAATATCCATGCCATTATGATTTTCATTACGGTGGTTTTGGTAGAAAAGTGTCCACCAGAGAATCCATTGTGAAATTTTGCTAACACCCTTTTAGTCTCGCGCACCGTTGATACATCTTAACAACATGCCATCAAGATTCTTCTTAAAGAGAAGTCCATCAATTAAAACATAAGGGATAAACTATAATATGAGATTTCTTCTCTTTTTATGTTTAAACTAAGAGGGTATGCACCCTTGGAAAGGAATGCGATCATATCCTTCATCCAGTCATGTGCGCCAGGATTTGTATTCTGCTCAAGTTCTGCATATGGGAGGTTCTAATCTAGAAATAATGATTTATAAGATTCATTATGCGCATCTTCAGAAAAATACCTATAGAGTGTGCTACCTCTTACTAGATTTGTGGCTTTGATAGTCACATCATATTCCATGATTTTGGTCACCCATCGTGCTCTCTTCTCATTGATTTTTTCTCCCATGATGAAGTCTCTGATAGAAGAGTGGGAGAATAACACCTTGATATGATTTGTGGCGAGCATAATTTTTAATTTCTTGAGTCAGCGCATGATGGCAAAGAACTGATTCTCTATATGACCATATTTTAATCCATATTCCTTTAGCATCTCGCTGAAGAAAGCCACTAGGTTTTCCATCCCTTGTTCATTTTCTTGTGTTAGGAAAACAACAAAACTTGCATCAACACCATAATCATAAAGGATGAAATCCTTTGAATAATCTGGGTTGATGAGTGTTGGCGTGCAAGAAATTTCTTGCTTGATTCTATTGAAGCTCTCTCTTCCTTCTATTGTCCATCTGAAGGCCACGTCCTTCTTGAGCATGAGGGTGATGGGCCAGACTAGTCCTACAAAGCTAGGGATAAAACGCCTAACAAAATTGATCTTTCCAAGGAAGGACTATAAGGATTTATTTTGTGATAGTAGGGAAAGAACCAGGATGGCTGAAACACAATTAGGATCAATTACGATGCAATCCTTTGAAGCCATATGGCCCAAGATATTTCTCTCGCGCCACCGCAAATTTCACTTTTTGGGGTTAAGAGACACCCCATAATTTATGCATCTCTCATAGAATTTTTCTAGGTTCGCCATATGATCTCGATATGCTTTGAGAAGACTGTTATGTCATCAAGGTAAACCAAGATGAACTCATTGATGTATCCTTTGAAGGCAATAACCATGACGCACTAAAATGTCACACTTGCGTTTGAAAACCAAAGGGCATCTTCTCGATATGCATGTCCCCCACTTAGATTGTAAACATTGTTTTGAATTGATCCTCTATCTTGACCAAGATCCGATTGAAACCTGAATACCCATCTAACATTGAGAATATTTGTGTGCTTGGCCATAGTTTGTAGAATCTACTCCATTGAAAGAAAAGGATAATGATCCTTTAGAGATGGCTTGTCCAAATCTTTAAAATCAACACAAAGTCTGATTTCACCATTCTTCTTGCACACTAGAACTAGATTCACAACCTAAGTAGAGTACTTGATGGGAAAAATAATTTTTGCCTCAATGAGTTTGGATAATTCCTTTCTCATGAGGGGATCTATCTTTGGATTGATTGGTCACTACTTTTGTCTAATGAGCTTGATACCAAGATCAAGATTAATGGAGTTTTGAGAAACACTTAGATCAAAACCTTTAAGGTCTTCATACTCCCATGAAAAGATATCACTGTATTTTTGATAGAGAGAGATGAAGGTCTACTTTTCATCATGCACACAAGCTTCTCGACCGCAATTCCTTCCTGCGTGCAATAAGAATCGGGAGAAATATTCTTACACGATGAGTATATACTTTTTTCACCCTTGAACTCATCATCGTGGCTAAACATTTGTTCTAATGTGACCATTCCTTTAGGCATATTATTTGAATTAAATAGAATCATTTTCTCACCATAGCTTTCATAAAAGTCAATTCACATACTTGATGAGAACTCAACTTCATTTTGAATGAACTATAGGGTCTACATGTCACCACAAACACCTACAAACTAGTATCATTGTCTTGAATGGATGGTCTAATCACCATATTAATGTGTTGACTGTTTCCTTTGACAAATTCCTCAACAAGAGAGAACTATGAACTAAGCATGCCCATTTGACCAACTTCCTTATTCATTTTGTGAGGCACCACCTGTAGGTTTAGAGCATCAAATCTCTCAAGGAGGTCCCAAACTCTATGTTTATAAGCTTTGAGAAGCTTACTATTTTCCTGAAACTTGTTGGTGACCTAATTGATAACCAATTATGTGTCCCAAAAGATATGCAATGCCTTGATCTTCTTCTTTTCAATGATGATTAGACCATGTACCAACACATCATACTCTGCCCGTTATGTTTGTGGAGCCTGTTTTCATGTTAGAGTGTGGTACACCTTCTATGTGTTACACTCAGGTATTTTTACGGCGGTCCCACTCACCGGTGAGCGGGTCAAAAGGGTTTGGGGGTGAAGTCCTCTCGATCGATGGGGGCTTGAGGGTGAAGCCCCCAAAGAAAATTTTCATGGGTGGTTTATTAATCCATGGGTAATGGGTAACCGTTATGGGCTATTTTTGGGCCCATGATTTTTGGTACCCATTGTTTTGATACCCACGGTTTTTTCCCATGGTTTTGATACCCATGGTTTTGTATCAAAATACTTAAGAAATTGTCTATTTATATGGTCTTACACATATGATAGATAGATAAGCAAAATGTATTGCGAGATGTGCTTTGAATTCGGGTGTGAATTATGTAGAGTTTGTTGAGCATAGCTCCAAATGGATCTGGGTATTGTATTGAGAGAGTGGAGGCTTGTAATAAAATCTGAGCAAGTGATTCTTGGTAGATGTAGCCCAAATTAGGTGAACCACGTTAAATCCTGTCTCTCTATGTTGTGTTATTTATTCTGCACTTTTATTTGAGATCTGTAATATTTTCTGCATATTAGTTTCTACTATTGCAATTCTGTAAGGGATTATTCCGCATATTTTATCTCTTATTCCCTAACAATTGGTATCAGAGCCTGGTTTGGTTTTCTGAAGTGTTGAATCACAGGGAAAGTTTTTAGCTTGAGTGGGAGCTATGGCAGATGATGGAAGATCTAGGGTTGATAAATTCAATGGGTAGAATTTCAGTCTTTGGAAGATGTAGATGGAAGATTACCTTTATTAGAAGGATCTTTATACTCCGCTGTCTGAGAAGGTGAACAAACCCTCAAGTATGACAGATGTGGAATGGGATTTGTTGGATCGAAAGGAACTTGGAACGATCCGGTTGTGTCTTGCATCTTTGGTATTAGTTAATGTTTCAAAGGAAAAGACTACAAAAGAACTGATGGATGCATTAGGAAAGTTGTATGAAAAACCCTCTCGCCCGTAATAAGATATTTTTAATGAAAAAGTTGTTTAATATGAAGATGTTTGAGAATGGTTTAGTATCGATCATTTAAATGATTTCAATACAATTGTGAATATGCTAGCTTCGGCTACAATAGAATTTGATGAAGAAGTTAGGGCTTTATTAATTCCATGCTCTTTACCTGAAAGTTGGAATAGCCTGGTAATGGTGGTAAGCAACTCGGTTCCAACTAACTCAAAGTTGAAGTTTGAGGATGTTTTAGGGGTGATTCTAAGTGAGGAAATGTGAAGAAAAATCTCTAGTGAATCTTCTACTTTAGGGAATGCTTTGACAAAGGGAAACTAGAGGGAGATAGAAGAATAGAGGAAACGGTGGAAAATCAAAGGATCGGCAAGGTCAAAATCCAAAAGCAAGATAGTATGCTGGCACTGTGGAAAGTCTGGGCATGCAAAGAAGGACTATTGGGAGCTTCAAGATAAGAAGAAACAACAGAAGAAAACAAGGAGGAAAATGTGGCATTGGGTAATGTATGCCAGGATGCTTTGATTCTTTCTTTGCATAATATTAATGAATCTTGGGTTTTAGATTCAGGGGGCTTCTTTTCATGCTACTCCACATAGGCATTATTTTTTTGATTAAGTTCAAGGATTTTGGGCATGTTTTCTTGGTGATGACGAGCCTTGCAGTATAGTTGGAAAAGGTTACATTGTGTTAAGATGCGAGATAGAGAATACATGGCTATTGAAGGATGTCGACATGTGCCTACATTAAGGAGAAATTTGATATCGGAGGGGCAATTGGGAAGTTATGGTTGTCTTCGTGATATTTACAAACTAACTCTTGGAAGGTCATTAAAGGTGCTCTTGTGGTGGCAAGAGGTAAGAAGGTTGGAACCTTGTATTTAACCACTAATAGTACTAATGATTGTAATCTTGTGGCTTCAGATGCAGATACAACATTATGGCACTATAGGCTTGGTCATATGAGCCATAAGGGCATGGAAATCATAAAGAAGAATTTTCCTAGATATACAGAAACAAGTTTGGATTTATGTGAGAACTGCATATATGGGAAACAAAAGTGAGTAAGGTTTCTCAAGGTTGGACCTACGAAGAAAGAGAGTAAGTTAGAGCTGGTACATTCTAATGTGTGGGGCTATCTCAGGTATCATCTCTTAGGGGTTCAAGTTATTATGTTACTTTTATTGATGATGCAACAAGGAAAGTTTGGGTTTATTGTATTAGAAACAAATCTGATGTATTTGATACTTTTGTTAAATGGAAAGCCTTGGTAGAGAATGAAACATGCCTTAAGTTAAAATGTCTCAGGTCAGATAATGGAGGGGAGTATTACAACAATGAATTTGATGATTATTGTTCTAAGAATGGAATCCGCATGGAAAAAGACAGCCTTCAGAACCCTATAGTATAATGGGGTGTCGAAAGGATGAACAAAACAATAATGGAACGTGCTTAGAGCATGATGATACATGTAGGACTACCTCTTTATTTTTGGGCAGAAGCGGTGAGCACAACTGTGTACTTGATAAACAGAGGACCCTCAAGTGCCTTGGATGGAGGCATACCTGAGGAGGATTGGTACGGTAAGAAAGTCGATTACTCATTTCTTAGAGTCTTTGGATGTGAGGTGTTTGTTCATATTGACAAGGATGATAGGACCAAGCTAGAGGCTTAATCAAAAAATGAACTTTTATTGGTTATGGTGGTGATGAATTTGGATTTAAATGTTGGAGTATTAAAGATAAGAAAATAATTTGGTCTAGGGATGTGGTCTTTATGAGAAAGTCATGTATAAAAAATAATTGCAAAAAATAGGGAAGAATCTAAGAAAGAATATGCAAAGTGGTAGAGGATCTTCCTGGATGGGAAAGTGACCCATGAATCAGCTTTAGGAACCTACTCAACAGAACCCCAAACTCCTACAAAGGTGAGGAGGTCTTCTAGGGTAAGAAAAGAACTCCGAACGTTTTCTTCTTATCTTTATTATTTATTACTCACCGATAGTGGAGAGCCGAGAGCATTGATGAAGCAATGCAGTAGATGTCATTAAGAAGTGGGAGCAAGCCATGGATAAGGAGCATAAGTCTCTCATGGAGAACTAGACTTGGGATTTAGTGAAGCTACCGGAAGGCAAAAGAGAATTACGTAACAAGTGGGTGTACAAAATTAAAGATGAAGAAGGAGGAAAGAAAAGATATAAGGCCCGGTTGGTGCTCAAGGGTTTGCTCGCAAAAAACAAGGCATAGATTTTGATGAGATTTTTTCTCCTGTGGTAAAAATGACTTCTATTAGAACTGTTCTTGGAATAGTGGTAGTAGAAGACTTGCACTTAGAACAGTTAGATGTAAAGACTGCATTTCTCCATGGTGATTTGGAGGAGGAGCTATATATGCAGCAATGTAAGGATATGAAGTCAAAGGTAAAGAGGGGATGGTGTGCAAACTGAAGAAGAGCTTGTATGGCCTGAAACAAGCTCCATGTCAATGGTATAAGAAGTTTGATAGCTTCATGATGGAGCAAGGTTATATTAGATGTCATTTTGACCATTGTGTGTATACAAAGAAATTTGAGGATGGAAGTTATATTAACTCGTGTTTGTATTTTGATGACATGTTGGTTGTAGGTAAAAACATGTAGGAAATAAAATTACTCAAGAAACAAATAAGTGAATCCTTTGATATGAAGGATTTGGGGCAAAGGTGAGACAAATCCTTGGTATGAGGATAACTCGGGATAGGAAGGAACATAAGCTAACTTTATCTCAAGAAGAGTACATTAAGAAGGTATCGGATAGGTTTAACATGCAAGATGCTAAACCGGTTGGGACTCCTTGGTAGGCCATTTTAAGTTATTAAAGGATCGTGTCCCAAGATAGAGCAGAAAGAAACCAAATGTCTAAGGTAACTTACTCATTAGTGGTTGGCAGTTTGATGTATGATATGGTGTGCACTAGGCCTGATATTGCCCATGCAGTGGGAGCTATGAGTAGATTTATGAGTGATCTAGGTAAAGAGCATTGACAAGTAGTAAAGTGGATCCTTCGGTATTTGAGAGGGACCATGGGGATAGTTTTGTGCTACAGTGGATCAGACACCACTTTACATGGCTATGTAGACTCGGACATGGTTGGACATGTTGACAAAGCAGGAGGAGCACGATATGTTATATTTACATGAGGGTGGGACAATAGTGAGTTGGATTTCACGACTACAGAAGCTGGTGGCTTTGTTAACCACGGAGGCTGAGTATGTTGCTGCCATAAAGGCAAACAAAGAGATGATTTGGTTACAACAATTGCTTAAGGAATTGGGGCATAAGTAGGAGGAATGTAAGTTACATAGTGATAGTCATAGTGCTATACACCTAGCTAAGAAATCTGCTTTCCACTCCAAGACGAAGCATATACAGTTGAGATATCACTTCATCAGGACAACTTTGGAGGAAGATAAGTTGAAGTTGGAGAAGATTCATACCAGTCAGAATCCTGCAGACATGATGACCAAGGTGGTCACAAGGGATAAACTAAAGCTATGTTCAGATTTGGTTGGCCTTTGCGGATGACAGTGAAGGGTTGAGAAGTTTTCTCAGTGGAAATTAGTCTCCAAGTGGGAGATTGTTATGTTTGTGGAGCCTGTTTTCATGTTAGAGTGTGGTACACCTTCTATGTGTTACACTTGGGTATTTTTACGACGGTCCCACTCGTCGGTGAACGGGTCAAGGGGGTTTGGGGGTGAAGCCCCCCTGATTGATGGGGGCTTGGGGGCAAAGCCCCCGAAGCAAATTTTCATGGGTCATTTATTAACCCATTGGTAATGGGTAACCGTTATGGGCTGTTTTTGGGCCCATGATTTTTCGGTACCCATTTTTTTGATACCCATGGTTTTTGCCCATGATTTTGATATCCACGGTTTTGTATCAAACTACTTAAGTAATTGTCTATTTATATGGTCTTATGCATATGATATATAGACAAGAAAAATGTATTGTAGATGTGCTTTGAATTCGGGTGTGAATTCAGAGACTTTGTTGAGCATATCTCCAAACGGATCTCGGGTATTGTATTGAGAGAGTGGAGGCTTGTAATAAAATATGAGCAATCGATTCTTGGTGGACATAGCCCAAATTGGGTGAACCACGTTAAATATTATCTCTCCGTGTTGTGTTATTTATTCTACACTTTTATTTGAGATCTATAATATTTTCTGCATATTAGTTTTTACTTATTGCGATTCGTAAGGGATTATTCCGCATATTTTATCTCATATTCCCTAACACTACCACATTATTAGAATAGGTAAATTAAAATCATGGGTGAAGAAGAATTAATCATCATTAGGATAAATGATAACAACCCCTGCTACCATGCCATTTTTGCTTCTCGGATACATCAAAGTATAACTTCCATATACCATTGTTCTCTTCATTTTACTTGAGCGCGCGCAACATAGCTTCTTCTTCATGAATGCTAAGTACTAAGCCCGGTTTCATAGGCTTCCAATTCTTCAACATATGGGTCAAATTTATGGTGCCTCTCTACCCACTCATCAATTACTAGATCAGAATAGAAGGTGGAAGAAGACTCTCTTCAAGGATTGAAGTTGGTTCTTGGATTAAACAATTGGCTTGGAGAGGGGATGGGACATATGAATCTACATGATAGGAAAATATTGGCTCAAATTATATGGTAAAATGGGTACCATACCTTATCTTGAGTAACATATGAGACCAATATGAAGACAACTAACCACCCACTTTTGTAGTAAATTCTCTTGATAGACATAGGGCAAAAAAGAGGTAGGTCAATGATTGACACATCTTGAGTTATGGTGAGGATTGGACATGCATGAAGGGTTAACTCAAGATCCTTGATGACTCCTAAGGTAGTAACAATTGAACCATCAAGTTAGCAGGACTCCTTTAGACAAGGGTCTATTTATAAGACCTAGGACATCAACTATCTTCTTGGGCATAATAGAGGTACTAAGACTCGAGTCTATCATACAATTATGCACTAGGTGTTTTCATATGATCAAGGACATATAAAAGGGTGGGGTTTTGACAATTTTA
Organism: Taxus wallichiana var. yunnanensis; assembly: GCA_018340775.1. Taxonomy (NCBI): domain Eukaryota; kingdom Viridiplantae; phylum Streptophyta; class Pinopsida; order Cupressales; family Taxaceae; genus Taxus; species Taxus wallichiana. Next base: position 424,743,493 of record CM031244.1, on the reverse strand, counting down.
CTTATTTTCTTCTCCTCTTCTTGGCAGATGTTGATAGAAGTGCATGGCTTGTGAACAATTGGATCAATGCACAGAAGTTGGGACAAATTCTCATGCAACAGATCTCGTTGAGATGGAATGGTTAGAGCATCCCATATTGTGACATTTATGTTTGTCTTCTTCATTTGGTCCCTGATGACTTATGCATTTGAGGGAAAACACCATCCTTTCTTGACTACTCAGGCATGGAAACATGATCTTAAGCGGAAGTTGAGGCTTGACCTACCAAAGGAGGGGTGCGTGCCACTTCTGAAGGATATTTTTGTGGAGCCTTAGGTATAGACATTTGAGAATTTTTACTACTGGATGCACTAGCTACAACTTTCTAATTTTTCTAGTCTGTTTGTGTTGTGGAGATTGTGACTGTGCACCAAACTTGAGAATTATCTTCTTTTACCTTTTGTTATCCCCAACTTGGGCACACAGCTTTTCTTGCATCCTCTACAACTTGGTTGATTGCACAGACACCCTCAAAGACCAAAGAACATCAAATTTTCCTCTAGAGAAGCTTTTGGCCTTCCTTGGCTTTCTGCTTTAGGGGAACTTATCAAGGCTCACAGTTGAAGAATTTTGGATCATATAGGCTTTGTTACAAGAGAAGCACCATTATGAATCATGTGCCAAATTGTTTTGAACCGGAATAAGTGCCTGGATTCCATTGGGTGCTAGAAGAGAGGGCATAGGAGGAACAACTTATAAGGGAAGATGTTTACTAACATGTTATCTATCATTCTCGCTAGTTAGGTGAGTACCTTTGCTTTCCATATTAATTTTTCCAAGGCTGATTAATTTGGCTATGCACCCGATTATAACTACCTTTATAGGCTTTTTCCGTTGTTTCTCCAATGATATGACTTTATTTGATAAGTTTCTAATCAGGGTCTTCAATTCTTCATCTTTTTTTCACTGGGATAGAGAGTATGATGTTGATGCAATTTTCCACATGCTTCTCTTAGGGACAGAATAAGGGGCAACCAAGGCTAGGGTGCTTGTGACATTTCTAGGAACAAAGGCATATGCGGTCTAGTAGCTATTTTCCCACCTGAATAAGACTATTTTCCACCCTTACTACAATAATAAAAGTGGCTGGTAAAGTCCTACCTCCCATGGATTGAATCATGAATGAGATATCGATGTTCATCACCTTTAGATAATACAAGAAAACATGTTGGGTTATAGGTCTTATCACAAGAGGGATTTAGTCCTAAGTCTTCTAAAATCTAATGTTGAAATAAGTCATCTTCTTGTTGGGAGCCCTTCTTGTTGTTGTCACTTCTCTACCAAAGATAGGTGATCTCGAATTATCTTCAAAGTAATTGTAAAGAGGTGTTCCTAGCTCATCCTGTGTGGAAATGGATCCAAGTCTCAAACCTTGGTACCATTGAAGCATTTTTCCTTTAAAAGAGGCTATAAGTAGCCTGACTACTACATCGTCATGTGTGATCAAATAGAGTGAACATACATTCGCTACATCCTGGATATGCTCTTGAGGGGCGAATTGATTCTCACTAGTAAAGTATGGAATAATTTTGAGCGCATCATTCAAAGATGTTATGTTACATGGCTAGAACCAGGAGTCTTCCTCCAGTGAAATTAGAAAAGTTCCTTAGTCAATGGGGTGGTTGATGCACCATTACAGGGTGCATTGGTTGTCTATTGTGAGGAGGATTTGAATTCAGTGGTGCACTTTTCCTTGTATGCACTCTTCTCATGAAAGGCACTCAAGAATGCTAAAATAGATATATGCAAATGTTAGGAGTCACCAAATGTGTTGAAATGAGCCTCCAAAGGCTAGGATACTAAGTCCACACACTAGAACTTAACAATATGAAATTTAAGCTTTCATTGTTAGTCCCACCGGGCATGTTAGAAACTGTTGGTCATCAAACTTGCACCCATGTCTCGGATTTGGAATAACAGAGTTGTTTGAGATCATAATGGAATTGTCTCCAAGTTGTGGGACCTTGTGCACTTGAGATAGATCTCTAGAGAAGGTTGGTTCCTCTATCTATTTCTACTCAAGCTATCTGCTATCGCTACTCATAGTGCTAAAAGGGAAAACTAAGCTAATGATGCCAAGGGACCAGGGATAGGAGGATAACATGAAAGGAAAATACACTAAAAGGTGATAGCACCAGAAAAATAGGGATGAACACTATCTGTTTTCTGAGTGAAAATGAAAGGAAATGCATGAAAGAAGGCTAGGCACGTGTAACACAACTTAAAACATATTTACTAGATCAGTCTCATGGAACACAACTGAATAAGGAACTACAAGGGACATAGAATGGCACAACGATCACATAATGCAAAAGAAAAGGCAAGGAGAAGGAATGCAAACATGTTAGGACAAGAAATAGTCACAAAATAATGCTTCTATTACTTTTAGAAATGCATAGAACTATTATAATGGTGAAAGAGGTGATATCCACATGCAAGAACTAGATCCAGAGGTCTGTAACTCAAAATATAGAAAATATGAAGTCCTTAGAAAAATGTGTAAGGATTCAAAGTATCCAACATTAAAAATGAGCCCAACTCTTACATTTATAGATGAATCCATGGAAGAAGAAGAGAAGGAGGGAAAACCCAAATTTGAAATGCAACCACCAACAAGAAGCATTCAATGCCTACAAATCCACCTGCAAATATGTCAAATGCACTTCCTTAGGTCTGTTTGGCATGTTTGAAGAAGGAAGGATGGTGAATCAGATTAAATCGGGTGGTTGAAGAAATTAAATCTACTCATTAATGTTTAGAAATATGTTTTCGCATTTCTTACCTACTAGATTTGCTAAGAATTTGAATTTGAATAGTTAGCAAGTGTAGCCTATGTTAGTAGGTATTTGACAAGTGTAGGTGTGTGTTTATTAGATATCTATAGAAAAAGATATGGCTGTCGAAATTTTTCAAATTCATTGGTGAATGCAAAACACGTGTCACACATGGATTGGCTGAAAGGATGACCAACTATGCAAATGTTCTTGTCATTTCTGCCACGTGTCATTCATTGACTTGTTGCAAGAAGGATTTGATGCCTTTTTGGCACGTAAAGATTGGTTGCATACAAGACACTCAAGCATGTTAGAATGACATGGCATGGAATGTCACAGAGGAGGGAGAAAAGGTATGCACATGGAAGAATGTGGCTCAAGGAGAATATAGAAGGGAGGCGTGTGAAACATGCTCGAGGAAATAAGGAAAAATTTTGAGCAGAGAACACATTTTCAAGGTACAATTATTACAAGGTAATGTGTGGGATGCGCGAGAGGGCCAGGGACTTAGTTGATTGAAGCAAGTGCAAGGTGCATGTGTAGGGTTAAAAACTACTTAGGATGAAGGAGAATGCACATAATATGCGCACAAGGGGGAAATGGAACAAAGAGTAAAAGGAAAGGAAGTGAAGAAGGGGAAGCATGTGAGGACGTGAGAGGAAAAGAAGGGGGGTGCGTGAGGAAATGCAACCAAGGGAATGTGCCAAGTGAGTTTTAGGTTACACAACCATGCAATGAAGAGCTTAGAGCTAGAAGATGTATACAGGTTACCCAAATATCTAGGAGAGTTATTTGGATAACAGTTAGTAAGGATGTTAGCGTAAGACCCTGCCAAGGGATCATAATGAGAAGTGAGAGTGGGTTTGGATGGAGGTTTGGGTGACCTCTGTGGAAGATGTATAACTAGAGGTGGAGTTGTTTTAGATGTAGGTTTACATGACTTTTGTGGAAGAAATGCTCCGAAGGTGGAGTGGGAGGTTGATTAGGTTTAACTACCCTTTTCGTAGGTAATGTGGTTGTGGGATTAGCTTGCACCTTTTTGGGTAAAGGTGTTGGGGGAGTGTGTGAGGTAGAAGGGAATGCAAAAGATGGAAGGGGATGATCCAACCAAGGTGAGAGTGGAGGTGTGGTGAAGGTAGTGGTAGGAGGAAATATAAGAAGTGGAGGTTAAAGAAAGGGTAAAGGCGCGAGTAATGATGAGGACACGGGAAGTGGAGAAAGTATGGGAGATGAAAAGATTTTAGGTAATGGAGAATGATTAGGTGTGATGAAAGGTTGTGGCAAGGATATAGTCTATTTTTTTTTAAGTTTACTTGGGGAAGGAGGATGCTTGACCGGGTTGATGGATGAGGACATAAGATGGATGGAAGTGGTGAAGGTGAGATAAGAAGAGTGGAATAAAAGAGGGTATGAGGTCTAAGAGGTTAGGTATTCCTTTTAGGTGGGGGGATAGGCTTGATGATATTTTGGGATGATGTGACTAAATCAATCTTAATGTGAGGATGGACTAGGCTTGGTGTCGCACGACCCCTAATGTAGTGGTAGATTTGGGTGCAGATGCAGGTATAGGTGTAGGTAGAGGTTTGGGTGTAGGTGGTTGTCGGGGTAATGGTAAAGGTTTGGGTGTGGGTGAAGATGATGCGAAGAGGCTACTATAACTAGATCGGTGTGATGGGTTATACTATCTTGAACACTTTAGGATAAATCATTGAAGTGTCCACAAATGAAATTTGCATTTGAGTTGAGACAAGAATTCATATACGTCCCCAAAGCATGGAATAGTTGACATAATCCAAGTGGTCAGCCAAATGTGAGAATGGCGCAGAAGTGGAGGGGGATGATGTTGATTTGGTAGTAATCCCTGTAAAGAAATCTGGCGTTTGTGAGACAGGGAAATGGTTGGCTTTAGACTCTGTGGGTAGAAGAGATGATAGAAAATTGACAGGGTCTTTAAAATCCAGTGGGGAATTGTCACCAACAGGAAGAGATTCCACTAGAGGTTCCTTTGTGGGAAGAGGAGGAGACAAGGTTGGTTGTATAGGCTTGTCCTTTGGTAAAGAAGAGAGTAATCTAGACTCTTCCGTAGGTAGAAGAATGGGTAATGTAGGTTGTTTAACATGTATAGAGATGAGTGGGTAGATGCATCCGAAGATATGGTGGAGTCCTCTGTGGGTAGATAAGAAGATAAGGTGGACTCCTCCTTTGGTATAGAAGTAGATGAAATAGGTTTCTCTGTGGGTGGAGGATTTTATGTAAGAATTTCTTCAATAGATGAGATGGGAGGAAATCTGCGTAAGGAGCCGAGTATGATATCAAAAATGGCATGGACCTCTTGAACATTGGTATCATTAGTTGAGGTTTCTCCACTTGGTTAGATGATGGAATATGATCCGGGAATGGTTTATTGAAGATATAGAAGTTTTGGTTAGCCAAAGTGCATTGGGGTTATCCAAGATGAGATCCCCATTATCTAACAATTATTGGATGATGGTTTTGAAAGTTATATAATTAACATCAATATGACCTTTGACATGATGATAGTTGCAGTAATCATTCTCCTTGTACCACTTGGGTACATGACGGGAAGGGTCAAAACCAGTATGTGGTTTGATGGGTGGAAGAGTTATGGCTCTAGTGTTTAGAATATTTTCCAAAACTGAGGAGTAAGGTTCTCCGATGGGAGTATATTTTCATTGTTCCCGCTTGAATTGGAAAGTATAAACAAGAGAAAGATTAGAAGAAGGTTTTGATTGGTTGGATGGATGAGAAGGACAATATTTTAAAACCATTGCATTGGCATATCCTTTTTCTTTAGAATAATTATTTTGTGGTTTGGAAGAATAAGTGTCATTGGATTTAAACAAAGCTCTTTTTTTGCATAATTGTAACTTCTTCTCTTCGACAAAGATGAATTTCAAGTTTCCAAGACATTGTGAATGCTTCATCAAACATTCAGAAGGTTTGAAATTGAAGAGTTTGAGAGATATGTCTAGCAAAATCTCTAGCAAACAACTCTATTGGTTCAGTTTCGGGAAGTTGGAAAGTGAGTTGATTAATAAGGTTCCACCAACGCATGAAAAAATCTATGATAGAATCATCCTCATATTGGCGTAGTGAATATAAGTTGGTCATGGTAACCTTCTTGACAATGTTAATGGAGAAATGATCAAGAAATGCTAGGACTAATTGATTAAATGAGAAGATAGAGTGCCTAGGTAAAGCACTATACTAGTCTAAGGCCAGTCCCATCAAGGACATTGGGAAAGTTTGGAGAAGCAAGGTGTCATCATGGGAAATCAGATAACATACATGTTTAAAAGATCACAAATTTTGTTGCGGATCTCCTTGCTATTAAATCGGTTAAATTTTGGCATTTCCCAATGTGCGGGTATGGATGAATTGGAATAGAAAAGTGAATAGGCTTGTTACAAATCTCATCGTAAGTCAGTGTATTATGAGAGCTAAAAATATATGCTTCAAGGGTCTACATCTTTTCCATCATCATCTTGATCAAATCATTGGTTGGATTGGATTGAGGTGCACTTCCAGCGTATAAGGAGGTGGATATGATGAGTAGGACATAGAAGGGACACCTATATATGGAGGTTTCGAATAAGCAAATTGAGAGGGGGGAATATAAGTTATAGCAGATGATGATGACATATACCCTAAATGGGAAGTGTAGGTGACGGGTGGTGGTTGAGACAAGGTATAGGTGGGAGGGATGTGTGTAGAAACCCTCGTAGCAATAGGTGGCAAAGTAGCAGGTATAGACATGACCAAACTCTGAAAAGGGGTCGACACAACTAGAGGTTACGAGGTAATAGGAACTAATGAGGTGGAAATCCCTACACTAGGGGTCGTAGATGATGGCGAGGTGGATATCAAAGATGTGATAAGTGTTGTAGGTGCGCCAAATATAAAAGATGTGGGAGTGATCTGAGAAACAACCGGTGGTAAGGTAGAAGTAGGTAGTGTTACACTAGTGGTGGTTGATATGGAAGTGGGGACCACAACAGGAGGGATGGATACATGCATACCGTAGATAAGTTGTCCTAAAGAGTCATGGGTGGATGAATGGGAAAGATAATACTACAAGGTGGCGGGATTATGATCAAGGAGTTTTGTGAACTCCTCATCACTTGCATGTATAGAAATAGAGATGTGGGGTCCATGGGTGAAGAAATAGAAGGTGGTGAAGGACTAGGTGGTAGTGGTTGGTGGCTAGCGTGAAAAATTAGAGCATTGGCTTGTCTACAAGTCAAAACCATGTGAATGGTGATAGAATAGGTAATCTAAGTTCTACATATGGTATAGAAACACAAAAAGGATAGCAGAAGAAATATGGAGAGTGTAGTTTGGTCACTATTTTGATAGAAAATCAAAACACAGAGACCGACGTTGGTTGGCTAACCAATTCCGGTAGCGTGGGGTAACCGATGCCGGTCACTTGACTGATGTCGGTTACTTATGAAGAAATGGTAGATTTGAAAATATGGAGATAAATGATGGAAAATCAAGTGAACATGGACTCTGACAATGATACTAGAGACTAAAAATGTGATGAAGTGACAGAATAAGTCACAGAAAGTGTCTGTTTGTGAATTGAACACTGTTTTGGGAGAAATAACCAAAATAGCAAGGAACCATCACTAGTCGGTGAACCGATGTTGGTATGAGGAGTTAACCAATGTCGCTTGCTGGACTGATACCGGTTACTGTGAAATCTGAGAGGAGATGAAAATTTGAATTTTTGGTAATTAAATCAAATGAAAATGCCAATCAAATGAAAATACCAACCCAACAACTGAGTATGGTAGTGATGAGTCCTAACACGCCTAGAATAAACTGGAATACACCAGTTGTGATGGTGGGGCATGAAGGATAAGAAAAACAAGATGAAATGGCCTCACACCTCAAAACACAATCAATTAAAAGCTAACAAAACACACAATCCTATGTTGTAGATTTTATGTTGTGTGGCTTATGCCATTTAGAACTAACTATGAGTAGAATAGAGTTTTTGGTCAACGAGGGTTCCCTATAAGAAGTATATGGTTGGTTTCAGGTTTTTTCGGATAAAGGATCCCGATATACCTTTCAAGACGTGTGGCACATATTTGATATGATGACTGGTTAGAACACCGATTGAATCGCTACTAATCTGATTATTAGTCGTTAACGGTAATTTTTGGGAAGGAAGATGTTTAAGAAGTGTGTAATTTGTTCAAGTGATTTTGATTTTGGGTGTGTGTGCACAAATTGAGTTACACTTCATTCCCACCAACCATCAACTGGTCATTACCTCCAACATATAGGTTACAAATTAATTTTAATGAACTAAATGCAACATACATAAGAATTAAATGCAAATATTTTTAAAACATAAATTGAAAATGAAATTAAATGAGAGCAATAATGAATAGGTAGAGAGTATGTCTTTCACTAATGCAATATAGAATAAAAATAAGTGTTCTTTTTAACCCAAAATATAAATTTCACTTAGAAAAGTAGAAGAAGAAGAATGTTCCCAAGGAGAAAGTTTAATGTGAACTCTTTCAAATGAAATAGACACACAATGATTCCCTAAGAATGAACAATGCAAAAGAACCCAAATGATAGGGTCCCACCGAGTGTGCCAAAATTTTTCACCCAGAAAGTAATGTGATAAAAAAATAAGAAGGTAATGGGTGTAGGAGGAATACCTATGTTATGTAGACGATAGAAGGCGTTGCACGCGCTATAGAATTTTGATCCAAGATGATTGTGTGAGATTCCCTTTGGCTAGGAGGAACAAATTGAAATAGAAAACAATACCACAAAACATAGTTAAAATTAACGATTGGTGGACCGCCTAACGAGAGCTAGATCCAGAAGCGGAATTCTTCCTATAATGCTACCAATCCACTATTTAATAACAAATCAATGTAAAAATGAAACTAAAATACATAGGTCCTATTGTAATGTAATGATTTAGGCTTCTCATATACAAAATAAAATAGATTCTATTCTAGATATCAAATATAACACTAAATCTAATTAGAACTAGGGTTTCGTATAGATCGGGTAGGTCGGTCGAGAGGTCCCAGTAAGGGTCTAAGGTAGGATTGCTTGAGGTCTGGGCTGATTTTAGGTGAATGGGAAACTCATTAGTCTTAGAAATATAATCAGTCTTAGAGTCTAGTATCGGTCAGGTGAGTGAAGCCGGTATAGGTAATAAAATTGACGCCGGTGGGTTGAACGGTGTTGGTAGGGGAAATAGGTGGGAGACTATTAAAAATAGTTTTTGAACCTCTCTATGATTGCATAGAGAGTGAGGGTGGTGTTGATAAGGTCATGATATTGTTAAGAAGACTCGGGTATGCTTTGAAAAGGAGGTTGAAAAGGGTGTAAAGGCTTGGGATGGTAGAATAGTGGGTTGGTGGGAAGAAGGTGATATATGGGTAATGGAAGGAATGAAATACAGAAAGAAAAAAGAGATCTACACTTGAATAAGCATAAATGATAAAATCACAATACTTACTTGGTATTTTGTAGATCTTGTGAGTGGAGATGGTTGGTGGTTGGTCAAAAATAAATGCTTGGGTATAGTACCGCGGAAGTGAAGCATGTGTGCTCTTGTGAGTAATGCAATGCTTTGGAAGGAGAACCTCACTAATTTTTGTGCACTATGGTTGTGTGTTCGCTCGTCGAGATACATGAGGGATTTGAAGATTCGAGCTTGAATACAAAAAAGGGGATCTAATAACTGAATGACCAACCCATATAAAGAGTTTTGAAAATGTATATAAAGTGACCGATGTTGGTTAGGTAGCAAGTTCCACCATGGAAAAATTGACATCGATTAGGGTAAATTAGTCCTTTTTACCAAAAATAGGAAGATCTCCCCAGATTTGGCATGTTTTCCAAGTTGAGTCCGCTTAGGAAAGTGGAGTTATCATTAGAAAAGGTAGGAAATTCATAGAAGAAGTCCAATTAGGTTTGAGAAGAAGTCTCAGTTAGTTAGGTCAAGTGGTGACTCAACACTAGAAGTGATGACTCAGTGCTGAGAGTGATGACTTGGTCACTATGAGTTAAATGCCCTTGGAATGGGTCCAGGGTGAGGTGTCCTGATGAGGTGGATGTGTGAGGACTAAATTAACTTAATTAAAATAATTAAATTAATTAATAATGTGAGGATGAATATTAATTCAATTGTAAGTGATTAAATTAATATCAAGGTGTGGAAGGGGACTATGGCTAGGTGTATGTGTTACGTTGATTAATTGAAAGGGATTGAGGGAGTGTGACCCAAATTTGGTGTCTATAACTAGAACTACTTTAGAAAATGAAGATAAATTTTTACTAGGGAATATAATGTTTGCCTCTATTGACTTGTTCAACTCTTTCTTCATTAGAGTCTCAATTCTTGGGTTGTCATGTCTTTGGACAAGCTTCTAGGTGTTATTTTTCATCACTAATTAATACAAAACATCCATGACATCTTTACAAGATTTCAAATGTAAATATTTCTTGATAGTAGAGGACTCAATATTTTAAACAACTCTACTCATCAAAGAAAAATTTACATGTTCTTAAGCTTTACTTTGTGAGTCCATGGTCAAATAGTGTATGTATGTGGAGGAGCATCCAACTTAGAATCTAGAATCCTATTTGTATACCACTTGGGCATACCTTTTCTCATGGTTCATGGTATTGTAATATCATCACCATCATCCCCATAATCATTATCATCATCACTTTGGGAACATATTCTCATGTATTTTACAATAGGTGCTCTATCTACATTATGTGAGTCTCAGTGAAGGAGTCTCAACTTCATTTTCTCAAAGACCTCAACATGTTGTTTGGTGTAGAATTTCCTGGTCTTTAGATCCATCAATATTTACCCAAGATCCTCTTTACTGTATCCAATGAAGATGATTTTTGTGATTTCATATCCAATTTACTCCTTTTATGCTTTGTTATGTACATGTTGGATTTACAGCCGAATAATTTTAGGTGTGCAATATATGGCTTCCCATTCAAACATGCTTCATGTGGTATTAATCCATGTAGAGAAACTATGGGCACTATGTTAAGAAAATATACTATTATTTTGTTGCTTTGGTCCAAAATATTCTCGCTAGTCCAAAATCATCGATCATGCAACATACCATATCCATGATGGTATGGTTCCTTCTCTCAACAACACCATTTTTCTATACTGTGTGTTGAGGAGGCATCTGTTGATGAATAATGTGAACTTGAAAGTATGATTTTAACTCATTGCTAGTGAATACCCTCCTTCAATCTAAGTGGAGAATTCTAATATCACATCCAATCTCTTTCTCAACAGACCACTTTCAACATCTTGAAGTTATCAAAAGCTTTACTTTTGTTAATAAGACAAAAATCCACAATTTTCTAGAATAATTATTAACACATAACATGAAATCCAAAATAACTAGTTTGCATTAGACCACAAAGATCGATATGAAGTAAATTAAGATTACACTGAGCTTAATAAGTACTCTTCGGAATGAAGCTCTGTGTTGTTTTCCCGTAAGACAATTAGGACACTTGTATGTATGATTTTGAGATATAAAAGCCTCTCACCATATCATATTGATGATGTGTATCAAGATATCTAAAACTCGGCGTGACCAAGTATCGATGCCATAAGCGTGTAGAGGAAGAATTCTTAGCCACTAATTCCCGATCATCCCTGTGAACAAAATCAAGCTAGAACATCCATCCCACATTCGAGGTTTTTACAACAATTTTTTATCCTCTAGATTTGTCTTGAATAAAATTTTGTATTACCAAAGTGACTATCAAAATCAATCTTCATATTATGATATAGAAGCTGACTAATTGATAATAAATTCTTTGTTAAGCTAGGGACATATAATACATCAAATAATCTACAATTCCGTGAACCAAGAGGTAGAGAAATGTTCCCAATACCTTGTACTTTGTAAGAAGAATCATCACATAAGGAAACACGATTTTTAAAAGTGTGTCCCTTATGGTAGTAAACCAATATCTCTGCTAGGTCATGTGTTAAGTGGCTCCCAAATCAACATACCAAATAACACTAGATGACATGGATAGTTCACTAGAATGGGTAGTGTACAAGAATTCCTCATAATCTAAATGGTTTTATTCTCAATTACATTTCCTTGTTGATGGGATTTCTTTCTCCAGTTCTTCTTCTACTACTCTTTCTTGTAGTGTGGTTGTCACATTGAGATTGTGATTTTGAGCTCCGTAAGTGCTCGATGAACCTTTCATGTATGTATTATACAAAAATCTTTCAACTCTTGTCCTCATTTACAGATATGACATTTTTATTTTCCCCTTGTTGATGTTGTTTTAGGGAATTTTGTGAAGATTGTGTCCTTCCCTTCCCTTTCTAATGAGAAGATAGTGCCTTATCTTCTTCTTCACCATTTTTATAAAGTTCCTTTTATTATTTCATAAGATTCACCAACTTCTTAAATCAAATGGTTTGATATGGCAAGTTAAGTGTTGTCACAAAAATAAGATAAGATGGTGGAAGTTACCTCGAAAAATGGGCATAAGAGAATCATAAGAAATCTCCTCTCCCTAGGCATATAAGGGAAGCCCTCAATGTTGTAACTCTCCACAAGAAATCCTTTAATTTCTTATTCGGCTTGAATTTTTGTGTAAGCAATCGATTCTACAAATGTAAAATAGTATGCCTATTTTTGGCCTCATACACGGTGCTCAATTTGTCCTAAGCTTCTTTGGTTGTCTTTTCATCTCAAATAAGGGGTTACACGTCATTAGAAACTACAAACAATATTATCAACTTTGTGTTCTTAATGGTTATATCAAATCATCATTTCGAGTTGCATCATTTCTTTTTTTAATCAAGGTTATTGAACCATTCACAATTGACCAAATTTATTCAAACTCGATTTGAGTTTGAATTTTGGTCTTCCACATGGTGTAATTGTCACCACAAAGCATCTACAATTCAAGAAATAAGAATTTCAAAGAATTATTTTCTATAGTGGGTGGTTAGAATATTTTTAATTAGATGGCTTGTTAGCACAAAATAATAGCTAAGTATATGGAAAAATTCAATGGCATGCAAAATAAATTTGTTTTATGAGGCCCCAGTGACCTCCGGAGCTCAAAACAGCTCAAACAACAAAAAAATCTCAAAATGGCCCTTTTAGACACTCCTCCCTTTACAATATTTTCTTAGAATGACTTTTCGAAAAATTGGGAGTTAAATTTTTACCCCGAATTAGGGTTTTATTTGCTAAAATTAAGGGGTGGTTTAGTGTGGCTAACTCTTTTGGAAGGGTTTCTAGCTGCTAAATTTAGTGTTTACCGCTAAAAGAAGCTCCAAAATTAAATATAAAAATATCGTTTGATTGAGGGGGTCGAACATGAGACCTTCCCTCCCCAAAAAAGATTTATACTAGCGAATGAAGTGTACGATACACAAATCATATAATTCAAATAATTTGTATTTAAACAATATTTGAACTTGACTAAACTTTAAAGGGGTGACATGGTAGAATTGTGGAGTGCCAAATGGTGATGTGTGGGTTATAGGTGGATTAATGTTTCATAAAAACACGAGATCTGATTTATTTTCTTATTTGAACAATGTTTTCTTTGCTTATCACCGTTTGGAGTAGATTTGATCCATCACTTTGAATCTTTGGAGTCGATATTTGTTTTTTTACCCTCATGAATGATTTTCCTCTGTTGTTTTGTTATGGATCAACATGTATTATCTTGATTTTTTTGCCACTTATTTTGCTTGGAATTTTCTTGATTTTTTACCACTTTGGTTGGGTCTTGGCTTCGCAGGAGGCAAGGTTAGAGGTCGGTGTGAACATAGTGTAGGGTTTGGTGGATCCAAAATGGTTAGAGGGTAGCCCAAAGGTTTTGGAGATGGAGCTCGTTTAATTAGAGACTTGGCTCATGAGTTATGGATTTCCCAACTCTTATATGGGCTCGGTTGGGAAAAAATTGATTTACCTTTGGGATTCAATGACAACATGTAACTCACTTAAGTATTTGTACCACTCGACACATACATGTGACTTGGTAGGGATGGAAACTTACAGGTGTAACTAGCTCATCCAACTTGGTTTGTGGCTTAGTTAAGAGCTCACCTTTTCTAAAGACAACTTGCCCAACAACTCAATCGGTGTTTTCCAACTCGGTTGTAAAAACCACTAACCCTTTCCTTAGAGATTGAATACAAACTTGTCAATGATGCATCTGCAAAGATCACAAATAACCAAATTTAGAGGTGTGGCTTAGAGTTAGTTGTAGCTAATTAATCGAGCCTCTATATTTAGAGGTAAAACCCATGATGTAGAAAATTGAATTTATTTCTTTTTATTTCTGATTTTTGAATAAGAATGTAGAAAATTTACTTGGTGCCTCCCGTACCAATGCAATTTTTTAAAATTAATTTCACGCAAGAAATGAACTAGAGGTCATGCGGGGATATAGGGTGGATCCGTGAAGCTCATTGGAGGCAACACACGTTATCCTAGAATAAATTTTCTTTTCCACAAATTTTTAACCTTCGTAAACTCTCTACAACCTCTTCTCCTCGCACATGCTCCTTAATTCCAAGCTCTCATACCAAATACCAATGACCAGAAATACGGAAGAACCCTATGATGTTTTATTGATATAAAAAAATATTACAACATATTACAAGTTGATTACAATCCGGTTACATAATGAATAAGGGCTGTAATATTTATAGATATCATACATATCAGTGTAGACAAATAGTAGGTTGTACATGTGAAACAATAAATCTCACAAATGCACAAATAAAACAATAATGAAGGTTATAACAATATAAAAAAATAACTATGTAAATAACCAATTAACCAATTACCTTAACCACTTACCTATGGTAACTAGTAACTACAAATACAATGCATAGTTATTACAAGGTTTTACCTAACATTCTCCCCCACTTAATTTTTCATTTCTGAAGGAATGAGTTGATGAACTCTCTAAACAATCGGAGATGGTCCGATGTTTCATTTTTACATAACCATTTGCTACTAGTATATCTTTGTACTTATGGATAGTCCCACCTATTTTGTAATTTATTTTGAATATTCATTTGTAACCCTATAGATGAAAATCGACACGTGACCTTCACCGGCACACGACTCCCGAGATCGTGCAAGGAAGCCGAGTGGAAATATGAATGGAAAAATGGTAATGAATATGGTAATGGATGATGGTGTGTGAATAGGTTGTCAAGGTAAAACATTGCCTCTAACTTGTAATGGTGGGATCTTCTTGTCAAGAATGATGAAAGGCTCTCTACCCCGGGAAGATCGGATGAAGAAATTAGAAAGGATGACAACATAGAGACCCCAGTCCAATATTGAGCTCCAGGGGATATCCTATCTATTGGTTGTGGAATGCGTGGGAAACCAATAGGAACCTCGTAATGATTTCTAAACAAGGTCATGGAATAAATGAGAATGGCGTGGGTCCGTTAGCTCTATGGATGGTTGGTGGGTTTTGTTCAAAATGAGAGGGCTTGATAAGCTTATTCTTTTAGAACGTTCAATTTCCTAATGATATCCGGCGGTAATGGAGAGGTTTGAAAGACTAACGCACTCAATCCAATGTTTACATATAATTGAATCTCGATTCTGCTCGATTAGGAATAGTTGGATCACAACCATAAATTATTTTTGGTTGTGGTCCTTTATGGTCATGCGGTATGATCTAAAATCTATGCCCAAGGGCGATTTGGTAATATACGCATGGGGTGGTCTAGTAGTCGTAAGCTTGATTTTCTGTAATGTTCAATATGTTAAGTTGTTCATCTTTCTTGGTGTGTTAAGCCAATGTTTTAAGGACAAGGAA
Organism: Taxus wallichiana var. yunnanensis; assembly: GCA_018340775.1. Classification (NCBI taxonomy): domain Eukaryota; kingdom Viridiplantae; phylum Streptophyta; class Pinopsida; order Cupressales; family Taxaceae; genus Taxus; species Taxus wallichiana. Next base: position 424,727,795 of record CM031244.1, on the reverse strand, counting down.
ACAAAGTCCCGTATCTATATCAGTAAGTAGTTCTGGTCCATTTGGTTGTGGGACCAATGGATCATAAAAAAAATTTTCTCTTGATGCTAACCTATGATGGTCATATAGATGCTCAAGGTAATTTGTAATTTGGTTGATTCAACCAATACTCAAATGCTTTATCATCTTCAATGTTTAATGCGTCTAGTTGTCGATTGATTCTTTGTATGTCTCTAGTTGTTTTGAAAACATTGAACCTAAGGCCTTGATCAATATCTCTGGGGAATTGTTAGGTTCGGTTGAGGTATTATTGGTTCAAATAATAATTCACCGGGTTCTCTAGGTCCCGTAAATTTCATGCATGCCATAATTGAATTGATCTAAGTAAAAATTAACTAATCAAAGTAAATCTACACTATGTTTTTGGTATTTTTAATATATGAATGAACAAAAGCAATAAAACAATTAATCTAGTAAAGCAATTTTTTTTTATTGTTTTATGATATTTAAGAACAAAACTTCTAAATAAATGAATCTAATACAAGCAATTAACTAGATGTAGCTAAATGCTTGAGCAATTGTGTTAATCTAAGCCTAAAACAATTAATTGATTGAATTCTTTCTAACAAAAACCTTCAATCCTGCCTTAGAGGTAGAGAATAAATCACAACTTCAATAAAGCTATTATTCCCTATAACTTCCTTGACAATATTGAAGAGAAAACTTTCTGATATAACTTGATCTATGTAATTGTTTGATAATTGAAACAATGAAACAATTTCTCTATTGTATTTGATATGAATTTGAATTGATAAATTCATAATTGACAATTTAAATCAATGAAGCAAACAAACAACACCTCCAACTTGGATATGCAAGAACAATGGAAAATTTGGTTGTGTGAATATTCATCCCCTCAATTTATCCTTTCGATTTCTATGTGTCCACGTGAGTCCAACGGGTGGGAATGCAATGACAACAAGAGAAGAAAGTGTAGGAGAAACAACAACTTGAATTGATAGACTAGGAAACAATGTAGGTGGAAGAGTGCAAGCACAATTGAACTTATAATCTAATAAATGAATCTTATACAAGAAATTAACAAGATATGTAAGAACATGAAACCACTTTTCCTTGACTAGGGTGGAAGTCAAAAACCGCCACCCCTGCCTCGGAAGGTGGTTACAAAAATGCCACCTAGGTAGGGGTGGCGGTTTTGACACTTAAGGTAAAAAATGTACAAAAAGAAGCACAAAGCTAGAAGAAAGCATGTAGAGGCTGAGTAGGGATGTCTAGGCTACAAATATATACTACGAATGGGTTTAGGAACTCAAACACCTTATGAAAGGATATGAATCATCATTGGGGATCTTTTGTAACTTTTTTCCTGACAATGTATCATGTGTAATTTTGGGTGCGTACATATTTACCCCTTGGAGAAGAGTCTTAGCCATGAAGAGGTGTAAAACGTAGAATTTGAGTATGGTGTTCCCGAAATGGGGAATTAGAAGCTATACTCGACACGCCCATATGCCGAAGTGTCACCATCCAAGCTCTTACTACCTGCAAAATGAAAATAATACTCAAGTGTAGATAGAAAAACTATCGAAAAATAAACACTAAATTAAAATGAAAAGAGGACTTATCATTTGTGTGGGGATATAGAAGTATACATGCTCTAACAGCCTAGCCTTGTGAACACATACGCTCAAAATGAGGTTAAAAAAACATACATACATATATATATATATATATATATATATATATATATATATATATATATAAAAATGAGTTCATTTTTCAATTCATTTATGCATATTCAATTAGCGATTTTTGAGCTCTGGACCCACGATGACTTTTTTCGATGAGAGTGCAGCCAAAAGGACCGTTACGAGATCGTGATCATGCCTCCACGAGAAGAGATTGAACCACACGGTCTAAGGTTAATTTTTCTCATTTGTTTATTTTGAAACCTAAAATATAAAAATGTCAAAATATTTTCCTATGAGGGGTTATTTTTGAAATTTCTTGTTTTAGACTAGTCTCTAGGGGGCGCCCATAGGGTAGTCTTTTATTTCATGAAAAATGGTCAATTTTTTCATTTTTGTGAGCTTTTTAGGGTAATGTAGTCGTGCGGAAAAATGGTTAAAAACCAATTCCCGAGTAGGGCGTGGGTTACAGGGATTACCACCCTAAGCAAGGCGGTGCTCACAAAACTACCACTGTATAGAGTGGTGGTTTTGAACATAATGCATAAATACTAGTTTTAAGTCCATTTTTTTGATGTTTTACGATGTTTTTGATGAGCTTACCTATTGAAAATGTCACTTTGAATTTATATTTTTAGTTTTTGGTTGATGTAGAAGGAGTACATCCATTGGAGTCATAAGTGGGAGTGTGACTGTTGGCTCCTTGAGATTCTTGATCAACTCGACTCAGCCGAGATTGATATATTTTAGAGAGCGAGGCATATGGAGGATAGTCATATTCTATTTGAATTTTTATCTTATTGGGATGCTAACCGAGAATAATTTCTAGCTCTGCAGGGTTATAGGGGTGAGTGGACCATTACTTTGGAGGATATGTATCGGATACTTGGAGTTTCAATTCTTGGGAGGAGGTTGACTCTTGAGACAATAGGGTCTAGAGCTATGAGGATTTTGTGGGCTAGTTATATGGGTGATGTCGTGGTGTCAGTAGGCTCCAAATAGGGTATGAGGGTCTGATCTATTGCCACCGCTCATATCCCCACTATCCGTAAGGCCATCATGGGTATTTTGGCTTTGTGGTTGATAGGGGACAAGGGGGTGATACATTACTATATTGTTGGGCTCTCATCATTACTTAGATAGAGGAACATGGCCACACCTATGCCTGGGGAGTAGATATCCTTGGGACCACTTACCATGATTTGTATCAGGTGGTTCACTTACAGGCCAATCTCTCAATCACCCCACACTCGTGATGAGTTGGGTTTACAAGTGCATTATCCCCTACTAGAGGGTACCAAAGATAGGATCCAAAGGGCTCTTAGGGCTGACAGATGGACAAGGATGTCAATGATTAGAGGGCCACATCAGCCAGTGGATTCATTGACTACAAATGACTTAGTTGCCACTCCCTACCATGATATGGTAGGAATGTGGGGCAAGACGGACCATAATGGCAGCTTGTGCCACTCCTAGTAAGTTAGTAGATAGGACATGGAAGGTGGAGACTCATCCATTTGATTGATTTCCTCAGTAATTCAGCCTTCCATATATTGACATGCTTCCCCTATGGCACCCATATATAGAAGTGTCAAGGAGGCCCGAAAGGGGCTTAGTGGAGATCTGGTTGGACAATAGTGACTCTAGAGGTGCCTATTGCAATTAGGCATGATTTTCATGCCCAACATATGACTACTACCATTCATTTTCATTTACTTTAGATCGACGCCTAACCCACTCACAGCGGGGAGGAGGAGGGGCCCATAGATATAGATTTTGATTTTGAGGAGGAGACAAGTGATGAGACTGAGGAGGATTCGGGTGGCAGGATACAAGAGAGGAGACTGGTGATGGGTTAGATGATGAGGGTTTGGGTGGTATAACACCTTGGAGAGATCCAAGGCCAAGTGGGAGGAGGAAGATGCTGAGATAGAGACCCTAGTCTCCAAGGATCCACTTCCTCAAGATGAGGGAGGAGACCCCATAGTAGCCACACTATCCACATTGGTGGACTCTACATGGGTGCCCGAGAGATCCGAGTATGTGACTTTACTATTTCATTGAATTTGTTAGTTTAGAAATGTTAGTTGCTATTCTTTGTATCTTCTTTTGATTTTTTTAATTTTCTAACTCGCCATTGTTTCTTTGTTTTGTAGCGAACACTCAAGAGTGGCAAGACCTTATTTGTCATGTCTCGTGTGGATAATTTTCTACTTCCCATGGGGAAGACTAGAGCACATTTTTGGAGGATGTGGGGAAACCTTTGCAGGTGGTCGCCACACCGATGTGTTTGTGCCTCTCTAAAAGATGACGAAGATGGTTATGGATTTGAAGACCAGAGTTGCGGCTATGAGGCAGCTAAGAGGGAGAGAGAAATGTTGAGGAGGATCCACTCATGTAGCAAGGCCACAACTAGTGGTCATACTCATGGACACTCACATCACTCAGTACATTCACACATCGCGTCGAGCCGTAACAGGAGCCTTGGAGTTAGGTGTTCACCCTCTCAGGGGTCCCACAAGGACTAATAGGCTATTGAGCCATTATTACTTTGTTTCCATTTTGTGAGGCATTTATATGATTTGTTTTTTGTATTTTTAGGCTCATTACAATAATTTTGACCATGCCTAGTGCGTGATGACATTGTATACAAACTCAATTTATTGTGATATATATATAATTATCTCTTTTGGTTTAGTTATTCATTGCATAGAGTTGACTTCCATTTATGGTTTGATTCACATGTGTACTCTAGATGTTTAGAATTTCCGGTTTTGTACGCTTTTCGAATGTATGCAATGGATGATGAATGCTAACAAAATGATTTTTTTATTTTTTAATGCTGATATATGATGATGCAAGTACAATGTAATGTTAAACTTTATTTTCTTTAAGAAAATTTTGATACTTCTTATTGTTTTGGAAAAATGTGATGTGATAATAGAATGAACTTTCCCCACTCCTAACCCCATGCAACTAGTAAGATGCGAGGGCTCAACACCGAGAGCCAGAAGGGACGCAAGTTATACAAATTTGTTGAATGGTAATGATGAGAGAAATACAAGGATTTGGAAAAACCAAATTGAGAACCTACGACCCCATTCTACTCAAGTTTGCTACATAGCTTAAAATGTGAATTTCTTTCTAGTTTATCTAGACTTAGATCCGTAGATGAAAACTTGGTTGAAAAAATCTAGTTTAAGGTTTTAAACTCTCTTGGAATTTGAACATCTAACTCACTTTTCTTTGGATTTATGATTTTACTTCCTTTATTGAATGAACTACTTTTAACTTTCTAATTTGTTTGTAAAGAGCCCCTACACCTTTCCCCATGCTACTGGTAGGAAGCATAGGCTCATCACCAAAGGAAAGGCATAGGTGAGTAAGGGAACTTCTTTCCTTTCCCAACCTCACACCACAAGTAAGAGGAACAGGATCAACACTAAAGGTTTCTGGGGCAAAGAAGTGTGTGAATAAAAATTTCCTGTTGATTTTCATTTGACATATATGTCTAGGTAAAATGTTTAGAATGTTCTTATTTCCAAAGAGGTGTATATGGGATAGATGTGACACCATGAAGCTTCTAGAATAGACTATAGGAAAAAACACCTAATCTAGAAGAAAATTATGAGTAGAACCAAGTATGTAGGCCTTGGTATGGTTACTGTCAAAGATTTGTCTTATCTTGTTTGAATTGATGAAATGATTTAGAAATAATTGATGATATTATGAAAATTTGAAGAGATGATTTGAATGTTTTGCCAATATTTTCAGAAGTTTTTAGGAATTGTTGTAAGAATAAGTCCCTTGATTACAAATTTATGAAATGAATTGCCAGATGAAAATGCAATGCATATGTAATAATATACATATGGAAATGTAGGTGAATTATGCATAGTATCTTTTGAGATGAAGAGAGTTGACAGATTTTCCAAATTCCTCGCCTTCTAGTGTACACAGGAACAGGAAAATGACCCATTTTTATAGTCTTCTATTACTTGATATGTGAAAGGAACGATAACCAGATCATACCAAGCTAAGAACACAGATGCTAATCAAACACCATGATCAATAAGATGAAAGCAATTCGCCAGAATAACTTTACATAAAACCTTTGCAAAACAAATGAGAAACAATATCATATATTATTATGGAACTCAATGCAATACATTGAGAAAGGGCTTTGCTTAAATAGGTAAGTAATAACAATCTAAGAACCAGTCAAGGTCGTAGATCAAGCCATAAATCAAGGAAATAACTAGTCATCAAAGAACTAGTCAAGACCATAGATTAAGAAGAGAACTAGACATCAAGGATCTATTCAATACAATAGATCAAGGAAAGAACCATACCTAACAACTAGATAATATCTCCTAATATCTAAGTAAGATAAAAGAAATATCCACACACATAAGTGGGTGAGGATAAATACAATAAAGGTAAATAAAGTACCTAAATGAACATGAGCTAAGGTAAATGCCTACTCTAACACCCCCCTCAAGTGAAGCTAGGGGCCAAAATAGATGTGGCATGTCCACAGTATGAGTCCCAACAACTAGGCCTGATGAGGTACTCATGTACAATAACTGGGAAAAAGGGACACCGCAAGGTACCCAAAACCAATAACAACAAAGTAAAGAGAGTAAAGACCCGCTCCAAGGCATCCCAAGAAGCTCAACTCAAAAACTCGTACAATGCTGAAGAAGTTTGGTGTGCACTGTGGTCTGAATCCACTGCTCGATCACAAAACTCAAAAACAACTGACACTGGGTTTCACCATAATAGCTCCATACAAGGAGACTATCAATGAGTGATGTCGAAAGTGCAAAAAAAGAAACACCAAACATAATTTGATCAACTGCTGCAAATAGGTGTGCCACAATCCAAGAACAAAAACCAAAGCAACAAGGTAAGGACACAAAATCCAGAGTGTCACGATCCAAGAAAAGCCAAGGTAACAAGGCAAGGACATGAAACCCGAAGAAGCATGATCAACACCACACCCTCCCATACTTCGAATGGGTGGAGTGATGCTACAAATTTGTATGAGTTTCCCAAAACAACTACTCGAACACTGAAAAACTAACACTAGAATGCACCAGAATAGATCCCCCATAAGAGATACTGTCAACATGCCAAAAGTGTCGAAAATATAGATACAAAATCTCTCAACAAACAAGAGAGATACACTACACCTGCTAAAGAAAAATGCTCAAAATAAGAAGCATCACAATGCAAAAAGTATAGAAAGTGGAGCAAGATGTCGAATGGTGGAGGAGCCATGCTTATAGAGTCCTCTTAACAAATGCCTATGTCGCCACCACGAGTGATTAGATATCCACCTCAAATCAACACGGATGGATGAAGAAGATACCTGTAAATGACTTGGTGTAAAATGCACAATGGGTGCATACAAAAAAAGAACATCGAATGTGTGTTAGGTTGATCATGTTTGATAGTTGAAATGTCAGGTTTCTCAAGATTGAGTGAAGGTGTAGAACTCATGTGTTACTCATGATCCTTAGAAATATTTGAGCGAACAAAAAAAGGAGCTTTGTTAATGTGTGATCCCAATGAAGTATCTACTCAAAACCAATGTCATGACGATAATTCCACTTAACATGTGGAATAGAGGAAACAATACCCTGTGAATGTCTACATGAATGACTCCATAGTGAGACCCATAGAATGGAACATGTGGGAACCGAATGCGTGGTATGCTTCTTTAAAAATTCATGTAGCTAAGCAGAAGTAGGATACACAACATGTGGTATTGTAATAGGCACAGATGTGGAAGAGCATGTAATAACAAGCCTCACAGGTTTAGAAGCATCAAAAGCGAGTTCGTTCAAAGCTCAAATTTTGATAGATTAATGTCAAGGCTAAAAGAGCAACAACTGCAAGTGGACTAGGAGCATGGATATGGTTGTCCACAATATGATGGTGATGCTTAGGCTAGCAAAATTGCTCTGCAGGGGAGTGTATTATTGTATCCTTATCGTGAATGAGTGATTGTAGAAGAGAATTTTTCTTCTTGAGTGATCTATTTTATTCCAAAAATTTTACAATATCCTCTTGAAGTCCACATACTTTAGAGAAAAGCATATCATTCTCAGAATCCATGATAGGTACAAACTGTAACTCCCAAAAATTTAGGACGTCGGGCTCAACTGAAATTGCATCCACAATTGATTACAACACTCCTCCATGTTTGGCACTTTATAATTATGGTGCAAGTCTCAAAATAAATAACTCCAATAGAAATAACATGAAAAAACAAGCACTTTTGCAAAAATGGCACTCAAAACTGAGTTACCAATCAAAAGATACAAGCTTTTTAATATTTTGCTTTGTTATTTATTTTAGTTGCCACTGAAACAAAATAAATTGTTGTTGCCTTCACCACACAAATAAAATTTAAGGGGGCTGAAGGGCTAAGGATTTTAATGGGTGTCACATTCAATTGCCTCTTCCGGTAAAAATTACTATTTCTATACTGTGTATATAGTGACCTTTATTGCCAAAAATAGCACCTGGATTTTCCCGAAATAGTAAAAATGTGCACAACATCCACGGACCCCTGCCAAATAAGGAAAGATCTAAAAACCTCCCGTGCACAAACCGAGACAGTACACCTGCAACATTACCCAATACAGATCTCGAGAAATCCAACAAACCTAAATAAATAAAATCACGTTTTTTTTCCCTTGGCTCAAATCCTAAGGTACACCTATGTGCTTCTCTACAAAAATAAAAAAACCACAAAAATGACTACCTCCGAATGGTCAAGTTTACAGTCAATCTTAGGGTTTTCATGCCTTCTAGATCTAATGGAAGCCTCTGTTTTACATAAAAATGCATGCAGCAACAAAATACGACCAAATCCCAAATATATGAATACACAAATAATTTATTTGCAAAATAAAACTTACAGACGGATGTCAATAGCAATCTCCTACTCTGATACCATGAAAGGAACGATAACCAGATCGTACCAAGCCAAGAACACATATGCTAATCAAACACCATGATCAATAAGATGAAAGCAATTCGCTAGAATAACTTTACATAAAACCTTTGCAAACAAATGAGAAACAATATCATATATTATTATGGAACTCAATGCAATACATTGAGAATGATCCTTGCTTAAATAGGCAAGGAATAACAATCTAAGAACCAGTCAAGGTCGTAGATCAAGCCATAAATCAAGGAAATAACTAGTCATCAAAGAACTAGTCAAGACCATAGATTTAGGAGAGAACTAGACATCAAGGATCTAGTCAATACCATAGATCAAGGAAAGAACTATACCTAATAACTAGATAATATCTCCTAATATCTAAATAAGATAAAAGAAATATCCACACACATAAGTGGGTGAGGATAAATACAATAAAGGTAAATAAAGTACCTAGGTGAACATGAGCTAAGGTAAATACCTACTCTAACAATATGGACCCAACCACTTGGGCCTGAATTTCCTTCCTTCGCAAGATTTTTTTATTTGGCTATCAAGTCTTAAAACCAAATCTCCCTCACATATCTCATGCTCGTAAACTTTCATGTTATACTTTGCCAAGCCATTCGGTCGATTATAAACACTATGTCGTTGCTCGAAGATTGAGCCAAGCTTCATCGAGGCTTTCCAGGTTGAGATATTCATGCCTTTCAATAGGATTCTTCTCCCAAAATTCCTTGTAGTGTGATGCTTTGAGACTAGGTATTTAAAGTTTGAGTGGTAAAATCACTTATGCACCGAATACCAATGAAAAGGGGGTTACCCCTATTAGAGTTCTTATCGATGTTTGATAGGCCTACAATATTAGAAATAACTTTAAGTGCCAATCTCATTTGTTCTCTTTGACAATTTTAAGGTGAATGGAATTTAACATCTTGTTCATTACCTCACTGTCCATTAGATTGAGAATAGTAGAGGGAAGTTGTGTGATGATTTATTTTGAACTTTTCACATAGTTCATGTACTTCCTCATTTTTAAAGACGTGTCATAATTAGAGATAATGACTTATGGGACCTCGTACCTACAAATGACCTGTTTCAAAATGAACTTAGCGATTCTGAATCCTGGTACGGTGGTGAGAGGCACGACCTCTACCCACTTAGTGAAGTACTCTATAGCCATGATTATGAAATTATGGCCATTTATTGATGAGAGAAAAAACTTCCTATCAAATCTAAACCCCACGTAGAAAATAGCTTTGGTGTTGCTATTAGTTGTAGAGCTGTGGCTTTGTCTATGGTTTTCATGGGAGAATTCTTGACAATTATGGTACTTGTGTACAAACTCTATCGTGTCATGATCTGACATGGGCCATAAGTAACCCATTCAATGTATCTTTTGAGTGGTAGTGTGACCTCCCAAGTGGCCTCCACACACTCCACTGTGGGATTCATAGATGATATTTTTAGACTCCTCTTCATCAACACATCTAAGTAACATTCCATCAAAGGCTCTTTGATAGAGCACCTATTCTATGATCACGTACTTAGCGGCTATGACACATAGCCATCTTCTTTGTGGCAACGTTGCCCCTTGAGTATGCATGGTCCACAATAAAATTAATAATATCAATATACCATGGACATGCAGAAATGGGAGGTTTGATCTCGACATAATATATGCACTCGTCAGGGAAATCCATATTAACTAAATCACCTCCATCTAATGGGTTATCAACTAACTAGTCTGCAATGATTTTTCCTTTGACTGGACTTTTGGTTAACAAACGTTAGCTTGAATTCACCCATTAGAGTTATGAAACGTCCAAACTTCTTGGATAACGATCCCTATGTTAGAAACATTCGTAAATGATCAATCTTGACGATAACCCTCGTTTCTTGGTTAAGCATATAGTGCCTTAACCATTTTGTTGTGAAAACTATAGCCAGGCATTCTTTCTCTACTTGTGTATATCATCTCTTGTAGTTAAGAAATGTTCTACTGAAAAAATAAACATCACGCTCTTGTTTTTCATCATCCTCTTGAGCTAGCATGCAAGCTAATGAGATGTCTAGTAGCCTGTGAGTAGAGAATAAGAGGGAGATCTGATTTAGGAGGCATGAGCATGGGGGTGAAAATAATAATTGTTTAACTGACTCAAATGCCTTGTTACACTCTTCCATCCAAGTATTGTAGCAATACTTTTTCAATAGGTTATTTATTGGATGTATGGAAAAATTTAAGTTAGGAATAAACCTTCGGATTGCACCAATATTTCTAAGGAAATACCTACTACTAGGCTCATCGATGGTGGAAACATCTCAAGAAATACTTGGATTTTATCTGGGTCTACATCAATCCCTCATGAAGAGATGATATATCCCTTTAGTTTCCCCGTCACACCAAACACACATTTTTAAGGATTTATTGTAATTTTGTAATCGATTAGATAAGATATGATAATGTGAAGCACCTCAAGGTGATAACTTCATTTTCTAGCCTTAGCTATAATTTCATCAATGTAGAATTCCACAATCTTATGAATAAGATCATGGAATATGTAAGTCATTTCCGTTGGTATGTGGCACCAATGTTCTTGAGACAAAATGACATGACTAAATAATAGTAGGTTCCCCAAGGAGTGATAAATTTGGTTTTTATTTGATCTTCTTTAGAGATTTTGATTTGGTTGCACCTTGAAAATCCATCCATAAGGGACAATAACTCGTAACTTGTTGTTACATTAACAATAACATCGATGGATGGTAGTGGGAAATCGTCCTTGGGACATGCTTTATTGATATCCTAAAAATAAATACAAATACAATTTTTCATTCTTTTTTAGAAAGGGGACAATATTTGAAACCCATTGTGAGTAGTCATCTGGTTTGATGAACCCCACCGCAGGGAGTTTCATCACCTCTTCCTTCACCATGAGAGCCACTTTTGGCTTCATGGGCCTTGACTTCTGCTTAATTGGTTTAGCATCCGGCTTGGTGACGAGATTATGAACTGCAACATGAGGAGCAATTCCCATCATTTCTATGTAATTGAACGTGAAGGATTTTGAGTGCTCTTTAAGAATTTGCGTATGTATTTTTATCTCCTCTGGAGTTAGAGAAGATCTTAGCTTCAAAATTTTTGGTTCTTCCTCTGTCTTGATATTTATATCAATTGTTCCTTCAATCAAGGAGGCATTACCCTCCTCAAATTCAGGTGGGGCTGGAGGTAGTTCTAAGTCCCCTCCTCTTCTACCTCATAGATTTCAAGATATTTTGTGGAGGAAGGTTCCATCATGGGATCCCCAAAGTAGGAGGAAGAGTGTGGGATAAGAGAAAAGCCAATATTATGGTGAGAAAGATATAGATATGTGTAAGCATTTAAGTACCCTAGGATTTCTTCATCAGTTTCAGTGTAGTCTAGGGTGATAGGATCATTCTCATCTTTTACATATACCAAAATCGAATTTTTGGTATTTTGCGAAAACAAAGGTTCACTCAAACCGAAACCGTGATGCTAATATCTTCCAAATCACTACTTGGAGTAAAACGGGAAGCGGAAGTTGCTATAGAATCCGTGAAGATATTTTTTTCTCAAGGAATGGATTCAATCAAAATGAATTCAAACCCTTTCATTAGATTAAGCACTAGCACTTTGTAGAATTACAAATGTTCATCTCTAGTCTCATATACTTCAGAAATTTGGTTTATGACTAGTTATGAATCACCTAACACCCTAATGTTACAAGTGCCCATCCTTTTGGCTACAATGAGACCAAGAAGGAGAGCCTCATATTCTGCTCCATTGTTCATACACTCGAAATTTAACTTAAAAGTGAACGACATGACCCTTCCTTCCGGAGAAGTGAGAATCAAACCTACCCCATTCTTTGAAGCGGAATTTAGCTCCATCCAAATGGAGAGTCCAACAGTTACTTGGGAAGATGGAATTTGAATCATTCTTTGTATCCCTGTTCATTCTCTTTTGTTACTTCTACCATGAAAACTTCATCTACCAGAAGAGAGTTGAGTCATAGGGCATGTCCAATGCCCATAGAATCAAACAAAAGGAGAATAGGTAAATTGTTCTCCAAAAACTTGAAATTATTTTCCATGGTTCCTAATGATATTGTTTCTACGAAAATAGTTTCATCCTTTAATGCGGAAACTCCTTCAATCAATCTTGTAGTTTCAAGATCCATTGTGGGAACTAGCTTTGATTTGGGCACTGAGTCATTTGATTTATTTAATTGGTTCACAAGGAGATCAAACTCAGAATGCACCCCTGGTTTCTTTTTCAGATTTGTGAGGTTTATGTCGAAAGGCTTTAGGTCACCCTATGCGACGAAGAATTTACCCAAGTGTAAAAATATTAATTCTTGGAACAAAGTGGAGGGAATGTCCTTCATACGATGCATCCAAGGATGACCAAGAATCATATTATAGTTATTTTCCCAATCTATAATATAGAATTCTGTGAGAACCATCTTGGGTCCTAGGGTGACTGGAAGCACTATATTTCCAATTGACGTTTCTTTGAGGCTATCATAACCCCTTAGCATATTTCTCATTGAAGAACAATTAGTTTCCCCATAACCTAACATTTGGATAAAAGAAAAGGGAACAATGTTAACAGTTGCCCCATCGTCAATCATCAGATAATTTACATAGTTATTATATATCCATATTTGTGAGTACAAATCTGGATCTCCTCTACGTACTATTTCAACGTCTGTAGGCATCTTCCTAATGTCAAACACAAATATGAAATCTCTTTCAAGATACCCGAGAGAATAAACATCAAAGTCTATATGGTTTATCTATGCCTCCAGGAGGAGGAGTGACATTGATAAGGTGTCCAAGTCCCAATGCTTCTAACAAATCATCTCTATGAGTGGGAGAGTTCTTCAACAAATCCAAAAAGGAGATGTGAGAAAAGGTCTTGGTCAAATAATTAATCAAGTCATAATCCCCACCAGATTTACAAATGTTTATTGAATATCATCTGATATTGATGGGTAAATAGGTATTAGTTGCGATGAATAATCTCAAGTTCTTGTGGCAGTGTTAATTTGTGGTTCAGTTTCCAATTCTACCAGTCCCACGATCTTTGTTTGTTGATGACCATCCAAAGGAGGTGCCACTAGTGGGTTTGATGATGTTGAAGCCTCATGATCGTTGGATCATACCATGATTCCCTTGTTTGAACTGTTAGGATATAGCTTACCATCTTTAGGGTGTATAGGGAGAGGATCACTAAAGATCCTAAGTGACATGTTTTATGGGGATACAAGACTGTGTAAGTGTTTTGAGTTGGTGCTGTTGGATTTGCCAAAAACATGTCAACGAATATTTTCCTTTGGTCTTCTGGAAAATGTTGTAAAAACTTGTTACAATCGTGACATGTTCTTGTGTCATGCCCTCAGGCCCTATGAAACCCACAATATAGGTCGGGATCATAATCTCTAGGTCTTTGGTTTGCACCCTGTTGTGGTCCAAAGTTTTGATTGTTGTTTAACTGTTGATTGTTATAATTGAAGTTTGGAGCCCATTGCCCTTGATTTTGAAATTGGTTTGGGTACCCACTTGGGTATTGGTTAGGGCCTTGGGCTTGATTTTGTTTAACTTGTTTTTACTTGTTGTTGATGTTGTTAATGTTGAGGATGATTGAAGTCCACAACATTGATTATAGGCATAAAATTGTTATTTATTTGGTTATTTTTGTTTACGTTGTTGTTGTTAGTAGTGTTTGCATTGGGGGTGTTAACAAACAGTTGTCTTCTTTACTTGATTGGTAACACCATCGGTCGTAACTCCACGATTCTTGTTAAGGACCTTTGGTCCCTGATTGTTGTTCATGTTGTTGGGGTAACCAAAATTACCTTGGTTAGGAGTGATCAGTCTCCCATTTGTCCCATAGGTCTATAGCTTCCCGATCGATTCGAGAGCACCCTCCAATACTTCTTCATAGCTCCTCAATGGAAACTTCTATACTTCTTCCTTTGTTTCCTTGTTAAGGGAGTGAAGGAATAGATCAAAAAGCTTTGTTTGATACATATTAGGAGTGCTTGTCAATGAATAAAGGACCTGCCACCATCTTTGGATGAAGTGGGCAATAGACTCATTGTGCTCTATTTTATGTGAAGGAATTCTCTGATTCCTATCCTTAGGAGTTTGTTCATGTCAAAATATTTAATAAAATCAGACTTTAGTTAGTTGAAATAATGTATCGAAGCCTCAAGTATCCTATAATACCAATCGAGAGAAATACCTTCTAAGGTCTTACGAAAGATTTTTGTGATGACTGCATCCCATGGGATTAGCTCTCAAATGGAATTCACATAGGCCTTAATGTGTGCATTAGGATCACCCCCCCCCTTGATTTTTAGAAGGTCTAGAAAATGTCTTGGGAGCATGAAACTCCGTATGGAGAATTCGAGAGGCTCCTTAAGATATTTGGAGCAAGTCCCCATTGTGTATGACTCGACCATCGATGATCCTTATTGGGGAGGTGGAGGTGACATTGGTTGTTGAAATGGTGCAACATATTCATTTTTGGGGCATAATGCATCCTATGCGGCTGACCATATGGGCATGGGTAAGAATACATGTCCCCTATGGTGACTTAGAATACATGTGCATGTAAGGGGAAGATTTTTTTGATATGGTTTTTGAGGCATAAAGCCAGGGAACATTGGATTTCCAGATGGCATGGCATTTGAGAAAAAACTTCTAGTTGGTGCCTATGGTGGGTATCCATATGTATCATGAGGGGGCATACCCAAGGTGCTTGACCCAGGGCTTAGATGATCCCCGGGGCTAGGAATGCCCATGTAAACTAGACAACCCCGGCATAGTAGGCACTTGGCCATAGTTTTGTGAATAGAAGGGAATCTTTCCTTGCCCATTATATAAAGTCTAAGTGTTTTGGGCAAGTTCCAATTCCTTGACCTTTTCCACCAACACTGAGATGACCTCTCTCGTTAATGGTGTGGTGTTTTTCTTTGGTGCACATTGTTCAACCTTTGTAGGTTACTTGAGGAATATGATATCCTGCTATAAATTGCTCATTTTTTCCACCCTCTCTGTAGACACCAAATTTGTGTCTTACGACCCCCCGTGCCCCGCATCTCATTTCACAACCTAGCCTCACGACCTAAACCTTGCACAATTATTTATTAATTACCTTATAATTAATAAATCCACATCTCCAAACCTCGCCACCACATTTCGCCACCTCATCATGACCTAGCCCTAACCCTAAACTAACCTAATTAAGACCTATAACTTGGTCTACATCCACACCCATGACTAATTACTCCTCACCCACACCAAAATCAACCTAATAATGACTTGACCAAGCCCACAACTAATTCCTCGGGAGAAAAGGAGGGAAAGTTGGCTACTTTACTAAAAATAGTCCACTTTGACTTAACCAATATCGGTTCCTACTCGACCACCGTCGGTTACGTAACCGCCATCGGTTCCCTGTAAATGACCTCCCCCAACCAAAAAATGAAGGATTTGAAATCTGGAATCTAGAAATTCATTGGAAAGATCAGGAATTCACTTGGCCGAGCAGAGACAAGTGAAAGAAAGAGAAGAGTTTACAGAGAAGGACATCAAGCCCAAGACTACAACTGAGTAACCAAAGCCCAGTGACACTCATCTAAGCATTGGGAGAGAAGATAGCTCATCTTTGATTGTCAGATCATCCTACCTGAGCCCTGCCTTCGTTATCACAGTCCTTGGACCTGTATCTTCATCAGGAACTAGTAAGTAATGTCTGGTACGTTCTTGTAACAACATTTCTTGGACTTCTGAATCACAGTAATTATAAGTCTACTCCCAGATCCACTACCCGGTAACACCCTACATCTAACTGTACCTCCTCTACCCTTACATTGCCCCAAGAACAACCCCCATATTCTCTGAGTCTTCTCCATCACCCCATTACCTATCCCCAATCATTTACCAGCCTAAAAGCCCTTATAAACACCATAGCCACCTTATAGCCAACCTTCACTAAAAGCCCCTAAACCACTGCCCCTACCGATATCGGTTAGTAGAAACTGGTACCGGTGACAGTGACCGGCATCGGTCACTGTGATTCAAAACCAAAACTAGCCCTTTCCTCTATTATTTTAACAAGGTAATTAAATTGTAATTTTGCAATAATTTGTGTTAATTCATATTAGCAGGGGAACTGACCACCTTCGAAAGGAAGTTTAATACTTCCTGGGCCCAAGGTAGTTCCCTCATTTATTGTCTAATTAGAATCTAGTGGTCTTGTATTCTTACTTGCAGGTAGTCCTTCCCAGACAAAAAGGAGTTCTTCGCAATCGATCTGATCTCTCTACGGTACGTGCACACCCTCTAAACATTCAACAGGTATTCCTCCTAG
This sequence comes from Taxus wallichiana var. yunnanensis, assembly GCA_018340775.1. Lineage (NCBI taxonomy): Eukaryota > Viridiplantae > Streptophyta > Pinopsida > Cupressales > Taxaceae > Taxus > Taxus wallichiana. The sequence goes on along the minus strand of CM031244.1, from coordinate 424,710,742 downwards.
CCCTAACCCTTATCTGTTTCTCAAGAGAATGAAAGGATAGAAGCAACTCTATTCTAGGAACTGAAAACCTCCTCTGTGCGAAACATTTTGGCACGCCCGGTGGGACCCATTTTGGGTTTCTTTCTTTCTTGCTTGCTTTCATATAGGGAGCACACTTGCTATTTTCTTCTTCTAAAATATTCACAAGATATTTTGTTATCTTTTGGTAAAATAATTTGTCTTGCTTTCACATTTTTGCATTAGTGAAAGTCATCTCCTTTGCTTCATCGAATATCATTTTCGATTTGGGTTTAAAACACGTGCATCACATTCTTGCTTGCTTGTTTTCAATTCTAGTGAACATAGATTAAGTAACAGGTCGTACACGTGGGGGTGATATCCATGGTATTGACAAGAAATTAATCTTACTTTCACTGCACAACACATACCAAATCACATCATAAATTAACACAACAGCTCAAACATCCCCCTTTTCCGCGGTATTCCTCCACCCGATTGAGGTAACCTTATAAGCCAAAACAAACTTGACATTTCCCCTAAGTCTTCTAGTTTAGGATTGACATCATCTTGCATCTAAGGCATAAGCCCAAAGTGATTAAAACTAATCCTAGGGTTAGTCTGTTAATTTGCTTGTGCATCTTGCTTGTTTTTAGTTCTGTTTCTCTGTCATACACTATTTTCGTGATCACTTCAGAACAGTTTGGTAGGTATACTAAGCATCGTTAACCCCAAATCAGCAACTTCTTATAGCTTCTTACACCGGTCCTATTCTACCGACATCGGTTAACTTACCGATGGCGGCTATAGTCTGACCGACATCGGTTACCTGACCGATATCGGTTACTGTCTTTCATAGTTCCCAAAACCAGCAACCTACCAATTCCAACATTTTGTTGCTGCTTCTGTTCCTGATAGATTGCATCCTTACTGTGTACTCTTGTCCATGGTTGTTATCACTTAAACAAGCCGCAACCATGGTTTCACATGCCTGCTCCGTGCCTTTTCCTGAATCACCCCCTTCACATCCTATGGGGAATCCTACGGACACCAGCGAGGTTCCCAAAATCCCTGTAGGAGATAAGGAATTTGTGAAATTTTTGGACGCTAATCCTAGCGCTGTACAATACTATTTGTCTCATGCCCCTGACCATACACCCGACGGTCAACTCCTTGTTGGTATGCCTATTAGTATAGCCACTCACTTAGCTCCTTCCCCACCTGATAACTCCACCTTGCCTTCTTCATCCTTAGCCCCGTCTCCCAACTCAGTGGCTTCAGAGGTTCTTACGGCATAGATTGGCTTTCCTTTTGTTAATCTGGGCCCCACATATCATTACCGCCAACTGCTCCTACCTTGTCTCTCTCACAGACTGCCCTTTCATAACTTGCTCTCTGCCACCTATCCACACGAGCTTTCCTTCTCAAGCTCCGCCCACCTTTTCATTTCCACACACTTATCCGGTGGCTTCAACACCTTATATAGGACATCCCTATTCGGCTTCCTCAACATATTCATCCTCAATACCTTATCAACATTTAACCCCACCATTGTCTAGTGGAGGCCCTTGGCCCAATCCTCCTCCGTTTACAACAACCGCACCATCATCTCATCCAACCACTGATTTCATCAAACAAATGATGGACAAAATGAAAAATTTGGAGGCTTCTGTTTTAGGAAGCCGTAGCACCCTGACATACGAGCAAGTTTGTCGGGAGCCTATTCATCCTTCTGTCCCCCTTCATTCATATCCTCCTCAATGGGAATTACCAAAATTCACTTGTTTTAATAGTAAGGAGGATCCTCAACAACATTTGCGATCATTTAGACATGCCTGCTATCTGATTGCTCATGACGATGCCTTACTACTCTGCACCTTTCCCATGTCCTTATCAGGACCCGCCTTGAGTGGTACAGTGCTTTAACCCAGACTCAATCTTCTCTTTTAACTAATTAGCCCAATCTTTCTTGGATCATTTCTCCATTAACATTGCCAAGAAAGTATCTATCACCGACCTCTATGCCATCCGACAATTTGAAGACGAATCTATCACAGATTTCGTTGGACGATGGCGGGGCCTTATCAACCAACTTACTTATGCCTTGCCTCAGGCCGAACTTATCGAACTCTTTACGCGGGCCTGTGCTAAGCACATTTCTCCTACCCTCCAAATTCAAACTTTCCGCACATTTGACGAGGCCTTTACTATGGCTTGAAACTAGAAATTCGAGCCTTAGAGGAAGAGAAATTGCGGTTGCGCAACAAAAACCCCAATTTCTGAACCCAAGACTCCACCAACAAACCTAACACCACCAATCCTCACGCATCGACTGCTTCGAAATCAAAAGGAGTTGTACACGCGGTGATGGTCAAATCTCAAACACCATCTAATACCCCACCAAAAACCACCTATAAGTATAAAGCCGAGCCCATCAATTACACTCCCTTGGGAGAAACTTATGGTGTGATATTGGAAAAATTGCTCAAAGCAGGAGCTATTACCTTACCTCCTGTTAAACCTCACTCCGGGTTTGATTCCACCCGCGCTATACCTTCTTGGTACAAAGAAAATGACTTCTGTAACTTCCACCATGTGAAGGGACACAGTCATGAAAATTGTAAGATGTTGAAAAATATAGTGTAGGAAATGGTTGATGCAGGGGATATAACCCTTGATAATCCTAACGCCCCTGCTAACTGAAATTTGAAAATCTTCAGCAAACCATTCCCAAACCACTCTTCTAACAGTAACATAAACCAAGATATCTTAGCCGAGGAGAGTGTTCATGAAATCCATGCGGTCTTCGACTCCCAACCAAACACTTCTATCGAGAAAATTCTGAATCAAGCCTCTTCACTAACGCAGGGACCCGAACCCCCTTCACCACCATCAAGACAAGATGAAATCCTTGCCATTCCTTTACCCATAAAGGAATTAACCGCCCAGAGTTCTCTTCTCACAGATGAGCCTTCTTACACCACATCTCTTGCAAGACTGTGAGCGGATGTTATCTAACTTATCTATTTCCCAAACATCTCCTTCTACCACTCTTGCTGTACAAGAGGAAGGCTCGCCACTTTTTTCGTCATCCTTAGACGAGAAACCCTTTGAACCGACATCACCAAATTCTTTAATCATGACGGATTCTCTCAAACATGCCCTCCTACCTATTAGTTCTTTATCACCTAAATCTTTTCAGCGACCGGTTGACCTCTTAACGCCCATTGATACAGTGCCTCATTTACCCCCTGTATCACACCCACAGTGGACCGGAATCACAACCCACCTTTCTTCCATACAAAAGTTCCTATTCACACGTGAGGATTGTCACCCCTTAGAAGATAGACGAGTCCTATGGGAGCATTTGAGTACACCATGCTCTACTCAGATGCAGATGACCGATCCAGACACCTCTACCATATACCCGCGGTGTTTACAAAAGCTCAAAATGCCTATGTCCTCATCTTTACCCCCTCGTTTCTACCGAATACCTCATCCACCTCTATTAACCTAACCAAACCTTCCCCTACGCTTGGGACTTCACCAATACCCAGCTTAACACACCCACCTAAATGGTTAGATTTATCCAAAAATCAAGCCATCCATCCACCTAGGAGACATACCCAATCTCCTCAAGTCCAATCTATGCCTCTGTCACAACTAAAACCCTCGCCATCACACCTACCTTCTATATTGGGACCTCACCCCTCCACCTTTCCTCAATACATCGTACCTCCTGTGTTTTCTTTAAAACGACCTGCACCTTCTACATCCATACAGAGATCCTGTCCACCTATCAACCCTAAACAGACTCCATCATCAAAGGATTTGTTTGCTTGTCACTCCTCTTTCTCTGTGGTTGTTTCCTGATACCATATCATCTGTGGCCTCATCATCTAACCAGCTAAACATAACTTCTGTGCCGAAGAAGCCACGTTTAGTTAAATCCAATTATCAAAACCCCTTGTCTAAACCACCATCCGTACGAACCAACCATACCCAAACATTACCAAAACCCACCCAATCAATAGCTTCATCTTCCTCTGACTTTGACCCGCTCAAAGGGTCTTACGCCAAAATCCTTGCTATGTTGGTGGAGAATGCAACCATTTCCCTACCCCCACTTAGACCTTATGATCCATCTAAACCTCGACCTATAGGTTATGATGAGTCTAAAATCTTTGCTTACCACCGCACACTAGGACATGATGTAGAGGGATGCAAAGCTTTGAAAGCCATACTTCGTCATCCACTCTCTCGATAGAAAGGTTAAGAAAGACAACTTACGAAGGGAGAAACCTTTAGCTTCAATCTCCTCTCCTATACCACTTGTCCCCACCTCACCAAGATCTATCATTATTACAACCCCACCTCTCGAAGACCATGACTTATCCCTACCGTCTTCCTCCTCTCATGTTCACGAGATCAATATGATTAGTGTTGCTACTCGAGGCGTAAAAATAATGGGAAAGCTAAAGAAAGCACACCTGCAGCCTCTCTTTCTCCGTCCACCATCCCGATCACACCACCACCTAAAGTGGTTATTCATGGACCTGCCTACCCCGTCTCTAATGGAGTTGCCCACCGAACCATGATCAAACAGCTTCACCAATCACCTGTAAAAATGACACTGTATGATCTCATTCAGGCCTCTGAATCTCATCGACAAGCTCTCGTTGAAATCCTTCAAGGGATAGAGGTCTTACCTAATGAAACCTTGCCTATTACCTCCATCTTAACACCCAACCACATTGCCTCTCTCACCAAACAATCTACCACTTCCGTCCCTGTACAACAAACCGCTGCTGTCAGTTTCTCCGAAGACGAAATTGTTGACTTTGGTGCAGAAGATCCTGACCCCACTCTTTTCATCTCAGCTTACGTCCGGGACATCCATGTACATCATGTTATGATTGATGGAGGCGCTAGCCTAAACATCATCTCTTCCAAAGCCTTCCAACAAATGAATATCCCCTCTAGTTGCATGTGTGCCAACCCCACCATGCTGCGTTCATTCAATGATGCTATTACTTCTACCTTAGGCACTGTGATCCTTAACATTCGTGTAGGGCCACGTACCTTACCCAATCTCTTTTATGTCCTTGAGGGAGAATTCCAATACACCATGTTGTTAGACCGCCTCGATCCGGCTATGGGATGCGTTCCCTCCACCTTACATAGATGCATAAAATTCGAGTATGAGGGAAAGTCTTACACCGTAAAAGCTGACCCTCCCCCCTTCAAAACCTGCAATATGTTATATCACCCCAATGATGTGCTTGTACCAGTCAAGACACCCATTCATCCAACCCAACCATCCACTTCAACCACACCTCAACCATCCACCTCAACCGCACCTACACCTTCAACCAATGAAACCGCCGTCGCAAATACCGCTTCCTTTCCCGCGGACAATATCCCAACCTCAGACCCCTTAGTAGATGTTTTTCAACACCTTACACTGGGGGAGTATCGCCTATATAACGTTAGCTCTTTCCATACCCCACAGGAGTACGGACAGTTACATGCGCATCCTACCTACGACCGTCATGTGGGGGAGGTAATCTCCTATGGACCACCTAATTGCTGCACCAACCTAACGTATGGGGGTGTTGATACATCCTCTATCACCCCTGAACCTCCCCTAGGTGTGGTCCCCTTCCAATCTGATTTTCAATATCTAACTAATCATCGTTTTGCTCTCACCTTCCTGACACGTTGTGCTTGGAAGGGCTTTGGTTTTGGTCTTTATGAACAAGGCCGACATACAATCATTCCCATTACTACATGCAAACACAAAGATCGTCGTGGTCTTGGATTCTCTGAACCACCTACACTGAAAACATCACATATCCTGCTGTATCCAGGAAGGCAACGAAGTCACCTCTTCCGAACCATCATCACCCATTTTGCCATCGTCACCCACAGAGTCGATAGACCCTGAATCTATCCCTCCTAACTTTTTTTTCATAAATGCTATCTTCTTGGGTCCTCTCACTTATCAACGTGATAATGAAGACCCATCTTCTCTTCCCCTTTTGTATCTAGACATGATCAAAGAGGACTCACCTTCAATTAATGTTGTTGAGTGCCAGGATGACGACTCCATCCTCACTTACCTTGGTGCGGACGACTCTTATATTCAACGCACCTTACCATCTGACACTCAAACCATGTTGAATGAGTCAACTATAGAAATCAACATCCACACCGAGGACGATCCTCACATTGTGAAGATCGGACAATCTCTTACCACATCAGAATAAATTACCTTCACTACTTTCCTCCGTGCCCGCAACCAAGCTTTCGCTTGGTCCTACGCTGACATGCCAGGAATTGATCCTGACATTGCTGTCCATAACATTACCCTAAAACCTGATGTCAAACCAGTTAAATAGAAACTGAGAAAAATGCATCCACACATTGCCCTCTTGGTCAAAGAAGAGCTTCAACGACTCCTTTCTGTTTCCTTCATCTTACCTATTGACTATCCTCAATGGATCTCTAACATCGTACCTGTTACTAAAGCAACGGGGGGACTTCGGATATGTATAGATTTCCGGGACCTTAACCTCGCTTTCTCAAGGATGACTTCCCCCTCCCAAGTATTGATCAACTTGTTGATCTCACTGCGGGCCATGAGATGCTTTCTCTCATGGATGGCTTCTCGGGATACAATCAAATTTTGGTAGCCCCGGCCGATCAACATAAAACTGCCTTCATAACTCCTTGGGGAACCTTCTGTTATCGTGTCATGCCATTTGGCCTTAAGAATGCTGGTGCGACCTACCAAATGGCTATGACTTACATTTTTCATGACATCATGCACACTATCCTTGAGGATTATGTCGATGATCTTCTTGGCAAATCTAAACATCACAAAGAACATCTCGATGTTTTAACCATTATTTTCGATCACCTTATTACAATATTGTGTTCGTCTTTAACCAAAGAAATGTGTCTTTGGTGTCCTTTCGGGAAAATCCTTGGTTTTATTGTCTCTTTACGTGGCATCGAGGTCGATCCAAATAAAGTCAAAGCTATCCTAGAAATGCCTCCACCTACTAGCCTCAAACAATTGCGTAGTTTGCAAGGTAAGCTCCAATCTATCCGGTGTTTCATCTCCCAACTCTCGTATCGATGTCAACCTTTCCATCATCTCCTTAAAAAGGACATTGTCTTTCAATGGAGCGAAGAGTGCCACCAAGCCTTTGAGGCTCTTAAATCCTATCTCTTACAACCACCTGTGCTTATCCCACCTCAGGACGATCACCCTTTCTACCTTTACCTTTCTACCACCGACCATGCTTTGTAGGAGCCATGCTCGCACATCGTGACTCCAAGCATTGAGAACAAGCCGTTTATTACATAAGTCATACTCTCGTGGATTATGAGACTAGGTATGCACATGTAGAAAAGTTGTGCCTAGCCCTATCATTCGTAGCCACCAAACTCCGACACTACCTCCTGAATCACAAAACTTTTGTCATCACCAACATGGACCCCATTCATTATATGTACGCCAAACCACATCTAAACCAACGCATCGCCCGATGGCTTATGCTCTTTGTCGACCTTGACCTTGAATTTGTACACCAGAAATCAATCAAAGGACAAACTATCGCAGACCAACTCACTGAAGCCCCTTTACTAGGGGAGCAATTTACCAATTTTAGTTTCCCCGACGAACTCATCGCCACTCTTTCACTCAAAGAGGAGTCATATCCAATGGCCCTATTATTTGATGGATCCAAATGCTGCAGCGTGGCAGGAGGAGCCGGCATTGTTCTCATTCCTCTTAATGCTGAGCCTATGCCTCTTTCATTCCGGCTCGATTTCCCCTGCACTAATAATATAACGGAATACGAGGCCCTTGTTTTGGGTCTCCAGGTTGCGTTACACTTAGGTGTCAAGTCTATTAACATTTTTGGTGACTCCCAACTGGTAGTCAATCAAGTTATGGGCATCTACCAATGTAAAAATGAGGAACTTCAAAAGTACAAACATTACGTGGATTCACTTTTGACCTTATTTACTCATTATTCTATCCAAACCATTCCCCGCTCCACTAACAAATTTGCGGATACTATGGCTTTCTTAGCCTCGCAAATTCTGCCTCACCAACTGAATCTGACATATTCGTCTTGGTCCAACAACTCTTTGCCCCATCTTTCTCCGCCTCGGATGTTTGTATGATAAATAATGTGTCTGCTAATTTGCAGGATACCTGGTATCACCAATTTCACGACTATCTTACAACCTCTGTTCTCCCACCTGACCTTACTAGTAATGGAAAACGTGCTTTTCTTAAAAGTGTTTCTCGTTATGTCATCATGGGGGGACTCCTCTATAAACGTGGCTTTGATGGCATCCTCCTTCGATGTCTAACCGGTGCGGAGGTCACCTATACCATCCAACAAGTCCACGACGGTATTTGTGGTGGACATTTTAGTGGCCTTGCCGTGGCCAAATGGATCCTTCGCCTAGGCTATTATTGGCCTACTCTTAATAACGACTGCTACGAATATGTTAAGCATTGTGTTATGTGTCAACAACATGCCAACCTTCAACATACTCCTAGCCATCCGCTACAGGTCGCACGAGATCTTTGGCCTTTCTCACAATGGGGTTTAGACCTTATTGGTGAGATTCACCCACCATCTTCGCAACGTCACCATTGGATAATCATAGCAACCAAATATTACACTAAATGGGTGGAAGCCATTCCACTCATTTCAACCAAAAAAGAAAAAATTGTCAAATTCATTAACCATCACATTATCTGTCGTTTTGGCGTTCCTCATCGCCTGATAACAGATAATGGAAAATCTTTCAAAAATAAGTTGTTACAAGACCTTTGTGACAACTTTGGTATCAAACTTAGCTTCTCATCACCTTACTATCCACAAGAAAATGGTCAAGCCGAATCTTCTAATAAAACCCTAACCAAAATCCTCATGAAAGTTGTTAACGATTCTGGAAGCAATTGGCCTGATCACATCCCCTTTGCCCTTTGGGCTTATCGGACTAGCATTCTCACCTCCACTAATGCTACCCAATTCTCTTTGGTATATGGTACCGAGGCTGTCTTGCCTCTCGAAATACAAATACCCTCCCTAAGAATATCTCTTCAGGATGTTCTCACCAATGATGATTTCCGCCAAGAGTGGTTAGCCCAATTGGAGCTTCTTGACGAGCGTCGTCTTACAACTCTTGACCACCTTCAAATCTATCAAAAGCGCATCAAGCGTGCTTATGATAAGTGACTTCATGAGCATACCTTTAAGGTTGGTGATATTATCCTCAAAGAGAATCAACATGTAACCAAACTAGAAAAGAGAAAACGTGGCAAATTTGCTCCAAATTGGATTGGGCCTTACATTATCACTCACATCTACGGATCAGACACTTATCATTTAGCTTCACTTAATGGTAAACCTAAGCCTGAACCCCTTAATGCCTTGCATCTCCGACCATTCTACTGTTGAATTTAGTGTTACATCACTTCTTATCTACCTTGTGCTCGTCCCTTGAGCTCATTTACCACCTCATACACTTTGTTTCATACATCTCAAAATAAAATCAAGCTCACATGGTTTGGTCATAACCTCCCCTTAAAGATGCCTTCCCCTTTTTTAGTCTAGTCCATGACTTAAAAGTATCAAAATAACACGTTCTCAATTATATGTTTATGGGATATTCTTGAGTCAAACTTCCTACAACACTAGATGGTTCATGCCAAATGGACATCTAGACCTCTAAAGTTATACATAGACTGCTCCCTCGAAGGACAACTATGTGCAAAGCCACTTCTACTATTATAAATAGACTGCTCCCCCGAAGGACAGCTATACACAAAAACCACATCTGCTACTATAAATAGACTACTCCCTTGAAGGACAGCTATACAAAGTCAGCCTTTATTAGAAGCTTCTCACATTGATCAGCTTCGTGAAGAGCTCAAGAACAATAAAATGCATATCCCCTCTGGACTTCCCGCATCGATCAGTCTATATCCAAAAAAGTAAAAAGCAGTATTCCAAAGCACTTTTGAGTCATGGACTTGTCTATTTAGGTTTGGTTCTCTTTCGTCAGAATAATCACCTTATAATAAGTTCTCTGCACCCCAGCTATACCAGCCACCTCACCTCACCATTCGTCAACACAACAAAACTCAAGGGACGTGACATATATCCGATATATTGTGATTATACGACTCTTTTCACCTATTGACTTCTCGCCTATGCAAGGCACCTAGGGATTCAAGCTCATCCTATGTTAATATGTGGTTTGTTTAGCTCTTCTCAACTACGGGACACTTTTGCCTTTTTTACTCGAATCTAGGATTATGTGTTGACCTTAATCAGGATACGGTTCCCTACTACTTGGGTTCGCTAACTTTCACTTCACCTATACCTACACCAACATCACCAGTCCCTTACCAACACCCACAACGTTACCCTACCAATATCAATATTTTTACCAGCCAATCAATTGCCTAACTATAACCAAGTTGCCTAAATTCACCTCTCCTTGGTCCTAAGGGAGAACTACATCGGTCTGAGGCCCCTCCTTGCTTTGTGCAATGGGCTATGTAGGTAGCACTTAGGAGACATGGGGTCTCCCAAGGTTAGCTCGACCATCCCCTACCATAACCTATCATGTGTGGTATATATAAATCTATTTGTGTATTTCTATTTGCTCACATTCATCTTTATCCTTTTTCAAAACAAAACATTCAAAACACAACCATTCTTATTATTATCATAACTCAAATCAACATACATATTTAGTTTTATTTAGATGTTAAACAAATACATCTTCTCTATCATCGACGCGTAGGTCGGCATCCTTATTTATTCTTATACTCCTATGAAATTCACTTAGACCCTTGTGCCTCCTCCCGAATCAGGTGGTGATCGTGATCGTCGATGCCACTCACTTGGCCTCTCCATCCTCAAAGGTGCCACTACTATTGGTTCCTCCCACTGATCCGCCAACATCTCCTGTAACATACGAATATGTCCTCTCGCGTGGGAATCTCGCCTCTAGTCTCTCCACTCGTGACTCTGCAACCGCTAACAATCTCGTTGTCTCATTCACCCGTGTTTGGAGCTGATGAACTAAACCCTACAGACGATCTCTCTCCGCTGTAATCACAACTATGTCAGGATGATCGGCCCTCTCACGTACACCTCACAGCTCTACTACCCACCATAATCTATAAGCCTCTATCGCTCCCGCATCCATTACCCTGCGATCGCCGCTATCTCTTCTGGCCCTTCTGGAGGTGTCGGCCGGGGAGGTGAGAATAATGCCTCGGCGTCGATCCTCATGTATGGTCTATAAGCCATAGGTATATCCTGAACAAATCCAAATTGTCGCCGCACGTGATCTAGAGGAATCCTCTCGTACTCACCTGGCCTGTGCCCTGCGATCCACCTCAATCACTCTACACCCCTCAACTCCTCAGCTATGTGCTCCATCACCATATAGTTCCCGTAAGGTCTCCAACAAATATCCATAATCGTTACCATCTCCCACACCTAGCCTATAATACTCGATGTCCTCTGTCACGGCCTGGGATCTTGCCTCTTGTTCTGTCTGGACCCATCGTCTGAATCCCAACCTCTCGCACTCTGCCTCTCCCGATTGGGCCGGGTCAGCCTATTGGTCACACACAAATAATGTGCTCATAAGCCCAACAATGTAATAAGTATGAACAATCCAGTGTCGTCCTGTGTTTTCACCTGTAGGCCCATAAACCCCTGTATAGCTCTGCCAGATATGCGGGTGCCCATGCGAAAGTCACGCTCCTTTCTATCATTTCCCAAATAATACACATAAAGTCTTTTGGAAATCTTCCCCCATCCACCCTCGGTAATGCATAATACCCCACCGCTATCATTAATACCACTACCAACCTTGTTTCCTCAGGGTGTGTTGCATACATTGTACCATAAGTGAATGTCAAACCTCGTTGTGTCAAATCTCGTGTAGCTGAACCAAATATTGTTGTTATCGCTCCCACACCGCGCTAGGCAATTCCTGATACACTGGTCTTCCTGTAATTGGGAGCCTCAAGATCCTAAACACATCTTCCAATGTCACTGTCATCTCCCCTGTTGGTAGATAGAAGGTATTCTTTTCCGGATTCCACCTCTCAATCAACGCCTGCAACATAGCATGATTGCGCTCGATTCGTGAATAATAGCGGATTCCACTTAAGCCCACATGGTTTATCAATGCCCATTTAGTAGGTGTTACATCCACTCGGATTCGTGATAACAAAGCTGGCACACTATCATTCATCCTCAACCCTGCCTCTGCCTACATACATCAAAATGACACACAACCATTCAATAAATCAATTCCCCAAGTGTTTTTTCTCACATTCTAGAAATTCCTACAGTAACCAATATCGGTTATAGATAACCATTTGGCCCGACCCAAGGCCACAACCAACCATTTGGCCCAACCCAAGGCCACAACCAACCAATCAGGCCTGACCCATGGCCCTCACTAATCAATCAGCCAGACCCAAGGCCGCACCAATTAAATACCTCGCCCAAAACCAATAAATTATAATTTTATCCACCCATCATGTAGCTTTTTGTTCAATCGAGCTCACCTGTTCGTGTTTTAGCATGATTAGGGTACTTGACTTGATCAGTTCGACCAACTTTGCCTAGACCAAGACCGTGACGTTTATCTCAACCAAACCAACCATTTGGTACTGCCGAACATGCCTAAACGTTCCTGTACCTTACCCATTATATCCCCTGGAGCTACTTCCTATGCCTTGGATACCAGGATTATATCACCCTTGTTTGGATAAACTATCGACCTTTGCCTATGAATTGCTTATTTTCTCTTCAAATCATGTACCCTGGTCGCACTACTGCATTTCAACGTGCATCTGCTTCCTTGGACCTACCCCACCATCTTACCATCATCTCAACACCATTTACCCTTTATCAACCCTATCCCTGATTTCACGCTACCTCAATTTGTGATAGATTTGAGGGGGATTACCTATACCCTTAACAGGAGTAACCACTTCTTATTATTGTCAAGCTTTACAAGACAAGCTACACGACAACAAGGGGCTAATGTAGACACCAAATTTGTGTCTTACGACCCCCCGTGCCCCGCATCTCATTTCGCAACCTAGCCTCACCACCTAAACCTTGCACAATTATTTATTAATTACCTTATAATTAATAAATCCACATCTCCAAACCTGCCACCTCATTTTGCCACCTCATCATGACCTAGCCCTAACCCTAAACTAACCTAATTAAGACCTATAACTTGGTCTACATCCACACCCATGACTAATTACTCCTCACCCGCACCAAAATCAACCTAATAATGACTTGACCAAGCCCACAACTAATTCCTCGGGAGAAAAGGAGGGAAAGTTGGCTACTTTACTAAAAATAGTCCACTTTGGCTTAATCGATATCGGTTCCTACTGACCGCCGCCGGTTATGTAACCACCATCGGTTCCTCGTAAATGACCTCCCCCAACCAAAAAATGCAGGATCTGAAATTTGGAATCTAGAAATTCATTAGAAAGATCGGGAATTCACTTGGCCGAGTAGAGACAAGTGAAAGAAAGAGAAGAGTTTGCAGAGAAGGACATCAAGCCCAAGACTGCAACTGAGTAACCAGAGCCTAGTGACACTCATCCAAGCATTGGGAGAGAAGATAGCTCATCTTTGATTGTCAGATCATCCTACCTGAGCCCTGCCTTCGTTATCACAGTCCTTGGACCTGTATCTTCATCAGGAACTAATAAATAGTGTCTGGTACGTTCTTGTAACAACATTTCTTGGACTTCAATCACAAATTATAAGTCTACTCCCGCATCCACTACCCTTAGTAACACCCTACATCTAACTGTACCTCCTCTACCCTTACATTGCCCCAAGAACAGCCCCCCATATTCTCTGAGTCTTCTCCATCACCCCCATTACCTATCCCCAATCATTTACTAGCCTAAAAGCCCTTATAAACACCATAGCCACCTTATAGCCAACCTTCACTAAAAGCCCCTAAACCACTACCCCTACCGATATCGGTTAGCAGAAACCGGTACCGGTGACAGTGACCGGCATCGGTCACTGTGATTCAAAACCAAAACTAGCCCTTTCCTCTATTGTTTTAACAAGGTAATTAAATTGTAATTTTGCAATAATTTGTGTTAATTCATATTAGCAGGGGAACTGACCACCTTCGAAAGGAAGTTTAATACTTCCTGGGCCCAAGGCAGTTCCCTCATTTATTGTCTAATTAGAATCTGGTGGTCTTGTATTCTTACTTGTAGGTAGTCCTTCCTAGACAAAAAGGAGTTCTTCGCAATCGATCTGATCTCTCTCTACGGTACGCGCACACCCTCCAAACATTCAACAGGTATTCCTCCTAGCCCTAACCCTTATCTGTTTCTCAAGAGAATGAAAGGATAGAAGCAACTCTATTCTAGGAACTGAAAACCTCCTCTGTGCGAAACACCCTCATTAGCAACATTTTCCATTGTAGGAGGGGTAGTGGTATTGTTTTTAAGCAAGACATCAACATGTCCTCGGGGCCTATCAAAAGGTTGGCTCATTATGTTTTTGAAGTGTTGCTTGCTTCTAGCGTAATGCGTTAGATACTCATCTAAATGTGGGAATTGGTAAGATTGCATACTAATGGGTTATTTGAATAAGACACGATGGGATGAGTCGACTCTCCCGTCATAGTCATATTATAAGAGTTTGAAAGCTTAGGCTATTGTGTCTCGTGTAATTTGGTCGATTTCCTTGATCTTACCGAGGAACCAATATTGGTCCCCTGAGGAGGAGTTTGAATATGGGCGGTTGAGTAGTTATCCATCGATGATGTAGAAAGCAAGGGTGAATGTTTTTGTCTACCCATATGATGGTTATATGCTTCAAGACCCAAAATGGGTTGTCCGTATCCATCGTATCCTGACATATTTAGGGGGTATATAAATACCCACAGAATAATGGGAGAGAGGAAGATGGATGAAGAAATTAGAAATCATCAGAGACTAGCTCTTCACTTTAGGTTCACCAATTTGTACAAATGAAAATAGAAACAAAACCTTCACCTGCACTTAAATCCCCGAGGTTGCGCCGAGGAAACCGGTGTGAAATATGAATGGAAAAATGATAGTGAATATGGTAATATATGATGGTGTGTGAATAGGTTGTCATGGAAAAGCAACACCTCTAACTTGTAATGGCGGATCTGTTCATCAAGCACGATGAAATCCTCTCTAACCAGGTAGATCGGATGGAAACACGGAGACTCTAGTCAAAATCAAGCTCCAGGGGATATCGTGTCTATCGGTTGTGGAATGTGTGGGAAACAAATGGATGCCTCATAACAATTTCTAGATAAGGTCATGGAATAGATGAGAGTGGCTTGGGTCCATTAACTCTATGAATGGTTGGTAGGTTTGGTCCAAAATGAGAGGGATCGACGAGCTTCTTCATTTAGAACATTCAATTGCCTAATGATATCTAGATGGTAATAGAGAGGTTTGAAATACTAACACCCTCAATCCAACGTTTACATCCAATTGATTCTCGATTCTGCTTGGTTGGGAATTGTTGGATCAAAACCAAAAATGCTTTCTAGTCATGGTCCCTTTATGGTCATGCGGTATGATCTAAAATCTATGCCCAAGGGCGGTCAGGTAATCTATGTACAGGGCCGATCCCAAAGAGTCGTAAGCTTGGTTTTTGTAATGTTTAATATGTTAAGTTGTTCATATTTCTCGGCACATCGATCCAATGTTCTAAGGACAAGGAGACGGAGTCCCGTATCTATGTCGCATAAGTAGTTTTGGTTCATTTGGTTGTGGGACTAATGGATCACAACCGAATGTTTTCTCTTGTTGCATGACCTCTGATGGTCATATAGATGCTCAAGGTAATCTATAATTTGGTTGATTTGACCAATACTCAAATGATTTATCATCTTCAATGTTTAATGCATCTAGTTATTGATTGATTATTTGTATGTCTCTAGCTATTTTGAAAACATTGAACCTAAGGCCTCGATCAATATCTCTGCTAATGGAACTGCTAGGTTTGGTTGATGTACTATTGGTTCAAATAAAAGTATCTAGGTTCTCTAGTTTTCATAATTTTCATGCATGCTATGATTAATTGATTTAAGTAAAAAAATAACTAATGAAAGTAAATCTACACTATGTTTTTGGTATTTTTCAATATATGAATGAACAAAAGCAATAAAACAACTAATCTAGTAAAACAATTTTTTTTTTTTTTTTTGGTATTTTAGAACAAAACTTCTAATCTAATAAATGAATCTAATACAAGCAATTAACCGGATGTAGCTAAATGCTTGAGCAATTGTGTTAATATAAGCCTAAAACAATTAATTGATTGAATTATTTCTAACAAAACCTTCAATCCTACCTTAGAGGTAGAGAATAAATCACAACTTCAAAGAAGCTATTATTCCCTACAACTTCCCTGACAATATTGAAGAGAAAAATTCTGATATAACTTTGATCTATGTAATTGTTTGATAATTGAAACAATGAAACAATTTCTCTACTGTATTTGATATGAATTTGAATTGATAAATTCATAATTGAAAATTTAAATCAATGAAGCAAACAAACAACACCTCCAACCTGGATATGCAAGAACAATGGAAAATTTGGTTGTGTGAATATTCATCCCCTCAATTTATCCTTTCGATTTCTGTGTCCACGTGAGTCTAACGAGTGGGAATGCAATGACAACAAGAGAAGAAAGTGTAGGAGAAACAAAAACTTGAATTGGAATAATGGGAAACAATGTAGGTGGAAGAGTGCAAACACAATTGAATTGAGATTGGCTTTGGAAATTTCCAGCAAGAAAGGTAGTAGCTTTGCAATAACAAGAATACTCAAAATTCTCTAGGTTTTTCTTGAGAACAAGCAATGGTTATATAAAAAATTGGCTAGGTTGTGAACTCACACACAAGGAAACCTTGAGGTGCCAACTCATTGGGTGAAGAGGTAATTCAAACTGATTAAATCTATTTAAAAATAGAAGAGGGAGAGAAGACCATGCAATCAAGCCTAAATTTAGCTAATTTGGTTCACAAATGTGCCTTGGAAGTGAAGTTAACTAAAATCACGCGTGTCTAATTTTTGCATGAAGGTTTATAGAAAAATCACGTAGAACCGCTGCCCTACACAGGGTGACAAACACAAAATTGTCACCTGTGCAGCGATAGTTACAAAACCGCCCCCCAGAAGGGCGACACTTTTGACACTTAAGGTCAAAACATGTATAAAAAGAAGTGGGAAGCTAGAAGAAAGCATGCAGAGGTTGAGTAGGGATGTCTAGGCTAAAAATATATACTACGAATGGGTTTAGGAACTCGAACACCTTCTGAAAGGATATGAATCATCATAGGGTATCTTTTGTAACTCTTTTTTTTGACAATGTAGCATGTGAAATTTTTGGTGCGTCTAATAACTAATGGGTTTCTTTGCTGGTGGAAGATCAATAAGTTGTCGGTGTTGTTTTCATATTCGATTGATACTCAACATCCATGCATATTGTTAAGATTTCAATCTGTAGTGATTCCTACACGAGAGGGCTCAAAATTTTCAATAGATTTTATCACGAAAGCAAAATATACCTCTTTTAAAGCTTTACTACGAGTCTGTGGTATAGTGGTGGATGTATTTAGAGGAGCATCCAACTTAGCATCTCAAACCATGTTTACATACCACTTGGGCATACAATGTACTATTCCCATGGGTTGTGGTTCTGTTTGATGATCAAAATCATCCCCATCATCACTGTCATAATTAATGAGAACATATGCTTGATGATGGAGAAGGATTCCTAGCTTCCTTTTTCGAAAGAACTCAATATCTCTGTTGGTGTACACTTTCCTGGTCTTCAGATCCATCAATATGTACCCAAGAGCCTCTTCACTATATCCAATGAAGATGATTTTTTTAATTTTATATCCAAATTCTTCCTTTTCCTCTTGGGTATGTGCATGTTGACTGTATGACCAAATACTATGAGGTGTGCAACATATGGCTTCCGATTCGACCATGCTTCATGTGGTATTACTCCATTCAATTTTGGGCACTCTATTTAATAAATACATTTTTTATTTTACATCTTTATCCTAGAATGTCCTTGATATTCTATAATCATCGATCATACATTGTACCATCTCCATGATAGTATGGTTCCTTCTCTCAACAACACAATTTTGTTGTAGTGTGTGTGGAGGTGGCATCTGTCGACAAATCCCATGAGCTTGCAAGTAGGCTTTGAACTCATTACTACTTAATTCACCCATTATATCTCGAGAAGAAAGATCTAATATGATGATCAATATCATTCTCATTAGTTACTTTCAACATCTTGAAGTTTTCATAAGATTCACTTTTGTTAGGAAGACAAAAAATCCATTTTTTTTCTAGAATAATCATTAACACATTACATGAAATATTGAAATCCGAAATGAATAGGCTACATTTGACCACAAATATCAATATGAACCAAACCTAGATTACGTGGAGCTCAATAATTACTCTTCTAGAATGAAGCTTTTTGTTGTTTTCCTACGAGGCAATTAGGAAACTTGTCTATATCCTTTTCAAAATATGACAATCCTCTCACCATATCATATCGACAAAGTATATCAAGATATATAAACTTATGTGACCAAGTCTCCAATGCCACAATTGTGCAGAGGAAGACATCTTAGCCTCTAATTCCTAATCATCCTTGTGAAAAAAATCAAGCTAGAGAATTCATCCCACATTTGAGGATTTTTAAAAAAATTGAGCCTCTAGATTTGTCTCAAATCAAACACACTTTTTTACCAGAATGATTATCAAAATCAATTTTCGATTATGATCTAGAAGTTTACTAAGTTATAGTAAATTATTTGTTAAGATAGGGACATATAATACATCAGATAATCTATAACTCTTTGAAATAAGAGGTAGAGGAATGTTCTTAATACCTTGTACCTTGTAAGAATATTCATCACCTAATGAAACATGATTTTATGAAGGTGTGTCCCTCGTGGTTGTAAACCAAGTATTTGTGCTCGTCATGTGTGTAGTGGCTCCTAATCAACATACTAAACAACACTAGATGACATGGATGGTTCACTCGGATGGGTAGTGTACAAGAAATCCTTATCATCCGAATGGTCTTCATTTTTAGCAAAATTTTCTTATTGATGGGGTTTCTTTCTCTAGTTCCCCTTATACTACCCTTGCTTGTAGTATGATTGTCCTAGTTGAGATTGTGATTTGGAGGACAAGAATTGCTCAATGAACCATTCTTGTATGTATTGTTCTAGCAATATTTCAACTCATGTCATCTTTTACAAATAGGAAATTTCTTATTTTTATTTTCCCACTTTCTTTGATGTTGTTTTAGGGAATTTTGGGAAGATTGTGCTTTGTCATTCCATTTCTAATGAGAAGATATTGCCTACTTTTCTTATTCATATTTGTTATAAAGTTCCTCTTCTTGTTGTAGCAAATTTGCCAACTTCTCAAACCAGATGGTATAATCGACAAGTTAAGTATTGTCGAAAAAATATGGAAAGATGGGGAAGTTCTCTTATAACAATAGGAACAAGATAATATTCATAAGCCTCATCTCCTAGGGATAGAAGGGAATTCCTCAATGCTACAACTCTTTGCAAGAAAGCCTCCACTTTCTCGTTCAACTTGAATTAGAGTTATAAAGGAACTGGATCTTCAAATGTAAGATGATATGCTTATTTCAGCCTCTCACATGGTGCTCAATTTGTCCCACATTTCTTTCGTTTTTATAATTTCAAATGTGGGTTTACACGTCATCAAACACTATGAACAAGATTATCAACTTAGCATTTTGATTAACCCTATCAAATTTTCATCTGTTTATGTGGTTTATAAACCATTCACAACTGACCAAATTTCTTCAAACTCAAGTTGAGTTCAAATTTTGGTCTTCCACATAACATAATTGTCACCACGAAGCAGCCATGAGTCGGACAAGAAGAATTTTGGAGCATTGTTTTCTATAGTGTATGGTTAGACTATTCCCATCTAGATGGCTTGTTAGCAAAAAAAGAATGCAAAAATACAATATTACAACCGACTATGTGGAAAAATTGAATGGAAGGAAAAAAATATTGTTTTGCAAGGCCCTGGTGAACTCTTGAGCTCAAAATGGCTCAAACAAAAAAATACTCAAAATGGCTCTTTTAGATACCCCTCCTTTTACAAAAGTTTCTCGAATCAATTTTCTAGAAAGTTTGGATAAAAAAATTTACCCCAAATTAGGGTTCTCTTTGCTAAAATTAAGGGGTGGTTTAGGTATGACTAGCTCCTTTAACAGGGTTACTAGCCGACAAGTTTAGTGGTTACCGCTAAAAGAACCTCCAAAATTCAATATGCCCTCTCCCAAAAATTTTCTACTAACCAATCAAGTGTGTAATACACATATCATATAAACTGGAGGAATTTATATTTAAAGAATATTTGAAATTGACTAACATTTATAGGGAACACTTTGTAGAATTGTGGAGTACCACGTGGCGCATGGGGGTTATATGTAGTTTAGGGTTTCCCGAAAAACCCGGATTTATTGTTTTAATTTATTTGAATGTTGTTTTCTTTTCTTGCAACGTTATTCTCACCACTCGAGTTGAGTTGATCCACCACTTTAAATATTTGGAGTCGATGTTTTTACCCAAATGAATGTTTTCCCTCCATTTTTTGTTATCGTTCTATAGGTAAAGGACACCGCTTATTTTTCTTGGTATTTACTTGATTTTTTCGCCACTTAGCTTAGCTCTTGGCTTTGCAAGAGGTAGGGTTAGAGGTTATCATGAACATAGTGCAGGGTTTTGTGTATCCACAATGGTTGCAGGGGGTAGCCCAAAGGGTTTGGAGAGGAGCTCACCGGTTAGAGACTTGGCTCGGTCTGGATGCTTGGGAGTGTTGGTTTTCCCAACTCTTAGATTGACTTGGTTCGATGAAAGTTGACTTACCTTTGGGATTTGACGACAGGATGCAATTTTCCTAAGTTTTTGCATAGCTTGACATAGACATGTGACTCGGTAGGGGGTGGTGACTCGCTTGTGTAACCAACTTGTCCAACTTAGTTTGTGACTCGATTAAGATCTCACCTTTTGTAGATACAACTCACCTAACACCTCCGTCTATCCATCTCGATTGTAAAGCACCACTAGCCCTTTCTTTAGAGATTAAATACAAAGCTTCCAATGCTACCTATGTAATGATCAAAGATATCCAAATTTAGAGGTTGTACCTAGAGTTAGTTGTAGCTAACTGAGCCTCTATATTTAGAGGTAAAACCCTTGATGGGGAAAAATTGAAATTTTTCTTTTATTTCTGATTTTCTAAACAAGAATGTAGCAATTTTTCCTTGTGCTTCTGTATTACTATAAAAAAATCTATAATTTCATCTAGGAAATGAAATGGAGGTTGTGGGGATGCATGATTTGGGAAGTTCTTTGGAGGCATCATAAGGTCTCTCGGAGTGAAGTTTTCTTCTCCAAAAATTATCAACCTTTTGCAACCTCTTTGAAACCTATTATGCTTGCACAGGGATCCTCAATTCTAAGCTCGATACAATTTCGAGGACCATGAAACATGGAGACAACATGTGGTATTTTATTGATATGAAAAATGTTACAAATTACAAAATGAATACGAGCTGAAATATTTATAGATATTGGAGATTCGTGACCTCACGAATGCACAAATAAAATACAAATGAATGAAGGTTATAACAATATAACCAAATAATTATGAAAATAAATAATTAACCAATTAACTTAACCACTTACCTATGGTAACTAGTAACTACAAGTACAATGCATAATTACTACAAGGTTTTACCTAACAAAAGATCCATCTTCACATATCCACTTTTTAATTACTATTTATGTAGAAGTATATTATAGTAAATAAATGTTAATATTTTAAATCATGCATATCATATTTGTTTACATCTCTTATTAAATAATAAATATACCCCAAGGTCTGAAACTACTAAGGAAGGACTTTCGAACCCTCAGGAGAAGGAGCCACATAACTCTAATCGTCGTGTCTCTGTTGGGAAATCACATGATTCTTCTACCTTGAGGGCATTGCTCAATCTATGATGGATTGTGCCCCGTTCATTAAATCTCACATTCCTATCAAGACACTTAAAGTTGTTCTTCTGATATTTGTGGAGGAAGGTAACAAGGATTGGATGGTGGTGGATAGGAGAAAGAAAGGACATGCAAAACTAAAACCCACCATCATTTCAAACAAGGTATGAGTCTTGTCTGATTTTTTATTTTATTTATTTATCGGGATAGAGGCTTGTTGTTTCGATGCTGATATCTAACCATTGGATGATTGTGGGATGGCTATGGGCCCGATCTTTCTTGTTTGTTTCATTGGGCATTTCGGATGTTGTTTTAGGCCTTGTTGCTTATCTAGGTTTTAGACCCTCTTCTTCTGCACTCTATTGTTATATCTAGATTTTAACCCTTTTATTATCTTTGGGGTATGGTCCTGTCAAAAACCATTTAACAATTATAAAAATAAATATGAAACCATTCTAAAGGATAATTTATCACATAACATTTCTCCCCTTCTTATATACAATTTTCCTTCAAGTGAATGGATTTTATATAATTTTTAGTTTAATATAATAAGTACAAAATGCAATTCCTTATTTTATGTATTTAATATTTAAAAGTATGGGAATCCCTACCATCATATATTAAGTATTTAATATTTTCTTACTAAATTACTCAAAAGTTAAAAACTTATTTATAAATATCGTCATCTTATAAATAATATTATGTTTTAAACCTTCTATATTAAAACAATTAAACCTCAATTTCATTTCAAATTTATCATAAAATAAATATCTCAATTAATAAATTCTCACTCAAACAAATTATATTGCATTAAATCTAAGGTTTCAAATACATATTTATACTTTTCTTGGAATTTTCCCCAATTTCCCTTGTGACTAAGTATTCTGAAGCACAATGGATGAGAGGGGGTGAATCAATCCTTACAATAATTTCAATTCATATTTTCTTATTAAAAAACTCATAAACATTCAACCATCCATTAATGTGTGCATACAACAAATAATCACATGTGCAAGAACCATAAGCAAGATAATCAACACAAGACACAAGATATAAGTGGGAAACCCTCAAGGGGAAGAAAACCCACTAAAACTTTGTTTATATTACACAAAGAAAATAATTTTAGTGAAGCACCAACTTCACAAGGATACCCTATATTTAGTTACGCACCAACCCCACAAGGAGCACCAACCCCTAGTTTAGTAGAGCACCAATCCTACAAGGAGCACCAACCCCTAATTTAGTAAAGCACAAACTCCACAAGGAGGCTACAACCCCATAGGATGACCAAGCACAAAATCAACCATTTGAATATTTTTGATATCTGATAAAGATGCTACCACAACTGATAAAGATCACTTATTCAGCTCATAAATCATAGTTCAAACACTAGGTCTTCAATCTCTCATAATCTTGCTCTTTATTCACTTGTCTTTCTCTAACCTCTTACCCTCATGTATTAAAAAATTCATCAACATGTCATGATCTTAATCATACTTTAAATCATGCACACATACCTACAATATACTTCTACATAGGTCACACTTTTCCCTCTAAAAGCACTAGTTCAAAAATGAACTCAAAACATCACTTTTATACCTTTTTATTTCATCCTTCCCAAAAGAGGAAATTCCTACACCTTTGATTCAACCAATGCATAATTAAAAAAATATAGTAAATTTATCAAAATATCTACAAGCTACCCAAGTTGTTCAGCCTAGAAAAACACTTCTTCCATGCACCAAAAATCACCAAAACCCATGCATTAGAATGCCAATATTCTCCTAACACCAAAAATATTTTTATTCATGCTTTAAAATTCATCACACATATTTAAAATAACATTTAAACAACATACATAGTCTCAATTTTCACCAAAAAATCATAATATTTCATTTAATGGGACCACCATTGTTTGTACTTCTCAAAACAAATGTTTTCTACACCCTTCTGACCACGAAAAATTATTTATGCCACTCTATCACTTAAAAACATACACAATATGTCATGTATCCACTTTATGTAAATTACATGACCTTTATAACACTTTTAAGAAATTTTAAATTCATGAAACAATTACCTTCTCAAACCTTAGCCACTTTTGTCTTCACCAAATCAACTTTGACCAAAAACGTGTTTTCAAAGATCGGCTTGTTAACACCTTTCTAGGAACAATCAAGAGATCTAAAAGGATTAAATGGATGAAAAATTAATCCCTATATAATTTATAGGTAATATAAAACATCACCTAATCCATATAATTCTCCAAACAACTTAAAATATTCAACAAATCTTGTCTTGTGTTGCATTGGAAAAATCTTTATGTCCTAAAACTGACCTTAAAACCACATCAAAACTTATCATCATGAGCCAAAAATAATATGAATGGAACTATATCTTAATTATCTTTCCAGCACAACTTTAATCACCTCCTAACTCCATCCGTAGCTCTTGTTATGCTCACTTTACTTGAACATTGCTCTTTATGCCCTCAAAACTACCCTTTGACCAACCAACCTGAATAGAGCTCATCTGATCATTTCTTAGCATAAAAATAACCTAAAACCTCTTAGGATATCAATAAAAACTCAAATAAATCATACAATGTCAATTTAGTTCATCTTGCATTTGGCAACTTTATCCTCAAACTGTAACTCTTCATAAACTTGCATTTTCAAGTGGGGCCCATATACGACCAAATATCTAACATACCTTTTTGGAAATCAAGAAGAGTCCTATACAAAATACAATCATAATTTTTGTTAAATCAATAAAAATCTGGGCTAGTACAATCACTTTTATGTAAGCTTCTCCTAGCTAGGGTTTCAAACCACTTTAGCTTCTTAACGATCGTTCATAAAAATGTGATGATAAAACCACCTCATTATTTTTTTGAAATCTAAATAACTTACCTAATAATATTTTCCAAATATTTCAGGTCCCCATACAAATTACACAACTCACAATGAACATCGAAAGGTTAATTTTTGCTTTAAAATCACACTGCAACTTACTTACCATGTTTTGCCAAAAATTACATAACTTCAAATTTTTTTAGCACTTTGAATTGAAATTTTTAATGAAGTATCATGACAACATCCTATAATTTTTCATAATCACCACATATCCCATATGCATCTTAGAATCTCCATCCAATCTCATTTACTTGTGTTAAACTGTTGGTTTCAAATGGTTACTTCCAAATGGCCTCAAATATGCATCTAACCTCTGAATTATGAGCTAAAAATCATCACACATGCCACCGTATACAATCACTATACTGAAACCATGCTTGTAAAATACTTATTTGGTCCAAATATCACATATCCACCTCATTATGCATGTTCTAATTCTACAAACAAACCTGGAATGACCTGACTCAACCATGAAACCACATGACTTAAGCATACTTGACCTTATGCAGACTCATGTACACCTGTAACACACCTCATGGACCATGAATTACATCATGACAACCTTCACTCAACTTAGAAGACCTCAAACCATGACTAGATGTACTCAACCATGCATCAAGACACCATAGACCTTCACCAAATCACTCAACTTCATACTTGACACCTGAATATCATCATATGGGGACACACATGACTACATGGAATCCTTTTCAATCAATGGGATTTTACATAAATCACAACAAAAACCCACAATGGACAACAATCTCCCCCTTTTTCATTGATGGAAACCAACAAGACAAACACCAACATGACCTCAATACCATGTTTCTAAGTCTTCTCTCACCCTTTTACATCTATGAAAAAGAATAAAATGACTACAACATGGAAAATGACAACACAATGACAATAATACACAAAAAACATGACTTACTTGCCCAAAAGCTCCCCTAGGACTTAATTTTCTCTCTTCTAACTCCAACAAGAATAAATAAAGATCCACGAACTTGCACAAAGATATCTCCGAGATGATAACCTTCTCTATGTTTTCATTATTTCTTTTCATCACCTTTTAGGGCTATACCATGTAAGAAAATTTCACAAATATGCCTCCAAGCATAAAAATTGACTTTAAGACCACTTGTCCTGAATTACTCCTTCAAAGTGAATTCTTGAAAAACTTCACAACCTTCTAGAAGATTTACAATCACATGAAAAGCCTCCAAGAGGCTCCCCCCTACAATCATATTGTCTATATCTAGTTGAAAATGCAAAAATTTGAAGTCATACCTTATTTACAAGCCTTGGAGGAGGATCAAACACTTCTCCTATCCTAAATTATATTTTCAAGTATTCTTATCATATTAAAAGCCTAACTATGTTCCCCTATCTCAAAGATTCTTCTCGGACCTTAGTACAACACGTGACCCATAATCATGGAGAGAATTACACTTGCTTTTCTCTTGACACACTACTTTTGGCTATTGAAGCATTCATTCATTTGCACTACATACACCACAAGTATCTTGACAATACTTTTTACTATTAACACCCTCACTATGACTACATAGATTCATGACTTGATTTTTTTATAAGAATGAGAACAATTTTGATTTGATCATACCTTGTAGATACTTAAATGCTCTTCTTTGAATGCATCATAGACTTAATCTCATCATTGTTTCTTGACAACATACTACTTTGGCTTACCCTAACCTTTATTTTACTTACATGACTTGTAGGTTGTCCTATCAGCCTCTGTACCACATAGTCTCCCTATTCTCAGGATCTCATATTTCCATTATGGAATACATCATTGTATATTATCAAAGAATCGAGACATGTCTCTCGACATACTCATACTTATTGAACCTTTACAAATGTCTTCTATGACTTCAACAATTGTTATGACTTACCCTTGTAATTCTATAACAAACATATCAGTTTAAGAGATCATCATGTCTCAAATTTCTTTCACAAAGTAAAATATTGTACCTTTTGTTACCCTTTTTACCTTCTAGTGACAAGAGCTCACTTGAAGACCCCACACTAACCATGATAATACTTGAACAATATGAAAACACAAATAAATCTCTTCAAATAAACTCACCTGTAGACATACAAACATGTAGAAGTCATTGTCACCTTCTATTATTCACTTCACATGCTTACCATAGCTTCAAAAACATGGATGTACTAGTGCAATCCTTATTTGTATCTCCATATAGACATGACCACTTACTTGAGACACCATTACAGTCTTTGGACAACTCTGATCATACTAGATCAATCATGTAACTCTCGTGACATGACATTTCATAACTTTGTACCTTTGTTTGAGAATTTTCTACAATCATCAATGACTAGGAAGCTTTATTTTAGTATCTTATACATATAGGAGTATGACTCACGTTACAGATTCAAATTCACATGACTAAGACCCATATTGGGCTTAGAGAACACCATCAACATTTTTAATCACATGTCACATAATCATATAGTACCTATAGCATTTTTTCTATCATACTGATGAAATCTTGATGCTTAAGCGCTCTTTTCATTCTTCCATAGACTTATCATGCACTTGAGGCACATTTCCAAACACCATAGACCTTGTTCACAATGTCATGCTTTGGATTTCTTACTCTCTTGTAACATATCAAGATAAATATCTTTGACACATACTTTATTGATGAAATCATGATTGACGCTAAGTATTCGCCCATATAATAGAAGTACATTCAAAAAACAACTTACCAAAACTTAGACTGGTACCTTCACTTGAACTCGTAACAATCAAATGTAAAACCCTTTGTCCTTTCTTTTTTTTATTTGGTAAAATCTAACATATCATCCTCCATAGTGAAGTATAACAAGTTCAAAGATACTTGATCACATATACAAAGATAAAATTCCTTGATATCATATATCACAACCGCTTTAATTGATCAATTTTAAGCTACAAACCCCACCTTGCTTTAGTGGGTCTTCATAGACTTGTACCATTCAATGTCCTAAACTAACATTAATTAAATAAACTTCATATCTTAAAATGATCAATACTTGACCTTTTCATGAAAACATATCTTGTATCTTGAAACTTATACATACCCTTATTACTTATGTAGGTATTCACACCCCTTGCACGGCTATAGTGTTAAACTTGAAGCTTCACAACACAAATGTTAACTTATATCACTCAATTTTATAGTCTTTAGAACTATTCCCTGACCTTGATCCCATATTTTTTCATCATACAACCAGACACTAAGCTATCATAAGGGTTTATGCATTCAAACCCTCAGAAGCTCACTTGAGGATAAAAATCCCATAGAAGTCACTATCACAATACACTTTCAAGGTGAGAAACACTCATAGACCTGCAGAATGCGCTTTTCACTATCTCTACACATATTTCATGTGTTTGCAAGCCATAACACAATCCTATGTAAAATCTGGGAGGTTTCATTTTAGATCATGCAATACCAATTATCTAATTTCCATCTTAAGAATGTTATGCTTCCTCAATCTACTTAACACAAATATTTCCACGATGGTAAACATAGACACACAATATTTCAAGTTTGTATTATACTTTCATGTAGACCTCCATTGATCAATATTTTCTAACTCAATCATATATCCTTATCACTTGTATTGGAATAATTCTTTACCTGAAGTATGCATTTCTCACCGTCCTCAGACCTTGTAGATGAGCTTAGATACACTGCAGACCTTTACACTCTTGAAGATCTTAAAAATTCTTACATACTTCATTTGAATGCTAAACCAAACTATACTTTGTCACAAGAAGAGTGCTCATGTCATTTAGGATGAAAAAACCTTCTACATAATTTTTCTTCTACTTGATACACTCTTATACCTTCTTAGGTCCACCCACATATCCTTTGTCATCTTTTGTAGCTTCTTATGGAGCCTAATAACCTCACTATACCTTGAATCCATAAGAGATAACTTTATTTTAAAACACGATACAAAACACTCATGAAGCATCATTTGAAATATTGAGGCACTTATACCAGCACTTACATGTTTTAGGACATATTTTTGTGGTTTGAGATACCCTTAACAACACTTGATATATCAAACTAGGACCAACTAAATTCAACAATGAAAAAGACATCATACACTTGAAATTTCCACACTTATACACTGTATATACCATATGAGGTAGATAATTTATCCCTTTGAGATACTTAAAAAAACCAAGATAATCTACATTAGCCCAAATTTTCATGACATAGACAACAGAGAGCTATACCAAACATGAGGAGACTATTTGACCAAACTATAACTTCATTTTCTTATCACAAACCATTTTCAAGGATGAACAATGAAGATTAGACATTTGATACACAAATATGGACTCATAAATAACTTGAAACATATGATATTGATAATCAATCTTACAAATATCTATCTCTTGAATTGAAATCACAGTTGAACTACTTCAAGATAAGTAGGAAAATTTTAAAATATTTTTCACTTTTGAATATCAACTCGAACCCAATAACATGATTTTCATACCTTCATCCTTAGCAATAACCCTTGATGACTACTTGAGATCTTTATAACATGAAGAAGACAGACCTAAAGGCTCAATAACATGAAGATGCATCAATATGATAGTTACTAACATATTGTTATAGGTTTGATCACTACGCATTGGGTCACCAAAGACTATTATGAGATATAAAATTCATCATATTGCCTATTTCTACACTTATAACAACCTTAAATAATTGAAAAATTACATAACTTAAAGACATGTACTTGGTACAACAACCATGATTAAAAGACCATAAGATAAAGTTAGACCTTTCACAAAACTTCTTGAAAAAATGAAAACAAGGACCTCACTGTTCGAGACCTAACATGATAATAGCACACTTTAAGAATTCTTAACCACCATGATAGTTCAAATAGAGAAAATGCTTCATGATTGATAAACACTTCTTGAGATAATGATCAAATCCAAGACTTAAACACCTATTATAGACACAAGGACTCACAGGACACATAGAGGTATTGTGATTCTGCACTAACAGTACCATTTGACATAACTTATGACTTTAGAAGTATCCCATACTCTCAAAATTTTCAGCTTCTAAATAATAGGTGAATGGATTTAATTTAGGAACATGTGATGTTATTCAGTTCTAAGTCCCTCAACATGAGAAAACAAGCCTTCTTGAATAGATTTTGACCCTTATTTGAAAAGCCTTGTTGAATTAGGATTTAATTTAGACTGAGAATATGATATTTTAACTTCTCTTTATTGAAAAACCACCTTCTTTCCTTTTATATATTTCATAGCATTCTTATAATAATTTGTGAGAGAGTTCACCTTGAAAAAACCTCCACTTTGATCTTGACACATGTCAAAAAATCTTGATGCTCCACAAAATCTAGCAATGTGTCCTTGTTCATGACACCTATGACATACAACATCATTTGTTTTGCCTTGGTTCAAAAACTCTTAGATTCCATCCAAAATCCTTAGCTTTGTGGCCATACTCACAACATGAATTTCATTCATCATTGAAGATCCCTACACCATTCCCAAATGACCTTATTTTGCAATCTCTAGCTCTATGACCAAAACCATGATAAACAAAGAAATATCCATTGAATGAAGGACCATACCTTATAGAAATAGGTTATATAATGGAGTTATATCTTATTGGATAAACCTTCTTAGTCACCTTCTCAATTGATTAGTTACTTGGACCAACATCATGATCATGCTTTCCTTGAAAACCTAGGCCTATTTTATCATCTGAGTCTCTTGTCCTTCTAAATACTCATCAAGAGCTTTGGAGCTCTTCTCTAACTTGCCATACATTTTCAACCTATTAGAAGAATCCTCTAAATCAGATTCCAAATCTTTCAACCTCTCTGCATACCTACAAAAAACATCCTCTTTCTCCTTTAAGGCATTAGACAAAATTTCCACTTGAGATTTTAAACCCTTGATGGCTTGATCATGTTCTTCCTCCATTATTTTGACCTGAATTTGTTAGGCATTAATAAATGACTGATATATTTCATTTCTTCTCCTCAATATATCCTCAATATATGAAGACTTACCCATTTCTTGTGCTTCAAAGGATCTCCTTCAAGCTTCTAAACTTGTTCCATAAAGACCTGCTTTGATACCAATTTTTAAAAGCACAATGGACCAAGGGGGGGTGAATCAGTCCTTACAATAATTTTAATTCATATTCCATATTTTCTTATTAAAAACTCATAAAAATTCAGCCATCCATGAATGTGTGCATACAACAATTAATCGCAATTACGAGAACCATAAACAAGTTAATCAACACAAGACACAAGATATATGTGGGAAACCCTCAAGGGGAAGAAAAACACTACAAATATGATTATGTTACAAAAATAAAATAATTTTAGTGAAGCAAAAACCTCAAAAGGAGCACCAAACCACGATTTATTGTGGAACCAACCCCACAAGGAACACCAACCCCTAATTTAGAGAGCACCAACCCTATAAGGAGCACCAACTCCACAAGGATGCTAAAATCCCCTAGGATGAACAAGCACCAACTTAGTCCACCTGAATATGTTTTATCTATGATAATTTTGTTTCCACAATGATGGAGACCACTTATTCGAGTTCACAAACCCTAGCTCAAACACTAGGTCTTCAATCTCTCGTAATATTTCTCTTTCTTCACTTGTATTTTCTCTAACCTATTCCTCTCATGTCTTAAAAATTCATCAACTTGCCATTCTCTTCCTCATCCTTCAAATCATACACACATACCTGCCATATATACTTCTACATAGGTTGCACTTCTCCCTCCAAGAGCACTAGTTCAAAAATGAACCCAATAAATCACTTTTATACCTTTTTATTTCATCCATCCCAAAGGAGGTTGGTACTACACCTTTGGTTTGACAAATTCATCACAAAAAAATATCATAACTTTATAACAATAGCTACAAGTTAGCCAAGTAGGTCGGCTTTAGCAAAAACCATGCACCAAAATCACCAAAACACGTGCATTGGAATGTCAAAATTCTTCTCACACAAATTTTGTTTTAGTCATGCTTTTAAATTCATCACATATATTTAAAATAATATTTAAACATCATACATGGTTGCAATTTTCACCAACCAATCAAAATATTTCATTTAATGGGACCAATCTTCTTTGTACTTCTCGAAACAGTTGTTTTCTACAACCTTTAGGACCCTAAAAACTTCTTTATGTCACTATATCACTTCAAAAATCCACACTATGTCATGTAGCCACTTGATGGAAATTAAATGTCCTGTAGAAAAATATAAGCAAGTTTGAATTCATGAAACAATTACTGCTCAAATCGCAACCACTTTTATCTTCACCAAATCAACTCGACCAAAAGTTATTTTCAAATATTAGCTAGTGAACATCTTTCTAGGAGAAATAAAGACCTATAAATGGATTCAATGGATGTGAAATTCATCCATATTTACTTTACATGTGATATAAATAATTATCTAATCCATATCATACTCCAAACAACTCAAAACTTTTAGCAAATAGTGTCTTGTCCTCAACTAACAAAAATCCTTCTTTCCCAAAACAAACCTGGAAACCATAAAAAAATTTATCATCATGAGAAAAAAACTCATATAAATATAAATATATATGAATTATATTTCCAACACAACTTGAATCACCTCCTAACTCCACATGTAGCTCATGTTATGCTCACTTTATTGAACACTGCTTTTTATGGCCTCAAAGCGCCTTTGACGACCAACCAACTGAATGGAAATCCTTTGATCATTTATTAGAATAAAAATGACCTGAAACCTCTTGGTACATAAATAACAACTCACATACATCACACAATGTCAATTTAGTTCATACCTCATTTGGCAACTTTCACCTCAAACTGTAAATCTTCATAAACTAACATTTGCATGTGGGGCCCACATATGACCACATGCTCTAGCATACCTTTTTGGAAATAAATAATAGTAATATATAACATAAAGTAATCACTTTTTAGGAATAAATAAAAACTAGGCTGGTACAAGAACTTTTTTGCAAGATGCTTCTAGCTAGGATTTAGCTATGGTTTTAAACCACTTTAGCTTCTTAACGATCGTTCATTAAAACTTGATAATAAAACCACCTCATTATTTTTGTGAAATTTTCATAACCAAACTAATAAGATATTTCAAAGATCTCAGGTTCCCATGCAAATCACATAGTTCACAACGAGCATCAGAAGGTCAACTTTTGCTTGAAAATCACACTCCAACATACCCGATTTTGCCAAAACTTGCATAATTTCAAATTTTTTTAGCACTTTGACCTGAAACTTGTCATTATGAATCATGAAAGCATCAAATAAATTTCCATAACCACCCCACAGCTCAAATTCATTTCAAACTCGCATCCAATCTCATTTACATGTGTTAAAATGTTTGTTTCCAACCGTGTTTTCTTCCCAATGACCTCAAATATGCATCTAACCTCTGAATTATGACCTGAAACTCATCAAACATACCATGTATACCATCACCATGCTGAAACCATGCTTTAATAAGACTTATTTGGTCCAAATATCACATCTCCACCTCATTATGCATGTTTTAGGGCTGAAACAAGTCCTGAATGACTGACTCAACCATGAAACCACATGACTTGACCATACTGACCTTATGAAAACTCATGTACACATATAACATATCTCATGGAACATGAATGAAATCATGACAACCTTCACTCATCTTGGGAGACCTTAAACCTTGACTAGACGTACTCAACCATGCACCAGGACACCATAGACCTTCACTAAATCACTTAATTTCATAGTTGACACTGAATATCATCATATGAGGAACCACATGACTACATGACATCCTTTGACATCAATGGGAGTTGAAATTGATGACAACACAAACATACAATGGCCAACAATGACTACATGTAAATGACCTTAAGTTAATGGTCATAAAAAGAATGAATCAATCAAAATCAATTTACTCTTTCTTTTCCATGTCCATGACCATATAAGGTATAGCTTGTATCATTCTTTCGAATACACTATATGATCCTCCTACCCACTACCTACCTTGATTTATCACACAAGAGATTCTGAATAAATTCAACATCTAAGATCTTGAATCATCTTTCCAACATCTTAATGTACTTGTTAACATGTAATGATCACAAATCTATTACATGTTAACATTCTATCCTAACAAATGAAAATCACAACCCAAATATTTTACACAGCACTTGATCCCATATGAACTATTTCTCATAAATATATTTCAAATATAACACCACATCCATTATTTATTCTTGATTCATTTCTCATTTACAATATCATAACACACTAAACCACTATGAAAAAAAAAATCATCAAACAATTGATATCGTCATAATTTTGTAACTTTTTTATATTATTAAAGAAACTAAAACATGTTGTATATATGCAAATACCTTTTACGTATTATTCTTTGTGTCATTATTGGAGGAATTTAATCCCAACTTTAGAGTTTCATAACATGAATCAAGTAGATATTTTTCACCACTTTTCAATTTTCATTTACTTATAAGATGCTTCTCATTTTCTTCGGTGTTTATGTCTAGTCAAGACACCTTTGTTGTGCTACTCTAATGTTTGCACCTCCTCTAATTTTAAAATCAAGTTTCTGGTTTCAATTAGTTTATTTACTTAAATAAAATGAATATGTATACCTTTGACAAGTTGTTTGGACTCTAAAATATTATTTTGGGACAACATTGTTTTGACTTGCATACAAATATGTTGGATAATTAACAACTTGGGCGGTTTGTCTTTTCCATATTGTTGTGACTTACGTGTTAAGACTCAAGGTGTCACTAGTTCAAAATATGTTTGGGAAATAGTACATCAATATCATGTCTACTAGAGTGGTTAGCTTGACAAGATATGAAAATTCACAATGATGAGGATAGAATGTCATGCTCACTTCAACATGATCAAAATTATAGCTCATAAAATTAGACTTGCGGTTGAACTTTATATCTAAGCTTGTTATGATTTGAGTTAAGTTAATTAGCGAGTCATGTAAATTAGATGAGTAATAAATGGTTATAAATTAAGATTTCATCGATCCATATATCTCCAACTACTAAATATATTATATGCATGAAAATGTAAAAAATAATGGGTTTAGTGATTTTTGAGTGGGATATCAATAAATTTTGATTTTTAATTTTAAAAATAAAAAGGAATTCAATTTGAGACATGAGGATTTTTTCATATAACCTGATATTTCCTAGATCCCACATAATTTCTCTATCACGGACAACAAAATTTCTTGTATTATAGGCTCTTTAAGCCATTCACATCAATGTAACACATATAAACATATAGTGATATGGAACTAAGGCTTCAAACATTAAATATTATTGGCAAATGTCTACGCAAGGTTTAATTTTGATGTTTATTTAGATGTTTTTAACGTTATAGCCATAATATACTTGCAAGTTTTTTCAATATACATCTTTTTTTATTTTACAAAATTTGAAATATGACAATCATTTTTTTATATAGATAATCACTGAAAATGTGTTTGATGGACATAGATAATTGTCAAATTTAAAACCTCTACATATGAACTATTTTCATAAAAGGTGGTATGACCTTAGTGGCTAATAAAGAGATGTCCAAATTATGTTCTTTAAATTCAAAGCAATCCTAATATATATATTTATGTATAGAAGTTAATATGTATTGCAAATTGCATGGGATCATTCACAAACACAAACACCACACCAACAACACTTGCCTTTGAATATTTTAGAAAGACACTCACGTGCATTTGGTTTGATCCCTTGAGCATTCTCATTTGGTGAAATCAAGGAAATTATGGAAGTTTCAAGAGAACGTAAATATCCAAAAATAAATCTTACGTGGAGATGTAACCTACATCAAAAACAAAAATTTGAAGAGTAATGTTATACTTATTTTTCCAAATAGATCTAGTTAACTATGTTATTTTGTTTGTATACAATGGCCATTATTAATATTTATATACATATTCTAATTTTCTAGTAATTTTGTTTAACATTGTATCCGACACCATTTTTGAACTTTTGTTTGAAAAATGTGTAAAAAGATAGATGACCTTATCTTGCGCTCACAAATCTAAGAAGTAAGAATTACTCGATTAAACATTAGTTTACCAATCACTAGTAGTAGATCAAGGTTAGTGATTGAAATATCATTATTATTTTTGTTTCTTATTAGAAACACTTTCATATTTCTATTAATAAACTATGAAATGTGTAGTAAATACCACTTAAAAAAGAAGAAGAAAGTGCCTACAAAACCAAATGATAAAGATCCTCCAGTGGAAATCTGTTGTTATATCCATTTAATGTTGTATGTAAAAAAATTATTAAATTCTCAATGTGATTATATATCTATAGCTACTTTCCAAATTGTCGACTATGGTGAAAGTGTTTTTTTTTTGGTTCAAGTGAATTTCCATTAGATTATGTTTATTTTAGAGTAGGTATTTACCTTAGCTCATGTTCACCTAGGTACTTTATTTACCTTTATTGTATTTATCCTCACCCAATTATGTGTGTGGATATTTCCTTTTATTTATTTAGATATTATGGGGATATTATCTAGTTGTTACGTATAGTTCTTTCCTTGATCTATGGTATTGACTAATTATTTCCTTGATCTATGATATTGACTAGATCTTTGATGTCTAGTTCTCTCATAAATCTATGGACTTAACTAGTTCTTTGATGACTAGTTCTTTCCATGATTTATGTCTTGATCTACGACCTTGACTGGTTGTTAGATTGGTATTCCTTGCTTATATAAGAAAGGTCCATTCTCATTGTATTTCATTGAGTTCCATAATACTATATGATATTGCTGATCATTTGTTTGCAAGAAGGTTTATGTAAAGTTATTCTCGAATCACTTTCATCTTATTGATCGTGATGTTTGATTAACATCCGTGTTCTTGTCTTAAATGCGATCTGGTTATCGCTCCTTTTATGGTATTAGAGCAGGAGATTGTTGTTGACATTCGGCTGTAAGTTTCATTTTGCAAGCATTTTTTTAAAATATTCACATATTTTGGATTTGTCCGTATTTTTTTGTTGTGTGCATTTTTATGCAAAATAGAGGTGACATAGCGTCTTCGGTTTGTGCACAAGAGGTGTTTTTCGAGAAAGATGTTAGCCCTTGGTCATATGAGGGCTTAAAGCTTGTGATTCCTACTAGTAGGTGCTTAAATCTAGCCCCCTTTCATTTTATTTGTGTGGTGAAGGAAAGAGTATTTTATTCTAATAGTAGAGCATAATATTGAAAATCTTGTAACTTTTGATCGGTAACTCGGTTTTGAGTGTCATTTTTTTAAAAAGTACTCTTTCCAAAGAGAAATATTTATTTTGAGAATTGAAATATACTTATAAAGTGTCATATTGTAACACACACTCATTATAAAGTGCCAAAATATGGGGGGTTTTGTTGCATTGCTTGGTTCTTGCATTTATTTTGGTGATTTTTTAGGATGGCATCTACTTCTGCATTAGATCATGTTGAGCCATTAACAACACATAATTACCACACATGGAAACCAAGAATGGAAATAATAATTAAGCATAAAGGATTATGGGCTTTAACTTCTTTAGAACAACCAAGTGTTCACTAGAGAATATGAGAAATTTCAGTACCAATGCAAATTTGATGAGTGTATGGGTTTGATAGGAACTTATGTAAGTGACAGTATTTTATTTCATTTAGAAAAATGTGACTCTCCTTTCAAAATTTGGGAGAAATTGGAGGATTTATTTAGTAAGGTGGATCATATGAGAGCCATGCAACTTGACATTGAGATCACCTCTCTTAATCTTAAAGATTTTCCAATAATTATAGACTATCTTACCAAGTTTAAGCATTTTTGACATAATTGAAAGGGAGTGGAAGAGATAAGAAATTTGTTCCTTGATTCTATCCAAGTTGAGAGGACCATTCCAATTTTTTTCTTCTACCTTTTTCTCTAGCATGGATTCCTTAGGTGACACATTCAAAATGCCTAACTTAGAAACATTTTGTGAAAGAATTACTAGGAAAGAATCCAAATTATCTCACCTTGAGTCTTCCACCTCTCAAAAGGAATTAGTTGCATCTAATCCTAAGGGCAAGGGAAAACCAAATAGTAAAACCAAATCCACACCTTCTCCATCTCAAAATGCTTCTAAACCCAAAGAAAATAACTCAAAACCTAAGGAGTCTTATAAAGCCAAGAATAAGTCTAGCTGTTTCATGCTCTTTTTGTAGGGGTAGTAATCATGAAGAACATAGGTGTTATAAGTGAATACAAGCCTTAGAGGATGCAGTCAAGAAACAAAAAATTTCTATCTCCATGCCACCTTCTTCTAATCAGCATGGAAAAGACTTAATGTTGTTGGGAGATCTCAGTCACCACTTGCAGACAGTTGGATTATAGATTATGGTGCTTCTCATCACATGACTTCTTCCAAGGAGTCTTTTGTTTCTCTAGGTTTGAGTTCTACTTCCAAAATTTACGTTGGAGATTCTTCCTTTCTTTATGTTAAAGGAAAATGTGATATACAACTTGATGGTGGAAGTATCCAAGATGCACTATATGTTCCTAACATCACTACAAATTTTCTTTCTGTATATCAAATTTGTCATTCAGTCAAGGAAAAATAGTGACTTTTACACCACATGGAGCAGAAGTACGAACTTTGTTAGAGCCTCATTCACTGGTTGCTCAGGGTATTGTTGATCATAGTTCTAGACTATATCACTTTGAGGGTTTTGATGACACTTCTTCTATAGGGATAAGATTGGTTTCTCATGCAGATTCAAAGAGTAAGCTTTGGCATGAAAGATTTGGACATCTCAATTACAGATATTTGAAGGAGTTGAGCACTCATGGTATGGTAGATGGTCTTCCTAGATTTTTTTGTCTTGAGGGAGTTTGTCATGGTTTTACATTAGGAAACAACACCAAGATTTTTTCCTAATAATTTGTCTAAGAGAGCTTCTTCACCACTTGAGCTTGTGCATAGTGACTTGATGGTTTTTCCTACCCCATCTTTCAATGGAGCTAAGTATGCACTTACATTTATTGATAATTTCTCGAGGTGTACTTGGGTTTATTTTCTCAAGTACAAAAGTGATGTTTTTTCACACTTCAAAGTCTTCAAGGTTTTGGTCGAGAAACAATCTTCTAGTAGCATAAAGAACCTTCATACTGATAATGGGGGAGTACTTCAGCAATGCGTTTTCTAAATTTTTGGTAACTCAAGGCATTATTCAACATCATTATGTTCCTCATACTCCATAACATAATGGCTTAGTAGAAAGGAATAATAGAACTTTAAAGGAAATGGCTAATTGTATGCTTCATTCAAGAGATATACCTTATATCTATTGGCGAAGCGATTAATTGTGTGAACTACATTCAAAATAGCACACCACATAAAGCACTTGAGAATTTGACTCTAGAGGAAGCTTGGTCCAACACTAAGCCAGATGTCTCATTTTTTTAGTCTTTGGGAGCCATGCTTGGGCCT
This sequence comes from Taxus wallichiana var. yunnanensis, assembly GCA_018340775.1. NCBI lineage: Eukaryota > Viridiplantae > Streptophyta > Pinopsida > Cupressales > Taxaceae > Taxus > Taxus wallichiana. The sequence continues at coordinate 424,671,027 of CM031244.1, read as the reverse complement.
TTGTGCCAAAGAATAAAAGAAAGCTTTGGATAAGAAGAGTAAACCCTTGATCTTTATAGGGTATTGTGAGGACATGAGAGCTTATCATCTTTTAGATCCTGATACACATGATGTTATTTTTGAACACATGTTTAGTTTGATGAGCGCTTCACTCCTCATGATTCTTCATCTTCTTCCATTCATTCTTCTTCTTCATCTCATCTTGAGGATCCTTTCTTTGAGGAGATTGATGAGGAGGTTATAGATGCCATTGAGGATCATATTCCCATTGATGTTGTCACTATGCCTAAGTGGGCTTGTACTATAGTTTTTGAGGCAACACCTTTCATACAGGATCTTCCACCCACTAGGCATCATCACGCACATTCTATAGGTTCTAGACTTTTGTGTCAGGCAGTTTTTATGAGGATCCACATTATTTTTGAAAGGCTCATGGGATATAGGAGTGGGATGATGTGATGGCAGATGAGTATTCTTCTTTGATGAAGAATCATACTTGGTACTTGGGATTAGGTATACCAAACCAAATACGAAGCTGATGGGTCCATTGCAAAGTATAAGGCTTGTCTTGTTGCAAAGGGTTTTTCACAAGTTGAAGGTATTGATTACTCTGAGACTTTTGCACCCATTACCAAGATGGATTTTGTACACCTTTTACTTGCTATTTCTGCATCACAGGGGTGGCCCATATACCAGATGGACGTGAAGAGTGCCTTCTTACATGGCAATCTACAAGAGGAAATATATATGGAGAAGCCAACTAGATTTGTTCAGGATTCTTCTCTTATTTGTTGGCTCTGAAGGTCTCTCTACGGTCTCAAACAAGCCCCTCGGGCTTGGTATGAGAAGATGGATTATTTTATTCTATCTACTAGTTTTGTTTGTTGCCACTCATCATACATAATTTATCTCCAAAGATGTTGGTGAGGATATTTTGATACTTGTCTTGTATGTTGATGATATGTTATTTACTGGAAGCTCTTCTTCCCACATTCAAAGTATTCAAAGGGCTCTTTCTACACAGTTTGATGTGACAGATCTTGGGCTATTGCATTATTTCCTTGGTTTGCATATTTCTTAGAAATTTAGGGATTCATTTGAGTCAGCAAAAGTACACCCATGATCTTCTTAGGCACTTTGATATGGCTAATTACAAGCCAAGTCCATCTCCTTTTCAAAGTATGGAGTTAATTTTACTTCCACATGTACCACACCACATTGTGATCCTACGTTGTATAGGCAGTTGGTTGGGAGTCTCATATACTTGACCCATACTCACCCTGATATTTCATTTGTAGTAGGGATTGTATCTCTGTTTACACATTCTCCTCATAGTAGTCACTAGCAGGCTGCTAAAATGATTTTATGCTATTTGCAGGGCACTTCAACTTTGGACTACACTACACTAGGGGTTCTACTTAGTTGGTTAGGTATATAGATTTAGATTGGGCAGGTTCTATTAATGACAGACATTCCACTTTTGGCTATCTTTTCTATCTTGGTTCTTCTCCAATTGCTTGGGCATGCAAAAATCAACAAGCTATTGCACTTTCATTTTCAGAGGCAGAGTACATGGCAGCATTCATGATGAGTCAATAGATTTTTGGTTTTGCCGATTATTAACAGAGTTTGGATTCCCACAAAATTCACCGATTGTAATTTGGTGTGACAACCAAAGTGCAATTCACATTTCTCGCAACCCAGTTGAGCACCAGTGGACCAAGCATATTGAGATACACATCCACTTTATTTTTCATCACATTCAGGATGGATTTCTTTGTTTAGAGTACCTTCCGACTCAGCAGCAGGTTATAGACATCTTTACGAAGCCTTTTCCATCACCTCGCTACCTTGAGTTGCATGGAATGTTTGGGGTTTCGGAAGTTGTTCTTGGGGGTGTTCGTGAGAACATCTTCCTTCTTCTTCTTTCTCTTTCCTTCTAGAAGGATTCTTTCCTTCTTTTGGTTTGAGATTTCTTCATGGATATATTGTACATGAGTACCTCATCAGGCCTAGAAGCCGGGACCCATACTGTGGACATGCCACTTCTATTTTGGCCCCTAGCTTCACTTGAGGGGGGGTGTTAGAGTAGGTATTTACTTTAGCTCATGTTCACCTAGGTACTTTATTTACCTTTATTGTATTTATCCTCACCCACTTATGTGTGTGGATATTTCCTTTTATTTATTTATATATTAGGGGGATATTATCTAGTTGTTAGGTATAGCTCTTTCCTTGATCTATGATATTGATTAGATCCTTGATTTCTAGTTCTCTCATAAATCTATGGACTTAACTAGTTCTTTCCATGATTTATGGCTTGATCTATGACCTTGACTGGTTCTTAGATTGTTATTGCTTGCCTATATAAGCAAGGTCCATTCTCATTGTATTTCATTGAGTTCCATAATAATATATGATATTGCTATTCATTTGTTTGCAAAGGTTTATGTAAATTTATTCTTGTGAATTGCTTTCATCTTATTGATCGTGATGTTTGATTAGCATCTGTGTTCTTGGCTTAAGTACGTTCGTTATTGTTCCTTTTAGTTTCAAGGTTTTAAATAAGATTGTCATGGGTCAAGTGAAACTCAAGATCCTCTGCTCCAAATGAGCCCATTGAAGTAAAAATTCCTACAAAAGAAAATTAAATTTCTTAGTTATCTCTTTTAGTTGTAAAGCATATTGCATGATAACATCAAAGTTTTATATTACAAAATTCATTTTTTTCCCCCTTAGTGGTGTGGTTAATTTTAATGCAATAGGTAACAATATATTATTTTTTATCTAAAAGGGTAACAACATTTTATGTTAAGTTAAAATTAATGGAAATTGTAGGCCGGAATTTGGTAGTCACCCATGTCTCACAAAAGAAAAATATGTGATGGTTTGATCATATATAGTCTTTCGATTAACATTTTGAATAATATTTAAGATTGTAAAAAAAAGCTTAAATAATATTATTATCTCCTATCTTTAAGGTCATGAGTTATATTTTAAAAATAAAAAAGATAAAAAATTATTATAAAACATATAAATGAAAATTTAAATATAATGTAATATATGTTTATTATATTTTAAGTAGCTTTCACAATTAATATAAAAGGTTACTTATATAAATATAATGAAATATAAATTTACTAATACTCTCGCTATAATGTGAAAGCTATTTTATTGTGTGCATTTAAGATGATAAAAAAATCAAGTCTCTAAATAACATAAATTTATCAAATTTAAGTTATGCAAAAAACACACAAATAATGCAATAAATAAATAACATACATGGGGTTGGATTAATCTTCCAAGTTTGGATTAACCTTCTTAGCTTCTTTCTACTATATGAAACAAAATCTGCATTGAAAATAAATGAAAATTAGTATGTATTTAAATATTGTATAGAGATAATAATTGTAAATTTAAGTAAATTAGATTTAGAATAGTAAATTACTTAATGGTTTCAAAATTAGTATAGAATATGTTATAATTTCACTTAACAAAACATAATAAGACATATTTTTGAATTTAGAAACTGTAATTTAAGATAAATCAGTTGTTTCTAAATTTATTTTTGAACAAAAATCATATGTTATATTTTTAAATTATAATTTTTAATATATTAGATTTGTCTACCTCATATTATGTATGACTACTAACATTTTTTACAATCTCTAAAAATATACACCTTCAAATTTACAACTTGAATAAAAATTAACCGGTCTAAATTTACGAGTTTAAAGTTTTATTAAATTGTAAATTACAGTTAAAATATGGAAATACGGTCCACAGACCATCAAATTCTAGGTCCTGGCTAAAAATGTATTAATGTAATGTGTTGTTACCTTTTTAACCACACATGCCAAACATGTTTGTTATCCGAAATTTACCCCAAGGTGAATTTCGATAACTTGCATAATTTCTTTAAACTTGAACAAGCAGAAATGGTGAAAACACAAAAATTGGATTTTGGAGGCACCCCCTTGCTTTTCTCTAACTTCCCTATTCAAGAAAAATCTAAGGAGTTAGTGAAAATTTGCTAAAATTTTAGAGAAATGGGGAAATGCCTATTTTATTGTATTGTGGGTCTGAGGGTCAGGGTGGAACAACTGTGGATGGAACTAGGGTTCCTCATCCTCGAATTGGGTCTAAAATGATAAGGAAATAATGATTCAAAGATAAATTGGGTCTCGAAAGCCCAAGCGATCTAGGTTTCATCGAACCACAAGCTCCACTGAAAAGTCGATTTACTCAATTTTTGCAAAGGAATGGAAGCAAATCCAATGTATTGCGAAAAGTTGGAAGTTCGAGCACAGGTGTTCCAAGTACTATGGGGACATGAGTTCCCCATGAACTCGAAGTCACCACATAATGAAGGAGGAATTGAATCTATGTTGTGTGGGTGAGAAACAAGTTGCGGGCCCGAGGGCTCGAACGGTCCAAGTACCGCATGGGATGCGAGTTCCCCACGAAGGAGAAATCACCGCACATCAAAGGAGGAAGAGTGTATTGTGGGTGAATCGAGTCCCATCAGCCCAAGTGTCCCTTCTACCATAGTGCCACGAGTTCCCCAAAAGTCACAATACCAACAAAGGCAAAGGGAAAGTGGTTTAATGTGGATTATGAGAGCCTGTGTGGAACACCCCGACCTTGATCTTAAAATAGGCATAACTTTTGATCCGGAGCTTTGATTTTGACAAAATTAATTTTTTTAGAAATGGATCGACATCCTCTACGCCACATCTCTAGATCCAAAATATTAAATGCTTAGTCCCATAAAAGGCAAGAAATACCTAGTAAACTCAAAATAGCGAGTTCATACTCGAGGGGCCATAACTTTTGCGGTTCTCAACGAATTTTCACAAAATTGCTCTTGTTGGAATCGTGGATTTGAGACCATCATAATGAAACCAAGAAATAAAAAAATTAATGAATATTTAATGGTGAATTTTAAGGAAAATGATCCTAGTTTTGTTTGGTGGTTGGAAAGTGGTTGAAGGAACATTCAATGAGCATGGGAAATCATTCTTCACTATTGCAAGTTATGGGGTACCTTGAGATTGATTCTACAGTCCAAAACCACCAACCACACTCATTTATCATGACTTATAATTGATGGGAAAGGGAATTTCAGGAATTGCATCCTCTCTCTCTCCTCTCAAAATTCTATAAATTGAAGTGTTGGGCTCATTGTAAGAGGAGAATTTTGAGTAGAAAAACTCTGTCATTTTGGTTTTGTGAAGCCAATGTGTTGTTGGCCTTTATAGTGGACTCCTTGCATGGTGATCTAGGCCTTCCCTTTGTAATATTTTGGACTATGCATATTAATGAAGCAATAGATGCAAGTTTGTGGATGTATCTTCCCTTGCTTTGTTGTTTGCATTCTCCTTGCCTCTCTAATCTTATTGCAAATGTTTGTGTCTATTATGTACTCTTACGGGACCTATTATTATTGTGTATGCATGGAAATGTGTTGTGAATGTTTTTATTAGATTGTGGAGAACTGTCATCACCCTCTTTGATCTGCATTTTGCTTCCATTTTCACACATTGGAAATTGTTCTCATTCCCTTCTTTTGGTGCATCACCTCTGTAGTGTAGTTTTCCTTCATTTGCATGTTATTTCTCTCTCTTGTCCCTTGGAAATTGTAGGATAGAGATAGTTAGTAGCTTCATCTCAGTAGAGTTATTTTACACTAGGATTAGGAAGAAGAACCAACTTTCTCTGGAGGTCTATCTCAAGTAGCAAGTCCCACAACTTGGAGATAGTACCCATGTTACCCACACCGTGAGCTCAAGCACATGCACTTACAAAAATCAAAGGGTGTTGTGATTCGGTGATAACAATGTTCAAATAAAAATGTGTAATAAAATGATACAACACAAACATTAAAAATTGGAAGTCGTAACTTCAAGATTGAGGCGTAAGTGAACAATTTTTTTATGCAAATTTGTAATCGGTGGAAACTGACAAACAAATGACTATGCAAACTCACATGATGGATATGTAGCACAAAGTATTTCACATGTATAAATTTTGTGAAAGAGTGAAATTTATAATTTTTCTTATTAATATCAAGCCGAGTTCTTATTGTTGGTAAAATTTGGTGCATCGCAACCAACACAAGAAGAAGAAAAAATCCAAAACACAAGAACACAAAAATATAACTATATATTTGAATCGTAAAGTTTTTGCAAACTTAGAGCTACGAGATCTACAAATTTTCTTTTATTTTTAATTATCTTCTTGTGTCTTTTTTTCAGTTTATTTTTCTTACAAAATTCCTCGTTGCCTCATGCTACTTTGCATGTGTATTTCTTCTTCTACAAAATATCTATCTCTACTATATTCCGCTTGAGCTTCTACTCTATATGCTACTACATATGTTTCTTCTCCTACTTCTCTCGTTCTCTCTCTTCATTATTTTTATCAAGCCAATTGTATAGATCCTCATATCTCTCAAGATTCGTTGACTTAGACACGCACTCCAAACATTTATTAACTATAGCTCTTTGCATATTTTAATTGCAATGCAAATACATTTCCAAAATTCTTCCATGCGTCTCAATTTAATTTGTTGTGGTGTTGGGCTTTATAAAACTTCAAATCTCTGATGTGAAGATTGGATCAAACAAATAGCTCCACATATCCTTCACATTGTCATTCCTTTGTTAGAACTACAAAACCCGAACCAATGAGGAGGCTCCACATAAAATTAACATCTTACCTTTTGTTATCGATCTTGTCAGTGCAAAAGCACGTAAACAAAAGAAACGTTCCACGCCCTTCGGTTTTGTCGGTGTAGACACCAAATTTGGGTCACACTCTCCCTTTACCCCACATATATATTAATTTAATTACCTAGAATTAAATTAATGCCCATGCTCACAATATTCATTATTTAATTACCTTAATTAAACTAATTTCCACCTCACCTAGACACCTCATCATGGACCTATTCTTAGCATGTTTCCTTTTAACTAGGACTTAATATCTACTTACCATAACTAACTAAGACTTATTCTAACCCTAACACTATATGCATATTCTTCCTCTAACAACATGACCATTTACTTACGGGGAGATACCATTTTTGACCCGAACCAATGGGCATTGTTGGTATCCAAATTTGTTCTCCTTTTCAAGCCGAGTAGCAACATAGATTCAATAGGGAGCTTAGAGGCAGATAGATCATAAATGTGTATTGTTTTGTAGCTGGGGATGAAATCTAACTGACCCTTTGTTACTCGGATTTGTGGAGAGATGGATAGCACCTTAAAAGGATGTGATCTTATCCTAACTATTTTAGGTTGTGCCTTTCAACCAAGGTAAGAGAACCTATTTTGTAACCTCTGATTATTGAAGGAGACATAGATACATTTCTTTTACACAAATTTTATAAAGAAAACCATGGGAGAATATGATCAACACACCAAATCGACTCTCACAAGTTGTCACTTCCGAGAAAATGGAGATATTTTCAACACAAGGCTAAGGTTACTAAAGACATTTGGAAACTGATTCATTCTCGCATACTTTAGCATAAGTATATTTTTGTTCTTTTATGGATATACAGAGCAAAACATGGGTAATTCAAGGTAGGATTGGTTATTTGAATAATTTTTTTGGTGGGAGATCAACAAAATAGATTTGACTTTGCTAGATCCTCGAGAAACTTTCATAACAAATGGAGAACTCAATAACATAAAGCTTCAAAATAGTTAAAACATTCCTTCAACCAGAAAGTGTGTGTCAATGGAGGCTTGGATTTTCACTTTTCACACAATCTTTGTGATTCTAGCATGAAGTGCTACGCCCTTAATCATATATCTTATATTGAATGTATATAGCCAACTTGTGGCTATCATAGCTTCTTATCATTATGTATCTCTTTCATATATGTTATATTTTCATTAGTGGGTCGGCCTTGTGTTGGTCATAGACAAGAATAGTATATATAGAGGTTAGTAGGTAGTAGTTTATCATCATTGGAGCATTTGAGTATTATTGTATGGTTTGGAGGTTGCCCCCTCGAAGTGGTGAAGCTATTCTAATTGCATATTGAGATCATTATTCTAGAATATTGTGTTATTTGGTGTTATATTTCTGCTCATGATCTGAATTATACAAGTAATTTCATTACAAGTGGTATCAAAGCTTGAACTCGGCCAACACTACGTCAAACCCTAATTTTGAAGGTTCGTCCATATCTCAACATTGGTAGTGAATTTTTCTAAAAATGTTTTTGTGGTGTGGCAAAATCAGTCAAGTAAGCTTCCCTCAAAATTTTAATAATTTTTGAATTGTTTTGCAAAAAGTTATAAGCGGTTTTATGTTTTTCGTAATTTGTCTACATAGGGTGTAATTTTTGGAATTTTTCAAAGTTATTTACATTTCCAGAAAGAAGATTAAAAATTAGTTTGAGTTCATTCTTTGAGTTTTATAAAATTTGGTGAATTCCTATTGAAATCAAACCCTAAATTTTGACCTTGATCCTTAAATCTTACCATTTTGAGGCATCATGGCCGGGCCTTCGACAAGAGGTAAAAACAATCCCATCACTCCGTAAAACCACCGATAAGGATGAGATAATAGTTGAGGAGTTAGAGTCAGAAGGGGTATCTACAGATTCCTCATGGTTAGGGTTTACTTCAACTGACCATAAGGTCAGCTATCTTGAGTTAGACTTGCGAAACCTCAAAGGTAGAGTGGCCAACAAAGAAGATGTAGAAAATATTGGACAATGATTAGAGGATTTCATTCAAAAATTTAGCTACATTATCATGGGTCATCATATAATTCCTAATGAGCCACAACTCAATCATACTCATATTAACCATGGTGGATCTTTAGGTCAAAGTAATAAACAAAATAGCCGGGTGGATCTCGCAAAATGACCAATCCAAATACAAACACTCTACAAGCCCGTAACATGCTTCCAAAAGTGGAAATGCATAAGTTTAATGGAAAGGATCCACTTAATTGGATTAACCAGGATGGATAATTTCATTGATCTTCATCAGATTCCATTGGGACAAAAGGTTACCATGGCATCGTTGTATCTTGAACCTGACCAATTCATTTGGTATTGATGGTTATGTGCTCAAAGGAAAAAGAGTGGCCTCAATGTTACATGGACAATATTCACCGAAGAGTTATAATTTCACTATAGTTCTAGTGTGTCAGAGAATTATTTCAGCCAATTAGCAAAGCTCAGACAAACAGAACAGACAAATATTGCATCCATCAATTCCAAAAACTTTCCTTACAGAGATGGAAAAATATTCCTGAAGATAATTTGAATGACTTATTTCTTGGGGGTCTTAAAGAACAAATTGAGATTGAGGTGTGTATGTTTAATCCTCATAAGGTTTCAGACTCTATGATCATGGCATGTAGGGTAGAGGAAAAATTTCTTTCAAGTCGGAAACAAACTGTCAGTACTATCAGAGATCATAGCACCCTCCCACCATCATTCCCTCGGCCAGTGAGACTGACACCTCAACAAATTGAAGAAAAGAGAGCCAAAGGGTTATGTTTTAATTATGACAAAAATTTGGACCAGGACATAAGTGTGCGGAAAAGAAGTTGTTTTACATTGAGGGACCTACTAAAGAAGAAGAAAATGAAGAAGATGAAGAGGTAGAGCCAGAGGAGGAATTAGGAGATCCCCAACCAACAATATCATGCCATGTAATTTCTGGTATTAGCACTCCCCAAACTCTCAAAGTAGTTGGATTCTTAAAAAAACAGAGGGTAACAATGTTGATTGATTCGGGAAGTACTCACAATTTCATCAATCATAAGTTAGCGATACGCTTGAACTGCTTTGTTTATCCAACTCCAGAATGTCAAGTCATGATCGCTGATGGGAAAACTGTTAGTTATTCAAGAAAATTCCATAACATTAATCTCGCCATGGGAGATTACTTGTTAACTAGCAATATGTATGCCATTGCCATGGGAGGAGCAGACATTGTGTTAGGAGTTTAGTGGTTTACCACCTTGGGAACCATTGAAATGAATTTCCAAGAGTTTTTCATGCAATTTTAGTCAGAAGGGAGGAATTTTAAACTAAAAGGACTAAGAGCAAAGTCCCCACAGATGGTAAGTTCTCATCAGACGCAAAAATTGCTTAGAAAGGGTGCAGAAGGGTTTTTAGCACAACTATTTTCATTGGAAGCACATCATTCCAATACATTTATACCCACATATATGCAAGCAGTTATAGATGAGCACTCATGGTTTTTTGGAGAAATGCCCAAGGGTTTTCCTCTGAAAAGAGACCATGACCATGCCATCTAGCTAGTACCAGAGAGTCAACCACCCAACATTAGACCTTATAGGTACCTCTATATGTAAAAGAGCGAGATTGAGAAGATAGTTAAAGAGATGTTAGAAGCGAACTTATTCATCATAGTCAAAGTGCTTACTCTTCTCCTGTAGTGATGGTACGGAAAAAAGATGACAATTGGTGTATGTGTCTAGATTACAGGGGAATCAATAAGTACACAATTAAAGATAAGTTTCCTATTCCTGTAATTGATGATTTGCTAGATGAGTTACATGGTGTTGTTTACTTTACAAAACTTGATATTCATTCTAGATATCATCATATTAGAATCAAGGATGAAGATATTCATAAAATATCCTTTAGGACACATGAAGGACACTATGAGTTCTTGGTAATGCCTTTTGGACTAACAAATGCACCCTCTACATTTCAAAGCTTGATGAATTCCATCTTTAAGACATTTCTTCGAAAGTTTGTTTTAGTGTTCTTTGATGATATATTAATCTATAGTAAAACATGGGAGGAACACCTACATCATGTAAATAAGGTGTTGGAAACTCTTGAACAACATCAACTTTATGAAAAACCTTCTAAGTGTTCATTTGGTGTCAAGGAGGTTGAATATTTTGGTCATATTGTCTCTTATGAAGGTGTTAAAGTGGATCCTAACAAGATAAAAGCCATGCTTGAATGGAAGGTTCCCAAAACCCTAAAAAATCTCTAAGGATTTTTGGGGCTTACAGGTTATTATCATATATTTGTAAGGAATTATGGTAGCATCGCAGCACCACTCACACATTTATTAAATAAGGACTCTTTCCATTGGAACGAGCAAGCTACTATGGCCTTTGAGAAGTTGAAGGAGGCCATGTGCACCACTCCAGTTCTAGCCACCCCGATTTTTCAAAAACATTCATTGTTGAATGTGATGCTTCAAGGTATGGTATGGGGGCAGTACTCATGCAAGAAGGGTGACCCATTGCCTTTGAGAGCCATCAATTCAAAGGTAAGAATATCTCTAAACCAGTTTATGAGAAAGAAATGTTAGCAATACTTCATACAGTGAAACAATGGAGACCATATCTAATGGGACGACATTTCAAAGTAAAGACAGATCATGATAGTTTGAAATACTTCTTAGAGCAACGTTTATCATCAAAAGAACAATAGAAACGGATCTCAAAAATGTTGGGGTATTATTTTGAGATAATATACAAGAAAGGGAAAGAGAATGTAGTTGTTGATGCTTTATCTCGGAAGGATGAATCTTCCCAAGCATTGTTGTGTGCCATATCTGTATTACATGAGGATTGGATAGAGGATGCAAGGCCTGAATGGAAAAATGACCCAAGTACACAAAATCTCATTCAGAATCTCCAACAAGATACAAACATGTCATAATTTTTTTTATGGAAGGGAGATGTTTTACGGTATAAAGATAGATTATATCTATGTAAGAATTCAATCCTTAAAAATAGGGTTCTATCTGAGCTCCATGCTTCTCCAGTAGGGGGTCATTTTGGCTTCTTAAAGACTTATCATTGAGTCAAGCATGATTTTTTTTGGGAAGGGCGAAAAGGAGATGTCAAAAATTTTGTGGCGAGAATGCATGGTCTCATCGGCAAAATAAGGGCGAAACAATTAAGTCCCCGGGTCTTTTACAACCTCTATCTATTCCTCGCCAGAGGTGGGAAGAGGTGTCTATGGACTTCATCACAGGATTGCCTAAATCAGAAGGTAAAAATGTAATCATGGTGGTGGTGGATAGACTCACCAAATATGCCTATTTTTGTGCTTTATCACATCCATTTGTTGCGAGTACAGTAGCAACGGCCTTCAGGGATATAATTCAGAAGCTACATGGGACACCAAAGATTATAGTAAGTGATCGAGACCCTATCTTTACTAGTAATTTTTGGACACAACTAGCTCGTAGTTCCTCTTATCATCCCCAGTCTGATGGGAAAACAGAGGTGGTAAACAAGTGCTTGGAGAGATATCTTCGTTGTTTTACATCAGATAAGCAAGCAAGATGGGTCCAATGGTTACCACTAATAGAATGGTGGTATAACACCTCCTTTCATACTTCATCTAAAATGTCTCCTTTCTTAGCATTATATGGCTACCATCCACCATCTATCACTTCATCTTTGAGAGTCCAGCCAAAGGTTTGAGCGGTTGAATATATTCAACACCAACAAGAGGTACTTTCTAGTCTTAGGAGAATTTGGCCATGTGACAAAACTGCGCATGAAGTAGCGGGAAGACCATCATTGTAGTGAAAGACATTTTGAAGTTGGTGATTGGGTTTTTGTGCGTTTACAACCATATAAGAAAATGTCCTTAAAACAACACAAAAATGATAACAAGCTTTCACCTAAGTATTATGGTCCTTATCAAGTGTTACAGAAGATTGGCAATGTAGCATACAAACTAGAACTTCCTCTGGCTACTCGAATTCATCTAGTCTTCCATGTATCTTGCCTAAAGAAGGTAATTGGACAGACAATATCAACCCAAAAAGTGTTACCTAAGCTTGATGAAGAGGGAAGAATCATCCTAGAACCAGAATGCATCCTTCAAACACGCACTAAGCGGTTGAGGACAAGGGTCATCACTGAGTATTTGATCAAGTGGAAAAATCTAGACAATGAAGATGCAACTTGGGAGGATGCAAATTTCCTGCAGAACATCCAGATCTTCTCAACATTGGGGACAATGTTGCTTCAAGGGGAGGGGCATGCTACGCCCTTAATCATATATCTTATATTGGATGTATATATCTGACTTGTGGCTATCATAACTTCTTATCATTATGTATCTCTTTCATATATGTTATATTTTCATTAGTGGGTTGGCCTTGGTGTTGGCCATAACATAGGAATAGTATATATAGAGGTTAGTAGGTAGTAGTTTATCATCATTGGAGCATTTGAGTATTATTGTATGGTTTGGAGGTTGCCCCCTCGAAGTGGTGAAGCTATTCTAATTGCATATTGAGATCATTATTCTGGAATATTGTGTTATTTGGTGTTTTATTTCTGCTCATGATCTGAATTATACAAGTAATTTCATTACATAAAGGCTCGAGTTAGAAGACCCAATAAAACATCAAAATCTAAGATCAATCACACCTAAGGTACACCCAGAGGCTTACAAACAATCTCTATCAATAGATGAAAGAAAATTGATTTTAAATCATTTATTTCATTCCCAAATGAAAGCTCTTTTGAAAAATGAAATTGTAGATGCCACTAAACTATCACAAGGATTGAGATCTGTGTGATTCAAAGAGATTTTGATACAAGATTGCAATAGGAACAAGAAAAACTACTTGCAGACATTCTAAAAGTGAAATAAACACAAATTTTTCTAGAGATTTAAAACAAATTAACTCAAATTTTATCAGATTCATTAGCAGGGGATAGTTATTTTAAACAATCTCAGAGATTTTTGATGGCTATACATTCGTAACCAACTCAACATGAATGAAAATATGACACGAGGAAGTTAACCTAGTTTCTCATAAAGTTTTCTCAAAAGATGATATTTTCTCAAAATTTTCTCGTGAAAATGAACTCCCGACCATTTGCAAGAGTAATCTCATTGCATTTATACATTTCATTCACTCAATTTTCCTCCAAAAAAGAAGAATATTTGAGGGACCCTGTTTGTTACTCATTTGCCTCAGAAAGTGACCTTTAACAAATTTATATTCAAAAGTTGCCAGGTGGACTAGTTGCGAACTGATCATGTTTCTTGGGCCTCTCCACTAATGAATAGGATTCCATGCCATAAACCTTTGGAAACTTTTCGAAGTTTCTATATAGTTGGACTTGATAGGTCATCCCCTTTTTGCTCTCTTTCATCTAAAATTCTACCCCGCATCCATCTCCTCTGGTAATTCTCGTTTCAAAATATGCATTACACAACAACAGTTGATTTTTTCCCCTTTCTACTTTATATCAAAACCGTCCACATGTTTCCCTAGTGCATTTGTAAAGGTGAGGCACAACAACTAGTCTCCAAACAAGTGCGGGCCTTCTACATGTCTCCCCGACACATCTCCAAAAATAAAACTCAGGGGCCGATCCCTAAACATGCACTATCCCTCCATGCCATGAAAACATATAATATCATTCTTAACGTGTCTTAGTGGGTGAGAACTTGGAAAATGTTTCTTCCCCATTAATACGAGATGTGATGGCTTCCACTACCAAGATATTGGGATTTTGGTCTACCATCTTTTCTTATAAAAGAAACAAGCGTGGGGTATCAGACTCGACAAATGGAGGATAGAGTTTTTGTGCACCAATTCGGGGAGATAGAAAACATAAAAGAGGCTAGAATCGAGGGATTTTCAAGGGAAAATGGTGTGGGATCGAATGAGCACCAACATCGGCTCTTGCTTGAGGATGGGAACTCCCAGAGTTCCAAAAGAAAAAATAGACCAAGTGCCAAAAATATCCATTGGGCAAAGGAGTCAGCTTGCAGAGAAGAAAACCAGAACCATATTCCAAAGAATGAATCAAGAAACTCAGCAAAACCAGTCACTAAGGACCGAATGAACAAAAACACAAAAACAAGATGAAAATAAAGAACCATACACTGTACAAATGGAGTATACCTTGATTATGAGAAATCAATCAAGGAAATGCTTCAAATTCCTTCCATTAACAGGAAATTCAAGTAGTTCCCCTTCTAAGTCTTTTAGGAAAAGGTATTTTCACCAATTCAAATATCAATGGAGTAGGGGCCCATCCATAATGCATCAAATTTACCATGCTTGCCCTTATCTTCATGCCTGCTATCCCATAACAACACAAGATCTCCAACGTTGAAAGCTCTTGGAGTGACCTTCTTGTCAAATAAATTCTTCAATTTTTCTCTGAACTTTACATGTCTTTGGTGGGATGCCCTTCTTTCTTCATCAAGTTCAACAATCTGATTGATTCAAGCCTCATATGGGCTAACTTCTTGGTCCTCCAATTGTTGAACAAACTGAAATGAAGACAATTGTAAATGCAGGGGCAGCAGAGCTTGTGTTCCATAAACCAACTCAAATGGGATTTTACCAGTAACCCTTTTAGAAGTTATTTTGTCATCCCAAACAAAAATTTCAGTTGCTCACCCCACTTCTTCTTGTTCAGCTCCAAGGTTCTTCTAATGATCTTCAACAAGTTTTTATTGTTGGACTCAGCTTGTCCATTTCCTTGGGGGTTGTAGTTAGAAGCATATGTCATATTTATCCCATATCCTTTGCACATTTCCATCAAAGGTTTAGCTCTAAAACACATGGCATTATCAACAACAATTTTGACTGGCACTCCAAATCTGTAGATGATATGATTCAGCATGAAGTCCATGACAACTTGATGTGTTGCTTTCTTAGTGGGGATTGCTTCCACCCACTTAGTGAAGTAGTCAGTAGCTACAAGAATCCACTTATGACCAGCACTGGAGGGATCTAAAATTTCACCAATGAAGTCCACTCCCCATTGTTTGAAAGGGGCTTCAACTGACACATGATGCAAAGGAAGGGAGCCTGAAGCTTTCATTCTTCCAGAAAAATGCTGACAACTTTCACATTTCCTAACCAGCAGAGTTGTATCTTTGAAAAGGGTGGGCCACCAATAACCAGCTCTCAAAATTTTGTGAGTTGTAACCCTTCCAAAGAAAATGTCCCCCACAAACTCCTCCATGGAGATCTACAATTATTCTTGGGGCTTCATCTTCAGCAATGCACCTTAAGAGCACCCCCTCCGGGTTCTTCCAAGCTAACCCAAAATCAGTAATGACATACTTTTGAGAGGTTAACTTAAGAGCTCTTTTCTAATTTTTATTCAAATGATCAGGGCAACATAGATGTCTGAGATAAAATATTATATCTTTGTACCACTCAAAACTTACCAACTTTTCAAGCACATGCACCCTTTCTTCCTCTACCTCATTCACCTCAATGGTTTGCAAGTTTCTCTCAGCCATAAGCTTAGCTAAGCCCAAACCTCTTACCAATCTTGTGGTTTGGATATCCATGTCATACTCCTACAATTTGTTCACCCATTTGCATCTTTTTCTTGAGATCTCCATCTCTGATAAGATATCTTTCACCATGGTGTGGGGAACATAAGCAACAACTTTAGAGCTCAAAATGTAAGGTCTGAAAACCTTTGTTGCTTTCACCAAGGCAAATGCTTGCTTCTCCATAATGGTGTACTTCAACTCAGCTCCTTGCAATGCTTTACTAAAAAAGGCAATTGGTCTCTCAGCCCCTCCATCATCCTTCTGTAATAAAATAGATGCAATGGTGTTTTCTGAAGCAAAAGAAAACACTTGAAAAGGCTTCATGTAATTTGGAGCTGCCAAAATAGGTGCATGCTTTAGTGATTCTTTGATCCCATCAAAATCCTGAATGGCCGCTTCTTCCCACTTGATAATCTGGTCTTTCTTCAACATGCAAGTGATGGGGAGAGTCAACTCAGCAAATTTAGACACAAATCTTCTAATGAAATTGATTTTCCCAAAGAAGGATTGGACTCCCTTCTTGGTTCTTGGAATTGGAACCTTGCTAATAGCCTCTACCCTTTCGGGATCAATCATGACACCATCCCTTGATACAATGTGACCAAGCAATTTGGCCTTTTGCACTCCAAAATGGCACTTCTTTGGATTGAGTGAAATGCCATACTCTCTGCATCTTATTAGCATTTCTTCCAAGTGCTTCAAGTGATCACTTCTCCTTTTGGAAAACACAGTCACGTCATCTTGGTAAACAACAATAAAATCATTAATGTAACCAACAAAAGCAACATCCATTGCTCTTTGGAAGGTAGCTCCAACATTCATCAGACCAATGGCATCCTAACATAAACATATGTGCCCCATGGAGTGGTAAAGGTAGTCTTTATTCTTTCTGACTCCTTCACAACAACTTGATTGTATCCGGAGAAACCATCCAATGTAGAAAGCAACTCAGATCTAATCACTAACTGCAACATATTTTCCATGTTTGGAAGAGGATAATTATCTTTTATTGATGCTCTGTTCAGATTTCTAAAATCCACGCATAACCTAATATCACCATTCTTTTTTCTAACTGGCACTAAGTTTACAACCCAAGAAGAATACCTTGTTGGCTGAATAATCCCTCCATCCCTTAGCTTCTTCAATTCATCTTGCATTTTCATGGAGAGGAGTGGATTAATCAGCCTCTGCTTTTGTCTGAATGGTTTTGCATTAGATTCCAAAGGAATCTCATGTTGAAACAAGTCCTCTCTGTATGCTTTTAGTTCAGAATAGGACCAAGCAAGGCAATCCTGATATTTCTTTAACAATTGACATAGGATTGTTTCTCTTCTTTGTTTAGATTGCTTCCCAACCAGATCTTCCTTGGTTTTTCCTTTGTGCCAAGGTCATGCTCTTCAACATCCCTTGAGGTTGTTATATGTCTGTTAATAATGCAATCAACATTATCAAAATTTGACTCTGAGAGCAACCAACCCTCTAGGAATGGTATTGGTTTTCAATTGGATGATATCTTTTCCAAACAAAGTTTCTTTTCCTTCTTGTTGCACACACCATTGGCTCCCAATCAATACACTGATCAAAAACTCCCCTTTGTTCTATAGAAACTATTTCACCTGGGCATCATCATCAAATACTTGCCAATTTTTTACGTTGTCAGGGATAGATGGCCTTGTCAGTATTTCAACATTATATTCACAATTGGGGGACATTGAACAAACATCAAACCGAGATCCCAAGACTACAAGCTATTCTGTAATAGTATTGAACCTTCTATCATGATGCACAATATTAAATGAGTCAAACATTTCAATCAAATCCCAAACTGCATGCTTGTATTGTTTCATTCTCTGATTTTTAGTAGCATACGATTTTTAATTTGTTTGACAACTAGTTCTGAGTCTCCTTTGATAATGATATCTTTAATATAATACTTCCAGGAAATTCTCAAACCTAATAACAATGCTTCATACTCAGTAATAATATTAGTGCATTCAAAGTTAAGTTTGAAAGAAAATACAAACTCTTCTTGGCTTGGGGAGATCAAAACAATGCCAACACCATTTCCAAACTTGGAACATGCTCCATCAATAACAAGGTCCAAGGTAAACCAACTTGTTCAAGACATTTGCACTGATCAATCTTGTGCTCCCTATTATCAAAAAACCCCACAAAGTTATCAACATCTACATCAACATATAACACTTCATAAGAAGCATTATTCGGATCTTCAATGAGGTGTAACATTTTCTTCTCTCCATACAGTTTTACAAGGCTTCCTTCAATTGGAATGGTGGCAAAAGACATATCCATCTGAACACTTCCACCAACACTTGCAGCCCACTTTCTTGATAACAACATGCCCCATTTGGCAGGGCAATCAACAATGACAACATCAAGTTTCAGGTTCTTACCTAGATAAGCCGCAAGTTATACCACCAAACCCTTCACACACCCCACAACTGGGACCTCTCTAGAATCCATGGCAGTGCATCTTCCATATGCTGTTGTCACCTTGATATCCAACTCATTCATGACCTCAAGAGGCATGACATTGCATGATGCTCTAGAATCAAACATATAATTGTGCAACAATCTGTCCTTAATGATCAAAGTTGTAAAAAATGGATCAACATTTAATTGGGATTCAACCAAAGATGTCCCCAAGTAAACCTCAAGTGCTTCTCCAAGCTCTTCCAATGTTGGTGGTGTTTCAAGGTCTCAGCATGGTTGGAGGAGGAGTTTCTACAATGTTTACATTTCTTCCTGGGGTACTCTTTTCTTCATTCAACCCCAAGTACTCAAATGCTCTCTTCTTGTGCTCAGGAATCCTAAGCAACTCAACAATTAGAACACTAACTTTGATTTGACTCAAAACTTGGGCAATGTCATATGGAACATTCTTTGGCAAGGAAACATTGGAAGGGAGATTAGAAAACTCATCAGATGGCATGGGATTCTTGACAGTTTGGGCATGAGGAGAAGTATGAATCTTTTTTGGGACAACAAGGCCTTTGGAAGGTGTATCTTTCTTAGGAGCCTCTTTAGGAATACTAGTAAGCAATGGAGTTTTAGGTTTGGCTTGAGGCCCTGCTCCTTTGACAACTCTACTCCTAGTATTATAATCCTTTTCTTGAGCAACAACAACATTCATCAATAACTTCCTATCTTCCTCCGAAGGGATTCCTCCATCATACTTCTTTATCATTAAAGCTCTTAAATACTCAAAGTCATTATTAGGTATTTCAAAAGCTTGCACTACATCTATTTCAAAAGTATGAGAAGGGGAAGAAGTGGTACCCGATGAATGCAATCCCAAAAATTTGCAGCAGTTCGAGCACTTATCACTTCGGTTGAAGTTGCTCCTTGTTGTGAGTTTGAAGAGCAACCCATCATGCAAACATCATCATCAGTACCAACATCATCATTAGATTCTTCTTCTTGCTGATTTATTTCACATGGAGGATGGGGTAGAAAACATCTATCACACCAATCAATCTCATTGGCTTCATCAACAACAACAACCTAGGCAGTCAGAGGATCAGGCACCATTCTACTTTCACGTGCTTGGGGATGTCTATTTGCAGATCCCATGGGTCCTTTACCTCTGTCATCTAACCTCTAATCACCCCTAGGATGATTGCCAAATCTGTCATGATTTTGTGCCTTTTGCTGACCTTGTGAACTCTACCCAATTCCTTTCTCTTCCCGGCTAGTTTGTAAGAGATTTCTTTGACAACCCCACCAAATTCCTAACAACCTCCTCAAGATCCACACTCTTGCTTGCTTGAGGATTTTCTGGGTTTATCAGTTTGACACCCTCCCTCTTAGGAGGTTTTCCAACTACTTTGATGTTGTTCTCAATTTGTAGAGCCATGTTAAAGGCCTGCCTCAAAGTGCCAGGGTTTTTATCCCTCAAATAGTATGCAACCTTCTTGTCAAATGCATCAACATACTTTATAAGACAAGATTCATCACATGGCCTCAAATTCACAGAAATATTCTCAATGTCTTATTGAATCTTGTATTAAAATCATGCACTAATTCATTAGGATTATTTTTAATATTCTCAAATTCTGACAAAAGAAACCTAGGGTCTATTTTGTCACCATACTACAATCTAAATGCATTCTTCATTTCAGTCCAAGAATCAATAGAGTTATCAGGTAGAGCTTTATACCAGTCCCTTGCATCCTCCTCTAATGTATGAATAAACAATTTAATGTACACATCTTCAAACTCTATTTTGAAATCCTCCATCATATTGATAAAGAGTTTCAAGTGCTGATCACCAGTTATTGCATTATTTCCTTGAAACTTAGGCAATTTGTTTCTTACATCTTGTGGCACAACATTTGGATAGCTAGCCATACCTCTAAAACTGATGGGACCAAAAGTATTAATGAAAAATGGAGGTCTGGGTGGAGGTTGAGCCATATTATTCTAAGGAGGTGATCTTACAGGAGAAATAAAGTGATGAGGAGTGAGGGGTCTGTGTGGTACAGGGATACAATTTTTAGAATGACTATCCCCTAATGGCTCTTTTTCATAGCAGACACTATCAGATTTGGAAAATACAGGGGTAGAATGAGATGCAAATATTTCAAATACAAGGGTGGAATGAGAAGGCCCCTCTCTAGATGGAGAATTTGGATTTACAAAGAGACTACCTGATTCAAAAGTAGTTGAGGAAGCATTGCAATCTTCAATCACGTGCCGATCATTTTCACCAATGGAGATCTCTTTTCTTGAGGCTTGATCTCCAACAACCTTCCAAACTCTTCCCTTCTAAATTAGACTTTCCAAACTCTAGAAACAACCTTCTACTAGGGTCCACAACAAAGAAAGACCTTCTTCCCTCCAACTTTACAAAGATTAATGAAAATTTTCAATTGACAGAGGTTAAGACACTGGCATTTATCAAAATCAAAATAACTCGGAGTCACCACTAAGGATTTTCACCCTAGTTGTGCAAATGCACTAAAAATAATCTGTCAAATGTCTCTAAGCACTAAAAATCATGCAAAGCTTTACAAATCAGACCCTCCTTCACCCAAATTTATCAATGGTGAGGAAAACTTAGTATAATAACTACTAGAAAAATTGGACATATATCATGCAAAACTTATAACCTTGTTCAAGTCTTACAGATCTGATCAAGAGAATGATGCCTACAAAACGTATTTGCACATAGAACTGCAAGAAACATTACTAGGGTTTGGAAAACTTTAAATTCTTCAAAGCATCCCCGAATGGCGCCACGAGTGTTGGTATCCAAATTCGTTCTCCTTTTCAAGCCAAGCAACAACACAGATTCAACAGGGAGCTTAGAGGCAGATAGATCATAAATGTGTATCGTTTTGTAGCCGGGGATGAAATCTAATTGACCCTTTATTACTCGGGATTTGTGGAGAGATGGATAACACCTTAAAAGGATGTGATCTTATCCTAACTATTTTAGGTTGTGCCTTTCAACCAAGGTAAGAGAACCTATTTTGTAACCTTTGATTATTGAAGGAGACACATATACCTTTCTTTTGCACAAATTTTATAAAGAAAACCTTGGGAAAATATGATCAACACACCAAATCTGACTCTCATGAGTTGTCACTTCTAGAAAATGGAGATATTTTCAACACAAGGCTAAGGTTACTAAAGACATTTGGAAACCTGATCTATTCTGCATACTTTAGCAAGTAGATTTTGTTCTTTTGTGGATATACAGAGAAAAATAGGGGTAATTCAAGGTAGGATTGGTTATTTGAATAATTTTTTGGTGGGAGATCAACAAGATAGATTTGAATTTGTCCAGATCCTTGAGAAAATTTCATAACAAATGGAGAACTCAATAACATAAAGCTTCAAAATAGTTAAAACATTCCTTCAACCAGAAAGTGTGTGCATCAATGGAGGCCCAGGATTTGCACTTTTCACACAATCTTTGAGATTCTAGCACAAAGGCTCGAGTTAGAAGACCCAATAAAACATCAAAATCTAAGATCAATCATGCTTGAGGTACACCCAGAGGCTTACAAACAATCTCTGTCAATAGATGAAAGAAAAGTGATTTTAAATCATTTATTTCATTCCCAGATGAAAGCTCTTCTAAAAATGAAATTGTAGATGCCACTAAACTATCACAAGGATTGAGATCTATGTGACTCAAAGAGATTTTGATACAAGATTGCAATAGGAACAAGAAAAACTACTTGCAGACATTCTAAAAGTGAAATAAACACAAAATTTTCTAGAGATTTAACACAAATTAACTCAAAGTTTATCAGATTCATCAGCAAGGGAGAGTTATTTTAAACAATCTTAGAGATTTTTGATGGCTATACATTCGTAACCAACTCAACATGAATGAAAATCGACACAGAGGAAGTTAACCTGGTTTCTCAGAAAGTTTTCTCAGAAGATGAGCTTTTCTCAAAATTTTCTCATGAAAATGAACTCCCGACCATTTGCAAGAGTAATCTCATTGCATTTATACATTTCATTCACTCAATTTTCCTCCAAAAAAGAAGAATATTCGAGGGACCCCTGCTTGTTACTCATTTGCCTCAGAAAGTGACCTTTAACAAATTTATATTTGAAAGTTGCCAGGTGGACCAGTTGTGAACTGATCATGTTTCTTGGGCCTCTCCACTGATGACTAGGATGCCATGCCACAAACCTTTGGCAATCCTTGAAGTTTCTACATAGCTGGACTTGACAGGTCATCCCCTTTTTGCTCTCTTTCATCTACAATTATACCCCGCATCCATCTCCTCTGGTAATTCTCGTTTCAAAATATGCATTACACAACAACCATTGATTTTGTCCCCTTTCTACTTTATATCAAAACCATCCACGTGTTTCCTAGTGCATCTGTAAAGGTGAGGCACAACAACTAGTCTCCAAACAAGTGCGGGCCTTCCACGTGTCTCCCCGACACATCTCCAAAAATAAAACTCAGGGGCCGGTCCCTAAACATGCACGGTCCCTCCATGCCATGAAAACATATAATATCATTCTTAACATGCCTTAGTGGGTGAGAACCTGGAAAATGTTTCTTCCCCATTAATACGGGATCCGATGGCTTCCACTACCAGGATATTGGGATTTTGGTCTACCATCTTTTCTTATAAAAGAAACAAGCGTGGGGTATCAGACTTGACAAATGGAGGATAGAGTTTTTGTGCACCAATTCGGGAGATAGAAAACATAACAGAGGCCGAAATCTGAGGGATTTTCAAGGGAAAATGGTGTGGGATCAGAATGAGCACCAACATCGGCTCTTGCTTGAGGATGGGAACTCCCAGTGAGTTCCACAAGAAAAAATAGACCAAGTGCCAAAAATATCCATTGGGCAAAGGAGTCAGCTTGCAGAGAAGAAAACCAGAACCATCTTCCAAAGAATGAATCAAGAAACCAGCAAAACCAGGTCACCAAGGACCAGAATGAACAAAAACACAAAAACAGAATGAAAACAAAGAACCATACACTGTACAAATGGAGTATACCTTGATTATGAGAAATCAATCAAGGAAATTCTTCAAATGCCTACCATTAACAGAAATTCAAGTAGTTCCCCTTCTAAGTCTTTTAAGAAAAAGTTATTTTCACTAATTCAAATATCAATGGAGTAGGGGCCCATCCATAATGCATCAAATTTACCATGCTTGCCCTTATCTTCATGCATGATATCCCATAACAACACAAGATCTCCAACGTTGAAAGCTCTTGGAGTGACCTTCTTGTCAAATAACTTCTTTGATTTTTTCTCGAACTTTACATGTCTTTGGTGGGATGCCCTTCTTTCTTCATCAAGTTCAACAATCTGATTGATTCAAGCCTCATATGGGCTAACTTCTTGGTCCTCCAATTGTTGAACAAACTAAAATGAAGACAATTGTAAATGTAGGGGCAGCAGAGCTTGTGTTCCATAAACCAACTCAAATGAAATTGTAGATGCCACTAGAATATCACAAGGATTGAGATCTATGTGACTCAAAGAGATTTTGATACAAAATTACAATAGGAACAAGAAAAACTACTTGCAGACATTTTGAAAGTGAAATAAACACAAAAATTTCTAGAGATTTAACACAAATTAACTCATAGTTTATCAAATTCATTAGTAGGGGAGATTTATTTTAAACAATCTCAGAGATTTTTGATGCCTATACATTCATAACCAACTCAACATGAATGAAAATCTGACACAGAGGAAGTTAACCTAGTTTCTCATAAAGTTTTCTTAGAAGATGAGATTTTCTCAAAATTTTCTTGTGAAAATGAACTCCCGGCCATTTGCAAGAGTAATCTCATTACATTTATACATTTCATTCACTCAATTTTCCTCCAAAAAGAATAATATTCGAGGGATCCTGTTTGTTACTCATTTTCCTCAGTGACCTTTAACAAATTTATATTCGAAAGTTGCTAGGTGGACCATTGCAAATTGATCATGTAACTTGGGCCTCTCCACGATGACTAGGATGCTATGCCACAAACCTTGGCAATCCTTCGAGTTTTTGTGTAGCCGGACTTGACAGGTCATCCCCTTTTTCTCTCTTTCATCTGAAATTCTACCCCACATCCATCTCCTTTGGTAATTCTTGTTTCAAAATATGCATTACACAAACCGTTGATTATGTACCCTTTCTACTTTATATCAGAACCATCCATGTGTTTCCTCGGTGCATCTACAAAGGTGAGGCACAAAATCTAGTCTCCAAATAAGATCGGGCATTCCATGTGTCTCCCCGGGTGCATCTCCAAAATAAAACTCGGGGCCGGTCCCTAAACATGCGCGGTCCCTCCACGCCATGAAAATATATAATATAATTCTTAACATGCCTTAGTGGGTGAGAACTTGGAAAACATTTCGTCACCATCAATATAGGATCCGATGGCTTCCATTACCGGGATATTGGGATTTTGGTCTGCCATCTTTTCTTACACAACAAACAAGTGTGGGGCATCAGACTCGAAAAATGGAGGATAGAGTTTTTGTGCACCAATTCGGGAGATAGGAAACGTGACAGAGGCCACAAACTAAGGGATTTTTAAGGGAAAATGGTGTGAGATCAGAATGAGCACCAACTGGTAGAACTGATAAAATGATAGCCAAGATCTGTTATTTTGGCAATATAGGATTTCCGTTGTAACCGACGCTAGTTAACCTAAACCATCATCAATTACCATACATTCAATTTGGTAACCTTGTCCCAGAGGTTGGAAGAATTATTCAAGTTTTGGAGAAGAGATATCTGCATGCAAGCACTCACCAAAGCTATCTTACACATCCAGACATCTTGAACTAGCACCAAGACTACATGAAGGTTAAGCATTCACGGTAACTTTCTAGGAAGCATTTCCGTGGAATTGACAAATAGTTTCACAGATCAATCATCACCCTCATCCAACCACCATTCTACAAGTACAAGTAAGTGCATTCAGATCTGCATCTTTCCATACTTATTTAGAATCAGTTTCTTTATCTTTGTTTGAGAGTCCCAGGATCCTTTGAGTTTCAACACCTACCACCTTCTTGTCAATCCCTCCACCTAACCACCTACAACCTCCCAACTCTCTATACTTGACCCCATACATCTCTGAGAATTCCCAGCATCTTTGGAAACCTAATCCTCATTCTCCCATTCTTTGTGCAATCACAAAGAATCACCAAAACTAAAATTTATTGAGTTTCTATCAGCCCGACCCTACCGATGCCGGTTACCCCAATCCGTCATCGCTTTCTCTCAATCAACATCGGTCATATCAAACCAACATCAATCTCTATATCTGTAATATTTTTGTAACAATAACCTCATAACACTCACCCAAACAAACCAAACCACCCAAAACCCGAGCCCGACTTGTCCTAGTCACCTTTATTACTTGCCCCACCTCTAGATCTAATCATAACCTTACCTAGTTAGATTAAGTTTGCTTATTGTATTTGAATGAGGTACCTAAATCATATCAACTACAGTAGGATGTTTTTTTATTTACGTTATTTATTGCATTGAACTGTATTAAACAGTGCATTGATAGCCATCTAGGAAGTATCACACTTCCCGGATCTAGCACACACTAGGTAGTACACTGACATATATTGTTTAATATTCCTCTTGTGGTCTTTTTTTGCATTCATAGGTAGTTCCTTCTAGCAAAAATGAATTTCTCACAATCAACACTAGATCGATAAATCAGAATGTGCACACTCTACCTTCCACCTTCATTCACAGGTATTCCTCCTCACCCTTACTCTATCTGTTTTTCTCGTACATACGTAGCTTGTTGGTGAAACATTTTGCACGCCCATTGGGAACCTCGCTTGTGGGTTTTTTTCTATTTATATAGGTTTCATCTTGTTTGTTTCCTTTCTAAATTTTTATTCACTAAACCTTCTTCTATAGTAATCTACCCTTCTTTCTAATTTCTTTAAATGAAAAATTTATTTTGGTGCATTTAAAAAGAATCATTCTTCTTTCTTTCGTCATTAGTTAAAATCATCCTCTCTCCTATTCATCATTTTCTACATTGAATATGTCTGTCAATTTGGGTTATAAAATTTGTTGTATTTCATCCTTGTATGTTGCATTATTAGCTCACATTTAAAACTAAGGGAAACCTATACACTGGAAGTCATGCCCAGCTGATGGTTGACACAATTGAATCGTAGAAAGCACTTTATCTCTTCTCTCTCTTTTCCAAACTGTACAAATCTGAATTTACACATCTTCTTAAACAACACCTTACCTAGAAGAAGTTGTCAATGATCACATGATCAGAGGATTGACAGTGGGCACCCAGCTTGGTTTCTCTATCTAGTCATACCTCGGAGAAATCACCGCCCGCCAAAACATAACTTAAAACCTCCCTTTTAGATTACCTCTTCATAGGATGCCTTCCCAACCAAAAACTTTGTTCTAAGTTCACAAGTCAGTCTCAAATAGTATAAGCTAAAGTAACATAAAATTCATTCATAGGATTACTTATTTTCTTAGAATTATGCCTTAATTGCATTTTGAGTTATGAGGATTACGTTTCTTCATTTTCATCTTTGGTTCACACTCCCCATCATAGTTGTAGTATTACGACTTTTTTAAGTGTGTCGTGGCCTCACATTATCATCCTCGGGTCTTACGGGTTGTTTCTTCATCTAATTTAATTCACAAAATCAATTTTTTCTTCACTTCTTCAAATTTCCCGATGTTAGGTGTCGGTTGGCGTCATCATCGGTTCCCCTCTCGACCGTCATCGATTTACCCGATCGGTGTCGATTACTAGCTATTTTGGTTATTTTACCCAAAAAGGATTTCATCACCTTCTCTTTTCTATTTGAAGTCATCTAGACATCATCATATTCATAAAATTTTGATATCACTTTGTTAAGTATAGTTTCCCCATTTCATTTTTCATCAGTTCTGCTTCATTTTCTCAAACTGGTGTTTTCTCACAAGTAACCAATATCGGTTCAGAACCGTCATTGGTCCCCCTCAACCATCATCGGTCATCTTAACCGGCATCAGTTTCCCTATTTTAATTCTTAATTGAAACATTGACCAAGTCCACCTACCAGTATCTATTCTTTCCCATTCCTGCTACTTTCTATGTCATCTACAGAATACAGTTTCACTAGGTCAACGCTAATTCACATGGTGTTGACTCATAACCAAGCCAATGCCCTTATATTTCATGCTAGTCTTCAGCCACTCCCACCTATCCCATCACTACCTTCCATCCTATTGCCTATGGATCCAACTCAGCCTATCACCATTTCTATCGGTGACGAGGAGTTCGCAAGACTCCTTGATCAGAATCTCGTGGCCTTACAATACTATCTTGCCCACTCATCTACCCGAGACTCCTCAGGATAGTTAGTATATGGCATGCATGTATCTATTCCTCCTACTCTTGCCCCCACTTCTGTGTTAGCTACCACTAGCTCAATATTGCCCTCATCCACATTACCCCCTATGGTCTCACAGTTAGGTCCCACCTCTTCCATAATTTCTGCCCTAATGACATCTATTGCACCCGTGGTGTTAACTATTCCTTCACCAACCACCTTGAACATGGCCCCATCTACCCCCTTTTCCACATATATACCAATTACATCACAACCACCTCTAGTGTCGGAAACCCACACCCTATTCCAAAACCTGGTTCTTTCCATCCCTCAGTCTCTACCACCCATTACCACAAGATTCATTGCAACCACCCCACCTATTTACACACATCACTAGAACCCCCAATCTTGTCTATCACTTATTCAGGGGTATATTCCACCTATATCTATCCCCCCTTCATAGTTTTCATATTTGGCACCCCCATGTATTGGGATTCCATCCACATCATACACCCATCATCAACCTCCCTTTACTTGTAGGAGGCACCCATTCCTCACAACCCACCAATGACCTCATTAAGATGATGATGGAAAAGATGCAGACATTAGAAGCATCAGTTTCTAGATCTCGTAACTCCTTGACCTATGAAAAATTTGTAATGATCCTATTCATCCATCCATTCCTATTCACCCATACCCCATGCATTGGAAAATTCCCAAGTTCAACCGTTTCAATAGTAAATAGGACCCACAACAACACTTGCGGTCATTCAAACATGGGTGTTACCTAATCACCCATGATGATGCTTTGCTCTTACAAACATTTCCCATGTCCCTAACAGACCCACCTTAGATTGGTATAACAATTTACCTAGACATTCCATCTACTCCTTTAACCCGATGGTTCAAGAATTCATCGACCACTTTTTAATCAATGTAGTCAAAAATGTCACCATGATGAACCTATATTCGACACAACAGTATGACGATGAATCTATCGCAGATTTTGTTGCTTGCTGGAAAAGTCTTATCAACAAATTAACGTTCCAATTACCTCAAGCTGAACTTATTGATTTGTTCACTAGAGCTTGTGCTAGACACATCTCACCAACTCTGTAGGTACAAAAATTTGTACCTTCGATGAAGTGTTCACCATGGCATGAAAGCTAGAAATTCACACCATTGAAGAAAATAAAATCCAATTACGAAACAAGAATGCCCCATTCAAATAAAACAATTCTTCTTCATCTTCAAAACCCTAAAATAATTATTCAAAATCCAAAGGATTTGTTAATGTGGTAGTTCTCAAAGCTGGTCCATCTCATCCCTCTAATCAAGCCAAACCTTCTTCCAATCTTTCCCCTATCTAGACCTTTCAATTCAAGTGGGAACATCAAAAGTACACTTCAATTGGAGAGCCCTATTCTTCAGTCTTGGAATTTTTTTTTAAAGCTGGAGCTATTACACTTCCCCCATAAAACCTCATACTAGTTTTGATCATGCTTGTCATATGCCTGCATGGTATAAGGAACATGACTACTATAATTATCATCACATCAAAGGCCATAGTGACGGTAATTGCATAAATTTCAAGAAAATTTTCCAAGAGATGATAGATAATGGAGACCTCATTATGGACAACCCAAACATGCCAACAAATCAAAATTTTCACATCTTTAAGAAGTCATTCCCTAACCATAAACCATCATCTAATCAAAATAGTGAACCTTCAACCAGTGACAACAATGTCCGTGAAGTCCACACAGTTTTTGATATCATACCGGTTGTTCCTCAAATTCCACCTATTTCATCTATTGAGTAAATTTTTGCACGAGATCCTCTACCCACAGAAGAGCATACCTCTTCCATTCCTTCACCCTCAGAGGAGACCCCTTCATCTCCTTCTTCACCCATGAGGAAATCCATGATTTCTCTTGATTCCATTTCACCGTCTACCTCACAACCTACCAAACAAGAAACAATATTAAATCTCCCATCCACAGGAGAATCATCATCACCTTATCTTCCACCAAAAGAGAAATCTATCTCACCCAATTCTACCATTTCTCCCACCCATGGGAGATTCTTCAGACACGCCACTACCTATTCAAGAAAATTCTCCATCAACATCCCAGGATCCCTTTGACGTGATCTCGGTTCTTTTATCCACAGATTCTGAGGCTATTCGATTCCCTGTCTCACAGACATATTTTATAGGGATTTCCACCAAACCAACTACATCTCCTCCTACGAAGTCTCATTTTCACTAACTGGCTGATCGCTTAGATTACATTGATAATTCCATGCTTTGGGGACATCTTCGGCTCTCCTTTTTGACTCAAATGCAAATGTTTCTTGAAGATACCTCCACGATCTATCCAAAGGTATTTCTCAGCAACTAGATCGACCCTAACCCTAACCCTACCTATCGAAACGGTTTGTTCTTCATCACCTCTACCTACATCCAAACCTTTACCCATGTCTAAAACCATTCCAATGCCAAAGAACCTGCCCAAACCTATATCTTCACCCATGTCTAGACCCATCACTACCTTGGGTGTCATGCCGACTTCAATCCTTACCTATCCACTGTCACAAATTGGGTTTAGCCACATCTTCCCAAACCCACACCAAAATTATTCCTCCACCTAGAAGGAAGACCTAACCCTCTGGCCTCATACACCGCCTCACCTACCACACCTTTTTCCCCTTATCCCCTTCCATCCATCCTAAGTCCTTACCCATCAACCTTGGCCAAACAATCTCCTACCCAAAGCCAATCAAAAGCTAAGCAACCTCTTGATTCATCACGATCCTTCATTACATCTCATTTACATACATGACAAACACCGTCACCCTCACCCATACATTTCTTACCACCTATACCTCCACCAGTTACTATAACATCAACTTTTCCTATATGACTTCAACCCATACCATCCACCCAGCCTCTACCAACCACTTCCACCACAACTCTATTGTCTCCATGGGTGACCCATCCTCTTCCATTGTCTGCTTTCCCTTCTGCATCATGTACTCCCATGTCACCTTTACCCAAGAAGGTGCAACCCAAAGACAAGAACCCACTACCCTCCAATAAGGTAGTTAAACCAACAAAACCTTCCATTTCTAGCTCTTCTACCACACCTTTACCCAAGTAGATGCCATCAAAACCTAAGATAGTACCACTTACCAAACTAGTGGTCCAACCCATTCCTCCTCCTATAATGCCTCTTCCCTCACAATCATTCACACCTTTACCAAAACCCACACTCACTTCCCATTGTGATCCATTGGCAGGGTCCTACACCAACATTCTAACCAACCTCTTAGAGAATTTTGTCATCACATTACCACCACTTCGACCTTACAACCCCCTCAAACCAAACCAAAAGGGTTTGATGAAACTAAGATTTTTGCTTATCATCATGTGCTAGGACATGATGTAGAAAATTTTAAGGCTCTAAAAACCATTCTTCTCCAACTTTTTCCTCCTGAACAAAATTTTGACAACGATGATCTACTTAATGAGGACCATGTTCCACCTTCACCTATCACCACACATCATCATCCCTTGTTTCTTCAACGACCTACATCTCCACCCCACAACCCTTTTATCCACCTCCAAAATTCAAGATCAACATGGTCCGTATCAGAGAGTTGGCCAAACCACTACCCAAATGCCAGTGTGCCCTACTCATTTCATAAGGATCTTCCCCCCATTAGGTTTTTGTCCATCATGTCATTACACTACTCATGACACACCTTCTCCATCTACCACCTTCCC
This sequence comes from Taxus wallichiana var. yunnanensis, assembly GCA_018340775.1. NCBI lineage: Eukaryota > Viridiplantae > Streptophyta > Pinopsida > Cupressales > Taxaceae > Taxus > Taxus wallichiana. Next base: position 424,639,083 of record CM031244.1, on the reverse strand, counting down.
TCAGATTAACATGGTCCAAGTTTTCAACCGCGCCTAGAAGGACAAAGGAAAATAAAAAGCAACTAGCCCATCAACCAATCTTGTGCCCGGTATACCATCTGCACCCATGCCAAAATCACTATTAGAGGGCCCGCATACACTATTCCCGATGGGGTCACCCATCGTACAATCATACAACAATTACATCAATCCCCTCTAAAAATGTATTTGTACGATCTTGTCCAAACTTTTGAATCTCATAGACAAGCCCTTATGGAGGTTTTACAATCCATCAAATTTTTACCTAATGACCCCACACTAGTGGCCTCCATTATCACCCCTCACCACATGGCCTCGCTTACCAAATCATCTCCTTCTTCTACCCCCATGCCCACTTATCAAGTCACCACCCTCAATTTCTCTAATGAGGAGATTATACCTCTCTAGTCAGATGACCTTGATCCCGCCCTTTTCATCTCTATCTATATCGATAACATACACGTACGATGCATTATGATCGATGGTGGTAATAGCATCAACATCATCTCCTCCCACGCGTATAATCAAATGTGCATCCCTTAAAATTGTATGCATAATAACCCAATTATGTTGCACTCCTTCAATGATGCCATCACCTCCACCCTTGACACCATTATTCTTCATGTTCACGTAGGCCCTCGCACTATCTCAGAATTATTCTACATCTTAGAGGGGAATTCCAATAAAACCTCTTGCTCAACTGATCTTGGATTTACATAATGGGTTGTGTTCCTTCAACTTTACACCGCTGCGTAAAATTTGAGCATGAAGGGCATAACTATACCATCCTAGCTGACCCATCACCATTTAAAACTTGTAACATGTTGTACCGACCTAACGATGTCCTTGTACTAGTTAAGGCATCATCTCGCCACTACCGCCACTTCTCATTCACCCATGTTCCCATCCACCAATGCTGCCACCACCTCTCCCACACATAACTCTTCTATTCCTACGGCTTCATAGCCTCCACAACTAGCCCATCTATTTCCCAACCAACCAATACTCCTCCTGCCCAATTGCCTAGTAGTTCATCTATCCCCGCTACCCACATATCTACTACCGATCCCTTAGAAGTTTTTTTCAATGCCTCACTCTGAGGGGAGTACCGCCTCTACAATATCAACACATTCCTCACTCCGTAAGAGTATGGAAACCTACACTAACACCCTCATTATGACTATCACATAGGATAGGTTTTCCCTTATGGTCCTCCCCACCTTCTCACTAACATAACATATGGGGACTTGATATTGCCACCTTTTCACCCGAACCTCCATCACAAACACAACCCTTTTTATCTGACCTCCAATATCTCACTAACCACTGCCCCACACTTTCTTTCACCACTGCGCATGGAAAGGCTTTGGCTTCAGTTTTTATGAACAAGGCTATCATACTAGCATCCCATGTACCACCTGTAAACACAAAGATTGCATTGGAATTGGCTTTGCCACAACATCTTCCAAGAAGGCCCACATCGACCTCATTGATGATGAAAAACCTTCTCCACCCTATTCACCAACATCACCACCTTCACCCATAGAGTCCATATATCCCAAATCTATTCCTCCTAACTTTTTTGTGAACATGATTTCCTAGGGTCTCGACTTATAAACGTGATGGCGGGGCTCCTTCTTCTTTTCCCTTCCTATATCCTGACATGATAGATGATGATACACATTCTATTAATGCCGTTCAATATCGTGGACGATGGGTCTATTCTCACCTACCTCGGTGAAAAGTATTCTTATATTCACCAATTGTTACCTTCTCGAGATGCAAATGATGTTGAATGAATCAACCATCAAATTCAATATTAACACTCGGTTGACCCACACATTCTAAATATAGGCCAATCTTTCAATGCTACCTCAACATGAAGCTTTTAATTCTTTCCTTCGAATCATAGCAACACTTTTGCTAGGTCCTATATTGATATGCACTGGTATTGACCCAAACATTGTGGTCCATAATATCATAATAATTCCCGATGCCAAACTCGACAAACAAAGCTACCAAAAATGCATCCTCTTATTTCCCTTCTTGTCAAATAAGAACTTCAACGTCTTCTCTCGCTTTCCTTCATCCTACCCATTGACTATCCCAATGGATCTCTAACATATTTCCTATTACGAAAGTGATATGGGGACTCTACATTTGCATGGATTTTCATGACCTCAACCTAGCTTACCCTAAAGAAGACTTTCCTCTACCATGAATTGACCAACTGGTTGATCTCACCGCCAACCATGAGATGCTATCACTCATGGATGGTTTCTCAGGTTATAATCAAATATTACTTGCTCCATAAGATCAACACAAAACTACCTTCATCACTCCTTAGGGGACCTTCTGCTATCGAGTCATGCCTTTTGGCCTTAAAAACATTGGTGCTACATATCAGTGGGCCATGACCTACATTTTCCATGACATCATGCATTGTATTTTTGGAAGATTACGTAGATGACCTTCTTGCCAAATCCAAACATTGGGTCAAACATCTGACAGTCCTTAAGGTCATCTTTGATCACCTCATCAAGTATTGTGTTCACCTTCAACCTAAGAAGTGTGTCTTCATAGTGCTTTCAGGAAAGCTCCTTAGTTTCATCATTTCTTTGCATGGCATAGAAGTTGACCCTACTAAAGTAAAGATTATTCTTGAAATGCCTCTGCCTACTAATCTTCGTCAACTTCAAAGTTTGCAAAGTAAGTTGTAATCTATTCATTGGTTTATTACACAACTTTCCGACCACCGCAAACCATTTCATCATCTCCTCAAAAAGGACGTATCATTCAAATGGGATGATGAATGCCATAAATCCTTTGATGCCTTAAAAATGCCTTCTTCAACCACCGGTGCTCATTCCCCCTAAATATGACCAACCCTTTTACTTATACATTTCTACTACTGATCATTCCTTAAATGCCTTTCTCATTCATCATGATGAGCAACATAGGGATCAAGTGGTTTATTACATGATTCTTACCCTTTTGGACTATGAAACTAGGTACACCCATGTTGAAACTTTTTTCTTAGCCTTAGGTTTTTCACAACTAAACTTCGTCATTACCTACTCAATCACAACACCTTTGTCATCACTAACACTAATCCCCTATATTAAATGTACACCAAACCCTACTAGCATCAACATGTTGCACGTTAGCTCGTGCTTGTTGTAGACATTGACCTCCAATTCATCCACAAAAATCTATCAAGGGCCAAACCATCGTGACCAACTAGCAGATGCACCTCTTTCTAGAGATCAACCCTATAACTTTGATTTTTTGAACAAATTAATTGCTACCCTCTCTTTGGATGATACCACCTATCGATGACCTTATTCTTTTATTTTTTCAAATTTCAGCATGGAGACTGTACAGGTGTTATCCTCATTCCTCTTGATGGTGAACCTATGCCTTTATCTTTCAAACTAGATTTTGATTGCACTAACAACATCACTTGAATATGAAGCACTTGTATTAGGCCTTCAAACCGCCATCACCCTAGATGTTAAATTAATTAATATCTTTGGTGATTCCCAACTGGTTGTAAACCAAGTCAATGGTATATACCAATGTCATAACGAAATACTCCAAAAGTACAAGCATCATGTCGACATACTTTTGACTACCTTTGACCATTACGAAATTCAAACCACCCCACGTTCTACTAATAAATTTTTGGATACCATGGCCTACCTGGCTTCTCAGATTCCCGCTTCATCTTCTAACTCTAAAATATTTGTCATAATACAAAGGTTGCAATCACCTTTTTATTTATCTCGAGATGTTAACTCTGTTAGAAGCTGCTTGTTGTTGACCCACGAGACCTTTGGATTAATTAGTTTGTAGACTACCTTTCCCTTTCCATTCTACCTCCTAATCTCACTCATAATGGAAAACACACATTTCTTAAAGGTGTCTCTCGCTATGTCATCATGGGTGGTCTTCTTTATAAATGTGGCTTCAACGGTATTCTCTTACGATGCCTTACAAGTTCTGAAATTCCCTACACCATCAAGGAATTTCACACTGGAATTTGTGGAGGTCACTTTAGTGGCTTAGATGTCGTTAAATGCATTCTTCACTTGGGCTATTATTGGCCAACCCTAAACCGTGACTATTTTGACTATGTCAAATGTTGTGTAAAATTCCAGCAACATGCTAATCTTCATCACACACCTAGTCATGCCTTACAGGTCGCACGAGACCTTTGGCATTTCTCTCAATGGGGTTTGGATCTTTTTGGAGAGATCAATCCTCATTCTTCACAATGCCATCAATGGATTATAACCACTACTAAATACTACACTAAATGGGTAGAATCCATTCCCTCATTTCTACAAAATCCAAGAAAATTTGTGAATTCATCAACCATCACATCATTTTTTGCTTTGGTGTCCCTCACCACCTCATCACTGATAACGACAAGCAATTCAAAAACAAAACCCTATGAAAGATTTGTGATGCTTTTGGCATTCAACTTATTTTCTCTTCACCTTACTACCCACAAACAAATGGCCAAGCAAAATCAACCAATAAAAGCTTGAACAAAATTCTTATGAAAGTAGTTGATGACACTAGGAAGGATTGGCATACCCACATTCATTTCATCTTGTGGTCTTACCGCACTAGTATTAACACTTTTACTATAGCTACACATTTCTCTACTTTATGGTACTAAGGCTTTCTTGCCTCTCGAAGTCCATATTCCATCTATCTGCATCTCACTACAAGACATGCTCAACGATGATGAATTTTTCCAAGATCAAGTTTAAGCACAACTTGAGTTGTTAGATGAACGCTGCCTCTCGATGCTCTTGATCATCTCCAAATCTACAAAAAATGTATCAAACATTCCTATGATAAATGTGTCCATGAATGAACCTTCCAGGTCGATGACCTCATCCTAAAGGAAAATCAACATGTAACCAAAGAAGAAACTAATAAACGAGGAAAATTTGCTCCTAATTGGCTTGGACCCTATATCATTACTCATACCTATAGATCAGGTGCTTATCATTTGTCTTCACTCAAAGGTAAACCTGAACCTAAGCCCTCAATGCCTTGCATATTTGACCATTTTATTATTGAAATCTAGTCCTATATGATCTTCTATCTATTTCCAGCTCATCCCTTGACCACCCTTCACCTTTCATATTACCTATTCTTGGGGTTAATGACTAAACAAGAATCATGTGATTACTCATCACTTTTCAACCTTATCTTCAAAATGAGTACCATGGATCTACTCATGACATGATTCTCATGGATACTTTTCATCTTTTGTAGAGATGGAATCCCATGGCCGTTCATCACTTGAAACCATCTTTTGTCATAAGTTAACCTTTGTGTGTTATGGTTTTGTCTTCTAAACAAGAACCTAATCTTCATATATAGTCTTGTCCATGACTTAGAACGTCCAAAAGAAAATGGGATTCAACTCCTTGAGTCAAACTTCTAGCAAAAAAATGACTTCCTCAAAAGGGACATCTCTTCTCTCCATCTCGTTGTTATAAATAGATTTGCTCCTCAAAACAAAACTATACAAAGCTAGCCATATTGTACTCCGTCTCTCATAAAAAGAGAACTATTCTTACATAATAAAATATAAAAAAATAAAAAAAAATCGAAGCTTCCCACATTGATCAGCTTCACGAAGACCTCAAGGAGATAATATACTCATCCCACATAGACTTCCCACATTGATTAGTCTATCAAAAACAAAAACAAAAGAATAAAATGATAAATTTTTCATCATGGACTTGCCTATTTTTGATCATGGGTTTCTTATTAGGTACACATGTCGTCGTACACTAAGTTACACTAAACCACCCATTTTCACCTCACTTCCTTTTCACCCTAATTTTTTATCTTCTCAAGGGACTTGCCGCAAACATGACATTTCATGATCATGTGACTTTCTTCAACCTTAGCATAGTCAATCATGCAACGTCTTTAGGGTCTTATGTTCATAAGCCAATCTTTGGTATGGTAGCCTCGTTATGGTTCTTGTCAATTAGGTAGCTCTTTTTGTCACCTCTTACCATTCTACCTTCTTCATCACCTATTGATTCTCCTATACGAACTAGACCATCGACAACTACATTTTAAATATTTCCACTTTCACCTAAGACTCAACCATGCCTATGACCTAGACTCAACCATGCCTATGACCTAAACTCAACCATGCTTATGACATAGACTCAATCATGCCTAAAACCTACCAACCCATTCCTCTACCTCATCATATTTTTCCCTAGCTTATGGGAGAACTACATTGTCTTGAGCTCCTTTTCACCGGGGCTATGTAGGCAACACTTTGAGGGCATGGGGCCCTTAGAGGTTAGCTCAACCACCTTTTCCCTAACCCATTTTCCCCCACTTTCCTATTAACATTCTATCTTACTTAGTTTCTATTTTTCTGAACACTTAGAAGTTAAAAATCAACAAACACACATACCTACCATTTTATCACATCATCAAAACATCCAATCAATCATTTCACATTTCCATGATATTGTAAATTTTGGAAATCCACGCCATAAAATTTTCATTTGTTTCCCATGTTACCAATCATTTGGAAATTATATCAAAACCAAAAACATGATCAACCATGCCTCACCGACATAACTTAACCATGCCTAAATGACCTAACTCAACTATGCCTAAACCAACTCTCGACTCCACCATGCCTAAACCGACTGTCTCCACCATGCCTAAACCGACCTACCTCCACCATGCCTAACTGACCTAAATCAATCATGCCTAGCTGACCTAACTCAACCATGCCTAAATGACCTAACTCAACCATGCCTAAACCAACTTGACTCCACCATACCTAAACCGACTTTGACTCCTCCATGCCTAATCCACCTAATATTCATCACATACAAATAACAATAGAAATTACAACACAAGTACATCACTCATCTAATAAATATCATCATCTATATCACTATGAAAGTTTGTGTATCCATCAAATATACACTAATACAAAATAATATAAGTATCTCAAAACTCTCATATATAGCCTCACCATCTTCAACACATAGGCCGGTATATGATCAACTCACAAAAATCTCATGTAAAGCCTCACTATCATCGGCACGTAGGCCGGTATATATTAAAAAAATCAAAATTACGATATACAAACATATCAATCATTGGCCCATATGATATCCATGCCAATATCATTTGTCTCCTCCTCTCCTCCATCCCGACACCCTTCCAACATCTCTCCACCCTCCATGGGTCTAGGTCTCACCTCCTTAGCTCGTAGCTAGGTCGTGGCCTTCGTAAACTAGTGGCCTCACCACCGAACTCCTCTCAAGGCTCGCTAACCCCTGTACTCTCTACACTATGCATGCGGGATCTTGTCCTCTCACTTAAGGCATATTGTGCTTTGTACTTTGCATAAGAGGGGACATCTATCCTAGCCATCGTCAAGTGATCTTGGTAATATATGGTCTCATTCAGGGCATCCCTAAATCTCACTATCGGTCTGTCTCGTGGTGGTGCCATAGGTATCGCAGAAACTTTGTGATCTTTGTCCTATTAATTATGGCCTTGGCCCCTAACCCTATGAAATATTCCTCCTCCTGTATTGTGTGACCTGTCTCACTTGCTTCCTATAATATAGGACCTTATCCTTGGGCCTGTGAGGGTGTTTTTGTTGTGACTTGGGCCTGTAAGGCCACAATCTGAGCCTATACAGTGGCCAACTGACCTTGCAGACCTGCTACCTATGCACTGTAAGAAGGATACTTATCCCCCATCACCATCCCTACCTTGTGTGGGTACTGTCCTAGTCTGCAACATGGGCCTCAGTGGCTACCACTATGTTCATGTAACGTTGTAACATATGCCTATGAACATGTAATCTGCCCCTTGTAATACTCCCACAGTTGTGTCAAAAGGGTAGCCACCTACCCTTGTAATGTGTCCCTCGAACTGTAATCATGGTTGGTTCAGGGCTACCACCGCCTTGGTGGTGCAATCCACAACTCCTCCACCCACCACTACTACTCGTATGCTGCCAAGAACCCCGACATCATCAATCCACCGGTCCACCACCTGCTCCTCCTGTCCTATCGGCACCATCGGCTATGGTAGAGGCATAGAAATCTCCACATTGTCTCTCCTATACTGTAGGAATGGTGGAGGCACATCCTAGGGCAGCCCAAACTTCCGTCTGACCCTATCAATGGGAATCATCTCGTGCTCGCCAACATGGTGCCCCTCTATCCATCTGAGTAGTTGTAGCTCATCCAACTCCATGGACATGTGTCTTTACAAAGGGAAGCCAAAATATGGCCTCCAAATAATGTCAACCACCGACAATCCCTCCAACATGTTCCTGTAATATACTACATCATTTGAAGCCCTAACAGCCCTGTGCTCTCCCTAATAGGTACCCAACGCCTGTAACCAACTCGGACCAAGCCCGCATTGAATGTATTAGGTCGAGCAAAACCAAATGGATGCACACATACAATGTGCTCATATTCCCAGTAGTGAAAAAGAAATGTACAATACAAACTAAACCTTCGTAGCCTCCCATAAGCCCACAGCTCCCTGTATAACTACCAAGAATGCTTTGGTGCCCAAGAAAAATAGGTCATATCCTCCATCATGTCATGGAGAACACCCATCAGCCCTCATGGAAATCTCCCACCCTCCGCATCCAAAATGCAAAGCAACACACTTGCCTCCATAATTAGGACAACCAACCTCATCTCCTATGGATGGGCCGCATACATGTCCCCATAGCTCAGGCTCATGCTATGGTACCTCATCTCCGCCATCACCTCTCCAAACACCACCAATATCAACTCCTCTGATGCCTCTGATGAAATAGAATAAACCTGCTCTCCCACTATAGGTAGCCATAGGATCTTGTATACATCCTCCAGGGTGATAGTGATCTCACCCATCGGTAGGCGGAATGTATTGGTCATGAATCCCATCTATCGATGAGTACAACCATCAAGCTCAAATCTCGAACTATATGCTTATAGCGTTGGATCCCAATCAGGTCAACATCCATCACATGCCTCCACACTGCAATAGAGGTGGTACTTTGTCCCTCATCTGCAGTTGGTCCCTAGCCTGCATCTAACAAACCACAACATTGTTCAGCCTTGACCATACCCAACATACCTTTTACCCAACACACCTATTACATGACATAACTATTTCCCACCACACCCAACCCAAATCACAACCCTACCAACTACCCCTTTTCTCCTAGTATATTGTTACACCTATTCTCCCTTATTCTACTTGTCACCCCCACTATGGCCTAAACACCCATTTTCCCATCTTTTTCCTACCTACACTTTCCCTTAACCCTCATTTGACTAATTTCCTTCCCCCTACTCTTTCCTTCCCCCTGTTCCTCACCATCCATGACCAATGTAAGTTTCCCTAATTGTCACTTTGGTTTTCCTCAACCGATGCCACTTCCATTTCACTAGTGTCGGTCATCTCAGACTTGATCGATGCCACCAAGGCCAACCGATGTCGGCCAATCCTAGACTAACGTCAGTCTCTCATACAAAAACAAAAACATAAACCCCCATCTATCAAAATTTTCTCTCAAATACCTAATCTACCCTACCCAAACCTACCCTACCTTCATTCCCACCCCTATTTAGACTATATTGGACCCCCCTCCCTTGTTTCATTCATTTTTACCTATAAATGAAAATTCATTTTCCCCAAACCCCATTTTTACCCAAACCAATTTGAAATATTCTTGTTAACCCAAATGATAGAAGATTATCGAATTCTACCTCATCTTAGTGTCCTCACCTCACAACTAATCCACTAGCCCTAATCAATCTCTTGAATGCTAATCACCCGCTACGAGGCTCACCAACTTAACTCTCCACCTCATCCTATCACTTTCCATGCTTTAGGGATCGCTACTTTGTCATTTTCACAAATGACAAGTTAAAATGAATCCATAAAATATGGATTTTTATTTTTATCAACCCTACCCAACTTGACCGATGACGATCGTACTAAACCAGCATCGCTTACTTTATAACGGCATTAGTTACTGTAATATCATTTTACCCCATTTTGGCCTCAACTCATCATTGCTCGATACCCTTTGACCTCACCCACACTTATTGCAACCTACCTACAATCCGAAACTACCCCTACATTTCCTTAATTACATCTTGGGATTTGTTATTTTACCTATACCTTGGCCTTACCCGTGCCATGACCTATTTACTGGACCTAACCTACTTGGTGTGACTATTGACCTTGTGTACTCACTATACCTTGCAATAATGTTACTTATGTTTTTTCTCTTAAACAACTATACCTTGCCTATTTTCATGCCATTTATCTCGGACCAAACCTTTGGTGTACCGGAACATACCTCAAATTTCTTACACCCGACCTACATCGTGTTTCCGGACCATATCATGTACCCTGGATACCTGAATCACTTCACCCTTGTTTAGATAAACCTATCGACCTTGGACGATGTATAGTTTGAAAGCTCTTCAACTCCGGTACCGTGTCACAATCTATATGTGTGCGTGCATTTGATTTCCATAACCCATTACCCTATTTGACCCCGAGGACTATTACCTATTACCGAGTTGACCATCACCCTTTCCCATAGTACTCATCATACCCTTCCCCACCTACCTTCACTTCTACCAACTACACATTTATCGGACCACTCACCGATTCTCGTATAACACCTCATCAATTCCTGATTTGAGAGGGATCACCTTTACCCACACACGGGAAACCCCACTCTTACCCACACATGGGAAAATCACAACCTATTTTTGTCAAAGATCGCCTTACCAATACAAGCTACATGACGAAAAGGAGAAAAATATAGACACCAAATTTGGGTCACACTCCCCTTTACTCCCCATGCATATTAATTTAATTACCTACAATTAAATTAATACTCATCCTCAAAATATTCATTATTTAATTACCTTGATTAAACTAATTTCCACCTCACCCCACCACATCACCTATGCACCTCATCATGGACCTATTCTTAGCATGTTTCCTTTTAACTAGGACTCAATCTCTAATTACCATAACTAACAGAGACTTAGTCTAACCCTAACACTAGATGCATATTCTTCCTCTAACAACATGCCCATTTAATTACGTGGGAGATGCCATTTTTGAACCAAACCAATAGGTAGAACTGGTAAAATGATAGCCAAGATCTATTGTTTTAGCAACGTAGGATTTCTCATCGTAACCGATGCCGGTTAACCTAAACCATTGTCGGTTACCATATATTCACTTTGGTAACCTTATTTTATAGGTTGGAAGAATTATTCAAGTTTTGGAGAAGAGAGATATGAATGCAAGCATTCACCAGAGCCCTCTTGCATATCCAAACATCCTGAACCAGCACCAAGACTGATCTGAAGGTTAAGCATTCACGGTAACGTTTTGGGAAGCACTGTCACAACATTGACCACCAGTTTCATAGATCAATCATCACCCTCATCCAACCACCAATCTACTAGTACAAGTAATTGCATTTGGATATACATCTTTCCATACTTATTTAGAATTAGTTTCTTTATCTCTGTTTAAGAGTCCCAGTCTCCTTTACATCTCATCACCTCCCACCTTCTTGTCAATCCCTCCACCTAACCACCTACAACCTCCCAAATATCTATACCGACCCCAAACATCTCTAAGAATTCTTAGTGTCTTTGGCAACCTAATCCTCATTCTCCCATTCTCTGTGCAATCATAGAGAATCACCAAAACCAAACTTTATTGAGTTTCTATCAGTTGGACCCTATCGATGCCGGTTAACCCAAACCATCATTGGTTTCCTCTCAACTAGCATCGGTCATATCATATCAACTTCAGTCTCGTATATCTGTTAATTTTGTGTGTAACAACAACCTCATAACACTCACCCAAATAAACTAAACCACCCAAAACCTAATCCTGACCTATCCTAGTCACCTTGGCTACTTGCCCCACCTCCAAATCTGATCATAACCTTACCCATTAGATTAAATTTTCTTATTGTATTTGAATGAGGTACCTAAATCATATCAACTACAGTAGGATGTTATTTATTTATGTTATTTATTGCATTGAATTATATTAAACAATGGATTGACAACCATCTAGGAAGTATCACACTTCCCGGATCTAGCACACGCTAGGAATTCCACTGACATATATTGTTTAATATTCCTCTTTTGGTCTTGTTTTTCATTCACAGGTAGTTCCTCCTAGCAAAAAGGAAGTTCTCGTAATCAGCACTAGATCGGGAAATTAGAATGCACACACTCTACCTTCCACCTTCATTCACATGTATTCCTCCTCACCCTTACCCTATCTGTTTTGTTCATACGTACGTAACTTGTCAATGAAACAATTAGACCCTTTGACCCGTGACTAACACACCTGAAACATTAGCCAATAAGAGAACTTGATGGTTCTCGTAACTTTCAATATTTTCTATGGAATTGCGAAGCCCAAACCAATGAGGAGGCTCCACGCTCCTCACAGACTTTCGATCTTTATCCATAGACCTTGTTAGAATGTGAAGTCTTGTCTAATGGGAAAGCTCCACACCCTTCACACTTGTCGGTTTTTCTGGCTTCGTGCTTGTATTTGATTTTTGCATCTTCACATCGTAGCTCGAGCTTTACTAAAGGTAGTTGTTAGATCTATAAACATGAAGTCACTTGGTTTTTACTTAGTCAATCAAGATAACACTCAGACCTGAAAAAATTTAAACTATGGCTATTTTGTAGACTTCAAGTCCGCCTTTGTCTCGCGGATCTTCTTTGTTGTGTGAATTTCCTTTATACCATAGTTTTGTTAGGAAATTCAACAATACAAACGACCAAATACAAAACAACCACAAAATTAAATGCTTGTCGGTGAGGAGGTTAAAATAAGGGGAAAGCAAATTTGAATATCTATGTGTGGCTCAAGATTATCAGACCATTAATTCTGACAATCCCCCTTAATCTTGAGCTGATTTTTTTTTTCAAGGACTACTTTTAAATACTCGACATCTATGATGCCCATAATTTCTCTTAAATTCTCAAACCTTTTTTTTAACAGAGGTTTGGTAAAAATTTCATCTAGCTGCATCTCTGAATTGTAAAATTTAAGCTCAATTTCTCCTTTCTCAACCAATTCATGAATGAAGTGATATCTAATTGCTATATGCTTGCTTTTGCCATGGAAGACTAGATTCTTAGACAATGCAATTGAAGACATATTATCACAAAAAATAACATAACCTCCTTATTGCTCTTCATTCAAATATGAGATGATTATTTTTAACTAGATCATTTGATAAACAACATAATTTGCTACAATATAATCTACTTCAAGAAGAAAATGAAACAACCGATCGTTTCTTAGAAGCCCCTGAAATAGCTCCTAAACCAGCATTTAACACATATCTAGATGTTCTCTTTCTATCATCAAGGATTCCTACCCAATCACTATCTATGTAGCCAACTAATTACAAATCATTATTAGTAGCATATAAAATTTCAAAATTATTTGTGTCAATCACATACCTTAAAATACGCTTGTCAATGTGTCTCTTTTGGTGTCTCCATGAATCTAGAAATCAGACTAACTACATACATTATATATGGTCTCATTAAGTACATCAAGCTTCCTACCATGCTTTTGTATCTAGTAGGATCTGCATTGTTGTTACAATTTTTCTTTGTCAATTTTAGACTTAATTCAATTGGTGTAGATGTTGGTTTACTATCCAACATTTTGAATCTTTTCAAGATTTATTTTTCATACTTTGATTGAGAAAAAAATATTCCATGCTTTGTTTTCTTTACTTCAATGCCAAGAAAATACTTCAACAATCCCAAATCAGTCATCTTAAATTCCTTCTTCATGGATGATTTAAATTCATCTATTTCTTTTCTTGCATTTCCGAAAAAATTAAATCATCTACATATAAAATAACAATTAGAATCTCACCATTATTTTCTTTGATGTAGAGTGTAGGCCCACTGTTGCTTTTGCTAAATCCATTACTAATTAGATAGGAATCTATCCTATTGTACCAAGATCTTGGTGCTTGTTTCAAACCATACAAATCTCTCTTGAGCTTTTATACCTTTCTCTCATGCCCTAGAATTTCATAACCAGGTGGTTGGCCCACATACAATTCTTCTTCTAGAACTCCATTCAGGAAATCTAATTTAACATCCATTTGATGGACATTCTATTACAATGAGAAGCTATGGAAATAATTGTTCTCACAGTATCTAACCTTTCTACTAGAGCAAATGTTTCATTATAATCATGTACAGGCATCTATTTCTAGCCTTTGACAAGTAACATTTCCTTATGTATTTCAATTTTGCATTCGGGAGTAGTCTTGGTTTTATACGGCCACTTAAATGTAATCACTTTTTTTTCCTTCAGAAGATCTACTAACTCCCATGTTCCATTCCTCTCAATTACATGCATTTATTCATGCATTTATTCACACCATTTATGATCCTTAATTGATTCTTCATAATAAATATGATCAACTCCTAAAAATAAAGCAAAATTAATCATTTCATCTTCATTTTCTTCATACCTTGACTGATCATAAATATCTTGAACAATCTTCATTCTTTATTTTTATTGGAATGAGTATGATGATGATGAAGATGCTTCATTTGTTGGTCCTTGCATGCTTTGTTGGCTGCTACCATTAGAATATTTACCCCTTTGTGAAATGGGTATCCAACTAGGTGCATTGTTTTCTCTTCCATCTGTTGCTTCAGCAATAATAATAGGTGCATTTGTTTTTTCTTGTGGCTGCTCCACTTCTTGTGCATCTCCCCAAGATGTTTCCTCAATGAATTGAACATCTCTGCTGATTATAACCTCCTTGGTGACTGGATTGTACAATCTATAAGATTTTTATTTCTCACTATACCCAATAAAAATGCACTTCTCTCCTTTGTCATCCCATTTTGATCTTCTTTGCTTGGGCACATGTGTATATGCCACACATCCAAAAACTCTCAAGTGTTCAACACTTGGTTTTCTTCCACTCCATGCTTCTTGAGGTATTTTATTCCTCACACTCTTTGTAGGACATCTATTTAGCATATAAACTATTGGCCCAATTTCTTCTGCCCATAATTCATTAGACAATCCTCTAGATTTCATCATACTCCTTGTCATTTCTTGAATGAAATTGTTCTTCCTTTCTGTTACACCATTCTACTGAGGTGTATACCTTGCTATGAATTTCTTCTTGATCCTATGCTCCTTAAAAAGTTTAGAAACTCATTTGATATATATTCTCCTCCTTTATCAGTTCTCAATGTCTTTATATAATGGCCACTGTGCTTCTCAACCATGGCCTTGAATTGTTTGAATACTTCAAATGACTATGATTTGTTTTTCAAGCAATAAACCCATGTCCTTATATTGAAGTCATCTATAAAAGTCATGAAATATTATTTCTTTGACAAGGAGGGAGACTTAGTGGGACCACATGACTCCGAATGTATAAGCTCAAGAGGTGAGCTTTCTCTCTATGATTTACCTGAGGGAAAATCATTTCTATGTTGCTTCCCCAATATACGCCTCACAAACCTTATCCGGCTACTCAATAGAGGCGCTCTTTTAACCATTTGCTTACTATGAAGAACATGGAATCCACAATTACTCATATGCCCATACCTGAGATGCAAAAGGGTGGATTAATCAATAGCTATTGTTTTGAAATTTGTTTTTTCTCGATACACTTTGCATATTTAAATGAAACATTCTATTATGTGTCATCTACAATAATACAATTAGCTTGTTGCTTCCACCTTTATCATATAACATGCATTATCCATTTTCAAACCTCACCTTATATCCATTTTGGAAAAGCTTCCGATATTAAGAATATTATACTTCAATTAAGGAACAAAAAAAAATTATGTATATGCCTCTTATCTCCTTGTTTGGTGAGAATGTATATAATGCCTTTACCCATCATAGGAACCTTATTTTTTGTTCCCATATTCACTTCAGATCTTATTTCTTCATCTATATTATTTAACATATCCTTATTTCCACACATATGGTAGATGAAAACGCTATCCAAATACCATACTTGTTTGTTTCCTTGCTCAACTACATTGCAAGTTAGAAGGAAAGTTCCACTCTTTTCCTTCTTCTCTAGTTCAACTTATTTTTCATTAGAGAAGCTTACATTATAATTATGATTTCTCAAATCATATTATTTCTTTTTACATTCACTTGCATAATGCCCAAACTTTTTACAGTAATAGCATTACACATTTGATTTGTCATACCTTTGTGAAGAACCACCTCTGGAAGTGTTTCTGCTCCTTCCTCTTCCTCTTGTTTGTGGCTCTTGATGACTTTGTCTTCCACCTTATTTTTGGTTGCTAAATCTTCCTCTTCCTCTGTTGTATGCTCCTCTCCCCTTGCCTCTAAAATTTGTGTTTGTTTTGAAGGCTTGTTCATGGGAGGAGCTGGCTGATCTACTCATCCTTTGTTCATGGGTTTGCAAAGAACCCATTAGCTCATCAACTATCATTTGTTTCAAGTCCTTAGAATCCTCTATTGCAACCACAACTGGATCAAATTTGGTTAGAAGGCTCCTCAATACCTTCTCTATGATCTTGTGCTCTTCTACCATATCTCCATTAGTCCTCATCTGATTGACTATGTTCATTTTCCTTGTAAAGAATTCATTTACAAACTTTGAGTATTTCATTAGAAGAGTCTCAAACTCTCTCCTTAACATCTGTAGTCTTACAAATTTTACTTTATCACTTCCATGATATGCATTATGCAAGGTGTCCCATGATTGCTTGGAGTTTACAATTACTAGTATTATTGGAAATACTGAATCTGTGACTGTATTTTTTATATAGCTCAAATCCTTAGCATCCTTTCTTCTATTTTCCTTAAAATCATTCTTTTGTGTTTGTCTCAATGCATTAAAGGCAGCCAAATCTGCTACCTCTATATATCCTCCTTCAACATGTTCCAATATCTCTTGAGAAGAGAATGAAGTATTCATTTTAATACACCATATATCATAGTTATTCCCATAAAATTTTGGGGGTTGTTACCATGAGTTACTGCTTGTAGAATCCATTATAACTCAACTTAGAAAATAAAAATTCAAACTAGTGAGCTATTGAGCTTTTGTTTGCTCTAATACCAATTGTTTTGGAAAAATTTAGTGCCAAATGCAACCAACACAAGAGAAGGACAAATCCAAAACACAAGAACACACAAAATATAACTATATATTTGATTTAGAAATATTTTACAAACTCATAGCTACGAATAAAAAAAAATTCTTTTCTTTTTTATTATCTTCTTGTGTCTTTTTCTCAATTTATTTTTCTTACAAAATTCTTTGTTGCCTCGTGTTGATGCATGTGTCTTTCTTCTACAAAATACCTCAAGCTATGGCTCTCTATCTCTGCTATATTATCCTTCGAGATTATACTGTGTGCTACTCTCCTTCTCTCTCTCTCTTCATTAATTTTTTTGAGCCAATTATATACATCCACATGTCTCTCAAACTTTTTTGACTTTGACATGGACCCAAACATCTATTAACTATAGCTCTTTACATATTTTAATTCCTCCCATATACATTTATGAAATTATTCCATGTGTCTCGACTTTAATTAGTTGCGTGTCGTCAGGATTTATAAAACTTCAAATCTTCGACGCAAAGTTTGGATCAAACAAATAGCTCCACGTATCATTCACATTATCAATCCTTGTCGAACCGCAAAACCCGAACCAATGAGGAGGCTCCACATAAACTTCTCATTTTACATTTGGCTATTGATCCTATTAGAGTGTGAAAGCACGGATCAAAAGAAATGTTTCATGCCCTTTGGTTTTGTTAGGCCCTTTTATCTATGACTCACACCCAAAACATTATCAAATAAGATAACTCCATGGTTCTCGCAAATCATCAATTTTTATGTAGACTTGTAAAGCCCAAACCAATGAGGAGGCTCCACACTCCTCACAGATTTCGCCCATCCATAGAACTTTTCGAACGTGAAGTCCTCGCCCAATGGGAAATCTCCACGCCCTTCATACTTGTCGGTAGATGTTAGGATTCATGCTTGCATGTTATTGGTTGTGTCTTCGCATCACAACTCTAAGATTTACTAAACGTATTTTTAGCTCCATAGAGATGAAGCCACATGGCTTTGACTTAGTCACTCGGTATAACACCCCAAACCGATGAAAAATAAAATGTGGCTATTTCTCAGACTTCAAGTCCTCCTTTTTCTCGTAGCTCTTCTTCATTACATGACTTTCCTTTGTACCTCAACTTTGTCGAGAAATTCAAAAAAAAATGCCAAATAGAAAACAGCCACAAAATTAAATACTCATCATTAGAGAGGCTGAAATAGAGGGAAAACATATTTGAATATCTACATGTGGCTCAATATTATTAGACCATTAATTCTAACACTCATTCTATTCTCAATTGTATGAACTATATTATTTTGATCTTTATAAAACAATATAAACACTAGTCAATGGCACCGTATTCTTCTTCCATTAATTTAATAGGCATGAAGTTCAATTGGCGTGTTCTTTATTAAATATTTTTCCTCCTACGGAATACAACTTGGACTAGGAGTTCAACCATGCAAACACAATTCTCTATTATCGGGATAATGCCATAAATTCATATTAAGGAATTAAAAATCGACATCCTAAACTTGCAAGGCCTAACAATTGCATACAAAGAGTATATTAATACATGTAATACGGTTTGGATTAATTCTAAATTGCTGTATTTTTCAAATACTTATGGTGGTACCTCAAGTATATTCATTTTGCACATACCACAAATCATCACATTTAATTAAAATGTCATTGAGCAAAGTGTATACATTCCCACACTTTACATACATGTCAACAAGGCCATTTCCAACAAAGAGATATAATAAAACTCCAATTTTAATGGTGTGAGTGGGAACTTGTTTCCCTACTTGTAGAAAGCTCTAAGAATTGTTGGATAGGTGAACTTATTGGGTTTCACACCATAATGGTGCATTTGGATAAGAGTTTCAAGGGCTCCTCTATATAGCTACCATTTTAGTACATAGAACTACATTTTCTCGAGTCATTTTGTAAAACACTTGTCATGCATTAGCAACAAAAACATCTACTATACATGGTACCAACAACACTTAACAAATAAAAATTATCCTTAAACATGGACTTGATCATGTGTGCATGGAATATCTTGGCTTTATTAAGAGATTCAGATGATTTAAGAACAATAACTAATTTATGCTTTTGCACTTCATATACACAAGAATTACATTACTTCCAAAAAAGCATATGTGATCTAAATCCACTTTTAAAAACATATACATGAAGTTTCATACCTTTTTCCATAGTCCTTAGGCTAGAGAAAGACTTCAAAACAATTTCATAGGTGACATGGCTGATCTTTATGCCTTGCGTTAGAATTTAAAAAAATTTTTTGAAGGCCTCCTTAACCTAGTTGCCTCAAATATATGTTGCAATAATTGCATTCCGTGATACAACATTTCACTTAGAAAGGCTTAAAATGAAATAATTTGAAGGGAAACACCCCCAATGCTACCACATTTATTGTACATGTCAACCAGAGCACTCCCCAAAAATATTTTGTTCAAACCACAAAAAGATTTGATATATATTTTTGGATTAAATAAATTTCATATATATTGTTAGATTAAATAGATTTCATATTTCTTGTATGGATTCTGAAAGCACTAGTTTTCTTTTGGATTCTTTATACTATTATAGTTAAGGAAATCTATGCAATGAAAATGAGAAAACTTCTTGCTAAGAAACATAAACTTAATCTCAAATTAAGAAGACTCATCCTTCTTGATCCTAACAATATGCCACATGAATATACTTTATATACAATCGACCAAATTTCCACAATAACCTCACATTAGAAGACACACCTATAGATATACCTTCAATAGAGCTTACACCCATTCATTTTACAAATTCCACCATACCTAATCAAGACACCAATACAAGTCTCCCTCGATGGACAATTTTTTTTTAGATTCTATCATGACCATTGTGTTAGAGCCGCTTACATGATCAAGGATCTTAAGCTTGGCACCATACCATGTGATATCATTACTAAATTCCTCAACATCCATAAGTCATTGTCCATTTTCCATCGTGACATATAGATGCTTGTCAGCATTATACACTCTATAATTGATGCAGACATCCTCTGCTCATAATATAAACTCTTATTTATTCATCAAATATAAATTACATCTACTACCCGATGCAATATTATCTTCCCTTATACACCAAACATGTGTTGGGATTAAATATTTTGAAAGTTACCCAAAGTCAACACCTATTTGGACTTAATATTCTAAAAAAAAAAATTCAACTTTAAGCGTTCTTTTATCTCCACAACAACAGGCGATAGAAAAGAAGTTGTTATTATTAGGAAACAAAATCCTAAAAAGACTATTAAATAATGACTCATAATTAGAATCCTACTTATCCCACCAAATAAAACAATGCTTAATAAGTGGTTGCATCATCCTCCCCATCTATTAAAAAAATGCATATTGTTGTTCAAAGGTGGTTTTATTTATTTTCTTATGTTTCCTCCATAAATCAAACCATGTCTCTTCTAGTTCAAGCTCATGGTTACTTATAAGGAAATTTTTTAGCTTTCTTGCAACCACACAATGTTCAACCAAATTTAAAATGACAAGATCCTCCTTTTCTACAAACTCATTGATAACTACCACATCAAGCATGCCACACACTTTGAAATTTACATCAATATTATGTTATTTCACTTCCATTTTACAATGACCATCTCAAAGATGAATTTCTCTTCATACTATTTCTTATCTTCATAGTTACCTTCATGCTCTATGAGATCAACCTCTATTGTAATTCACAAATCAACATCCTCTTCTATTTTATCATCATGCATGCAAGCATTTACATGTTTATCTTTTTATTCAAGATATTTCTCAATTACTTCCTCCACTTCTTGATAACACATCAAGACAACATCCTCTTCATTCTTCTCTTCATTTTTATCCTCATGCTTCATGAGAGTAATTTATACAATATATTGAACACCCTCAATGACACCATTTCTATGTATGAAATCCATCGTCAATGAACTTAATTCTAGTTTCTTCTCAACAATAGAAATCTCTTCTTCCGAAAGGGACTATTTCATCTCTTTTAAGGTATTCTTACTCAAATAAAAAAATTCATTTTCACTCCAATGCATGGTGTGATATATTTATGCCATCTTTCTCCTCTCTTTATCTTCTCTATGATATTGAGAAAACTTTATTCTCACAACTATCCCCTTTAAGCCTATAATAACCTCCATTATATTTTTCTTTTGCTTTTACATCCTTTGTTACTCCATATTTCTTTATTCTTTCTCATTGTCCCTAAAGCTTAAGGTTGAAACACTCTTTCTTTGAATATACGTGTCCAACCTTTTCTCAATTTCTTTAATCATTCTCAATTTTTGTCTGAATTCCATCTCTACATCCATGTCCATTGCCACAACTCTCCTAAAAAAGGTTATTCCAAAAATTATCTACTCTTAACATATTCGGATGCTCTAATACCAACCAATGCATAAAATCCTTTGTTCATAATATAAACACTTATGTATTCATAAAAAAATACATCCACTACC
Source organism: Taxus wallichiana var. yunnanensis (assembly GCA_018340775.1). Lineage (NCBI taxonomy): Eukaryota > Viridiplantae > Streptophyta > Pinopsida > Cupressales > Taxaceae > Taxus > Taxus wallichiana. The sequence goes on along the minus strand of CM031244.1, from coordinate 424,617,320 downwards.
TGTTCTACTCTATTTTCCCTTCTACACCAACCATGTCTTGGTCTTAAATATTTTGAAAGGTACCAAAACAAGAATCCTACTTGGAACTTACAATTATAAAAATAGAAAATACAATTTAAAATATTCCTTTGAATCCACAAGAATAGGGAATTCAAATAATTTACCATTATTAGGAAAAAAATCCTAAAAGGACTCTTAAACAACAACTCACAATTAGACTCTCAATCATCCCACTAAAGAAAAAATTACTTAAAATTAGCTACATTAATTTCTCACATTAACATTCATCTGATTCATATCACATCTCTAGTAGGTTGAACCCTTTAGTTACCCCATCCTTCATATACTTGGTATGATATATCATTATACTCATGCATCTACTACAATGTGTTACTCCCACATTTCCTTACTTTAATATAATTGGTAATGTATTATGTGCGGTATTATCATAGGTTGCAAAAAAGGGAAAACATGATCTTGAAATTTACAAAAGGTAAGCCAACATATTGCATCCATGTATCCTATTTAACCATGTCCATATCATCCTTTCCTAGCATAATCTATAATAGTACTCTTATATTGATCATACCATAAGTAGATCATAAAAATATCTCTCCTCACATACCTTATTATGATAACCATATAATGGATTTTGGCCCTAACATAGTACCCTCTCTTAGTATGAGCCTAGTGCTCCCTATTAAAGATCCTATTTTATTATAGGATTGTTGACAACCTATAATACAAAGTTGTGTGTGATATAAGTAATTTCACCAATGGTCGTGCATGTGTGACCATAAGTAAATGTTGATTTACTCTCATTTACACTAATATAGTACAATTATTGTGACTACATATGACTTGCAGCTCATGTGTGACACAACTATTGATGATTTTGGATACTATAACACATGTAATTAATTAATATTTTACCTAGTGTAATATGATCCTTTCAGTTATGGAAATTGATCCTCTACCCAATACACACATTTAACAACACTCACACCTCTCTTGTACACATCTCATCGAGCACACTCATGTAATAGTAATTTTGTCAATGGATACAAACTTCTCCATTATTTCTTAAATATGGCATTATGTGATGATGCAACACATTTATCACTAATCTGATGTGATAATTAAGGGAATAATTTATCCAAGACCCTTCACTTCTTGACAATGCAGCATTTTCTTGCTAATCTGATGTGATTATCAAGGGAATAATATTTTGATGCACTACTTTTATCAGGAACTTGAAAAGGTCATAACTTGTGCTCTAGGTGTCTGTTTGAGTCCATTTTTTTAAACCACCTATTTCGATGAGAAAAACCCATTGGTCAACCAACCCTACCACTTAAAACATGTTTCAACACATTTTGGGCCCTAAGTCTACCGGCTAAATGCAAAAAATTAGGATCTAAATTGTAATTTGGTTTTTTCCTATTTTAGTGCATTAGCTAATTTTAGTCTCTTGAATGCATTGTAGGTTAGAAACTTTTAAATTCATCTAATTTAGGCATGTAGAAGATGTGTGGAATTTTCTGTTCCCATACAAATAAGCATGCGAACTTACTAAGAATAACAAGTTCTAGTAAACTACTAAAAATAGTAAATTCCACCACCTAGAGTAGATTTAGTCAAAGTTAGTTAGAGTTTGATTGGAAAATTGAGTTGGGAGTTTTTTTCCTATTTATGAAGCATTGTAATTCATTATTCAATAACGAAGAAGAATATTTATTTTCTTTGAGTTCAATATATTTACAGATGTATTGAGTTTGTGTTAAAGTTGGCCAAATTATCTGCTATCGAGAAAGTTCAAGTCTTGGTGAAGGAAAAATAATTAATGGCAAGAAGAGGAAGAGGAAGAGGGGGTGGAATTTCCCAGATGAATAGAAACATGCAGGATCTACAAAGGCAAGTTTTTGTGCTTTCTACAACTATATCCCAGAGAGGAAATCAAGGTGGAGATGACACAAATGAAGATGAAGTTTGTGAAGAGGAGGAAGTACAAGGACCACCCTTAGATTTTGAAGAAAGGATGATTTGAGCATTAGAAGGAAAGAATGATGGGATAAGAGTTGATGTTTTAGAATATGGAGGTAGCCTAAAACCAGAGGAGCTAATCAACTGGTTGACTAGCATGGGAATTTTTTTGAGTGGAACGTTGTGTCAAAGGAAAAGAAGGTAAAATTGCATGCACGAAATTAAAAGGTCATGCTATATTATGGTGGGATCATCTACAAAAGGAGTGGTCAAGAAAGGGGAAAGAAAGGATTAAGACCTGGAGTAAGATGGAGAAGAAGCTAAAAGACAAATTTATCCCTGTGGATTATGCACAAACCCTTTTTAGGAGGTTTCAAAATCTCAGACAGAACTTACAAACCGTGTAAGAATGCACATATGAGTTTTACAAGTTTTCCATTGTGTAGAGCATGAAGAAACTAAGGAACAAATGGATGCAAGGTATGTAAATGGATTAAAATTTTCTATTCAAGATGAGCTAAGCATGCATAGGATCAAGAGCATGGAGGATTCCTATCAACTAGCTTTAAAGGTTGAAGAAAAACAAAACCATCAAAGTTTTAGGACATAGCACGGGATGAATAGGGGGCCTCATCCTCCTTTTAGAGATGAGATGGTTTCAGCCAAGGTAGGGAGAAAACCTTGTGGAGTGGAAAAGCAAGAATATAAAAGGTAAGCTCTCCCAAATCAACAAAGAGGTAGAGGATTTCCTAGGGGTAGAGGATATGCTGGCGGAAGAGGATGGGAGTATCCACGAATACCATTTGTGTGTTACAAATGTGTTGAAGAGGGGCATAGAGCATTTGAATGCCTGCATTATTAAATGCATGAAAAGAGGCAAGAAGATCCTCCGAGAGTAAATCTTGTTGAAGCTGAACAAGAAGAAGATGAACATGACCTAGAAATTCCACCAAATGTGGGAGAAAATTTGATGATCAAAAGGACAATGATTTCTCCAAGAAATGAGATCAAGGGGGATGCATGGCTACGTACAAATATTTTTAGAATAAGATGCACTTCAAGAGGAAAGGTATGTAATGTTATTATTGATGGTGGTAGTTATGAGAACATGGTTTCAAATGAGATGGTTGAGAAACTAGGCTGCATTGTGAGAAGAATCCTAACCCTTACCATATTGCATGGTTTAAGAAGGGTAATGAAGTTACTATTGATAATATATGTTTAATAAAATTTTCTATTGGGAAAATTTATAAGGATGATATTTGGTGTGATGTTATTCCTATGGATGCATGTCATATGTTTGCTAGGCAGACCATGACAATTTTATAGAAAATTTATTCATGACGGGGGAAGAATACGTATAATTTTTGGAAGGATGAAACAAAAATAGTTTTTCTACCTCTTAAGGAAGAGGGAAAGGCTGAAAATATGTTTTCTGTAAAATAATTTGTGAAGGAGGAAAAGTAAACTAGGTTTTGTTATGTGTTGTTTGCAAATAAGGATAAACCTAAAAGTGCACAAATACTAGTAGAAGCAACAAAATTAATAGAAGAATTTTCTAATGTTATTCTTGATGAGCTACCATATGGGTTACCACCCAAAAGAGATATCCAACACCATATTGATTTGATCCCAGGGTCTTCACTCTCAAATCAAGCGACTTATAGGATGAGCCTGATATTGCATGCGCTTTGAATAAGTAGGTGAAAAATCTCTTGAGAAAGGGTGAAGTAAGGGAGAGCATGAGTTCGTGTGTAACTCTAGCTTTATTAACTCCAAAGAAAGATGGAACATGGAGAATGTGCACGAATAGTAGAGAAATCAATAAAATTACAATCAAGTATCGGTTTCATATACCTTGCCTTGATGATACGATGGATGTGCTTGCTGGATCTAGGTATTTCACCAACATTGATCTTCGTAGTGGTTACCCTTAGATTCGATCGAGAGAGGAGATGAGTAGAAAATAGCATTCAAGATAGGGGATGGATTATATGAGTGGTTGGTGATGCCATTCGGGTTATCTAATGCACCTAGCACTTTTATGAGGTTGATGAACACTATGTTGCAAGAGTAAAATGGTAAGTTTGTTGTGGTTTATTTTGATGATATCTTGATTTTCAATAAAACTAAAGAAGAACATTTGAGGCATTTGAGGGTGATATTTGAAGTGTTAAGGAAAGATAATATCTATGCAAATTTGAAGAAGTGCACATTTATGCAAGAGAGTTTGGTATTTTTGGGTTTTATTATTTCAGCAGATGGGGTACATATGGACTCAGAAAAGATAAAGGCAATTATTGAATGGCCTACTCCACAGAGTATAACAGAGGTACGAAGCTTTCATGGTTTAGCAACATTTTACAAAAAGTTTATTAAAAAAATTAGCAGTATTGTAGCACCTATAACATATTGCACAAAAGGAAGGGAGTTTTTGTGGACAAAGGAAGCTAAGGATAGCTTTCAGTTCTTGAAGAAGAAGGTGACAAAAGCACCTATTTTGGCACTACTAGATTTTGATAAAGTGTTTGAGGTTGATTGTGATGCCTCACATGTGGGTATTGGTGTTGTCCTAAGTCAAGGAGGGAAGCCAATAGATTTCTTTAGTGAGAAATTGAATGAGGTAAGAAAGAACTACTCTACTTATGATGTGGAATTTTATGCAATTGTACAAGCACTGAGGCATTAGAGGCATTACTTAGTGCCTAAGGAGTTTGTGTTATTTACATACCACATAGCCCTAAAGTATGTGAATACACAAAAGAATTTGAATAGTAGGCATGCAAAGTGGGTATCATTTTTGCAGGGTTATACTTTTTCTCTAAAGCATAAATTAGGAAAACAGAACCAAGTTGTGGATGCATTGAGTAGGCATGTGACTCTATTTACAACTATGGAGAATGAGGTGGTTGGTTTTGAAGCAATAAAGGATTTGTATTTTTCTAATTCTAATTTTAAGGATATTGTTGAAAGGTTAAGTAGACCATTTTTAGGCGATGCAAGAGATTTCCAAGATGAGTACCTTTTGCAGGATGGCTATCTATTTAAGGGATGACAACTATGTATTCCAGTTGGGTCTATGAGAGATAATATAGTGAAAGAGCTGCATAGCGAGGATTGGCTGGGCACTTTGGTAAGGATAAGATGATAGCCTTGGTAGTAGAGAAATACTATTGGCTAAAGATGAAAAGAGATGTGGTAATATATTTGAAGAGGTGTTAAATTTTCCATGTCTTGAAAGGCCATGTACAAAATACAGGGTTTTATATGCCATTTCCTGTTCCCAAAGGACCATGGACAAATTTGAGTATGGATTTTGTTTTAGGATACCAAAAACACAACGAGGTAATGAATCAATTTTTGTGTTTGTTGATAGGTTTTCTAAGATGGTTCATTTTAGTGCCTGCAAGAAAACTAGTGATGCAACAGAGTAGTAGATTTTTTTAGAGAAGTTGTTAGCTTGCATGGTGTTCTAAAAACCATTACTTCAAATAGGGACACAAGGTTATTAAGTCATTTTTAGAGGACTTTATGGAAGAAGTTGGGAACTAAACTGCATTTCAGCGCTCTATCATCCTCAAACCAATGGGAAAATAGAGGTGGTAAATAGGTGTTTGGGAACCTGTTAAGGTGGGAAAAGCTAAAACAATGGGATTTAGCATTACCACAAGCTGAGTTTGTTTATAATAGCTCTGTAAATAGATCCACAAGAAAGTCCCCATTTTATATTTTGTATGGGAGTAATCCAAAATGGGTGTTAGATTTGGTGCAGCTACCAATGGATGGTAGAGTCAATGATGATGCAAAAGCATTTTCCAAACATATATAACAATTATAGGAAGAAGTGCAACAAAAGTTATAGACTAGTAATGATCAATGATAAGGAAATAACATATGTACATAGAAGAAGGAAAGTGTTTACAATGGGTGATTTGGTTATGGTATACCTTCGGAAGGAAAGGTTTCTAAAAGGAACCTATAACAAGTTGAAGTACAAAAATATTGGTCCCTACAAAATCGTGAAGAAGATAAATGATAATGCTTATGAGGTAGAATTGCTAGGAAATTTTGATATTTCTCTAGTGTTTAATGTTTCAGACTTATATTATTTTCATGGGGATATTGAAGAAGGGGATTTTATTGAATAATTATTAGATTGGAGGCAATAGGTTATGGTGAAAAAGAAAGAAGAAGTCAATCATATTTTGGACAAAAAACAAGTGACCACTCGACATGGACAATACAACAAGTATTTGGTAAATTGGAAAGGATTGGCACAAGAGGAAAATACATAGGTCACAGAGTGGGAGATTAAGAAGATGGATAAAGATAAATGGAAGAAATTTTAAGAATAACTCTTGTAGGAGCTGCATTTTTTTCAAGCAGGGGAGAATGACACACTACTTTTAATAGGAGCATGAAAAGTTCATAACTTGTGCTTCGGGTTTCCGTTTGAGTCCATTTTTTTTTTCAAACCACCTTTTTTATGAGATGAACACACTAGCTAACTAGCCTTTCCAGTTGCGAGACATTTTGGTACATTTTCAGGCCCTAAATCCCACATCCAAGGCCGAAAAATTAGAATCTAAGTTGTAGTTCGGTTTTTTCCTATTTTAAGGCATTAGTTAATTTTAGTCTCTTGAATGCATAGTAGGTTAGAAATTTTGCAATTCCTCTAATTTAGGCATGTAGAATATGTGTGGAAATTTATGTGCCCATACGAATAAGCATGCGAACTTACTAAGAATAGCATGTTCTAGTAAATTGCTAAAAATAGTAAATTCCGCCACCTAGAGTAGATTTAGTCAAAGTTAGTTAGATTTTTCTTGGAAACTCGAGTTCGAGTTGTTTTCCTATTTATTAAGAATTGTAATTCATGATTCAATAATGAAGAAGAATATTTATTTTCTTTGAGTTCAAGATATTTCTAGTGTATTGAGTTTGTGTTAAAGTTGGCTACATTATATTACCCACGACCCCACCTCAACTTTTACGCTATTTCTATCCATTTCCTTAGGGCCTTTAGTATCACATTTATATTTCACCCATATTATTCCAAAAATTAAAAAAATACAACATTGTGAAAATACAAAATCAAGACCTACATGTGATACACATGTTCTTTTCTTAGATTTGAGCCTTTTGATCATTTAAATTTAACACTCTAATCTAATTTTGCACTCATGCTTCATAGAACACACTACAATGTTCAAATCCATGAGTGAAACTTGGCCTTTACATTACTTCACATCTTTTTACTATGAATACAATCATCCTTCATTGCCATGATTGTCAAGTTGATGGTGTTAATGTACCACTTCTTATCTCAATGACTAGCACATCATCATCATGAAGAGGAACCAAAGTTGTGTAGTAAGAAACAATATAATGCTTAAAAAAATTGATCATGTTTAACTAATTCAAATAAAGCTAATTAGAAAATTTTAGCAAAATAATATTATATTAAAAATGAATTATAGTCATTGGAAAAACTATCATTAAGGAAAAAAATTCATATCAACTAATTACATAAATAATTTGTGTAATCATGAGTTTAACATGAAAACCAAATAACACAAAATATGACATATATATGTACAAAATAAAGTTTGTGTTTTTATTTATTCCTATCGTGACATAGTGAAGTAAAATTCAAAGTATTTTGTTCTCATTTACACTAAGACACTTCGTTATAGCAATAACAATGCCATTGCTAACAAGATTATCAAAAGTGCATTGCAAATTGTTGTTGTTGTTTTTTTATGTGTGGAATACTTCATTTATAATGAAAAAAATAACACATTCATGTAATAAACTGTAAATTTCAATTGCAAGTACACCACTTTAAAAACACAAACAATAATTATTTATTTCACGATGAATGTAGCATATGTTAGTAATTATTTTATTTAAAGCATAAAATAGAATGTACATGTATTCTAAAACCATAATCAATAGTTACTTCATCCCACAATGATAGATCTATTATATCTTCCATTATGATATATCTTATTCTTTGCAATCATCAATGAACTTATAATAAAAAAAAATATCGAAATAGTAGTACATCCTAGAAGTGAGCTATCTATAAATCATACCATCTTCTTAAATATGTAGGGATGACTATCCATGAAGATGTAATAATACATTGCATTTATATATATAGTGTATGGAGGTATGCTAAATGTGTAATGTGCCAAACATTTATATTTCAAAAGAAATGGCACAATGTGTAATCCATCATCAACTCTTCTCTCTAAATCAGCCTTTACATTACAAAATTTGAAGAGTCCAATATTTCCGGTGTACATATATCATAGGATGTATCGCATGCCTATGACCTAAAACGAAAAGGGCACATTAACTTCAAGAAGTGGCTCATCTAATGACAGAGATTTATAGGCCATATAATTATAGATATATTTCTTCAAATGTGTAGACATGAAATCACACACTTTCTATTTACATCACACCTCTAAGTATGTCATTATATGCATGATTTCTAAGCAAGAATACTAGACATGAACAACACTTGTTTTGCTTTTACATTGCTTTCTCAATTAATACTTATATCTCTTACTTTTCTGGAATGAGCAATTTACTTTTTAGATATTGGACAACATGTGACCCAACTCAATATTTTCTCGTTCTATCCTCCAAACATCCTGCAGACAATATTGCCCATTAGGGACAAGATCCCCTTTGGTCGCTTTTTCCTTTTCCCTCCTTTTCTCAAATTTGAAATGACATATCACCTAAGTTTTATTTTCTAAATTACTATATATCAATTTAGGTCGGCCTTTATAGTTATTAATGATGAAATTAAAACAAGGGAATTACTCTCTCTCTCTCTCTCTCTCTCTCTCTCTCTCTCTCTCTCTCTCTCTCTCTCTCTCTCTCTCTCACACACACACACACACACACACACACACACACACACATAAATTACTCACTATTATTAGGGGATGGTAAATTTGGGATATTACTTCCTATCTACTACTTGGGAAAAGAAAACATTCAAGGACTGCATTTGGGATACATTATTCACTGCATAGAGGGGCTATTTTTGAATTCCATATCACACATTCATCTTGGGGAAAGCTAATTTTATCCCGCTATCTTCATGCGACCGGCATAAGGGTAACCTAGCTTCAAGGGATGCACTTCTATCACACACGCATGCACAAGAACTACATAGAGTCTAAAATGTAGTGAAACACTCGAGATCAATCACCTTAGGGATGGTGAAGAGGTCATTCGACTCAAGGATATGCATTATTTGTTTCATCTAATGTTTTCTGGAGCCTTGTGTATGTATCTAGGGTTTGTTTTGTAGGTTCAATGTGATAGTGAAACCCTACAGTGAACCCAGAGTGAAAAATAACAAAGGGAAGAAGATAAGTCCAAACCCCGAAGAAGACCAAATCCAAAGCAGTTGTTAGGACACTAGCACCTAATTTAGACACTAAGCACCTGCTCGGTCTTGACCTCCTTTGGGAGGTTCTATCTCGAATATTTCAAATCTTTTTCTCCGTAAAAGTTTACATAGTTAAAGTATAACATATTCCAACCAGTTTCAGGTCAAACTCACCCAGAGCTTTGAATATAAGATAAGTCAATATTATCTCACTATCACTTACACTTTATTGTCTTTTGCATGATAGATCTTTTTTTGTTCTGTTATATCTATTTGATCTCAGTCCTCTTATAAAGATTCAATTTTGTTAAATCATTTGGTGAACCCGTTTATTTATCTAACCCTATCTTTCCCTAGGATCCCTTATTTTGTGATTTCCTCATGGCATAGTAAATAGTGTTGTGGACCCATCACTCCAAACCTACTTCCCCAAGTATGATCCTATTCCTATGAATAGTCTTCATCCTATTTTTACAAATTCCTAAGAGGAAGTTTCCTTCTACTATAAGTCACATAATAGTGTTAAATTTCATCCCAAAATTCCTCTTATCTTTACAAACCTTATCAAACCTCATCCTGATGTTTCAATTCTACCCCCCTATTAAGGCTACTAGTTCTTGTGAATATGATAGTGATGTTTCTTCTATTGATACAAATGATACATGTGTTGAGGATTTAGTTAATTTTTCAAATGAAGAAGGTCTTGTTAATGATGTTTGTGATACCCATAATTATTTTGATGTTATATATGCTATCATGACTAGCCCTCTCCGTGATTCCTCTTCTCCTCCACTTACATATATATAAATCGTTAGAGTCAGTCCTATTAGTATTTATATTGATATTAATGTCACCTCACTTTCTTCTTAACCAAGTGTTCCTTCATTGAATATTGTGCCTCAAAATACATATTGATATAGAGCCATGCATACATTCCTTATATAACACCCATAAATGCATTAGAAACCACAGCTTCTCTTGATTAGTCACTTTCACTCAAAGAACTAACACCTTGCTTAAGAAGTCAAACTTTCTCAAAATGATTAAAATGTATAAAACATTGAACCAAATCCAAAAATCACTTTATACATGCTTAAAATAATCATAAAAAAATGATTGAGCAACCTAATTTGTTTCATAATACCAATTTCCTTGATTTTCCATTTATACCTCCTAATTTGCTAGTAGCCCTCAAAACCAGCTTTTCTGAAAAAAAAAACCCAATTTCCACTTTCGGGGTTGATGGCAAACTTTTAGGATGCCTATTTGGCTCATTTAGTTGTATATAATTTTTCAAGGCACAAATATTAACCCAAAGATTATTTATTTTCATTGTAACGTTTTTTAACTAGCCTTATTAGCCCTTCAAGCTTCCATGTTTGGAGAAAACCATAAAAAAGCTAGAAAATATAATTTCATAATCTAGGACCCATTATTGAGGTTATACTTTCTACCAATTTTCATCCTCTTACTCCTTATCTACTTCTCCCAACACCAAACCCTCCTTTTTACTAGGTTTCTGAAACAATCTTCTAGGGTTTCAATATCACGTTTTTATAACTTTGACTTCTCCATTGATTCTCCACCTTATAAAAACTTCAACCACCACATTACACCTAACTTAAGGCTCTTTCAATGTACAAACATCATTCTAACTTCAAACCTCCAACATTTCATGTTTAGCTCCTTAAGCATTCTAGATGGTTCTTAACACTATTGGTTCCTCTAATACCAAATAAACCAAATCACACTCCTAATAAAACCAATAGAAGATAATAAGGAATAGAAAGTCGATGCAAATAAGAAGGTAAAGAAATATTGAAATGGCATTGAAAAACATTCATATTTGGGTTGTATGATTGAAATAAAGGCTATATATGTGAAGTAAATGCCTTGTCATTGGATTTTAGTATTGATTTACCTTCACATATATATGGGTTTTGTTTGAATTGTGCAACTCAAATATGCCCCCATGGTTAAAAACTATTAAACCCAAATCTATATTTACAATATCATAGCATTATAGAGCTTCAAGTGTAAAATATTTATATTAAATGATCTCTTTCCATTTGAATAGGTCAGCAAATAGTCAACACAAACAAATAATTCTTAGATGCAAAGGAAAAATATAAATGTTGTGGTGGTGTGAAAAATGAAATGGTGGGACAAGGCGGACACTTCATAGAAGGTAAATTAATACTTGATTTGGCAAGACAAGGCATTCATTTCATAGTTGTGCGTTTTATCCCAAACATAACATACCTCATTTCTAACATTTGATTTCAATCATGCAACTCGTAACAACCAGAGAATAACACTTCCGAGAATAAATCAACATTGGGTTATAATGAAATAATTTTTTTGCGAATGAGTAGGTAAATCCATACTGAAATGGTATGTTACAACATTTACTTCAAAATTATCAGTGAAGGAAGGTGGGTAGTTGGTGGTGGCAACAACATAAAGCGGTTATGTGTTTTATCCTGAGATAACATACCTCATTTCAAACTTTTTATTTCAATCATGCAACTCAAATACACCCCAATATTCAATAATACTAAAAAACTGCAACAACCTAGCAAAGAAATATGATATATATGTGTTTCAATTAATTCTCTCTTAGAACATGTGGACATTTCAAAGTTTATGTAATGTATAAGTGCACATGCAAGCTATGCAAGATTGTTCGATTCAATTTTTATGTAATGTATAAGCTCACATGCAAGCTATGTAAAATAGTTATTACTCCTCAATTAGAAAAGGTACAAAAACATCCAAGGTGCATTGGAATCTATAAGAAAAAACTAGTAAAGTGGAAATATTTGTAAGATTCAAATTAATATAACATATCAAAGACTGCAATTAGTGTAAACCAACAACTCCAGAATAAAAACAAAGTGGGTGTGAGAAAGAAAGGAAAGCAATACTCAAATGAAGGAAAATGCATTCACTTCACAGTTCTGGGATTTATCCTTGAGATAATAGACCTCATTTCAAGGATTATATTTCAATCATACAACTATGCCCCCATTATCCCAAAACTCGAGCAAAGACCGTGATAACCCTAAGCAAATATGTGAGCTAACAAAGAAACATCTACCCATAAAAATGGTCAACACAAACAAAGAACTCTCAAGTGCAAAACAAAACATCTAAACATAATGATGGTGTGAAAACACACTTTCTTTGGGTAGATCTTCGTCACTCAACACCACCACCGAGACCTCAAAAAAAAATCGCAAAGCCTCTATAATTTACTAGTATCGTAAGAATGAAACGAAATTCGATGTGAAGGAGTAGGTTAAGCAATACTAAAATGACATGTAATGAAATCCACTTCAAAATTATCGATGATGGAATGTGGGCGAGTTCATGGTGGCAGATGCATTAAATGCATTGCATGTAACATTTAAAGCTCGAAAATATTTTCAATCCATTGTTGATTGCATGTTTTGAGGTGTGAACTATTTTTTTAATTATACATATAAGGTATTTTATGCACAACTATTGAGTCAAGTAAAAAATGAAAAATGAAGAGATCGTATGAAAATAAAATTTATAGGGATAAATTCATTTAATAAGTCACAAAATCACCTCTATAACATGTCCACTTGTTGAATTATTCAAAAATGTCTCTTCTTAAAAATAAAAACACACATTTTTATGTCGAAAGGCGTATCCCAGGTTGGGTGCGAGCCAACTATTTCTAACACTTTGCAGAAATCAACCACTTAAAAATTTTGTGCATGCATCAAAATCGAATGGACATCGTGTTTCTTTTCCCTTTGGGTCACAGGTTTTCTCGCAATTCCAAATTGGATGGCTAAATGGTGGTTTGACTTGGAAAGGATACAACTTCGAGGATCCCCGTAAAATCCTTTGAATCCTTCCTTTTCCTCTATGCAACCCTCTCACAAGTATGCACGAGTGAAATAAACTCAAACCAAGTCCTTATCATGGGCGTCGACGATTTCCCAAGCACTCTGAGACAACCACATGAACCATCAAAATTTTTGTTTGTGATCCATTAAAATCCTAAAAAGATCCCCTCAAACCCTTGAAAAATATCCCCTCAATAATCCATTTCACGATTCCAAAGTCTTTGCAATCAACAACCCTCCATGACCAAAACCTACACTCTTGATATGACCAAAGAACCAAAAATTCACCTTAAGGCCCCATGTGACCACGAGAGAATTTGAGATTAATTTCCTTTTTTAATGCCTCACCTGCACTGTTCTTGCTGAACCCATTGGACGAGGTTTTATTTTTTGGTTTATTATTTATTTATTTCAAATAAAATAAATTCTCTGCATGCCAACACCTCTTCCCATCTACAATGTGACACATGTGATGCCACGTCTTCCACTTTAGTTAGCCATATTTATCAAAAGAACATGTGCCCCACAGATGTTGCCTTTAAGTTTCCCGACATAAAGAACTCCAATTGCCCTCTCCCGCACAAAGCTAAGATTAGACGCCTGCGTCTCGGGACGTTTTGCATGTTTTAACCGTATTTTACACTTTGCAAAATAGTCCACTTGTCCCTATTTGACATAAACAAATTTGGCAAAACCGTCATTATCACTATGAACACATTCAATATAAATATAAGTGCAGCATTACATAAATATTTAAATAACATATTTTGCTGAAAATATATTTATATTGAGCATATAATACTTGAAACTTACCCGATACTCATAAATACTTGACTAAAAACAATGCATTTTTAAAATTGTTTAATAAATAATAAATATTTAACAGAGATGTAGAGGCTATTTAACACCCTTTAACGTCATAATTTTTTGATTTGACGGGTGGGGTCAGCCATCAAATCTCATCCCTGCTCGGGTTTTGGACTTGGTTTACAACAAACCTCACACATTCAATCAGGCTTCTCATACCCAAAAAAATACCCCTGACACTTCCATCATTTATTGAGGCATGCTGCAATTTCGAAAAAGGATAGATGCCATTTCAAATATGGATACTTGCTTTATCTGTATGGAAAAATAGCCAGAATGATAAGGAAAATGAGTTGTTCTCTTTACAATGGCCTCAAATTGGTCTGTCACCGATTAATGAATACAACACGAAATGTTTGTTTTCCATGGCTTTACCAACTTTGTTTCCCAAAGGTTTAGCCATGTTCAAACATCCTCACATGAAAGAGGTTCAAGTTTATGAATATGCATTGCATTTGATCTCACATTATGAAACTTGTTTGGTAGCCACCCCAGTTCATATCTTATTTTCTTAACCTCATCATGCGCCACCAAAGCCAAGAAACAAATTTTGTTTTCATGAGACAAGATATCATTCAAATCATTCCAGAAACTATAGAAGTGCTTCGGCAATACCTTCAAGAAAATCTAAATGATTACCTCCGTGAAAACCTAATGCGGTTTGGAACCACTCTTTGAGAACAAGGTCATTCTGGTCAAAATCCAAATTTTTGGTTTGACGAGTGGGGTCAGCCATCAAATCTCATCCCTGCTCCCGGGTCTCAAACTTGGTTTACAAAAAACCTCACAAATTCAATCAAGCTTCTCGTACCCAAAAATACCCCTGAAACTTCCATCCTTTATTGAGGCATGACGTAAATTACAAAAAGGATAGATGTCATTTCAAATATGGATACTTGCTTTATCTGTATGGAAAACTACCCAAGAATGATAGGGAAAATGAGTAGATATAAGTACATTTGCAATAGATGCTTGGCTGAGATAAATGGTCACCGCTTCTCTACATGGAACAACATGGACCCGGTCATCAACCTCATGTTCTAAAATGCCTAATACAAGTAGAGGAAAATCTTATCGCAAGAGTCAATCCTATCTTGTAGGTTATCTAGGCACACAACAGACAATACAAATACATGGGGCACACTATCAACTTCCCACAAAATATTACATCTATTGTCAAATACCTTCCATGCCGTCTTAGAGAGCAGGACATCTTGGTTTTACAAAGAAAAGGACCAAACCAAACAAAGTATGATTTCTATGTGAGCAGGGCACATGTGTGGGATGCACTCCAATTCAAAATTGCTTACAATCCATATTACAAAGATGTTCTCATTGAATACGATGTGTTGTCCTCCTTGCCTGCTGAACTAACTAATGTCTCTTCCATCTTGCAAATTGTTCAAATAGATATCCCCCTCCCATGAAGATAACCCTAGAATAGTTGTTGCCGTCTTGACGAATTTACATCACCCGATACAACAAGCCTTCCATCATCCTTTGTCCCAATATTTCCTATTTCAGGTACTGAACAGGAGGAAATACAATGCTTCTTGATTGCTTTAGCAAATGGTCCATTGTTCTCTTTATAATGGCCTCGAAATTGGTCTTTCACTAATTAACAAATACAACACAAAGGTTTTTTCCATGGCTTTTCCAACTTTGTTTCCCAAAGGTTTAGCCATGTTCAAACAACCTCGCATGAAAGAGGTTCAACTTCATGAATATGCGTTGCATTTGATCCATTACTATGACAACCGGTTTGGTAGCCACCCTAGGTTCAGATATTATTTGCTTAACCTCATCATGTGCCACCGAAGCCAAGCAACAAATTCTATTTTCATGAGACAAGATATCATTCAAAACATTCCAGAAACTATAGGAGCACTTTGGCAATGCCTTCAAGAAAATCCAAATGATTGCCTCCACGAAAACCTAATGCAGTTTGGAACCACTCTTCGAGGAACAAGGTCGTTCTGGTCAAAAAGTAGAGGTGAGGTTTTCGACATGATTGAACAACTTAGGACACCCACATTATTCTTTACTTTAAGTGTTGTTGACACTAAATAGTGTAATGCCTAACACTAGCCCTATAGATCCTCGGGAAGCACAAAAGTGGAGGAATCATAACATTGTTTCCAACCCTCATCATGTTTCTATGTACTTACACTAAAGATTCATAGTATTTCATGAAGAAGTCTTGCAAAAATACTTGGGAGCAACATACTATTGGTAAAGGTAAGACTTGTCTCTTTCTTTTTTACCATTCACGAACCTTCCTCATACTTATCCATCTATTTTCAGCTACAAGTGGCAACATTGAGGATTTTCGCATGTTCATGTTTTCCTATGGCTTTCATAGGTCCCAAATGTAGAGACAATTGACTGGAGTGGCATATTTGTTGTCAACCAAGTTAGAGACTACTTTGACAAATTTGTTTCCACATGGAACCCTCGTGCCATTTCTTATAGGTCAGAATATATTCATCATCCAATCCATGATGATCCTTGCTTATTAAATACATCACAAATTTTTACATCGACCCTCTTTTAGACCTGGAAGAAGTTTTAAATCATGTGCGAGACAAAACAAATGCTCAACATACATGCCTCGCGAAAAAAACTATCTCGATTACAATGTCGATACAAAGCACATTTAGGAGTCACGCAAGCATTCATCCCTTGTCACTCGATTTCTTTTTCTTCATGATTCATCTTCACAAATATCAATCATCCATCCTTCCTCCCTCCTTTGCTTCTCACCACAACTCTTCCCTTGTGATCGTTGTTCAAAATTGCACATGTCACAGCCCGTCAAAGGGCTTTACACACGTCAGAAAAGTGTGATATTATTTTTGCCCGTAAAAAAACTCAGGGTGTAAAAATTGTTTGACAAATATGAAGGTTTATATTTTTATTAAAACTTCACCTGAAGGCGGCAGTTTCAACCTGCCACTTGCTAATTTAACCTGCCACCATAAATGTTCAAGCGAAGTTTTCTAAAAACGTCTATTCATCTTCAATATGCAATAATGCATCTGCCATATCAGGGAGTGGACTGTAGTCTGTGGGTCGAATTAGAATATATTTGTAAGTTATAATGTGTTACGTTATCTATCTAATAGCTGTCACACCCTGTGACTCTCGAGTCCCACGCCATGACTCCCATAGTCCACTGTCCAGTTTCCACCTGCCCAGTGCCGGCTGCCACGGTCCACGGTCCACGTCCACACTCCAATAAATTGGTCAAGTTGCCATCAATAGACGCATACAATCTCCACAGTTCACAAAAATTTAATTGCAGTCTACCAGTCTAGACTCTGTATCCAAATTCCAATGTGCACAGTGCGATTTGCAAATCAATAAAAATTGTTTTTAATTGGACATTCCACGAATTTTAGGGCAGAATGTATAAGTATTGAAATTTCAAGTATATGTAATACAACACAGAATGTATTGAAATTTCAGTGTATTGACATTCAACACATAATTATTATGTATGGACATAGTATTATCAGAGTATATGTGGGCAGCGGGAGGGTCCTTTAAGTTCCTAACCCCTCGTCTCTCAACACTGGAATATCCGGCTAACAGCTAACAAAGTTTATACCACCGGATTATATACGAAAGGAGCACGCTGCACAGAGGTCGCACAGTTGCACTCACGGCCCACGGGTTTGAATCATTTTGGATCACCAAGATGGGAAAGAAAGCTGGCAAGCTTGGCTCCAAAGTTAGCGTGATGGAAAATAAGGTGAGTTAGCCATATTCCTCTCTAATTTTCTGCTTTTACAGGTGATGTTACGGGCCAGGCCATATATATATATATATATATATTTACAAATTTATGTGCAAAATTGTCTGTCAATCCGTAGAGAATATACGCTTAAGGTTCACTCTGTAAAAAACTTTAAAAATTGTCAAACTCTTTTTCTAAAATTATTCTCATTTCACGATTCTTTTTTAGAAAACTTTATTTTCTTTCTTTTTCAACGAATTTTCGCATTCACGCTTTTGAAGTGGAAATTTTAGCCGAAACCAGAGATTAAAAAAATATCCATGTTCACTTATGTCTAGCAGAGTAAATTCGGTCTTAATGTCCTTGGACTCTGTAATTTTGTGTTTGAAAGATAGTAGAATGAATTTAATGGCAGCCGACGAAGATGACATCAATTTCTTGCTATATATTTAACATTCAATTGCACTTTTCGAAAACAAATAAGTGGCATAATTATTTGCCACTTCAAAATTGTCTTTGCTTTTAACATCTCTGCAAGAGGTTTTTATTGTTGTTTTTATTTTTGTGAAAGAAGTTCATTTTTTTATTATTATTATAAGGGCCCACTCAAATGTGCTTTCATAATATATTGTCTGAAAATGGACAGAAAAATTATTTGGTGTTGAACACTGACCTTTGAGGGAGTGCATGCTTTAACGAGGAGTAGTTCACCAAGCGTGAAGAGGTAAGGAATATGAATCCACAACCCTTTGTTAGTGCAATCTTATATTTGAGATTTTAGTGTTGCATGATTATTCTAAATTATTTTCTTAAATATTCTCTAATCTCTAATTCTAAATTGTCAAAATAATACACAAAATTCATGTGAAAAGTTTTTTTATAATTATTTCATTGAAATAGGTGACAAGTGTAGTGTAAGTTGTGTGAGAAAATGGCTTCCATTGGCCATCCAAAGAAGGATAAAAATAATTGTCACTTACTGATGCATTTGGCATCTCTCGACATTCTAGTCAACTATGTGATTCTCAAAATGAAGAATTTGATATTCTTGCACAAGAAGAACACGAGTTAGATGGAGCAGAATTTGTGGAAGAGGAACACCCATCAAAGAAACCTAAAAGGACATTCAAGGCCAAATGGAAAACAAGATTTCTATGGGCTTATGCTATAAAATACTACAATGGTGTACAAAGGATAAAATATTCTTGGTGTGTCAAATATAAAAGAGATACTCCATTTGCTAAAGATGGAAGCACCACCCTTCAAGTTAGTGGCCTTCTTACCCATGCAGAATCAGAGCCTCATAAATTTACATCACAATGTTTGGAGGGAGAAAATAAACAAAGTAACCTTCCAATCACTAAACACATAGAACTCATGGTAGATGCTGAGAAGGAGAGAATCATATCAGTGATGGAAAATATGTATTTTGTTGCCATACATGATTTATCTTTGGAGCTCTATAAGCCGATTTGTGACTTGAACAGGTATAAAGGAACTCCACACATGCCTCTCATAGATGAATATTCTGCATATACAAATACAACATCTGGAAAAGAGTTTTTACAAGCTGCTAAGGAGGTTTACTGGAAAAAGTTGAAAGATGAGATATTTCATAGTCCATTTTACTCTATTTTAGTTGATGAAAGCACTTGATCGTACTATGGAACAACATTTGATTGTTTATATTACATACTTGACACATGGAGGTAGAGGTCAATGTGTAACAAAATTTATAAGACTCCTTGAAATAAAGGATGGAACAGCTCAAGCTATGTATGATGTCGTGATTGCTCTTTTGACAGAGATGAATTTATCCTTAATGAAGTTAGTTGGATTTGGATTTGATGGGGCATCTTCCATGAGGGGAATTCATGAAGAATTGTCCACAAAGCTTCGTCTAGATGCTCCTCATTTATTAGATAATCATTGCATAGCTCATCAAGAAGCATTAACAAATGATGCTTCATCTTATTTTCCAGAGTTGCAGTTTATTGATAAATTTACAAATAAAATATATTCATGGCTTAGAAAATCTGCTAAAAGACATGGAGCATTGAGAGAGTTGATGGAGTCATTTCAAATTAGTAGGTTGGAGGTATTACAAATTCATCAAATTAGGTGGCTTTCTAGAGGAAAGGTCATGGAAAGACTTGTCAAACTCATGCCTGCTTTGTTGAAAGAATGGGAATTAGAGGAGAAAAAAATGTATGATTTGGCAACAATATTTTAGGTACAATTTTGCATCCATTTACTTGCAGATGTGCTTATTGAGTTAAATAAGTTGAATAAAAAATTTCAAGAGGATCATATTGACATTACTTCCATTGGGACTACATTAGATATCACAATTGACATGCTTTGTAGGAGATTTCAAAGAGGCATATTTGGGGCAGGTACTCTACATACATCATCTTTTCTAACCAAGGCACAAGGAGGATATCTTGAGTTTGCAGATGGAACAAGTACATTACATGTACATGCATTGAGATTTGAGAGCATGCCTAAGTCACAAAGATCAAGGACACTAGATGATTGCATTGAATTAGGAAAAAACTTTATAATTAAGGTAATTGATTCTCTTGATACAAGATTCACAGATTTACCTATATTTAATGCTGCTAAATTTTTCAGTCCTCGTAATTACTACGAGGAGACAGAAGATAGAGATCGTCAAACAAAAAGATGGTTAACATGTTTATGTGAAAAATTTAGTGTTGGAAACTCACCTATTGTGGACAAGTGTTAAATGTTTGGGTGAGATGGATGAGTTTATTTGTACTATTTATACATCATATCCAAAAAAACATATGTTTGGAGCATGGGATCTATGTGGTGGTGAACCTGAATGGTTTGAAGGGTTTCCATGTTTGATGCAACTATGGCAAGTTATTCTTGTACTTCCAGCAAGCACAGCCGTATGTGAAAGAGGGTTTTCAAAGTTAAATAGGATAAAGAATGATGATAGATCCAGGCTTTCTTTGAGCACATTGGATATGCTAATGTTTCTATCTCTTTGTGCACCTCATGCTCTAAATGAGGTAGATTGGAATGCTATTTATGATGCATGGAAGAATAAAAAAAATCGAAAACCGCTTCCATTAGACAAATAGATGGTGAGTTTTT
Source organism: Taxus wallichiana var. yunnanensis (assembly GCA_018340775.1). Lineage (NCBI taxonomy): Eukaryota > Viridiplantae > Streptophyta > Pinopsida > Cupressales > Taxaceae > Taxus > Taxus wallichiana. The sequence goes on along the minus strand of CM031244.1, from coordinate 424,596,307 downwards.
GGAAGTTCTTTATATAAAATATGTTCTTTATTGTTTTTTATTTATAAAAATATTTTCTTTGCAAGTTTAGATAAGTGTTTTCAATATTTAATTACTAATTTAATAAGATTTTTTTCAAAATAATTAATGAATACTTGTTAAGAACATTTGAATCGGTCTAAATAAAGGTCTAAATGTTGATCAATTTGTCTTGTAATGACTTGTATCTCATTTTGTGTTTCAGGTATTTTATTTTTTGAATGGAGCCTAAAAAATGTGTTGGTGATATGTTTTGCTCACATTGAGGTGAACACGAGAAACATTTCTATGTAGATCACATAAATTTTTGGTAGTTTGATATTTTTCTTGATACTATTTATTAGATGAAACATGACTTTTTTTATACAACTAATTATTTTTTCTCTTATATTTAGCAAATTAAATTTGAGTAAAAGAACCTTGTGTTGTCATTAATTTTTAGGCTCATTATGTGTGTTAAACTTTAAGTTTGTCACTTTGTAATTCCAAATTAGAGTGTTTAATTTTAAATTTTTTATTGGATCTCACAATATAACTTATTCATTACATTATTTATGAAATGGAATTTATTACATTTTAAGGGGAGACACTCTTTTTAATTTGCAAAGTCACCCATTTAAAAAAATAAAATCTCTCATTGTAAAAAGTGTTCAATTTTTGTGACATATGTAATTGATTTACTCTTTTCATATAAAGTGTAAAATGATTATACTACTTTCCGTGGTTGAAGGGTTAATCCAATATTTGCCCTTCACAATGAAATTGGGACTAGCCCTGTGATCCTTTCCAACATCCACATCATAGCGGTCCTACGCGTGATTGCTAGTAATTGACGTTACATACCCGTAATTTCAGGGGTGTGAACGAGTGGTCCCTTCCCCTGCAAACGTTAGAGAGTTTAATACCATACAACTCCCAATATAAAATCGGAATCATTGAAAGAGGACGCTGGTATTTTATTGTGGCAAGATAATGAATTAACAAGACATGTTTCCAGGCTTAAATCCTACTATGTCATCCATTGCTCATATAAATCTCAGTATCAGAGCACTCTGTAAAGAGGGTTGTGTGAAGGAAGCCCTACACGTTCTTCTCACTTCACACAACCCTCGTGTAGATTCTTCTACATATCTTCATTTATTGCAGGCCTGCATTGCTACGAAAAACCTTTCAGAGGGTAAGCAACTTCACTGTCACATCAATGACAGGATATTCCCATTTTCCACACACAGATTTCTACAAAATACACTTATCAACATGTATGACAAGTGCGGAAGTTTGGTGGATGCTCGCAATGTCTTCGATCACCTGACTGAACCAAATGTCTTCTCGTGGAATTTGATAATTGCAGCTTACGGAAGACATGGTTTTGCTAATGAGGCATTCTCATTGTTTCGCCAAATGCAACGAACAGGTATCCAACCGGATCAGTTCACCTTCTCCATTGTTCTCCTGTGTGTGTGAACGTGGCGTCTTTAAAACATGGTTTGCAGATCCATGGAAAAATCATTAAATATGGATTTCAATCTAATGTTCTTGTGATGAATAATTCCTTGGTAGATATGTATACAAAATGTGGAAGCATACAGAGTGCGCGCGAATTGTTTGACAAAATGCCTCAACGAGATTTGGTCTCATGGACTGCAATCATTGCCGGATATACACAAACTGGACATGTTGAAGAAGCTTTGGAGTGTTTTTGGCAAATGCAATTTGCAGGGATAAAGCCAGACTCAGCAACCTTTGCCAGTGTCCTCCCTGCGTGTGGCAAACTTGGAGCTCTGGAACAGGGTGTGGAGATCCATCGAAGGACAATTGAAAGTGGATTTTTGACTGATGTGGTTGTGACTGCCTTGATAGACATGTATGCTAAATGTGGCAGCATACCAAAGGCACGTGATATATTTGACAAAATGCATCAACCAGATGTGGCATCGTGGACTGCAATTATTGCTGGATATGCAATGCATGGCTATAGCAAGGATGCTCTCGAACTCTTTGATCTAATGAAGGATTCTCCTTCCAACCTGGACCATGTAAGCTTCCTTTGTGTTTTATTTGCATGCAGCCATGCAGGTCTAGTGGATGAAGGCTGTAAATATTTCAATAGCATGAGTAACCCTTACTGCATCATGCCTACAATGGATCATTACAAGTGCATGGTTGATCTTCTTGGCCGTGCTAGCTATCTTGAAGAAGCCCTGAATTTTATCTTCAAAATGCCAGTAAAACCTGATTTAGTTGTGTGGATGTGTTTGCTTGGCGCATGTAGATCACATAAGAATATAGGGTTAGGTGAATTTGTGGCATTGCTCATGCTTCAGTTGGATCCCAATATGTCAGCACCTTATGTTCTTCTGTCAAACATTTATGCAGATGTGGGCAGGTGGCTTGATGCACAAAAGGTTAGGAAGTTGATGAAAGATAAAGGAATTAAAAAGATACCTGGATGTAGTTGGATTGAAATCCATAAAATAGTACATGCTTTTTCTGTAGGAGACGGATCACACCCACAAACACCTGAGATCTATTCAGAGTTGGAGAAATTGTCTTGGGAGATGGAAAGCAGCAGGATATATTCCTGATACAAAACCTGTGCTGAATGATGTTGAGGAGCAGGAGAAGGAATTACTCCTTTGTCACCATAGTGAGAAGTTGGCAATGGCATTTGGGTTGTTAAACATGGCCGCTCGAACAACTGTTAGAGTTGTCAAGAACCTTCAGAGTATGTGGTGACTGTCACACTGCAACTAAGTTTATCTCCAAGATTGTTGCAAGAGAAATTGTTGTGAGAGATGCTAACCATTTCAAACATGGTCAATGCTCTTGTGGGGATTATTGGTGATACTAAGTGAAGCAAACTATAAACATAGCCTTGCACTTTAGCAAGGTGCATGGTTTCATACTTGCAGTGGTAAGAACTAATCGGCTTTTATTTTCGAGTTCCTGAGCTAGACCATGGTTTTGACTTGAACAAAACATATCCATCACTGCTCATTTACTGATGTGGTGTTTGTTAAAGCCCTGTTTACATTACAATGGAGTGTCACCATAACAATGAACTTTTATCAGGAAGCTTGTACACCTCTGGACTGAAAACTTGGAGGTGGCAGAAGATTGGAAAATGCTAGAAGGAAATCAAAAGTCTGCTCAAGCAGAAAAAGTCTAGAGTGTCATACACCTTTCATGACCAAGGGAATTAAGAAATGAGTGAACATGAACCTAGAGTGTGGAAGGGGACTACCCAAGTAGAACCCACAAAGCTTGGAGGCTTGAGATAATCATCATTTATATTGAATACCCCAAGATTGGCCCTCAAATCAAATCATGGCACTGAGATATATAGTACCTTATTGTAGAGACCATTACGTGGGTATTTATTATTCATAAAATTAGACTAATATTATAGGGTACTCGCGTCTTTATTGTTTATTGGTCGATATTTGGCTTTTATTAGCGTATTTTCTTATTTTTGGTTGTTCCCCATGTTTGATGAGTCCATAAATTGACCCATTAAATCACTAATAAATGATACTTTTTCTCATGAAAATATTAATCAATGCATTGGATGGTTTGATTGATCAAGTCCAAAATAGGGGAATAATGCATCTTATCCTTATTGAATTATGTGGACTAATGATTAAGGTCTTTTTCTAACTAACTACTTTGAAAAGATGCATGGTGATGTGTGCAAGTTAATAAATTCATGACAACCGCCAATGCAAGGTGTCACAGTCAAGATTAGACGTGGTCTACTCCATCATGAAGATCAGTTTAAGGGAAGTTAATGAGGACTGAAAATAAGGAACTCAGTTCTTAATTCTTTTTGAGTTGTAATGACTCCCAAACTATTCTCATATCTAGCCGCTTAGATTTTTGGGCGTGTGTTGGGAAACATTATCTATAAAGTACATGTCTTGACTAAGTTGAAGATATGTGTATGTATGTAGGAGTGTGTAGAATGTAATAGGATAGAGGAGCACAAGTAGTAGTTACAATTATTTCCAGTTTATGTTGTAAGAAACTCCTTTCTGATCAATAAAAACATGTTGTTCTGAGAAAAATGTGTCATCAAACCAATCCGAGGGAGAGCAAGGGCCCACTCAACTAAGGAATTGGCTATTATGGTATTTACATTTATGTTCTTCTCACATTCTTGAATTTTGTAGTGTGCTTAAAACAATCATTTTCAAAACTTGTGATATTCCAATCGAAATAGCATTACTTTTTCAACATTCCTTTCATTTCAGAACAATTTCATTCTGCAAAGCATTTCCTTTACGTGTCTTTAATTTTATCAAGTTTCATTTCGAGCAATTTCATTCTCGCAAAGCATTTCCTTTACGTACATTGGCTTGATGAGAATAGATGTTATTATTTGTATAATTTTTGAGTAGTTTAAAGCTATTTGCTTTTAATAGTCTTACAAGTTGATTAATTGTCCGTAGTTAGTTTAGTGAATAGAAAAGACACCAACAAACATACAAAACTCCCCCGAAATTAGAACCACTACCACTAGTTATGTATTTGTTTTCTTCATTGCATACTTCCTTGGACACATCCTTGGTCAAAATGACATCAACTTCAGAATGGTTGATTAAATGATTGGACATCACAGTGACCCGTCATTTTTGGCATCGTTGCTTGAGGAAAATTGTGTTATTGAAGTAAAAATATGCAACTAGTAGTGATCCTAACCTTTTCCAAAGATAAAATTGATGTACATGTCGTGGAACACTAGGGAAGATATGTACCTAGGAACTCTCAACCAATAACATTAGACGAAGAAACCACAGAAGAGTTTAATAACAACACTCAAGGAATTGAAACAGAAAACTGAATCTACTTTGCTTCTTGAGGAGCCAACATCCTCTGATACTCTTGAGTTACACACTCTCTTCACAGACATGGGTGAACGAGTAGAAGATCCTCTCCTAAGGAATGGGCACATGGGACAAACCTTTACCTATCCCATGCTCCTAAAAATGAGGATGAAGCCCCTATGAAGAATATTTCTCCATTTCTACTGCTGTATGGACCACCAAGAATGTGTCTCAATGGCTTGCACTCCTAAGTCTTCCATTCTATAAGGGTATGAGGCAAAAAAGAGACACACAATGACGAACACAGCTTGATTGATTTAAAAGGGGTTGCAAACGAGCATTAAGGTTGCATATCTATAGGGTAGTAATCCCTATACTAGGTCAACCTAGGGTTTCCAAGGCCCATAGTCAAGATAGAGGAGAGTACCCTTCTAGGATATCGGTTGATAGGGGAGAGGTATAGATCGATAGGAAGATGAGACAAGCATGCACAATCTACACTACTGCAATATAACTGAAATATAATAAAGGAAAGGAAAGATAAGGAGTTGATCATATAAGAGCACTATGCTAACTAACACCAATGTACATACAATACTAAGCTAACATAGAGCAATGGGGAATGGAGATGAAATATGCAAAATGACAAAGAGGGTTAGAGCACTTACCTGTGGGGTGGTCATTGATGCATCTATCTCTCTAGAGAAGCAAGTACACTAAGAGAGAATCACTATGGGTGGAGAAGGGGAACACCATTCTTGTCCTAGACTCACTATAAATGACCTAGTAGTGCAAGCAATCCAACAATCAAGAAGAGTGTCCAATACCAATCTAAATGCAAGATGAACCAAAAGCAAAGTGAAAAGATGTGAAGATGGAGCAAAAGAGAAGAGTAGATGGAAAGTTCGGTGAACTTGCTTCCTTATGGATTTTTGGGTGTGGTGTACACATATACCGACACCATCGCACTGTGGGGTGATGGCGTCGGCAAGGAAAAACCTAATATCGACACCATTGCCAATGGGTGATAGCATCGACCAAGGAGACCTAAATGTCAAAAATGGTGAAATATGTAATGGATCTTGCAAGAATAAGTGAAAAAGGTGCCAATGATGGAGTCGATACAAACAAGTGTCTAGGCTGCTAGTGTGTGCGGCAAAGAAGGACACAGATAACTATATCTAGGGCCACATAGCGGTACGTATCTCTGTGTATTGTTTCTAAACCCATAATGACCATGTGTATAGTCATACCCCATTTCCAAAGAGGCCCCTTAAGGCACCCGATCAAGAAATAGATGCATCAATGATCCTTATATGCACAAAGGAATTATTAGTAACATGTATGAAATATTAAGATGAAAAATTAGGTGTATACATATGCCCCATTGATCACCGCATGTCACAATAGTGAAACATGAGGTGGTCAATGAAATGAAACATTAAAGAACAACAAAATCGAAAGTAAATACTTTGAAAGTAAGCATATAAAGGACCAATCGAAATGAAATATACCCACCAATGCATACCGATAGTGTCACTCGTCTTGTTTATGTGTGGGCACAATCAATGTTGTAAGAACCCTAAAGAAGCAAAACGAAAAAAAACACTAGAGGATCATTAGTAAAATAAGACATAAATCACCTAGTAGGGGCCCATGGAACGGATGTCATGTCGTAGTGTTGAGATGTCATACCATAATATTGTCGAAGTAATATGGTTTCATGGTGATATGGCGTCATGGTGTCATAGCCAAGCGCGGTGGGTAATGCGACACGAAAAGTGCAAAAACCATATGGGAGAACCTACAAAAACCATATGAGATAAACTGTCATAAACCCGAAGGTTTAAATAAAGAGAAGATGGATGGTTAGCCCAAAGGGCATATAACAACATTAAAAAGTGCAAAAAACCATAAAGTAGATGATATAAGAAGAAAGGTTATCAGATAGGTACATAAATCCAAGCAATGCCATAAGCCTAAGTGAGGATGCGCATAATACCACATCGATTCAATGGGATAGATAGGCGTACAAAGCCAAAACATTGATAATGTTGTTAGTGTTAAAGACAAGGAAAATGTAGATGAAGTAGTGAATTTGAGAAAAGAGGATGAGAAATGATAGCTAAGTACCGAAACTCCCAAGCTCCACACATGAATTTTTTGATGAATTGAGCATTTGTTGGTTCTTTAAAAATGTGACCTTCATTGGTTGAATACGATATGTATTAGGACCTATGATATATTTAATGAGGTAGGGACCCCACCACTTCTAATCATATTTTCCTTCATTTTCATGTGTATAATCAAGTTTAAGGAAAAGGTCACCCACGTTGAAAGTACGAGACGAACAAGTTTGTTATGTTGTTTGGCAAGGTGTTTTTATGTTTTTGATTATGAGTGTATGCCCAATCACGTCGTTCTTATAATAAGTCAAGGTCATGGAGACATGCTTCATGGAGTTCCTCATCTGGAATGATATCATGAAGGTAGATGTGAAGTGAAGGAAGTTCCACCTTGAGTAGAAGGACCACCCCAACTCCGTAGGTGAGTGAAAATGGTGTTGCCCTAGTGGTCATACAAAAACTGGTGCAATATGCCCATAGTGTAGAATATAACTTCATATGCTAATATGTGCATGATTCATGGGTTGTCTCCTCTAAGATCTTATCGAGAATTTTATTCGTAGACTCATCTTATCCATTGCATTATGGATGATATGGTGTTCGAGAATCGATATTTAATTTTAAACTTAGCACAAAGTTGTTTCATTTCTTTGCATTTGAAGCTCCCACCATTGTTAGATATGATGGTATGGGGAATTCCAAAGTGAAAATGATTTGATTAAGGACAAATTTAGATGTAGTAAGGCCAGACATATTAGTGAGAGGCATGACTTCAACCCACTTAGTAAAGTATTATGTGGCTATAATGATGAAGACATGACCATCTTGAGATTGAGGAAATTTCCCAATGTAATCTAATCCCCATATATTGAAGGGCCAAGGATCTACAATAGATTTTCGCTCAGCCGAGGGTAATGAATCAATTCATCGTGATATTATCAAGGTCTGTTCTTTTGTCAAAGGCGTGAGCGTCAAACTCTAGTGTAGGTCAATGGTAACCAATATGTAGGCACTTTTGTGCGGTAACATAACTACTACAATGGCCACCGCAGTTCCCCCATGCATTTCCTCTAAGACAAGGGGGCCTTATCCTTTTAACGCATCAAATTAAGGTTCCTTTGAAGTTATGATAGTGTAATATTTCATCTTTAAGTACATATGTTAGAGCCTTTTTTACATATGTGTAATCATGTTTGTAGGTTGGTACCGTCTAGGTAAATATGATACTATATGAATTGGAAAATATCAGCATACTAAGGGTCATGTACGGGGATGTGTATCCCGAACATCTCGAGGAAGTAAGGTGACTGAGGCTTGGCGAATTTGTATGATAAGGGTCTCATCATGAGAATCAGAATGTGACTAGAACTGGGTGGCAGATGTGGCCAAATAATCAACCAAGACATTATGTTCATGTGGGATGGATTCTATAGTAAATGAGGTGAAGCGTGGTGTTATCTCCTAGACTAAGTCATAATAAGATTTAAGATTTTTGTTGCGGAAATGATATGCACCACTAACCTGTCAACACACCAATTGAGAATCCCCCATGGCATGGAGATAGGAGACATCCTTAGCTAAGACATGTATGCCTAAGATAAGAGCCTCATACTCAGCCATGTTGTTGGTGACTTTGAACTCAAGTCGATAGGAAAGAGGGAAAGATTGATTAGAGGGGTCGGTGAGTACACACCGCCCTAACTCCTTGAAGGCGTTTCCCACAAAGTGTAGCATCCATGTATCTTCATGGAGATCAATGATGACCTCCTCCTCAATTATTTTATTCATTGGTTTGGTTTGAGGTGGTAAATGCATTTCATTATCGACATCGAGGACCTTGCCTCGAGACTGGTTGTGATGTTATAGTAATAATCTTTTATGGAATTGGCATTTCCCATACCCTCAATGAGGAGGATGTCCTTATCGGGTAATGCATCATGAATGGGATGAGGAGTAGAGATGGGGGTGGCAGCCAACTGGTTTGTTATGACTTGTCCTTTTACCGCCTTTTGTGTGATGATACGAAGGTCAAACTCCATAAGGAGGGCCATCCACTTCCCGATGTGATCCATCGGGAGGATAATGTGCAAGAATAAGTGTCGTAAGGGATCTGTATGGATAATGACGTAGGTAGTCTAATACAACATGTAGTGACACAATTTCATGGTTGCATAATATATAGCTAGGAAAGCCCGTTCAATGGAAGTATAGTGTGTTTTATAATCTAGTAAATCTCGATTAACATACTAGACAATATGCTCCTTTCTCTTTTCATCTGTTATTTATAACATTTCCCCTACGAACGGAGTGGAAGAGGCATATAGTAGCAAAGGTTGATCTAGCGAATGAGGCCGCAAGGTTGGTAACAAGGAAAAAGATGTTGGGCATTGTGTCGGTTTGTTTTCATTGATGTTAAGTAACATTGAACTCAAAAGAAGTATAGGTGGCATAGATTTATGTATGAGGTTTCATCCATCAAATAAGATGAAGGTTGATTGGTAGTGAATTGATGATGTGTCATGAAGAGTTGAAGAAGCATGGTGTCTAGGTGAGTATGCATGTTCTTGGTGTTGATTCAAGCGGTAGGTGTCAAAGTGTAATCTCCAAAGGTGGTCCAAGGTTGTTACATGGTCTAACATGGCCATTGTTATGTCTCAAAGGGTGTTAGTAGGTATGCATGATGATAACAAGTCAGTTTTAGTGTGATATGTGGTGATACAAGCCTAACTAGGCCTAATCCTAGACCTATCTCCTAGTAGATGGCATGGTTGCATAGAGTATGGAGTAGAGAAATCCTATAAGAGCATGTGTAATATGTTTTGAGGTTGCATTAAAAGTATGGAATTAGGGGGAACAAGGTCATATTTCAAAGATATATTATAAGTTCAAGGTCCTTTAAAACAAGTACATTGATACAAGGCAAGGTAAACATGGGTAAGTCATGGTGCATGGAGAGTTTCAAGTGTGAGAAAACATGAGTAAGAGTTGGAAAGCATGAAGTAGGTTTATACAAAGTGTTGTGAGCAAACTTTTAGGTCGGAGAATCAAGACAAAACAAGAAAAAATGTTTTTAATCTCTACAGAGCCCTCATAAGTGTAAATCCCATCTCTATAGGAATGTTTGAATGCTCACCCACACGTGTGTTATGCATGGGGACCTAATCCTTTTGTGGATGATATGGCATGGAGTTAATAAGATTTTACAAAAAGAATGGGGTCATTTGGTCATCAAATATTTATGAACCATCGTTAACAAGCTAAGAAAGTATGAAACCCTTGTAAAACCCTAGACCTAGATTGATAGGAAATAAATGCATGGTATGGGCATAAAATGATATGGGAAAGCTAATGTGATGATTCAGGGTTGAAGATAATTCTCCAAGGATCCTTTTGGTGGTATTTGCATGCTCTAGGTTAGCTGGTAAAGTACATAAATATCTTTGTTTTGAAGAGATTTACAGGTAGAGTCATTGGTTATAAGTGTCATGATGAAAGAATTGGTGTGGGATCAAGCTTGGGATTATTTCTAAGTTCTCATAAAGTGATTTTGACACGTCTGATGAAAGAAGTGGGTGAAACCTTTCATCCAAGTTAGTCTATTGCTTTTGGCCTAAAGGGATAAAAATCAGTCATGGAGGTTCAAGAGAAGTTTGATAGTTTTTCATGTTGCGGTGTGTTTTATGATAATGGATATCTTTTTGACACCTTACTTGATGTTTTTGAGTGATTTTTTTAATTGGAGTGATGTATTTTGGTTGAAGTTGTAATAGACTAATCAGCCCTATTAGGCTTATTAGGAAGGTGTGATAGTACAAGTATACAAGATAAGATTTTTTCATGTAACCTATGTATGTGAGTTATTTTACAGGTGTTTCAAGATGTTAGTGAATTTTTCCAAGTGGTTTCAGTGCTTAGAAGTTACATTTGAGGTGTTGGAGACCAAATTCCTTAAGACAGATTATTGATCCCTTAAAGCAAGTATGATCATTTTCAATAATGCACGAGTTTTGGGGTCTTGTGTAATGATTTGAAGGTTCTAATGAGTTGCATGAGTTATCGATATCAATAAATTACTATTGATGTGTCATTTGGATCATAGTGAAGAGTTTTTCTATGTGCATTTTTCACTCTTTGAGATTGATTTTTGGGTGCATGAGACCTAATTAGGTGAGCTTACAAATTGTTGTGTTTCAAGATGAAGTTAGGGGTGCAAAGGTTCTTGAGCTTGTTGAAGGTTGTCAAAGGATACTCCTACTATGTTCAGATATTTTTGTCTCTTGGTGATGCTAATTTTTGTGCTTGAAGATCAAGTCTTGACTATTGGAGATGAAGACCTTGTTTTGGGCCTAATTGAGAAGCTATAAGAAATTTTATGTTTGGGTGACCTTTTCTCGCCTACTTGATCCTTCTAAGTAATTTATATGATGTTGTGAAATGTATTTCCATATTAGTATGACCTACCTAAATTGTCTTGGCTGACCTAAGGTGTTTGTATCAAGATTCATGTATAAAGGTAAGTGTTATTTGCTCATTTGAGCCAAGATTGAGGATGGAGAAGTGAGCGAGCTAGAGAAGGTGAAAGAAGAGGTTAGAGGGCTCAAGGTCGATATGAGAAAAAGGCATGAAGATTTGAGAATATTATAGGAATAAAGTTTAAAGGTCACTTTACCTAATCAACATATGAAGGTGCAAGATTGAGGGAAGTAGGAGAAGATTTTGTTTGAGATGGTTTTGAGTGGTGTGAGATGAAAAAGTGATCAAAATTAGTTGGTGGAGCAACAAGTACTTCAAGTGATCTTCATTTTAGGTGGCTCAGTTGGTTCTTGGTCATGTTGGGGGGTTGTAGCCTCCTTGTGGGGTTGGTTCCTCGATAAATCGGGGTTGGTGCCCTACTAAAATAAGGCTTGGTGCTCCTTGTGGGGTTAGTGCCTCACTAGAAAAATCGCATGTGATGTGTAATATTCACTTGAGTCCTTTGTGTTGTGTAATATATGCAGAGGTTCAATGGATTTTCTTCCCCTTGAGGGTTTCCTACTTTATATCTTGTGTTCATTTGTACTATCTTGTTTCATGTTCTTGTGAATGGATGTTTCACACTTAATAAGCTCACACTTGTAAATGAATGTTGAATGAATTATTTGAATGATGTATGCAAGTTAAGTTAAATGAAGTAAAAGTTTTAGATTACTTGATTCACCCCATCCTCTCGGTCATTGTTATTCAAATGAAAGAGTGTTTCATATTATCAAAATCCTTTTGAAAATATTTGGTCCTTTCTAGTTTGGTAGCCTTCCAAAGTAGGTTATTTATGGCATGAGTGCAATAGGTAAACTCGTGGAAAAATATTCGTATTTCCCAAGTTTTCTCGAGGAAGGTGCATATGTCCCCTAAGGAGGACAGCTTATGGCAGGTCAAGGATGTATTTTATTTTTATTAGATCAACATCAATGCCACTTTTTAGACACTAAAAATCCTAGGATTTTTCCTCGTGTCACCCTGAATATGCATTTTTAAGGGTTGAGGTGAACCTTATATTTGTGAAGGCATCCTAAGGCAATGTCTAAGTCATGAGCATGATCATTGGTGCATTGATATTTTACGAGTAGATTGTAGACGTAGACTTTGATTACTTTATGTATGAGGTATTGAAAGATATGTGTCATGACACATTGATATGTTGCATCAAAATTTTTAAGTCCAAAGGGAATTTTTACATAACAATAGGTGCCCCATTCTTTGTAAAGGTAGTCTTGTGTTGATCTTCGGGAAATTTGGATTTGGTTGTATCTCTGAGAACCCATCCATAAGGAATAATACTTCCTACCCTTTCATGGTGTCGACGTTGTCGTCGATGGAGGGTAAATGAAAGTTATCCTTAGGAAGCTCGTGAGATTGAGGTTTCTAAATTCAATGTAAATGTGGATATCCAAAGTGGATTTCTTCCCTAACGGGACAATATTAGACACCCATTTAGAGTAGTCTACTGTATGAATGAATTTTACGTCTAAGAGTTTGATGAATTCTTTATGACAAAAAAATTGATATTGGGTGGGAACTTCCTTATATTTTCCGAACAAGAGTGGATTTGGGATAGGTAATGATGTTTTGGGAGACAATTTCAAGATCAATGTCAAGACATATCAACATATCCCCATGCAAATACCTCCTATTTTTTTCGTAAGACTTCTATGTGACGCTCACGTAAATGGGGAAATAAATCACCAAGCACGACTATGTGCCTCGGATCGTCGTCAAGTTATACACTAATGTTTGATTCCTCTAACATAACATTCTCATCTCCTGTAAATGATATGGATATTTAGGTAACTTAGTTACTTCTTCTGGATAGAATCGATAGTAGCGACATAATCATCGAAGCACATAGGTGTCTTGGAGAAGTTTCCCAACTTATGATGATTTCAAGGAGTTTATATTCTTAGGCATACATGATTTATAGAATAGCCTCGTCATTGTCTAAGTCACAAAGATGCCCATGGTATTCTATGTCAATACCTAGGCCTATGTATCGCCTACCGTCTCTATGATGCCTAGAACTAGTTTATCGTACGTCTAATGCCCTAACATCCAAGGTAACCTCTATAGGCACCGAATCAAAAATATCCGTGTTAGAAGCACCGAGGCCATCATTGGATGTAGAGGTCAGCTCGGAAGTTGGTACGAGTGGTGGAGTTACTACGGGAGCATGCCGTAAATCATAGTTGGAGATCTGTTCTATGACCCAAGAAGTGTTTAGGAGTGGTGGATTAGTGAGTGGGATGTCAGGTAGTTTTTCCTCCTCATCCTCATTATCACTTATATCATATATAGGGGCTCATAGGTCATGTCAATTTCATTAGTTTTAAGTTGATAAGACCATATTTAGGATAAGGCATCTTTGTTAGTGTAGTACTTAGAAGTGTATAGGCTCAACTTACGAAACAATGTAATCTTTGTCAAAAGCGAGGAAAAAGCAATCCATTTTCCTTTAAGATTGGGCACCTCCTCCTTAGCCGAGATACTTGATCTTGGTAAAAGACTTAGGTGAAAGGGGGTGATTGGAAAAGAGATGTGTAATTCCTAACTCATTACATTCTAAGTGATTAGAGGCCAAGACATTACTCATTTGATCCTTTGTCTCAAGTTTAGGGGAAATTAGTCTCGAGGTAGGAGGACCATAGGAAACCAATGCATGATGTCATCAAGAAACTTGTTTTTGTTGATTTTGTTTTGAAGGTCATTAGGTTCATCGTCATCTGAATCTACCAATGTAACTTGGATTTCGTCCCTAAGATCAAATAATTTCATGTATGAGATGCTTTGGATCTCAGGGGTAGTAAGCATTATGAAAGGTTCATTAGGAAATGGTATTGGGATGTCCTAAGGATTGAAATCATTAGCTTTCCTAATTTTTTTGTTTTTTATGGATGGATTTAATACATTTGTACCCGAATGATGCAACTACATGTATGTGATGTGTCCATGGTCGACCCAATAGGATTTTATATGAGAGAGGACAATATAGAACCATGAGCTTAGTATGGACCATTATAGGTCCAACTGTGATGGGTAACCAGATGTATCCTATGGGTTTTGGTTGATCTTTTCAAAGCCATGACAAGTCAAGTGGGTAGGCTTAAGGTCATTGATAGAATATTTGAGATTCTTGATGAGGGAGAAAGAATCTAAGTTAATCCCCGATCCTTCATCCACGAGGACTCTACGTACTTGTGCATCATGGATGATAACACTAATTATTAGTGTTGGGGCGTCCTCACGAAACAAGACCTCGTCAATAATCATGTCATCCTCCACAAACTCCAAGGTTAAGAAACCCCGGAAAGGGTTTTGTAAGAGATGTCATGTGGTCTCTATGTGATGAACTTCCGGATTTGGAGATGTAATAGGAACCTTGGGAACCTGATTAGGAGAATCCTTAAAGCATTGCATCAGTTTGAGAAGGAACTTTTGATGTGCGGCTAAGTACGCAAGAATTCTATAAATGGTATTTTACATGTAAGGGAGTTCAACTCATCTAAAAATTTCCAATGAGGTTTTGAGTAGCTTCCATAGTGGTACCATGGTGGTGGTGCAATAGAATACGTATCCAAACTTATTGGTGGTTTTTTATTAGCTTTATCCATCTTATTGGAGGAAGGTGGGATAGGGTCCTCATTTGGGACTACCTTTAACACTGCGGGTGGAGGCTCAACTGTGGGAGCGGGCTCCATTGTTGGAGGGTCATGGGAAGTATCAAGAAAAGATGGGTTATCAGAGGATTTATTTGGCTTAATAACATGATATTTATAGGAAGGTTTACATCTATATTTTACCTTATCCATATTAACATATTGGGAATTTAGGAGGTTATGATCGTAGGAAGGCTCTATGTTTCCTACAATGTTTCTCATGGGATTTTTGTAACACTAACTTTCACAATTGGTGTGAGATTTTTCTAAAGATTTATATTTCTCATAATGCTCTTATATAATGGAGGAGTAATCAAAGGAAGATCCAAGGAAGAAATCAAGGGATTCCTTCCTAAGGTCCTTATAATCATTAGGACAGTGTCGATAGTGGCATACCACAAACCAAATAGGTCACCTCTAAATTTAGGCAAGTCTTGCTTTGAAGGAGGGACAATTCACGGATCGGGAAGCATTTGGAGAATATCAATATAAGATAAAGTAGTGTGAGGGGGCTTGAGGAGTTTCTGAAGCTCCTCCACTCCTTTTATCTTAGAATATTCAAAGGAATGATTACACATGTTTTTAAGTTTAGAAGACGAATTGGAAGTAAATTTTATTTCACGTTGTGTTCAATGAAAAGTTACAA
Source organism: Taxus wallichiana var. yunnanensis (assembly GCA_018340775.1). Lineage (NCBI taxonomy): Eukaryota > Viridiplantae > Streptophyta > Pinopsida > Cupressales > Taxaceae > Taxus > Taxus wallichiana. Next base: position 424,580,508 of record CM031244.1, on the reverse strand, counting down.
AAGCCATGGAAGTGGGGTAAGAATCTATAAAGAAACCCCAAAGGCTTTGAACAATCTAATCAATGGACCATCTGATAAGAAATGAGCAAGGGTTTCTTCTTTGCATACATTAATTTGAAGTAAACAAGCAAACTAAGAAAATGAAACTAACCTCTATTCTTTGAAAGATTGAAATAATGAACCTAAGAGGATCTAAGCATTCAATTTGTGTTTTAAGAGAAAGAGATCTCCACATTAATGGCTTCAAGGAAAATGGTTATTCTCTTTTACTCCATATTTGTGCTATAAAATACAAAAGCAAATGTTAATAGCTCAATGGAAGAAAATGAAATACAATCTAAAGCCTAAACAAAATACTATAATTTGTGCTAGGAAGAAGAGAGAATTCTTAGAAAATGAGGGAGGGGTCTAGCCCTATTTATAGTTTTCCATTTGGGAAAATGGGAGATTTGGGTGCATGTGGGACAAATGTAAAAGTCTAAAAGTACTTTTAGCAAGTCAAAGTGAGGTTTGACTATGTTTAGAAGAGATGACCATGGTTAATATTTAATTAACCGTGTTTAGAGGGTAATTAATCTTACTTAGAGAGAAATTAGGTTTCTAAAGGGCTTCTGAAAGACTTAATCAATCCAACGAAGTGGATTGATACTCCAGGGAGCTAATAAAGGTGGTAAAGAAGAGAATATTAGCCAAGAAGAGGTTATTATAACCTATTTAATTAGTTTACAAGAGGAAATACGACCAACAGAGTGTCGTAAGAGGGGAGTTAGATAGATCTAACTAACGAAGTGTCATAAATTTGCAAGGGAAGAATAGTTAGTACAATATTAAGAATAATAGTGCATTGATCAAACTACAAGTGTCTACATTTGCCCCTCTTTGAGGTGGCGTAAGCTATGTCACTTCAAAGAAAGTAGACAAGTACAAACGAGTAGAAAATTTTAAAGGGGTAGAAGAAAAATTAATAGGATGAAGGATGAAGGATGCCCCCTCGAGTGTCGATGGGGTGACGAAGAAACTCAATCGGTGATCGAAAAAGAGAACAACAAAAAGAAAAGTGCACAGAGAAGATGAGAAACAAGAAGAAAGAGGGATATTGAGCTATCCACAAATCAATTGCCATCAATATATAATCATCATAATGCTTAGAATCCTACTCATCGGTCCATATTAAAATATGAGCATGTGGCGGAAGTGTAAAATGACATGAAAAGACAAGATATAGACAAACCTGTCATGCAATATACATGAATGCAATGCAATATGAGAAATAAACAATATCTCCTAACAGGGAAATAAGTACAATCACACACGCTTAAACCAACAACGTTCAAGATAGTTGCACAAATATTTTGTTATCAAGATGTATTCCCAAATGTTTTGATAAACGAAAAGGGTGAAGAATGATGCCCCAAGCAAGGTGTATAATGCAAGGGAAAAGATGGAGGACACTTGGGTCCAGTGAAAAATCAATGTGCATGACGAAAATAGTACCAGGCAACTGATAGTGCCCCAAAGTACAAGTAAGCAACATAGCTTGTGTAGGTGATTGAAGATTTAGATGATTCATGAGTTGTTGTTTCAAAATATTTGAAAATGTGAGCAAGATATGGGATGAGTGCCATGCGAGAGACACAAATTTCAGCCGTAGATGAATGGTTTACCAAGTTTTAATCTATTTCTGAGGTATTTCAATGTTTTTGGTTTTTTAAATGGTTTTCTAATTTTTTCTTTTAGATTTTTGATCGGTCAGAAGAATTTCAAAAGATCAAATATCTTCTAAAAGTATGTGCGAGGGCGATAGTGGGAAGGCGAGGTTGTTAGAGAGCTAGAATATATTCCCACAAGAAGAAAGACGGGTTGGGAATAATTTCTTTAAAATAAACTAATAAATAATTATCACGATGGGGGAAAATAGATGAAAAATAGAGGAAAAGGTGGGAAAAGGCATCTGAAAGGTTCGTAAATTACTTCAGTGTCGATGGAGAAGTAACCGCAGGGTGGCATGAAGTGCCCTAACATGTAAAAATTAGCAAAAATAATTATTTTAATACAAAAATAATTATCACAACGCAGATAGAAGAAGGTTAGAATGATCATGGTAGAGAAAACATGCCCTAGGGGCATCGTGATGGGTTAATATACCCACTCGGGGTCGGTAAATCAATCACGACCAATTCATTTCTACCAGAGTTCTTGCGATTTTTTACCGTGAGCAAGAGTGACAACCCTGGAGTGAGATGGCGAGAATACCGAGCAGGAGGAGATGCGCAGATCACATCCGAGAGTTCATGTGGGACCCAACGGATGGACCCTACATGAGTGGCCTATCCCTTCTAGTTAATTACACATTTAATGTTTTTTTAGGGTTTAGCTAGGGTAGGTAGGGTCAAATTTGACGCATGCGCATGCGTGTATGCGTCGGTTTGATGGGTACATGCACATGTCTGTGTCAAAAAGGGATAGGTACGCGTATGCACATCTGTCAAAAGTGGATACGCGTACGTGCACCCATCGGGAGGGAAACTAGTGGACGTGCACACGTGCGTCCAAACCAGGGGGGCGTAGGTGTTAGGGGCGCATCCTGTTGAGCGAGGGTAGATGCATGCGCATGCGCACGAGTGCCCGCCAAGGTAGGGGCGCAGGCATCACATTGGGTGTGTATGCGTTCTTTGTGGCCTTTAGTGAATGGAGAGAAAATTGAGGGGTGCATAGGCGTTAGTAAGGGCACGCAAATGCCAAAAAGAGGCACGTAGGTGCTAGAAGGAAGGGGGAAAACAACTTGCTAGTAAAGTAGCCAAGTATAGAAGAATATAGATTAGATTAGTTTAGAAGAAAAGAATAATTAGTAAGTTAGATGATTGAAAGAAGCATTTTTCCTTAGAAAAATAGAAAGAAGTAAGTAAGTTCTTGATACTTGTCTTGATTTTGCAGCGTATACTACCTGTTCTCTAGACTCGTGAGTGCTACGGTTGGCTAGCAGTGATAGAGGCCCAGTTCGACGATGACGATAGAGCGACCCTAGACAACCTCTTATATGTTACGGGATTGACTCATGTGGTTGAGATGCCATAGATTTCATTGGATCATGGCCTCCTAATAGCTATAACAGAGCGATGACACAACGAGAGTCAGTACTTTTGGCTCCCAACCGGGGAGATTACTATTACTCTAGAGGACGTGTGGCGCATTATGCGGGTCCCAATTCAGGGTCAGCTCATCCAGTCTATGAGCCGTTGGGCTGATATTCAGTGATATATTGTAGAGTTGTTTGGCATCCCGATGATACCACAACATGTGGGATGACCATCAGGCTATCACGGTGCATTGATGATCTAGAGCTAGACCGAGTAGTGGTCTATATGATGGCCTTCATTAGTGGAGTCTTACTCCTTGACAAGACTGGTGCTTCATTTTCACTCGGCCTCCTTGGAGTGATACGCGGTTTGGTAGAGGGAGAGACCTCTGCTTTGGGGTCAGTGTATTTTGGCGCATCTATACTAGGACCTTCACTTGATTACCTACTACCATCAGAAGATGGTAGGACCAGCTCACTTGCTGCAGATTTGGGCGTGGGACCACATTGCCATTGGTCACCCCTTAGGTGTTTTGAGAGTTTGGGCTCCCGAGGAGCCTTCTACGATGGGCTGGGTCCCGATAGGGGACGATGTGCAACCATATATGGGGGATGCCTATCATTACCACCATGAGCTTGATGAGTTACAATAGGCTTCCATGGTGTGGAGGCCGTACGAACATTTCCAATGGCCTGAGGACGGCTTACGACTCAACACCGCCACAATAGAGCATTTTATCTTAGGCAACCACAACTATATGCGAGAGTTATACAGGGTGGATCGGTGCTAGAGGTAGTTTGGCAAAGACTACCAGGATGTTCCTGGGCTAGATAGGTGGTACGCTCGCAAGGCTCGAGAGTACTTTGACATGGGTCCATAGATCACCCGTGATAGAGCACTCGGCTTAGTTTCCAACAGCCGTACCTGCTATGTGGGTGCCACTGAGACAAATTATAGATCCAGGCACCACACCCGAGTATGGAGCATGGTATCATGGCGTGCTTCCACACCATTTGACTATTTCTAGGGTGGTGTATAACGCCGACGTGAGAGATCCTCCAATGGGGCCTCCTAGTGGTGGCGAGGGTGGAGTTATCATTGGTGAGGATAGCGATGATGATGATGATGGTGGTGGTGGGCCCGACACATACATGTATGTCGGGAGCAAGGGACGGGTCCAACAATGTAGCAGCCATAGGGACTGGGCCCCATGCCTAGGACAAGATAGGTGTTCAAGGAAGTTGACATTGAGTTTCCCCCAATAGGAATTCTAATGGGGAATTATACCCCTCTCTCCAATAGGTACTTCTAGATTAGGGCCGACCACCTCATGCTCCAAAGGGCGGTGTTTGCGGTGGACAACTAGCTGCCCTTCAGTAGTAGTTACACGCAGTGATTGTTGTGTAGTTACAGTGGTCGGAGAGAGGGTGCGCAGCCGGGGCATAGTACAGCCCTCACAAGAAAGTGAGATTAGGTACATGCTAAAGTCCAGAATTTGATAGTGGAGAGAGATCAGGCTAGAGCACAGGCCACCCAGGGCAGTGATAGTACCCTATGGCAAAGTCAAATTCATGAGATGGCCGCACAGGGGGCTTAGATATTGAGCCTTTTACATCGAGTCTCGAGACTCGGTGTAGATAGTTTTTTCTCGAGAGGGACCATGCCCGTGCATAGTCACGGGGATATATTATACAGAGATCGAGCTGCACAAGCTTAGGTGCCGGTTATTACGGTAGATAGAGATTGAGAGGTCACATTTCTAGACAGGCTCAGGATGACAATGGTAGGTTGATAGGTGAGTGAGATGCCACCTTACAAGAAGCTATTACTTTTGGAGATGCTGATTTGATACATGATGCCATGAGATCTGGTGGCGAGGCCTTATACTATAGGCCTGCTTACTTGTGTCACCAAAGAAAGCAACGAGTTGTGCCTTTTGATCAGTCAGATGTGAGCATGACATGCTCTAGATCATGATGATCGTGCCATTCATTAGATCAATTCGATCCCATTACATCATAGTTGGTGGACATCAGCTAGCTAGACAGCAGGGTGGTACCCTTGTTGCTGGTCCATCATAGCCACCTCTCTTTCGTCCACCAGGTCATGGACCCGGGAGCCTCAAATGAGGGTGAGAACTATGGTTAATTTCTTTACTTTTCCTTTTTACATATGTATTTGTATATATGCCTCTTATGAAGGTTGATTCTTTTTTATGCATGCCCTTTTTAGATGGCATATTATATCGATGATGTATATTTTGAGCACTAACTTGGACAGTTATACATGTATTATATGGACATTTTGATATACTATACTGTGATTATGCTTTGTATGAGCATTGATTATGATGTATGATTTCTCTTTCCTCTATGTATGTGACATACCTTAGATTTAGAAATGTGTATGTTTCATGCTTTCATATTGATGATGTATCTGCAGATAACACCACATGTTTTTAGATTTATGAGATGTTTCTGAGTTTTTATTCTAGCACTTGGGATGATACTAGATGATATTGGTGTGGGGGGGATATATTTGTGATTATGCGCAACCCCTCTTACCCCCATTGATGATACGATATGTGATGATTAGCTTAGCATACATGCATGATGTAAAATTTAGCATTTTTGTATATATGATGTTAGAAATGTGATGAAATGATAGATGATAGATGTGATAACAAACAACTGTGCAAAACATACAAGCAAAAGTTAACAAAACTAAACAAATATACACATACAAACAACACAACAAAATACAACTAAACAAACACATGTAAATGCTAGCAAGAGATTAAAGTGGTACCCAATCTAAGCAAGTAAAATGAATTCTAATAGATGCACATAACAAACAAAGAAACCTACAACAATTTTTTACAAGTATGAGAGTTCCTAAATGAATGCAATGCAATACACAATTAAATCAAACAAGATTCAATATAAGGTAATCAAATGAACTATTCAAAGAACAAACAATTCAACAGAGCTAAGTACATCAAGACTATACAAACCAACAACTAAAAGAAATCTAAATACTACTTTGTTTTTCGGGACAACATTGATATATTTTCTAATGTTTTTGGGTTATCTCGAAAGATAAAATTTTCAAGGCTACGTTTTCATTGTTGTCTAGGTTTCCCTAAGATAACGTTGTGAAACGAATGTAGCTTTATCCCTGAAAAGGGAAATTTTCTAGATGTTTAGGTTTTTGTGTATCCTTTTTCCAAATGTTTTTGTATTTTCCAAGGTCATGTTCTGAAAGCAATGTACAAGAACAAAGAAGCATGGATGCCCCCAACGTGATGTGGGAATATACAAAAGGCAAGAATGCCACGTGTGTATGTATGAGAAGGTGATAATGTCCATGTGTGCTCAACGTCAGATGGGAGTATACAAAGGTAATGTCCTTCATGCAGATATAAGAGAAAATGAGCCAGATCACAATATGGAAAAGGTGGCTCTAGTAGGGTCCCTAGACCTAGCAAAGGAAGTTCATATCTAGAAAGTGGTGATGATTACCCATCCTGCCGTAAGAGTAACTTGTGTCCGATGAATCTTCCTTGAGCACCAAAACTAGTTTTCACTCAAAGACCTGCCCACTGCGCCACAATTGTGTGGTTTTCACATGTGGATGACCTGCTTTTTCTTTACTTGTTTTCTCAATTTTCCATTTTTTGCTTGTTTTTTCTTTATTTTTCTATTTTTAGTTCTTATCTGATATTCTCGTCATGCTTAAGCATAGAACCACTTGAGGTGTATGGCATTCATAGGTTCTGGAATCTCTTCACCATCCGAATACACAATCTTATAGGCTCCTGATCCATGTTTTGTAATTACTACATAAGGACCTAGCCAGTTAGCCTCAAACTTACCTTTCTTTTCTCTATCTTTGACAATGTTCTTCTGATTTTCTTTTAAAACTAGATCTCCTAGATCAAATTCCCAATGAATGATGTGTTTGTTGTAACCCCCGACAACTGCTCGATAGAATTTTAGGTGATTGAATGCTCTAATATGCTTTTCATCTAATAGTTCTAACTCTGCCATGCGAGTAACTTTGTAGTCCTTGTCTTTATCAAGATAGTCTCTGAGAGATATTATCAAGGAAGGAAACTCCACTTCCAGAGGTATGATAGCTTCAGATTACATAGACAAGTGAATATGGGTTTGCACCATTAGGAGTGCAGATAAAAGTATGATAGACCCAGAGGGCGGGATGTATCTATAGGTGCCAATTACGACCGGTTTTACTGACCATTTTCTCCATAATCCATACAAGGGTTTTATTAGTGGCTTCTACCTATCCATTACATTGGGGTAATAGGAGTTGACTGTCGACACTAAAATTTTCCTCTGTAATTTCTATTTCGTTAATGTATGTATTAGGAATAGGATGTTGTTAAGTATAATTAGTAGTAGTATCCGATAGAAGATAATGGTGCTACCGGTACGATGCCGCCAATAATGTATAGTACGGTAACAATCAAAGTATAATAGGAATGTTGTGGTAAAAAGTAAATATTTGTCGTAAGTGGTTCGGTAATGTTAAAATGTCAAAGTTAGGGTAAGTAGAGAAGTAGGGTCTACATGATTAGGAATTAGAAATATTATATTGGTAATAAGGACAAGGAGTGAGGTCATAAATATTGTGTATTTTATTTGTAAAAAGTCTAAAAATGTGGAACCCATGTGAAATGATAAGGTTTATCTTATCTTAAAAGATAAGCTTACATGTAAAGATAAGAGTTAAGGTATGGAATATGATTTGTCATAGTAGATTTCTTATCCTATCTTAGAGATAAGGTGGATAAGCCTGAAAGTTCTATAAATAGAGAGGCCACCCTCTCATTTAGCATAGAAGGAAGTAGTGAGAAATATTGTATGAGTAAGTGTGTAAAGGAAGCCATCATTTAGAAGGTCTGTTAAAAAAGCCATTAAGAGGTGTAATTGTGAAGTTTCTCCCATAGTTATTGTTGGAAGGCCAAAGAAGTTATTAACACTTGAAGTACCTCATGGGTGAGATTGTAACAATTTCATGTTGATATTATAATTTACACTTATATTACTGATTTGTCATCATTCCTTCATATCATAGTTTATGGTATTCTTGTGTTATGCTTGTTGTTGTGTTTCCAGATTACATCCATAAACTAAAAGCTATGCAATAGTAAATAATCATAGCATGAGGAGTTCCAGGTGGAGAATTATCATAGTGCCATATTGGTGATGACATTTCGCTTCCGCTTCGAGACCATTCTTCATTGGTGGATTTTTTGAGAGATATTCCCACTTAGTCGAAATCATTTGGAGGGTAACCTTGTTTTTACTTTGTGCATAAGTAGTTACCATGGTAAAGTCACTTTTTACCGTAAATGGTATTTACCGCAGTAACTTCACTTTTTACTGTGAATAGTATTTATCGTAGTAACTTCACTTTTTACCGTGAATAGTGTTTACCACAAGAAAGTTAGTTTTTATCGTAGTAAGTCAAGTTTTACCATAGTTTACCATGGTCATTTCTATTTTACTATAGTAAAGGTGTAAATTCAATTTCTATTATAGTGATTCCAATTATTTGTGCACATAAGTCTTGTTGATTGTACTTGGTGGGTTGGTATTTCACTTGTGGTTACTTTTAAAATGAGGAAGATTCTGTTTTTTCAACCCAATATAATGAAAATGTTTCCTCTTTCATTCAAGAATTTAAATGATCTTGAATTTGTAATGGCCTCATAAGAAGGGAACAATAGACTAAATTTTTTTCCTACCTTTTTGGATGGTTCACCCTTAGGTGGTTTAAAACATTAGGTGATAATGTGAAAAACTCATGGATTTATTAACTGAAAGTTTTCTTGAAGAATTTAGTGAACAAAAAAATATACGATCTTATGATCGATATCACAAAGCTATCCTAAGGAGAGAAGGAGAAGATAAGGGATTATCATGCTCGTGTTCTAGAGCTAAGGAGGAAGCTTGATGATTAGATATGAAAGGAAGGATTAGCAGATGGGTTAATGAATGACATAGATAATCTCCTCTATAAGCACTTCATTTTTGGGATGAAGCCGCAGAGATCAAATAACGAGTGAAGTATGACCGCCCAACGACCCTCAAACAAGCAAAGGAGATCGCAAGAAGGTAAGAAGAAAGCATGGAAGAAGAGCCCAAAGAAATTTTTGCTAAAGTAGAGCCTACACCAACACCTTTGGTCTAAAATCTACAACCACTCTCGGTGAGCACAAATATTTCTCCTAGTACATCTACTGAGTATGAAGATATGCTCAAGAAGATGGGCTAGCTAACTATTAATCTTCTTCAAGGAAAAAAATTAGTTCTCGTGGAGGAGATAAAGGTCCAAAAAGAAATATTTGTGAAGTTGTATGTTATGGTTGTAATAAAAAGGGTCATTATAAGTATAATTGTCTAGATAGAGCTTCTACATCTAGTACAAGAGATAATGATAAAGGAAAAGCACCAGTGAATTCTTTTGATGTAGTAGATAGGAGCATAAATAATGAAGAAGATGTGTTTTTAACAAAAGGAAAGAAAGAAAAAGATAACCAAGATGGAAATGATCCTAAGAAGATGAAAGGATAAAATATTAAGAAACATAGGAGAAGAAAGTTGGGTGTGTAGGATTTTCTAATTTCACAGGGGCAAGGACCATACTCCATTTTAGAAGATCTATCCAAAAGGCCTCGCAAATATTACATATGGTCAACTTTTGGTTGTCTTCGAGAAGAGGTGGGAGATGCGAAGTGGACCGAATGCTCAATGAAGGAAGGAGGTTGAGGTCACTGTTTTGGAAGCATAGGCGGATCCCTACGCTCCACAAGTTGAGGTATTATGTAATGGTATTTCAATTCATGATGTCTCAATAGATGGAGGTGTTGAAGTTAATGTAATGAATGAGTCTCAGTAATGCATATGTTGGGTTTAAAATTGATCACCCTCAACACTTATGTTAAGGTCATTAAATAAGGGAGAAACTAAACCGTAAGGTGTTGTTTCAAATGTGGCAATATCTGTTATGGGTTTTGTATGTGTGGTAGACTTTTAGGTGATGAAAAATGGTACTTTTGCATACCCAATGTTGTTGGGAAGACCATGGCTAAGGAGAGTTCATGCAAGAAACTACTGGAATGAAGACTTGATGAAAATTGGACATGGTAGAGAGAGGGTGAAGATAAACGTGATCCCTCGGCATCATAAGGCAGAGCCTATGGATTCAAGTGATGAAACTGATGATTGGACATCCTCTGATTACTCTAGTACCAATGAAGTGGACACAAAAGATGAAGAAAGTGAGGTTGATGTTTCGGTCATGGATATCCTTCCAGTCACACCGACTCATGAACCCATAAGATTATCTGAAGAAGAAATTTTTGATCGTCTCCAACAAATAAATATTGGTGATGGTGTGATGGAGAGTGAGAAAGAATCCTACCTCCAACTCTTTCAAGGTACACACCTATTCACTTTTGATTACAAGGAACTCCATCAAGTAAGTTGGGTAGAACATTCTATTGAGTTGGTAGATGGTGTTAAGCCCATAAAGCAAATGCCATATAGAATGAATCCTAATTTTTCCAAGACTGTAAAAGAAGAAATAGATAAGTTGCTTGATGCAAGATTCATATTTGTTGTGGAGAATTCAGAATGGGTTTCTCCCATTGTGATCTCAATAAAAAAGAATGGGAAGCTATGCATTTGTGTTGATTATAGGAAGCTCAACAAGGTAAAAAGAAGGATCATTACCCTCTTCCATTCTCAGATTAGATCTTAGATGAAGTAGCTGGCTAGAGTGCTATAGTTTTGCTAATGGATATAGTGGATACAACCAAGTTTGTATAGTGGAGAAAGATCAGCTGAAGACCACGTTCACCACTCCTTGGGGAATGTTTGCTTATAGAGTTATGCCTTTTGGGTTGTGTAATGCTCCGCAACGCTCCAAAGTGTTTCTTGAATAGGGTGTTTGAACCCTACATTGGGAACTTCATCGTGAGTATTTATGCATGATTTTTACATCTATGTGAGTAAGATGGACCACCGCACTGAGATGGAGAAAAATTTCAAAGGTTAGATGAAGCACAAGCCTCACTAAACCCTACAATGTGTTCATTTGGATGTTTTAAAGGTGTTTTGTTAGGGAATATTGTATCTAGAGATGGTATTGGTACTGATCCTAATAAAGTTTTAAAAATCAAAGAGTTACCATTTTCTATTAATAGAAGTAAGTTGAGATCATTTTTAGGCCATGTGGGTTATTATAGAAGGTTCATCAAGAATTTCTCAAAGATTGCACAACCACTAACCCATTTCTTGAAGAAGGATGTTACTTATGAACCAGGAAATAAGGTGCATGAAGCTTTTGAACAACTGAAGGAAGCCTTGGTGTCTTCACCTATTTTAAAGAATCCAGATTGGAGCAAGCCATTCATTATGTATACTAATGCCTCAGATGCAGCACTAGGAAGTACTCTGAGCCAAAAGGATGAAAATGGGAATGATCATCCAGTTTACTTTGGGAGCAGACAAATGAGCAGTGCTGAGGTAAATTATACTGTAATTGAAAAAGAGGCTCTAGCTATCATTTTTGTTGTAAAGAAGTTTAGAAATTACTTCTAGGGTAGAAATTTATAGTTGTAGCAGACATCGTGCTCTAAAATATATTGTAGTTAAGCCTAACCCATCAGGGGAGGATAGCAAAATGGATAATTTTGCTACAAGAATTTGAATTTGATATTATAGATAAGCAAGGAAAGAAGCTTCTCAATGCGGATGCACTCTCTCGAGCCTATGATGGTTTAGGTTCATCTTGTGATGATGATGATTTCCCAGATGCAACATTGTTATCCCTTGACACGATCCCTAGTGAATACATAGATATTTGGAATTATCTGAATGAATTCAAGTTTCCTGATGGTGCCAATGCAAAGACTAAGAGGAAGATTACTCAAGCTAGTCGTCCATATTCTATTATGCATGGAGTATTATTTCGAATAGGACCTAATGGACAATACAAGAGGGCAGTTGGACGTGATCAAGGGAAGGAGCTGATAGAAGAATTCCACAATGGTACATGTGGAGGACACTTCTCTGGATAATTTACAACAAGAAGGATCTTGGATGTAGGTTATCACTGGCCCACTCTTTTTAGAGATTGTTATAATTATTGTAAGACATGTGATATTTTTCAAACACATGGTAACCGTAAGACTTCATCAGCTCCATTATGCCTTATTATTCCACTTGGTCCCTTTGAAAAGTGGGGAATAGATATTGTAGGTCCACTTCCAACTACCCCATGCCAAAATAAGTATATTTTAGTTGCCACAGATTATTTAACCAAGTGGGTTGAAGCTAGGCCATTGAAAACAACTTCCATGGATGAAGTGGCAAGGTTCATATATGAACGCATTGTCACTAGATTTGGTTGTCCATTAGAAATTGTAAAAGATCAAGGAAGCCACTTCGTTAATGAGGTGGTAGAAGTCCTAGTCAACAAGTTTTCTATTAAGCACAGGAAGGCAACAACATACAAGCCAAGCAAAAATGGACAGTTGAACCGAAAAATATTGTGTTGTGTCAAATTCTAGCAAAAGATGCATCCTTGTAGGTATATAAGTGGGATAAAATGATTCATGTAGGATTGTGGGCAACATCAAAGTCAGCAACATGATACTCCCCATTTCACTTGGCTTATGGCATTGATCCAGCTTCTTCCTATTGAGTTTGATATTTCCACTGTGAGAGTTATGAAAAATGAAAGGATGGATGAAAGTGATTCAGTAAAAGAAAGGTTGGTGCATCTTCATTTGCTAGAGGAAATGAGGGAAATAGCAAAGGATACAAGCTATAACAAGAAAATTAAGCCGAAGGAATACTTTGATCAAAATATCCGTTGGTCTCCATTTCATGTGAATGACTTGGTTCTAGTATATGATTCTAGATACAAAAAAAGAAGGAAAAGAAAATTTCTTCGCAAATGGATGGGGCCCTACAAAATAGCAGTTGTGCATGAAAATGGTACATATCGACTGGAGGAATTGAATGCCACTCCCATTACGAAATGGGTCAACCATGACAAGTTAAAGATTTTCCAAGCACTAGAATAGTCTACTCCGAGGATGGAGTAGAAGCTAGGAAGGGGGAAGATGTCGACACTAAAATTTTCCTCCATAATTTCGATTTCACTAATGTATGTATTAGGAATAGGATTTTGTTAAGTATAATTAGTAGTAGTGTCTGATAGAAGATAATGGCGCTACTGGTACGATGCCGCCAATAATGTATAGTACGGTAACAATCAAAGTATAATAGGAATGTTGTGGTAAAAAGTAAATATTTGTCGTAAGTGGTTCGGTAATGTTAAAATGTCAAAGTTAGGGTAAGTAAGTAGAGAAGTAGGGTTTACATGATTAGGAATTAGAAATATTATATTGGTAATAAGGACAAGGAGTGAGGTCATAAATATTATGTATTTTATTTGTAAAAAGTCTAAAAATGTGGAACCCATGTGAAATGATAAGGTTTATCTTATCTTAAAAGATAAGCTTACATGTAAAGATAAGAGTTAAGGTATGGAATATGATTTGTCGAGTAGATTTCCTATCCTATCTTAGAGATAAGGTGGATAAGCTCTGAAAGTTCTATAAATAGAGAGGCCACCCCTCTCATTTAGCATAGAAGGAAGTAGTGAGAAATATTGTATGAGTAAGTGTGTAAAGGAAGCCATCATTTATAAGGTGTGTTAAAGAAGCCATTAAGAGGTGTAATTGTGAAGTTTCTCCCATAGTTATTGTTGGAAGGAAAGTGAAGTTATTAACACTTGAATTACCTCATGGGTGAGATTGTAACAATTTCATGTTGATTTAAAAGTTTACACTTATATTTCATATTTGTCATCATTCCTTCATATCATAGTTTATGGTATTCTCGTGTTATGTTTGTTGTTGTGTTTCTAGATTACATCCACCAAACTAAAAGTTGTGCATTAGTAAATAATCATAGCATGAGGAGTTCCCAGTGGAGAATTATCATAGTGCCGGATTGGTGATGACAGATCACTTGAGTTGGATATGGAAGTGTTGACACAAGGTTTTAACCATCTTATTTTTGAAAGATTTACTATTATCAGTGGTAATGGTTGATGGGATCCCGTAACGGCATATGAGATGGTTCATGATGAATTTTGAAATTTTTGCACCGATGACATAGGTAAGAGGGACAGCCTCTACCCATTTGGTAAAATATTCGGTGGTAGTGATAATGTGAGTATGACCATCTGAAGAATAAGGATGGAGCTTCCCTATGAGATCTAGGCCCTATTTAGAGAATGGCCAAGGTGTTGCAATAGGATGTAAGGCCTGTGCTAGTGCGTGTATCAAGTTTCCATATTTTTGGCATAGTTCACACTTCTTTACAAAATTACAGCAATCTGATTCCATGGTAGGCCAATAATAGCCTACTCTTAATAGCTTATTAACTAAGACTATTCCGCTAGTGTGCGCTCCACAAATAACACCATGTACTTCCTTAATGGTATAGATAGAATCAACAACATCCAAACAGTGAAGCAGATTCCCGTCATAGCCACGATGATAAAGGGTTCCTCCTAGGAGGGTATAACGAGCTATGCGGGAGGATAAGGGATTTATTTTTAGAATGAGTGATGTTTGGTGGAAAAGTGCCATCTTGTAGGTATCAAAAGATTGGATCATACCAAGGGGATAAGGGACCAACAACTTCACATGCTAAACACGACTCTAACATATCATATGTCAGCACTTGTAAATGCTCTACGAAGAAAGGAATCTTACTTTCTTGAGGGGGAATGCGTAACAGAGACCCAATAGTAGCCATAACATCTGTGGATCTATTGTGTGACCTTGGTTTTTGCTCAAATATGACCTGTGTGAAGTATTCCTTCAAGGTTTCAACCATCTTTTTATATGGAACAAGATTCTCATCTTTAAATTTGTACTCATCATTAACTTGTTTAATGATAAGTTGAGAGTCTCCAATGACTCTTAGTTTTGGATGTTCCAAGTAATAGCTAGCTTGAGGCTTGCGATGAGTGCCTCATACTCTGTAATATTATTTATGCATGGGAATCCCAACCGGAATGCTCGTGGTATGACATCACCGTTGGAGTGATGAGGACCACTCTGCTTTGATCCATGGAAGGTGAAAGATCCATCAAAATGGATCTGCCATTCTACGAATTCTTCAATATACATCATAGATGCATCTGGCAGATCTAAGCACAATGGTTCCATCCCTAGGAGAGGCACTTCGCTAACCGATCAGCCGGCACTGTCCTTTGAAAAACTTTTGATTCACAAACTCGATATCAAATTCACTTAGGAGAATGATCCAATTAGCCATTCGGCCTATGAGGGTAGGTTTAGATAAAAGGTACTTGAGAGGGTCAAATTTGGATATGAGTTTGGTTTTATTGTTCAGGAGATAATGGAGAAGCTTTTGGAATGTGAAGACAACTGCCAAGCAAGCCTTTTCTATTTGGGGATAATTCAACTCGTATGCGATCAAGGTGCAGCTGAGATAGTAAACTGCTCTCTCTTTATGGTCTAAGTTGTATTGGGCAAGCAATGCACCAATGGAAAACTGAGTAGCGGAAATGTATAAGAGGAGAGGTTCACCTAGGGTAGGTGGCATGAGTACAGGTGGGCTGACCAAGTACTATTTGAGTAGTGCAAATGCCTTCTAACAGCTTAGGTATCCAATTGAATGTGACATCTTTCTTAAAAAAATGGGTAAAGGGGTGACGCTTATTCGTAAGTTATGAAATGAAGTGACGGATTGCCTAAATTTTCCCTTGTAGAATCCTTAGTTGCTTGAGAGTGGTAGGTGGTGGAATTTCTGTGATAGCCATAACCTTTGCAGGGTCCACTTCAATCCCTCTTTGTGAAACAATGAACCCTAGGAGCTTTCCTGATAAAACACCAAAGACACATTTCTTAGGGTTCAAGCAAACCTTATAGTCTTGTAGACATTGAAAAATATGCCTCAATACTTTAGGGTGTTCTTTTCTACTCTTGGATTTTGCTAGGATGTCATCAACATAGTCTTCCATGATGTCACTTATCATATCATGGAAGATAACTATCATGGCTCATTGATAAGTAGCCCCAGCGTTCTTGAGCCCGAAAGGCATGACTTTGTAGCAAAACATTCCCCAAGGGGTGATGAATGTTGTTTTATGCTGATCTTCTTCTACAATCCATATCTGATTATAACCTAAAAATCCATCCATTAAGGACAACATTTCATAACCAATAGTGGAATCAACTATCATGTCAATGTTAGGTAGGGGAAAGTCATCTTTAGGACATGCCTTGTTAATGTCACAAAAATCAGTGCAGATTCTTATGCCAACATACTTCTTCTGTACTGGGACTATGTTAGAGATCCATTCTGAATAGTGAATAGGTTTAATAAAATTAGTAGCTAACAACTTTTCTAATTCTTCTTTGACAAGGAGTGCCACCTTAGGATGCATCTTTCTCAACTTTTTCTTGATTGGTTTGGCATCCGGGTGCACAACAAGGTTGTTCACAACTAGCTCTGGGTCCAAACCATATCCGCATATATCCATGCAAATGTGTCTGTGTATTATTTTAAGAGCTCTACAAAGATATTTTGTTCCTGAGCTGAGAGTGAAGCCCCCAACTTTATCATTCTAGGCTACTCCTCTGAGCCAATGTTGACGTTGATTGTTTCCTTAACAAACATTTTAGAAGCATCTTCCATCCATGTAGGATTAGGGGAAGAGTAAGATCGACCTCCTACGGTAGCTCATTATCATCTTTAAATGGATAAATCACTTCATCTTTAGACTCTTCGTTCTGTTTATCTATGAGTTTTTCAAAGATTTTGCCACCGGAGATTTATGTTTATCCTTTTGCCATGTTTCTCAGAAGTGGTTGTACATTTATTTACAGCCTTCTTATTCAAACATCCACACATCTTTGCTTCTTCCCAAAGTACGCACAGTGTCTAGTTGAATCACAAATCCTTTCTTGTGGTCCCCATTGGAATAAAATCCCTAAGTCCCATGAACTCTATAAATGCCTCATCATTTTCAAAGAAATCTAGGGGCACGTGAAGTTGTTGATCCCAATCTATAAGTTCAGGATATACAAGGGCTACTTGATATTTGTTTAAGGGGATGGATTCGATAAGGTAAGGATCACTGAATTTGGGAATAGGTTCGTGGAAGCAAGATCCTTGTAGAGGCTACATTAGGAATCTGTCGCTATCAGAATGAGATGAAACATCCTCACGTTCAGAAGAGGTGGTGTCATTCTCAGAGGGTAGAGCGTTATGAGGCCTTATCCCAAGGCCATGTTTATCTGACTTAAAACGAGGGATGGGAATAGGCTCTAGCCGGCCTTATGCATTAATGCCACATCCAAACCCACTATAGCCCATGAAAAACATCATGCGGTGACCTTTGATGTACTGAGGTGCTTGATGGCATGAAGCCATGGTGCCTTCTAGCACTCTGCTGGTAGGATCCTCTAACATTTTCTCCTCAGATAGGAGACCACTATGGATTTTTTTTTCCAATGGTTTAGGACATTTCTCACGAGTGCTCTTGAACTGAAAATAAGGCTTACCCCTTGTCCTGGGGGATACTGATAAGTATGATATTAACAAAGCCTGTTCAAGAGTGAATGGCTCACCTAGGCCATATTTTTCCGATGTTGCCTCCCATGAAGAGAATGGGTTGACCAATGAAGGAAAGTCTTGGTTGTAAGGCATGAGGGACTCTGAATCTATCCATTTTTCATAGCTTCTATTTGTAGGGGGACAACTACATCTCGTAGAAGGACACTCATAAGCTGCACAAGAAAAACTGTGCAATGCCCTACAATGTGTGAATGGTTCCGGGTCACCTAGAATAATAACCACCTGACCTTCACGACATAACTTGATGCACTGATGGAAATTCAATGGAACAAATTACATGGCATGGATCCATGGGCACCCCAGGAGCATTTTTATGGAAGGTCCAAGTCAAGGACATGGAACATTGTGTCATGACATGTTAGGCCCGTTGGTGCTCAAAATAGTCTCGCCTCATTTTTCCATTGAAAATATATCAATTTATGGCCTCTACCATAAATTATCTTCCCATGTTGTGCCTGAAAAGTCTCTGCCTTCCTTTTATTTTCGTAATCATTCCATTCCTAGTTCGAGGATCACGTATGGATCCATGGTTGTTTCCTCGTTTCTTTGTTTGTTTAGAAAGGGTCTATAATTTGGGTATCCCATTCTCTGTTTATCTAAAACCTAGGCTCTCCTGTTCTTTCTGCTTTCCATAGTCGTGATTTACTATCCTTGTCATTTTTTCCGTAAACACTTGAGTTAAAATGAATGGATGTAGCTCAGAGGAATGTATTTGAGCCTTGTAACATTTATAAATTCTCTATCCTTGGAGAAAATTTCATCTCCAGGCTCAAATGGTCATTTTTCTGCATTTTACGGTTTGATGGGCGTTTCTCTTGGTCAAATTTACATCCTTGCATCAATAGGAAACATGGCCTCTTTTAGTTGGACGCGTCTTAGTGGGGTACTTCAAAATTTTATGAATCGCCTCAACTTGAAAACCTATCTACGTGGAAGAATGATGCTCATTTGAATATTTGATTTTTGGTTGGCCTTGGAGTTACGTCTGGGAAGACACGTGGAGGTTTTCTCCACTTTTCTCATGCTTAGATAAATTTTTATGCATCTAGTAATATTTGATGGGACAGGACACGTGGTGAGCCCACGCTCGTTCAGGGTCTCTACTTTAGGCACCATTTTGAAATTGTGCCATGAAGACACGTGGAGGCTTTCACTGGGTCTTCCCATACTTAGTCTTTTTTCAAAAGATTTTGAGAGGCCTGGGACACGTGGAGGGACCGCGCATGTTTGAGGACCGTTTTGTGATTTTTGTTTTAAAGAAGCACCAAGAGGACACTTGGAGGCCTCTGCTCACTTTGCATTTTTCTTGGAATTTTCAACAGCCAAAGGAGATTGCCTCGCACTCGACACATGGCGCCTTCTACTTGAGATTTAAGCCTTCAAACAAATTTTGCTCGGGCCAGGACACATGGTGAGCCCACACTCATTCAAGGTCTTAGCTTTTGGGGACCATCTCAAGATGCGCCATTATGACATGTGGCAGTTTGAAAAGTCAAAAGGCAGGGAAGCGGACCATCGGGGGCAACTTGGATTTTTTCCTCCTAAAGGATTACAATATCAAAATGGCCCACAAGCCCGATAAGAGAAGGGTCAAGGTTGGCTTTGAAAAGTCAAAGGGGTGGGGAAGCGAGACCATTGAAGGTAACTTGGATTTTTTACCTCTTGTCACCAAAAGGATTAAAGCATCAAAATGGCCTGCAAACCCGACAGAGAATAGTCAAAATTTTTCCCTGGTCAATGGCGGAGGTGTGGAATTTCGGGGGAAATTTGAAAAAAAAATTTATGGAGAAAAGAGTTAAAAGTGTAAAATGAAGTGTTGTTCCATTGGGACTGTCATCACCAATCCGGCACTATGATAATTCTACACCAGGAACTCCTCGTGATATCATTATTTACTAATGCACAACTTTTATTTTGGTGGATGCAATCTTGAAACACATCAAAAAACATAACACAAGAATACCATAAACTATGATACGAAGGAATGATGAAAAATCTAAAATATAAGTGTAAATTATAATATCAACATGAAATTTTTACAATCTCACCAATGAGGTACTTCAAGTGTTACTAACTTCACTTGCCTTCCAATAATAACTATGGGAGAAACTTCACAATTACACCTCTTAATGACTTATTTAACACACCTTCTAAATGATGGATTTCTTTACACACTTACTCATACAATATTTCTCACTACTTCTTTCTATGCTAAATGAGGGGGGTGGCCTCTCTATTTATAGAAATTTTAGGCTTATCCACCTTATCTCTAAGATAGGATAAAAAATCTACTCTAACGAATCATATTCCATACCTTAACTCTTATATTTACATGTAAGATTATCTTTTAAGATAAGATAAACCTTATCATTTTCCATGGGTTCCACATTTTTAGACTTTTTACAAATAAAATACACAAAATATTTATGACCTCGCTCCTTGTCCTTATTACCAATATAATATTTCTAATTCCTAATCATGTAGACCCTACCTCTCTACTTACCCTAACTTTGAAATTTTAACATTACCGAATCACTTAAGAAAAATATTTACTTTTTACCACAACATTCCTATTGTACTTTGACTGTTACCATACTATACATTATTGGTGGCATCGTACCGGCAGCGCCGTTATCTTCTATCAGACGCTACTACTAATTATACTTAACAACATCCTATTCCTAATACATACATTAATGAAATAGAAATTACAGAGGAAAATTTTAGTGTCGACATCTTCCCCCTTCCTAGCTTCTACTCCATCCTCGGAATAGACTATTCTGGTGCTTGGAAAATATTTAACTTGTCGTGGTTGAATCATTTTGTAATGGGAGTTTCATTCAATTCCTCTAGTCGATATGTACCATTTTCATGCACAACTACTATTTTGTAGGGCCCCATCCATTTGAGAAGAATTTTTCTCTACCTTCTTTTTGTATCGGAATCATATACTGGAACCAAGTCATTCACATGAAATGGAGACCAATGGATCTTTTGATCAAATTATTCCTTCTGCTTCATTTTCTTTGTATAGCTTGTATCCTTTGCTATTTCCCTCATTTCCTCTAGCAAATGAAGATGCACCAACCTTTCTTTTCTCAATCACTTTCATCCATCCTTTCATTTTCCATAACTCTCACAGTGGGAATATCAAATTCAATAGGAAGAACTGGATCAATGCCATAAGCCAACCGAAATGGGGAGTATCCTGTTGCTGACTTTGATGTTTCCCTATATGCCCACAATGCTACATGAATCCTTTTATCCCACTTATATACCGCAAGGCTGCATCTTTTGCTAGAATTTTACACAACACAAAAAAATTTCGTTCCCCCTATCCATTTGTGCTTGGCTTGTATGTTTTTGCCTTCTTGTGCTTAATAGAAAACTTGTTGATTAGGGCTTCTACCACCTCATTAATGAAGTGGCTTCCTTGATCTATTACAATTTCTAATGGACAAAAAAATTTGGTCACAATGTGTTCATATATGAACCTTGCCACTTCATCTATGGAAGTTTTTTTCAATGGCCTAGCTTCAACCCACTTGGTTAAATAATTTGTGGCAGCTATAATATACTTATTTTGGCGTAGGGTAGTTGGAAGTGGACCTACAATATCTATTCCCCACTTTTCAAAGGGACCAAGTGGAAGAATAGGGCATAATGGAGCTGATGAAGTCTTATGGTTACCATGTGTTTGAAAAATATCACATGTCTTACAATAATTATAATAATCTCTAAAAAGAGTGGGCCAAGAATAACTGCATCCAAGATCCTTCTTGATATAAGTTTTCAAGAGAAGTGTCCTCCACATGTACCATTGTGGAATTCTTCTATCATCTCCTTCCCTTGATCATGTCAAACTTCCCTCTTGTACTGTCCATTAGGTCCTATTTGAAATAATACTTCATGCAAAATAGAATATGGACGACTAGCTTGAGTAATCTTCCTCTTAGTCTTTGCATTTGCACCATCAGAAACTTGAATTTATTCAAATAATTCAAAATATCTATATATTCACTAGGGATTGTGTCAAGGATAAAAATGCGCATCTGGGAAATCATCATCATCACAAGATGAAACTAAACCATCATAGGATTGAGAGAGTGCATCTGCATTGACATGCTTCTTTCCTAGCCTATCTATAATATCAAATTCAAATTATTGTCATAAAATTCTCCATCTTACTATCCTCCCCGATGGGTTAGGCTTAATTACAATATATTTTAGAGCCTCGATGATCTGCATACAACTATAAATTTCTGTCATAGCAAGTAATTTCTAAACTTCTTTACAACAAAAATGATAGCTAGAGTCTCTTTTTCACATAAGATAATTTACCTTAGACTTTGCTCATTTGTCTACTCCCAAAGTAAACTAGATGATCATTCCCATTTTCATGTTTTTGGCTCGAGTACTTCCTAGTCTTGCATCTAAGACATCAATATACATAATGAATGGCTTCTTCTAATCTTGATTCTTTAAAATAGGTGAAGACACCGGGGCTTCCTTCATTGTTCAAAATCTTCATGCGCCTTATTCCCTAGTTCATATGTAACATCCTTCTTCAAGAAGCGGGTTAGTGGGTGTGCAATCTTTGAGAAATTCTTGATGAACCTTCTATAGTAACCTAAATGGCCTAAAAATGATCTCAACTTACTTCTATTCATAGAAAATGGTAACTCTTTGATTTTGAAACTTTATTAGGATCGGTACTCAATACCATCTCTAGATACAACATGCCCTAACAAAACACCTTTAGAACATCCAAAGATAAACTTAGTAGGGTTTAGTGAGGTTTGTGATTCATCTAACATTTGAAATGTTATCTCGCATCTCAGTGCGGTGTGGTCCATCTTGCTCCCATAGATGCAAAAATCATCCGTAAATACTCTAATGAAGTTCCCAATGTAGGGTTCAAACACCCTATTCATCAAATCTTGGAACATTTCTGAGCATTACACAATGCAAAAGGCATAAGTCTATAAGTAAACATTCCCCAAGGAGTGGTGAACGTGGTATTTAGCTGATCTTTCTCTACTATACAAAATTGGTTGTATCCACTATATCCATCTGCAAAACTATAGTACTCCTGGCCGCTTACTTCGCCCAAGATCTGATCTCGAGAATGGAAGAGGGTAATGATCCTTCTTTTTGCCTTGTCGAGCTTCCTATAATAAAAAAATGTGTAGCTTCCCATTCTTTTTATTGAGATCACAATAGGAGAAACCCATTCTCGAATTCTCCATAGCAAATGTGAATCTTACATTAAGTAGCTTATCTATTTCTTCTTTTACGAGTCTTGAAAAATTAGGATTCATTCTATATGGTATTTTCTTTATTAGCTTAACACCATCTACCATCTCAATAGAATGTTCTACCCAACTTACTTGATGGAGTTCCTTGTAATCAAAAGTGAATAGGTGTATGTACCTTCAAAAGAGATGGAGGTAGGATTCCTTCTCACTCTCCATCACAACATGACCAATCTTTATTTGTTGGAGATGATCAACAATTTGTTCCTCGATAATCTTATGGGTTCATGAGTTAGTGTGACTAGAAGGATATCCATGACCGAAATATCAACCTCACTTTATTCATCTTTTATGTCCACTTCACTAGTACTAGAGTAATCAAAGGATGTCCAATCATCGCCATCACTTGAATCCACGAGTTTCGCCTTATGATATTGAGGATCGCATTTATCTTCACCCTCTCTCTGCCACATCCAAGTGTCATAAATCCTTCATTCCAGTAGTTTCTTGCATGAAATCACCTTAGCCATGGCCTTCCCAACAACATTGGGTACACAACAATGCATACCATTTTTCATCACCCGAAAGTCTACCACACATATAACACCCATAACAGATATTGCCAAGTTTGAAACAACACCTTCCGGTTTAGTTTTTCCCTCATTTAATGATCTTAACGTAAGTGTTGAGGGTCGATCAATTTTTAAACCCAACATATTCATTACTGACTTGGTCATTACATTAATCTGCAGCACCTCTATCAACTAAGACATTATGAATTGAAATACCATTACATAATACCTCAACTTGTGGAGTGTAGGGATCCGCCTCGAAATATTTCTTTTAGACCTCTATCTCCTCCTTGAGAACTAAATTCCTTTCCTTAAAGAAGATTAATAGTTAACGGCCTATCTTCTTGAGCAGATCTTCATACTCGGGAGATGTACTAGGAAAAATATTTGTGCTCACCGAGAGTGGTTATGGATTTTGGACCAAAGGTGTTGGTCTAGGCTCTACCTTAGTAGTAATTTCTTTGGGCTCCTCTTCCATGCTTTCTTCTTTCCTTCTTGCAATCTCCTTTTCTTGTTTGAGGGTCGTTGGGTGGTCATACTTCACTCATTGTTTGATCTCTGTCTTCATCCCAAGAATGAAGTGCTTATAGAGGAGATTATCCATTCCATTCATCAACCCATCCGCTAATCGTTCCTTCCGGATCTGGGCATCGAGCTTCCTTTGTAGCTCTAGAACACGAGCATGATAATCCCTTATCTTCTCCTTCTCTCCTTGGGATAGCTTTATGATATCGATCATGAGATCTGCATATTTCTATTGTTCACCAAATTCTTCAAGAAAACTTTCAGTTAATAAATCCCATGAGTTTTTCACATTATCACCTAGTGTTTCAAATCACCTAAGGGCTGAACCATCCAAAAAGGTAGGAAAAAATCAGTCTATTGTTCCAATCTTATGAGGCCATTACAAATGCAAGATCGTTTAAACTCTTGAATGAAAGAGGAAGGATCTTCATTAGATTAGGCTGAAAAAATAGGAATCTTCCCAATTTTTAAAAGTAACCACAAAGTGAAATACCAACTCACAGTACAATCAGTAAGACTTATGTGCACAAATAATTAGAATCACTACAATAGAAAGTGACTTTACACCTTTCTACAAGAAAATAGGAATGACCACAGTAAAAAACTTGACTTATTGCGGTAAAATTGACTTTCTCATGCGGTAAACACTATTCATGGTAAAAGTGAAGTTCTTGTGGTAAATACTATTCACGGTAAAAATTAAAGTTATTGTGGTAAATACTATTCATGGTAATAGTGACTTTACCATGGTAACTCCTATGCACAAGAAAAATAAGGTTACCCTCCAAATGATTTCTGACTAAGTGGGAATATCTCTCTAGAAAATCTACCAATGAGGAATGGTCCTGGCAACGGAACCAAAATGTCAACACCAATCCGGTACTATGCTAATTCTTCACCAGAACTCCTCGTGCTATGATTATTTTAGTAATGCACATATTTTGGTTTGGTGGTAGTAATCTGGAAACACAATAACAAACATAACACAAGAATACCACGTTATGACAAAAAGAATGGTGACAAATCTGAAATATAAGTGTAAATTATAATATCAACATGAAATTGTTACAATCTCACCCATGAGGTACTTCAAGTGTTACTGACTTCACTTACCTTCCAAAGATAACTATGGGAGAAACTTCATAATTACACCTCTTAATGGCTTCATTAACACACCTTCAAAATGATGGCTTCCTTTACACACTTACTCATACAATATTTGTCACTACTTCCTTCTATGTTAAATGAGGGGGTGGCCTCTTTATTTATAGGAATTCAGGCTTATCCACCCTATCTCTAATAGAAGATGAAAGGAGAAACTAGTAAGAAATATAGGAGAAGAAAGTTGGGTGTGTAGGATTTTCTCGATTTCACAGGGACAAGGACCATACTCCATCTTAGAAGATCTGTCCAAAAGGCCTACAAATATTACATATGGTCAAATCTTGGCTATGTCTTCTGAGAAGAGGCAGGAGCTGTGAAGTGGACTCAATGCTCGATGAAGGAAGGAGGTTGAGGTCCCCTGTTTTGGAGGCAAAGGCGGATCCCTACGCTCCACAAGTGAGGTATTATGTAATGATATTTTAATTCATAATGTCTTAGTTGATAGAGGTGCTGCGAGTTTAATGTAATGACCGAGTCCTGTAATGAATATGTTGGGTTTAAAAATTGATCGACCCTCAACACTTATGTTAAGGTCATTAAATAAGGAAAAAACTAAACCGAAGGTGTTGTTTCAAACTTGGCAATATCATTATGGGTGTTGTATGTGTGGTAGACTTTTAGGTGATGAAAAATGGTACTGTTACGTACCCAATGTTGTTGGGAAGGCCATGGCTAAGGCAAGTTTATGCAAGAAACTACTAGAATGAAGGCTTCATGACACTTGGACGTGGCAGAGAGAGGGTGAAGATAAACATGATCCCTCAACATCATAAGGCAGAACCTGTGGATTCAAGTGATGAAACTAATGATTGGACATCCTCTGATTACTCTAGTACCAGTGAAGTGGACACAAAAGATGAAGAAAGTGAGGTTGATGTTTTGGTCATGGATATCCTTCTAGTCACACCGACTCATGAACCCATAAAATTATCTGAAGAAGAAATTGATGATCGTCTCCAACAAATAAAGATTGGTGATGTTGTGATGAAGAATGAGAAGGAATCCTACCTCCAGCTCTTTTGAAGGTACATACACCTATTCACTTTTGATTACAAGGAACTCCATCAAGTAAGTTGGGTAGAACATTCTATTGAGTTGGTAGATGGTGCTAAGCCCATAAAGAAATTCCATATCGAATGAATCTTAATTTTTCTAAGACTATAGAAGAAGAAATAGATAATTTGCTTGATGCGGCAGATTCATATTTCTTGTGGAGAATTCGAATGGGTTTCTCCCATTGTGATCTCAATAAAAAAGAATGGGAAACTATGCATTTGTGTTGATTATAGATAGCTCAATAAGGCAACAAAGAATGATCATTACCCTCTTCCATTCTCGGACTGATCTTGGACGAAGTATCTGGCTAGGAGTGCTATAGTTTTGTTGATGGATATAGCGGATGCAACCAAGTTCGTATAGTAGAGAAAGATTAGTGAAGACCACATTCATGACTCCTTGGGAACGTTTTCTTATAGAGTTATGCCTTTTGGGTTGTGTAATGCTCCGGAAACGCGTCCAACATCCGATGAATAGGGTGTTTGAACCCTACATTGGGAACTTCATCATAGTATTTCTGCATGATTTTTGTATCATAGGAGGAAGATGGACCACCACCTGCACTGATGGAGATAACATTTCAAAGGTTAGATGAAGCACAAGCCTCACTAAACCCTACAAATTGTGTCTTTGGATGTTCTAAATGTGTCTTGTTTGGGCATGTTGTATCTAGAGATGGTATTGTGTACTTGATCCTCATAAAGTTTCAAAATCAAAGAGTTACCATTTCCTATTAATAGAAGTAAGTTGAGATCATTTTTAGGCCATGTGGGTTACTATAGAAGGTTCATCAAGAATTTCTCAAAGATTGCACAACCACTAACCTAGTTCTTGAAGAAGGATGTTACTTATGAACCAAGAAATAAGGTGCATGAAGCTTTTGAACAACTAAAGGAAGCTTTGGTGTCTTCACCTATTTTAAAGAATCTAGATTGGAGCAAGCCATTCATTGTGTATACTGATGCCTCAGATGCAGCACTAGGAAGTACTTTGAGCCAAAAATATGAAAATGGGAATGATCATCCCGTGTTACTTTGGGATCGAAAAAATGAGCAATCTTGAGGTAAATTATAGGCTCTTATATCGAAAAAAGGATCTAGCTATCATTTTTTTGGAATTATCGAATGAATTAAGTTTTTTTGATGTGCAAAAGCAAAGGCCAAGAGGAAGATTACTAAAGCAGATCAGTAAAGAAGTTTAGAAATTATTTGCTAGCTAGGCAGAAATTTATAGTTGTAACAAATCATTAGGCTCTAAAATATATTTTAAATAATCCTAACTGTCATGTGAGGATAAGCAAGATGGATAATTTTTCTAGAAGAATTTGAATTTGATATTATAGATAGGCTAGGAAAGAAGCTTCTCAATGCGAGATGCACTCTCTCGAGCCTATGATGGTTTAGGTTCATCTTGTGATGATGATGATTTCCCATATGTAGCATTGTTATCCCTTGACATGATCCCTAGTGAATACATGGACATTTGGAATTATCTGAATGAATTCAAGTTTCTGATGTGCCAATGCAAAAGACTAAGAGGAAGATTACTCAAGCCAGTCATCCATATTCAATTATGCATGGAGTATTATTTCGAATAGGACCTAATGGACAGTACAAGAGGGCAATTGGATGTGATCAAGGGAAGGAGCTGATAGAAGAATTCCACAATGGTACATGTGGAGGACACTTCTCTTGATAATTTACAACAAGAAGGATATTGGATGTAGGTTATCACTAGCCCACTCTTTTTAGAGATTGTTATAATTATTGTAAGACATGTGATATTTTTCAAACACATGGGAACCGTAAGACTTCATCAACTCCATTATGCCCTATTCTTCCACTTGGTCCCTTTAAAAAGTTGGGAATAGATATTGTAGGTCCACTTCCAATTGCTCCACGCCAAAAAAGTATATTGTAGTTGCCACAGATTATTTAACTAAGTGGGTCTGAAGCCTTTGGGCTCGGCCATTGGAATAACTTCCATGGATGAATGGGCAAGGTTCAAAAGGATGAACGCATTGTCATCGATTTGGTTGTCCATTAGAAATTTGGGTGTAGCAAAATGTTATCAAGGAAGCCACTTCATTAATGAGGTGGTAGAAGCCTTAGTCAACAAGTTTTCTATTAAGCATTATTTGAGAAGAAAGGAAACAACATACAAGCCAAGCAAAATGGACAGAGTTTTTCTTATTCTCATTGCATTCTTACATTGAACTCACAAAAGAACTTATCCTTGTGATAGTTTTGTGGCATAAATTTTGTGTTGTGTCAAATTCTAGAAAAGATGCAGCCTTCACAGCGAATCCCCGGGATCCCTTGGCTGTGAGCAGTTATGAAAAGCTACTGAAAGGATGGATGAAAGTGAGGTTTTCAGAAGGGGGAAAATGCGTCTTAGATTTCTTCCAGAAATGAGAGAAATAACATACATAAGTGGGATAAAATGATTCATGTAGCATTGTGGGTGCATATAGGGTAACATCAAAGTCAAGAACATAATACTCCCCATTTCATAATAAACTTTATTTTTCTTATGACATTGATCCAGCTTCTTCCTATTGAGTTTGATATTTCCACATGCGTGAGTCTTTAGTTATGAAAAAAATGAAAGGATGGATGAAAGTGATTCAAACACTTCACAAATAAGAAATTCCCCAAAAAAAAGGTTGGTGCATCTTCATTTGCTAGAGGAAATGAGAGAAATAACAAAGGATACAAGCTATATGAAGAAAATGAAGTGATCTTTCATGTTTGAAGGAATACTTTGATCAAAAGATCCTACTTGGTCTCCATTTCCATGTGAATGACTTTTGGTTCCAACTAAAGTATATGATTCCGTCTAGCAAGTACTCTCTTGACAAAAAGAGAAGGCAGAGAAATTTTTCTACATCCTGTAGTAAAAAAAATAATATGATCCATGAATTTTGCAATGTTTTTGCAATACAATATATTCTTATAGGCATTATAGATCTTGAGGAGATCTAGAATATATATCCTAGCAGTGTTTTCTCTAACCGATCCATTAGATTATACTAACCTTCCCGAGGATAGGCACAGATCTCGGTATGACCAAGTAGGCACGTCTTGTCCCTACTACGCAACTCTTTTCTAAAATCCAAATGGTGTTGATCTGTTCATTAGATGAGCTAATACATCCAATGAGAGAATCATAAGGACTATCATTTTTAGGGTAAACATAGGTAGTAGTTCTATAGTCGTTGGAGGTTTTCCCGTGATCTGGTTTCCTTTTATTTTTATCTACATGGTTAGGAAAAGGTTCCTTGTAAATACCCATTTTTTCATTTGGACCTTTCCCGGACTCAGGGGGAGAATCCACAATGATCTTTCCTTCCTTGATGAGATCTTGTATGTAATGGTGCAATCTCAAACACCTATCCGTCTTGTGTCCTTTAACATGGTGGAAGTCACAATATTCATGATCTTTGAACTAACTTGGTTTTGGAGCATCCTCTGGGTATGGTACCTTTGTAGTTGGATATTCCACAGTTTTGACATCATCTAATCATTTTAGGATGGTAGACAAGGACTCAGTTAATGATGTAAATGCACGTTTGTAGGTGTTTTGGGATGAGGTCCTTGTGAAAGCTTTAAAAGTGGTCCTTTCTGTATGGCTTGGACTCTCTTAGAGTTTGTAATGCCATCACTAACAACATGCTTATTCTTATTGAAGAATTTAGGTTTGTCTATGGATTCGGCTTCATATTTATTTTTAACTATAGACTTAAGCATTCCCTTTGCAATGAGGCATTTCTCAATTTGACCACCTTTCTCTATGAATTCTTTGAAGTTTGAGCCACAATGCATTTGTAAGTGAAAGGCTATTTCTGGGTTTAAGTTAGGAACAAATATGCTCACTAACTTTTTTTCCAGTAATGTACAAGGAAAACAATTGGCTAACCTGTGCCATCATTGTAAAAATACAACAAACGTCTCATTGGGTTTTTATTTTGTATTGCATAAATAGTTCATTGTGATGTTGCTTTCCATATTATAGGAGTAATTCCGTATAATTTTTTTTGCTAATGCGGGCCACGTTATAATGGATCCCTTGGGTATGCTATAGAACCATTCCAATCCCATGGCTCCTAGGCTATGAGAAAAAGTCGTATTAAGAAATTATCACTATATGAGACCTCTTGGAAAGCCATGTAGAAGTATTTTATATGATCACGAGGATCACTTTTGCACTTATAATTATTGAATTTGGGAATAGTAAAGTGTTTTGGGAAAGGTTGTTGTAACATGTTCTTGTCAAAGGAGTAAGGGCATGGATAAGTGCACTAAGGCTGGTGGAATATTCCTTGGACATAAAAACCTGAAATAAAGGAACCGTGATCGCAGTTCATTTATTCTAGGTTCGGTAATTACCAAACCTAAAACTGCGAGCGCGGTTTAGAACCACGAGCGCGGTTATAAACCGCACGCGAGAACTCGAGAGACAAAATTTACTTCCGCGACTCGTTATTTTCCTCATTTTTCATTTCGAACCGCGACTTTTCCTAAACGTTTTTCACTCACACTTTTAATACCATCTCAAAATTGCTCATCAGACTTCTGGATAGCGATATATTCAACCATGCTGCCAAGACAAGGAGGTAAGTCCCCGATTGTAATCATTTTTTTGCATTTTAGGTTTTTTTTTTTTTGCATTTTAGGTTTTTTTTTGCATTTTCATGGGTTTTTTGAAATGTTTGTTTATGTATACAATTTTCTTGTTTTATCAGTTGGTCGGCAAGCTCAAAATCATGCAAACCATCAAAACATTCCTCAAAACCCTCCGAACATTCCTCAAAACCCTCCTCCAAACATAGATCCACCTCCTGTGGCTCCTTCATCCCCACTGAGCCAGCAGGAACGCAAGATAATATCATTGGAAGAATCCAAGAAAATAAAATTGCCATTGAGAACCTAATTCAAAATATAAGACAAAATCATGCTACAAATCCATCCCGCATGACTTTAGCCAATACATTGCAAACATTGATTGGCGAAGTCGAGTCTGCAACCAACCAAATACATAGATGGAACACCTTTAGAAGTGACTGTAGGTGGTGGTATGCAGATAAACTATCCCATGCGGCCATCAAAGACAAAAAAATGGAAAAGACCTCATTTGTGCATTATTTACCGACCCTAGAACCAATGCCCCCTCTAGCTTACTTGCAAACGGTTCCCAATCCATTGGTGCCATGATGATAGAATCAAAAACAATTTTTGGGACCGATGGTGGATGGTTTTGACTATCCACCATGCAACAACAATGAGGTTCCTCTTTATTTTTGAAGAAATTATATTATGAGTTCGTGCTCAATGAGGTCCCGAATTATTTTGACTTTTCTCGACTTTTTTGGTCAGGTGGAGGTGGCTCTGCACAAAGCAGGACTGGTGCACGCATAGGTCACCTAGGATCCCCATGCCCCAAAACCCCACTACCTTCGCTTATCCCTCCTACAAAGTGAAGGAGGTTGTGGAGATTGATACATTGCATGCGTTGAGGGAGCTCACCGACACTCTCACCCAACATAAAGACCCAGATTGCATCCGATGATGTTGGTGAGGCGCTGGGCTTCTAGTGCACCACACCACTGTGGATCATGTGGTGCCGTATGCACTGCAGGCGAGACATCATTTGCTGGTTCACAGGATTTCTTTTCTATAGATGAGATGCTGGGGAGTGTTTTTGGAACTGGAGCCACTGATATTGGTCTTTCACAAGTAAATTTTAAATAAATTTAAATAATATATATATATATATATACAATAGTTTAATTCACATGTTTGAGATATTAATATATATTTGATTGTACGTCATGTACATACATGTAAAAAACTAATTTTTTATTTTATTTTAAATAGCAAGAGCTGGTGAAGGAAACATCCGATGTCGACATGCTAGCTCATCGCAAGTTTAGGCGTGTTTCAAACGTAAGTTTCAAGTTGTACAAACTTACATTTTTAATAAATCATTTAATTGCACTAGATTATTATTATAATTTGTTTCACGTGTATGTTGTACATGTATTAATATTTTTCTCTTTTATACACAGGAGCCTGGCGGGTCATCATCTTCTTAGGGAACTGAGGCTACTGGCACACCTCACATGAGTTTTACGTAGGTTAGTAAATCTCTTTACACTTTGTTTCTAATTACTGGAAGTTCACGCATGGATTGCATGCTTTGGACCTCTGTGTACATGAGTTTCACTTTCTTATACTCAACCTATATATTATTAGTAGGAAATGCCAATTCATTTGATATAACTAGCCATACAATGTAATCATATATTGGTTTTACATGTCTTGAAAGTACCACCTGGGGTAAAATTGTATAGTAGAGACGGGAATGAATGTATAATTTCCCTCCTTTGTATAGTTTTTTTACCTTCTTAAAATCTCAACATGTGGAATGACCGCTTGTAAATGTTTCATGTACCTATATATAGATTTGGTGTTTCCTTGATGAACTTGAAAAGATATGTTTAGAGTGTAGGGACCTTTGAGTTCCTTTACTATTATTTTTTTCAATAGGTTTCGATAGAGTGTGCTAAGCTCTTAAGTAGATTTTAATATTGATTTGTACATGTTTTTGTATAGCTTATGACCGCTAGAGAGACTCCTCCATATATGTAGATCTGTGGAGGATGTCAGTAGATACGCCATAAAGATCTAGATCCACTAACCGAGGTACACAATTTTTTAAATTTGTTAAATTTTGGAGACCTTCATTATTTCTTATTAAACTTAAATCTACAATATCAAATTTTGTACGTATATATGTGAAATATTTAATTTGAAAATTAATTATTTATATGTAGCTTACCCTCGTGAGTCTATTGTTGTCCTCGACGCGTCAACAACAAATCGATAGGGATCATGACATCATGCGGTAAGATTTCACATGCATTTTAACTAAATTGTACAAGTTTCTAAATTTTGAATGTATTTTAAAATTTTGGGTGTTAAAAACTTGTTGTTTATGAATGTGCAAGTTAGGTTGCAGGCATGCTTAGAGACACCTAGGACCACACGGATGAAATCCGTAGTGGCATCTCCCTCCACTACATCCCCAGGTCGTGGACGTGCTACTTCTAGTAGGGCGAAGAGAGGGAAGATGTTTCATGAGTAGATTTATAGTGGACACCTGGATGTACATATGTGGTCATGAGTAGATTCATAGTCCATTGTACTATATATAGCCTTTTGCGACCGCATGTGGTCCCATATGTACATTATGACACGTGCTTAATTCGAGATGTATACATACATTATGAACTTATGTACATATATATTTTCAGAGACGTGCGCATCTGGATCACACTTTGTTTGATTCTTATATATATATATATATATCCATGTGTGTTGGTTAAATCATATTTATTTTGGTTATTTTGGTATTATTGCTAACTCTGAGAAAGTGGGTTTTGATCTCTGCTCATTGGAACTTGTAGATGCCTCGAGTATTCTCTATCTCGTGAATTTATCTCACTCCAAACTAGGTTAATAATATTTGTATTGTTTATTAAATAAAATTTAGTGTTCAAAAGTATACATAGATCATAGTTTTTGTTTGTTGATAAAAGTGATTCCTCCATATATGGAACTCCTATGGATATCTCTCGCTACGGTTTTGTTTCCGAGGCTATAAATTTGAACTATTTCAGTGTCTTTTAAATCTTGAGGTGGATTTAGGTATTACTTCTAGTTATATATTTTCTAGTATCTTTCGATTATTATTTGTGGTATATTTCACCATGGGCATTTTGAATTTTTATTTTTCAAACTAAAACAATATTGTTAGCTCTATTACCAACTTAAGTATTAGTAACTAAAGCTTATATATTTAATGGAATTCATCAATTTATCATCCTGTTGTATTTGGAAAAGTGTGCAATATGAGTTAATCCTTGAAGTTAATATGGAATTCATCAATTTATCATCTTGATAATATTACACCTGTATACCCAAAATTGGGTCCGCATTGTTTTGTAACTTTTGTGTACATATGAGTTAATCCTCAAGTAACCGTATTGATTTTCCAACTCGTGCCGCATACTATTCTTTTCAGAACTCATAATAATCCCGAAATATTGTTAAATCTGAATGATATGTGGCTACATATCTTTATATTATTTTTATTTGCATCATAAGTTTGTACTGTATTTGTATTTTCATCACAACCTAGAAGTTATTTTCAAATGTATTTGTACATTTGTTTTAGCTGATTGCTTCATGTATTTTGAGTTCCAAAATCAGAAGAAGTCAGTAAGTACCTTCCAACATGGATATTGAACTTGGCAAATTGAAAATGGTAGTTGATCATTTTGATTACGCTCATAGTATCTACATTAGAGTTAGAAAAATAATATCAGTAAGAAACCATATAGAGGATAAGGGATAATATTAAATTTGGAGTACATGTTAACTAGTGAAAAGGAGTTGTTTGAACTTGATCAAAAGACAAAGTTGAGTTTTTAGGGAAACATAGAAACCATTGAGTAGAGAAAGGTAATTGAAGGTTATTAGGCCTCATGAATCAGACTTGATATATGGTGAAGAAGAAGAAGAACTAGCAGGAAATGTGATTCAAAGGTTGATAGAGCTAATGAGGTATAAGAAGAGAGAGAGAGAGAGAGAGAGAGAGAGAGAGAGAGAGAGAGAGGATAATTATGGTTTCACAGAGGTCGAGAGTCAATCAAGAGGTAAAGACAACCGATGGTCTTTATAGAAAGAGAGAAAGAAGAGAAAGGAAAAGAAAACCGTAGAACAATATTACCCATAATATTATAACAAAACCAAGTGTTAAGGATAAGGCAGAAAATAAGATTCATGAGCCCCATATATCATCCTACCAAGGACACTTGATGACAACAAGAGATAACATAACAACCAAGTCATTGTAATTTAATTTAAATAAATAAGGAAACACTATATTTTGCAAACGGTGGGTCGTGGCACCAAACGAACTACGCCAACATGTCCGAGTGGCCAGGTGAATGCTAGAGGAGGTGGTGTTTCGGTGCGCGAAACGGTCGTTGCTTTCGGGCTACTTCGTTTGGGCGCAGTCCCTTAAGAGCCCTGAGACCAAAATATCGTTTAACTTCGACGGTGACTACTCGACTCTCGGAACCCGAGAGAGGCCTCATTTGATCTCGACACCTCGACGTAGGGACCCTCTACAATAGCCTCTCTCGCTTTTTTTTCCTTCTCATTTCGGTGCTCTCGCCCCTACTGTTTGTAAACACGCGAAATAGTGCAAGGTGGAGCCAGTGTAAGGTTGTCAAACGCTATATTTTGCAAATGGTGGGTCGTGGCACCAAAAAGACTACGCCGAAACATCCGAGTGGCCAGGTGAATGCTAGAGGAGGTGGTTTTTCAAACCTCATGCGCGCGAAATGGTCGTTGCTTTCGGCTACTTCGTTCAAGCGCAGCTCCCTTAAGAGCCCTGAGACCAAAATATTGTTCAACTTTGATGGGTGACTACTCGGACTCTGTGGCACCTAGAGAGGCCTCGTCTGATCTGACACCTCGGCATAGGGACCCTCTACAATAGCCTCTCTCAGTTTTTTTTCCTTCTCATTTCGGTGCTCTCAGCCCTACCGCTTTGCAAATGCGTGAAATAGTGCGCAGAGCCATCAGTAAGGTTGTCAAATGCTATATTTTGCAAACGGTGGGTCGTGGCACCAAACGGATCGTACCAACACGTCCAAGTGGCCAGGTGAATGCTAGAGGAGGTGGTGTTTCTGTGCGTGAAATGGTCGTTGCTTTCGGCTACTTCGTTCGGCGCAGCCCCTAAGAGCCCTAAGACCAAAATATTGTTCAACTTCGACGGGTGACTACTCGGACTCTGTGGCACCTAGAGAGGCCTCATCTAATCCAACACCTCGGCATAGGGACCCTCTATAATAACCTCTCTCGGTTTTTTCCTTCTCATTTCGGTGCTCTCGCTGTCCTACTGTTTGCAAACGCGTGAAATAGTGCAGTTAGAGCCAGTGTAAGGTTGTCAAACGCTATATTTTGCAAACGGTGGGTCGTGGCACCAAACGGACTACGCCAACATGTCCGGGTGGCCAGGTGAACGCTAGAGGAGGTGGTGTTTTGGTGCGTGAAATGGTCGTTGCTTTTCGGCTTTCACTTCGTCGCAGCCCCCTTAAGAGCCCCGAGACCAAAATATCGTTCAACTTCGATAGGTGACTACTCGACTATGTTACACCTAGAGAGGCCTCGTCTCGATCCAACACCTCAAAGATAGGGACCCTCTACAATAGCCTCTCTCATTTTTTTCCTTCTCATTTCGGTGCTCGCTTGTCCCACTGCTTTGCAAACGCCCGAAATAGTGCAATTGTGGAGCCAGCCAGTAAGGTTATCAAACGCTATATTTTGCAAACGGTGGGTCGTGGCACCAAACAGATCGCACCAACATGTCCGGTGGCCAGTGAATGCTAGAGGAGGTGGTGTTTTGGTGCGCGAAATGGTCGTTGCTTTCGGCTACTTCGCTCGGCGCGATCCCTTAAGAGCCCCGAGACCAAAATATCGCTTAACTTCGACGAATGACTACTCGGACTATGTGGCACCTAGAGAGGCCTCATCTAATTCAAAACCTTGGCATAGGGACCCTCTACAACAGCCTCTCTCGGTTTTTTTCCTTCTCATTTCGGTGCTCTTGCTTGTCCTACTATTTGTAAACGCGCAAAATAGTGCAATTGAGCCAATGTAAGGTCAAAACGCTATATTTTGCAAACGGTGGGTCGTGGCACCAAATGCATCGCACCGACATGTCCGGGTGGCTAGGTGAATGCTAGAGGAGGTGGTATTTTGGTGCGCAAAATGGTCGCTGCTTTTACTTACTTCGTTCAAGGCACTCCCTTAAGAGCCCCGAGACCAAAATATCGCTTTAACTTCGACGGGTGACTACTCTGACTCGTGGCACCCTAGAGAGGCCTCGTCCTCGATCCAAAACCTTGGTGTAGGGACCCTCTACAATAGCCTCTCTCGGTTTTTTTTCTCATTTCGGTACTCTTGTTGTCCTACTGCTTTGCAAAAGTGTGAAATAGTGCGGTTGGAGCCAGTGTAAGGTTGTCAACGCTATATTTTGCAAACGGTGGGTCGTGGCACCGAACGGACTACGCCGAAATGTCCGGTGGCTGTGAATGCTAGAGGGGGGTGTTTTGGTGCAAAGCGCGAAATGGTCGTTGCTTCCGGCTACTTCGTCGGGTGTAGTCCCTTAAGAGCCCCGAGACCAAAATATCGCTCAACTTCGACAGTGACTACTTGAACTTCGTGGCACCTAGAGAGGCCTCGTATGATCCGAAACATCGGTGTAGGGACCCTATACAATAGCTCTCGTCTCTCATTTTTTTCCTTCTCATTTTGGTGCTCTTGTTGTCCTACTGCTTTGCAAACGCGTGAAATAGTGCAAGGTATGAGTCGGTGTAAGGTTGTCAAACGGTATATTTTGCAAACGGTGGGTCGTGGCACTGAACGGAATACACCGACATGTTCGGGTGGCCAGTGTGAATGCTAGAGGAGGTGGTGTTTTGGCGCGCGAACGGGGTCGCTGCTTCCGGCTACTTCGCTCGGCGAGAGCACCCTTAAGAACCCCGAGACCAAAATATTGTTCAACTTCGAAGGTGACTACTCGGACTCTGTGGCACCTAGAGAGGCCTCGTCTGATCTAACACCTTGGTGTAGGGACCCTCTACAATATCCTCTCTCAGTTTTTTCCTTCTCATTTTGGTGCTCTTGCTGTCATACTATTTGAAAACGCGCGAAATAGTGTAGTTGAGTCAGGTGTAAGGTTGTCAAAACATTATATTTTGCAAACGGTGGGTCGTGGCACCGAACGGATCGCGCCCGACATGTCAAGGTGGCAAAGCTGAACGCTAGAGGAGATGGTGTTTCGGGGCGAAATGGTCGTTGCTTTCGGGCTACTTCGTTTGGGCGCAAACCCTTAAGAGCCTCGAGACTAAAATATCGCTCAACTTCAACGGTGACTACTCGGACTCCGTGGCACCTAGAGAGGCCTTGTCTGATCCGACACCTCAGCGTAGGGACCCTCTACAATAGCCTCTCTTAGTTTTTTCCTTGTCATATCGGTGCACACGCGTAAGTATAGTCTTGTAAACACTTGGGGAGGAGTCATTTTCAAAATTTACAACATTTTCAAAATTTACAACATTTTCAAAATTTACAACATTTTCAAAATTTACAACTTTTTCAAACAATGAAAGCTTCTCTTAGCTTCGAGAATTTAAAATTCTCTACTAACAATGCCAACCACGTGAAGGTGGAAGCTTTTATGGCACCACTAACCTAAATAAAAGTGTTAGTCAAAGAAATTTAAGTTTCAAATCAAAACCATATATACTATAGATAGATATAATGTACGTGCAAAATACACAAATTTAAAATAAAATATATATTCAAACTTAAATCTAGATCTTTAATTTCTAAAAAATTATATATATATAAATTGAAAAGAAATTATATATATACTGTATATGCTCGCATTGAAATTCATTCCAATGAACCATTAGGATCGGATCTACTCTCGAATAAAGCAGACAAGATTGTTTCATGATCTCGACTTCGAACCTTCCAAAGAATCTTGTTATTAGGCCTTCCTCGATATCTATACAACTCAATATTTGTCGCTAGAACTAGATGTGAATATAAGAGTATTTTCTGTGTGTCTCAAAGTCTTCAAACACCCAAACAGAGAGTTTTTAATGGATACCGTCAATCCAAGTTCCAAAGAACTACCACTCGACCCCGTAGGATACTTAATATCTTTGCCATCTATAATAGGAGAAGTCAACTTCTTTCTTTCCTCGATGCAACGACATAAGAAATAGTTGTTCCTTCTTCATTGTCTTCTCTGTCGCAATTACCGCAAACATATGTCCTACAAAAATAACCAAGGAAAGTTGAACAAATCAAATTTAAATTACATATTAAAATTTCAATGGACATATAACTCAATTTACAAAAATTAAATAAATATAACCATATTTATACCTTGTCGCACCAAAATTGAAATTTCATCAAAGTCCTTGGATGTTGTAACTTCATCTGCAAAAACAAGTCGTAATGCTTGTGGAGGTTGATAACTAGGAAGCGGAGTTAGAGGCCTACAAATCCATCCTTCCACCCATTCTTGTGAATCACACTCAACAGTGACAAATTCGATACAAGATGCACAAAAGCATGTCAACTTTCTTGTCCATACGGCCCATGAAGTAGCGTCTAAGCTACAAAATGAGTGCATATCACTGGACCTAGTGAGTGTCATACAATCCTCGTAGTTAGCAATATGTTTTTCCTCTATCAACCAAAAATATCTGCAAACTGTGGAATTTTCTTGAGAACCTCGGGCCATGTTGTCAGTACACCATTCCACTATGCTCTTTGCATCTTTTAATTCAGCACCATCTTTGTACTTCAACTCTTCTCTTACAAGAGCTCTTTTCACACATGCCCCTACACCATCATGCTCTCCTTTCCATGTCCAAATTTCAAATGAAACTCTAAATATGTTGCACACCCATCTTGACGTGCATTTTGCTCATCCAATAAAACATTCGTGCATTCTTAAACTGAGACGTGTAATTATCTGACTATATATAATGTTGTTTGAAGTGGATGTCCCTATCAGACAAGTTTCCATAAAATAACTGGAAACACCCTTGCACAAATTCAGTAGAATGAGTACGATCATCACTGATATAAAAGTGGTACTCTCTTAAGATTTTTCGATCATTCTCTCAGGAGAATGTAGAAATGCTATATGCACAAAAATGGCAACTTGTACTAGTTGTAATATTGCGATTGAACCTCCATTTGTGGTCAGTAATGTGTAATTCTCTACAAAATCGACCACCGAAACAATAGTACCAATAGAAATGTGTCTTTGCATAGATTGAATTGTTCATCCAACCATCGAGCTCTATGTGTATGCCTCGCATCCTCATAAACAATTTCATCCTTAAATTTTCTCATAAATTGAAAAATGGGTATTTGTTCTGTAACTAGCTCACACCATTTCGACTCTTTTCCATATTTCAACTGGTATGCAACTAATTTATATTTATCAAATTCAACTAAATTATGTTCTATTGTACCTTAAATTTTCTCATGGATGCAACTTTCCAATTTAGGTAATCCGCCGCATGTACTACAACTTCCATCTAAACAATCCTGACTATAAAAAAATTGTCCAACTTCTTTTTCACAAAATATAGTAGAATGAAATCCTTGGAAGATATTGGTGGAACTTGAACACCACATTCGATAACATAGTTTCAGAATGAAAATTAGAACGAATACGTAAAAATTTAGCATAATGCATCGCAAATTCAACATGTTGCCTACAACAACAAGTGGTGCGAGCATGGTTGATTTTCACATAGAATGGTTTCAACATTTCAAAAAAATGTTGACTAATTTTAATTTCTAGATTCTCTTGTTCAAACTTACGAAAAAATTGAGTTTGAGTCATATCTAAGAAATGCTTTGGATGTGGTTCATGATTAGTAGAACCAACTCTCCGTTTTATAACATCTCTTGTATTAGGTGAAACTCTAGTGTTATCATGCCAAAGTTTAATAACAACTTCTCTTATAG
The DNA here is from genome assembly GCA_018340775.1 of Taxus wallichiana var. yunnanensis. Classification (NCBI taxonomy): domain Eukaryota; kingdom Viridiplantae; phylum Streptophyta; class Pinopsida; order Cupressales; family Taxaceae; genus Taxus; species Taxus wallichiana. Next base: position 424,539,500 of record CM031244.1, on the reverse strand, counting down.
CATCGTAATTATTTTTGTCCTTACGCGGTGCTCTAGCGAAAATGCCCAAAAATCGGCATTATTGAGTGATCAAGGATATCACGCCTTTCAATTGCTTTCATTAGAGTTTTTCGATTAACTTGCAACATTCGACTTGTTTGCGTAATCAAATGTTGTTTTTTTATTGATTCACTTACAACACTAATAGCAAGTACATGATGCACAATATTACTATCCCTAGTGTGTCTCTTGACACCAATAGTGTGATATGCATCATGAAGGTTTTCAACAATCAGTAGAGGTTTGTCCACGTATATTAGATGTTGTCAATCCTAAGGTGTTTAATGTAGGTCTCATTTTAATCAATTTCATCAAACTAACCAACAATCGACATCTTTGGGAATCATTTAAAATTTCAAAATGATTATCCCAAATTTCAAAGTGGCTTTTCTTCCGATTTGTCGCTCGTAAAGTTTGTCGACTTTGGTTTCAAAATGTTTTCATCAATTTCAATAAAAAATTAGGTTTCTTACGTAAAATCCTAGGAGGTGTTTTTGTCAAATTTTGCTTGTCTACGCTTTCAACATGAATTTTCTTATTTACATTTTCATCGCTCCTTCAATTTCAACATTTGCTACATCATGAGTATTTAATTCTTCTTCAACATCGATAAGAAAAACTTCTTCATCACGAGTATTTAATTCAACTTCAACATCAAAGTAGAAACATTACCTAGTTCTTCATTGCTTACAATAGTTGGGATTGAAGATGAACCTCTTCTAGATTCACGAAGTTTCCGCATTCGCTCAACATTTTAAATTTTGTTGGCCTCTAATTCGCTTGGTGCTTTTTTACTTAATGATTTCCTTTTTGACTTCCTTTTTGTCTCCCATGATGTTTTGCTTCCGATGATAAGAAAAACGTGCGTAAAAGACATAATTTCGTAGTAATTCATTCATAAGGTAAGGTCAGAGAGTAAAAATCACATGGTAATTTGAGCATTGGGATGTGTGTAAATATGCTTTATAAAGCGCGATCACGCTTTATAAAGTGCGATCGCAATTTATAAAGCGCGATCACGGTTTATAAAGTGCGATCGCGGTTTATGTTTAAAAAACCACGATCACGGATCTATCTACCGAACCTAAGGCTCGGAAAATCTTTGTTTTTCACCAACCAAAGCTATGGAAGGTCATTATGAAGTGTAAAAGGTCAAAAAACCTCAAATCTACTCTTCCAAAGACTTGAACCGTGCTAAAAAATTGAAAACATTTCACAAAAATGGTGCCATCGCATAGGGGAGACTCTTAGCTTTGTATAAATATTGTTTTTAAAGTGAATAGAATAAGATAAATATCATTTTATAATTTTTTACTAACAATAGGTCTTTAAGACATTTTTTCCCGTGAATGTTCATGTCTACATTTAAGACTGTAACTTTTGTTTCGCTTATCAAAATATGATAAAACTTATACCATCCCAAGCATGGACAAATTCTATACATGTTAAAAAAATTGATTTCAATATTTTTGATATAGTTATGGCGGGCAAACGGAAAGCACTCCGTTTTCTAAATATTTTCAGACCACTTTCATGGAAAAAATCATTAAAAAAAAATATTGCTAAAAAAATACAAAATAAAATCCATCCCAAGATAGACAACTACATCTAATGTTTCACTAAAGGAAAAAAAAAAAAAAACAAGATTTGGTCATCCAAAATGCGGGCAAACGGACTACAATCTTATAAGTTTTTTCAAAAAAAAAAAAACTAAGTCATATAATTTTAAGTGTTTAATATAGCTAAACTTGTCTATTTTTTACAAAAATTAGTATTTTAGAAACTAGATTCTGAATGCTACGATTCATATTTATATAATTTTTTCTAATTTAGAGTGCGTGTATAGCTAATAATCCCTACAAGTTGAGATTTTGCTGTTTTTTGCAATATGATGTCCACGGATGACCCTATATTTGTCCATCAACTTCCTGCACTTACCCGCATAGTTCTTCATACGAATATTTTCTATCCGGGCCTACATTTCCCTCTTGTAATGTAGTCAACGTATTTTCATTGATTGTAACTCTTCTCGAGTGAGTTGTTCCTTAGTAGGCGACATTGGTCTTTGTACCTGAGTCACTTTAAAGGTATAGTCCATGTGTGGATCAAATTGAAACTCGCTAAGTTTATTTTTGTCTTTGTCTTTGTATATGTTTCTTCTTGAAGAGCCTAAGTTTGCTAGCTTCTAGCTCAACTTCAAGATCTATTTTGGAGGATCTCCTCCTCAACCAAGGGGTCCTCTTCTTCATCAAATTTCAGAGGAGGGAAGCTTTACGTTCAATTTTCACTTTACGTGAAGCTTTATAGTGAGGTTTTTGTGATGGTTCTTTTTCAACAAAGGGCCTTTTGTTGCCCAGAAGTGGAAGCGTACCCCACATCAAAAGGATTATCTATGTCTAAGAGAGATCTTCACTCTCCTAGTTTAGGGTTAATGACCTTTTTTCTTCTTCACACTCTTGCGGAAGTTTAGCTCCTAATTATAAGACTCTTGCGAGTACTTGATCTTTATTATAATATAGGAGTTCATCAAATATATTTAGGTCTAACCTCTATTATTCTCTGGAAAATTCTGACTCTTCTCCACTATGATCAATTAATAGCTCCATATATTTGACTTGTGAAAAGAGAGGGGACAAATTGTTACCGCTAAATGGGAAGGTTTTGAAAGGGTTTTCTCCTATGTCATGCTCATTTGATTTGGTTTCCATTTTTGCGATTTTAGGCATTACTAGCAGACGTTTGTGTGCAGCTGGCATGACCCCTAAGCATATGATTTTTGTAAGCCACTCAAGGTGATGTTTGAACTATATTACAATGTAGCTTAGATGCAGTGTCATGTAGTCGTCTTTATTAAGGAACACTCATATGCACACCTAAATGTAATGATCACTCAATTTTGTTGTTACCAAGCCTATGCCCTAAAAATAGATAGCAACAATATCGTATCAATATGTAGGTCAAGTTAGAATTCTAACAAGGCCTAAGTACTGATGTGATGTTGACACAGTCCCTCGACAAGGTATACTTAAAACTAGTTTGAATGCCGATGAAAGCCAAACCTTCTAAAAAATGGAAGTCGTGACTAGATATAGCGTAACAATGTCACCGTGATACATTAACCGAGCAAGAAAGGTGTTAGTATCATGACAACTTTATCACGATATATAAGGCATTATCGACACTTTTCAAGAAGACTTAGATGACGTTAAAACTGAAACCAAGTGATAAGTATAACAAGGAGTTTTTAATCATGTGAGTAGTGTAACCTGCGTAATAAAGGGACTTATACCATTTTCTCATAAAAATGAGAACATGATGTAAGTACCAAGATTGTGCATCTAGGATGTGAACAAAACTATCAACTCAAGAAGAGATGAAAGATGAACTGAACTCATAGTGGTGAAGATGATCTTGAAATCAAGATGGAAGGACTTTTATCAAAGATATGAAAATGTACTTGTGCACTTTAGATGTTTAACAACCCATCCGTAAACATGGATGGGCGTAAACGAAAAAAAAAGTGGCAAGCACTATCTTTAATAAAAACGTGCAAGGTATGCACCTTTCTCACCCCAAAAATGGGCGGTGAGAATGCAAGGGTATAGATCAAAAGATGAAAACAAACCAAGTGCCACTTGGGTAGAGTTTCACCTCATCCAAAGACAAGAATAAACTAAGCGAAAGTGGGAGGTAGTTTAGTTTCATGATGAAAGACACTTAGATTAAAATCATATAGGTTCTTTTCCTTATTCGAAAAAAAAAAGGTTCAGATTCTAAATGAGTTATCACTTCGTGATGGCTTGATGCAATAATGGACTAGTAAAGTGGGCTCCAAGATAGAATGGCTTCCTTGATAAGTTCACTCAATTAGGTGTTACAAAGTTTTCTTAAGTGAGCACGATTTACCCAAATAGTCCCTTACCTATCTTGGGAGTATCTCGGCTTTACTTTACCCCCTTCGAACACAAAGGGAAACTAGTGTGTCCACGTGTTCTCTCCCCGGGGTCACCATACGCATAACCGATAAATCTATCTCACAAGGCATGGTATTCAAGTGGGTAAGCGGAGCGTTTCCTATTTCATCCACGAGGTTACTCAGTGGTGGATTACTTTAGGGTTCCTAGAACTACCCCCATTGTTGTAGCTTAATGCATTATGCCAAAGGGGTTATGTTCCAATTGAGTGGATAGGGACGTACCCTTTTCCGAAACCTACAATATAATGTTTTTGAATATGGTGTGTTTTTTATCTTGCTTAACTTAATGTGGTTTTTAAGTGGCACACCATTTGGCAACCTGTAAGAACACATGTATTAGAAGTTTTTTGTTTTGGACGTATTTCTTCTAAAAGCATTGGGTCATGTAGATAACAAGTTTTAATGATTTTCCAAATTCACGATTGATGTCAAGAAATAGAACTTTACTACTTTCTTTTGATTCCTAAGATCGGTAATAGGCATGAAGGAAGAGCATACGCAATGTGAAAAAGCCTACTAAATCACATGAAAGTTTACTTTATCCTTTATAGAATAAGTGTTTGGAACATTCGATACAAGTTTTTATAAGTGTTTCTGATCTCCAAGATCGCTTTTGAAGGCACGAGGAGAGAGCATACGCACTTTTACAAACCTAGTTTTAAGCTAAGAACCAAAAACACTTAACTATGCAAACTGAAATACCAAAGAAAAACTCGTTTTTAACTTGTTAGTCCGAGCAATCTACGAAAAATCAGAAAGAAAGATTTTATAGATTATAGAAAAATTTCAATCTTTACATAGACATCTCGTGCTTCTAAACCAACACCAAAGACTCCCCAACCGACAGTGCATGCGCCTAACTCAATGGATACGCCTAAAGACAAAAATTAGTGAAACCCAAAGATACTAAAAATCATAGATGTGTCAAGTCGAGACACGTGATGCTTGTAACTTAACATGGATGCTTAGGTTTCAACAGAGACGTGCCCAAGCATAAAACAGATAGTTTCAAATTTTTACATCCTAAAGAAAAGTTGCAAAAGCCATGGAATTGGGGTAAGAATCTCTAAAGAAACCCCAAAGGCTTTTAACAATCTGATCAATGGACCATCTGATAAGAAATGAGCAAGGGTTTCTTCTTTGCATACATTAATTTGAAGTAAACAAGCAAACTAAGAAAATGAAACTAACCTCTATTCTTTGAAAGCTTGAAATAATGAACCTAAGAGGATCTAAGCATTCAGTTTGTGTTTTAAGAGAAAGAGATCTCCCCATTAATGGCTTCAAGGCCAATGGTTCTTCTCTTTTACTCCATATTTGTGCTATAAAATACAAAAGCAAATGCTAATAACTCAATGGAAGAAAATGAAATACAATCTAAAGCCTAAACAAAATACTATAATCTATGCTAGGAAGAAGAGAGAATTCTTAGAAAATGAGGGAGGGGGTCTAGCCCTATTTATAGTTTTCCATTTGGGAAAATGGGAGATTTGGGTGCATGTGGGACAAATGCAAAAGTCCAAAAATCACTTTTAGCAATTCAAAGTGAGGTTTGATTGTTTTTAGAAGAGATGACCATGGTTAATATTTAATTAACCATGTTTAGAGGGTAATTAATCTTACTTAGAGAGAAATTAGGTTTCTGAAAGGCTTCTAAGACTTAATCAATCCAACGAAGTGGATTGATACTCCAGGGAGCTAATAAAGGTGGTAAAGAAGAGAATATTAGCCGAGAAGAGGTTATTATAACCTATTTAATTATTTTACAAGATGAAATATGACTAATAGAGTCTTGTAAGAGGGGAGTTAGATCTAATTGAAAGTGTCATAAATTTTCAAGGGAAAGAATAGTTAGTAAAATATTAAGAATAATAGTGCATTGATCAAACTACATGTGTCTATACATGCATGAGGTGATCTTGTCTTTTTTTCTTTCTTAAGGGCCACTTCCAAGATAATGGGAGATAAGGACCTAACTTTTAATCGAGGGTAAATCAGAAGGGCCTTAAGAAATATTTGACATAAGATTTGATTATCAAGGTTATGGTTGGCTTGTATGGAAAGTGTTTTCCATTTCTTAATAAAGTCATGGGAAGATTCATGTGTACCTTTCTTAAGGTTTATGAATCTTTGTAAAGTATTTTCAAGGTCTTGTTTTCAAAATTTATAGATTAGATCCTTGAATAAACCTTCTAAATCAACTATCAAGTTAGGAGGAAGTTGGTTATACCATTCTAATGCTTCGCCTAAGTAGAAGCTTGGTGGTCTTGTAAGTGTTTGTTTGAATCCATTCTTTATAGAGGTTTCCAAAGGTCTTAAGGTAGAGGGTTGGATCCATGAATCCATCATAAGATATGGTAGGGATAGTCTCTCCCAAGTCCATAGCTGCAATGTAGGGAGATAAAGGTTTGTTTTGGACATTTTATAAAATCTTGTTTCGTATCAAATGGAAGAGGAATAAGATTCCCATGTGCATCCACTAATGGAGGAGGTGTGTAAGAAGGTATGTTAGGCACCACATTTTGAGATGTTATCTACAACATTTGATTTTGCATTTGGATCATGCTAGTTGTGGTGGTAGCTTGGGATAAGGCCATCTGATCTAGGAGTTTGACTATCACCATGTTAGGATCCATAGAAGAATAATGACCTTTAAAGGTGGGTGTTTGTTTGTGATTGTCATGCTCATTAGTGGGGGTTTCAGGAGACTTACCTTGACCAGTCCTACAAGGATGAGTCTAATCATGACATGGTACTTCCTGATTAGGATGAGGTATAGTCATCTCCATGGCATTGGTAGGTATCCTTCATAAACCTTCATCCTTATCGGGGTAAATTATTCATTATTTTTGAGGTTCTTAATGACAAATCTAAGATTTATTTTCTCAATCTCAACCACATTACATTTTACTGAGTGACCTTTCCCCGACTAATAGGAGGGACAACATTGGGACATAAAAATCTCAAAAGTGAGATAGGGGAAAGTAGTAAGATTAGTTCTTGTAGGATAAGAACTAGAAACTTTGGGAGCATGAAGAGGAGATGTAGGCATAAAGGAATATCCCATGGAGAAATTCAGGGGTTTAATTTTGCCAAAAATATCCTTAGAGGTGTATTTTTGCAATTGAGCAGCCAAAAACAAGGTTCTCCAAAATGTATTTATGACACTATAGGCCTTGCCAAATGTTTACACAAGGTCCTGTCACGTAAGGTTTGATTAGGGGATGCAATTAGCCATGCAATAAATTTTATACATGGGTTAATCATGTCTACGTAGACCGGTCTTATATTATTCTAACTTTTGGCAACTTAAAATGAGGTCAAAATTAGATATGGATGTTTTAGTGAGCTATGCTCGGTTAGGAGGTTTGTAGGATTCATGCCGGGTTAACCATAAATGTATGGTGGGCCAAGAATGTGTCTCAATGGCTTGCACTCATAATTCTACAAATATACAACGTTATGAGGAAATAAATAAGAGACGCACATGGACTGGAACATAACATATTGATTTAAAAGGAGCTACAACTAGTTTTAAGGTTGCATATCCAGGGGGTAGTAATCCCTACACTAGGTCAACCTAGGGTTTCCAAATCTTGTAGTCAAGATAGAGGAGAGTATCCTTATAGGATATCAATTAATGGGGAGAGGTATAGATTGATAGGAAGATGAGAAAACTTGTAAAATATACATTACCGCAATATAACCGAAATAAATGAAAGCAAAGGAGCTAATCATATAACATCACTATGCTAACTAGCACCGATGTACATATAATACTAAGATAACATAGAGAAATTGTGATGGGAGATGAATTAAATGAAAAAGAGGGTTAGAGCACTTACCTACGAGGTGGTCATTGATGCATATATATCTCTACATAATTTGTGCACCGAGAGATAATTGATATGGTTGGAGAAGGGGAACAATGTTATTTTCCTAGACTCACTATAGATGACCTAAGTAGTGCAAGCAATTCAAAAATCAAGAAGATTTTCCAATACCAAGTCAAATGCAATATTAACTAATAGAAAAGAGAGTAGATGTGAAGATGGCACAAAAGAGCAGAGAAGATGGCTAGTTCTTGTTATCTTTCTTCCTCCCTTATGAATGTTTGAGTGTGGTCTGCATATATACTTGATGCCATCACCCATGGGTGATGGCGTTAGGCAAGGAAAAGCTAACACTAACACCATCACCAATGGGCGATGATGTCAGCCAAGGAGACCTAAATGTCAAAAATGGTGCAATGTGTCATGGATCAAGAAAGAATAAGTGAAAAATGTGCCAATGATGGAGTCGATAAAAGCAAGTTTCGTGGAGTGCTAGTGTGTATGACAAAGAAAGACTATAATAACTAATACTAGGCCTACATAGTGGTATATCTCTTTGTGTATTGTTCTAAACCCATAATGACCATTTGTATAGTCACACCAAATTTTTGGTAGGCCCCTTAAGGCACACACTTAAGAAGAAGATGTATCGGTGCCCCTTATCTACACAAAGGAATCATTAGTAATAGATATAAAATATTAAGATGAAAATTTAGGTATAGACACTACCTACCTTGAGAGGAATGTCAAAAAAATACCCAAACCATTTTTAAATTTGAGTTCAAAGTCTTATGTCAAACATATGACAACAAGAAAGACAATTAGAAATTTAAAATCTTTCCCCAACTCTAAAAGACTCTACCATGAGATGGTTTATAGGATTGGAGCCTAATTTCATTCATTCATGGGAAGAAATGGACTTGGTTTTTAGAAAAATACCAATATTACTATAGAGGAAGGGGTAGGAAAGATGAATTCTTCCAAATAAGACATAAATAAAATGAGAACTTGGAAGATTATTTAGACATGTTCCTTTTTTCCATAGAAGGAGTGGATGTCAATTAAATGAATAATTAAGAAAAAAATTATTTCTCAAAGGACTTGATGAAGAAGCTAGGGAATCTCTCAACCTAATGGGAAGAGGAGATGTGAATAATATTACCCTCCATCATATTTTTGAGTTGTGCAAAAGTTATTCTAGAACAAGGGGAAGTATTAGAAAAAATAGAACTATGAAAAATACTTCGACACTTCACAACTCATGGAAGAAATTTATAATGTGAAAACAAAAATTTAATACAATTGAATTCTACTTTTGATGGGTTACAATCTAAAAATAAGGCTTCCACTAAACCACTAAATATATATTGTCCTAAGCATAGGAAAATTCATCCTTTAAGGGAATGACCTTTAGACTAGACATACATTTTCCCGATTTTTGATGTCAATAAGCATGTTATTAATCAATGTACCTTTCTTCCTTTTCGAAAGAAAATTTGAAAAAAATTCTCAACTAGTAAGAGAATCAAACCGTATCCAAAGATAGACCAATCAAAAAGTCTTTCCTCTAAGACCAACTCTAAACCTTTGGTTAATGCAATGGGCCAATCAAAATCCTCTATCCACTTAGGGAAAACTTGATTAGACACAACAAAATTGAATGAATTTCCCAAATCAAAAGCTATGGATAACTCAATTTAAACAACAAAATTGGATGATAACTTTCAATCCACAACTATGGCCAAATCAACAATGGTCTCAGTAGAAAAACTTCACTCATCCAAGAAACTATTCTCCATAGTATGCTTTGATGCCACCGTCTCAATCACAATTACAAGGAGGACAATTAACTTAGACCCAACTACTGGCTCAACCTATCCCAAATCAAAAAATCAGCAGACAACCTTAGTTAATGAAGTTGGACAAAAAGGGACAATGTAGGTAAATTCTATCATTAACCTACAATTGAGGTCAATAAAAACAATGAACAACCCACAAAATGTTATCACGTAAATGTCTAAGGAAAAGGTAGAAGATAACCCCGCCACACCAAAAAAACTAAGGAAAATACTAAAATAGAGAACAAAAGTGTTCACATAACCCCCTTTCTAGAGAGACTAAAAGAAACACTTGCTAAGCAAGAATATTCTTTAGCGTAGGAACCGATAAAATTACATATCGAGTTTCCACTTTTGAGAGAAATTGGAGATATTCCGAACTTAACTAAACTATTAGAGGCCTTTTCATAAAGACACTAGGAGAAAGAAACATCACCAAAAAATAGTGCAAGTTGATTGAAAGTTAGTTGATCTATTGTCAAGGTAGTTGTTCTTACCTAAGTATGCAGATTTAAGAATGTCCAAATCACCACTATTACCATAAATGGAAAAAATATCTAATCTCTTAGTATATCTTGGAGCTATTATTAATTTAATGACCACATAAAAATTGAATATATTGTCTTTAACATGATTGCAATCAATTAACACTATCATTAAAATGATAGAACAGCTTCATTGCTATATCGATGGAGTCATAGGAGATGTGATGGTTATAGTAGAATCATGGGAATATCTAGTAGAATTTATGATCTTGCATCCCAAAATCAAAAAATTGGCTACCCAAATGTTTTGGGAAGGTATTGGCTTGCTAAGTTATTAATGCATATATTGATTGTAGATATGGAAATATGACTATTTCAAATGGAACTACAGAAAAGAAGATTTCTCTTTATCCTCCTGCTCAACCATGTTTGGGAACTTGCAAACATATGTGGGTTGATGGACTAAATCAGAACTATATGATCCCTTCTTATATAGTCATGATCGTAGTAAAAAAATATGTGGATAAAATTGGGGAAACATATAGGAACCTAGATAAGAAGCTTAGTTTGGCTTCTAAGTAACCATCCTAGCTTCGAAAGAACCATTCTTACTCTAGAAAGAACCATTCTGGTTCTAGAAAGAACTATAACTCTATAATTTTCCACTGCGGCTCCGAAAAGGATAGTAGGATTCTAGAGGATGAAAGTTATAAAGAAGGTCATTTTCAAATGTATGATTATGCTCCTCAACCATGTGTTTATCATGAGAAAAAATATCAAATGATTTTCATTTTGCTTTGACTAGAATCATGTCTTTTGAAAAAAAACATTATTTCATAATTTGTAATCTGAATTTTGTCCTTTGAATTCTTTGGTGAATGAAAACAAGAGAGAAAATCTACCCAAGATCGTAAATATCCATTCGGATGGGAAAGGAATTGAACATTGGAATAAATTTAAATAATGAACAATAATCTCATGTCATTGATGTTTTGAGAAATCATTCTAAATATTTTGCATGGGATTATACTGATATGAGAGGAATACACCCCAACATATGTACTCATCATATTTATACTAAAAATGTTAAACCGCATGACATATTCGCAACATGGGATCAACTAGACACTTAAAGATATTGTTAAATATGAAATTGAGAAACTGTTAGTGGGATTTATCTACTATATATCTGATAGTCAATGGGTCTCTCCACTTTTTATAGTTCCCAAAATAATGGTAAATGAAGAATCAGTATAGACTACATGGAGCTTAACAAGGCTACAACGAAAGATTATTTCTCTCTATCGCTTATAGATCGCATTTTCATTAATTTGGCAGTAAGAAGTTTTTTTTCCTTTCTAGATGGATTTAGTGGATATAATTAGATTTTATAGCCCCATAAGATCAAGATAAAATCAATTTTACATGTCTTTGGGGAACATTTGCATACATATTTTTACCATTTGTTTTATGTAATGCACTTGCTACTTTTCAAAGGGTAGTCTTGGTTATTTTTGTAGATCCATTAATGAATGTCTTGAGATATACATGGATGATTTTTCCATCCATGTGGATAGTTTTCAAGAATATTTGAGTAGTTTAAAAAAATGTTAGGAAGATGTGAAATATTATAAATGTTAGGGATCTTCTCAATCAAAGAGTGCACCGGTGAGAAATGTTTCACAAACAAAATCAAGTTATGAAAAATAATGAGATAATTTTTATACAACAAGAAATGGATATATCTCAATACTTTCTTCCATATCAATACATTACTCCATATTAATACATTGTTCCATATACTAGCTCATTAATTAGATGTACACATATAGGAAGAGGAAAGTACAACTACCACCTAGATCATTGGTGAATAACTCTCACTAGTTAATATTAGCACTAGAGCTGACTCCACACAACTAGTAAGCTAACAACTAACTAAGTAAGCTAACTCAACAAAATTGGTACACCTAAGCAAGATAACACAAGTGTAGAGCTAACACAATTGCAATAGTTATCCTAATAAATAAATAAAAGGATAAACAATAATCAAACTAGCCCCCCAGTAAGCATAACTTAGGTGGGTCAAAAGAAGGTGGGCCTTGAAAACAAGGTCTCGATGAGGTACCCATGTACAATAATTTGAAAATAGGAGTTTCCATGGATAAAAAAATCACCGCAAGGTACCCAAAACCAAAAAAAAAAGAGAGAAAAAAAACTAGTTGCAATACATCCCAAAAGCACGGATAAAAAAACTCATACAATGTTGAAGAATTTTAGCATGCACTATGGTTAGAATCCACCGCTTGATAAAAACTCAAAACAATCGACACTTTCGCACTGCACCAGACTAGCTCCATACAAGAATATGGTCAATGGAGTGATGTTGAAAGTGTAAAAATACACCAAACATAATTCGATCAACTTCTACAAATGGGTGTGTCACGATCCAAGAACAAAACCAAGGCAACAAGGAAAGGACACAAGACCCAAGAAGAAGGATCAACACCAGACCCTACCATATTGTTAAATGGGTGGAGTAATGCTACAAATATGTATGAGTTATCAAAACAACTACTCAAACATTGATAAAATAGCACTAGGCTTCACTAGAATAGTTCTCCCACAAGAGATATTGTAAACATGCCTAAAAGTGTCAAAAAATATTTATACAAATATCTCAAGGAGATACACTCTACACTGCTAAATAAAATATCTCAAAACAAGAAGCATTACAATGCATGAGGATAAGAAAGTGGAGAAAAATATAAATGGTGGAGGATCCATCAGCCCATAGATTCCTCTCAATGAATGCTTATGTCGCCACCATAAGTGATTAGATATCCATCCCAGATTAATACGAATGACCGAAGAAGATTCCCGCATAAAGTGCACAACTAGAGCATGTAAGGAAACATCAAAATGTGTGTTAGGTTGATCATGCCTAACAACTAAAATTCTAGGCTTCTCATGCCTAAGTGAAGGTGCATGACTCATGTGTAGATCATAATCTTCTAAAGTGTCAAGAAAACAAAAATAGGAGATATGTCAATGTGTAATTCGAATGAAGTGTCTCGCTTAAAACCAATGTCGTGGTGATTTTTCTTCTTGACAGGATGAATAGGGAAGTAATACCCTATAAATGTTTGTTAATACCTCCAAAATTTGAACCCATATGATAGAGCATGTGAGAATCAAATATTGTGATACACTTCTCAAAAGATCCATGCATGTGAGTAGAAGGCACTGAAGTGGGATACACAAAATGTGTTACTGCAATAGACACGTGTGGAAGAAGAACATGTAGTAACAAGAACAACATGCTTAGGAGCATAAGATGCGGGAGCATGCTCTTAAATTGATAAAATAAGGTTAGTGGGTATGGGAGAAATATCTGTGAGTGGATTAGGAATAGGAGAAGGGGTATGAAAGTCCACAATGTGAGGATGATGGTTTACGTGAACAAGTTTCTACTAGAGGGAGTGTATTAGTTTATCCTTGTCATAAATGAGGTTATGAAGAATGTAGTTTTTCTTTTTAAGTGATCTATTTTGTTCCACAAAATTGACCATGTCCTCCTGAAGTCCTAATTTAGCCAAATTTTAACCAAACTTGATTTATTGCAAATAATATGAACTCCAAAGAAAATATATCTCCTTCTTCATTATTGAATAATGAATTAAAATGTTTCCTAAATAGGAAAATAATTCCCAACTCAAGTTTCCAAGTAAACTCTAACTAACTCTGACTAAATCTACTCTAGGTGGCGGAAATTACTTTTTTAAGCAGTTTACTAGAACTTGCTATTCTTAGTAAGTTTGCATGCTTATTCGTACGGGCACATAAATTGACACACATCTTCTACATCCATAAATTAGATGAATTTCCAAATTTCTAACTCATAATGCAACTAATAGACTAAAATTAACTAATGCCCAAAATAGGAAAAAACCGAACTATAACTTAAATCCTAATTTTTGGCCTCAAGATGGCAGATTTAGGGCCCAAAAACATGTCAAAAACTTACCCCAACTGGTAGGGCAGGTTACCATTGCATTCATCTCATCAAAACATGTGGTTTCAAAAAGAAATGGACTCAAACAGACACCCGGAGCTCAAGTTATGACCTTGTCAAGTTCCTACTAATTTTTGAGCATCATTCTCCCCTACTTGAAAAAATGCAACTCCTGCAAGTTGTGTTCTTCAAAATCCTTCCATTTATCTACATCCAACTTCTTAATCTCTCACTCTATGACCTAAGTATTTTCCTCTTGCTCCAGTCCTTTCTAATGGACCAAATATTTGTTGTATTTCCCATGTCGCGTATCCATTATTTTCTTATCTAGAATATGATCCACTTCTTCTTTCTTCTTTACTGGAACCTGCTACCTCCAATCTACTACTTCATCAATAACATCCCCTTCTACACCATCCCCATGAAAATAATACAAATATGAAACATTAAACACTGGAGAAATATCAAAATTCCCTGGAAATTCTACCTCATAAGCATTATCATTTTTTTTTCACGATTTTGCAAGGACCAATCTTCTTGTACTTCAACTTGTTATAGGTGCCTTTTGGAAACCTTTCCTTCCATAGATATACCATAACTAACTCACCAACTATAAATACCTTTCTTCTTCTGTGCACATCTGCTATTTCCTTATACTTATCATTACTATTCTGCAGCTTCTTTCACACTTCTTCCTGCAATTGTTGTATATGTTCGGCAAATGCTTCTACATCATCACTGACTCTGCCATCAACTGGTAGCTATACCAAATCAAACACCCCATTTGGATTACTCCCATACACAATTGAAAATGTAGAATTTCCTGTGGATCTATTTATGGAACTATTATATGCAAACTTGGCTTGTGGTAATGCTAAGTCCCATTGTTTTGGCTTTTCCCCAACGATGCACCTTAACAGGTTTCCCAAACTCTGATTTACCACCTTTGTTTTCCCATCAGTCTGAGGATGATAGAACTGCTAAACTATAATTGAGTTCCCAATTTCTTCCATAAAGTCCGCCAGAAGTGACTTAAGAACCTTGTGTCCCTATCTGAAGTAATGGTTTTTGGAACACCATGCAAACGAACAACTTCTCTGAAAAACAAATCTGCTATGCGCTGTCACATCACTTGTTTTCTTGTAGGTAATAAAATGAACCATCTTAGAAAATCTATCAACAACCATAAAAATTGAGTCATTACCTCATTGTTTTTTTGGTAATCCCAAAAAAATCCATACTCAAATCTATCCACGACCCTTTAGGAATAGAAAACGACATATACAACCCTGTATTATGTGCATGGCCTTTCGAGAATTGACAAATTCGATACCTCTCCACATATCTTACCACATCTCTTTTTAGATTTGGCCAATAGTATTTCTCTGCTACCAAGGCTATCGTCTTATCTTTACCAAAATGCCCAGCCAATCCTCCGCTATGCAACTCTTTCACTATGTTCTCTCTCATAGACCCAACTGGAATACATAGTTGGCATCCCTTGAATAGATAGCCATCCTATAAAATGTACTCATCTAGGACATCTCCTACATTTTCTGACAATGGATGATTTAACCTTTCAACAATATCCTTGAAATCAATATCAGAAGAATACAAACCCTTTATTGCTTCAAAACCCACCACCTCATTTTCCATAGTGGTAAACAAAGTCACACACCTACTCAATGCATCTACAACTTGATTCTATTTTCCTGATTTATGTTTTAGAGAAAAAGTATAACCCTGCAAAAATGATACCCACTTTGCATGCCTACTATTCAACTTCTTTTGTGTATTCACATACTTCAGGGCTATGTGGTCTGTAAATAACACAAACTCCTTAGGCACTAAGTAATGCCTCCAATGCCTTAATGCTTGTACAATTGCATAAAATTCCACATCATAAGTAGAGTAGTTCTTTCTTACCTCATTCAGTTTCTCACTAAAGAAAGCTACGGCTTTCCACCTTGACTTGGATACTAGATAATGTAGCCAAATTCTAACCAAACTTGATTTATTGCAAATAATATGAACTCCAAAGAAAATAGATCTCATTCTTCATTATTGAATAATGAATTAAAATGTTTCCTAAATGGGAAAACAATTCCCAACTTGATTTTCCAAGTAAACTCTAACTCTGACTAAATATACTCTAGGTGGCGGAAATTACTATTTTTAGTAGTTTACTAGAACCTGTTATTCTTAGTAAGTTTGCATGCTTATTCATACGGGAACAAAAATTTCCACGCATCTTCTACATCCCTAAATTAGAGGAATTGCCAAATTTCTAACTCATAATGCAACTAATAGACTAAAATTAACTAATGCCCAAAAATAGGAAAAAACTGAACTAGAACTTAAATCCTAATTTTTAGTCTCAAGATGGCAGATTTAGGGCCCGAAAATGTGCCGACAACTTGCCCCAATTAGTAGGTCGGGTCACCGCATTGTGTTTGTCTCATCAAAACATGTGGTTTAAAAAAATGGACTCAAACGGACACTCGGTGTTCAAGTTATGACCTTGTCAATTTCTTGCTGATTTTGGCGCATCAAGTCCACACACTTAAGATAAAATCATCTCGTTCTCAAAATCCATAATAGATGTAATAATGCAACATCAAAAATTTAGACATCAGGATCAACCGAAAATTCTTCCGCATGCAATTATAACACCCCCAAATGTTGGAATTTTATAAAGTAGTGCTTTTTACAAAATAAATAGTTCACTAATGTGTGGGAAATTAAAAATAATTTTTTTACAAAATACAATGCTCAATTTTGAGCCGGTGATCGACAACTATCGCAAAAAATGATTTCCTCAAATGAGGCCTATTTTAAATAAAATTGCACTCAAACATTAAAAAATGCACTAAATGAGGATGAACCTAGCCTTCCAACCACTCATTGGAATCGACACAAAATTTAGAAGAGAGTGGTTTAGTTTTTGAGGGGGAATTGGCTTCCTTCCCACCCAAGCCTCATACTTCATCTTCGACGGGTAAAAATACAAGCTTAATTAACACTTAATTCATTTACCAATTGACCAATTTGCATTCCAAAAGAAAAAAATTGTTAATATTTGGAATAAAGAGTTTTAAGTTGGAATTTAAAACTAATTCACCTTTGCAAATCACGGCCCACCAAAATAAATTCATTGGTTGCAAATTTTAGGTTTTTAAACCCTAGGAAATGCCATTTTTGTTGAAGTCTGATTTGGGGCTGCCTCAAACTTAAAAACAAATATTTTAAGGTTGAATAAGACCAAATTGGAGATTTAGAGCTGATTTCAACACACCACGAGAAGATTTAGACCATGTAGAGGCATTTTTTGGAGGTCTAAGGCTTTTTTACATATTTCAATCCAAAAAGGAGGGTACATGTTAAAAACACTCTCCCCAGGCTTTTGTTCATCCTCCAACACTATTTTTTTGGTAAGGATACAAACCAAGTCTATAAATGAGCCAAAAATGTGGCTCCAAACAACAAAAACGCCCTCGAATAGTAAAAATGCCCTTAGAATGTAAAAATGTCCTTCACACGAAAAATGTGGTTTCTCTAAACTAAAATTCCCCTTGAGCTGATTAAAACCCTCCTCACGATCATTAAAAGTACATTGGAACAACATATCTGTGGCTTTAGATGTAAAAATGTCCCTCTTATAGAAAAAATGCCCTCAGTAGATGCTAAAATGTCCCTTTACTACTTGGAATCTCCTTTAAATGCCATAAACAAGACTTTGATGGACTACATGAGCTTGTAATGTGTGGTGGTGGAGGCCTTCAATGGGCTGCACCAACATTAACCAATAAAAACCAACAAATACAAACACCTAACAGAAATCTATTGCAAATAATAATCTTATGTAAAACTAGTTAGCATAATAGAACCAAAAAAACTCAATACCAAGGTGTTGCTCTCGATACCATATTGGGAATGTCATAGATACACTAAATCAAGAGTGCTTTGATGAGAAATGTTTCACACACAAAATGGCAAGTTATGAAGAACAATGAGATAATTAAAATACAACAAGAAATGGATCAATCTCAATACTCCGCTCCATATCAATACATTACTCTGTATAAATACATAGCTCCATCTATTATCGAGAAACAATCAAATGTACATATATATGAGGAGGAAACTACAACTACAACTTAGATCAGAGGTGAATAACTCTCACTATCTGATACTAACAAGATATTTGACTCCACACAACTAGTAAGCTAACTCAACATAATTGGTACACTTAAGCCAGCTAACACAACAAGTGTAGAGCTAACAAAAGTGCAAGAATCATCCTAATAAACAAATAAAAGGATAAAAAATAACCTACACTAACATGAACAACACCAAATCTCCATAAATAATGAGAAATGTTTAATTATGGTTAATCAAGGGATTGTTTTAGGTCATCATATCTCTACTAAAGGTATTCAGGTTGATCCTAAGAAAATAAAAATCATTACCGACCTTCCGTACAAAGAAACAAGACTAATGTTAAGAGCTTTCTAGGCCATGTAGGTTACTACAAAAGTTTTATCAAATATTTCAACAAAATTGTTGCACCTATGTTCTCTTTACTTACAAAGGACTATGTTTTTGAATGGAACTCTCAATGCCAAAAAGCTTTGAATTTATAAAAGATAAATTGACTACTGCTCCAGTTTTGAGAGGACCCAATTGGGGGAAAACTTTTCATATTCGACCGATGCATCCAAATGTATGTAATTTATTTTATTAGCAAAAACTTGACCCCTACAGAGAAAAATTACACTACAACTGAAAAAGAGTTTTGGATCTTGTTTAATCCCTTAACAAATTTAGACATTATGTTATTGGGCATAAAATCTTTATATACACTAACCATTCACCAATAAGATACTTGATGAATAAGCCAGTAGTAAGGGGAGGATTATCATATAGTTACTAATTTTACAAGAATTTAATTTTACATTCATTGATAAGTCATGAAAGGATAATATTGTTGCTTAATTTCTCTCAAGATTGAATGTTTCGTGAATAAAAACCTATCAAGACCATTTTCCAAAAGAAAACATGTTTAGAATTTCAGCACACTCACCATGGTTTGTTGATATTGCTAATTATCTAACCACAAGAGAGTTTTCAATTTATTTTACATGCAAAGAAAGAAAAATATTAGTTCAAAACAATACTACTTATACATGGTGTAATGGAATTTTATATAAATGTTGTCCCGATATGGTTCTTTGCAGTGTGTTAGGTAGGATGAGGTGTATGATATCATAAGAGCTTTCCATGATAAACTAGGGGGAGGAAATTATTCAAATAAGAGGACAATATAAAAATCCTTGGAGATAGGTACAATGGCCTTCACTACACAAGAATGTAAAAAAATACATCTAGCAATGTGATGCATGTAAAAGAATGGGGAAGCCTACTTTGTCTACTAAAATTCCCATTATTCCTTAATTATTTTTAAGACCTTTTGAGAAATGGATGATTGATTTTGTTGGACCAATAGACCCCACGTCTTATGGAAAAGAGTACCTATTGGTGTGCACTAATTATATCACAAAATGGGCAAATTCAGGCCCTCCCTTATGCTATTGAATAAATTTTATCTGATTTCTTATACCACGAGATCGTGTAGATATTTGGAACACCTAGAGCCATAATGTCCGAATAAGGACCTCAGTTCATATCAAACATGATTAAGGCCTTTGTAGAAATATACCATATCATCCTCAGGACAATGGACAAGTTAAAGTCACAAATAGAGAATCGAAAACATATTTATCAAGTTTGTGGATGCAACCCTGAAATATTGGGTATTAAAACTACCTAAGGTAGTCTAGGCATACAATACAACATGGAAAACCATGACTATCTTCTCTCCTTATGAACGTTTGCATGGTAAGAAACCAATTCTTCCTATAGATTTTGAGTTGTAAACCTTAAGGACAACATTGATGTGAGAATTGAGATTTATGCAACACACAAATATATGATTTTTTATCTAAATGAGTTGGATGAGATGAGGATGGAGGCTCAATAACAATATGAAATCCTCCAACATCACAAAACATTTTGGCATGACTCTCATATTAAGACTGGGAGATTTAAATAAGACTGTGCCTTTTGTTTTACTCAAGGTATCAACAGCTTTAAAGGAAAATTAAAAACTAGATGGTTGCGGCCCTATCAAGTGGAAAAAATCATGACACTAGATTAGTCAAGTTACGCCTATTGATGAAGATAAGATAACTCTATTGGTAAATGAAAAAATTGAGACTATATATGAAGCCTTAGAATAAAGATGAGTTCACTAAGTAAATGTAGTCATTTGCTGAATTTGGTTTCATGGAATAATGTTATTACATCATGATGAAATAAAAATTTCAAACTCCAATAAAGAGATAAAAATTGAATAAGAAAAGACAATATTCTCCTCATTTTTAAAATACCACATGTGTGTGTGTGTGTGTGTGTGTGTGTGCATTTAAAATTTAAACATGTAACAACATGTAGATAATAAATGGCGAGAACAAATGAATTTCATAACATGCACACTAACTATAATTATTTTTCAAATGCATGAATGGAGGACCAATGATCATAAGAATACATGTTTCGGTAAGGTAAGGTGCATTTATTTCTCCTACCTAATACTTATCTTTCCATCCAATGGAATGCATTTTATTTAGTTAAAGAGTATAAGGGAAAAATTAAGAATTGTGTTAGTCAGATTATACTATGAAATCATTGCAATACATGTCAAAATGATGTGGAGTTACATTCATTAATTTTGGAACCTTAGAAATGTGTCACATAACACTAGGGATAAATTATTGGTGGGATATCATCATTTCTCTAATTGAGATTGTTGGTTGTCTTCCTAAGCAAGGGAAATGATTGTTAAAGAGATTGATGCCCTAAAAAAGTGTTAATTATTGCTTATAAGACCTTATTATACAAGTTTCTACGAAATCGGTTAAAAGAATAAATCAAAACAAGATTCGAGGCATCCGTCCTTTAGAATGATGTGATTGCGCAAATCTTCCATGATGCAGGTTGGTTAGAATTGATTAAATTTTTTGAAGGGTTTGATGTTCAGTTAGTAGAAGAGTTTGTTTTGAACCTTGTAAAACCTCACACAAAGGTCAAATGGATTAGAATTTCTCGGTCAATAGCATTGTCATAAGTTCCATATGTGGCCTCCCTGACTTTGGCATCAAAGTCATAGGTCACTCTTCAATAAAATACCTCATTCAAATATTTCCTAAAGAAGGTGAACCTCTTCTTGAAATTATACTCAACCCCTAAGGAATTCAAAAAGGTATAAAGAGGGAAATATTTATGAGCCTTGGAAGACTGTAACTTCTTGGGTTATGAAATATTTTACATGTGAGGGGAAACAATATGTGTTGGGTGGGGATGCCATGAGGATTTTAATCCATTTGAAACATGGGAGGAGAAACCCTAAACTCATAGTTAACCTCTCATGTTTCTTATTTGACACCATTAATACCATGTCAACAAAATATACTAAGGGTAAAACCTCACTAAAATACCATGGAATAATTCATATGATTTGAAAGAAACATTTCCTAAAGAAACTAGAGGGGAGAAAGAATGAGAAAATTTCTTAGATTAAAAATTAAAATCTAAAAAAAAAAATGACCCTTATTATATACTTATGTCACCCCCGGGTCTACTTCAAAAGTTTTTACTCACCACCAAACCAAACCTGATATTTGAGACCTATAATTAATAAACCTATCCAAAGTTTTAGGAAACCTACACAACATGTACTTCATCATGAGTCAATTATGATAACATATTCAGAAGGAGAAGAAACATAGGACCCTAGTTTGAAACCATAAAATAAAAGAAACACAACAACATCTTATCAAATCCCATTGATTTAATGAAATTTAAATCTAAGAGAAGGATGTTGTTCGTTAAACAGACATATCAATATTCAAGAAAGATAATGCAAAGGAAATGTAAGAAAGAGTGATAGATAGGGTTTGTAGAATGAATTAGCTTGTGTCTATAGGTATGAACTGATTTTAGACTAGAGACTAATCAAGAAATGGAAATTGTGGGTTGTGTAAGATCTATGTTTGAGTCTTGATAGTGACAATCTAAGGTACTTGAGCACCCGTAAGGGGACAAGTACGCCCAACCGCTAGCGTCTATTATGGGAATTGGAGTTTGTGGAAGTACTCAAGATATGGTTCTTTTGTGTCACTCAGTGTCACTCCTTGTTCGTTGTGTGTCACATCAAATTTGTTATGTCATGCATGTAACCTGCAAAATAAACTCTAGATACCTACACAATACTCAAGCACACATTAGATGAATAAAAATATGCATATGCTTGAGTCGAATGACCTTGTGGTCACCTAAATGTGATGGTCACCAAGCATTGAACTACATTTCAAACTCTATGGGGTTCTTGTGTGTGTGTGTGATTCTAATAGTGTCCCTTAAGATAGGATGCCCTAATGAAATTAACACAAAGAGATAGTGGGCTACAACTAATTTGTCCCAAATGAAAATGTGTGGTATGAAATTCATAATAAACCCTCCTATGCGTGAATTGTGCAAATTCCTTGATGTAGTAGATAAAAAATATTAGCTACTTATAGATGTATGTGCATATTGAATGCTTTTCATCCTATTATGGTTAAATAAGGCATATATATATATATATATATATATGATTACCTTTCTTAAGTTTTGTCAACAAGTGAAAGGACGAACAAGAGTGATAAAAGAAGGTACGAAATAAGTAATAATCAAAATATTAGAACAAGAGTTAATGAGGACACAGGCACTCAAAGGGGACAGAGTGCCCGACACTCCTATCCCTAATGAATAGTCTTGTAGAGTGTATCGAAAGATAATACCTTGAAATGATATCTGAGTAAGATGTTGGCTAGTGTGCGAAATTGTAAGTTGTCAATCAAAAGTAGCAAGTAATAAAGATGAAAAAGATAAAAGTAATGTCAAAGAAAATTAAAGAGGTGTTAATGAGCAATTCTCTTGCTTAGGAATCATGCATATAAATGAATTATTTAGAGGCTAGATGTATATAGTAGGTGTGTGATTTAGTGAATACATTTTCCCCAATTTATGTTGGTGAATGAGAATTTTGTAGCATAAAGTAGAATAGAAAAATGTACCTTGGAGATTTGAATGAAGATTATACCTAATAGCATGTCAAATGAGTGTTGAGTGTGCCAAATAAAATAGTGTAAGATATGTAACATGAAATTTTAAGGAGAGGGAAGGATAATGATCCTAGGGGTGACCTTTGCATGTGTTGAGTGATGGTGATACTATAGTCACAAAATCATGCATTTTATACATTTATTTATCTTGGTTTAATACTACTATTTAGAAGATTATCAAAAAGAAAGTACTTATTAACACCTGTCCTTTTGGTCATTTTAATTAGTTTATTTCATATTTTGTGACCAATTGCATCTGCCTATCCAACCATTTCCAAATATCCCACATCATCTTAGCCCTAATTAGAGTGTCCATATTTCGTAATGGGGTGCCCATGGGCACTCGGTCCCATTTCGGGAGCCTATGTCTCTTTTGCACTTTCCCCGCCTTTTCTTGGGTCTTGTTTAGCCTTTTTCATCCTTATCTCTTGTGAGGTTGGTCTTTTCAAGGTTAATTACAAAATTTGACCAAGATTTCCATATAAATATAAAGTTATGAGACCATAATGAGGGACCTAACATAACTATCTACTATCACGCTATCTAGACTTGTATCCATCTATTGCATTGACATCCACATAGGTCCATCGTCATCAAGGCACCAACTAGGAGATCTACATGAACACACACTTCATAGGGGAGGGATTCTATTCCATTCTATGGACACACTTTATTACATTCGCTACACATAGTTATTGCTCGTTACTTCACAAAGTGTGATCGAAATAAGAGCAACCTAGGGCATGTTCACAAACACTTGCACATAAAATTACATTGGGTCTAAAATGTAGTGCAATGCTTAGTTAGTAATTCTACCCTTGTGGCACTGAGGTCAATCTGACCCCTTCATATGAATTTTTTATTTTTTAGGGTTTGATGCTTGTTTTGGGGTCTTGCATAAGAATTTATCCATATTAGCATATTCGAAGCATTTAGCATGACACTCATAATTTAGTGTGACAGACAAAAAAATTTCCAAAATATCTCTCGGCCTTGTAAAACCAGATTCGTAGCTTTCACATAGACTAGGGCACCCAAATATCAGGCCAGTGCCCGTGGGTGCCCTCGTCCACTCCCGTGCCCCCAACCTAGGCACATCATCCAAATCATGTCATTTTTTAAGATGCAAGGCATTATTGTTCCTAGTTCATGATTTTCTAATACGCACTGTGACACTCTGCGTCCACCACCGATATCAATGAAGTCCTTTCTTATTCTTTACTACACATTAGGTTTTTTGTTCCATTTAGTTTAATTGTTTATTCTATTTTACATGTTGTTTTTATACATTTGTTTACTACATTATATGTCCTCCTAGATTAGATTAACTACTTTATATTATCCCCCATTTTTAGTTAATTTTAGTTAATCATTTTAGTGAACCCAACGTCTCATCATGGGTAAGAGTAAACCTTTTAAGGCTCCGATTACTTTGTAATTTGATAGCCATTCTCAATATTTTTTTGATACCCCTAATGATCCTTCCGGTTATAGACCTCACCCTTCGTTAATTCAGCTTCCATCATCTACCATCAATCCTAGAGCTATTAATGTTGTTGTTTCCACTTATATGTGTACTATCGATCTTTTTATTTTAGCACAAGTCACAAGTGAGGTACAATCTCTTCCCCTAATCATGTAGTCACACCGGCTACCATTAGTAAACCACAAAATCATTCACATTCGCTTGTTAATTCTCCTGTATCGTGCATAGATGATTCTACTGTTACAATAGTTGTCCCTACTTCTCCATCTTCTATGGTTGAATCTCAATCCCTCAAAGATCCACATGAATTCCTTCTTATATTCTGTATGATTGATGTGGTCCCTTCTAATTTTCCACTTACTCTTGATGTTACCAATGTTATGGTATTATATAAAAAGCCTACTCCACAATACTCTCTTGCTTTACCTATCCCTCCACCACCTCCCCTTATAGACAAGCTACCACTTGAGGGTGCTATTCACATAGTCGATGCAATTACCTCCACACCACCTACCACTACTACTATTATTATTCCATATCAAGGGCCTTTACAATCCATGTTTTTCACTCCATCATATATTCCAATACTATCCCCTGCAGTGTGCCCAACATTCACCTATACTCTCTTCATGATTTTTTTTTACTAGGAGCACATACCACTTGATACTTCATGCACAACCATCATATGTTCACATGATGGTATCCTTCGGCTTGGTTTTGACTTTGAAGACCTCCATTCTCCTTTATATGATCCACATTTGTATCATGGCTCTGTTATTCTCACTACTGCATATGGACTTCGTGTTTTCCATCTTGTAGTACATCTTGCATGTTATCATACTACTTCTCCGCTCACTCTTGGCCAGTCTTGGTTAGATTATATTGGAGGCACACTTGATCTTGATCGCATTGATATCACATTTCCCATGCCATTTGGCACTGTGTACATTTGTAGCAGTTCCTTCCTTTGCTATTCACCTAACTTCACTATTTGGTATGCTCAGGGATGTCCTTTACCTCCCTTTATGGATGAAAAATATGCCATGGTCATGTATATCTTACGCACTCATGGTTATTTGGATGACCAACCACATACCATCGCTTATTAGGATTCTTGTGCCATTCCATATAATTTTGACAATAATAATGTTGACATTTTAAACAATCTTACTCCTCCACTACCTCCTTGCATTATCAACAATTTGTCACTACCTCAAATAGGTCCTATATCCACACATTTATTTGAAAAATCTCACTCTTGTAATCATCCATCTAATACACACCTATTGGATTCAATACATGTTTTGCAAAATTAGTGTTAGTCCATGGAAGCCACAATTGCATCTCTCATTGCTAAAGTCCAACAACTTAAGGATGCTTCATGATCACATGTTGGTACTCATGCTACACCTCATATGCCATCTACATCCGCTACCTTTCATCTAACCCAACCTAAAGGTATAACATTTCCTCAACCTCTCATCTTTGACTCTAATGTTACGGCACAGAAATTTTCATTCAACTCCTTAATCATTAGTTGATTACTCTACCACCTACTCATCACTATCCTCCTTCTCAACTAGTACAATACCATGGTCATCCATATTTACATTATCATTGAATTCACGGACATCATACTCATGCTTTCTCGTGCTTTTTATGTATAATTAAATATCTCAAACATCTAGGCCTCCTTTCGTTTGTTGCACAACTTTTCCTACTCACCATCCAACCCATCAGGATTTTTCATCTCGTAAGTGGCACGCTAGTGCTACTCACGTACATCCTCAAAGATAAACTTTCACAAGTAGCTCATTGTCTCCCCCTCTAGCCTTATCACTACAATGTGTTCCCACATCCCAATATTAATCATTCATTCATCCTCCATGCGCATATAGATTCCATTCACCAACTATGTGCTTATCTACTATACTACCACTATTAGATCGTGGCCCTCCACTTTCATCATCCCAGACATTGGCTGAGGGACCCTCATCCTTCACCCTCATTGGTTAATTTCTCCTTCATACACACTTAGGGGCATAACATCTCCTCCCCTTAGTCTAGCATATATACATAGTCCTACATCACACATCCTCCATTTTGGCATACTTCATCTTAGCATGATCACATCTTTCATACTCTCACATGTTTGTTTCTCTCATATTTATCACATTCATTATGTATTCTAGTGTCATTACCCGATGAAACACTCTTGTGATTTAGTTCACACTTGGACTCATTGAGGGATTACCATTACATTGAACACCACACAATGCATTATAGGCACCAAACATTTACATTTTATCACACACATCGCACATCATGAACCGTTTATCCTACACCCACTCTGCATTCTACATTATACTATATACACATATTAGTCATTCTATGTGTAACCTACGCCATTTGGATATTTCACACTTTGCATTTACACATCACCTATGTTCTACATACTACACTAGTCTCCATTATCTATGATCATATCCTTACATTCCCTCCATACATTCTACATTCACACCTATTAGATTGCATTCTACATTTTACACTTTACACAACCTACACATGTTACATTTACATTATACATATAATATATTTACACATCCCACTCATCACATGGTCGTGTTTATCCTTACACATACTACGTTGTTTTCCATGCACTGCACTCACTACCCAATTACACACTTTAGTTCATCAATCCATACTCGATTGCCAAGGGTTTACAAATCAAATGGACCTTACATTCATTACACATTTCTTATTTTCATACGACATTTCTAGCATTAGTGACATACACCTTAGGTTAAATTATCACCTATACTATCATCTTCTAGTGGTATACACCTTAGGTTACATCACCACATCCTACTTTCATCTTATAGTGATATACGCTTAGTGATAAATCATCACTCACCCATTCATCTTATAGTGATATACGCTTAGGGATAAATCATCACTCCACGCTTCATCTCATAGTGGTATAATCTTAGGCTAAAATCTCCTAACACATTTCTTCGCACATTACATACCATCACCACTACACATATACACATTCATGAAAGTGCGCTAGACACAACATACACTACTCGATCATTTCCTGATGAATCAATCTCATTTATGGTTCATTCTTGACTGTTGAGGGGGAAAAACAAAATTATCCTCATTGCATACATTTCCATACACTCAGGGAGTATGCAGCTCTTACCATTCAATCCATTCACATCATACCGCATTGTCTTAGGGGCATTTACTCTTGTTTTCTAGTGTTTTGCAAGATCACTTCCCTACACATGCTAGATTTATTTCTTCTATTTCATTATCTATATCATCCATGCATGCATGTTCACTCCTTTGTCTAGTTGTGATCATAGATACAAGTCTCCTACATGCAACACATATGCTCGCCTTCTACCCTTACTATACATCGGTCGCTAGGGACATCCAAATTCGTGTCATTCAGGTGCTATTATTTCATTTTGTACTTAACATCTTACATTAATTGATCATACACACTTTTGATATATTGGTTGTTACCCTAACATGCTAATGAGTGTTACATGTGCAACATGTTTTTGAAAAATTATATGTTCACATGACTACTTGTTTGCTTGTCTTCCATTGTTTCCCATTGTTTGTTATTGTTTGTAGGCATTTCCCTATATTTGGTGTGCATACTTGATCGTTGTTTGCGGCCATGATGGCCTTGCATGTATTGCGACATCGTGAGTGATGTCCCATGTTTATAACCCACTTTATGCAACATATTTGTCTTCTTGCGTGTTTACATTACCTTGCTTGGTAGCTTTTACACTGTTTACATATATTACACATTGTTTCTATATACATGCATGTTTACACTTGTCTTTGGATAGCCTTCTTGTTTGTGTGTTCCTTGGTTTCTACCAAGCACTTTTCAATGTACATATGGTTGGCCCTCTTTTGGGGCTGCATGTCTCCTATCGAGACATTATATGTGCCCCCAAGAGGGGGACATCATTTGGGTATTTCTACTAATACATTATATTAACACCATTTTAGTTTAGTTCACTTACACACGAGTGGGTTCGGATCAGACTATGAACCCCATACACAATGGATTTTACAGACATCATGTTCTTAGCATTTCTAGGAAGTAGTTAGAGCTTGGAGGACACAGAGCATTTCCTCCCTACACTTCTTCGACCAGTGGCATTGGATCACCCAAAAACTAGGATGGTATAGAGATATCTTCACATAAATTTTAGTAGAAGTGGTTAGAGCACGGAGGGCATAGAGCATTTCCTCCCCACTTCTTCAGCTAGGGTGGTGTGAGATCGCCCAAAAAACTCACATTACATGATATCCTTCTACACTCTTTATTTACATGGATTAGGTGTACATGTTCCATTTACATTTACATTTACATTTAGTATTTACGTATTTTACACTTACATGTGTATTTTACATAGTGTTTTTACACTTACATACATACATATTTGACTACTTGAGCATTTTCTCCTTGTAGGTCCGGTCGTATGAGAAATAAGCAGTCAAATGGGGACAACAACAACAAGTGAAAACGACAACAACAATGAAATTCCACAATAGCACATGCTTTACTAACCATACAAGTACACATTACGGTAGCTACACACATGCATTTTACCTTAGGTTCACTCTCATCACTTTTTATTTGCACATTTTTCATCTATAGTTTCCATGCTCCTCCATCTATATTTTTTTCATTCCACACTTTGTCTAGTCCTTTGGCATGTCTTCTTCAACACTCTCCAACATTATTAAGTATGCATCTCTGTCTACTTTATCTTACTTGAGCTTTCTACTTGCCAACATAAAGTGGGGGAAAAATGTAGTAAAAAAATCATGTACTTTAGATATTTATTTATCCCAGTCTCATACTATTATTTAGAAGGTTCTCAAAGAAAGAAAGTACTAATTAACCCTTATCCTTTTGGTCATTTTAATTATTTTATTTCGTATTTTGTGACCAATTACATCTACCTATCCAGCCATTTCTGAAGATGTCACGTCATCTTATCCCTTATTAAGGCACCCATGGGCACCCGGTCCCTTTCGCACGAATCATTATCTACTATCAAACCATCTAGAGTTACATCCATCTATTGCATTTCCACATAGCTCCATCATCATCAAGATTGCCCAATCTTTCATTTTGTTTTGTTATTTTCGCATTACTTCACTATGGATTTATTATGGCTTGGTGGACATTTGATGAACGATTTAATTTATATATGATGCATATGGTACTTTTGATGACGATATTAGTATGCTTTTGATTATTTATCTTAATTATGACATGTGGTATGTTTAATCATATTAAGTAGAACTTGATAATTGGACTAATGTGATGATCGTTTTGATATAAATGATATGTGGAATAGAAATGTGCTAGGAAGTGTTAGTGATATCATACTTGCATAGATGATAGTAAATCATGTGTCGTTTATTTTAGATTATATTGTATATTTGGCATGAATGTTTTAATGCGGCCAACAAGCCGAAGGAGGTATTTTCTGTTCTGCAGGTATATTATATTCACAACAATATTGGGGAGTGGAGACCAACCACATCGAATTTGAGAAGAATCCAGCTAAGGTCACCATGGCAACAAGTAATTGTGTGTGTGTTAGAATTATCTGGTAAAGGGAAAATTGTGACCTAGGGATCATGTGTTGTTTTGTTTTAATTTTTCCCTTTTTGTTTTATGTTAGTATGTGTTGCTCTTAGTAAGTGAAATTTTACTTATGTTATTATTCATTTTCTTGGATTGGAGTTTACCCCTTTGTTAGCCATGGGTTGTAGTGGGTTAATTAAGTTAATTTGAAATTGTCCTAAACTAATTAAAAGATGTGACCTAAGAGAGTTCATTTATTAGGATTTGATTTACTTGGGATTTTGTGTGGATTGATGTGTGTTTGAGTTTGAGTGTAGCACACTCTACCCCACATGGGAAACTCGAATTTGGCCTTGGAGGCCAAATTTCAAAGCTTGTGGGACAAGTCAAACTTGTCCCACACCTCTTAAAACCCCATGCCAACCCTACCTATGGGTTGGAAGGCCAAATTTAGGGTCTTTTAGGTGTTTTGGGGGGATAAAAGGGTAAAATATTAATTGCACTTTCTTTCAAAATTTAATTTTGTCCTTTGAGGGAGTGGGCTTAGTTGGAGTGTGTAAGGTGCTTGCTTTTCTTTCAACCACTTATTAATGGTGCATTGGAATTTGATGTTGACCAAATGATGTGGAGTGGAGGGAAAAGGAGGTGGCATCCTACTTGGAGCCACATCATCCCTCCCTCTATTTTCTCTATTTATTTGATCCTCTTGTTTGTTTTGGGGGTTGGAAGTTTCATTTTTAGTCTTGTGTATTTTGGAGAGGAGAGGAATTGGAAGGAGTTTGTGGATTTTTGGAGCTTGTTGATACTTGTGGGAATTTTGTGGAGCTTGTGGATGCTTGCTTGATCCTTGGAGGGATTTGAGACTTCATACTTGGAGCAAGCTCTACCATGGAAAGGTAGGAGCTTCACCTTTGTTTGCATTATGTTTCTTTTGTTATATGAATGAGTACATATGCAGTGTTGAATTTTGTTGTTGTAATGCTTGTTGGGAATGGGTAGAATGCCTAAGTTGGGAGTGGGAGGAGACTATGGGGAGTTTAATTGAGGGAGGCATAAGAGATCATGTTCTTGAGGAGGGAGTTTGGGTTGGGTGCCCACCTTGTAAGAGAAATGCTTGCATTTTCTTCTTGTTTTACTTTGAGGGAGCCATAAGAGTTGAGGGAGGCATAAGAGTGAATGGAGGGATAAGGGGTACTTGAGGGAGGCATAAGAGTTGTTAGGGGTATTGTGTTTTGCATTGGAGGCTTTTAGGTGGCACCCATTCCCATTGGGAGGCATAAGTGGCCTCCCCATATGTCTTACTCTTGTGGCTTTCTTGGTAAGCCTTGTGACTTGTTGTTGTGATTGTTTTCCCTCTTGTTGTGTTGTTGATTCTCTTGTTTTGAAGGATTATGGAATGCATGTGAAATGTTATGTTTAGTTATGTGGAAGCTTGTAGTTTCCATGAGTTGGATTCTCTCCCATTGTGATGTGGTTGGGGCTCGGGGGCCAATGGAGAGGATGGCTTCTCTTCTCCATTGGGTATTTTGGTTGGGAGGAGAGCGTTGCCTCTCCCCTTATTTTGTTGTGAATCAAGCAAACTATGGAGGAGCCACCTTGTTGATATTTGGAGCATTGGAACCTTGTTGATGACAATGTGAAACCACCATGTATTTTACCCACCTTGAGTGGAGGAAAAATGTAATATTGCTTTGTATTTTAGCTTCCATTATTGTAAATTTGTTTCCACATGAAGTAGAAAGTGTTGTAACAAAATGTTGAAGGAAAGTTGTTTTTGAACTTCATTAGTAAGCTTGTAATGGGGATGGAATTAAAAGTTGCAAGAAAGACAATCCATTCATTCTCCTTTAACTTGGCTTGGAACCTCTTATAAATGTATTGATCTTGTTGAAATGTTGGTAGATCTTGTTTAAAACTTAATGGAAATATTGTAGGTCTCTTTTGTGGAATGTTAGGAAAAAATAAAAAAAAATATACATATTAGATTTCATTTTGTTGCTTAAAAGGAGATGTATTGCAAAGTTGGAATACTAGAGCATTTACCATTCTTGTTTTGTTGATAAAAAGACTTAAGTTTTAAATAGTTTTAAATACGCCAATAAAGAAATCTATGCTCTAGCTCTATTATGCTTTTTCTTCATTTAAGAATTCATTGTAAAATTATTTGCAAATTAGTAAGTGAAAGGAAATCAAACCTATTTGAAATTTCATACAAATGTTCCTATTAAAATATGTAGAAAGAAATTTTATTGTAAAAGTCCTAAGCTTATTTAGCTCCTTTCCCATATTTCAATAATAAGGAAAACTGATATTTTAAATATAATTCATATTAAAGTATTATTAAACTTAATGGAATTACTATTAGTAATTTGTAACATACCAATATACTACCAATATTTCTTTTATATCACCAAAAGTAGGTTAGTATGTATATTATTGCCAAGTAAATAATATTTATTTTATATGCAAAATAAAACTCACGGCATGGCCGTAACAGGCCAACTGAACTGATCTAACTACGTATGAACTTGTTTTGTTTTTAATTGCAAAACAAATTGGGTTTCATGAATATTCTGGTATGAAACGGATCCACCTCTATGAGATTTTCTCCTACACTACGAGCCAAATGAATACACGTTTGATAGTCTCCATGAAAACCATGGTAAAATGATTTATTGTTTGAGTGTCGCTTCTTACCTCTTTCACCGTCCTCAATCGATTTGATAAAAATATCTTGAAGGCAGAACCCGATTTGAAGCTGCATTCGATCATTCGAATGAATATAACAACATAGTTGGACAACTTTGCTCATTGGAAACACCTCAAGTGAATGCATATGGCAATGTTCATCGACCTCACATCCGAGCCACACTTCACGCCATGTCATGATTTTGAAAAAAATAAATTGCCCATGGTCGAACACACCTTTGGCAATGCCATTCAATTTGATACTAGATAATGAGATACCCGCCTCCTCCTCACCCTCTAACGCTTTCCCACCACCCTCCTTCTTGCTCGCACGATCTGGGCAAATTGTTAAATGTGTCAACACCTACTCTACTCACCCTTACTTCTTACACCCTATTATCCTCCACATGGTCTTCACGCACGCTAGAGATGAAAAACATTTGGGTGATTGTGTAGAAGTATAGATTTGCAAGATACTGGCGTATTAAATGCCAAAAACTAGGTGGCCCTTGGCTGGCATAACTTGCACCAAGGGGATGGGCTTTAATGAATGGCGAAAAACGTGGTATATAAAGCCACCCACCCCAAGCTTATTTTCAAACTCAAATTCAAACCCTTATTGGCCCACAGACCACTTGGTTAACCGATCTTCACAATCACCTCTCTAATATGTTTTTTTAATTGTAAATGTATACATGTCGATTAAATCAATCAAAGCAATTTGTCATTGTTGATATATTTTCCATACTTAAAAGCATAGGGAAAGCGAGTAAACATTCAATCTAATATTGTCCTCCCCGATACTCATTTTTAGTTGGTTTCAAACATCAAATAAATAAACACCAATATAGCTTGTTAGTTGACCAAATTGTAATAGTTTTAGTCTTCTAATTTTGAAGAAATAACTTGATGAAATGGAAATATTTTTTTTGTTGTAGATAAAAGAGACTAAGAATGCCGATTTATAACCGTATCTACATGGTAATAGAATAAGCTCGAGTCCCCAAGTGCTTAGGCTTGCAAGTTATATGTAATCTAGCCAAGTTGGAAATAATCTTGATCCTAACATGGAAAATGTTACCAAGGTAAATGAGAAATTTAACCCAAGCAATGTAAATATGTGGCTTCGAGCATAGTTTTCGCAACGTAACCTACTCAAGAGCTTTACGAGCTAAAATCAATACACATACACATACAAATTAAGTAATATGACGACAATATTCTTAACTTTTCGATTCTCATTAAAAATCGGCAGAGCACTCAAAATTATGGTGGCAAGCCACGTGGTGGCTTGAGGACCCACCACGTTGGTAATAATAAAATAGTCTTTGCAATGGACAGGATCCCTTCCGCTTTTAAAAAAAAAAAAAAATTGTCGCATTTTCGGGTTGAATGTTTGTGGCGCGCGCGTCGTCATCGTCGTGAGCGTCATCTTTTTGCGGCGTTACATTTTGGTATCAGAGCCGGGGTTCAAGCTTGGACCCTTGGGCACACGCAAAAACACAAAAGAACATTTAACCTAGTGCAGAGTTGACTGTTGTTTTTTTTTTTTTAATATATAAAACCACAATGTTGATAATTATAGGAAACAAAAATTTAGAAAACTGGCACAAGACCTAGAACAATGAACTAACTCTCGCCTTGATCTATGCAGGAGGCGCGGATTGGGCGAGGGGTCTCTTCATATAGACCTAGACATACCACCACCAGAGCAGCCGTAGCAGCCATCCTACCTCAGATCTTGCAGACACTCCAGGATGTCAATGCCGCTATACGCGGAGAGCCCTTGGGAGGACGACTTGCTAGACATAGTTTGGAGCCATCAGTAGATGCCCAGGCATCCCCTCGACACAGCGAGGAGCACAGGGCAGAGAACTTCCGTGCGGAGTCGGCTAGGGCAGAGTCACCACAGAGAGGACATGGGGACAGGATCTCAGGACATAGGGACAGGTCTCGAGCCCTAGACAGAGGGAGGAGCATTCAGATAGACCTAGGATTCATCATACGTCAGCTGCAGACCATATCAGGGAGATCCTGAAGCTACGACCATCTCACTATTCGGGTGATACAGGTGGTTTTCAGGCAGAGGCTTGGTTGGTGAGCTTGAGCGGATGCTTCAAGCTCTGCCCTTGTACTAGCAACATGAAAGCTCGTGTTGCAATCCATCTTCTGAAGGATGGAGCAGGAGTCTGGTGGAGGACCGAGGAGCAGAAGCTCCATGTTGACTCGGAGACGATTACCTGGGAGCTGTTTGAGGAGCGTTTCAGGAGCAGGTATTTACCCAGGAGATTTATTCAGCAGCGGATAGATGAGTTTCATGACCTCCGTCAGGCATCGATGACAGTAGCTGAGTATGAGAGTCGATTTCTGGACCTACTCCAGTACGTCGACTATATGCAGGATGAGCAGGTACGGATTCACAGGTTCATCCGGGGCCTGAACTTGGATTTAGGTGGCGCAGTGTGCATTCACTGCCCACAGACATTAGCAGAGGCCGTGGAGAAGGCCTATATTATAGAGGAGACACGGGGAAAGACGCAGCAGGCTAGAGACAGAGTTCGGAGCCGTATCCAGCAGATGCAGGATAGTAGGTCGAAGGGGTCAGTTCCTCCTCCACGGGGTGGACAGAGTTCAGGGCAAGCTTCATTCAGGCCACCACAGCAGCAGCAGCAGCAGACCCGCCCACCTT
Organism: Taxus wallichiana var. yunnanensis; assembly: GCA_018340775.1. NCBI lineage: Eukaryota > Viridiplantae > Streptophyta > Pinopsida > Cupressales > Taxaceae > Taxus > Taxus wallichiana. Next base: position 424,503,595 of record CM031244.1, on the reverse strand, counting down.
ACCGACCTCCTCAGAGATTTGATGCGCAGAGAGGACGTAGTATGGGGCCTCCTCCTGGGGTCCCATCGGACACGAGGTGCACCGAGAGCTCGGTCGGCGAGAGCTCATCGGCGAGAGACCTCGCGAGTCCATAGCTAGATCGTCAGGATCTATATCTCAGTCATCTAGAGTACCAGCTGGAGCTGCTTCCCACTGGAGAGGACCAGGCAGCTGTTATGGTTGTGGTGTTGTTGGACATCATTGGAGAGATTGCCCACAGAACCCTAACAAGGGTAAGATGCAGAGCTCAGAGCCTACTGTTGGAGATATGGCACGGAGTCATCGGATCTACGCAGTGGTCGAGAACCGCCAGGCTGAGCATCAGAGTACTGTGATTGAGACGACAGGTAGTATTGGTGGTATTTCCACCTCTATATTATTTGATTCTGGTTCTTCTGATTCTTTTATTGCACCATCCTTAGTAGAGCATTGTAGGCTGGTGGCAGTTAGGCAAGGCCGTAGTTGGGACGTTGAGATGGCTTCTGGAGCCAAAATTTCTGTAGACTCCTTAGTTAAGGAGTGTGTAGTGGATTTGGGACCCTTCACCACTACTTCTGATCTTCGGATCCTTCCATTAGGATCTTATGGCATCATTTTAGGCATGGATTGGTTGTCCGCTCACAGAGCTAGAGTGGATTGTTACCATAAGACTATTTCTTGCATAGATGATCTTGGAGTAGAGTCAGTGATATCAGGAGTTAGGAGGGCCGTATCCATTCGCACCATCTCCGCTATGCAGCTTAAGCGGTGTGCGCGATGGGGTTGTCAGTTGTTTGCTATTACGGTCAGTGACAGATCAGAGGATGAGTCCAGAGGACCTTCCCTCGATGACCATCCCATCTTATCAGAGTTTTCTGATGTGTTCCCAGGGGAGCTACCGGGATTACCTCCCCCACGTGAGATCGACTTCCATATAGATCTAGTTCCGGCGCAGAGCCTATCTCACGAGCACCCTATCGGATGACTACTCCTGAGTTATGTGAGCTCAAGTTGCAGCTTGAGGACCTTCTGGAGAAAGGCCTAATCCATCCTAGTGTATCCCCTTGGGGTGCACCAGTGATCTTCGTGAAGAAGAAGGATGGATCTCTTCGGTTGTGTATTGACTATCGTCAGCTGAATAAAGTAACGATCAAGAATCATTACCCCCTTCCACGCATTGATGATTTATTTGATCAGATGAAGGGGGCTACAGTTTTCTCTAAGATAGATCTTAAGTCAGGGTACCATCAGCTCAGGATTGCGGAGATGGATATTCACAAGACAGCATTCCATACGAGATATGGCCACTACGAGTTCACAGTGGTACCTTTCGGTTTGACGAATGCCCCCGCAGTGTTTATGAGTTTGATGAATGGGGTATTCAGGACCTTCCTTGATCACTTCGTGCTCATCTTCCTTGATGACATTCTGATTTACTCACGCACACGTGAGGAGCACGAGGAGCACCTTCGCCAGGTTCTTCAGTGTCTTCGCGAACAGCGCCTTTACGGGAACTTGGAGAAGTGTGCGTTCTTTCAGCCTGAGGTGCAGTATTTGGGCCACATCATTTCTGGGGAAGGTATCGCAGTCGATCCTTCCAAGATTCGAGCCATCATGGATTGGCCAGCACCCACTAGTGTGACCGAGGTGCGTAGTTTCATGGGTCTAGCAGGGTATTACAGGAGGTTTGTTCAGGACTTTTCTCGGATTGCGCACCCTATCACTTCTCTTCAGCGGAAAGGGAAGAAGTTTTTATGGTCAGATAGATGTGAGCAGGCCTTCAGTACACTGAAGGAATGCCTCACGAGAGCACCTATTCTTGCAGTGCCAGATCCTCATGGAGAGTTCTACGTTTGCACAGATGCTTCCTTGGCAGGACTTGGAGGTGTGTTAATGCAGGAGGGTAGAGTAGTTGCCTTTGAGTCTCGCAAACTCAAAGATTATGAGCTCAATTATCCGACCCATGACCTTGAGCTTGCAGCAGTAGTACATGCCTTAGTGCGGTGGAGACATTTTCTTCTTGGCCGGAGATTTACACTCAGGACTGATCACTTGAGTCTTCGCCACCTCTTCACGCAGCCCAATCTCAACGCTCGTCAGCGGCGTTGGATGGAGTTACTCTGTGAGTATGACATGGAGATAGAGCATGTGAAAGGGAAGGAGAATGTGGTTGCAGATGCCTTGAGTAGGCGGAGACATGTGGCTATGGCCACCTCAGTGGGCACAGATTTGCGGAGTAGGATCTTGCAGCAGCTTCCTCATGATAGTTTCTACCTTGCAGCCAGAGCAGAGATTGAGTCTCAGAGACCCCTTGAGGGGAGATTTGATGGATTTTCATTAGAGGCAGATGGTCTTCTCAGACATAGAGGTCGGATATATGTTCCTAGAGATGGAGGCTTGAGACATGAAATTTTGACAGAGGCTCATCGTGCACCTTATTCAGCCCATCCCGGGGTGAAGAAGATGCACGCCACCCTGAGACAGTTGTATTTTTGGAGAGGACTTCGGAGAGACGTGGCTTCATTTGTGTCACGCTGTTTAGAGTGCCAGAGGGTGAAGGCCGAGCATCAGCATCCAGCTGGCCTTCTCTATCCTCACGCCATACCGGAGTGGAAGTGGGACACCATTTCCATGGACTTCATCGTTGGGTTACCTACGTCGAGATACCATCACGACGCCATCATGGTCACGGTGGATAAATTGTGAAGGTAGCTCATTTTTCTCCGGTGAAGACCACCTATACAGCAAGTGTTGTGGCACGAGTATACCTTGATGAGATTGTCATATTACATGGGATTCCGTGAAGATCATTTGCGACCACGACCCTTTGTACACTTCCCATTTCTGGACCACCATGCAGTATGCCCTCGGGACGAGGATTAATTTCAGCACAACTTATCACCCTGAGACAGATGGACAGACAGAGAGGGTGAATCAGATTTTGGAGGATATGCTCAGGATGTACGTGATGGATCATCAGTCGAGATGGGAGGAGTATCTATATTTGGTGGAGTTTGCCTACAATAATAGTTTCCAGAGTTCTATAGGCATGGCTCCTTTTCAGGCATTATATGGTAGAGAGTGCAGGACACCTCTTAGTTGGGATAGGATTGAGGACAGGGTTTCCTTGGGCCAGCATTATTACAGGATATGGAGCAGCAGGTTGCCTTGATCAGACAGAGATTGCAGGAGGCGCAGGATAGACAGAAGAAGTATGCAGACCAGCATAGGACAGATCATAGTTTTGAGGTAGGCACGAAGGTGTTTCTTCGTGTCAGACCACATAAGAGCCCTATCCATTATGGAAAAGGTTCTAAGCTTGCTCCTAGGTTTGTGGGTCCCTTTGAGATCTTGGAGCGCCTCGGTCCCTTGGCCTATCGTCTAGCATTGCCACCTAGCTTATCTCGCGTCCATGATGTGTTTCATGTTTCTGTGCTTAGGAGATATATTTCTGATCCTTCTCATGTGCTAGATTGGACCGCATTGTAGGTGCAGGATCAGGGGCAGGTGATGGTGGAGCCCGTGTGCATTTTAGATCGCAGGACCCTGGGCCTTCATGGCAGAGAGATTGATCAGGTTCGGGTCCAATGGGACAGGTATGATGAGACTGCAGCTACTTGGGAGGATGCTACTTTGCTACGAGGACAGTTTCCACACCTTTTCCAGTGACTTCCAGGAGGAAGTCGAGTCTAAGGGGAGGGGGATGTAGTGCCCACTTCCCTTCGACCTCATTTTGTTTTGTTGTTTTCGAGACTGATTACTTCACTATGGATTTATTATGGCTTCTTGATTTAGCATGCTAGTAGATATTATAGACATTGAACTGTTATTGATTTAATCTTTATATGATGCATATGGTTTACTGGTGGACATTTGATGACGATATTTGTATACTTTTGATAGGGTTATTTATCTTAATTATGACATGTGATATGTTTAATCATATTGAGTAGAACTTGATAATTGGACTAATGTGATGATCGTTTTGATATAAATGATATGTGGAATAGAAATGTGCTAGAAAGTGTTAGTGATATCATACTTGCATAGATGATAGTAAATCATGTGTCGTTTATTTTAGATTATATTGTATATTTGGCATGAATGTTTTAATGCGGCCAACAGGCCGAAGGAGGTATTTTCTGCTCTGCAGGTATATTATATTCACAACAATATTGGGGAGTGGAGACCAACCACATCGGAATTTGAGAAGAATCCAGCTAAGGTCACCATGGCAACAAGTAATTGTGTGTGTGTTAGAATTATCTGGTAAAGGGAAAATTGTGACCTAGGGATCATGTGTTGTTTTGTTTTAATTTTTCCCTTTTTGTTTATGTTAGTATGTGTTGCTCTTAGTAAGTGAAATTTTACTTATGTTATTATTCATATTTCTTGGATTGGAGTTTACCCCTTTGTTAGCCATGGGTTGTAGTGGGTTAATTAAGTTAATTTGAAATTGTCCTAAACTAATTAAAAGATGTGACCTAAGAGAGTTCATTTATTAGGATTTGATTTACTTGGGATTTTGTGTGGATTGATGTGTGTTTGAGTTTGAGTGTAGCACACTCTACCCCACATGGGAAACTCGAATTTGGCCTTGGAGGCCAAATTTCAAAGCTTGTGGGACAAGTCAAACTTGTCCCACACCTCTTAAAACCCCATGCCAACCCTACCTATGGGTTGGAAGGCCAAATTTAGGGTCTTTTAGGTGTTTTGGGGGGATAAAAGGGTAAAATATTAATTGCACTTTCTTTCAAAATTTAATTTTGTCCTTTGAGGGAGTGGGCTTAGTTGGAGTGTGTAAGGTGCTTGCCTTTCTTTCAACCACTTATTAATGGTGCATTGGAATTTGATGTTGACCAAATGATGTGGAGTGGAGGGAAAAGGAGGTGGCATCCTACTTGGAGCCACATCATCCCTCCCTCTCTTTTCTCTATTTATTTGATCCTCTTGTTTGTTTTGGGGGTTGGAAGTTTCATTTTTAGTCTTGTGTATTTTGGAGAGGAGAGGAATTGGAAGGAGTTTGTGGATTTTTGGAGCTTGTTGATACTTGTGGGAATTTTGTGGAGCTTGTGGATGCTTGCTTGATCCTTGGAGGGATTTGAGACTTCATACTTGGAGCAAGCTCTACCATGGAAAGGTAGGAGCTTCACCTTTGTTTGCATTATGTTCTCTTTTTGTTATATGAATGAGTACATATGTTGTGTTGAATTTTGTTGTTGTAATGCTTGTTGGGAATGGGTAGAATGCCTAAGTTGGGAGTGGGAGGAGACTATGGGGAGTTTAATTGAGGGAGGCATAAGAGATCATGTTCTTGAGGAGGGAGTTTGGGTTGGGTGCCCACCTTGTAAGAGAAATGCTTGCATTTTCTTCTTGTTTTACTTTGAGGGAGCCATAAGAGTTGAGGGAGGCATAAGAGTGAATGGAGGGATAAGGGGTACTTGAGGGAGGCATAAGAGTTGTTAGGGGTATTGTGTTTTGCATTGGAGGCTTTTAGGTGGCACCCATTCCCATTGGGAGGCATAAGTGGCCTCCCCATATGTCTTACTCTTGTGGCTTTCTTGGTAAGCCTTGTGACTTGTTGTTGTGATTGTTTTCCCTCTTGTTGTGTTGTTGATTCTTGTTTTGAAGGATTATGGAATGAATGTGAAATGTTATGTTTAGTTATGTGGAAGCTTGTAGTTGCCATGAGTTGGATTTTCTCCCATTGTGATGTGGTTGGGGCTCGGGGGCCAATGGAGAGGATGGCTTCTCTTCTCCATTGGGTATTTTGGTTGGGAGGAGAGCGTTGCCTCTCCCCTTATTTTGTTGTGAATCAAGAAAACTATGGAGGAGCCACCTTGTTGATATTTGGAGCATTGGAACCTTGTTGATGACAATGTGAAACCACCATGTATTTTACCCACCTTGAGTGGAGGAAAAATGTAATATTGCTTTGTATTTTAGCTTCCATTATTGTAAATTTGTTTCCACATGAAGTAGAAAGTGTTGTAACAAAATGTTGAAGGAAAGTTGTTTTTGAACTTCATTAGTAAGCTTGTAATGGGGATGGAATTAAAAGTTGCAAAGAAAGACAATCCATTCATTCTCCTTTAACTTGGCTTGGAACCTCTTATAAATGTGTTGATCTTGTTGAAATGTTGGTAGATCTTGTTTAAAAATTAATGGAAATATTGTAGGTCTCTTTTGTGGAATGTTAGGAAAATTACAAAAAAATATACATATTAGATTTCATTTTGTTGCTTAAAAGGAGATGTATTGCAAAGTTGGAATACTAGAGCACTTACCATTCTTGTTTTGTTGATAAAAAGACTTAAGTTTCAATAGTTTTAAATACGCCAATAAAGAAATCTATGCTCTAGCTCTAGTATGCTTTTCTTCATTTAAGAATTCGTTGTGAAATTATTTGCAAATTAGTAAGTGAAAGGAAATCACACCTATTTGAAATTTCATACAAATGTTTCTATTAAAATATGTAGAAAGAAATGTTATTGTAAAAGTCCTAAGCTTATTTAGCTCCTTTCCCATATTTCAATAATAAGGAAAACTGATATTTTAAATATAATTCATATTAAGGTATTATTAAACTTAATGGAATTACTATTAGTAATTTGTAACATACCAATATACTACTAATATTTCCTTTATATCACCAAAAGTAGGTTAGTATGTATATTATTGCCAAGTAAATAATATTTATTTTATATGCAAATTAAAACTCACGGCATGGCCGTAACAGGGCTGCCATCTAACTACGTATGAACTGTTTTGTTTTTAATTGCAAAACAAATTGGGCTTCATGAATATTCTGATATGAAACGGATCCACCTCTGTGAGATTCTCTCCTACACCGTGACTGAGCACGTTTTCAGTAGTAAACCATGGTAAAATACTGTTTGAGGTCTCTTCTTACCTCTTTCACTGTCCTCAATTGATTTGATAAAAATATCCTGAAGGCGAACCCGATTTGAAGCTGCATTCGATACTGAACAGATAACAACATAGTTGGTAGCCTGCTTGTTGGAAACACCCAAAGGGCTATTGTTTTCATGCGGCCATGGATCCCGGCCAGAACACACCTTGGCAGCGCCGTTACAGTGGAGATAACCGCCCCCTCCTCGCCTGTAACGTTTTCCACACCCTCCTTCTTGCTCGCGTGGATCTGGGCAAATAAAAACTGTGTCAACACCTACTCTACTCACCTGTAACTTCACCTATTATCCTCCACATGGTCTTCACGCGGCCAGGACAGTAGAAAAACGTTTGGGCGACTGTGCAGAGTGTAGATTTGCAAGATACAAGCGTATTAAATGCCAAAAACTAGGTGGCCCTGTTGGCATAACTTGCACGCAAGGGGATGGAGCTTTAATGAATGGCAGGTGGCTATTAAAGCCACCCACCCCAAGCTTATTTTCAAACTCAAATTCAAACTCTTATTGCGCCCACACCGATTTTCACAATCACCTCTCTAATATGTTTTTAATTGTAAATGTATACATGTCAGTACAATCAATCAAAGCAATTTGTCATTGTTGATATATTTCATACTTAAAAGCATAGAGAAAACTGAGTAAACATTCAATTTAATATTGTCCTGTACTCATTTTTAATTGGTTTCAAGGCATAAACACCGGAATAGCTTGTTAGTTGACCAAATTGCAATAGTTAGTCTTCTAATTTTGAAGAAATAACTTGATGAAATGGAAATATTTTTTTGGGTTGTATTACAAAGAGACTAAGAATGCCGATTTATAACCGTATCTACATTGTAATAGAATAAGCCCGAGTCCCCAAGTGCTAGGCTTGCCGAGTTATATGTTATCTAGCCAAGTTGGAAATAATCTTGATCCTAACATGGAAAATGTTACCAAGGTAAATGGGAAATTAACCCAAGCAATGTAAATATGTGGCTTGGAGCATAGTTTTCGCAACGTAACCTACTCAGTAGCTCGACGAGCTAAAATCAATACACATACACTCTGCAACATATCTTCCACTTGTCGATTCTCATTAGGAAAAATCGAGCAGAATCAAAATTGTGGTGGCAAGCCACGTGGTGGCTTGAGGACCCACCACGTCGGTAATAATAAAATAGTCCTTGCGATGGACAGGATCCCTTCCGTTTTATAAAAAAATTGTCGCATTTTCGGGTTGCATGGTTGTGGCGCATCGTCGTCGTCGTCGTCGTGAGCGTCGTCTTTTTGCGGCGTTACACCAACTAGTAGATTTGCATCAACACACACTTCATAACAAGAGGGATTCTATTCCATTCCATGCACACATTTTATTACATTTACTACACATAGTGATTTCTCGCTACTTCAAAAGTTTTACTTGGCACAAGAGCAACCTAGGGCATGTTCACACACACTTGCACATAGAACTACATCGGGTCTAAGATATAGTGCAACACTCAGTTAGTAAGTCCACCCTTGTGGAAGATGAGGTTAGTTTGACCCCTTCGTATGTATTTTTCTTTTTTAGGTTTTGATGTTTGTTTTGGGGTATGATAGGTCATTTATCAATCTTAGTAAATTCATAGCATTCAACACGACACACAAAATTTATTGCAACAAATAGAAAAAGTTCTAGAATATCTCCCACCTGTAAAAACTAGATTCAAAGATTTCACATAGACACCCGGATATCAAACTAGAGTGCCCATGGGAACCCCGGTCTAGTCCTGTGCCCCATCCCACCCGCATACACTAGATCTGTCATTTTCAAACTATAGCACAATGTTCCTAGTTCCTTATTTTCTCGTGCAGACCTATGACACTCGTGTCGGTCTCCGAGATATCGCCTAACTCCTTTCTTCTTCTTTATTACACATTAGGGTTTTAGTTCCATTTAGTTTAATTATTCATTCTATTTTACATGTTTTTTTAGTACATTTGTTTACTTTGCGTTATATGTCCTCCTAGATTAGATTAACTAATTTATATTATCCCTCTTTTTAGCTAATTTTAGTTAATCGAGATACGTGCATGTAGTTTATTGAGTCTTGTATTTTTCTGGAGCATCCTTGATATTTTCTTCATGGTTGTTGTGTGCTTTTTCTTAATTGGATAGGAAAGGACCTAAAAAGTAAAATAAATGTATTCAATTCTCTAGGTAAATGCAATTAAACTTTAACTTGGAAAATAAGTACAAAATGGAAATGTGTATTGGAAAAGCTAAACCAAGGGGTTAAAGTACACCTGGAGTGCTAAAATAGAAATGGATGGAAAATTGTTCATGATTGTAGACTCGATGCTTAGGAGTTAGTTGGAATAACACCTAATATTTAGGTGTCATATAGCCAAACTAGATATTTGAGCGTTTTGACACTAAACTTTGGATTTAGGCATTTTTTTCAGTAGCTAAGAGAAAGTGTATTGGGAGAGTGGTTTGTTTTTCCTCCAACTATTAACACTTCCCTATGGATAAGTGCCACTACAAATGATCAAAACCTAATTTTTAACTTGCCTTGGGTGACACAAAGGTACTAGGCATATCATTGTCCTACATATGCCCTACGTGTCATTCCTTTATTTAGTTTCTGATTTGGTTCTTGGATTAATAATTAGTTCTTGTTAGTGGTTGATTACAATCTAAAACTGGATGTGTACCGCTGAAACAAGAGAAAACCGTGATTGTGCAAATCAAGCAAACTGATCTATAACTTTTTTCCCTTAGGACATGAGTGCTCGGGTGTTCTGCTTGAGCTAGTACTTATGTCCATGATGAATTTTGTGATCATGTTTATATTTGGCCCTATTCTATAACTAATTTTTTTTTCTAGGTGTTTGTGTTTCGTAACTATGTTATGTGACAGTGGGAGTGTTGAAACGCGTTTACCCAATGTTTTCCCACTCGCTTAGGGTACATGAGATGAAAAAATGGGAATGGATCCCAAACAAGAAAGAATAAAATGGATGTACACATTTGATATAGGAATCCCTTGGGGGGAATAGGGATTACACATAATACTTACCATGGTGCAAGAAAAACAAGGGAAAAATGCTAACATCCAAGTGTCATGACAAACAAACAATGCATACTTTGAAATAGAAACTAGTATAGACATATATTAAAAATAACAAAAAGGTCTCGTAGAAGCGGTTGGCTGCATACATGGGACACCACTCAAGATGTCATAATACAATCATATCCATCAAGGATTGTGAAAACAATGCAATCAAGAAAATATAGGGCATACCCACAAACAATGATAAATAATGTAAAAGAAAATCAAATAACCATGATTGGAAGGATTTCTTGTAACACCCACAATTTACACACACAAATACACAATAAAAATACCAAGATATATTTTTTTGACTTACATTGTTCACTACACAACACCACAAGGGCTCCAAGAAGTGAAACTCAACAACGCACAAGACACTTACATAATTCATAGACTCACATAGACACACGACAACACCATATACATGTCGATACCATAGTTTCCTAATGAATGAATGCTAGCAATGACCCAACCACAAGAAAAGGACTCAAGGGTTGGCAAACCCACAACACATCATTACCATGATTACATCTTAGTTACGATTAACATTCCAAGAACATTATTGTGCAAGGATATTTTTATCCTTTTTCCACCCACGATTCTTTAATTCATTTCACATTCAACTTATAGTTCAACCTTTTAAGTTGGCTCTTTATCTCTTATGACAATCTCCATAACTTACATAATTATTTGGCATATTTCAAAATGCATACAAAGTTCTTAATTCACTCGTTCATAGGTTAAACTTATGTTTCTCAAACGTTTATTCAAAGTTTAAATTTTACCCTTACTACAATATTGAATTTGACGTGATGTCAAGACAAAAATCTTAGGATTTGAGATAGATTTAGATTCAAGATACATTCTTCCAAAACTTTTTTATCACATTATCTTTATTTCCCTACCATAGTTAATATAGTTCGATAAAATGTTAAATCCATTCAACATTTCCAAGTCAAGAAATTTTATTTATAGATTTATAAATATCTTTTGTTTTCTCAGTTGATCTCTCCAAGGCAATTCATATTCTTTTTAACACAAGGAAATGTCTAATTGAGTTATAAGGACTCCAAGAGTGGCATTATTCCTAACCTCAAATCTTGTTTCACTCTTGTATGCTTTACTCTTACATCGCATTATGGTCTCATTATTAGCATTGTTTTATAACAAAAGGAGTTACGAAAGTATTGTCTAACATCTAGAAGAAGTACATGATTGGAAGCTTTAGAACTACACACAAACCACAAGATTTGTTTTCAAAGTAAGATCCCCTATTTTCGTATTTAACAATTCAGCAAGAGAAATTTCTTTTATTCCTAATGTCATAAAAGGCATAACAAGGGATTATGGAACAAAGTTTTCAGTTTCCTAGTTTCTCTTAAGTCAACATCTTTCAAATCAATTTCATTTGCAAGGAGTTACTTGCCATTTATACCCACAAGAAATTTTTCGATTATGAAGAGAATTTCTATATCTAACTTGGTAGTCGACTAGGATACTAAGGAGGTGTTAGCTCTACTTACTCCATATCTTGCAGGGTTACACAACATAGTTGTTGCTTCAAACAATGGCTCTTAAGTTATAGAAATGAACTAATGAATATATTTCTTAGGTGTAGTACCATAAATTTTAGTTGTGAGGATTAATTATCTTTTAAGATGATAGCGTTTTGCAAACTAATGTGGCTAGAATGAGAGGGAGGGTACAACAAGTGTTAAATATTAACTTCATCAAATAATCCCAACTACTAAGGTTACTTTCAAGGGTAGTGGGTGATCTTTGTCACCTAACACGTAAGTCAGACCTAAAGAGAACACATTCTCCTTACTACACACATGATAACCAATCCTGGAAGGGGACCACTTACTATAGATAATGTTTGATCAAGTCATTCTTAACTGATGGTTTCATGACGATGTCGTTAAACATACAAGCTATGGTGGTAACTCAACTAGGGATCTTATTTAGTTAAGATAGAAGGTGCCATCGAGCATACATGTTTAAGTTTATTCTAAGGTTTCAGTTTTCTATACAAAAAGAATAACACAAGAGGGTTAGTTATACACAAATTTTGTACTAGGGTTGACTAACTCACTTAGATTTATTTATTGCATTTTCAAGGTAAAGAACACAACACACCAATTAATTAATTGACTATTGCACACTGAAAATGCACTACAAGATATTACATTCAAATTCATTTAACATATCCAACTTTTTCCATATGCAAATCTAAATCAAAATGGTACCTATGATTAAATGCACATTTCCCAAGGCATTCCTAAAACTAGCATCTCATACATATTACCAAATTTCAAATATAAATTTCTATAACATGGCAATACATTACACATATATACATTTTTCAATAACATATATAAATTACAATAATAAACAACGAATTACACCATGCCTTTTCACCATCTCACTTCCATCCTGCAAAACCATGTGAGCATGAAATCAGTGATAAATTGCTGGCATGGAATCCACCCAAATCTAGCATAATTAACATTTTTTAGTTTCCATTTACATAATAACATTAATAATTTACATTCAAAAGGAGAAGGTTAGAAACACACATTTATTTCATTTCAGTTCACTACATTTCTTAACCAAGGAGAGAGAAAGAAATAGGTAAGAGAGAAACACTATTTTGCCAAAAGTTCAATTTCACACAACACTCACATAGTAGAGTTTCAAGAAGTTATTTACAAGTGTCAAAAAGTTTCCACGATGGTTTGGCAACCTAGAGGTCCTACAATTTTTTTTTACATTTTCCTACTAGTTGCAAAAACATTCAATTTAGGCTTGGAGGTGAAGAAACCACTTTCAAACATTGTCTTCTGATGAGAAAACACACCAAGAGTAAGTTTCTATGTGACCTCCTATATACCAAGAATTCACAGGAATTGATAGGAAAACAAGCATTATGATTGGCAACCATTTTTTTCGAGGCCATCGGTTGTAATTGACCTAGTTGTAAACTATCCAAAATTGAGGTTTGATGGAAGAACGTGAAATGAGAAACTTCCTAAAAGTTCCCCTATATATGGATAATTCACCAAATTTGACGGGATTGAGAACTAGAAAATGGTTTTCAAATGGCGATAGGTTTTCAGAGCCATCGTCAGTAATTGGTCCATTTTGACCTAGTCAAAATGCAACCGGAGGCCTATAAAATTCCTTTTCCAAACTATTAGGAAGATCATTTTTCCCCAAACTGAAGGTTTTAGGAAATTTTCTAGTAAAAATAATAGAGGTTCACAAGGCGTATAGGCATTTCGTTGCTCGTCGGTTCAAATGGTGGGTCAAAACGAAAGCCAACTTTTCAATTTTGACAGTGTCTTAAAAGTGCAAAATGGAGGAGTAGGACTCCTAGAGGAGCTGCAAAGAGAGTGCAACCAGTCAAACGAGGTCGAGTTATTGATTGAAGTGAATCTTTACATAAAAAATAATACATACAATGCTTGAAATCTCCTTTACGGGCTCTCAGTGTTGTTTTGCGAGTCTTTAAAAATTGCATTTTCTAACTTTCCAAGGTAGGTGAAAAAGGTTGTTTTAGTTTGTGACTCTTCTAGTTCTTGCCAATACAAAAGGACACGAACACCAAAGTTTGACACCCTAGGTCTAACAGAACGTAGAAGGATGTGGTTGCAATCATGGATGACGATCAAAATACAATTCGGTAATATAAAACATAAGGAGTTTTATTGTTAAGCACTAAAATATTGGTTATGAAGTTCTCCAATTGTGTCCGAAAGAGGGGTTTAAGTTTATGCTTGGCTACCAAGTGTTACTTGGGTTACATAAGTGTCATACTTCATTTTATTGTTTTACAAAACAAGTTTATATAAAAAAAATCAAATGTGCGACATTCCAAAATTTTAAATTTATTTCGTTGCAAATGAAAAACTAAAGTATGAGAATTATGAAGGATAAGGTGAGATGAACCATGCCTGACAATATTAGCATCCATAGAACATGAGGTTCTCCAAGAGTGTTCACTCGTATTCCACACGGCTTCATCACTCTTCTAGGCATTCCATCAAATGGTTCTAGGGATTTGGCTAAGCTTCCATGTTTTACACTTTCTTGAAGTTCCCAAACACCTTTCCACTAGATCCATTCCAAATAGCCACCATAGGCTTAACTGGTGCGTTAATGGTAACTGATTTGAGTTTCCTTGAGGTGGATGACATGTCTAAGGCTGCCACCCTGTGCTATACCTACACTACCAGCTAAATAACAAAAAGTGAAGCTTAACTAGTAGAAAGGCTCCCATTTATCAAACTTTACAAGCCAAATATCATAGGAAAGTCTCATGGAATGGATCTTATCAATCCAAATTTAGAATCTCTTTCCTTTCTAATCTCCATAACATTGTCTTAGAACATCAAATCCATTGAAATGGATTTCTTTGACCCCCAAGAATGAACCAAGCTATAGTTAGGATCAAGTGCACTTTTTTTTGTCAACTTAAAATGTCATCTGAATCACACACTTATGAATGATGCCATCACTCAGAAAATGGATGGAACTATGTCACACTCTCTTAAATCTCCCACTTGAGACCCAAGAAAAACCTAGGTTTAGTTAAAAAAATTATGGAATATATATATTTTTAAAGTGTTCACAACAAAATTTCCAGAGTGCATTACAACAATTATAACTTTTGATAGGGAACTCGGTTTTTCACAAATGAGGACTTTGTGGAAAGCTCTCGACATCCTCTTTGCATAGCAACCTTAAAATTTTAATTTGGATAAATTTTTAAGGGTCGATTTTGAGGAAACATTTTTCTTTCACTAAACAGGTGAACTGGTATTTTTAACTTACACAATTTTGTTCAAATTTGCCATTAATTCTTTCTCAACATGCCAAACAGACATGGAGGATTTCACTTGGAATAATTTAGGATGGATTGCAAGGGTTAAGCTATTTGATTGATTATCATTTCAAAATTCCCAATTTTGACAACAAATCGACTGAGATTTTGGCTATGCCTAATTTGCAAAGTTTTATAAAAATTCCTTAAGAGTTATAGTCTATTTGGGATCGTTTTATCCATACTATGTCCAATTTAATATAACATTTCATTTTCCCAGGTTGCAGGGTCATTCTATACATTTTTGATAAAAATTTGCAGAGTTTACAGTGAAACAAAATAGAATCTATACTTGAACACAAACAGATCTATTTCTATTTACCAAACTTTAATATATGCATTCATTTCCAACTCAAATCTAAAATGTTAAGTTTTTCTCAAATCAAGTTGTGCAAAAAGCTAGAATGTAGTTCTAATTTTCAAATCATACATTCCAAAGGAAAAGAGTAATATGTTCTCTTCATATGTATTCCCTTTTCAATTTTCCAAACAGAGATTTCATATTGTATTTCAAACACAGATTCCCAATGAAAACAATATCATTTTTGGTAAATAAAACAATTCTATTGACTTGGATGATTCTTTTACAACTTTCTTTTCCATTTCATTTCAAAAGACAGAACACAAGTCTTTCTTTTCCTTCCACAGAATAAAATTACAGAGTATGTCCTTCCACATTCAAATGGGATTTCACTCCAAAACATAGTAACTCTTCAACACAAAACATATTACATCGTCATCCACTTGAAGTGGGAAATGGTTTTACAAATAGAAAACTCACAAGGGACTATCAAAACTATCTTCTTTCTCAAAGCACCAAAACAACAAAAAGATGAATTTCCATCATTCTCCCATTTGATCACAACAAAAAAAAGGGGAAAAGGCAACGCTCTCCACCCAACCAAGACATCCAATAAAAGGATAATCTATCCTTCTTCATTGGCCCCAGAGCCCCAACCACATTACAATAAGAAATGCGACTCAACTCATGGAAACAATAGGCTTCCATAAAGACAAAGGCAATCTTTCACATGAAATTTTCATATTTAAAACACAGCCAAAACAAAACAATAGTTTTAGCAACCACAAGATAAAAACACAAACAATACTTAGGCTTCATCAAGCAAGCAAAAGGAGTAAGAAACTATAGGGAATTTTTCTTATGCCTCCCAAAGGGGAAATGGGTATCACCACCTGAGAACCAACCACCAAAATATATCATTTCAAGTCCCTAACATACCCTTATGCCTCCCCCAAGTACCCCTTATTCCTCACAATTTCTTATGCCTCCCCAACCTCTTATGGCATCTCATAATGAGTAAAGAAATGCAAGCTATTTCTTTTTACAAGGTGGAACCCAAATCCCAACTCCCTCCACACTTATGCCTCCCACAAAAATACCCCATAGTCTTCTCCTACACCATTCCTATGCCATCTACCCAACCGCCAACAAATAAAACAACACATTCAAACATTCAACCATTCACACATGCATAAAAATAAAGGAGAGAATTTCCAAGAGCTAAGCTCTTACCTCTCCATGATGGAGTTTGTTCCAAGGTTGCAAAACAACAAGATTTCCAATACAAAAATCAAAGAGATCAACAATCTACAAGTATGCAACAATCTCCAATCTTCTCCAAAAGCAAGAGCTCTCAAAACCAAGAGAATTCACCCCCAAAATGAGCAATGTAAGTTGAAGTAACCCAAAAACAAGCTAAGGAATTCAAATTTATAGGAGAGGGAAGAGAAGAGGATGAGGTGGATCCATGTAGGATGCCACTTCACACATCCTCAACTCCACCTCATAAGTCAACTTCAATCTCCAAGGCATAATAAATAAGTAGGTGAATAATATGATAGTTTTACTTACACACTCAAATCAAGCCCACACCCCATAAGGACTGAAATTTAAAACATGAAGAAAGTGCAATTAAAACATACAACTTGACTTACAAAAATGCATAATGAAAGTCTAAATTTAACTCTTCAACCATAGGTAAGGTTGGTATATAAATTTAAGAGGTGTGGGGCAATTTTAACTTATCCCACAATCTTCAAAGGAAAAAATCGAATTTCCAAGAAAGTGGAGTGTTTCATACTCCAAAATCAACTTACATATCTCTTACACATTACTACACATTTAATACAAGATCCAACAACTCTAATAACTACTTTCTTATGACCTAATTTGATTAATTAATTTTAACAATATGATTACTCACATTATTTACCACCATTTAATTAAATAGAAAGCGGAACACATCACTTTTAAAATACATACTAACTTAAACAAAGGAACCAAATAAAAGAAATACACAAGGTCCCTTGGTCACATTTACAGTGATCCCCCATGAGAATCCCTAACACTATCAAACTCACACAAACAAATATAAGTTGCCATGGTGACCTTGTTAAATTCATCTAGAATTCCAATGTGGTTGGTCTCCAATCCCCCAATGTTTGTTGTGATATTTTTAACCTACAAAGTACAAATACCTCCTTCACCTCGTGGCCACATCAGTACATCCAAAATGAATATAAATATAATTCCCAAATCATATATATATATATATATATATATATCACAACAACATCAAGGAAAACAACTATATCATTTGTAATTTTATCAACAACTATATCATCATCAAATAATTTTCATTTTCTAGGTATACTCAAAATATCCAAATATCACAGGTCCGAACAACATCTATAATATAACCATGTCAAATAGTATATCAACATCAATATATTAAAATGTCTCTAATAATCATCATGTATCATATAAGAATCAAGTCAACAATAATCTATGCTCTAACATCTAACATCATACTAAATTAAAACTATAATAACACCCATAATATATTCAACAAGATTAGGATCAATATCAAAAGTTGTCGAAGGGAAGTGGGCACTACAAACTACACAAACTCATGACCCAAGGAAAAGTATTTTTGCCCAATTTGAGGGTGGCTGATTATATCCTAGGAAGAAATATTGGGATCTAAATTAAAGTGTTGCATGGCTTGGATAATACCTACAGGGGCATCTGCCCCATACCATCTACAAAATTCCTTCTATGCTCTGATGGGTGCACAAGTTTCTGAGCTCCAAATTTGGCATAGGCTTGGGAGGACGCTAGAAAATGATGAGGGATTTGGATTTACACCTGATTGCATTCTCTTGAAAGATTATAAGCCTTTTCAACAAACCCATTTTCTGCATAACCTGAAGTAGATGTTTCCCTGACAACCACGTTTTCTCTTTTTTTTCAAATTTTTAAAGAAACATTTTGTTAAATAGTTCACTTGTCTTACGTAATGTTCCACATTTTACGTCATGTCTACTAGAGCACTTCAGAACTACAACAATCGACAAAATTCCTCTAACTCTTATGCTTTGTTGGATGCCCATGCCTTGTTCCAGAGGTTCCATTTTGACCCAGGTTGGGAGTATGTAGGCAATCAGTAATGATTGGTTTGAGACATGTTCATGTCTTTAAGAGAAACAATCCCCCAAACCTCTTCATCCTTCCTTCCCCACCGCAACTATTCGATTGACGCTAAATTTACAATGTTAACTTGGGTTCCCACGTGGTTAAGGCCTACGGATCTCCAATAAAGTGCTTGTATTATTATGCAAGGAAAGTGACAGTTGCCACTTAGAAGGGATGTGATAGGTCTTAATGGTTGGGAGAGAGCCCATGTGCTGCCAGAGTTTCTCCACATGCCAACCTCCATTCCTACCACCACCAACTTGCACCTTCCCCCATCAGTTCCCTTACCAACTCTTTTTAATTTTATTTTAGTAATATTTTATGTTGGCACTACATTTCTCCAAGGAAAATGGTACACATGAAGCACACGTTAGCATGTTAGAAAAGATAACTAGTATTTAATAATGTGATATATGATTATATGAAATAAAAGGTGAAATATTTCAACAATAGAACCTTATAGGAAATAAGAAAAATCTAGATTCCCCAAGAGTGCTAGTGAGACTAGTAATAGATGCAGGGAAAACATCATACATCATTTAATAACTCGTAAGCGGCCTCGCATTCACCTCAAGATACCATGTGAACATGCACATGTGTATAAAAAATGATAAGGCATATTATGAATCATACTTGACATGATGAGAAAAGGTGTAACATATAGTAATATAAACAAGGAAGAAAACATCTAATCAAGATCTACGCTAATGTTTTTAAAATTTTGAATGTATATATGTGAAAGAAACTCGCTAAGAGGGAGGAATAAGGATGCCCCTGGTGTTGTGCGTGCAAGGTGAGGTCCATGTGAAGAAAACCTCAACAATTGAGCATGAACCATGAAACAAAGTGCATCGGCAAGTGGTGTGGGGGAATTCAGATACCTCCAAGTGTGATTGTAAAAGGATCTATGTAATTAGAATACTGGGCAAGGGCTCACGATCAACGATGTAAAATAAGTATGCAGTGAACATGATCTAGGATCTCGATGACCATGCTTAATCTAGAATGAAACATGTTTAGATGGATTATGTGAAGCATTTGACCTATGTGAAGAAGTGTACTTATAAGGTGGGCTATGAGGTGTATAAAGTGATGAGGTTGATGAGTAGTAGCCATATGTGAAGTAAATTAATGTGGATATGCAAAAGGCTCCACAAGAGGAGCAAGGGCTTTGGATACTAAAGGAGGTGTTAAGGCTAAAGAGCCATAATGAATATGACAACATTCCCTAGGAGTAAGAGCAGCTAAACATGGGATTGCCAAAGGAGCTAAGGACAAATGTGTCCGTGGTGGAATGCCTTGAATAGTGATAAGATGTTGCTCTTGGATAAACTTAAGGAAAAAATGAACAATAGAAGGTATGAATTTGGAATCCCAGAGCCAAAGGATTCCTAAGAGCAAGTCACACTGTGTAATAGTAGATCCAAAATAATGGGTAGAATAAAATTTCTATGAGAAGTGGGAGACGTGTGTGTTATCTGAGATAGAGGGAATCCAATGGAATACAAGAAATATAATGAACATGCATTGTATTTGCTTGTAGGATGTACCCTAAGATTGTTGATGACTTGGGGCCTGACATAAGTATGGATATGTAATATATGGGAGGAGAATGAGGTGTGAAAATCAACATCAATGAAAGTGATAGTATGTGTTGGGAAATTAGTAGCACCAACAAGGAATCCAAGGGGATGATTTGAAGAATCAGGAGGAGGAACTGTGTGGTAAGTATGATTAGAAGAGGACTCGAGGGATGACTTTTCATGCTTAGGTAATGGGTCATTGAATATTTTTAACTTGTCATTGTCATTAGTAGATTTGGGAGTAAAGCAGATTCAAGAAACTAGATATCGTATTTTTGAATAAAATGATGAACCTTGAAACACTTGTAAATAGAATGGCCATTTCATCTATGGTAATCACAACATGCATGCTCATCAAACTTTCTACCATGGGGCCTATTAGGATCATACTCGAGAAGTGGTGGAAGAGAAATCAGATTGCTTTCATTGATTTGGGTCAATAACATATGTTGAGGATAAGGAAATCAAATAAATACATGCTAAGTGGGTTGGAGCTGAAGCTTAGGAGGTTGAGAAACAACATTGATAGTAGGCTTAGCATCATTATACTTGGGTTAAAAGGGAAATTTTCTTGAAATTTAGAAGAGGAAGGATTGAAATTATTTCAACCATATTTGAGTTTTCCTAAAGAAAGGAGCTTAGTCTCGCGATTTTTCAAGGTATGGCATAGATGCTCCAAGGAATGATGGGAATCAAAAAAGTACGTGATTATTTTTATCATCATTGTGTTTACAAATTTATTTCGTTGTATGAGTTCAACCCTCATATTATTATAACACATAGTAATATAATTGTAGTAATCAAAAAAATTTAAAAGGCAAATAGCCCTTACGTTTCACCATATGTAACCAATATTTTAATAAAACTAATAGTATTTAGAGTTATTGAACTTATGCTATGTTGAGATTCAATTTTGTATTAAATATTGTTTATATTTTTGCTTCTCTAATAGCCATACTATTTTTAACGGTTGTATATAAGGAGTCAATGTCTCTCGTGTTCGACCTTTGTGACCTCGATTTTATTAATAATATTTGAAGTTGTCAAAGTTGCTGCAACCATTACAATATGTGTTGTAAATTACTCTTAATATACCAATTTTTTCCTTACTCTTAATTATTTTCTATTTTCATTGTGTTTTATAGATTTATTTTGTTGTATTAATTCAGCCCTTATGTTATTTAAGCACATTATAATATAATTGTAGTAATCCAAAAAGGTACAAAGGAAAATTCCTCTCTATGTTTGAAGTATCCGAGCTATATTTTATTAATAGTATTTAAATTTATCGAAATTGTGCTATGATGGAGATTCAATTTTGTAAATATTGCATTATTACAATAATCATACCAAGTTTTATGAATGGTTATGTGTCGAAAGTTAATGTCTCCTAGATGTTCTGACTTGTGTGACCTTTATTTTATTGATAATGTTTAAAGTTGATTTTTTTGCGACCCTTACAATATGTATCAACAATTATTATTAAGATCCCATTATGTTTTTAATATGTTCTTAAGTATTTGTTGTTTCTAAATTGTATTTGCAAATTTATTTTGTTGTACTAGTTCAACCGTTAAACGTTATTAAAACACAAAATTGTTGTACTAGTTCAACCGTTAAACGTTATTAAAACACATAAACTATAATGGTAATAATCCAAAAATTTACCTCATGATTGTCATGGGGTGAGAGCACATCACTTAGTGTAGCCCTCCACATTAAGAAGTGGCGGTAGATGATTATTTTCATCTCGGTGACTGGAGAAAATACCACGTGTCGAAGATGTATTAATGTGTGTAGGAAATTCATATGGGGCCACCTATTTGAGAATTAACTAGTTATTTTAAATTAACCACTTCTATTGAAAATTAAAGATTCAAAAAAGTTCGATCAAAAGCATTATCCAATGGTTTAGTTATTGCAACGGGAAAAAGCTAATGGAATAACACTCGTTGTCTATTTGCTCTTTCTTTCTTAATGGATAGAATATTACGTGGAACTTGAAGCTTCTAGACACGCATATGTGGCAATTGGAAGAGCCGTGGATACGGACTCCATAAAATAAACTCATACCCATACTATTTGCATTGTCTCTCTGTGTGTTTTTTTTTAGTCTTTGGAGGTTTGATGTCTGCTTGGCATGGCCATGCTTGTGTTTTTTTTTTTTTTTTTTTTTTTCGTCTGCTCGAGTCATTTGATGTCCGTATTTTTGTGAGTGGGTTGTGGGTTGAGTTGTTTCTGAGTGGATGACGAGAATGGCGATGGGATCCACACAATGGAGCAAATTTGTCGAGTAAACAAGCAGCCCTATTTCAAGGTATGGTATATGGTGAATTTTTCATTGTTGCAAATTTTTATGCTTTAATTTTAGATTATTATGAAGCACATTTGATTTTCCCTTTATTATGAATCCAGATGGAATTAGTCGTCTGCTATTTTTTTGTCTTTTCTTTTGTAGAACTTGAAGTAGATGCACAAAGTTTTGAGTCATTTTCGGAGTTAAATTGTCTTTGGCGGGCTTTGTAGATGGGGGCTTTAAACTTCCATTCATGGTTAAATTGTCGGTTATGAATTAATATAGGGCCGAATGTTTATTAATGATCTGCAGGTATCATTGTTATGTCCAGGTTTAATTTTACAATGTGGGGTTTAGATTTTCTTTTTCTTTTCTTATGTGGGCGTTGTGCAAAGGTTTACAAATCTCTGTAGGGTTAACACATTTAAATGCTATAATGGGCTTTCTCAAATTTTAGTGTTCTACATAAGATTAATGCTAAGGTTCTGATATTGCAGCGTAGGGTTAAGATGTTTTATTCCACTGATGAATTTTGTGAGAAGAGTATTTTCCCAATTATATTGTTGTTCTTTTCAAATGAACGCACAGAGTTATCTTATGACACCTGGATATGTTGTTTACTTATGGTCAATGTTTGTTTGTTTATCAATAAGGTTTTTGGCTTTTTTGGGGCAAAGTTTATTATTTGAGTGTTCTCGCTTTGTAATTCAACATTATGCTAACATTTAATACAAGTAGTGAGGTTCTAAACCCCCATACATTAATACAGAGCCGAATGTTTTAGATTGTTTATAGTTTATTAATGATCTGTGCATGGTGATGTTTTCTTCAGCTTAGTTTTGCTATGTGGGATTCTTTTCTTAAGTTGCACAAGTTATAGAGTTTTTTGCAGAAGTTGTAGGTGATATTTACAATTGCAAAACAAGGGTTAAATATTTAGTTACATGTTAACATAGTTAAATGCTATAATGAGCTTTCTCAAATTTTAATGTTCTGTGCAAGATTAATGCTAAGGTTCTTATATTGCAGTGTAGTGTTAAGATGTTCTATTCCACGGATGAATTTTGTGAGAACAGTATTTTCCCCATTTTATATTGTTGTTCTTTTCAAATGAATGCATAGGGTTATCTTCTAACAACTGGATCTGTTGTGTAATTAGGATTTGCAGGCTTTTGTAATGGACATAGTTTTTGGGTTAGGTATTAATTTTAATGCCTAACCGAATGTTGCTTATGGTCAATGTTTGTTTGTTTATTGCAAGGTTTTTGGCTTTTTGGGGCAGAGTGTATTATTTGATTGTTCTACTTTTTAGTTCAACATTATGCTAGGTGTTAATGCAAAGAGTGGGATTCATTCCTATGAAAGAGGATATAATTGGGTTCATTTTATGAGAATGTACTGAAATTTTATTCCTTCTGCTTGGGCTTTGTATGTGATTTTGTTTGTTTTGTTCAATTAATTGGGGTTTAAGCAAATATACCAATTACAGTGTTCTTGCTCTGTTATCAAATATTTGCTATCTTGGTTGTTTAACATAATATTCAAAGCAGAGTTACTTGAGTATGGGGTTTATGGATCTTCTAAAGTTTTGTTTGAATTCTTTTTGCATGGTTCTACTCAAATTCCTTTTACATGATCCTGTTTGAATTCTTTTAACAAAATCCTTTATGAATTCTCAAGCAGGATTCTATTCAAAGTCTTAAAGAAAATTCTTGTTAAATTCCTTAGAACTCTGTTCAAGTTTAAGAGATTTCTGTTCGAATGCTCAGAAACATATTACCTAGTTCACCCTAATTTCTATACAAATCTCTAATAGCATTAATGTCTGTTACCTGCTTATACATGGATTTGCACTGTTGCAAAGCAACCATTGAAGAATAGCGCTGAAATTATTTCATTTGTGTAGTAGAAACTTTCTTTTGAGAATTGAATTCTTTGTAGGTGAGTAGAGGAAAGTCTGGGGTTTGTCCATAGATCAAGAGTAATGAGATCAATCTTGTTTAAGTGTTCATTAACAAGAAGTGAATCAAAGAGCAATTACATTGTTGTGTCACAAATCAATAAGAAATTTGGCACCTTTATTCAAGGGTATTAGCAAAATTATTTCATCCTTTATTTCATTTGTGTAGTAGAAACTTCTTTTGAGAATTGAATTGATGTAGGTGAGTAGAGGAAAGCTGGGGTTTGTCCATAGATCAAGAGTAATGAGATCGGTCTTGTTTAAGTGTTCATTAACAAAGAAGAGCAATCAAAGAGCAATTACATTGTTGTGTCACACCCAATAAGAAATTTGGCACCTTTATTCAAGGGTATTAGCAAAATTATTTCATCCTTTATTTTATTTGTGTAGTAGAAACTTCTTTTGAGAATTGAATTGCTGTAGGTGAGTAGAGGAAAGCTGGGTTTTGTCCATAGATCAAGAGTAATGAGATCGGTCTTGTTTAAGTGTTCATTAACAAGTAGCAATCAAAGAGCAATTACATTGTTGTGCCACAGTCCAATAAGAAATTTGGCACCTTTATTCAAGGGTATTAGAAAAATTATTTCATCCTTTATATCGAAATTGTTTATTGAGCTTTATTCAATTATTTATGAGTGCGAAGTGGGCTTATGGTTGGAAGGGGATTAAACTGCTTTATTATAACATGTAGATGTTTTCTACGGTTACTTGGATGTGTCAAGATACTTTATATTGGCTAAAATTCAAATAGTTCACTTTGTACAATTTCTTTTAATTTTTTTGGTTCCCACGAAACAACGAGACAACTGATGGTGAATATTTTCAATCTTGTTTTTTTGTCTTTTATCATTCAAATGTGAGATTATAACATCGATTATTTGCCAAATTTTGTACCATGTAGTATGATGTATCATTGATTACATATGGGAATGTCATGCTTAGGATTGTTGTGGATCCACACGGTATTTATATTTCCTCTCTAAATACCGATAAATATTGTAAAATTTGACATCTATGTTTGATTATTTTGTACAGTAATCCTATTCTTGTCAAGAAATTTCCCCATCCCTCTTTCTTTATGGATGTGCTATTACTAATTGATATTTGCTCTGCTTTTGCAAGCTCTGCTTATCATATGAGTTACTTGGATATCCCGGTGTTTTGTACAAAGAATCCTATAATTGTCAAAAAATTTCTCCATCCCTCTTTCTTTATGGATATGCTATTACTAATTGATATTTGCTCTGCTTTTGCAAGCTCTTCTTATCATATGAGTTACTTGGATATCCCGGTGTTTTGTACATAATCCTATAATTGTCAAGAAATTTCCCATCCCTCTTTCTTTATGGATCTGCTATTACTAATTGATATTTGCTCTGTTTTGCAAGCTCTTGCTTATCATATGAGTTACTTGGACATCCCGGTGTTTTGTACAAGAATCCTATAATTGTCAAGAAATTTCCCCATCCCTCTTTCTTTATGGATGTGCTATTACTAATTGATATTTTCTCTGCTTTTGCAAGCTCGCTTATCATATGAGTTACTTGGATATCCTGGTGTTTTGTACAAGAATCCTATAATTGTCAAGAAATTTCCCATCCCTCTTTCTTTATGGATATGCTATTACTAATTGATATTTGCTCTGTTTTGCAAGCTCGCTTATCATATGAGTTACTTCGATATCCTGGTGTTTTGTACATAATCCTATAATTGTCAAGAAATTTTCCCATCCCTCTTTCTTTATGGATCTGCTATTACTAATTGATATTTGCTCTGTTTTGCAAGCTCTTCTTATCATATGAGTTACTTGGACATCCCGTTGTTTTGTACAGTAATCCTATAATTGTCAAGAAATTTCCCCATCCCTCTTTCTTTATGGATCTGCTATTACTAATTGATATTTGCTCTGTTTTGCAAGCTCTGCTATCATATGAGTTACTTGGATATCCTGGTGTTTTATGTGTTATAATATTCAGTTGAGTTACTTGAGTATGGGGCTTATTGATCTTCTAAAGCTCTGTTATCAATTTAATGAAATCATAGCAAGCTCTGTTATTATTTTACCTGTTATTCTAGCATTGAGTGAGATTCAGAAGCTTTAATTTACTATTTAAGAAACTATCTAGCAATTAGTAATAGCTTAAAGTTTTACTAGTTCTTATTGTGCAGCAGTACTTTAAAAAGTTTGTGCAGTAGCCATTCTTGTTGCTGATGCCATTTCCTTGGTTACAATTTTCAATGCACACTTAAACAGGGTTATTGAAATACTGTGACAATCTCAGTATTACTATTTTATTATTTAAGAAATACTTCCAATATTATTTATTCTTTTATTTTAAACCCTGTTATTTGCTCTTCTTTACTACCAAACTTAAGTTTAGGCAATTAATTTTGGATATAAAAATAAGAACAATCTTTACCTTGGGTGACTGAAACTAAATCCAGGATTTACTTTTTCTATCTTTAGTTAGAGCTTCAACTATTCATAGATTTGGGCTTAATGAATTTTTAAAGCAGTTGTACCAAGCATGATTCTTTTATGGTGAATTGAATACGGTAAGCTCTGTGTAGCATTTTACTGGAATTATAGAAGGTTATTTTAATTATTTTACTAGGAATTAGTGAAGATTGTGAAGCTTCAGGAATTTAGCAAGAGTGTAGAGTTCTGGTATGGATGAAAATAATGTGTAGAAGTCAAGTCATTCTTGTGACAGATGTCATTGCTCTTTGATTGCTACTGTTAATGAATATTTAAACCAGACCAATCTCATTACTCTTGATCTACTGTCCATGAACAGAGCTATTGAAATGATGTTATTGTTCCCAAGACTAACTGGTTTTTGGTGGATTACTTCATAGTTTATATGCACTGTATCAATGCTTTCAAATTATATTTTGTAGGAATGGCAGTTGTTTAGGTGGATTACTTCATAGTTTATATGCACTGTATCAAGCTATAAATGTTTATTTTGTAAAACATTGTTTAAATTTTAGGGTTTGTATTTAAATTAATAAATAAATTATGTAATAGGATTTACAAACTATTTGCTTAGGTATCGTACTTTTTCTTACTGGTGGCCAACTGATCATTACAAAAGTATGCATTGGATTTTGTTCATTGTATGCGTTTTAATTAATAAGTTTTCAAAGTTTTATTATTGTTTTTACTGGTACTTTCTTTGTTTCTGCTTCTGTATTTCTGTTGCTGTGGATTCATGTGGGCACAAGGGTTGATTTTATGTTATTCTATTTGAAGAAATTTTATTGGCTGAATTTATGTTTAACTTTTGAGGAAATCCTGCCCAGTTTTGAGTCTCGTATGTTAATTTTTATTCCACTTTTATTTGGCCGGATAATCGAAATTGTTTATTTATTTTAATTTGAGATAATTTTATTTTAAACTCAAACGAATCCAGGACAATGACTTTTTGACATACTTTTCAATTATAAAAGTAAAAATTATGATATGTTTAATTATATAAAATATTGATATTACATACTATAAATTAACTTGGTAGTTCTTAAATACTATTAAAGTTCTCAAAATAATTATTTAACAACTTTTTATAGCGTTTATCAATATATTATTATAATACTAATATGTTAATATTATTAATTAAACTACTACACGTATATGTTATTAATCATATTAATATTTATTATAGAACTTAATATGTGTTATATTAAATATTTTTATATATTATATATAAAATTAATTTACACGCTATTAATATTTATAAATTTATTTTCCTGTATTATGAAAGTATATTATCATAATTTATATTAATACTATGTTATATATTTAATAATATTATATAATATATTAGTTATAAAAATATTATATTATATATTTAATATATATTAATATAATAATATGGTATTTTATATTTAATAAAACTATAATATGATTATAGAATTTTTGAATTATGTTTAATATAATTATAATATTATTAGTAATTTATTTAAATATGTATTTGATGTATATTATTTATATATAATATAAATATAATATATAATATTCTACTAATATGTATAAATATTAACTATTATAATTATATAGCTTAATAACGATTATATATTATTAATTATTATATTATGTTAATAACATGTATAATTATTAAAAAATATATAATATTATATTATTAGTAAATGTATTGTATTATATTATATATTATATATTATATATTAATTATATATTTTATTAATAATTATAATATATTAAATTTATATATTATTATTAATTATGTTAAATATATATTATTATACTTATATAATATTATATTATAAGTATATTATTGTAATATTATAATTATATATATTAATAATTATATATATTTATATACATATGATTAAATATATATAATAATGTACTATAATATTATTCGATTAATATATATGTTAAATTTTGAATTATGTTTGATATAATTATAATATTTTATGTATATACATTATTAATTAAAATATATATTAATATTTATATACAAATTATTGTAATATTGTAATATGTAATAATTAATATATGATATGATTCTATATATTCAATTAATAACATATTATATATTCAAACAAAAATATATATTATCTATCACCTTCGGTGCTATTAAACATGATTTTATTAATAGTAATAGTAAAATTAAGTAATTAATAAAATTAACAAAAATTAAATATTAAAGTTAAAAGTTAGAAATAGTTAAAATTAAAAACTAATAAAATGAAGAATTAAAACTTAATAAAAAATTAAAAAGCACAATTAATACAAGTAAAACTTTAAAAAAAAATTGAAAATAAATAATAATAATAATAATAATTAATTAATTAAAATTACAAATTAAAATGTAGTTGAAATGAGTAAAAATTTAAAATTAATTAAAATTTAAAATTGAAAATTGAAAAATAAAAGTTAATAACAATGTAAAAACAAAAAATCAAAGATTTAATCAAAATTAATATAAATTAGAAATTACACAATTCATAAAAAAATATTAATTAAAAAAAAAAAATATATCATAAAGTAAAATTAAAGTCGATTAAAAATTAAAAAAATTAATAAAAATTTAAAATTACAAAATTGACGAAAAAGTTGAATTAAGAAAACTAATAGAAAATCAAAATTACAAATTCAATTTAATATTTTAAAAATGAATTAAAATTAAAAAATTAAAAAATTAATTTAAAAATAAAAATTGAAAATTAAATATTTAAAATTAATAAACATTAAAGAAAACATTAAAAATTAAAAAATAAACATGAAAACATAAAATTAAAAATACTAATTAAAATAGACGTAAAAATTATGAAAACACGAAAAAACATTAATAAAAAATTAATAAATCAATTAATATTACAAATAAAATTTAATGAAATCGAAAAATAAAAAATTAGATTTAATTACAATTAAAAATTGATAATTAAAAAAATAGAAATTACAATTAATAAAAATAACAAAAATAATTTAAAAAATTCAAAAATTAACTAATTAATAAAATAAATAAATATTTTTTTATTAAATTAATAAAATTTTAAGAAAATCAAAAATACAAATTCAAATTAATAGAAATAAAAATTAATTAAAATTAAATTTTAAAAATTAATAAAAGTAAAAATTAAGAATTAATTAAAAAAATAAAAACTTAATTAAAATTAAAAATTTAAATTTAAATATGAAAATTAATAAACATTAATAAAAATAAAACATTACATTTAATTATAATTAAAAATTAATTTTAAAAATAGAAATTACAATTAATAAAAGTTATTATTTAAACACTAATTAAAATTATTAAAAATAACAAATAATAATTTTAAAAACTTAAAAATTAAATAATTAACAAAAATAAAACAAATTTTAAAATCGATTTGACTTTAAAATTAGTAAAAAATTAATAAAATTTTCAAATTTCAAATTAAAATTGACGAAAAATTAAAATTTTAAACTAAATTTATAAAAAAATTAGAAAATCAAAATTACAAATTAATAGAAATAAACATTAATTAAAGTTAAAATTTTAAAAATAAAGAAGTAAGAATTGATTTGAAAAGTAGAAATTAATATAAAGTAAAATTAAAAAACTAATAAAAATTATGAAAAAATAACAAAATTTATAAAATAACTCAAAAAATAAATAATTAAAAAAGTTAAATTAAGAAAACTAAAATTAAATTTGATTAAAATAAAAATTACAAATTGACGAAAAAATTAAAATTAAAATTATTAACATTTTTTATTAAATTAATAATAAAACATTTAGAAAATCAAAATTACAAATTCAAATTAATAGGAAATAAAAACTAATTAAAAGTAGAAACTGATATAAATTGAAATTAATAAAACATAAAAAGTTAATTAAAATTAAAATTGAAAATTAAATATGAAAATTAATGAACATTAAATAAATAATTAAAAATGTAAACATAATTTTTTAAAACAAAATTATTAATTACTAAAACAAATATTAAGAATTAAATAAAATTAAAAAGTAATAAAAAGTATTAAAAATATATTAAAATAAAAAAATTAGATAATAAAAATAAAAATTAATAAATATTAAAAAATTTAAATTACAGATTAAATTTAATTGAAATTAATAAAATAAAATAAAAATCTACATGTTCAAAATTTACAAATTAAAATTAATAGAAATAAAAAAAAAATTAATATAAATTGAAATTAATAAATTAATAAAAATTGAATTGAAAATTAAATATGAAAATTAATAAACATTAAAGAAATCAATAAAAGTTAAGAATTGAAAATAAAATTAATAATTAAATTAAAATTTAAAAATATTAAAATTAAAATTAATAAATAAATATTAAAAAATATACAAATTGAATTTAAAAAATAAAAAAATATTAAAAAAAAATCTACGAATTAAAATTTAAAAAAAAGGTAACAATTTTTTATAAATTTAAATTAACAAAAAATAAAAAAATTAAAAATTAAACATTAAAATTAAAGAATTAATGAGAATTAAAAATTTAATTAAAAAAATCAAGAAGTAACATCAATTAAAATTAAAAAAGAAACAAAAAAATTAACACAAATTTATTAAAAATTAAAAAATTAAAATAAAAAAATTAAAATTAATAAAAAAATATAATTTGACGAAAAAATAAAATTTTAAATTAAAATTAATAAAAATTAAAAAATTAATTAAATTTTATTTAAAATTAATAAAATTAAAAATATATATCAGAATTTTAAAAATTAAAAATTTAACATTCAAATTAATAAAGATTAAAAACATTAAAAATTGAAAACTAAAAATGAATGAAAATATTAAAAATAGAAAAAATAAAAAATTAACATTCAAATTAATAAAGATTAAAAACATTTTAAAT
This sequence comes from Taxus wallichiana var. yunnanensis, assembly GCA_018340775.1. Taxonomy (NCBI): domain Eukaryota; kingdom Viridiplantae; phylum Streptophyta; class Pinopsida; order Cupressales; family Taxaceae; genus Taxus; species Taxus wallichiana. Next base: position 424,472,004 of record CM031244.1, on the reverse strand, counting down.
TGAAAATTAAAAATGAATGAAAATATTAAAAATTAGAAAAGTAACAATTTATATAAAATTAAAATTAACAAAGAGTAAAAAATAATTAAAAAATAAACATTAAAAATAATAAAGATTAAAAGGAAAATCAATAAAACTTTAAATATTAGTAAAGTTTTTAAAAAACATTTAATAAAAATGAAAAGTTGAAATTAATAAAAAATTAAAAAATTAATTAAAAATCAAAATTCGTAAAAATTAAAAATTGAAATTTGAAAAAAATTAAAAATTGAAATTTATAAAAATTGAAAATTAATAAAGATTAAAAAATTAAAAATTAAAATTAATAAACATTACAAAATCAATAAAATTTCAAAAATAAAATTTAAATTTTAAAATAAATAATATTTAAAAATTGAAACTAAAAATGATAACATATTAAAAAATTTAAACCTATAAAAATTTAAAATTACTAATTACTAATTAAATATCAATATAATAAAATTTAAGAATGAATTAAAAAATTTAAATTTTTGATAAAACATACAAAAATGGAAAATAAAAGTTAATAATCCAACGGGTAGTTGTGGTTATGGTTCTTGGGTCTCCTTGTAATTGGGAGGCCCAAGGTTCAAATATCGGCTTCATCTTAAGGCAAACCTATTACTCACGATTTAGATATCCCGATGATAGGGCACCACGATAATGTGGTTTAATCCATGGGCTCGCAAGAGCTTAAACTAGCATCCTTGGATGGTTCTACGACCAATGTGGGTTGGTGATGCCACAAGGGCTAGGGCCCTGTCCATAGGTAACTCAAGCAAAAAAACAACTTAAAAATAATAATAATAATTAAAATTTTATTTGAAATTAGTAAAATTTAAGTATTAACGAAAATTTAAAAAACTAATAATTAATAAAAATTAAATATTAAAAAATAATAAAAATTAAGATTTAAAAATGAATAGTTAATACAAAATTATTAATTAAAAATTATTAGAATATTACAAATTAATAAAAAGTAAAGAATTGATGAGAATTAAAATTTAATTGAAATCATTAAAAATTAACCAAAAAAACTAATAAAAAGTAAATATTAATTAAAATTTAAAATTAAAAAAATCAAATTTTATAAAAACTAATAATTAATATTAATTGAAATTAGAAATTATTAATTATTAAAATTAGAATATTTACTCCACGATAAGGGGTAAGCACTAAGAACAAATTCGAGTGCTCATAATGATGAATTTTTCAAGTTTGAACTTTGATGGTGCATCCGAAAATAATCCAGGTGGGTTGGTGTTGGTGGTATTTTTAGGAACTCTATGGGTCAACCCATTCTGGGCTTTGCCGAAGCTCTTGGTAAGTGTTCTAACAACTTTGTTGAAGCCAAAGCTCTTTGGCGAGGATTGCAAATTGCGAAGCAAAAAGGATGGGATAAATTATACATTGAGGGTGACTCTCAAATTATCGTCAATGCAATAAAAAGGACAAATCAACCATTGGCAGTTGATTGGCATTGTGGATGATTGTCGAACCCTTATTGGGCCACTTTCAATTGCTCACATCTTCCAAAGTGCTAACAGAGTGACTGATAAACTTGCTAATATTGGGGTGGATATTAACACTAAGCAGGGAGCCCAAAAATTATTAATCCTTCAACCTAATGAGTTGAAAGGTGTTGTGGGTGGATTAATTGAAAAAGAAGGCAATTATACAAATAGTAAGGTGGCGGAGAAGGGACAACACAACTGTCATTCCTTTTAATTGCCATATTTAGTGATGATCTCCCCACCTCATGTGGGCTTTAAATGACATAAATTTGCACGCATCGACATTTGGATGGATGCGTGCAAAGAGATTTATAAACCTTATATCACTATTATTATAATCATTTGTATTTTTCTGTAAATTTGAGAGTTGGTTCATTAGGATTATGGAGAAAGGTAAAAGTATTTTTGGCCTTGCTAAGCATGTAACGACCAAAACTTTCCAAGCACAAACCCAAAGATTAGTTAGGAAAAAAGTTATGGAATAATTTTTTTAAACCAGGTTATAACAGAATACCTTCAACTAGATTTAATTTAATTCATGGTCAATAATTCCTTCGTTTTAATTAACAAACAATTAATATTATTTTCATCCAACATTACGGGCTTAAATCCCTTCCAGGGTTCTCGTCAATTTTCGTTAATTAACCCTTACAAGTCATTGGCTAAAATACCCTTATTGCATTATTTATTTAATATTCTAGGGCTAAGTCTAAACTTACCCTCCCATTAAATTAAGCACAAATAAATTTAATCCCTAATATATAAAAATGTTATCTAATTACTATTGAGTAAATTTTATTTAATTAAATACAAGAGTCAAAGGCCTTTTAATTTTAAAAGTCACCAACTAAACATTAAGGTCACAAATTAACTTACCTCCCAATAGCCTCTTGAGAGGCCACATTCACAAGTTACATATACTTTTGTATGGTTGAATCACAACCCTAATTAGATGGATTCAATGAGGGTCCTTAGATCTTAAGGATTTCACAATAACCCTAATCATCTCTATGGAGTGTTCTTATTGTTTTCCTTTGGCTTATTTGTTCATTTTTTATTTGCAAATTTTTGAAGAGGAGGAGGAGCCATGAGAGCAAGAAGTGCAACCATGGAAAAATTTTCATGGTTTTAGTTGTAAATATTATATTGTTGTATTATTGCCCATTTTCTTAATGTAGAGATCCTACAATGGATCTGTTTTGTTATTTAATGAAAACATTTTCTTGTTTTGAGTTCAACCATTGGGGAAAAACCCCATTTCCTTTAATCTGAGAATTTTTACACATTTGGGTGCCATAAAAATATTGGAGAGCTTAAACACTTAATTTCAATTCATTTCTAGTTGTTGGAAATTACCTTTTAATGGTTTTAGGCTTAGATTTCATTTAATTTTGAATCTGGGTTTTTCACGATAAAAATTATTTTTTCGTCAAAAGTGACTAAATCGTCGCCCCTACGCAGGCCGGCGGTCCTGTGATCACCGCTCTTTGTTGGGTGGTGGTTCTAAAACCGTCGCTCTGCGTAGGGTGGTGGTTTTGTTCCCAAAAATCGAACCTTCAAACAATTTTTTTAACAGTTCTTCTACTTGATTGTTTTTAAAGAAAAAATAAATTGAACTAAGGTTTCTTCCATTTATTGGTTCTTTAGATTAATAAAATTTCTAGTTTCATACTCAAATTACATAACATCAACTCATTCTTTCCTTAAATATAGCAAGAAATATAACAAAAACTTTGATATTTCCCAATATACTTTCTTTTCAATAAGGAATAAGAAACTATTTCCTTTCTTCAACTTCAAACAACAAGTGTATTTCAAAAAAATTCTCAATATTTTTAAAATGAAACATATCACACTTTGGAGGCAATGAAACAACTTAGATTGAAAGAAATTCATTTCCATTTCAAGCCCATTTCAAGTTTTCTACTTCATCTAAACAATGCAAAATTTGGTAGTTTCCCTTCACAAGAGCTAAAAATTTAAATTGCAAATCTATCATTCAAACAATCTTAGTAGAGTTTACAAGTTGGAGGGATTTTCAAAGTAACAATGCAATTTTCCTTTACCCCTTTTCCATATACATACATTTGAAAACTTGATACAAATCAACCATTTTACAACACATTTTCAAGAGATTTAAATTCTTAAAAATGTAAGTTACAATCCCTCCATTCAAATGGAGTCAACATGGTGAAATTTTTACAAAGAGGGATCTTGCTCCTTTTCTCCAAATGCTACTAAGATCATTCTTCACTTGAGCTCCACCATCTTCACCAAAAATCAAGCACACAACAAAATGGGGGAGTAGGAAACACTCTCCACCCAACCAATAATCCAATGAGGGAGAGAAGCATTCTTCCTCATTGGCCCTTAAGCCCCAACAAAGAAGTAATGAGGGGTATAAAACAACCATTGACAACTCTACATGGCTTCCACAATGACATTCAACAAATCATTTAACACAATAAACACAACATCAAGATCACTTAAACATGCAAGTTCCCAAGTACAAAGGCTTAATACACAAGCCAAGAAGGAGAAAGGAACATGGGGATTCTTCTTATGCCTCCCAAGGGTTTGGGTGTCCACCTTTGAGCCTCCAAGAACTCCATCACAATACCCACAAAAAATCTTATGCCTCCCTCCAAGAAAACACAACTCTTATGCCTCCCTCACTTTATTACGCCCTTAACCTATTGCTTGTATTAGGATATGAGTAGCCGACTTGTGGCTTACCATATCATTTATACTTTCTCATGCTTAATAGGTCAGCCTTGGTGATGGCCATAACATATGAATAGTATATATAGGGGATTATAGGTAGTAGTTCATTATCATTTGAGCATTTGAGTCTTAGTATATGGTTTGGAGGTTACCCTTCAAGTGGTGAAATTATTCTAATTGCATATTGAGATCATTATTTTGAAATATTACGTTATTTGGTGTTCTATTGTTGCTCATAATATGAATTATACTAGTAATTTCATTACACTCACTCTTATGCCTCCCTCAAATAATAAACAAGATAAGCACAAATCTTACTTATCAACAAGGTGGAACATCCCAACCCAACTCCCTCCTAAAATACCCAATAACACTCTTATGCCTCCCTCCAAGTTATCCCCATTTCCATTTTCTCCTACAACCTAAAAACCATTCTATTTCCCACAACCATAAGCATACAACAATCATCATTCACACACATGAGCACAACAAAATAACAAAGGAAAACAAGGGTGAAGATCTACCTTTCCATTGCAAGAGTTTCCAATCCACAAGCAAGATTCTAACCTTTCCAAGTCCAAGAAATCACAAGTTATCTCCAACTCCAACAAGCACTCCAAAATCAAGTTCTCCTCCAAAAGCAAGAGTCCAAAAATAAAAACAAGTAACCCCCAATTCCTCAAACAAATTAGAATAAATATAAAGAGAGGAGAGAGAGGTGATGTGGCTCCATGTAGGATGCCACATAATTTCTCCTCCATTCCACATCATAAGGTCAAACCCAAACTCCAAATCACAATAAATTGGTGGTTGAGGGAATGACAACCCTCTTACACACTCCAACTCAAACCCACACCCCTAAAGGACACAATTAAAGACTCTTGTAAGAAAAGTGCAATTAATTGCTCTTTTTCTCCATTAAAACACACAAAAAGGCCTAAAATAAGCCCCTCACATCATAGGCATAGTGGGTGGGTGACTTTAAGAGGTGTGGGATAAGCTTAACTTGTCCCACAAGCCTCCAAAATTTGCTTGAAAGTCAAAATCTGAAATTTGCATGCAAGGTTGAGTGCACCACACTCAAAAGTAATTAAATTCTTTCAAATCCAACACAAACCAAGACTACCAACTCACATTAATTACCCCTTTTTGTCACATCTTAAAATACACTAATTAATCAAGTCTAATTAACTTAAATGGATTATTTAACAACAATAATAAAAGTTACTCACAATACTAACAAAAATATAATTACTCACAAATAAATAAAATCAAAAAGGGAAAGCCAAACATTCTCTAAGGTCACATTTAAGGCCATCCCCAATGGAGACCTCCTAATAAACTAAAAACAATAACATCATACATTTACACTAGTTGCGAAGGTGACTCGTTTGCACATACCCCAAATTCTTTCATTGTTGTTCTCTTATCCCCTTTTGTTTGTTGTGGTTCAAATGCTTGAAAAAATTAAAACAATACATTTATGGCCTCTTGGCCATATTAACGACATCGATGAAAAGAACGATAAGAATATTGTTCCAAGCCGTGATCTCAGATGATAATAGCACACCACATTATATTTGCAAAGCAGAAGAGATAAAATACCATATATGGAAATCCATCATAATCCATAATGCTCAATACATTACAATAGAATGACTTGAATTATTCAATAAGAAAGATGTACATATAGGAGGAGGGAAGTGCAACTACTACCTAAATCAATAGTGAAGAACTCCCACTAACTGATACCGGTAGTTAAGTTAACTCCAAAAGACTAGTAAGCTAACTCGACATAACTGAGAAGCTAACTCCACACAACTAGTACACCTAAGCAAGCTAACCCAACAAGTGTAGGGCTAACACAAGTGTAAGAATTATCCTAATAAATAAATAAAAGGATAAATAATAACCTACACTAACACCCTCCCGTAAGCATAGCTTAGGTGGGTGGAAAAGAAGGTGGGTCCCGATAACAAGGCCTAATGAGGTACCCACGTACAACAACGAGAAAAATAGACACCGCAAGGTACCCAAAACCAGTAATAACAAAGTAGAGAGCAAAATCCTGCTGCAAGATATCCTCAGAAGCTTGACTCCAAAAACTTGTACAATGTTGAAGAAGTGTGGTGCACACTATGGTCTGAATCCACTACTCGATCATATAACTCAAAAACAACTAACACTGGGCTTCACCAGAATAGCTCCATGCAAGGAGACTGTCAATGGAGTGATGTTGAAAAGTGAAAAACAAACACCAAACATAATTTGATCAACTGCTACAAATAGGTGTGCCACGATCCAAGAAAAACCAAGGCAACAAGGCAAGGACATGAGATCCAAATAAATAGGAGTGCCACGATCCAAGAAAAAGCCAAGGTAACAAGGCAAGGGCACAAAACCTGAAGAAGCAGTATCAACACCACACCCTCCCATACTGCAGAATGGGTAGAGTGACACCACAGATCTGTATGAGTTGTCAAAATCAACTACTCGAACATTGACAAACTAACACTGGGCTCCACTAGAATAGCTCCCCCACAAGAGAGACTATTAACATGCCAAAAAAAGTGTCAAAAATACAGATCCAAAATATCTCAACAAATAAGAGAGATATAAATGTATACACCCATAAATACAAGAATGCAATACCCAAAATTTTAGGACGTCGAGCTCAACCGAAAATGCATCCACAAGTGATCACAACACCCTCCTAAATTTGGCAATTTATAATTGAGTGCATGTAAATATTACAATGAGTAATAATACCTTTTACATTTGAAATATGTGTATAAAAATGTCACCAATGTGTAGATCTCAAAAAATACACAATTTCAAAAAAAAAAAAATCACCTTAATCTAAGCTACGGACCAAAAGTTATGAGCTTTACAAGGTTTTGCTATTAAAATAATATTTTAATGTTGATCTTTTAAAAGGTACACATGACACCCAAATGTCCAAAGGGTAAAAGAGTGCATCCACACGATACATGCTTGCGACCAAAGGATAAAAGTATGCACCCAAAACCTAAAATGTCCAGAGGGTAAATCATTGTGTCCAGAGGGTACACGCTTATATCCAATGGATAAAAGAATGCACCCAGAGGGTACAGATCTACGTCTAGTGGATTAAAAGCGTATCAAAACTAAAATACCCAGAGGGTAAAAGAATGCATCCTGGAAGGTACACGCTTATATCCAATGGATAAAAGAATGCACCCATAGGGTATAGATCTGCGTCCAATAGATAAAAGATTGCATCCAAAACCGAAATACCTAAAGGGTAAAAGAATGCATCCAGAAGGTACACGCTTATATCCAATGGATAAAAGAATGCACCCATAGGGTACAGATATGCGTCCAGTGGATAAAAGACTACATCCAAAACCGAAATACCTAGAGGGTAAAAGAATGCATCCGAAGGTACACGCTTATATCCAATGGATAAAAGAATGCACCCATAGGGTACAGATCTGCATCTAGTGGATAAAATATTGCATCCAAAACTAAAATACCCAGAGGGTAAAAGAATGCATTTGGAAGGTACATGTTTAAATCGATGGATAAAAGTATTCACCCAGTTTGACCTGTCTCAAAACATGGTCGAGTTTACTGTCGATTCTAGGGTTTTGGAACCTTCCAAATCCAATTCTCGCACTCTGTTTTGCATAAAAATACATGCTGTAAAAAATTTCTAACAAATTCCATATACATGAAAAAATAAACCCTTGCTTGCAAAGAAAACTTACTTGGATGTCTATATCATCTATCACTCGATACCATGAAAGAAACAATAAGAATATTGTTCCAAGCCATGATCTTAGAAGATAATAGCACACCACATTAGATTTGCAAAGCGAAGAGAGATAAAATACCATATATGGAAATCCATCATAATCCATAATGCTCAATACATTACAATAGAATGACTTGAATTATTCAATAAGAAAGATGTACATATAGGAGAAGGGAAGTGAAATTACTACCTAAATCAATGGTGAAGAACTCCCACTAACTGATACTGGTAGTTAAGTTAACTCCAAAAGACTAGTAAGCTAACTCGACATAACCGAGAAGCTAACTCCACACAACTAATACACCTAAGCACGCTAACCAAACAAGTGTAGGGCTAACACAAGTGTAAGAATTATCTTAATAAATAAATAAAAGGATAAATAATAACCTACACTAACAATCGAGATAATAAAGTGTACACATATACATATCAATTCACATCATCAAACATCATAACTAAACCATCGCTAAAATTAATTAATTCACCAATTCTTCACAATTCTCAATATTTTGATTTTATCAATTTATCAATCAGTAATAAGATCACAAAACCAACTAAATCATCTAGCAACATCTATATATCAAGTCCAATGTGTCAGTACAATAGTAGCACTAGATCATCAAATATTGATATGTCAATCCATGCATATAATCCATCGTATAAATCACATCATGTCAAAAGTCTAACACATCCATATTGTCTATCAAATAAGCTAATCAAATCATATACAGTAATGTACATCAAATTCCACACTACAACCATATAGTCAAAATAACAATCAAAACACAATAGTAATCATGATGTCTCGTGTATCTTATCAGTATGCTAACTAGAATACAAAGAATAGGGTTCAAGATTATAATCAACCAAAATTAAAATCATAGTTCAATTAGTGTTGAAGAGGAATGGGCATTACATCCCCTCCCCTTAGATTTGAATTCCTCCTGCGAAGTCACGGAAAAGAGGTAGGGAAACAATGCATAATAATAGAATTCACACCCTCTGTGGGATTTCTTTATTTCAAAAAAAAGTGGGTGAACCCAAGTTTGGTCCAACACTATTCAACAAGGAGAAGGGAGATTGTTAGGCATGAATACTAAAATTTCTTCAAGCAAGGTTGCAAGTATTTAATTTTATAGAGTAACTCTACGTGGTCAACCAAAATACATCGAAAGCATCTAAACAGAAATTGATAAAGGAAACTCAAGAATAACCACCAAGGTAAAGGAATAATAGGGAGAAATCCATGTACTCGGGATGACCACATAACCACCCATGGATACAACACACTACAATAATAAAGGTTAAGACTTCCACTTAGGTTGGGTTACACTTCAATATTTTTTATTTAAACAAGGTTAACAACTACCAATACTGACCCTCAATTTTGCACGAGAAAACATGCCTACTCATAGGCCTCAAAAATTTAAGATCACATAAGATGAGGTTTAACAACAAGGAAAACACCTAAATTAGCAAAAACATTTACAAGGATGTAGGCTATTCATTGGAAGAACTTTTATAACTCGAAAGGACTCAATTAAATTTTCATGGTAATACTAAGCATAATCTTGACCATAAGGTTTTCTATAACTTGAATTTGCACTCAAAATCAAACACACCACACTAACCTTTCTTTAGAAACTTCAAACACTTAGATAATATTTCCACTTTGAAAGATAACAATCCTTTCCCAACTAGCATATCAACACAAGAGACACCAATCACCTTGTATAACACAATGGAATTAATGTATTTTAAGTCCTTCCCAAGCTCAAAATAATCATAAAGAGAGTGCATGCTTAAATCATAACACAAAAGAACACTCAAGGGAGCTAGGAAAAGAAATAGGCAACGAGAGGGAGTACAACAACAATCTACTAGTGCATCACACCAATACTTGAGTAAAAAAACTTGCACTTTCCCTTCCCAAGGACAAAAGGGGATGAGAAACATCAGAGTTTCCCAAGAAAAGAAAAAGAGAACTTCCCAAAATTCTTTCATATCCTTAACATATGTTTCCTAGATTTACCAATAAACCTAGGTCACCAAGGACTTAATCCGAACACAAGGAGGGTGTCTTTCTTAAAACAAGAGATAAATACCCGCTCCTAAAAGGCCACAATTCACACTCATCAAGCTACAAGGAAACAAGGGTACGATGACCCAAAAACTCTTACAAGGGGAAAACACACACACATGTATGTTCAGGGAGTCCAACAAAACTAGAAAAAATCATCATCAACAAGGTATTTCATTAATTTGGGTAGGTGGATAGACTTAAAGGTTCAATTAGTTACCACCCTTGGCATGATGAGACGTAGGGCCCATCAACACAAACATATCAATTAATTCACACTAAAAGAGGGATAAAATCTTTATGTATTTGTAAAACTTTACACTACTCAAAGAGAGGTCCAAAAATGACTTGGCATATACTTGTGTCATAACCATTTTACAAATGTTTAATTTTTTAGATATAAAAGGGTATGACGATTATTGAACCATATCACACCCCAAAATATTAGGCCACAAAAGAGTTTAGATAATCCTACAGTAGTTCAAGGAAACATTTCAATTAGCTCAAACTTTTCAGATTATGTATTTTATAAATTTAGGGCGTGCAATAGCCATTTATACAATCAGGGTTGTTTAATTATACATTTGCGCTCAAACTCATAAACTTACTCATTCCATAATCCAAACTATAAGTCACAAGTTATAGTTACACTCATTAAGCACATTTCTTATAATTTTTCTTAATTAATGCATTCCTTTTATTATGATATCACATATTTTGCGTCATTAAGGAACACCACCAATGTTGGCATGATATCTCACCATTCTATATAAATGAGCAAGATATTTTATCTTACTTAGGGAAGGAACCTCATGTAAAAGAACAAGGTCCTTGTTCTTTTCACATAGTTTAATTTCTTCTATTAATCCACTAGGATTAGAGTAAGGAACCATTTTCCTTTTCCTAATGTTCCATTTACTTGTTAAGTTTCAAAGTCCAAGCCCCTCAATTAGAGTTTTATTATGTTCAGTTAATCATATTACCAATTAGATTTTAATGAGTAGGAAGAGTCAAACATATCACATCATTAATTTTATAGGAACTAGAGATCAATCAACCAATATGCAACACACCAAGATTTCAAGAGTTTACCAAAGAATTATAAGTATCATTGATGCACTCCAAGTGGGTCTCCACAAGTATCAAAATAAGTTACGATGAAAAATACCATTAAAGACACAAAATTATTTTTTAAGTTTAAGAGGTTTAGATTGGTTTGGGAAATAAAACAATCTTTGTTGTTTAGACTCGAAATAGGTTCACCAAATATGAAAAGGAAAGTTTCCAACCAAAACTCATACCTCCACAAGGTACCTTCAACCAAGAAACAAGGTGACAAGGAAATATTTACTCCATGGACACCACACTTCCCATCCATAAGACATCAAATACAAGATGGAAATCAGCTAATCTACCCAAACATGGCCTCTGCGGCCAAAGGTTAAAGAATTAAAAAAAAGCACAACATAAGAACAACTAAGATTAAAATCTTAAGATTTACAAAACCAAAATATCTAAGAGCAAGCTCCAAAAGACCCCAAGGCATCCATACATGTCTCAACATAATCCAACACTTAAGATTATAGAGTGGTAGACATAAACAATTTAAAATGTTAAGGCAAGGGTAGATCTATTTATGGGTCATCGAGAGTAAAACAAGTAAACTTAATTAAGCACATTGCTCGAATGGGCTTAAATGAAAATCTAACCATGTTTACCAAGATACATACAATCCAATTGTCGATCCTTTCTAAAATGAAATAAGGAAATCATGTTAAAACTTAGCATGTCATCGTGGAACATCACATCCAAATAAAACACTATCCACTAAAATCTACAATCATCCAAGAGTTAATCCGATCCTAACAAAATCCATAAGCCCATAACCAAAACACATCTACTCTAACAAGGAACAGAGCTCTTATGAGGGTGCAAGAGAATCACAACCTATCCTATCAAAACTACCAACTAGACTGCACAGCATAGAGAAATCTCTCTCTCTCTCTCTCTCAAGAAAGGTTGAGTAATGAAAGAGTCACTCCTAGATCCTAGACACACAAGGTTCCGTCCTTCCAAATCCAAAGGCATAACTAGAAGCACCTAAGAAAACAATCAAGGCACCTAAGGTGTACCCCATACTGACGGAATATCACAATACAGCAATGTAGAACCAGTTCATCAACAAACCATAAAGAACCAAGTAACATTCTTGACAACATTTATTCAAGTAGTCAACAAGATAAACGAGCCCCGAGTCACCAATCAAAAGTAAAATATAAGAAATCTTATCAATCAAGAAAATCCTTGAAAATCCTACAATAAGATAAAACCATAGAAAATTCCTTAGATATCTTCAATCGAATCATAAAATAAAATGTTGGTCCTTGATAAAATAACTCAAGTTTATGAATATAAATATAGAAAATTCCACATCACATTCACTTCACAACCCTTCATGGACCACTAGTAGGGGTACTATACATCGAGCTCAGATCTAAGAATGCATAGGAAAAACTAGATCAAATGCAACACCAAGTCCTAATATCTACTCTCCCATATGGGGATTAAGTCGACAAAGTGACAACCAAAACCAACTCACCTAACCACTAAAGGAAGGGGATATCTAAACAACTTCTAATTTCCTCCAACTGACCCCTAAACGTAACCACTAACACTAATCCACAAGAGTCACACCACACAAATTAACATTCCAAACAAGGAGGAGTCTCTATGGGGTCAACACATCACACGACTAAAATCAAGAGCTAAGGCTCATCAAACAACATCTTTGCAAGGAAACCAAGTTCCTGATACACCGAAGTTCACAAGAATATCAATCTAATTCAACATTTCTTGTTAACCGGGTTTGAAAAAATGCCACTAGGCAAGTACAACAATCCAAACAAATTTATTATTTTATTGTTATTTTAATCATAGAGGTTCAAGTTTCGCTAACTAGTTGTCGGGTTCCCCTATTTTCCCAGGGTCCAAGTGTTGAACCCATGACTCGATACAAGTGTAGTGCTCACACATTTCTTGCACAAACCCCAAAGATTAGTTAGAAAAAAATAGCGAAATAATTTTTAAAAAAATTAAACTAGGTTATAACATGAATACCTTCAACTATATTTAATTTAATTCACGCTCAATAATTGTTTTTTTAATTAACAAACAATTAATATTATTTTCATCCAACATTACAGGCTTAAATCCCCTTCCAGGGTTCTCATCAAATTTCATTAATTAACCCTTACAAGCCATTGGCTAAAGTACCCTTATTGCATTATTTATTTAATATTCTAGGGCTAAGTCTAAACTTACCCTCCCATTAAATTAATCACAAATAAATTTAATCCCTAATATATAAAAAAATGTCTAATTACCATTGAGTAAATTTGATTTAATTAAATACAAGAGTCAAAGGCCTTTTAATTTTAAAAGTCACCAACTAAACATTAAGGTCACAAATTAACTTACCTCCTAACACCCCCTTGAGAGGCCCCATTCACAAGTTACACATACTTTTTAATTAAAAAGTAATCCCACTTAAACCTCACCTAACTTTTGTAGGGTTGAATCACAACCCTTAGATGGATTCAATGAGGGCCCTTGGATCTTAGGGATTTCACACTAACCCTAATCATCTTTATGGAGTGTTCTTATTCTTTTCCTTTGGCTTATTTGCTCATTTTTGTTTGCAGGTTTTGGGAGAGCAGAAGGAGGATGAGCCATGAGATTAAGAAGAGAAATCATGGCAACATTTTCATGGTTTTATTTGAAAATATTAAACTATTGTATTGTTGCCCATTTCTTTAATGTAGAGATCCTACGATGGATCTGTTTTGTTATTTAATGAAAAAAAATTCTTTTTTTGAGTTCAACCATTGGGGAAAACCTCATTTCCTTTAATCGATAATTTTTACACATTTGGGTGCCATATAAATATTGGAGAGCTTAAACACTTAATTTAAATTCATTTCTAGTTGTTGGAAATTACCTTTTAATGGAGATTTCATTTAATTTTGAATCTGAGTTTTTTTCACGTAAGAAATTTATTTTTTCGTCAAAAGTGACGAATCGCCACCCTATGTAGGTCGGCAGATCCTGTGATCGCCACCCTACCTAGGGGTGTTTCATCCACCGCCGCTACTATGTTGGGCGTGGCGATTAAAACGCCACTCTGCATAGGGTGGCGGTTTTGTTCCTTGAAAATAGAACCTTCAAACAATGCTTTTATTTTTAATAGTTCTTCCACTTAAGTTGGTTTTTAAAGAAATAATAAATTAAAATAAGGTGTATTCCATTTATTGGTTGCTATATTGATAAAATTTCTATTTTTCATACTCAAATTGCATAACATCAACTCATTATTTATTCTTTCCTTCAATATAACAAGAAATGTAACAAAAACTTCCATATTTCCCAATATACTTTCTTTTCAATAAGGAATAAGAAACTATTTCCTTTCTTCAACCTAATAAGTAAAAGACAACCATTTCAAACAACAAGTGCATTTCAACAAGATTCTCAATATTTTTAAAATGAAACATATCACACTTTGGAGGCAATGAAACAACTTAGATTGAAATAAATTCATTTCCATTTCAATCCCATTTCAAGTTTTCTACTTCATCTAAACAATGCAAAATTTGGTAGTTTCCCTTCACAAGAACTAACAAATTTAAAATGCAAATTTATCATTCAAAACACTCTTAGTAGAGTTTACAAGTTGGAGGGATTTTCAAAGTAACAATGCAATTTTCCTTTACCCATTTTCCATATACATACATTTGAAAACTTGATACAAATCAACCATTTTACAACACATTTTCAAGAGATTTAAATTCTTAAAAATACAAGTTACAAGCCCTCCATTCAAATGGAGTCAACATGGTGATATTTTTTACAAAGAGGGATCTTTCTCCTTTTCTCCAAATTCTACTAAGATCATTCTTCACTTGGGATCCAACATCTTTACCAAAATTCAAGCACACAACAAAATGGGGGAGTAGGCAACACTCTCCATCCATCTATAATCCAATGAGGAAGAGAAGCCTTCTTCCTCATTGGCCCCCGATCCCCAACAAAGAAGCAATGAGGGGTATAAAACAACCATTGGCAACTCTACATGGCTTCCACAATGACATTCAACAAGGCATTTAACACAATAAACACAACATCAAGATCACTTAAACATACAAGTTCCTAAGTACAAAGGCTTAATACACAAGCCAAGAAGGAGAAAGGAACATGGGGATTATTCTTATGCCTCCCTCAATCTTATGTCTCCTCGAATAATAAACAAGATAAGCAAAAATATTACTTATCAACAAGGTGGAACATCCCAACCCAACTCCCTCCTAAAATACCCAATAACACTCTTATGCCTCCCTCCAAGTTATCCTCATTTCCATTTTCTCCTACAACCTAAAACCCATTCTATTTCCCACAACCATAAGCATACAACAATCATCATTCACACACATGATCACAACAAAATAGAAAAGGAAAACAAGGGTGAAGATCTACCTTTCCATTGCAAGAGTTTCTAATCCACAAGAAAGATTCCAACCTTTCCAAGTCCAAGAAATCACAAGCTATCTCCAACTCCAACAAGCACTCCAAAAGAAAGTTCTCCTCTAAAATCAAGAGTCCAAAAATAAAATCAACTAACCCCCAATTCCTCAAACAAATTAGAATAAATAAAGGAAGATCAGAGAGAGGTGATGTTGCTCCATGTAGGATGCCACATCATTTCTCCTCCATTTCACATCACAAGGTCAAACCCAAACTCCAAAACACAATAAATTGGTGGTTGATGGAATGACAACTGTCTTCCACACTCCAACACAAACCCACACCCCTAAAGGACACAATTAAAGGCTATTGTAAGAAAAGTGCAATTAATTGCTTTTTCTCCATTAAAAACACAAAAAGCCTAAAATAAGCCCCTCACATCATAGGCATAGTGGGTGGGTGACTTTAAGAGGTGTGGGACAAGATTAACTTGTCCCACAAGCCTCCAAAATTGGCTTGAAAGTCAAAATCCGAAATTTACATGCAAGGTTGAGTGCACCACACTCAAAATTAATTAAATTCTTTCAAATCCAACACAAACCAAGACTACCAACTCACATTAATTACCCCATTTTGTCACATCCTAAATTACACTAATTAATCAAGTCTAATTAACTTAAATGGAGTACTTAACAACAATAATAAAAGTGACTCACAATACTAACAAAAATACAATTACTCACAAATAAATAAAACCAAAAAGGGAAAACCACAATTTTCCCAAGGTCACATTTGAGGCCACCCCCCAATGGGGACCTCCTAACAAACTAAAAACAATAACATCATACATTTACACTAGTTTCCAAGGTGACTGTTGCCAATACCCCAAATTCCTTCACTATTGGTCTCCTATCCCCTTTTGTTTGTTGTGTTGCAAATGCCTGTAAAAATCAAAACAATACCTTTCTGGCCTCGTGGCCATATTAACGACATCGAGATAATAAAATGTACACATATACATATCAATTCACATCATCAAACATCATAACTAAACCATCACTAAAATTAAGTAACTCACCAATTGTTCACAATTCTCAATATTTCGATTTTATCAATTTATCAATTAGCAATAATATCCCAAAATGAACTAAATCATCTATCAACATCTATATATAAATTCCAATGGGTCATGTAGTAGTAACACTAGATCATCAAATATTGATATGTCAATCCATGTATATAATCCATCATATAAATCACATCATGTTAAAAGTATAACACATCCATATTGTCTATCAAATAAGCTAATCAAATCATATATAGTAATGTACATCAAAGTCCACACTACAACCATACAATCAAATAACAATCAGAACACAATAGTAATCATGATGTCCCACGTATCTTATCAGTATGCTAACTAGAATACAACAAGGTTCAAGATTATAATCAACCAAAATTGAAATCATAGTTCAATCAATGTTGAAGAGGAGTGGGCATTACATCCCCCTCCCCTTAGATTTGAATTCCTCCTAGAAGTCACGGAAAAGAGGTAGGGAAACAATGCATAAGAATAGAAGTCACACCCTCTGCAAGATTTATTTATTTCAAAAAAAAAAAAGTGGGTTCTTAGAACCCAAGTTTGGTCCAACACTATTCAACAAGGAGAAGGGAGATTGTTAGGCATGAATACTAAACTTTCTTCAAGAAAGGTTGCAAGTATTTAATTTTATAGAGTAACTCTACGTGGTCAACCAAGCTACATCACAGAGCATCTAAATAGGAAATTGTCAAAGGAATCTCAAGAATAACCACCAAGGTAAAGGAATAATAAGGAGAAATCCATGTACTCGGGATGACCACATAGCCACCCATGGATACAACACACTACAATAATAAAGGTTAAGACTTCCACTTAGGTTGGGTTACACTTCAATGTTTGTTATTTAAACAAGGTTAACAACTACCAATCCTGACCCTCAATTTTGCATGAGAAAACATGCCTACTCATAGGCCTCACAAATTTAAGATCACACAAGATGAGGTTTAACAACAAGGAAAAAACCTAAATTATCAAAAAAATTACAATGATGTAGGGGTAAGTGCACCAAGTTGGGGGGTGGGAAGGGCAAAATGGGGTCTTAAGCGAATGTATTTTTCTAAAGAAAAAAACTTCAACTTGTACGAGTTTTTGAAATAGTTACACTCAAATTTGGAAGATGTTGTAGAAATATGAATCGTATCATTTTGAGTCTAGTTTCTAAGCTACTAAATTTTATTGAAAACAGATAAGTTTAAGTGGTTCAAACAACTAAAATACCAACAAATTCTCATGTTTTTGTTTAAAAACATAATAGAGTGACTTTTGTGCCCCCCACCATTTTTTTAGCACCATTTAGTATTTTTGAAAACCCTTTGGTAGAAAGATAGCTAGGAGCATCTAGTTTGGGCTCCATTTTTAAAGATTTTTTTAGTGAATATTTTTTATTTATGATTTTTATAGTAAAAAAAAATTATGATTTGTAAAATAACAGAGCTCCAATCGTGGCCCCCTATCTACCTCAAATTTTTTGAAAATTAGTTTTTGTTTTTGAATATGTATAGAGTTATGCCTAGTTTGGGCTAGTATAATTTTTTAAAATTTTAATCACCCGAAAAAGGATACACCATGAAAGATAGACATATTTACACTTCAAAAATAGCTATAAAAAGGCATAGTTAGAAAATAAATAATATGGAAACCTTATATTAGTCAGAAAATTTGAAAAATTATATTTTTAGAAAGAAGAAACTCTGCTCTATGTCATGGTATAATTTTTTTTAAATGGATCAATTTTTTTATTTTGATTTATCATAGAGGAAGTGGCAATTTTATATTTTCTTACAAAAAAATGTTGTTTGTTGTGTTTGTACAGGTCCATGCCTCAGGCTTGGGGATCCAAACCAGATCCCAAGCCTTGAGGCATGGCTTGGAAAAAGAGAAAATATAAAACACATACGCGTTACATAATATGTATGCATTTTTATTTGTTTATATATTGTAGCCCCGAACATCCCTTTCATCTCTTTCACGGGAATTCTGCAAACATTTTGTTTTGTCTGCAATTTTCTCTACATTCTTGCACAATTTTTTAGTAGTTCATTTTTTCCCCTACCCCACTAGTTGATTTTTTCTAATCATGGGCAATAAACATCGAGCTAAGGACAAGAGGAAATTCAAGAACAAGACACCGAGCAATTGGAAGAGAAGATAATAAAGAAATTGAAGAGAATGTAAAAACTTCAAGCAAGGCAAGGTACATCCGTTATATCAAATGTAGCTAATGTATTAGAAAATGGGGATGAAATACATAATGAAAATGTAGAGAATAATGATTTTGCAATGAATAATGATATTGAATTGAATGATAATGTTGGTATGAATGAAGAAATTGATATGAATCCAATTGTTGAACCCTTACCTAAGAATCCAAATGTTAACCCCGAAATTTGTATGAAAACACTGAATGAAGAAAGTAACCTTGTAAACAAATCTTCACCTCTAAGAAAACCTCCTTCCATTTTGTGAAGAAAACTAATTCTGTGATGCTCGCTAAAAAAACCTACTTGAGACCCAAGAACAACCTAGGATTAGTTAGGAATTATAATTTTTTATTTATTTTTATTTAAAGGAGTCTGCAATTTAGGTTACTGAGATAACAAATTGTCACTAACAAGTTACTGGTCAATCCTAATCCACTAGAATGTACTTATCTTTTGTTAACATATATTAGAGGTTACAAGGTCTAAAATTTAGGGTTAGAAGGTTTAATTAGGTTCAGAGGGTAATTCCTCACCATACCCACACTCTAACAGGCTTAAAGGTTTAACTTGATTTTTCTCAAAATTAATGCATTCAAAAATTCCCTAAATCATTCCCATTGGATAGGAAATTTTCTCACATTTCCAATTATATAAATAAGTCCTCCTAACTCCTCATATTATTCAAGTTATGGGCCGATGGGCCTTGGGGTGAAAATTTATCCCCAAGAACGGGCTGCGGGCCTGGAGAGAAAATTTGCCCAAAGGGTGGGTTTGTGGGGCCACATGAGACTTTTGGAAAATTTCCCGTACGGGGGGAAAAATCACCTTTTCCCCCGTGCTCCCACAGTCTACAGGGGACACGTGTTGCCTCCTAAGCCACGCGGGGAAAAGCGGGGCGGTGGGAGACATTGTGAAAATTTGTCCCACGCAGGCGAAAATCCAACTTTGTGCCCGCGCTCCTGCCAATATGCAGGGACACATGGCATCTCCAAGCTAATCTAGGGAAGGTGGGAGAAAAATTATTTTAATGCCCCAAAGGGAAAAAAGGATCTCATTCACTCAAGCGCTGCACCGATGCCTCGTGATGCCACGTGGCGGCTCTTTGATTGACCATGGGTTGGTGGGATGGTGGGGAAAATTTGAAAAATTTCCCAAAATTTTTCTAAAATTCGAAGGCAAAAGGAACCTACCACCTCGCAACACCACACAGTAGTTCCTAATTGACGCCCAGCGGGTCGGCGGAAAATTTGAAAAAAATTCCCAAAAATTTTCTGAAGCGCTAAGTTAAAAAGAGATCCGTCCAACACCTCGTGGTGCCACATGGCAGCCTTTGATTGGTGGTGGGGTGGCGGGGTGGTGAGGAAAATTTGGAAAATTTTCCCAAATTTTTCTAAAGCTCTAAGGGAAAAATTCAGGCCCACAGGCCCGCCAAGAAATTTTTCCCAAATTTTTTTTTGACGCCAAGTGAAGAAAAACTTCAGAAGGCCATAAATTTTGATAGAGAGCTTGGTTTTGGGAAAACAAGGACTTTCTAGAAATCTCTCGACGTCCTCTTTGCACAAGATTCATTAAATTTTGATTTTGGTAAAGTTTAAGGGGTCAATTTCATGAAAACGATCTGCAGGCTTTTATAGTTTGAATTGGTAAATTTTAACTTATAAAATTTTGTTCAATTTGTTCTTGTTCCTCTCTCAACATGTCAAATAGACATGGATAATTTTTCTTAGGTGGATTTAGGATAAGTTTGTGAGGTAGATCTATGTGATTGAATTCCAATTCGAAATTTTACAATTTTTCCAGCAAAACGACTATGAAAGCTTTGAACTTGGTTTTTCCAGGTTTTGGAAGATTTCCTTTAAGTATATTTGTCTAATTGGATTTGTTTAGGGAAAACTACTTCATTTTAATTGTTTATTTTTTTATTTCATTGTTGCAGGTTCGATCTGTGCATTTTGGATTAAATAATTACCAGTTTGAAAATACAAGACAAAGATCAAATTTTTTTAAAGGGTTTATTTGCCATTTTCTTCTTCCAAGTATTATAATATGTTCCAATCCTAATCTAATACATTTAGTTGATTCAAAAACTAAAATACATCTCTGACTTCCAATTTTCACATATTTCAAAAGACAGAGTATTACACATTCCTTTATATGCATTTCTTCCTTACAAACAGAGATTTCAATTACATTTAAGAGATCAAATTCAATACCACAGGGTAATTTGAGGAAGGTAATACATCATTCATTGATTCCAAAAGACAACTTTGTAACATCCTTCTTTTATTCTTTCCAAAATCATATATTATATATAGAATGAATAATACATTTTCTTCTCACGTATTTCACTTTTCCACTTTCTAAACAGGGATTTCATAGTGCATGTTAAACACATATTTCCAATGGAAATAATACCATATGAACAAGGCAAACACTTCCATTAATTCAATGAAACTCCTACAACCTCCTTTCCATTCAATTTCAAAATACAACATACAAAATACATTTCATTCTTTCCAAAATAGAATACGAGTATAACTCTCTTACATTTCAAATTTCAACTTTTGTTATCAATACAAAGTATCTTTCCATTACAATTAATACATAGATCATCCAATTCAAGTTGGAAAGGGGCTACAATAAGATTTCATTTCACAGGGGACTGTTAAAATGTCTTTTTTTCTCATCTCCAGAACAACAACATGCAAATTTCTCATTCTTCCAATTTGATCACAACAAGAGTAGGGGAAAGGCAATGCTCTCCACCCAGCCAAGACGTCCAATGAAAAGGAAAATCCATCCTTCTTCATTGGCCCCGAGCCCTAACTAACCATAATGCAATAAAATATGTGATCCAACTCATGGCAACAATAGGCTTCCACAAAACACACAAGCAACATTTTCACAATAAAACACAGTCCAAAATAGAATGTAGTTTGCAACTACATTAAAACATGACAAACAATACTAAGGCTTCATCAAGCAAGCCAAAGGAGAAAGAAACTATGGGGATGCTTCTTATGCCTCCCAAAATGGGAAATGGGTATCACCACCTAAATTACAAACTGCCAAAATATAGCATATATCAAAACCCTGACATTCCTTATGCCTCCCCAAGTACCCCTTATTCCTCACATTTCCTTATGCCTCCCCAACCTCTTATGGCACCCCATAACGAGTAAAAAATGCAAGTTATTTCTTTGTAAGGTGGAACCAAAATCTCAACTCCCTCCACCCTTATACCTCCCTAAAACAAACTTGTGCCTCCCACAAAATAAACCCCATAGCCTTCTCCTACACAATTCCTAAGCCATCTACCCAACAACCCACAAACATGCCAAAACATTCACACATTAACATTTTCATACACAAAAAAGAATTTCAAGAGCCAAGCTCCTACATCTCCATGATGGAGTTGTTCCAAGTTCCAAAACAGCGAGCTTTATCCCAAGGTAAGCAATCCAAAACATCTAAGCACAAACATGCAACAATCTTCTAAAAACTTCTTCAAGGAAAGAGCTCCAAAACAACAAAATAATTTTCCCAAGAATGAAGTCTCTGAAGTGAAGCAACCAAAACAAGGCAAGGAGTTTGAATTTTATAGAAGAGGGAAGAGAAGAGGATGAGGTGGATCCATGTAGGATGTCACATCACACATCCTCAACCCCAACCCCCAAAGTCAACTTTATTCTCCAATGCACAATAAATAGGTGGGTGAATAATATGACAGTTTACTTACACACTCAAATCCAACCCACACCCCAAAGGACTGAAATTAAATCATGCAAGAAAAGTGCAATAAAAACCTACAATTTGCCTTCTAAAAGACATTATAAAAGTCAAATTTCAACTCTCCAACCATAGGTATGGTTGGTAAATAAATTTAAGAGGTATGGGACAAGTTTAACTTGTCCCACAAGCCTCCAAAATCAGCCTCCAAGGACAAATTCGAATTTCCAAGAAGGTGGAGTGTTTCACACTCAAAAATTTAACTTACACATCACTTACATATTACTTACACATTATTAACTCATTCTTACAACACTTTAAATCATAGCCAACAACCATATTAATTAATTTCTTATGACATATTTTATTTAATTAATATTAACAACATGCTTACCCACAATATTAATACAACATTTAATAAATAAAGAAAGGGGCAAATGCATCACAAAATAAACACATGCAACATTAAACAAAAGGGTCAAATAAATAAATACACATAACCCCTTGGTCACATTTAAAGGTGATCCCCCCATGGAAATCCCTAACACACACAAACACGCACAAACAAATACTAGTTGTCATGGTGACCTTGTTGAATTCATCTAGAATTCCAATGTGGTTGGTCTCCAATCCCCCAATGTTTGTTGTGATATTTTAACCTGAAAAACACAAATACCTCCTTCAGCCTCATGGCCATATCAAAACATCCAAAATAATATAAATATAACTCCCAAAATCATCCAGATATATGAATCACAACAACACCCAAGAAATCTAACCATAATATTTATAGTTTTATCAACAACTATATCATCATCTAATAATTTTCATTTCTAGGTGTACTCACAATATCCAAATATCACAATTCTGAACAACATCCATAATATAACCATGTCAAACAATATATCATCATAAACATTTAAATGTCTCTAATAATCATCATGCATCATACCCGAATCAAGTCGTGAATAATCCATGATCTAACATCCAACATCATACTATAATAAGGTCCATAATCATGTCCATAATATAATCAGTAGTAACATGATTAGTATCAAAAGGGTGTCAAAGGAAAGTGGGCAATACAAATTCACTTAATTGAAATTGATGAAAACATTATAAAACAAATGCCTAACAAAATGTTTGAAAGAAATGCGAGAAGAAAAGTTAGTAGAATTTGGGATAATTAATTTGAGAATTTAAATGACACACAAAGATGTCAATTATTTGTTTCATTAATGAAATTAATTAAGATGATACCTATAATGAAGACCCTGGGGTTAATAACATCTAATTTTGTTGATCAAAATGCGTCAATTATTGAAAACATACATAAAACATACCAAATTGTAGGTGGCAAAAGATGCACCAAAGATAGTAATGCTACACGGTGTGCACTTACTAATTGTATAGTAAGTGATAAAATAGTTAATAAATGCTTGATTAGAAAAACAAGAAGTGTTTTGAAGCTAAATAGAAAAACACTAATGAAAGCAATAGAGAGACGTAAATGTCTTGAGTTAGTCAATAACACTGACTATTGGGATTTCTCTAGTAGACTTCCATAAAAAGACAAGAATACATCTCATATTCTAAAATAATTAATTGTAAAATTTTGGAATGAGAACACAAGGGTGTCATCAAATAGAAGAGATACAAGATAACAAGAAGAATAGGTTCTCGTAATTGTGAATCGTGTGCAAAACATTTCTTAGATATGACTCAAACAGATTTTTCTCTAAGTTTAAGAATGAAAATCCATAAATTAACATTAGCCAAATATTCTTTGAAATGAGAAAACCCTTTATGTGAAAATCAATCACTCACGTATCACTTGTTCTTTATAGGCATCATGTTGAATTTTCAATGCATTATGACGTTTTTTGTCAAATATGTCGTGTTTTACATACCGACATCATGTTGTATGAGTGTGGAATAAATGTCCCACAAAAATATTCAAGGGAATTTATTCCAACAATATTTTGTGAAAAATCAACAAGATAATTTTTTTATAACAAAGCATGTTTGGATGGAACGTGCAATATATGCGGTGGCTTGCCAAATATGAAAAATTGTATCCACGAGGAGAGTACATATTCAATAGGAAAATAATTGGTTGATTTCACCAAATATAAATCGGTGGCATATCAATTAAAAGATGGAAAAGAATCTAAGAGGTGTGAGTTTGTTAGAAAACAATTACAAGTATCGTAGTATATGGTCAAATTCGAGAGGAAATTTTTATGAGCATGCAAGGCACACACATAGAGCTCGATGGTTGGATGAACAACAATTCAAGTTAAGCAAGGACACATTCCCACTTGGTACTATTATTTCAATAGTTGACTTCGCATAGAATTACTCATTGCAGCCACAAATGGAGGTTCAATCTCAATATTATAACTCAGTGCAAGTTTCTATTTTTGTGCATATAACATTCATGCACTCTCCTGAAAGCATTGAGCAAGATCAAAAATATTTTTAAAAAATCATTTCTACATCAGTGATGATCAGAAACATTCTACATAATATGTACAAGGATGTTTCCAGGTGTTTTATGCGAACTTGAATGAGAGGAACATTAGTTTCAATTAACATTACATTTGGTCGGACAACTGGACATCACAATTCAAGAATGCATGGATGTTTTATTGGTTAAGCATGATACACAAAGAAAAAAATGTACAACATATTTAGAGTTTTACTTGAGGCAGACATGGAAAAGGAGATCATGATGGTGCAGGAGCATGTGTGAAAAGAGCACTTGCAAGAGAAGAGTTAAAGTTCAAGGATGGTGCTAAATTTACAGATGCAAAAAACTGATGTGAATCCAGCTGCAAGAGGTTGAAATACCTCCAAAAACACACATAAACAGATTTGTAAATAAAACTAGGAGTTTCAAAATAGCTTACTTCTCATTTTGGAATTCACCCTAATCTATTACATCATTACCATCCTCCTTTTATTTCAAGACTACTCTAAAACCCTAAAATGCAACCCAACTCGGATTGACCCCAAAATTTTTGTGCCAAATATGCATTCATAAATTAGGTCTCACACGAAATTTGAACTTATTCTAACAAGTACAACAAAAGTTATTAAAGTTCTAAGACCTAGTAAAAAGCGGGAAAAACATTTGAAGCCAATTTTAGGCCACTAGATGAAGGAATCTAATCCCAAAAACATGCCAAAATGGTAACAACCTTGCACGAAAAGTTG
This sequence comes from Taxus wallichiana var. yunnanensis, assembly GCA_018340775.1. Lineage (NCBI taxonomy): Eukaryota > Viridiplantae > Streptophyta > Pinopsida > Cupressales > Taxaceae > Taxus > Taxus wallichiana. The sequence goes on along the minus strand of CM031244.1, from coordinate 424,446,101 downwards.
ACCCCAACATAGTAATAATGTATATCTACCACCTGTAAAATTTCAAGACGATCCAACGGTCGGATCAAAAGTTATGGTCTCTACAAGTTATGCTCCCGCATCATTCTCCCTTGGTTGAAAAGAATTCAGCTCCTGCGAATTCTGTTGATGGAACTCAACTCCCACTCAGAAATCCAAGTATTTTCTTCTTGCTGCAAACCTTCCCATTGTACCAAATATTTGTTGTAGCTCCCATGTCTAGTAGTGATTGTCTTTTGGTCCAAGACATGCATTACCCTCTCCTTTTTCTTCTTCGGCATTTTTGCTTCTAGTTTATTTCTTCCTCCTCTACAACATTTTCATCATGACCTGAAACTTATATAAGTCATAAACATTAAAAACTGGTGAGATAGCAAAGTTTTCAGGTAGCTCCACCTTGTAGGCATTATCACTCATTTTCTTCAAAATCCTACATGGCCCAATCTTCTTATACTTGAGTTTATTATATGTCCCCTTTGGAAACCTCTCTTTTCTAAGATTAACCATCACCATATCTCCTTCTTCAAATACAATTACTCTCCTACTGGCATCTGCAGCTGTTTTATATTGTGCATTACTCACTTTCAACTTTTCCCTCACTTCATCTTGCAATTGTAGAATGTGTTCTGTAAATGCTTCTACATCATCACTAGTTTCATCTTCACCTAGTAGAACAATTAGATCTAGGACCCCTTGGGATTCCTACCATATATAATCTAGAAAGGAGACCTCCCTATTGACCTATTTACCGAGCTGTTATAGGCAAACTCAACTTGAGGTAAAGCTAAGTCCCATTGTTTTGGCTTTTCTCCAACTATACAACGTAGGAGATTTCCCAAGCTTCTGTTCACTACTTCCATCTACCCATCAGTCTAGGGGTGATATGCACTACTGAACTGTAGTTGTGTCCCCAATTTCTTCCACAGAGTCCTCCAAAAGTGACTCAAAACTTCATGTCCCGATCTGAAGTGATCGTTCTTGGAATTCCATGCAATTCTAGTAAAGCATCATTAGTTTTTTACAAGAAATGAAATGTTCCATCTTAGAGAATCTATCAACCACAAAAAAGATAGAATCATTCCTCGTTGTGTGTTAGGAATCCCTAACACAAAATCCATACTCAAATCAACCCATGGCTCATGTAGGGATAGGCAATGGCATATACAACCCAGTATTCTATGCATGGCCCTTAGCCATTTGACACACTCTACATCTTGCTACAACCCTACTTATGTCCCTCTTTACCTTTGGCCAATAATACTTTTCTACAACAAGAGAAATTGTCTTACTTATACCAAAGTGTCCAACCAACCCCCCACTATGCAATTCTCTTATAATATTTTCTCTCATTGAACCAACAGGGATGCACAATTGTTTCCCCCTAAACAAATAACCATCCTGTATCAAATAATCAAAAGAATCACTACCTACTGTAGGCTCCTTAAGTTTTCTGACAACATCACCAAAATCTGGATCACCTTCATACAATTCCTTAACTACCTCAAACCCTAGTACTTTATTTTCCATTGTTGTCAAAAGGGATACATGCCTACTCAAGGCATCAACAACTTGATTTTGCTTACTAGAATTATGCTTTAAAACAAAATTATTCTTGCAAAAATGAAACCCAATTTACATGCATACTATTTAGCTTCTTCTTCCTGTGTTTACATACCTCAAGGCTTCATGGTTAGTGAAGAGTACAAATTCCTTTCGCTACTAAGTAATTTCTCCAGCCTTCCTTAATGCCCGAACAATAGCATAAAATTCCACATCATAAGTACAATATTTCCTCCCGAATTCATTTAGCTTTTCACCGAAGAATGCCATAGGTCCTCCTTCTTGACTCAAAGCAGAGCTCCAATCCCAACATGTGAGGCATAACCGCCAACCTCAAGACCTTTCTAAAATATGGCAATACCAAAAAGGTTCTTTTGACACATTCTTCTTCAACAATTAAAAACTATCTCTGTTGCTACTTTGGTCCATACAAACTCCTCCCCTTTTGTACACTCTGTTATGGGTGCAAAGAATGCTATCAAATTCTTGATGAACTTCCTATAAAAGTTGCCAATCCATGAAAACTAAGAACCTTTGTCACATTCCTTGAATAGGCCATTCCATAATTGCCTTTACTTTTTCCTCATCCATCCTCACTCCATCCTCCGATATGAAAAATCCCAAAAAAAAAAGCCTCTTCAAGGAATCTTCATTCTTTAAGTTTCCATATAGACTCTCTTTACGTAAAAAGTCTAGCACCAATTGCAGATATAACAAGTGTTCTTCCACTACCTTATCAAATATCAAAATATCATCAAAATAGACAACAAAAACTTACCATTGTATTCTCGAGTACTTTGTTCATCAACCTCATGAATGTACTGGGTGCATTAGATAGCCCAAATGGCATCACCATCCACTCATATAATCCATCTTTTTTAAAAGCGCTTTTACATTCGTCCCCTTCATGGATTCGGATTTGGTAGTACCCACTCCGTAGGTCAATCTTGCTAAAATATCAAGCTCCTGCTAGCACATCCATCATATCATCCAATCTTGGAATTGGGAACCAATACTTAATTGTGATCTTGTTTATGGCTCTACTATCTACACACATTCTCCAGTCTCCATCTTTTTTGGGAGTCAATAACACTGAGTTGCACATGGAATCATGCTTTCTCTCACTAACCCTTTCGTATTAGATCTGCACTTGTCCTGCTCAACTCTTCACTCGTGTCGACTCATCCAAAGGTTGCCTGCTTGGAAGGGTCGATCCTGGGATTAAATCAATATGGTGTTGAATATCTCACTTTGGAGGTAACCCATCTGGTAGCTCATCTGGTATGACATCTTTGTATTCTTTTAGTATCTTTTCTACCGCAATGTATATTAAAGTCTTTTTCTCCAGCTTCTTTGACATTAGTGCATAAATACATCCAACTTCTTCCATTTCTCAGTAATAAACTCTTTTGTATCCAATAAGCCCTCACTCTTCTCTTCTTCCTCAAGGGTAACAATACCACCTTTACAAAGATCCTTCCAAAAGGTATATGTATTTTTCCTCCATCATGTGTAACGCTTTCTATCGTATTGCCAAGGCCTACCCAAGAATATATGACATGCATCCATTAGGATAACATCACACCACACATCATACTTGTAAGTATTCCCAATTGAAAAATTTATAAGCCATCTTTTATATATGGTTACTTCATTTCCTTTCTTGAACCATGATATACGATAGGGATATGGGTGCTTGTCACATTTCAGATTCAGTTTATCAACCATTACAGTTGAAACCATATTTTCACAACTACCACCATCAATAATAATTTTACATACCTTTCCTCCAGAGGTGCATCTTGTTTGAAATATATTTGTTCAAGCCACGAATCAGCTCCAAAGAACATCATGTTATTTCTCCTTCCTTGGGACAATCATTGTCCTCCTTATCATGAGGGTTTCACCCAAGTCTGCAACAACCTCCATTTCTTCTTCCTCTTCAACTTCAACCATATTTACTCGTGGTTTTTCTCCTTGCCATCTATCTTGTGTAGGATAGTGCGGACACTCAAAAGCTCTATGCCCCTCTTCACCACATCTATAACATGTATATTTCCTTTGGGGACTATTCTAGCCCCATCCTCCATTATAACCTCTTCCCCTCTGAAAACCCCTACCTCTTTGGTAGTTACCATGGCTTTGACCAGAATCTTCATGCCCTTCTCTTTAGAGGATTCACCTTTTGTAGATTCAAATCTACCCCTACCCCTCATTGGAGATGATGATGGACCTCTCTTCACACCTCTTCTAAAATTATTCCTCTTGTTCTTTTCCTCTGCCTTTAATGCAAATTGATAAGCATCATCTAGGCTATGGATCCAGAGCATACTCAGTTCATCTTGTATGGTGTAACTCAACCCATTTATTTATCGTGTAGCCTTTTGTTCTTCAGACTCTCCCTGTTCCACCCTGATTGATAAATTGTAAAATTCATTAGTATTCTCCTCAATGATGAGATCCTTTATTATTAGGTTTTGGAACCTTCAAAGAGTGTCTCGATCATAATCTTACGGAAGAAACTTTTCTTTCAACTTCTTTATCATTTTATTCCAGTTTCGGATCTTGCCCTTTCCATTCCTTTGTCTTTCATTTTGTAGGTGATCCCACCAGATCAATGCATGTGCGACCAAATTAGTGCATGCAAACTTAACCGTCTTCTCCTCTGAAAGGGTTTTCCACTCAAATAATTTTTCCATGTAATTTAACCATTCAATCAACTCCTCTGGTCGTAACCCTCCACCATAATCAGGAACATTAATCTTGATGACGTCATTCTTTCCCTCTAAAGCCTTGATCAATATCTCCTCAAATGGTCTCTCATTCAAGGTTTCTTCGTCTCTCTCATTTTCTTCTTCATCTCCTCCTTCATTAATTAATGGAGGCTCTTCTTCAATATCACTATCTAGGTTTCCCCATTTGCATGTCTCCTTCTAAGGCGGGTAACTTCTCCCGTGAGCTCAACAACTTGTCTCTGTACCTCCTACATATGCCTATTCATCTGGGCATAACCTCCCTCCCACCATCTAGCCATGGTTTTATAAAATAGAGGTAAAAATTACACAAAAAAATGTAATATGTTACCTTAACTATTTCGCAAGATCAAAATCCTACTCTGATACCAATTGATGTGAATCCAACTGCAAGAGGTTGAAATACCTCCAAAAACACACATAAACAACTTTGCAAATAAAACAAATAGTTTCAAAATAGCTTACTTGTCATTCTGGAATTCACCTTGATCTATTACATCATTACCATCCTCCTTTTATTTCAAGACTACTCTAAAACCCTAAAATGCCAACAAACCCTAAAATGCCAAAAAACCCTAAAATGTAAAACAACTCGGATTGACCCCAAAATTTGCGTGCCAAATATGCATTCATAAATTAGGGATCACATGAAATTTGGACTTATTCTCAAAATTACAACCAAAGTTATTAAAGTTCTAAGACCTAGTCAAAAGCGAGAAAACATTCGGAGCTAATTTTAGAGCCACTAGATGAAGGAATCCGAGTGTGAAAATGTGCCAAAATGGGCACAACCTTGCAAGAAACATTGACCACATCATAGTACTAATGTATATCTACCACCTTGTAAAATTTCAGGATGATCCAACGGTTGGATCAAAAGTTATGGTCTCTCGCAAGTTATGCTCCCGCATCATTCTCCCTAGTTGAAAAGAATTCAGCTCCTGTGAATTTTGTTGACGGAACTCATCTAATTTTGCACTGATCAATTTTCCTCAACTCCCACTAAGGATTCCAAGTATTTTCTTTTTGCATAAACCTTCCCACTATACCAAATATCTGTTGTAGCTCCCATGTCTAGTAGTGATTGTCTTTTGGTCCAAGACATGCATTACCCTCTCCTTTTTCTTCTTTGGCATTTGTTGCTTCCATTTTATTTCTTCCTCCTCTACAACATTTTCATCATGACCTGAAACTTATATAAGTCAGAAACATTAAAAACTGGTGAGATAGCAAATTTTTCAGGTAGCTCCACCTTGTAGGCATTATCACTCATTTTCTTCATAATCCTACATGGCCCAATCTTCTTATACTTGAGTTTATTATATGTCCCCTTTGGAAACCTCTCTTTTATAAGATGAACCATCACCATATCTCCTTATTCAAATACACTTACTCTCCTACTGGCATCTACAACTGCTTTTATATTGTGCATTACTCACTTTCATATTTTCCCTCACTTCATCTTGCAAATTGTAGAATGTGTTCTACAAATGCTTCTGCATCATCACTAGTTTCATCTTCACCTAGTAGAACAATTAGATCTAGGACCCCCTTGGGATTCCTACCATATACAATCTAGAAAGGAGACCTCCCTATTGACCTATTTACCGAGCTGTTATATGCAAACTCAGCTTGAGGTAAAGCTAAGTCCCATTGTTTTGGCTTTTCTCCAACTATACAACGTAGGAGATTTCCCAAGCTTCTGTTCACTACTTCCATCTACCCATCAGTCTAGGGGTGATATGCACTACTAAACTGTAGTTGTGTCCCCAATTTCTTCCACAGAGTCCTCCAAAAGTGACTCAAAAACTTCATGTCCCGATCTGAAGTGATCATTCTTGGAATTCCATGCAATCTAACCACTTCGAAAAAAAAAAATCTACAATTCTAGAAGCATCATTAGTTTTTTTACAAGAAATGAAATGTTCCATCTTAGAGAATCTATCAACCACAACAAAGATAGAATCATTCCCTCATTGTGTGTTAGGAAGCCCTAACACAAAATCCATACTCAGATCAACCCATGGCCCTGTAGGGATAGGCAATGGCATATACAACCCAGTATTCTATGCATGGCCCTTAGCCATTTGACACACTCTACATCTTGCTACAACCCTACTTATGTCCCTCTTTACCTTTGGCCAATAATACTTTTCTACAACAAGAGAAATTGTCTTACTTATACCAAAGTGTCTAGCCAACCCCCACTATGCAATTCTCTTATAATATTTTCTCTCATTGAACCAACAGGGATGCACAATTGTTTCCCCCTAAACAAATAACCATCTTGTATCAAATAATCAAAAGAATCACTACCTACTATAGGCTCCTTAAGTTTTCTCACAACATCACCAAAATATGGATCACCTTCATACAATTCCTTAACTGCCTCAAACCCTAGTACTTTATTTTCCATTGTTGTCAAAAGGGCTACACGCCTACTCAAGGCATCAGCAACTTGATTTTTCTTACCAAACTTATGCTTTAAAACAAAAGTATATTCTTGCAAAAATGAAACCCATTTTGCATGCCTACTATTTAGTTTCTTTTATGTTTTTACATACCTCAAGGCTTTATGGTCAGTGAAGAGTACAATTTCCTTTGCAACCAAGTAATGTCTCCAGTTCCTTAATGCCTGAACAATAGCGTAAAATTCCACATCATAAGTAGAATATTTCCTCCTGACTTCATTTAGCTTTTCACTAAAGAATGCTATAGGTCATCCTTCTTGACTCAATACAGCTCCAATCCCAACATGTGAGGCATCACAATCAACCTCGAAGACCTTGCTAAAATTTGGCAATACCAAAACAAGTGCTTCTGACACTTTCTTCTTCAACAATTCAAAACTATTTGTTGTTTCCTTGGTCCATACAAACTCCCTCCATTTTGTACACTCTGTTATGGGTGTAGCAATGCTACTTGAAATTCTGATGAACTTCCTATAAAAATTTTCCAATCCATGAAAACTACGAACCTCTGTCACATTCCTTGGAATAGGCCATTCCAAAATTGCCTTTACTTTTTCCTCATCCATCCTCACTCCATCCTCTGATATGACAAATCCCATAAACAAAAGACTCTTCTGAAGGAATCTACACTTCTTTAAGTTTGCATATAGACTCTCTTTACGTAACAAGTCTAGAACCAATTTCAGATGTAACAAGTGTTCTTCCACTGTCTTACTGAATATCAAAATATCATCAAAATAGACAACAAACTTACCATTGTATTCTCGTAGTACTCTTGTTCATCAACCTCATGAATGTACTGGGTGCATTAAATAGCCCAAATGGCATCACCATCCACTCGTATAATCCGTCTTTGTTTTGAAAGCGCTTTCCATTCTTCCCCTTCACAGATTCGGATCTGTAGTAACCACTCCATAGGTCAATCTTGCTAAAATATCGGGCTCCCACTAGCACATCCATCATATCATCCAATCACGGAATTGGGAACCGATACTTAATTGTGATCTTGTTTATGGCTCTACTATCTACACACATTCTCCAGTCTCCATCTTTTTTGGGAGTCAATAACATTGGAGTTGCACATGGACTCATGCTTTCTCTCACTAACCCTTTTTGTATTAGATCTGTCACTTGTCTGTTCAACTCTTCACTCTGTGTCAAACTCATCCGATAGGCTGCTTGGTTTGGAAGGGCCGATCCTGGGATCAAATCAATATGGTGTTGAATATCTCACTTTAGAGGTAACCCATCTGGTATGACATCTTTGTATTCTTTTAGTATCTTTTCTCGCAACAGGTATATTAAAGTCTTCTTTCTCCACTTCTTTGACATTAGTGCATAACAACATCCAACTTCTTCCATTTCGTATAATAAACTCTTTTGTAGCCAATAAGCCCTCACTCTTCTCTTCTTCCTTGAAGGGTAACAAGACCACCTTTACACCATCCTTCCAAAAGGTATATGTATTTTTCCCTCCATCATGTGTAACCTTTCTATCGTATTGCCAAGGCCTACCCAATAATATATGACATGCATCCATTGGGATAACATCACACCACACCTCATCCTTATAGGTATTCCCAATTGAAAACTTTATAAGGCATATTTTATCTATGGTTACCTCATTCCCTTTCTTGAACCATGATATATGATAGGGATATGGGTGCTTCTCACATTTCAAATTGAGTTTATCAACCATCATAGTTGAAACCATATTTTCACAACTACCACCATCAATAATAATTTTACATACCTTTCCTCCAGAGGTGCATCTTGTTTGAAATATATTTGTTCAAAGCCACGAATCAGCTCCAAAGAACATCATGTTCTTTCTCCTTCCTTGGGACAATCATCGTCCTCCTTATCATGAGGGTTTCACCCAAGTTTGCAGCAACCTCCATTTCTTCTTCCTCTTCATCTTCAACCATATTTACTCATAGTTTTTCTCCTTGCCATCTATCTTGTGTAGGATAGTGCAGACACTCAAAAGCTCTATGCCCCTCTTCACCACATCTGTAACATGTATATTTCCTTTGGGGGATATTCCAGCCCCGTCCTCCATTATAACCTCTTCCCCTCTGAAACCCCCTACCTCTTTGGTAGTTACCATGGCTTTGACCAGAATCTTCACGCCCTTCTTTTAGAGGATTCACCTTTTATATATTTAAATCTACCCCTGCCCCTCATTGGAGATGATGATGGACCTCTCTTCACACCTCTTCTAAAATTATTCCTCTTGCTCTTTTCCTCTACCTTTAATGCAATATGATAAGCATCATCTAGGCTATGGATCCGGAGCATACTCAGCTCATCTTGTATGGTGTAACTCAACCCATTTATGTACCGTGTAGCCTTTTGTTCTTCAGACTCTCCATATTCCACCCTAATCGATAACTTGTAAAATTCATTAGTATGTTCCTCAATGCTGAGATCCTTTTGTTTTAGGTTTTGGAACCTTCAAAAGAGTGTCTGAGCATAATCTACATGAAGAAACTTTTCTTTCAGCTTCTTTACCATTTTATTCCAGTTTTAGATGTTGCCCTTTCCATTCCTTTTTCTTTCATTTTGTAGGTGATCCCACCAGATCAATGCATGTCCAGCCAACTTAGTGCATGCAAACTTAACCTTCTTCTCCTCTGAAAGGGTTTTCCACTCAAATAATTTTTCCATGCGATTTAACCAATCAATCAACTCCTCTGGTTGTAACCCTCCACCATAATCAGGAACATTAATCTTGATGTCGTCATTCTTTCCCTCTAAAGCCTTGATCAATCTCTCCTTAAATGGTCTCTCATTCAAGGTTTCTTTGTCTCTCTCATTTTATTCTTCATCTCCTCCTTCATTCATTAATGGAGGCTCTTCTTCAATATCACTATCTGGGTTTGCATCCCCATTTGCATGTCTCCTTCTAAGGCGGGTAACTTCTCCCGTGAGCTCAACAACTTGTCTTTGTAGCTCCTGCATATGCCTATTCATATGGAAATAACCTCCCCTCCCATGTCTAGCCATGATTATATAAAATAGAGGAAAAAATTACACAAAAAAATGTAATATGTTACCTTAACTATTTCTACAAGATCAAAATCCGGCTCTGATACCAATTGATGTGAATCCAACTATAAGAGGTTGAAATACCTCCAAAACACACATAAACAACTTTGAAAATAAAACCAGGAGTTTCAAAATATCTTACTTCTCATTCTGGAATTCACCCTGATCTATTACATCATTACCATCCTCCTTTTATTTCAAGACTACTATAAAACCCTAAAATGCCAACAAACCCTGAAATGCCAAAAACCCTAAAATGCAACCCAACTCGGATTGACCCAAAAATTTTTGTGCCAAATATTAATTCATAAATTAGGGCTCACGTGAAATTTGGACTTATTCTAACAAATACAACAAAAGTTATTAAAGTTCTAAGACCTAGTCAAAAGTGGGAAAAACATTCGGAGCTAATTTTAGGCCACTAGATGAAGGAATCCGAGCCCGAAAACGTGCCAAAATGTTCACAACCTTACAAGAAAATTTTTTTCAACATATTACTAATGTATATCTACCACCCTAGTAAAATTTCAGGATGATCCAATGGTCGGATCAAAAGTTATGGTCTCTGCAAGTTATGCTCCAGCATCATTCTCCCCTGGTTGAAAAAAATTCAGCTCCTGCGAATTCTGTTGACGGAACTCATCTAATTTTGCACTTTCAATTTTCTTCAACTCCCACTCAAGAATCCAAGTATTTTATTCTTGTTGCAAACCTTCCCACTATACCAAATATCTGTTGTAGCTCCCATGTCTAGTAGTGATTGTCTTTTGGTCCAAGACACGCATTACCCTCTCCTTTTTCTTCTTCGACATTTATTGCTTCTAGTTTATTTCTTCCTCCTCTACAACATTTTCATCATGACCTAGAAACTTATATAAGTCATAAACATTAAAAACTGGTGAGATAGCAAAGTTTTCAGGTAGCTCCACCTTGTAGGCATTATCACTCATTTTCTTCATAATCCTACATGGCCCAATCTTCTTATACTTGAGTTTATTATATGTCCCCTTTAGAAACCTCTCTTTTCTAATATTAACCATCACCATATCTCCTTCTTCAAATACACTTACTCTCCTACTAACATCTCTGAAATTTGTTTTATATTGTGCATTACTCACTTTCACTTTTCCCTCATTTCATCTTGCAGTAGAATGTGTTCTGCAAATGCTTTTGCATCATCACTAGTTTTATCTTCACCGGTAGCACAATTAGATCTAGGACCCCCTTAGGATTCCTACCATATACAATATGGAAAGGAGACCTCCCTGTTTACCTGTTTACCGAGCTATTATATGCAAACTCAGCTTGAGGTAAAGCTAAGTCCCATTGTTTTGGCTTTTCTCCAACTATACAACGTAGGAGATTTCCCAAGCTTTTGTTCACTACTTCCATCTTCCCATTAGTCTAGGGGTGATATGCACTACTGAACTATAGTTGTGTCCCCAATTTCTTCCACATATTCCTCCAAAAGTGACTCAAAAACTTCGTGTCCCGATCTGAAGTGATCATTCTTGGAATTCCATGCAATCTAACCACTTATGAAAAAAAAATCTACAATTCTAGAAGCATCATTATTTTTTTACAAGAAATGAAATGTGCCATCTTAGAGAATATATCAACCACAACAAAGATATAATCATTCCCTCGCTATGTGTTAGGAATCCCTAACACAAAATCCATACTCGATCAACCCATGGCCCTGTAGGGATAGGAAATGGCATATACAACCCAATATTCTATGCATAGCCCTTAGCCATTTGACACACTCTACATCTTGATACAACCCTACTTATGTCCCTCTTTACCTTTGGCCAATAATACTTTTCTACAACAAGAGAAATTGTCTTACTTATACCAAAGTGTCCATCCAACCCCCCACTATGCAATTCTCTTATAATATTTTCTCTCATTGAACCAACAAGGATGCACAATTGTTTCCCCCTAAACAAATAACCATCTTATATCAAATAATCAAAAGAATCACTACCTATTGTAGGCTCCTTAAGTTTTCGACAACATCACCAAAATATGGATCACCTTCATACAATTCCTTAACTACCTCAAACCCTAGTACTTTATTTTCCATTGTTGTCAAAAGTTCTACACGCCCACTCAAGGCATCAACAACTTGATTTTGCTTACCAAACTTATTATTTAAAACAAAAGTATATTCTTGTAAAAATGAAACCCATTTTGCATGCCTACTATTTAGTTTCTTCTATGTGTTTACATACCTCAAGGCTTCATGGTCAGTGAAGAGTACAAATTCCTTTGCTACCAAGTAATGTCTCCAGTTCCTTAATGCTTGAACAATAGCGTAAAATTCCACATCATAAGTAGAATATTTCCTCCTGAATTCATTTAGCTTTTCATTGAAGAATTCCACAGGTCGTCCTTCTTAACTCAACACAGCTCCAATCCCAACATGTGAGGCATCAAAGTCAACCTCAAAGACCTTGCTAAAATATGGCAATACCAAAACAAGTGCTTCTGACACTTTCTTCTTCAACAATTCAAAACTATATGTTGTTTCCTTGGTCCATACAAACTCCCTCCCTTTTGTACACTCTGTTATGGGTGCAGCAATGCTACTTGAAATTCCTAATGAACTTCCTATAAAAATTTGCCAATCCATGAAAACTATGAACCTCTATCACATTCCTTAGAATGTGCCACTCTGCATTGCCTTTACTTTTTCCTCATCCATCCTCACTCCATCCTATGATATGACAAATCCCAAAAAAAAGACTCTTCTGAAGGAATCTACACTTCTTTAAGTTTGCATATAGACTCTCTTTACGTAACAAGTCTAGCACCAATTTCATATGTAATAAGTGTTCTTCCACTATCTTATTGAATATCAAAATATCATCAAAATAGACAACAACAAACTTACCATTGTATTCTTAGAGTACTCTATTCATCAACCTCATGAATGTACTAGGTGCATTAGATAGCCCAAATGGCATCACCATCCACTCGTATAATCCATCTTTTGTTTTGAAAGTAATTTTCCATTCGTCCCCTTCACGGATTCGGATCTGGTAGTAACCACTCCGTAGGTCAATCTTGCTAAAATATCAAGCTCCTGCTTTCACATCCATCATATCATCCAATCGAGGAATTGAAACCGATACTTATTTGTGATCTTGTTTATGGATCTACCGCTACACACATTCTCCACTCTTCATCTTTTTTGGGCATCAATAACGCTAAATTTGCACATGGACTCATGCTTTCTCTCACTAACCCTTTCTGTATTAGATCTGTCACTTATCTATTCAACTCTTCACTCTGTGTCGAACTCATCTGATAGGCTACCTGGTTTGGAAGGACCAATCCTAGGATCAAATCAATATGGTGTTGAATATCTCGCTTTGGAGGTAACCCATCTGGTAGCTCATCTGTTATGACATCTTTGTATTCTTTTAGTATCTTTTATGCCAAACCAAGCATATTAAAGTCTTCTTTCTCCAGCTTCTTTGACATTAGTGCATAACAAAATCCATCTTCTTCCATTTATATAACAAACTCTTTTGTATCCAATAAGCCCTCACTCTTCTCTTCTTCCTTGAAGGGTAACAAGACCACCTTTACACCATCCTTCCAAAAGGTATATGTATTTTTCCCTCCATCATGTGTAACCTTTCTATCGTATTGCCAAGGCCTACCCAGTAATATATGACATGCATCCATTGGGATAACATCACACCACACCTCATCCTTTTAGGTATTCCCAATTGAAAACTTTATAAGCCATCTTGTATCTATGGTTACTTCATTTCCTTTCTTGAACCATGATATACGATAGGAATATGGGTGCTTCTCACGTTTCAGGTTCAGTTTATCAACCATTATAGTTGAAACCATATTTTCACAACTACCACCATCAATAAAAATTTTACATACCTTTCCTCCAGAGGTGCATCTTGTTTGAAATATATTTGTTCGAAACCACGAATCAGCTCCAAAGAACATCATGTTCTTTCTCCTTCCTTGGGACAATCATCGTCCTCCTTATCATGAGGGTTTCACCCAAGTCTGCAGCAACCTCCATTTCTTCTTCCTCTTTAGCTTCAACCAGATTTACTTGTGGTTTTTCTCCTTGTCATCTATCTTGTGTAGGATAGTGCGGACACTAAAAATATTTGTGCCCCTCTTCACCACATCTGTAACATGTATATTGCCTTTGGGGGCTATTCCAGCCCCATCCTCCATTATAAACTCTTCCCCTTTAAAACCCCCTACCTCTTTGGTAGTTACCATGGCTTTGACCAGAATCTTCATGCCCTTCTGTATTAGAGGATTCACCTTTTGTAGATTCAAATCTACCCCTGCCCCTCATTGGAGATGATGATGGACCTCTCTTCACACCTCTTCTAAAATTATTCCTCTTGTTATTTTCCTCTTCCTTTTATGCCGGATGATAAGCATCATCTAGGCTATGGATCCTGAGAGAACACTCACTCATCTTGTATGGTGTAACTCAACCCATTTATGTACCGTGTAGCATTTTGATCTTTAGACTCACCTGTTCCACCCTGATTGATAACTTGTAAAATTCATTAGTATACTCCTCAATTCTGAGATCCTTCTGTCTTAGGTTTTGGAACCTTTGAAAGAGTGTCTGAGCATAATCTACAGGAAGAAAATTTTCTTTGAGCTTCTTTACCATTTTATTCTAGTTTCGAATCTTGCCCTTTCCATTCCTTTGTCTTTCATTTTGTAGGTGATACCACCAGATCAATGCATGTCCATAAACTTAGTGCATACAAACTTAACCTTCTTCTCCTCTGAAAGGGTTTTCCACTCAAAGAATTTTTCCATGCGATTTAACCAATCAATCAACTCCTCTGGTCATAACCCTCCACCATAATCAAGAACATTAATCTTGATGTTGTCATTCTTTCCCTCTAAAGCCTTGATCAATCTCTCCTCAAATGGTCTCTCATTCAAGGTTTCTTCGTCTCTCTCATTTTCTTCTTCATCTCCTCCTTCATTCATTAATGGAGGCTCTTCTTCAATATCACTATCTAGGTTTTCATCCCCATTTGCATGTCTCCTTCTAAGGTGGGTAACTTCTCCCATGAGCTCAACAACTTGTCTCTGTAGCTCCTGCATATGCCTATTCATCTGGGCATAACCTCCCCTCCCACGTCTAGCCATGGTTATATAAAATAGAGGTAAAAACTACACAAAAAATGTAATGTGTTACCTTAACTATTTTCGCAAGATCAAAATCCTGCTCTGATACCAATTGATGTGAATCCAGTTGCAAGAGGTTGAAATACCCCCAAAAACACACATAAACATCTTTACAAATAAAACCAAGAGTTTTAAAATAGCTTACTTCTCATTACGAATTCACCCCGATCTATTACATCATTACCATCCTCTTATTTCAAGACTACTATAAAACCCTAAAATGCCAACAAACCCTAAAATGCAAAAGAACTCGGATTGACCCCAAATTTTTCGCGTGCCAAATATGAATTCATAAATTAGGGCTCATGCGAAATTTGGACTTATTCTGATAAGTACAACAAAAGTTATTAAAGTTCTAAGACCTAGTCAAAAGCGGGAAAAACATTCGAGCCAATTTTAGGCCACTAGATGAAGGAATCCGAGCATGAAAATGTGCCAAAATGGGCACAACCTTGCAAAAAAAAGTTTACCCCAACATATTACTAATGTATATCTACCACCCTGTAAAATTTCAGGACGATCCAACGGTCGGATCAAATGTTATGGTCTCTGTAAGTTATGCTCCCACATCAAAAACATTGTTGATTGGTGTGTTAAGAATATGGGCCGTGAATCTCAAGAGAGATCAATGGTTCGTATATATTTTTGGTTGATAGAGGAACAACATCGACAAACTTTGAAGATTATATGACAGTTGGAGGATCAAGCGATATGCACTCATTCCGTAGTTGAGAAGCAAATGTTGTGACTATTTATACTAGGTGCATGACATGTTTCTATATACCATGCATTGATTTTGCATGGAATGAATGTGAGTCACAGCCGGTGGATGGATGAATGGACTTGTAAACCTCTAATTCCACTTGACACACGTCAAGTTCCACAAGCATTACAACTTGTAAGGTCTTCTTATCAAATGACAACATAACATAACTTTGACCAAGTCTCTGATTTAGTGCAACAAGGTACATACATATATGTACATGCCATGTTTTAGATTCATAAATTATTAAATGGTCAACTCTTAATGTATTTTTAAATTTATCGAAACAGTTTTTACTTTGTGATGCATAGAGCACGTTTTTGTTGTTATTGCAATGGAATTTAACGAAGAGGGAACATAATACTTCTTGTCTCATTGTGTAGAGGGGAAAAATTGACTTCCACAATCATTGATGGTGAAGACCTTGAGTATCCCACTGGGTCAGTGGTAGTCACTGGAACTTGGCTTCAACAATATCCTATCAAATAATCAAACATTTGGTTGTTTGAAGACTATGAAGTACATCGAAGATACTTCACTATTCACATTTGGTCCTTGTAACAAATATTAAATTGATCAAATATCGAGGTCGACCATCAAACAAGAATCTATGGAAGGTTCGTGAATCAGATCATGAAGCAATTCTTGCTACTGTTAAGAATAGAGTTGATCCTTGCGGTTCATTGGATTGAATTTGCAAAGGTATGTTCTTCATGAATTTAATTTGAATATTTACTTAAATGATTTTTTTATATTTTGTATGATTTAAAATTCTATTTAATTGCTTACTAACATGTTTATGTAGGTTAGTGGTGCCAAAACATCTTCCACCTTCACGTGGTTGGTATCATGTTATTAGAGAATTTATTATTCTCGCCAAGTGAAGCTAAGAGAAATTAAATATTAGAAAGGAACAAAAAATATAAATTCTCATTTCACCACCTATATTGTAAAAATATCTTATTAAAATTCTCATTTCACCACCTATATTATATGAACCACCTATATTATTCAGGTGATTGGCAATGGACAACCTTACACTGACTCGGATCGAATGGAGATGGATAAAGCGTGATATAATTTTGTAGAGGGACCCGATGTGAAGGTCTTGGATCTAACGAGACGTCTCTAGGTGCCATGGAGTCCAAGAAATCACCCGTCGAAGATATGGCATGTTTGGGCCTCAAGGCTCTTAAGGGACTACTCCCAGGGCGAGGTAGCTCAAAGCACGATGAACATAGAGAACCAAAACAAAGACTCCACTAGCATTCACTAGGCCACCCCGACGTGTTGACGTAGTTGGTTCGGTCCCAGGAGCTTCTGTTTACAAAATATAACATATACAGCTTTACACCGACTTGAATGAGGTTGCATGAAAGCACAAGGAGAATAGGGAACCAAAACAAATCCTCCACTAGCATTCACCTAGTCACCCTGACGTGTTTGCATATTTGTTTCAATCCCATGAGCTACTGTTTAAAAAATACAACCTCTAGCGATGTATCGCACTAACTCAAACCATTGTTTCAAGCATTTACAAAAAATAGGACAACGAGAGAACCAAATGGATATGGATCAAACCATGAAAGGATTTTTATAGGGCTTTAAAATGGAGGTCTTGGATCTGATGAGATGTTTTTAGGTGCTACGTAGTCTGAGAAATCACCCATCAAAAATATAGCATGTTTCGGCCTCAGGGCTCTTAAGGGACTACTCCCGGACGAGGTAGCCCGAAAGCACGGGGAGCGTAGGGAGAAAAAAATGAAGCCTCCACTATTTTTCACCTTTCCACCCCCATGTGTTGGAATAGTTGGTTCGGTCCCATAAGCTTCCGTTTACAAACTACGACGTTTGGCTGACCCTACATCGACTCAGGCATCGCACTATTTCACGCGTTTGCAAAAAATAGGACAGCGAGAGAACCAAATGGATATGGATAAAACTGTGATATTATTTCATAGAGGGCCCCAACATGGAGGTCTTGGATCTTATGAGACGTCTCTAGGTGCCACGGAGTGCAAGAAATCACCCGTCGAAGATATAGCACGTTTTGGCCATAGGGCTCTTAAGGGACTACACCCAGACGAGGTAGCCCGAAAGCACGGGGAGCGTAGGGAACAAAAAAAAAGCCTCTAATAGCATTCACTTGGCCACCTCGATGTGTTTTCATAGTTTTTTTGGTCCCACGAGCTTCCATTTGCAAACTATAGTGTCTCAGTAACCCTACATTGACTCGAGATAAAGACTATTTCGCGCGTTTGCAAACAATAAAACAACGAGAGAACCGAATGGAGATGGATAAAACCATGAGAGGAGTTCATAGAGGGACCTAATTTAGAGGTCTCGATACTAATGATACATCTCTAGGTGCCACGGAGTCCGAGAAATCACCCGTCGAAGATATAACATGCTTTGGCCTCAAGGCTCTTAAGGTACTATGCCCTGATCGAGGTAGCACTGAAAGCACGGGAGCATAGGGAACCAAAACTAAGCCTCCATTAGTGTTCGCTAAGCCACCATGACATTTTGGCGTAGTTGGTTTTGTCCCACGAGCTTCCATTTACAAACTACAACGTCTGTGACCCTACACTGACTCAAACTACACTATTTCGTGCGTTTACAAACAATATGATAAGAGAGAACCAAATGGAGATGGAGAAAACCATGAGAGGATTTCGTAGAGGGCCCCAACATAGAGGTCTCGATCTTGATGAGATGTCTCTAGGTGCCACAAAGTCCGAGAAATCACCCGTCGAAGATATAGCGTGTTTTGGCCTCAGGGCTCTTAAGGGACTATGCCTAGATGAGGTAGCCCAAAAGCACAGGGAGCATAGGGAACAAAAACAAAGCCTCTACTAGCATTCACTAGGAACCACGACGTGTTGGCGTAGTTGGTTTGGTCCCACGAGCTTCCGTTTGTAAACTACAACGTCTGGTAGCCCTACACTGACTCGAGACTCCGATGTATTTGATGCCTTTACAGACAATAGGACAGCGAGATAACTGAATGGATATGGAGAAAACCACGAGATGCTTACGTAGGGCCTCAATTTAGAGGTCTTGGATCTGATGAGACATCTCTAGGTGCCACGGAGTCTGAGAAATCACCTGTCAAAGATATATCATGTTTTGGCCTTAGGGCTCTTAAGGGACCATGCCGGACGAGGTAGCCTCGAAAACATGGGGAGCATAGGGAACCAAAAAAGCCTCCACTAGCTTTCACTAGGACACTCCGATGTGTTGGCATAGTTAGTTTAGTCCCACGAGCTTCATTTACAAACTACGGCGTCGACGCCTTACACGACTCGGACTCCAATATTTTGCGCCTTTGGAAACAATAGGATAGCGAAAGAACCGAATGGAGATGGAGAAAACCACGAGAGGCTTTCATAGGGGCTTAAACATGGAGGTCTCAAATCTGACGAGACATTTCTAGGTACCATGAAGTCGAGAAATCACTGTCGAAGATATGGCGTGTTTTGGCCTTAGGGCTCTTAAGGGACACAAATGACATCTTCACCTAATTTTTTTCTTCACGATGTTCATTTTCATCTAAAGTTGAAGACTGAAAATTTATATGGCCTTTGACTTCTTTTTGGGCACAAACAACCTTTTGTAATGTCCAAAAAAATTCAGGCTCTTCATTCTCTGTTTGATTGAAGATATTCATTCTTTCAAAATGAACAATTGGAACATTGGTGGTCTCCCCAACAAAACTAAGTTCATAGTCTACATAGTTGCATTATGTGGCAAAATCAATTAACATTAGAGGATTCCTCCACCCTTGTTTTCGAGGTACCTCGTTCGGAAGTAGTCCCTTAAGAGCCCTGAGGCCAAAACACGCCATATCTTCAATGGGTGATTTCTCAGACTCCATGGCACCTAGAGATGTCTCATCAGATCCAAGACCTCCATGTCGAGCCCTCTATGAAATATTTTCACGGTTTTATCCATCTCCATTCGGTTCTATTGCTATCTTATTATTTGCAAAGGCATGAAATACTTTGAGTCTCAGGTTAGTGTAAGGTCAGCTAGATGTTGTAGTTTGTAAACGGAAGCTCGTGGGACCGAACAAACTATGCCAACATATCAGGGTGGCTAGGTGAATGCTAGTGGATGATTTGTTTTGGTTCCCAATGCTCTCCGTGCTTTTGGGCTACCTTGCAGGAGTAGTCCCTTAAGAGCCCTGAGGCCAAAACACGCCATATCTTTGACGAGTGATTTCTCGGACTCCGTGGCACCTAGAGACATCTTGTCAAATTTGAGACCTCCACATCGAGGCCCTCTATAAAATACTATCACGGTTTTATCCATCTCCATTTGGTTCTCTCGCTGTCCTATTATTTGCAAACGTGTGAAATAGTGCAATCTGAGTCAGTGTAGGGCTGCTAGACGTTGTAGTTTGTAAACAGAAGCTCGTGGGACCGAACCAACTATGCCAACACATTGGGGTGGCTAGGTGAATGCTAGTGGAGGCTTTGTTTTGGTTCCCTATGCTCCCCGTGCTTTCGGGCTACCTCGTCCGGGTGTAGTACCTTAAGAGCCCTCAGGCCCAAACACGCCTTATCTTCAATGGGTGATTTCTCAGAATCCGTGGCACCTAGAGATGTCTCATCAGATCCGAGACCTCCACATCGGGGCCCTCTATGAAATACTATCACGGTTTTATCCATCTTCATTTGGTTCTCTCGTTGTCCTATTTTTGCAAAGGCGCGAAATAGTGCAGTCTGAGTCAATATAGGTCTACCAGACACTATATTTTGCAAATGGAAGCTCATAGGACCGAACCAACTACGCCAACACATCGGGGTGGCTAGGTGAACACTAGTGGAGGCTTCATTTTGGTTCCCTATGCTCCTCGTGCTTTTGGGATACCTCATCCGGGCGTAGTCCCTTAAGAGCCCTAAGGCCCAAACACACCATATCTTCGATGGGTGATTTCTCAAACTCCGTGGCACCTAGAGACATCTCGTCATATCTAAGACCTCCACATCGAGACCCTCTACAAAATCCTATCACATTTTTATCCATATTCATTCGGTTCTCTCGCTGTTTTATTTCTTGCGAAAGGTGTAAAATATTGGAGTCTAAGTCAGTGTAGGGTTGTCAGACGTTGTAGTTTGCAAACAAAAGCTCGTGGGACCAAACCAACTATGACAACACGTCGAGGTGGATAGTTGAATGCTAGTGGAGTTTTCTTTTTAGTTCTCTACACTCCTCGTGCTTCCGGGCTACCTCGTTCAGGCATAGTCCCTTAAGAGCCTTGAATGACTAGATTAGATTAAGAATGAATTTGATAGGGGTATGTCTAAGAACACACGGGAGTTAGCAATCACCTAGTAAATATTTCTTGTTTAGTTTTGGATGGGAGTCAACTGGCCTATGGCTTAGTGACCTTCCATTCATTGATCATTTATGCTATGATAAAACCATGGATGCTTTCAAAAGTGCCTTCAAAAGGATAAGGGTAGTCATCAATCCTAGTGAAGGGTGTGATGTGATTTCCAAATAACTTGAAATGCCTACAGATTTAAAGGTAATAACATGAATTGAACAAGATTAGACAATCAAGAATCATTGAGTGTCTGAATCAGAATGTCATTGCATCTAGAGACATTCTCAAGCATTGGAGTAATGTATATGGAGAGACATTATCAAAATATCAATAGATGAAAGGCATCAAATTGTGACGACTCTAAGGTGTTTTAATAGGGGAGGAGACTACGAATCATGAAGAATGTAGTAAGTGCATGATAAGATAGGAACCCGTACAAAGAGACCATGAGCAAGAAGAAGCACAAGTAAGGTAAATACACATATACACATTGATAAATTGAATGAATAATTACTCATATTAGGTAACTCTTTATATACATACATTATATAAATATTGATTTCCAAATTTTGATGCATATTATACATTGAAAATGCTAGTACATGTACATCACCAATAAATGAAAAAATAATCCATAATGTCTTAAATATTGTAAAGTGCACATCATATTAGTTTCATGCAAAAATAATCTCAGAAATGTAAGGTCTCATACAAAATTATCAAGTTCCAAATAGTATTTTAATGTGCATAATAAATACAAAAATGCCCAAATAGGTCATATACCATCAAGTTCAAATGCCATAATTATCATATGTATTCAATTCAAATTTTAATCTATAATTATCATATTTCAATGCAATTTTGAGAAAATAATTGTGCTTACCTCTTCTCCATGGCACCATTGTCGATTCAGATATTCCCGTGATCTAGAAATGATCCTTTGAGCTTGAGATCCAGATGAATGAAAAAAGCGTGAGGGCACCGTTAAGCTCGAAACTCGCGTTTGAGGGAGACAAAATGATAGAGGCTCGGGCCTTTTTTTGTTTATAGTAGGCATAACACGTACGCGTTATAATAGAACGCATGCGCGTTTACTTTTTTCATTTCTTGTCCACTTTTTGCCCCCATTTCTTGCACTTACCCGTAGGATATTCATTGGAAGAACTTTTATAACTTAAAAGGACTCAATTAAATTTTCATGGTAATACTAAGCATAATCTTGACCACAAGGTTTTCTATAACTTTAATTTTCACTCAAAATCGAACACACCACACTAACCTTACTTTAGAAACTTCAAACACTTAGATAATATTTCCTTTTTAAAAGATAATAATCCTTTCCCAACTAGCATATCAACACAAGAGACACCAATCACCCTGTATAACACAATGGAATTTATTTATTTTAAGTCCTTCCCAAGCTCAAAATAATCATAAAGAGAGCACATGCTTAAATTGTAACACAAAAGAACACTCAAGGGAGATAGGAAAAGAAATAGGCAATGAGAGGGGGTCCAACTACAATCTACTAATGCATCACACCAATACTCGAGTAAAAACTTATAAAAACAACTTGCACTTTCCCTTCCCAAGGACAAAAGGTGACGAATAACATCAAGGTTTCCCAAGAAAATAAAAAGATAACTTCCCAAAATTCTTTCATATCCTTAACATATGTTTCCTAGATTTACCAATAAACCTAGGTCACCAAGAATGAAAATGTGCATACGGAGGATGCCTTTCTTAAAATAAGAGATAAAGACCCGCTCTATAAAGGCCACAAATCACACTCGTCGAGCTATGAGGCAACAAGGGTACGACGACCCAAAAACTCCTACAAGGGGAAAACACACACATCTATGTTCAAGGGAGTCCAACGCAACTAGAAAACATCACCATCAATAAGGTATTTCATTAATCCAAGTAGGCGGACAGACTTAAAGGTTCAATTAGTTACCACCCTTGGCATGATGAGACATAGGGCCCATCAGCACAAACATATCAATTAATTCACACTAACAAGGGGATAAAATCTTTATGTATTTGTAAAACTTTGCACTACTCAAAGAGAGGTCCAAAAATGACTTGGCATATACTTGTTTCATAACCATTTTACATATGTTTATTGTTTTATATATCAAGGGGTATGGCAAGTACTCAACCATATCACACCCCAAAATCTTAGGCCACAAAAGAGTTTAGATAATCCTACAGTAGCTCAAGGAAACCTTTCAATTAGCTCAAACTTTTCAGATTATGTATTTTATAATTTTAGGCGTGTAATAACCATTTATACAATCAGGGTTGTTTAATTATACATTTGCACTCAAACTCATAAACTTACTCATTCCATAATCCAAACTATAAGTCACAAGTTATAGTTACGCTCACTAAGCACATTTCTTATAAGTTTTCTTAATTAATGCATTCCTTTTATTATGATATCACATATTTTGCATCATTAAGGCACACCACCAATGTTGGCATGATATCTTGTCATTCTATATAGGTGGAAAGATAATTTATCTTACTTATAGGGAATGTAAAAGAACAAATTTCTTTCTATTTTCACATAGTTTTATTTCTTCTATTAATCCACTAGGATTAGAGTAAGGAACCATTTTCCTTTTCCTAATGTTCTAGTTTACTTGTTAAGTTTCAAAGTCCTTGCTAAGTTTCAAAGTCCAAGCCCCTTAATTAGAGTTTTATTATGTTTAGGTTAATCATATTACCAATTAGATTTTAATGAGTAGGAAGAGTCAAACATATCACATCATTACTTTTATAGGAACTAGAGATCAATCAACCAATATGCAACACACCAAGATTTCAAGAGTTTACCAAAGAATTACAAGTATCACTGATGCACTCCAAGTGGGTCTCCACAAGTATCAAAAGAAGTTATGATGAAAAATCCCATTAAAGATGCAAAATTATTTTTACGAGTTTAAGAGGTTTAGATCGGTTTGGGAAAGAAAACAATGTTTGTTGTTTAGACTCAAAATAGGTTCACCAAATATGAAAAGGAGAGTTTCCAACCAAAACTCATACCTCCACAAGGTACCTTCAACCAAAAACAAGGTGACAAGGAAATATTTACTCTATGGACATCACACTTCCCATCCAGAAGACATCAAATACAAGAGGGCAATCAGCTAATCTACCCAAACATGGCCTCTATGGCCAAAGGTTAAAGATTTAAAAAAAGCACGACATAAGCACAACTAAGATTAAAATATTAAGATTTACAAAACCAAAATCTCTAAGAGCAAGGTCCAAAATACCCCAAGGCATCCATACATGTCTCAACATAACCCAACACTTAATAGATTATAGAGTGGTATACATAAACAATTTAAAATGTTAAGGCAAGGTAGATCTATTTATGGGTCATCGAGAGCAAAACAAGTACACTTAATTAAGCACATTTCCCGAATGGGCTTAAATCTAACCATATTTACCAAGATACATACAGTCCAACTATTGATCCTTTCTAAAATGAAACAAGGAAACCATGTTAAAACTTAGCATGTCATCGTGGAACATCACATCCAAACAAAACACTATCCACTAAAACCTACAATCATCGAGAGTTAATATGATCCTAACACAATCCATAAGCCCATAACCAAAACACATCTACTTTGATGAGGAACAAAGCTCTTACCAGGGTGCAAGAGAATCACAACCACTGCGATAAAAAATAATAACTCTCTCTCTCTCTCAATAAAGGTTTGGTAACGAAAGAGTCACTACTAGATCTTCGAAACACAAGGTTTCATTCTTTCAAAACCAAAGGCATAACTTAAAGTACCTAAGAAGACAATCAAGGCACCTAGGATATACTCTCATATGATGGAAGATCACAATACAATAGTGTAGAACCAGCTCATCAACAATGATGGAAAGAACCACGTAACATTCTTGACAACATTTAGCCAAGTAGCCAACAAGATAAGTTTGAAGAATTAAAATATGCGGAGACTTTGGCGGCCCTGGTCATTGAAGAATATGCTCACAATCCAATGGATCCTACAAAAGTAGAAGTTTCTAGCTCTTCGAATGATAATAATTAATGCTCAAGTTTCCCCTCTAGTATAGATATAATGTAATAGGTTGTTTTTATATGCAATACCATCCTGGGTTGCCTTAACTTGATATTGGTGCCAATTTATCAAGTTTTTGTTTGATATTTTGATCGTTATTATTAATAGTTGCACTCAAAGCCCTTTTTGACTTATCAAAAATATATTAAATTCTGATTAAAATTATTGAAAAGTAAAAATTAATTAAAAAAAAAGTAAAATTTAATCAAAGCTAAATTAATAAAAATTAAAATAAATAAACATTAAAATGAAAATCAATAAAAAATAAAAATTATTACAAATTAACAAAATAATAATAATAATAACTAAAAATAACAATTTAAAAAAATTAAAAAAAAATCTATTGATTTCTACGAATTAAGGCCCTAGCCTACAAAAACAAATTACATTAGGTACCAATCCTTGATATGTCTTCCATCGTGTACTCCCATGAATATTACAAACACATTATCATTTTATTACCATGCCAAAATGGATGAGGAAGAGTTGTAACAAGCTATACTTCACTCATCAATACATCTTATACATTTATATAATTTGACATACATTCAGCTATATGATTCATAAAAAAAGACTATAACCTTAATGAAAAGCACACCTAGTGTCCTAGAGCATCCATGGGATATTAGGCCTTTCATTGCTCGACTCCACCTCGCCGATGATCTCGATATCCCGAATCTCCTTTTCTCTACTCTAAGGAGTACAAATCTACACAACAATCCATAATTTTCACTTTAGCTCTAGCCAAGAGTTCTTTACGTTGATTACGCGTAACCATCTCTAGGCCTCACGTAATTTCCTGCATCCCCTGTGTCAAGGCATGGACATGGTACTGGAGGCTGACCAGTCTCTCTTCCAAATTCACATGCTCCTTATGTAAGATAAACTGACCCAAAGAATTGGACAATATGTTCATCGTGCTTAACCCTTACGCCATGTCAAAAAAATTCCGCCACCCAATACACTGGTTTGGATCAAGCATCAACTTGTGCATGCTCTCAAAAATGTTAGTATCCTCTTCTTCCTCAAAATTTTCTGTAACTTCCCACACCTTCTCGAGCCAATTCCCCATAGCTGAATTATTAATCTTCTCATCCATCCACGAAGTGAATGAATCACCAACATCCTCTCCTGTTAATTCTTGCCTCCTCTTTCTTCTAAGACCGGCCTCCATTCTATCCTATAAACAACTAGCTCCTTGTCACATTCATAGAGAACCAAAAAGCACACCGGAGAAGAGGATAGGGGTAGTAAAACCCCAACCATCTTAAAAATATAAAGCCTCCAAAGACTCTCCACATGGATGGAGGCAAGTGTAAGGGTGCCAAAAATCATTGATTGGATTTATCAATCATAAATATCATGCTTCCCATTAAATCTCTTAAAATCTCGATGCCAACTTACCTTTCTCTCTCATCATTATCAGCCACCCTCGCATCATAAGAGATTAAGGTCATGATGTCATCCAAAAATATTTTTCCCAAATTTGCTTGCTCAAATGCAATTCTTCCCATACATCAACCCCTCTATTTGAAAGGTATTCTGCAACTTGATTCCCTTCCCTTTTGATATTATATATCCTAATATCGTAGAAGGAAGCCAAGATACCCTTAATCTTTTTCCCTATCCCTTGAAGATTCCAACAATTAGGCAGTCTTCCTTGAGCCAATCCAATGATCACCTTCAAATCCCCTTTAAGTGCGAAAAAAACTCTTTTTGGCTTCTAGTAATCCAAATAACAACGCCATCCCCTCACCAAAATTGTTTGAATAGCACCCACAATCCAAAGACAAGGCCAACACCAAATGACTTCTAGAATCTAGAAAAATACAACCATAACCTTCCCTTCTAGGGTTACCTTTCATAACACCTGTCGAAATTCAATTTAATCCATCCGAGCTTACATGGGTTCCAATGTATCACCCGATTATCCTTACTTCTATTATTAGGAGATGTTGAACCATACTTCCAGTCAATGACCACTTTCCACATAAAATTCTATCTTCAAAGTAGTTACTTGTCAATTTTTTTCTCCACGATTTGATAGACTTAGAAATCGTACCTTTAATTTTGTTCTATACCTATCTCACCGAGAATTTAACACCTTGAAAAATTCTTCTATTTCATTCTAGACATAAAATCCAGATGACCACTTTGTCATGGTGAGGTTCTACAACAATGGAAGACCCTTATCCTCCACCTTCCAATGCCTTTGTGAGATCAAATCAAATATCGATCCCGGGAGAGTCTAATTTATATTCCATTGCTTTGCCAAACCATAAACCAAACTTGCTAAGAAAAGGAGCAATGGATAAATATATGATCCCCTGATTCACTCTATTCTTCACAAAGGAAGAAAATCCAGGACTATGAAATCATCTTTTCATTAGATTATCAAATGTTAGGCATTTTCCTAATGTATCCAACCATATGAAGTAGTTAGCTTTAGGCACCTATCAATCTACCACACTCTGTCAAGCGGGGAAACTTCTCTCATCTACCCTTCCCTTTATTCTATCAAAAATCTTCACATACACCTCCTTAAATGTCACCTCACCGAGACTTCAAATCTTCCCAAAATATTCTATCTTCCTCCCCAATCTCGGGACAAGGCAGGGAATGAAGAAGTTTCCCAAGATCGTTTTCTCTATCCAAGCTCGCTATTCCATCCTCCACAAAATCAATCCAACAACTAATCAACCAAATGAGTATAATTCTCAAGCTTATAACTCCACTTGTTAATATCCTCATCCTTGAATACCCCCAAAGACTCCATCTCGGTAATATTATGCATGAGGCATTCCCCAATAAAAGATCATGGATTGCGGGTGTTCCACCTCCGAGTGGATTTTTTCTACTTGTACCTAGATCTAGAACATCACATTAGATATCCCATTAACTTTATTAGTCATAAATAAGTCTCTATCCATAAAAACATTATTAATACAAGAAAAGTTTCTACCTTTCCATATGTGAAATAGAATATGAACTCTAAACATTTCCCAATAATTGTTAAATTTTGTAAGGAGCATGGTTGAGTCCCCCAAGAAAACCATTTTCCAAGTAAAAGAGTCAGGGATGAAAGGTTAGAAAAGGGTATAGATACACTTCTAGGGAGATTTGATATGCGGGAAGAATAGAAAAAGGTGTTTCAAAGACTTTGGTTATCAACAAGTATGAAAATTAGGTTTGAAACTCCCATATGATTGAGCTTGTCTCCAACGGGAGGCCTTGATACATAAGGAAGCATAAAAGATGATTTTTTTGGATCAATGTGCATTTTCCAAATATTATCAAACCTTTTGGCCCAAATCACATCCCGGACTTGAGGGTTCATGATGATTTAAGAAGTCACCCAAAACATTCGTAGGGGACACTTGAATATGTTATCCAATATGGGGTTTGTATTAACAAAAGGGGTAGTTGATAACTAATGGAGATCACTATATTGTTAATCACTATATGATATTGGTGATATTTATTATTTTAAAGAGTGCATTTTTCATGTTCTTTTTATGCGCTCAATTGGAATTGAATTATGTACTTTTTCTTATGCTCTAATTCTTTAGGAACAAATATTGGTTATTTTTATGATATATGTGAGAAAGAGTTTTTTTAATTTAATTTTAGATGATCCATGTCTCATATTATTGTGTTTTAATTTATCTTATAACTAAATATAAAATAATTAATAGTTAAGTGTATTTTAGAATATATACTTTAATTATTTATGGAAAAATCTAACATGTCTTGCTTTAGGTGAGATCACAACAATCACATAATATGGAAATGGGCGTAGAAGATAGTCAATAAAAGCACTACAATTTTAGTGCTCTATAAATCTACCTAGGATAGTTTCATCAAAATATGACCAATATCATTAACAAAATGGTTTTCAAATAATAATGGCTATGAAATTATCCAAGGGATACAAAACCATATTGCATTCTTATGATTGATCTCAAATTTTTAGTGCAAGTTTTCATGTCTTAGAGTCTAAATTATAAAAATGTGCCTTAACATTCTAATGCAATAATACATAATCAAAATCTTATTTTTCCAAAACCCTAATTTTTTTTCTAATAAAAAAACACCATGAAATATCTTAGGAAATATTGGGTTGTATCGACTTCATCACCGCCCCAATGTTGGTCAAGGTTACACTAAGTATCAATACCCATAAGGAAATAAATTTGAACATAGTTCTCCCTCAATCCTATACAAATGTGACTTTTAAAGTTAATGATTCACCTAGAATGTTTTCTAACTTGACAAAAGATACTAAACAACATGCAAATTTAATCTTGGTACTTTAGATTTAACACATAAACTACTCTATACTATTCTTTGGAATATTTAGGATCGAGATGAAGCCTTTGAGTACTAATCTCCAAGTAGGGAAAATTTTAGTGGTGATTCTTCGCTAATTCATGAATATTTAGATTTTTGAAATTTGGATTTGGTGATTTTTAAGAGTTGTCTGGAGCAAAGATTTCACCTAAAAATTTCGGGAGCAAGTTAGTTTGGGGTCAGCTGCCTAGTGTTTATAATAAATTTCATATAAATACATATATTCACCCCAATGCAAGGGTTACATTATACATACACTAGCATATACATATCAAGCATATACATCTGTTCTTTCAAGTTTCCATAACAACAATGCTAGAAACACGACCCAACAACATATTGTAAAGTCCATACGCCCGACCGCTCTGAGAGTCCGGATGCACGGTTTCTTTTTTGCAGCCTACTCGGTTGTGTGTTGCAGACACCTGGCTGCATTTTCCTATCGATTGATAGCATATTCCTAATGCAGGTGCTCAAACACATTTTTTTGTCACACGGCTGCATATTCTTGTCACCCTCCTACATTTTCCTATCACCCGAGATACATCTTTTTGTCACCCGAATACATCTTGTTATCACTGACGCATCTTTCACACCCCAAAGATCTTCGGATGAAGTTCGGTTCCTATTCCTTTGTCTTGATGCACACATTCAAATTGTAGAGGATCTACTCTAAAACCTACTCTAACTTGCCAAGGAGACAGGGTTAAGAAGATGTAAGAAAATAAACCTAAACTAACAAAGGTGATGCACCAAAGGAATGTTGAACACTTGCTTTTCCATTAAACACAAACCATTGAAATGTAATACAACCACCATACACAGATAACCAAGATTGCAATGAGATATCAAAGAGGTGCAATGAACACAAGAGAGGGTTGAAAATCATCCACAGACATGTATTATTGCTCCAAAATTTGATACAGTACACTACAATGGCCAAGAGGAAATATTTGCATTATAGTTTTGATGGGAGGTTTTAACTCCAAAAATCCACTTATAGACAAGAGAAGAAGGGAGGGTGCAAAGCCAAAATTTCCAACCTTTTGAAAAATGCCCCTCCTTACAATATACAAGAAGAATGAGAGAAGGAGATGCGAAGAATTCAAATTCTTGTTTCAACCACCCTAGAATGCATTGAATTCGCCTGCAACAATGATGGGTTCCACTACAAAACACATGCCCCTATGTACTCTACCTTGTTGGGCAAGAAAGGAAGTCCATACCTCATTATTGTGGTAGGTGAGAAACCTGGGACACCCTCTAAAATGGCTAGCTGAATTTTTCATTTTGAATAAATTAGTCGCAATCAAATCAAAAGTCCTTTCCAAAAAGGTTTCCAAAAAGTCCTTTCTTGTGCAAATCTGAGCTCCCAGTCAAAAGTTATGGCCATCTGAAGGTCGAGGTGTCATTCTGCAAAAATAGCGAACTACTGATCTTCCTTTTCGAGTCTAAAATGCATGCAACCTCCAAAATCCTGAAATTTAGACTTTTATACATTTCCATTTTGGAGATTGAAACATTGTTCATCTGCCTAACTTTTCTTGAGAGTTCTAAAACTCCGAAATCTGAAATCTTGAAAGTCTAAAATTTCAGACTTTCGGGTTTCGGAGTTTTGGACATTTCCATGTATTTTTTATGCTTCGAGGCTCCAAACTTCTCAAACTCCGAACCACTGAAACTCCAAAGTCAAACACGAAAGTATGAAATTGGACTTCGAGTTTCAGAACTTTTTTCCTTTTGGACCTAAAACATTGTTCATCGCTTGAATCACCTTGAGAGTTCCGAAAGTTTGAAAGTCTGAATTTTGGACTTTCGAGGATTTCGAAATATTTTCCTTGCCGAGATATCTCGAAACCTCGAACCACGAAATTCTGAAATTAGGAGTTTCGAAGTTTCGGGTTTCAGAAATTTTTCCTCTTTTTCTCATTTGGCCACTGAAACCCAAAACTCTAAAATTTTGGACTTTCAGACTTCAGGATTTCAGACTTATTTTATCCCTTTTCGCCCACCGAAATATCTCGAAATCTTTGAAATGCTCCACCTCTAAAGTATGAAAAATTTAGACTTTGGAGCTTATTCTTTTCCCGAAATTTTCTACAATTTTCTTGGCCCGTTTAAACTTTATTCGCCCAAATCCAAAATGCAAGCCTCTTTGATTGAATCAACTCCGCCATTTTCGCTACATGCAAGTTCTTGTTTGTTCAATTTTTCCCGAGGGGCACAATTGGATAACAGAGACAAATTGAAACTTTAAACTTGTGTCTTTTCATCATTGGAAAGGCGATGTACTATCATTATTTCATCAAGTGTAGTAGGAATATTAGCATCAGATTTCAAATTATGATAGGCTTCATAATATAATGCAAGTATATAATTACAACATGACAATGTTGCACCCTCACTACAAATAGTATGTGTCAAATCATTTTGTATCCTGTTGGATATATTTGTACACCAATCAAATTGTTGGCAACTTAGGGAATGTAGGATGTAAACTACAACCCAATATGGTATGTCCGATGATTGACCTTACAAGACTATCCTAGCCTGAAAAAATTCTATCATGGCCTGCAAAAAAGTGTGTTGAACAACCTACACAAATAAGCCCCGTCTTGATTTAGAGGTGTTAGCAATACCTACACATTTGACATTGAGAAAAATAAAATTCATTATTCATGTTATGAGGTTATTAATATTATGATATTAAACTCTAAATACTATAAAAATATTGTTACCTTTGACCTATACGCCAAAGTGGGACTCTAGATACTTTTTGTCCTTGTCTAAGAGAAATTATTTTATTATCACAAGGTTGAAATTTATGTATGGAAGCCTGGTTAAGCGATGTATATCTTCTGGAGATGTCCCAAAAGAAAATTGTCGTGATGGAAGGTTCACTTTGAAGACATATGTGGAATTGTTAAAATTGGATAAAAGAAATTGTAGTAAATTGGTGTCAGTGTTGTATTGTGGCATGTAAATTATCCCTCAAAAACAATATTTTTGACCCACTCACTTGAATGTATCCTTTAGGGTCAGCAATGTGCAAATTTGGGGGCACATAAGGTTTTTGAACTGAGTTTTCGGTTTATCCTACGAGTGGGAATGATTCTGTGAGTGGGAGGATATCAAATGGGTATTCATTTGTGGTCCTTTGGATTGGATTTATCTTCATGTGGATTTTAGACTTAAGTCCGAAAGTGGATTCAATAGATTGGAGCCATGGGAGTAACGAGCTTGGACTTTGGAGTTGGAGCTAGAGCGAGGAGAAATGAGATAATGAAAGATGGTTGTGATATATATAAAGGTGGATTAGGATGGGTAGGAACAAGGTAACTGGCATGTGGTGGTAAGATGCGTGGGTGACTAGATGAACAGGGAGTAAATGCACCAAGAACGCAATTTCGACTACATGCACAAGCATTCGATTGTATGTGCATGCATGTGGCTGTAGATGTAGACACTCGGCCGCATATGCAACCGCCCGACCACATATTCAACCGGGTGGGTTGCACGTGCATTCGGGTGTCCACATCTACATGTGCTCATCTACACATATAGTCACCCAATTACATATGCATTCGGTGGATACATATGCATTTGGATGCCTGTATATGCATGTTTCATCGAGCGTCTACATATAATGTCACCTATTTGCATATATTGTCACTTTTCTACACATGTAGTTGCCGGTTGCATATGCAACCGGGCGTTTTTAATCAATGCAACCGGTGTGACTATATGGAATAATCTTTCCACCGAAATTTTTATTGCGTGTGTTGTCACCTTGTTGGTCATTTTCAGCCGGAGGTTGTATGGTTTCTCATCTTTTCTCCCTTTTCCCATGAATTTGTTTTTAGGAATATTCTCCTTTTTTTTGAAAGCCCATTTCGGAGATTCGCCAACAATTTTGTAATAATTTTTTGGAAGTGGGCTCTTAAAGTGAACCCTATCTCCAAGGTATTTCTTATTAATTGAATTATAGTTATGATCTATTGAAGGTACTTATATGTGTCCTTTCATCAATTTTAATCTCAATATTGACCGAAATACATGCCTAGGCCAACCTATGAAGGCATTCAAATCAAAAAACCAATCATTAGGAAGATAAAGGTTAGTATCGTGGACATTAGATAGGTCCATAAATTAAACCATATGTATATCTATGACACCATCCCAAAGTCTTAAAACTCGTAAACAAAAATGTAGCTTGAAATCTATATAGGTGTTTATGAGGCTCTTTTATAAACTATAAATTATTTTGATAAAAGAAAATGGAAGAATGAGATTGACTAGTGTACTTGAGACTAATCGGAAGGTAAACATATATGAAAAAGGAGTCAACTAAGTGTTGTTGACTCGGTTGTATAAAAGAGTGTAATAATTGACATTTCGAAATGCTTCAAAACTAATTTAGGGAAGTATAGATTTCACCTACTTCAATATTTTATTTGAAATGAAATGCATAATAATAGTTTAAAAGGACAATAGAAATTGTGTACCTATGTAGTGCCTTTGTACAAGCGCGCTTGCACACACACACACAAGTTCATTTGAAAGTAGAAATTTTGTGTCATTTACGGACATACTTGTAAAAGACATGAAATTTTGCAAGTGGATTGATATAATTTGACATAAATCAATATGCAAATATTTAATATTGTAAACTTGAACTTTTAAAATTAAAATTATGAATTTTGAAGGAGAAAAATAATAATTACACACCTAGTGGTAGGCAAACATGTTGTTAGTTTGTTGAAATTTATAAGAGAGTGTATATGCCCCAACTATATGAAGAAGAGGGCCACATTGAATGTTGATGTATCTTAGATGTAGGTTTCTTAAGGTGCATATACACCAACTATAATTGATGTGTAGATCTCGATTGGGGATGAGTCAAGTTCTTGGTGCTTTATGGACTAAATACCTTGCCAATGGGTAGAAGCTCACTTCCTAAATAGAGATCAAACAAATTTTGATCTCAATTAGGGATAAATCATACTTCATAGAATTGAGGGCTTAAATACCGTGCTAATGGGAAACTTTGATCTCACTTAGGGACAATAACTCTTATTTTTGACTCAACAAATAAAGGGTAACCAAAAACCTATAAAGAAGCAAAGGCATTCATGGAAAATCGGGATATTCAACAAGATGGACCTAATTCGAAACACCGAAATAGGAAGAAGAGTTCATAGATGAAGAGGGTTTGGAAACCAAAGGATGGATACCTAAGGAATAAGTAACCATGAAGGGAACAAAGGATGCCGCAAATGTGCTAGAAAGGTGCAAACAAAACGTTAGCATATTGGAGGTAACAAATATCTATCACAAATTAGAAATGGTCAATCATAGTAATATATTGAGGCCATTATGGATTATATTTATATTTTCCCTTCAAATATGAAGATATAAGTATATTCTTGACACCCAATGTCCAAAATAAGGTCATAGAGATCAAGAGAGAAGTAACAAAAGTGACACAATTAATATGATGTTGAATGGCCAATCTACTTGCACAATCAAATCTTTTAGAAAAATAAATTGAGAAACTCAAATAGATGTAGCGGGAGGAATTGCGGACTAAACATTTCACAAATATATACAAGAAATAAATAAAGAAAAAAAAAAGGCTCTATTTTTGTAAACAAGTAGAAGAAGAAACCATAAAGAAGAGAGAGTTACTAGAAAAATCATTGAAGGAAATAAAAAGGGAGAATTTTTAACAAGCTACTTTATAGGTACAACAAAAAA
Source organism: Taxus wallichiana var. yunnanensis (assembly GCA_018340775.1). NCBI lineage: Eukaryota > Viridiplantae > Streptophyta > Pinopsida > Cupressales > Taxaceae > Taxus > Taxus wallichiana. The sequence goes on along the minus strand of CM031244.1, from coordinate 424,410,732 downwards.
TAGAAAAAGAGAGGAAATAAAAAGAGAAGGAAGGAAAAAATTAGTAGAGGAAGTTGAGATAAAATTGGAAGAGGAGGAGGAGGAAAAGGAAAGAAGGAAAAGTTGCAAAGGCTACAAAGAAAAACACGAAAAAATAAGAAGAAGAAAGGAAAACATATGCAGATTAATCCACCAATAAACAAATCAAGTAGGAAAGGATATACAAATTGCAAAATGTTGTAGAGGAAAAATTAAAAGACACCAAGGAAGAGATACTTAGAGGAAGTAAGGAAATGGGCTAAGGATGTGAAGCAAATGGCCCAAACCAGGGGATCTTGTGAGAAAAAAACTTATCTACATCTATGGTAATTGTTAAGGTCTCCCGAGGTTGTGACATCGTAGGACACCCTTAAGATAGTAAAAAAATATGTGATGAGGAAATTGAGAACTACAAATGTCAAAACATCAAATATGAATCAATTCAATAAGAAAAATGTGGAGCAGAGAAATGAGATAAAGCCACGGGTTGAGGAATTGAGATAGAAAATAACAAATTGCAAGAGTTAGAACAATAAATGAAATGGATGAGAATTGAAAATTGGTGAATGAATATGTGGGGAAGGTGAAAAATGTGGTTGCGGAAACAAAACAAAATATGTCTACATCATTAACTAAATGGGCACCTTCTAAATTTCTTGAAAAAACAAATTGTAAGAGTTAGAACAATAAATGAAATGGATGAGAATCACAAATTGGTGAATGAATATATGGGGAAGTTGGAAAATGTGGTTGTGGAAGAAAAAAATATGTTTGCGACATTATGCAACTAAATGGACACCTTCTAAACTTCCTAAGATAGTCATGAAGAATGTGATTATGAGACAATAAGAGAAAAGAAGACCACAAATTTGGTGGAGTGGAATATTTTGAGAAAACAATAACCACATGATTCAACAAGTTTCTTCTAAAGGGGTGACTTGGGAAGTTTTGTAACATTTTTTTGGAGTGACAATACCATGATCCCATAAACCAACCCAAAAATTTGAACCAAGGTAACACATTGTTGCCTTATACAAGATGCCTAAGTATCGAGGTAGTTGATATCGTTGTTGTTCACCTAACTTGATGAAGCAGAGAGAGAGAGAGAGAGAGAGAGAGAGAGAGAGAGAATAGATACCGATATCAAATATTTTTCAAGCATTTGCACGTTCTTCATCATGGTTTTCTCGAGGACACGAGACAATATATTAAGTCTAGGGATGATGTTGGTAGGGTTCTTCATCAGTTCATAGTAGAATACATGTACCATAGAAGATCTTGAATATACTACGCTTATGGGCTATGCCATGAAGTACTAGGCGGTCACATGTATTATTGGATAATGCTTCATGCCTTGGAATGAAGACATTGTGTGTATTATAGATGCAATCAACATGTGTCTTTCTATAACGGATAGAGTTTGTACTTATGAAAGACTAGGTTTGATACATGATTGATAAAATAGATATAAGATGAATGAGTGAGTTGAGGAGATAAGGAGTGAGTGTATGATTATATATTCAATGATGTATTGTAACATAACATGGAACTAAATTATAATTGTGTGTGTGTGCGTGTGTGCGTGTGTGTGTGCGTGTGCGTGTGCGTGTGCGTGTGCGTGTGTGTGTGCGTGCGTGCGTGCGTGCGTGCGTGTGCGTGCGTGCGTGCGTGCGTGCGCGTGTGCGTGCGCGTGTGCGTGTGCGTGTGCGTGTGCGTGTGCGTGTGCGTGTGCGTGTGCGTGTGCGTGTGCGTGTGTGTGTGTGTGTGTGTGTGTGTGTGTGTGTGTGTGTGTGTGTGTGTGTGTGTGTTATTTTTATGATACGATGTTATGTATTGTATGTTGAATCATTAGGCCTATTTGAAATTTAACTATTTGATTAAGTAAGAATTTATCCTCCTTTGCATAATATTCGCTCTAATAAGGACTTTACGAACTTAATAAACTAAGCGGCACTATGTAGTTTATGTCAACATTGATTTGTATCACTAACCTTTTGGTTATGATCTTTTATATGAACGTCTTGAAGTGCATAACATTCAAAACACTCTCAACAATAGTATTCGGAGAAAACATATTGGTAAAGCAATCTTAATACTTAGCATCATTGAAGTTGACATTTTCAAGAGTTCTTACTTAATCCTAACATTATATTTTACTTGGGATTATATGCTTAAAGACTTTAGGTGGAATAAAACAACATCAAACATGAAAAATAAACAACGTATAAGCAAACTAGGGTTCAATTTTTTTCTTCAAAAACTAATTTAGGCTTCAAATTGAGCAAATCAAGCAAAGATAAAGCTAGGATTTCTATATCTAAAACAATAAACCTTAGAAAAATTAATAATTTACTATCTAAATTAATATGGGATTTTTAACCTTAAGTGGATTTGGCACATGCAAGAGAATGTGGATTTGTCAAATAAATGATTTACACTTAGATACAACCTAATTATTTTTATTTTCAACTAAGTGCAACAAACATATGCAACATAATAATTAATGTTTAATTAATTATTATAGATCTAAAATTAGGAAATTCACACAATTTAGAGGTGTATCTTGAATATTATGATATTCGATAAGGGTTGCCAATATACACCTAAAAGAGATAGAAACCCACCTAATAAATCTTACACTGACCGGAGATACATGTACAAAGCGTCGCTCTAGAACTAATAGACAAACCTGAATGCTCTGCGTTATCTCATACAATGTTATCCATCGTTCATCTCAAACTGCATATCATTGCGCTCTGCAGAGAGGGCCGGGTTAAGGAGGCGTTACACGTTCTGCTTACTGCACACAACCCATCTGTAGATTCTTCTACTTATGTTCATCTTTTACAGGCCTGCACTGATGAGAAAGCGCTTTCAGAGGGTAAGCAAATCCATTCCCACATTATTGACAGGGGATTTCAACCTGCAAAATACGCATTTTACAAAATAGACTTATTAACATGTATGACAAGTGCGGAAGTATGGTGGATGCCCACAATGTTTTCGACAGCATGACTAAACCTAATGTCTTCTCGTGGAATATGATAATTGCAGCTTACAGAAGCCATGGCCTTTCTCAAGATGCATTTACACTGTTCCATCAAATGCAACGAACATCTGTCCATCCCGATCAGTTCACCTTCTCTACTATTATCTCTATATGCGCCGTCCTGGTATCTCTGAAATATGGTCTGGAAATCCATGGAAAAATCATTAGATGTAGATTTCAATCTGATATTATTGTGATGAATTCCCTGATAGACATGTATGCAACATGTGGAAGTATACAGAACGCACGCGAACTGTTTGACAAAATGCCTCAACGAGATGTGGTCTCATGGAATGCAATGATTACAGGATGTGCACACAATGGTGTTCTTCATGAGGCTTTAAGACTTTTAAAGAAATGCCTCAGCGAAATTCGGCTTCATGGAATGCTGTTATTACAGGATATGCACAAAATGGTGTTCTTCATGAAGCTTTGAGGTATTTTGAAGAAATGCCTAGACCAAATGCGGTCTCATGGAATGCCATGATTGTAGGGTATGCTCGAAATGGGCTTGTTGATAAAGCCTTGGAGATGGCTAGGAAAATGCAACTCGCCGGCATGAAGCCAGGCTCAACAACCTTCATCAGCATACTCCTGCCTGTGCCAAAATTGGAGCTCTGGAACAGGGTATCGAAGTCCATCGAAAAATGATCGAAAGTGGATTTTTGTCCAATGTAGTTGTGACTGCCATTATAGACATGTATGCAAAATGTGGAAGCGTACAGAAGGCACATCGATTGTTTGACAAAATGAATCATCCAGACGTGACCTCATGGACTGCAATCATTTCTGGATATGCAATGCATGGCTCTAGCAAGGATGCCCTCAAACTCTTTGAACTAATGAGGCAGTCTGGAACGAGCCCCGATGATATAAGCTTCCTTTGTGTTTTATTTGCATGCAGCCATTCAGGTCTAGTGGATGAGGGTTGTACATACTTCAATAGCATGACCTCGTGTGTTATGCCTGCATTGGATCATTATACATGCATGATTGATATTCTTGCCCGTGCTGGACATCTTGAAAAAGCCCTAAACTTTATCATCAAAATGCCAATAAAACCTGATTTCGTTGTGTGGATGTGTTTGCTTGGCGCTTGTAGATCACATAAAAATACAGGGCTAGGAGAATTTGTGGCAACACTCCTCCTTGAGTCGGAACCTCAAACTTCTGCACCTTATGTTCTTCTGTCAAACATTTATGCAGAAGTGGGGAGGTGGGGAGAAGTTCAAAAGGTAAGGAAATTGATGAATGATAGAGGAATTAGAAAGATGCCTGGATCTAGTTGGACTGAAGCCCATAAAATTGGTACATAATTTTTGGGTAAAAGATAGATCACAGCCACTAACACAAGAGGTGTAGGCAAGGATGGAATAATTGTATTGGGAGATGAAGACAACATGGTAAATTCCAGATGCAATATGCTGTGGAGCAGCAGTCGAAGAATTTCTTCTCTGCCACCATAGTGAGAAGCTAGAAATTGGATTTGGATTGCTGAACATGGCCCATGGACCAACTGTTGAAGTTGTCAACCACCTTTGAGAATGTGGCGACTGTCACAGTGCAACCAAGTTTATCTCCAATATTGTTGCAAGAGAAATTATTGAGAGAGGCACAAATGGCTCCCACCATTTCAGACATGGACGATGTTCCTGTGGAGATTATTGGTGGTGGAAAGTGAAGCAAGCTATAAACATATCCTCAGGCTCACACTATAACAAGGTGGGTGGTGTCAGACTTGTTGTAAAAGAGAGAATCAGGTTTAATTATGAGTTTTGAGGATTTGTAGAGCTAGACCAAGCTTTTAAGTTGATCAAATCTTAATGTATGGTATGCGTAACTGTCTAGATACACTGATGTGGTATTTTTCAATTCCCTGTTTATGATACTATTGTGGAGTCATGACATTGAACTGTAATCCAGGAAGCCTGTACAGCTCTGCACTCAAAAGCTGGAGGAGGCGCAAGATTGGAAATGCCGAGAGAAATGTTCAGAGGAAATGGAACACTGCTAAGCTTGTAGGAAATATGAGAGAACGGCTTACAATCAAACCAATTCATGGATAAGATGTTGAGAGCATCTCTTGACGTTGTTTACTTTGTATGGTCTTAATGTCTGGATCATTCTATAGTCTTGTGCCTGTGTTGGGTTTTCTATTTGGTCCCAATTTATGCGCACCAAATGATATATGCAAACTTATATTTTTCCAGGTGCTTCTTGTGTTGTTTATGGTCATGGAATAACTGCTAAGACTGTTGTTCAACTTTGGTTATTGGAATTCCTTAGTGGAGAGCAATGAAAATTACTATACAGCTTCTGATGCTTTCAAAACCCCTTTTACAATTTATGTAAATCTGATTTCCCACTAAAAATTATAATATTTGGAAGTAAGAAATGATTAAATGGTTACCGATTTCTACTGGGCTTCACATGCTCATTACTTTCTTGGAGAGTTAATGTGTTTGTGATGCGTATCATTTTATTTTGAAATTTTGATTTCAGTAAATAAGTTCTGTTGAGCCACAGGGTATTTTATAAGGAATGAGAATTTTTTTAGAAGTAAATTATTGTAGGTTAATATATATTTAATTAAAAATTGGGGAACATATGTATGCAAGGTGAATTCTAAGAAAAAAATGGAATTTGCTACTAAACATGCATATTTTGATAAATATAAATTAGTGTATATTGTATTAGAATATTTAGTGAATCTTTTTTCTAAAATTAATGAATTGGTGAAAATTCAAAAATTAATCAATTGACAAAAATAATCTATTAAGTCATCAGAAATTTGTTTGTTTTTAAATTTATTATTTTTATTTATTTTTAACCGAACGGCTCTTGGTCCATTGGTGATGATGCTAGCTCTTATAGAGCCCCCAAGGGATAAAGTCTTGTTGAGTGCAAGACTGGAGGTACCCGACACGGAGAGTCGAAAACGGTTGAGGCCAGGATCGTGCCCTGGGTGACTTTGACGGCGTGGATGCCCCTCACTCGTAACTGCTTAGCTGAAGGTGACCACTGGTATGGTTGTATGCTTACTCATATGCTTCAGAGATGTAAAACTAGTGCACACCTCAATAAATAAATAAAATGCATTTTTAACATTATATATGTAGAAGTAAAATTGCATCCTTTACTATCACATACATGTAGATATTATAAAGTTATGCATCTACATAGCAGTTTAACATAGTTAATGTTTTTAAAATAACCTGTGTAAGGCTACAGACATTGGAGGTATTTATGGAAATAAAAGAAAATTGTAGAGTCGTAGAAACAATTCCAAGATGTATTGAAGAGGTGTATTTAACTTAGAATAGAATGTGTATATGTAGAGACATTTGAATGAGATTTCTTTTGGAGATTATGAAATTACAGAAAAGAGAGGGGAAAACCCAGCAAGTAAACATACTCATCACACAACAAATTTACTAAAATTACTAAAAGAAGAAAGGAAAGCTGTTGGGATTTACATGAAAATGAATGAAATGGCATATGTGGATCATCCTCCTGTCTAATTTACAATGTTGTTTGATGATTTGATTTTGCATAATTGTATACCATGTTCAAGTGCATCCAATAATATCGTGCCATTATCTGTAATGGAAACTCTGGTGTCGACCATAACTAGATCTTCTGATAATGTATACACAATGGATTCAAGAAAGGTTAAGGCGGTGGAAGATTGTAAATATGCAGTTAGCTTCTATCCCAGAAGAGCAGGTGACCATGGATGGTGTAGTAGCACAGCAAGGTTTAGGAGGTCAAAAGGTTAGTCAGTTATGATCGGTGGCTCAATCCAAGTGGATTAAATGTACATATCCTACCACTAAGGACAAATAGGCGAGTCTTTCCAGGCATCTCAATGATCAAGCTTTAAAGGGACCAGACGAAGAAGAGTTGGGGGGAATGTTTCAACTCAGTTAGGGGTCAAAAGAAGAGCCAAATATGGCTGACTTGGGAAAGATCTGTACAGAAGAACGTCAAGGCTGTGTATATTGACCCACTTAAAAGGTAAGGATATGTTCTACTCTCAAGGTTTTCTACTTGGAAATCATATAACATACCATGATACCATCCCATCTAAACTAGATGCTGCACCTTTCAGGTAAAAGCACAGACATATGGCTAAATTACAATAGAGAAGAAGTATAAAGTTGCTGACAGCCAAGGTTATTTTTCGATTTTGTTTTTCGTTGTTGGTGGCCAACTTGGAAGAACTGGGAAATACGTCTGTGTTGACTTCAGGAGGAATCAGCTGCAATCGGCTCTGTGAAAGGCAACTTCCTGCTGCCAATAATGGATTACTTATTGTGGAAAGTCGACCAATCTGAGATTTTGTCTAGGTTGGATGGATTCTCTGATTGCAATGAAGTCATTATGTGGGAAAACATCTCCATATAACTACATCTACTATCCCTTGGAGTATGTCTGCACACAAAATGATGTCTTCTGATATAATAAATGGAGGAACCACGTTATCTAAAAACCCATCAATTAGCTCCTGCAGAGCTCGGCGAGCTCTGTTCCTGGCTCGATCTGGCGAGTTGGGTTTGTGTCTGCGTCTGAGACATTAATGAATTGGCTTTCAAAATTCAAATCGAAACACAGCTAGCATTAAATCCACGTGTTCGAAACCTTGTAGTAGGGTAGTGCAGCAACCGATAAATTGAGGGAAGGTTGAGAAATATTTATGAAAAATTATGTGTTATTTTCTCAAACAATTGCGGGCAGGCCTGGAAATTGACAGGATGTTGACGGTTGTTTGTAATTTTAACCATAGATAATTGTAGAGAATGACTCGCCGAATTTTTAGAAAACTGTATTATTTTTAAAAAGTCATAAAAATATATAATTTTTGTTTTTTTATAAAGAACACATAAAAAATGTGTATACTTATTTAAAGAATTTAAAACTATTGGAGAGTTAGGCTGTCAACAAATTTTGATTCAACAGGCACATATAATTTGAAATTTTAGGCCTGGTTGAGGGAGTGTGTATAGAGAATAGAAATTGATGAATGTAGTAAGAAATAAGCAATCCATGCTTGGAAATTGAAAAGTTGTGGGTCATTTTTTTGTGATTTAAATCAGTATATTACTGGAAAGAAAATTAGGTAGTCGTAGATAATGACAGGTTGAAATTTTATAAAACTGTATAATTTTTTAAGTGGTTCTCTGTAAATATGTATAAAATACGTAAAAAACTATGCAAATTACTTATATTTATGTTTGAAAGAAATCATAATATATATATATATATATATATTAGAATTTACAATCACCTAAAACAGTTAGGCGTCAATTAATGAAATATGTGAATCGAATGTGAAGTTTAGAAAAAATTCATCAAAATTCTCATGGTAAAACGGGTGAGAGAAGAGGAAAAGCCATGATTGAGTTTAATATGGGCCGAGGCACTCATTGTGTTGGTTTTCGGTGGATTATACAACACCACTCTTCTCAACCCATTGCTCGAAGACTATGTTGGATCCAACAAGAACGCAAGATCCTAGTTGTGTAGTGCACACACACTAACTCTATTCTTTATTTCAGATTACATTTATAAGAATTTATTCATCTCGGCTAAATTATGGAATCATTAAGTATCTAGTTCACTTATTTAACTTGCAAGATCTCGAGAAGAAAGCCATGTCAATGAGATTGTTTGTTTGGGTTTATGATGCACAACTAGAATAAAATGTATTAGCGTATAATCATTCTAAAACAAGAGATTTAATCAAATACTCCTATAAAAGTAATTACACCATACAAAACTAAATAGATCTTACTTGGCAAGTTTTCCAAGAGCATATGAAAGCCATAGAATATGTACTCATAGAAGAAATGATCTTCGTAGGGCCGAAAAATGATAAGAAATAGAAATTGCAAGCTGCATGAGGCATTCCCTCAACATAGCAATGAAAATTTCAATAATCGCTCAATCTTATTGGTCAATGTTGGTTCAACTACTCCTACTAATGACATACAAATATATGTAATAAATTGATTTGCTCACACACTTTGGAACATATTCAACATGGTCATTGCCTTGGATATGAATTTTTGTCAACAAGACCGCAACCCACAAAAACTCGAATTTAGAAATTTATCAACCAACATAAAAATGTACACCTAACAACATAGGAATAGAACCTCCTCATGTCACGTATAGACTCTTTCATATCTCCAATAGATAATGGATCATTTATAGGAGTAAAGAATTTGTTATAAATATATTGTGTAACATTATTAATATATTGTAATATTATTAATAATGAGTTTATATAACTCATATTAATAATATAGTTAGTGTGAGTGTGTTGTGATAAACAACTCACGTAGCTATTTTGGAGTGTGAGTGATCCTAGGGATAAGCTTGAGAGATTCATGGAGAGAGATATGAGGAAGACTAAGTGATAAGACTTGACTCCTAGATTATAGGATCAAGCATTTGTATAAGAAGCTATCTCTAGATGAATACAATATCCCGGATGAATTTTATATTCTGTGTTTTTATGATATTATTGTGTTAGATTATTTCTAATAATCTGGACCAAATTTATTATTTGGTATCGGATCGGTGTGTCTCGAGGGATGTAAAAAATCGTACATCGTGACCGGATAAAGCACGAGATCTATTTGAGCATTCAATAGTTTCATCTTGCATCAAAAGGATTGTTGAATTCTTGATTATTGCAACCAAATTGTTATGGTGATTCGTACATGTTTACCTTTCGGTTTGGGCATTTAATCGGTCATCAGGCTCGTTGCATTTGATACACACCCGGCAATCGACTAGCTCATTGTCGTCATTGGTTTGGAAGCTCTAAATAATTGTAGTCCGGCGGCGTGAGTCACGAATCAAAGGCCTCGTGTTATCTTCTCAATACCGTAAAATAACTCCAAATGTCAACACGTTGCACATCCTGTGAATTCCTCACCAAAAGACAACTCTGCAACCCAAAAACAAAAAGGCGATGACTATTGAGATCTCACATTTTTTAAATGTATGTATTTTGTCTCGTGTTCATACGTATAGTTTTTATGGAGATGACTAAAAGTCAATGTTTTAGTAAATTTGTGTATTTTTGTTTTATTTCCAAACCCGTTAGCTTTATTACGCCGAAAGGCGTGAACTAAGTTAGAAAGCTCGAGGGCTCGACACATCGTACCATCGTGCAAAGGCACTCCAATGCCGGGTCGTTTTGTTTTCTCGTATCGTCGACCAAATTGATCTGGGCCGTCCACGCGTTTATTGAAGGTGCGTTCAAAAACGTCATTTGCGCGAATACTTCGTTTGCTGGCATTTTCTACAATATATGGCAGTTCCGTATGGGTGAACTTTTTATCGGGGCATATTCTGGCCGCCACCATTCCCAGGCAACAGTTTGCTTTGATTCAGAGTAAAATGTATCCTATTTATTTCAACACCATGGCCTATGGCTTGGCAACCTGTCTTCTCACGCACTCCGCCATTCATCCATGGAAGCCTGAATCGAAATTTCAGAGTTGGCAGGGCTACACTCTGTTAATTTCTCTTCTATTTACGCTTGTCGACATGCTCATTTTGGAGCCCCGAACAACGAAGGTCTGTATTAAACTCGCCTGGTGAGAGAGAGAAAAATATACAAGTGTATATAAGACTCATGATTTTTGTTTTGGTCGATGTGCAGGTGATTTTTGAGAAGCTGAGGATTGAAAAGGAGGAGGGAAGGGGCACTGACATCGCAGCTATAGTGGATCATCCTCGTCATAGACCTGCAAACGGCAGAAATGGAGATGATGTGACGAAATACAGGATGGTGCTGGTGAACAGAAAATTAAAGCTTCTTCACAGGGTTTCATCCTCTGTAAATATGCTGACATTTATGAGTCTGTCATGGCATCTTGTGTATCTGTCATCTTATATTAAAAGCTGAGTCGAAGCGGGGAGAGAGAGAGTTCAGGCATTTTGGCGAAAAACATTTGGCTATTTGTACAAAAAAGGTTGTAGATAGGGTGTTTATGTAAATTGATACTTTTGGTGACAGTTCTGTGCACACTGTAACACTAACGACTAGTAACGAGTTTGTAATTAGTGTTCAAAGTTTATAGATTATGTAAGGATGACATCACATGTTTTTGCATTAATAATTATTTCAACTCCCAAAGTGGGCGACACAAAAATCTCTTTTAAGTAATAGTATTGTAATTATTTTTGTTTTCGTAATTAAAGGCGTGTTCTAAGTTAGAAAGCCTGGGGAGCTCTGACAGCGTCCAATGGTGCACATACTCTGCATCGTCGACCATCTTAACGGTGGAAATTACCCGTCACCATTTCTTACTATGCATAAATCAATAAAATAATAGAATCGGAAATCGCCGATTTACCCACCGAGGGAGGGCGTTGCGCCCCGCCAGCCTGTCACACCCTGCGCGCCGTTTCATGTCTTTCCCCAACGTGACAATCCTTGTGACCGTTAAACCGTACGGCGTTAAAGACCGAGCACCTCCGCGTCAATCGGCAACGTTGAACCCCTCGCTCGTCGCCAACCGTTGGATCTCGCCAGCGCAATGTCCCGCATTTTTTCATCATGTTTCGTAAGGCGGCGACAGTGGACGCGGATGTGCCGACAAAGCTTGGCATATTTATTTTTTTCCTTTTAAAAAAAAGGCTAGACGGTGTACGCCCTACAAATAGGATTATTTTAATAATAATAATAATAGAATAATGGTACAAACTCACCGCTAGTGTGATTTGCATGTTGTATTTGATTTTCCCAATGTTGACTTGGTACTTACCTATCTCTATACGAATAATAATAATTACGCCGAAAGGCATGTTCTTAGTTAGAAAGCTCGGGGGCTCTGACATCATTCAACGATACAGATCTTCTACGTCGTCGACCATCTAAACGGTGGAAAATACATTGAATCTCCTCCCGCACAGACCGATCTCTGCCTTACACGTGGGTTTGGTGCGTTTTGCAAAAAGTGTGGAAAAACTCGCAACCGCACGGACCGATCTCTGCCTTACGCGTGGGTTTGGTGCGTTTTGCAAAAAACGTGGAAAAACTCACGGAAACAACCGATCTCTGCCTTACGCATGCGTTTGGTAAAAATTTGCCATTTTTGGAAAAGGTCCGAGAAGATGTAGCAGCAAAAACTTGCATGTGCCATAACTTTCATTTTGTGGCTCCATTTCAGGTGTCGTTTTCTCTAAAAGTGCATATTTTCTCGAGCTCTATGCATTGATGGCAATATTTTTTTATTTTCATAAAATCCATTTTTGCACCTTTTTGGAATTGCCAACTATTATTACACCGAAATATGTTAGCGTTTATTATGCCGAGAAAATAATATTTAATATTCCTTTGTTGCATCCGAGAAAATAAGCAACGAAATCGCCAGTCGTTATTACACCGAAAGGCGTTAGCACAAGGGGAAACCAACAAATTATTCGCCAACCGAGATGCTTTGGTTGACGGTGTACGGGGAAACAAGATTCTCACATATGACATTAAAACAAAGGCACGATAATGTGTGTAAATATATGCAAAATATATAGTTGTATAGTTTGTATGCGTATTTTTATTTTAAAATATACGCAAAATAAAATGTTAAAAAAATTGTATGAGAATTTGTATTTGTCAATACATTCATCAAATTATACAGCTGGCAATATAGAGATATTCAAAAGAAGATTCAAAATGTCAATTTATATGGAGGTTTGTTTCTTTACAATAAGTGACGGAATCGCAAATTGTTATTACGTAGCGAAAATAATATTTTATATTCCTTTGTTGCGGCCAAGAAAATAATGTGCATTAAAACACAAGCACGATAATGTGCGTAATAAACATTCCTATTTTTATAATTAAGTTATTACCTCGTTATCCGATGTCCCTCTAAAGACTCATGTTCTCGCTTGCGCATGGACCTGAGAGTGTCCATTGGACGGAAATAGTACTATCCTGTAAACAATCTCTCCATACTTACGTCGTTAGAGGCCAACACGCGTTGCTCTAGTTGTATATATAAGATTAGGGAATAGCGTTTGAAAAATAACAAAGTTTTTACTTTTCGGAAAAGCAAACAATGGTTTAGGTGTTGTTATAGACAATATAGACCGATTCGCAGATGTGCAACACACAAACTTGATGACAATAACTCGGTTTGATTTGGACGATCAGACGAGGCATCCTGGATCATGCGGTGACTTAACCATTCCCCTCAGTCACATTGTCGTCGGCTCTAAGTTCGCGTGCTCAAGAGAATGAGGAGCGAGACGAGGCATCTCGGATCGTGTGGGGACTTAACCATTCCCCTCAGTCACATTTTCATCGGCTCCAAGTTCGTGTGCTCAAGAGAATGAAGAGAAAGAAACAAAGCAAATTAACTGAGCACTTGTCTCATCCAAGGCTTGTTTAATGGCGGGCTCTAGCCGTTCGATTTGTGAATATCCCAAACCGCCTCAAACCGGAGCTCCCGATACGTCGTCTGACAAAGCCAGATTAAACGTTCATCATTTTCTCCACATTGCATCGTTCAGTCTCTTTGTTGCTTCCATTGTCACGTTTCCGTAAGGAAACGATAATTCCTCGACAGATCCTTTAGAGTTGCGCAATTGAGCTAGAAATTTCTCTAGAGATTTAACAAAACAATTCTCTGAACGAGTTTTTATGGATTTGGATTTTTTGCGATGAAATCGTTACTCTCAGAGCCAAATATATATGGTCATTGCCAAACAGCCGTAGACCGTTTTTTATTTGATATATCACGTTTTGTAATATATTTATTTATTTATTTATTCTATATGTATATTGTTATTACTACTGGTTTGTTTTACAGTTTTTTTAATAAATATTTATTTATTTAATATATATATTATATATAGTGTTTTTATTAATGATGTTCTACATTTTTAAAAATTCTTTAGTTATTCAATATATATAAAATAAATTATATTTGCATATATTTATATAATAACATAAATAGTGTTTTGTATATTGTATTTTGAATATTTTTGTTGATATGTTTTTCATGTTTTTATTAAGCTCGAGTTATTATCCTGAAAGGCATTTCCACGAGCAGAAGCCTCCTCCCCTCTCGACAACTGACAAAGACATGAACGATTACAATTTATTTGGTTACCGAAGCACTAACATTTATCGCCCATACACGTGGCACACAGTGGTTGGAGACAACTTGTCGCATGTCAGATGACCAAAACTGTTGTGAGGCCTTCAACATTTTGTTCTTCCAACACCGGCTTTGTATCTTTAAAATTGAACGCGTCAACTAATGGACGAGAAGAACAGTTGTGGATAAGCTCCGGATCATCATATAACAGATAATTGTTCATCTGTGCCAAGAACGATGTCGGAATATTCATTAGGGAACCTTCTTCCAGCTCTAGATTCCTTGTGTTGAGATCCCGCATGCGAAAAATTGAATCCATCTCTAAAGTACAAGAAAGGTTTTCGTCGTCTTCTATGTTGCAGTTTTGAATCTCATCATCATGCGGGGACTTAACCATTCCCCTCAATCACATTGTCATCGGCTGCAAGTTCGTGTGCTCAAGAGAATGAGGAGCAAGAAACAAAGCAAATTACCTGAGCACTATCTCATCGAAGTCTTGTTTAATGGCGGGCTCTAGCCATTCGATTTGTGAATATCCCAAAACCGCCTCAAACCGGAGTATGCACATATTGTGCAAAGAGAAACAAAAATGAAGATGTTCAAGTTGGAGCAATGAGGCCTGCAGCTAAGGCAAATTACAGTGATGGTGGTGTTAAATCCAAAAACACAACCCTTTAAGTGAGTTTTTTCATTTGAACCGGTCAGGACAATTGCACTCTGGGAATGAACTCAAGAGCTTGTGCATTAAGCAACATGAACGTTGAATTCTTTTCAAGAGAAATCGACCATGTTGACTCTCGATATGCTTCTTACAAATGAATTACAACATTACACTTTTTCTCGGGGTCAACCACAAAGTCATGCTTCCTCGTCGTTAACTTCGATCCAAACATGATGCTTTTTTCTTCGTTTCAATTTCCTTTTCCACTCACCAATATTTTCTGTTTCAGCATTAACATCACTATTTAAAATTAAAGTTTTTATTTTTCAGAATTATCATTTGCAAGGGAAAAATCATTTATTCGGGATTGATGTGAAATGACATATAAATTTGAGAAAAATTTGGAAACAATAAATACAAAATAAATTCATAATTTCCTTTTAATAAGTTTGAAATAATTATATCTGCCTCTTGTTTTTATATATGCTAGCAATTGCATATGAGTTGCAAATTACGCCAGAGATGATAACAACGTTAAGTTTGTTGGAGTTGTAATTCTTTAGTGGGGTCACCATCTGTGCTACTTTGAACTGCCTACGAATGATGGAATATCACCAAACCCCCAAGACCTCTACACATGCTAGCGTTCCATCAAATATATTCCCTAACTTGTCTACAAAGAACTTTAAATGCATGCATGGACAAATATTTCTGTAAAGCAATATTATGCGGGGATGTGTACCCCCTGAAAACCAGAGGTCTTAGAGGCGATAGGATGAGAGGAAAATGTTCCCCCCCACATTTAACCATAACTCGACTATATTTTATTATAAAGACATTAAGAATCAAGAGTGATATATGAATACAGAAAATTTTTAGTGCAAGTGCACATGGTATTCAATATATACATAATAAATTATATTTGTATATATTTATATAATAACATAAATAATGTTTTCTATATTGTATTTTGAATATTTTTGTTGATATGTTTTTCATGTTTTTATTAAGCTCGAGTTATTATCCTGAAAGGTGTTTCCATAAGCGGAAGTCTCTTCCCCTCGACAATGAAAGAGACATGAACGATTACAATTTATTTGGTTACCAAGCACTGACATTTATCAATCGTACCCATGGTGTGCAGTGGTTGGAGACAACTTGTCACATGTCAGATGACCAAAACTGTTGTGAGGCCTTCAACATTCTGCTCTTCCAACTCCGACTTTGTATCTTTAAAATTGAACGCGTCAACTAATGGACGAGAAGAATGGTTGTGGAGCAGCTCGGATCGTCATATAACAGTCAATTGTCCATCTTTGCCAAGATCGATGTTATAATATTCGCCAGGGAATCGTCCTCCAGCTCTAGATTCCATGTGTTGAGATCCCGCACGCAAAAACTTGAATCCATCTCTGAAGTAGAAGAAAGGTTTTCGCCATCTTCTATGTCGCATTTTTAAATCTTGTCATCATGATGGTTTGTCATGGACATATCGATAGATTCCAAGATGTAATCCGAGAAGGACATGCAAGAACCGATCCATGATTCTTCATCCATGGCGAGGAAAGTGTGTTGGACGAAACTTGCACCTTGGTCGTCTAAGGCCATAAGAGCCGCCAAATCCTTCTCCATGTACTGAGACAAGGCTCGATTCCCAGTCTTGTTGGGCCAACATAATGGATGCAAAGCCATGGTAATTACTAATTACGGAGTAAGATGAATTGATATTATAATTTGTGTTAGCTAAGAAATAATGATTGTTCTAAAACATTTTAGGGATTTTTTAAATTTTTTGGGAAGTCATATTATCATCGTTCATTATGAAATTGACATATACTTTAGCTTGAGTTACCTTGCAATCGCAAGAAAATTAATTTCCAGAGGTTTCCGAATGTCTAATTCGATCGATATACAGGGCCCTTACGAAAAACCCCTCCCATGTTCCAACTACCGTAATTTCCAGAGGTCGCCGAATGCAATTACCAGTTAACTTGGCTTGATTGTTTTCAATCCAAAAAACTCAAGGATTTACTTTGAAGAGAACCACTATTGAAATTGGGGGCATGGAAACACAACGAATTTCCTTCACAACTATATCGCTTGTTCTGCGTTGTCTGCCTATCAGATCTTGCCCCTTTTTCCACTCATGTCACATTTTATCAGCAACAATTTTGCAATCACGCTTATAAGAGGAATCCTGTCTTCATTCCCTATCCTTAACAATCCCCTCTTATTCAATGGTGGACCTTCCCTTTCAAGCTACTCCACTTCTTCTGGACTTGAATCTTTTCTACTTCTCCACTTTTCACTACTTCATTTTGTTTTTCATTTACTACCTACAAATATCATATTACTTTGTTGTGTTTTTCAATTACTTTTCTGCCTTAATAATATTTCGATTTCGGCGTTAACATCGCACACCTCACGTGTGATTGCTAGTGGTAAAGTCAATTATTAGTCTTATGTGAGGTTTTATGGGAGCATTCCCACAAAAATTAAATATTAAAGAAAGAGGATAGGGTATAAAATTAAAGTTTCACATGTGATTTATAACATGTAATTCATTAGTCCTTTTTATTATGTGTATAAAAATTTTTTTTTGGTCATATTCCTTTTTAATTTATGTGGTTAAAGGAATGTTTAAAGTTTATAATGTGGGGATTTTATTGTTTTTAACGGTGTTGATTAATAATTAGTTATTGTGAAATGTGTTATGTAGTTTTGTAATTAAAGAAGTTGAATTATTTTTATTTTATTTTTGGTGTTGTGGATTGTTTTATTTTTAGTTATCGTCTTGTTTCAATCTAGTCGGTTTGTATTATCAATTTTATTGTCATGTCAATGTTTTAATAAGTTGTGTCAAAGTCTTGAAAATTCAAATTGTGATATTGTATTGTCTTTTTGTTGTGAGTCAAAAATCCAAAAAAATTTTGCCTTACAAACAAATTTTCAAACATTCGGTAATATTTTCACCTTGTAGAGGTAATATTGATAAATAAACTTCAAAATTACATCTTGTTGAGTTAATCAATGACATGATGGAGGATGGAAGCAACAAAGGAAGGAGGTCAATCAGCGACCTCATGCTAGCCACAAGTGATGGGGCCTACAATGAAGTTGTGGCATTTTTTTAGTTGTGTGTTTAATTTCCACTATGTGAAAATAAGAACAGATGTCACATTCCTGTTCAATTGTAATGTGTGAGAAATTCCTATATGTAACCTCCTAGAAGAAAACATTGTAGAGTATGTCTCTAAGTTTATTGTAACACTCATAGATTTGGAAAGGGTTGGTGGTAGATCCAGAAAACCACAAATGTAAAAAGGTAGATAAAATTTTACTTGATGCAATGTCCTCTGACTGCCTTCCTTCTTTATGAAGATGATCCACCAGTGGAATGCCAAGTGCATTCTTTTCATGGAGTAAATGTGGGATGCATTCCTTCGCATAGTTTTGGTCATGTGCAACAAGATAGTCAACCAGTTGGAAGTTTACACGCCTTTCTTTGATCCAAATTATGAGGCAAGCCTGTGCAACATGTTGCAGTAAAAGGAGTTATGTTGTACCATGTCAACATTAGGGGAGTGTATATTGGGAATTAATAATGTTAACAATAGGGGAGTGAATGTTACAAATATATTGTGTAACATTATTAATATATTGTAATATTATGTAATGTCCCCTTTCCTACGCCAAAGGCCTAAGGGCCAATTCGAGTCCAACCCTTGGTCATACCCAAGGGGCTTTGGATGCTAGAGCTATTGGGAAAAGTAACTTAAAGTTACTTTTATTTTACTGGCCCTTCCAAGGGAAAAATGTGACTAGGGTTTATTGGGGCTCTTTTGCCTTGGAGAAGTTATATAAGGAGTTGGGGGAGAAAGGAAAATCATTCATTCTTGCATAATTAATTATCTTTTTCATGTGCAACTATTGTTTGCAAATCTATAGCTTGTGGAGTGAAATCCCATAGAAACCCTAGCTTCGGTGGTGAGAGATCCATCCCTAGCTAGCAGGGCATTCTTCGGTAGTGAAAGATCTACCCTAGCTTGTCATTTTGGAGCATTTTCAGGGATGATTTACAGAGATATTTTTAGAGGTCTTAGAGATAGGGTTTTGAGGTTTTTGAGATAATTTGTGAAGATAATCAGTGGGTTTTCATATCAGACTTACGGCAACAATAATAAAGGGTTTGACATCATTTCCAGAGGATTTCAAAGGGGTTTTGACCATCTACCAAAAAGGGCGACTTGTTTTGGAGATTGCAGCCTTTATTTGGAGGGTTTCCAGTTGGCCATTTTTATATCTGAGGGTTGGAATATCATCTTCTATATTTGTAAATGTTATTTCCAAAGTTTCATAGTTTGTGCACTTGTATTCGGGAAGCTATGAATTTTAGAAATTTTCCAGTGATTAGGGCCCACTGTAATTTTCTGGCAGTGTTATATTGTCTGAAAAATTCCAAAAATAGTTTTCTTATGTTATTTATAATATTAGAAAGCTCTCTTTAAATTTTCAAGTGATTTGAGTGGATATTTTGGGAGTTATTAATTTTCTTCAGTTCGCTGCCCTAACTGGTAAAAATCTGCAAAAATCAGTATTTTATTTCATTTATAAATTTTCTATATTTTGTGCATATTTAAGTGGTATCCCACAAGGGATATTTCAGTGGTATCAGAGAAATTGTTTTTTCAGCCTGTTTGGATTGAACAATGGGAGACAGAGACAGTGAGGATATAGGTGTAGATCTAATGAAACAATTGTTCACCAACATGGTAAAGCAGTAGGAGACTACCAATCTTTATTTGAGCCAGCTCACTGAGAGATTAGCATAGACAGACGGGTTGATGCTCATGCAAAAAGAGGAGAAAATAGCAATAGGGGACAACATGATCAAAGAGGTGAGGGTGGACATTCAAGGTAGGGTCTCCCATTCTTCGACCCGAGTGCCTTTGGGGTTTCACGAACCTTCTTTCTTGAATGATCCAAAAGTTTCACATGTACGGAAGCCAGTGGATATTGTAGATGAGGAGTCTTGTTGGAAAAATTACCGGACCTTGAGTGATAGCTTTCGTGACAACATTCCATTCCAAGAATACTTTGCAAAATAAAGATTGGCGGCAGCCTAGAGAGATCATCGTGCACAGTACCGCAGTTACTGAAAGGAGATTGGGATAGATTTCTATTCCACACTTTGACAATTCTAAGAAGTGTACTGCACAGTTTTGGGTTCATAAGTTGAAAACATACTTCAACTTGAATCATATGCATGAGGAAGATGCAATTAAGTTTGCAATCTTACATCTTGAGGGAGATGCTCATGATTGGTGTCATCATGGGTTGATTACACATGGACACATACATCACGACTTATGCAGAGTTCACACAAGAGGCTAGTGAGAAGATTTGATAGGAGGGACCCTGACATGTATTTTAGAGAGCTGAATCATTTGAGGTAGACCGGTTCCTTGGATTAGTATATCACATATTTTTAGAGACTATCGGTCATGGTACCTGATGTTACAGAGATGAGGTTGATTTCCTTATTCACAACAGGTTTGATAGATGCTCTCGCTTGGATTTGTGAAGGCATTTGAGCCTTATTCTTTGCATGAGGCTATTAGGAGAGCTCATGACTTGGAGTTATCCACTCCTAAGTTGAGGTTTCCACCTCGAGTGCAGCCTAAGGGTTTCCTTCTAGATCCGATGGTTCGTAGCAAGGTACCTCCACCTAGGAAAGATATAGCCTGGAGACCATTCGGATCTAGAGAGGACAGAGATGAATTGAGGTGAAAGAAACTATGTTTTGATTGCCGCACACCTTGGGTTCTAGGACATGATTGCAAGGGTAGAGGAAGGCCCAATTCATAGATGTCTTTGAGGAGAGTGATGGTGACAAGGAGTTGGACACACATGGATTAGAGGATGATGATGATGATGCATTAGATAGTCTTTGGTGTTGAGCGGGATAGCAAGACTTTTCCCTAGAATACTATCGCCACTTTGTCTAGTACCCCGAGGTACAAGGCATTTAGAGTTAGGGGAGTTTTGTAGGGATAGCGAGTAGTGGTACTCATTGATAGTGGGGCAACCCACAACTTTATTGATGTGTCATTGGTTGAGAGGTGATGGTTACAGACAGAGGAGTTTGAGGGCTTCAACATGTTTGTAGCCAATAGAGATTCTATGAGATGCACATAATGGGTTCCCCAATTGAGCATCATGATGGGTAACTATACAATTACTGATGATTTCTATATTGTTGGTATTGGAGAGACCAACATAGTGCTTGGAGTACAATGGCTCCATTCCCTTGGTGAGTTTCGGACTAACTTCCAGATGATGGAGCTGAAGTTTAAGTCTGAAGGGAGGAATGTGATCTTGAGGGGCTTATCTTCAGAGGCACCCCGAGTTGTTACGGCCAAGAGGATCGAGAGGATTTATAGGCACAACGGGGTGGATTGGGTAGTACATTGTTTTGTTTTGACCAAGAAATCAGAGGATGGACAACAGGAGTATCATGTGGATATACAGGGCTTATTGGATAGACATAGTGCAGTTTTTGGTGACATACTTCTAGGCATACCTCCAGATAGGGGATTTGAGCATGTGATTGAGCTCGAGGATGCTAGACCGATGGTTAATTCTCCTTACTGTCACCCCAAACAGTTTAAGGATGAGATCGAGAAGACTATACATGAGCTCAATGATATGGGGTATATTAGACCGATTTCCATCCCTTTTGCTTCTTCTGTGGTATTGGTGAAGAAGAAGGATGGGACCATGCGAATGTGTATAGACTACCATGCCTTGAATAAGAAGACAACAAAGAATAAGTATCACGTACCACACATTGATGAGTTGATGAGGAGCTACATGGTGCAATCTATTTTTCAAAAATAGATTTATGATTTGGATATCATCAGATCAAAGTCAAGGAGTAGGATGTGCATAAGACAACTTTCAGATGCCATTACAGTCACTTTGAGTTCTTGGTGATGCCCTTCGGATTGTCTAATGCTCCAACTACATTCCAGTCTTGCATGAATCATGTGTTCAACCACCACTTGCAGAAGTTTGTATTGGTTTTCTTTGATGATATTTTAGTCTACAACAGGACTTGGGAGGACAATATCAGTACTTTGGTGAGATATTGGGGATATTAGAGGCTAATTCGTTATATGTGAAAGCTTCTAAGTGTGAGTTTGGCATGACCAAACTTCTATACTTGGGATATGTGATTGGTGGGGGTACAGTGAAGGTGGATAGAGAGAAGATACGGAAATTCTGGATTGGCCGCCACCTAGGACATTGACACATTTGAGAGGATTTGTGGGGTTGTGCACATACTACAGGAGGTTCATGAAGAATTTATCTCGGTTGACTACTCCATTGACCGTGATTTGACCAAGAAGGGGATTTTGCTTGGTTAGAGGCAACACAACAGGTTTTTGATCACCTCAAGGAGGTGATGAGTTCATGTCCCATTCTCGCATTACTAGATTTCTCCTGCCCATTCATTCTAGAGTGTGATGCATCAGGAGAGGGTGTTGGGGTAGTTCTCATGTAGGATAGGCATCCCATTGCCTATGAGAGTCGGAAATTGAAACCCGTGGAGAGAGGGTACTCGGTTTACACAAGGAGATGTTGGCCATTATACATGCTTTGGCCAAATTCAGAAAATACCTTGTGGGCAAAAAATTCATGGTTCATATGGATCACAACAGTTTGAGGTTCTTCTTGGGACAGAAGGAGCTCAACAATCACCAACAAAGATTGGTGAACAAGGTACAAACATATGACAATCGACATAGAGTACACTAGAGGTAAGAATAATATTGTTGTTGATGCTTTATCGAGGAGGCCTTACCTCACTTCTATGCTTAGTTCTATGTCTGAGATTTCAACGAATTGGAAGGCTCATATACTTGTTGAGTATTCCAAAAATCAGTTTGCATGTGAGATCATGGATGGTATTATACAGGATGACCGATACAGAGTAGTGGATGATCTCATTTTCTACAAGGATAGGATTTTCCTTGTACCAGGATCCAAAATGAAGGAGAAGATCCTTCGAGCAGTACATGATACACCACTAGCTAGGCATCCTAGGTATTTCAAAACATACAAGTTTATCAGGAGATATTTTCATGGAAGGGGATGAAGGACGATGTCCTTAATCATGTCAGAGAGTGTATGGTTTTCCAAAAAACCAAATCTGAGTAGTCTTTTCCAGCAGGATTACTTCAGCCTCTCCCCATTCCCGAATAGAAATGGGAAAGCATATCTATGGACTTTATCATAGGGCTTCCCTTGGTGCATGGGCATAACTGCATTTATGTTGTAGTTGATCGGTTAACTAAGTATGCTCATTTCTTTTCCCTACCCAAGGGGCATGAGGCAGTGGATGTGGCCCGGATCTTCTATACTGGTATTTTTAGGCTACATGGGTTGCCTAAAAATATTTTCAGTGACAGGGACAAGATCTTCATGAGCACCTTTTGGCAAGAGATCTTCATACTAGTAGGTACGGAGTTGACTCCTAGCACTAGCTACCACCCACAAACAGATGGGTAGACAGAGATAGTCAATAAGTGGATAGAGGGCTACTTGCAGAGTTATGTGTCAGGACATCAGTGGGCATGGATTAGATGGTTACACATGGGTGAGTATTGCTACAATACCACCTATCAGATGAGCATATGTATGACTCATTTTTGAGCCTTATATGGGTATGACATTATTGGTATTACTAGATAGCCGAGCTCCCAAAGCTTGAGATTGGTTATAGGAGAACCAGGATATTCTGAAGGCTCTTAGAGAGAACCTTCAGAAGGCACAAAATCAATAGAAGGTATATGCAGATCGACACAGGATAGAGAGGTCTTTTGAGGTTGGGGATCTAGTATTCCTATGTTTGCAGCCATATAGGCAGTCCTCACTGAAGCAGAAGGGTGCAGAGAAATTGAAACCATAGTTTTATGGTCCGTATTGGGTAGTTCGTCAAGTTGGGGCAATTGCATATGAGCTAGAGCTACCAGAGCACAATAAGATACATAATGTCTTCCATGTTTCATGCCTTAAGAAGGCACTCGGATAGCATATTGTACCATCTACAGAGTTATTGCCACTAGATGAGGAGGGGAAGTTGGTGTTAGAACCAGAATCCATTATTGAAGAGAGACAGAGGGGGCTTAGGAGTAGAGTGATCACCGAGTATTTGGTGTGATGGAAGGGATTGCCACTTGAGGATGCTACTTGGGAGGGAGAGCAGATTTTTCAGCATCCTAATTTACATTTGCTTGAGGACAGGAAAAATTTGGGAAGGGAGGACTGTAATGTTCCCTTTCCTACGCCAAAGGCCTAAGGGCCAATTCGATTCCAAGCCTTGGTAATACCCAAGGTGCTTCGGACTCGGGATCTAGTGGGAAAAATTAACTTAAAGTTACTTTTATTTTATTGGCCCTTCCAAGGGAAAAATGCGACTAGGGTTTATTGGGGCTCTTTTGCCTTGGAGAAGTTATATAAGGAGTTGGGGGAGAAAGGAAAATGATTCATTCTTGCATACCTAATTATCTCTTTTCATGTGCAACTGTTGTTTGCAAATCTATAGCTTGTGGAGTGAAATCCTGTAGGAACCCTAGCTTCGGTGGTGAGAGATCCATCCCTAGCTAGCAGGGAATTCTTCGATAGTGAAAGATCTACCCTAGCTTGTCATTTTGGAGTTGTTTTCAGGGCTGATTTACAAAGATATTTTCAGAGGTTTTAGAGATAGGGTTTTGAGGGTTTTTGAGATAATTTGTGAAGATAATCAGTGGGTTTTCATATCATACTTACGACAGCAATAAGAAAGGGTTTGGCATCATTTCCAGGATTTCAAAGGGGTTTTGACTATCTACCAAAAAAGGTGACTTGTTTTGGAGATTGCGGCCTTTATTTGGAGGGTTTCTAGTTCGCCATTTTCAGATCTGAGGGTTGGAATATCTTCTTCTATATTTGTAAATTTTATTTCCAAAGTTTCATAGTTTGTGCACTTGTATTCGGGAAGCTATGAATTTTAGAAGTTTTCAAGTTGTTTAGGGCCCACTTGTAATTTTCTGGCAATGTTATATTGTCTGAAAAATTCCAAAAATATTTTTCTTATGTTCTTTATAATATTAGCAAGCTCTCTTTAAATTTTCAAGTGATTTGAGTGGATATTTTGGGAGTTATTAATTTTCTTTAGTTCATTGCCTAATTGGTAAAAATATGCAAAAATCGGTATTTTATTTGATCGCAAATTTTCTATATTTTGTGCATATTTAAGTGGTATCCCACAAGGGATATTTCATATTTTTAATAATGATTTTATATAAACTCATATTAATAATATAGTTAGTGTGAGTGTGTTGTGATAAACAACTCACATAGCTATTCTGGAGTGTGAGTGATCATAGGGATAAGCTTGAGAGATTCATGGAGAGAGATATGAGGAAGACTAAGTAATAAGAATTGAATCCTAGATTATAGGATCAAGAATTAGTATAAGAAGCTATTTCTAGATGAATACGATATCTCTGATGAATTTTATATTCTTCATGTTTTTATGATATTATTGTGTTAGATTATTTCTAATAATCTGACCAAATTTATTAAAATCTACATACAATGAAGGAATTAACAAAATCACACAATAAGAATATGCTAAAATCATTGCACCTTCCTGTTGTAATAATCAAAGATGACCAAAGTAGATATGGAGTGCTATAAAATCTCATTAACATCTAGTTGGATCCTAATATACTCATGTGTAAAGGACAAGAAGTCATGTTGGTCGAATATGGACTGTTAGTGGGGCTCTTGAACAAGACATGAGGCTCGTCTACAACCCTTAAAATCACATATCCTTGACTTTATATCCTTTGATGTTTTTAAATTCAAAAACTATAAAAGGCCCCCATCGGACATCCTCAACCCATTGCATTTTCCCATACCTCTCGTCGTGCCCATGGAAATTATCAATAAATCCCACTTAAAATTTTGTGGGATCTAGCCATCCATAAGGCTCAAGAAATGACACTTAATAAGGCATCAATAGACATTAAAAACACTGATAACGAGCAATCAACATTTACTACAATATTGCAAATACGATCGCTAGTAGATCTACATATCTCACTTTCTTTTACATATAAGTGTTATACAAGAATGATGTATACAAAAATATTAAGGCACATAAAAAGAGGAGGTCCAATCAATCACTCAAGAACTTCCTCCTCAATTACAAAAAAATTAGGCTATGTCTATGAATTTCATGTTGGGTTCATTATAGGTTGTCAACTACATGGCCAAAAAATGGTATATTAGACAACATTAACATGATAAATGGCCTCAAAATCACTATATCATGATGAATCATTATAATACATTTCCTTAATACTAGTTCACCAAAGTTCATTACTGTAATGTGTCACCTTACAATTAGTACACAAATGGTAACCTCAATATATGATTTGTCATTTTTGTTCATAAATGCTAAGATCAATTCACAAGTCTAATTTCCAAATAAATTTTCAAGCTCCTTCTTATGTAGTGTAACAAATTGCATTCTTGTACTACATTGTCTCAAGATTGGTACATTAGAGTGTGTTGACATAATACCCTACCTTGAAGTTAACATGTGACTATAACTCCATTGACTTACTAAGATACATCTTGAGCCAAGATTATATACACTTTAAAAAAGACTTCAATTTATAATTTGATCTTATAGCTATTCAAAAATGCTCTCCATACAAATAAATTCTAGATTAAAAAAATAAAATTCAACTTTTAATGTACGCTCCTGCATACAACCTTAAAATAAATTAACATAACATGCATTTCACCACACACAAAATACCCCCACTAACCTTACATTATTATCCTCTACGGCATAGTTTGCAATACATGTGTAATTTTTAGTTTTACTTTTAGGAGTGGGCTATCCAAAAAGTGCCCGAGTTACTTTTGTTGATGTTAGCTTGAACTCCCAACACATGTGATATGACAAGCCTCTCTCTCTCTCTCTCTCTCTCTCTCTCTCTCTCTCTCTCTCTCTATATATATATATATATATATATATATATATATATATGCACACACATACATACATGTGTGTACAACATTGATAGTGTTTCACCTAATGCACCTAATAAGAGTCTAGTCTAATTCATATTTTTCCAGTGCACTCAAAATCTCTACCCCTTTAGATTAGAGGATAAAATCTAATCATTTTACAAAAACAAAATGAAACATAATATTTTTGTTCTTGTGGAAGAATTTTTTAAAGTATAGTTGGTGGTTTTCTAGAAAAGAAGGAAAGAAAAATATAGCTTTATTTTAATCAATTCAATATTTTATTTACAAGCCAATATTTACTATTTTTGGAATTTCATTAGTAGCTTAAAAGAAGTAAATTAGATCACTACATTCTACCGTGTGTTGATTTATAATATATGACCAGAAATTACATGGGTCTTAAACTACATCGAAGGGATGTAAATTAGAAATTAGCTTTTGATTTCATTTTAATTTCAATAAAATAAATTTGGAAAAATTGTATTCAATGAGACCACATTTCCATGATTCATTCAAGAAAAATTCACATGCTTTGTGTATTCCTTATAATTTTGTATACATGACTACAAAAACATTAGCTACTTATTAAATTCAACAATAACACACTTTCCATTATGATTTGATGGATATCTACACTTTTCTAAAGCTCATATTTTGGTATTGTAGTCACAAAATCATGCACTTACTATTACATTTATACCGCCAAGTATGTTATTTTGTATATGGATCTCACGTAATAAAAGTATTCACTAATGACCCATCCCCCATTCATGTCGTCAGTTAGTCGGTCATCATGGTTATTTTTCTGGTACAGTCGTCAAATCAGTTGTCTATACAATTTTGGGCATCTTTTAGGGAGTCTCAGGTGTTGTAATTTTCTTGATTGTCATCTCTAGTCCTACACTATGGCACCTAAGGTAGCATTGGGCGCCCCATTCTATGATTTTAGGCACCCTTGTTTCCATAACTTGTGGTTCTAATTTGTTTGTTTGAGGTCAGTCTTTGTTGTTACCCCATGCATTCCTCTAGGTAGTAGTCGGTGTTTCAGGTCATTAGTGTCGAAATTTGAACAAGAGATCCCTATATAAACATAGCATACTCACTACATTATGGGTGGGCATATTACTATCAAGGGGAAACTATCTACTAAGGCAAGGGACTACATTTGGGAATCTTCTACATTTGCATCACACAAGCATAGGAGGAAATGGTTGTATTCTTTCTATTCCATCCACCATTTGTATTTTTACATCTAGTTATTTCCCCTACTTCTGTGTCATTGGCGTTAGGGCACCCTAGGCACAAAATTACACACACACGCACATAGAACTACACGGGGTCTGGAATGTAGTGAAATGCTTAGTTGTAAGTCCACCATTGTGGAAGCTAAGGTCAATCTAACCTATTCATATGCATTTTTTTTTTAGAATTTGATGATTTGAATAGGGTTTTGCAAGTGGATCTTCACATTACATTTATAGTGACATAAGTGAAGGTATTATGACAATTGTGTGACAAAGATGAAGATATTGCGAATACCTTACAACACGATTAGATTCGATCCCGAGATTTTATGTAGACTGCAGTTGCCCGGATCATAGACCGGGCGCCCAAAGTACCCTTCCAAGCACCCCACCCAATTAAAGACTCGATTTCTTCCATTTCCAAAGTCATCCAAAGTTCAAATCCTACCCATTACGCACATCAACATGTTTTAGTCCAACACGTAGTGAGGTAATTTAATTTCAGGTTAGTACCATATCCATTTTATTTTCATTATTCCAATACATTCAAACAATAACATAAAATATTTATATTCAACATTTTATTATTTCATTATGTTTCTATTTAGATTAACTCATAAAATACAAAAATTATATTTTTAGTTAATCTGGCATGAGTGGGAGTATGCCTACAAATGTTTTCAAGTATAACTTTAGACCTTTCATACTCGATCCAAAACTCGTGGTTTTGGGATTAAAGGACAAAAACAAGCGTATGTCGAGATGTAAGCGAGTAAATCTATCTCTAAAAAGAGATGTATATTACTAATAATATTGAGATTACAATAGCTATCTCTGTAAGGAGATGTGTGACATTCCTTTTTGCGTTACATATACTTATATACCTAATTGTAGAAATATGAAGATGCATCTAAAAGAATGTGGAAGGTCACCAATATCAATTGAGATGAGGTGGTTCACCTTCCATGAATTTGTTGGGGTGTGGAGCCTATTTTTGGTCTTCTTGAATCAGTGTTGAAGTGTTGGAGCTCGAACGGTTAATTTTGGAGACTTCAAGAGCATTCTCAGTCGTTTGTTGTGGCATTGTTATACTGATTGTTGTGTCGTTCTGTTAACATGTTTTTAATTGGCATTAACGTCGGGACTATTTTTCCAGCCGTGGGAAGTTAAAATATCGTGACTTTCAAACTTCTAGGGTCGGCTTTATGGCTTCTTAAAAGGATTGTAATCCTATAAATAGAGGTGTTAGGGTATCTTGAAGATATCTTGAGTGTTCAAGAGGTCTTGAGTCTTAATGATCAAGAGGTGATCAAGAGTGATCAAGGTTATGCAATTGGGTGTCAATTGTGGTTTAGATGTGGTTTAGCATCTTTGGAATTCTGTTGTGAGTTCATAACTGAGAGAAGATTGTGAGAGTTGTTTTACTCTTGTTGATAGTAAAATCTAAGCAATTTCTTGGTGGACGTAGCCCACATTGGGTGAACCACGTTAAATCTTGTCTTGTCTTCTTTTGTGCATTATTCATTTATGTTGTTATATTTCTACAAGTATAATTCTGCTATATAGTTTCCTACTGCTTTGTGGTTTGAGGAATTGTTTCCGCATATTTGTTCTCTAATTCCTAACAATTGGTATCAGAGCTTTGGTGGTTTTTTGCTAAAGTTGTAAATCACAGGAAAGTTTAGCTTGAGTGGGAGCTATGGCAGATGAGGGAAGATCGAGGGTTGAGAAGTTCAATGGGAAGAACTTTGGTTTGTGGAAGATGCAAATGGAGGATTACTTATATCAGAAGGACCTCCATGTTCCTTTGGCTAGAAAAGCAAAGAAACCTACAGCCATGTCGGATGAGGATTGGGAGTTACTAGATAGAAAGGTGCTCGGGCAATTCGTTTATGCCTTGCATCTTTAGTTGCTTTCAACATATCACAGGAGAAGACCATGGAAGGTCTCATGAGTGCGTTGGGGAAGTTATATGAAAAACCCTCTGCCTCTAATAAAATATTTTTGATGAAAATTTTATTTAATATGAAGATGTCTGAGAATGGTTCATTGCTAATCATTTGAATGAATTTAATACGGTTGTGAGTATGTTAAACTCAATAAAAATTGACTTTGATGATGAGGTTAGGGCTTTGTTGATTTTGTGCTCCTTGCCAAATAGCTGGGACAGCTTGGTTATGGTTGTAAGTAATTCAGTCTCTAATAACTCAAAGCTGAAGTTTGAGGATGTAATAGGTGTGATCCTAAGCAAGGAAATGCGAAGGAAGAGCATCGGATATTCTTCTAATTTTGGAAATGCTTTGATAGTGGAGAGCAGAGGGAGACAAAATAACAGAGGAAAGGTAACCGTGGGAAGTCGAATGATCACGGAAGGTCAAAGTCCAAGAGTAAGTTAGAATGTTGGCACTGTGGGAAGGTTGGTCATGCTAAGAAATATTGTTGGGCTCTTCGGGATAAAAAGAAGGAGGAAACTAAAGAGGTAAATTTGGTAGCAGGTGATGTTTGTTAAGATGCCTTAATTCTTTCTTAAATAATATTGTTGAATCTTGGGTGTTAGATTCAGGGGCTTCTTTCCATGCCACCCCACATAGACATTACTTTACTGATTTTGTTCAAGGTGATTTTGGACATGTATATCTTGGTGATGATGAACCATGCAACATAGTAGGGAAAGGTTGTGTTTGGGTGAAAATGTAGAATGGGAACACATGGCTACTTAAGGACATCAGACATGTGCCTAAGTTGAGGCAAAACTTGATATCAGTGGGATAGCTAGGTAGTGATGGTTGTATGGTCATTTTTACAATGGATTCTTGGAAGGTTACCAAGGGAGCTCTTATGGTTGCAAGAGGTAAGAAAAATGGTACTTTGTATTTAACTAGTGGTGTTGATTATTGCAATTTAGTTGCTGCAGATGGAGATGTAACTTTGTGGCACCAAATACTCGGTCATATGAGTCATAAGGGCATGCAAATTATAAAGGACAGGTTCCGGATTAAAGGAGTTAGATTTGGACTTCTATGAGGATTGTGTTTATGGGAAATAGAAGTGGGTGAGATTCCTCAAGGTTGGACCTACTAGGAAGGAGGGTAAGTTAGAGTTAGTGCATACAGATGTATGGGGGCCAGCTAAGGTAAACTCTATTGGTGGTTCATGTTATTATGCCACTTTCATCAAGATGCAACTAGAAAATTTTGGGTATATTGCATTAGAAATAAATCTGATGTGTTTGAAAATTTCAAAAGATGGAAAGCCTTGGTTGAGAATGAAACAGGTCTCAAGTTGAAATGTCTCAGGTCGGATAATGGAGGGGAATATTGCAACAATGAATTTCTTGATTGTTGTTCAAAATGGGATCCGTGGGCAAAGAGCGGTTCCAAATACTCCACAGGAAAATCGAGTGTTAGAGAGAATGAACATGAAAATCATGGAGCGTGCTAGGTGCATGAGGTTACATGTGGGGCTTCCACTCATGTTTTGGGTGGAAGCGTAAGCACACTGTTTATTTGATTAATAGAGGACCCTATATGGCCTTGGATGGAGGTATACCCGAGGAGGCTTGAGTCCGTAAGAAAATTGATTACTCATTTCTTAGAGTATTTGGATGTGAGGTATTTGTTCACATTGATAAAGATGATAGGACCAAGTTAAAGGCTAAGTCTGAGAAATGCACCTTTGTTGGATATGGTGAAGATGATTTTGGTTTCCGTGTTTGGAGTCTTAAAGACAAGAAAATATTTCGGTCTAGAGATATTTTCTTTAATGAAAAATTCATGTATAAAGATTAGTTACAGGAACAAAAAGAGGAATCAAAGAAAGAATACACAGTGTTAGAGGACATTGCAGACATCAAGGTGTCCAAGGGGCCGGTTCAGTACAACATGTTCCAAAGACAGCCATTTCAGGTAACTACTCATCAGGAACCCCAAACTCTTGAGATGAGAAGGTATTCTAGGGTAAGAAGGGAACCTGAACAATTTACTCCATCTTTGAATTATTTATTTCTCACTGATAGTGCAGAGCCAAAGTGATTTGAGGAAGCAGTGTAGTGGGATGCCAGGAAGAAGTGGGAGCAGGCCATGGATGAAGAGTATAGATCTCTTATGGAAAACCAGACTTGGGATCTGGTGGAGCTACCCGAGGGAAAGAGAGCATTGCAGAACAAGTGGGTGTATAGAATCAAAGAGGAAGATGGAGGCAGGAAATGATACAAGGCCCGGTTGGTGGTCAAAGGATTTACACAGAAAAAAGGTATAGACTTTGATGAAATTTTTTCTCGTAGTTGTTAAAATGACTTCTATTAGAATTTGTTCTTGGTTTAGTTGCGGTAAAAATACCTACACTTGGAAAATTTGGATGTGAATACTGCATTCCTTCATGGTGAATTGGAGGAGGAATTGTACATGCAGTAGCCACAGGGTTATGAGGTCAAAGGGAAGGA
Organism: Taxus wallichiana var. yunnanensis; assembly: GCA_018340775.1. Classification (NCBI taxonomy): domain Eukaryota; kingdom Viridiplantae; phylum Streptophyta; class Pinopsida; order Cupressales; family Taxaceae; genus Taxus; species Taxus wallichiana. Next base: position 424,378,097 of record CM031244.1, on the reverse strand, counting down.
GAGGTTAGTGTGCAAATTGAAGAAGAGCTTGTATGGCCTAAAACAAGCTCCACGGTAGTGGTACATGAAGTTTGATAGTTTTATGCAGGATCAGGGTTACTCCAAGTGTCACTCAGACCATTGCGTGTACATCAATAAGTTTCTTGATGGTATTTATATTATTTTGTGCCTGTATGTAGATGATATGCTTGTTGCAGGGAAGAACATGCAGGAAATAAAGGTACTCAAGAAGCAGCTAGGTGACTCCTTTGCTATGAAGGATTTGGGGGCAGAAAAAACAAATCCTTGGTATGAGAATAACTCAAAACAGGAAGGAGAGGAAGCTGGTATTATCTCAAGAAGAGTACATAAAGAAGGTCTTCAAGAGGTTTAGTATGTAGGATGTTAAACTGGTTGGTACTCCTTTTGTGGGTCACTTTAAATTATCAAAGGAGAAGAGTCCCAAGACTGAGGATTATAAAATCCAGATGTCCAGGGTACCGTACTCATCAAATTGGTAGCTTGATGTATGTTATGGTATGCACTAGGCCTGACATTTCCCATGCAAAGGGGAGCGGTGAAGTGAGTTTTATGAGTGATCCAGGTAGAGAGCACCTTTGGTAGGCGAAAGTGGATCATTCGGTATTTGAGAGGGGCCATGGGAGAAACATTGTGTTTTGGTGGGTCGACACTACATTACGTGGATATGTAGATTCGTACATGGCGGAGATTTGGACAATAGGAGGAGTACGGCAGGTATGTATTTACGGTTGGTGATACAACAATGAGTTGGATTTCATTACAAAAAGGTTGTGGCTTTGTCAACCACAGAGGCTGAGTATGTTGCTGCCACAAAGGCAAGCAAGGAGATGATTTGGCTACAGCAGTTGCTTAGTGAGTTGGGTCATAAGCAGGAAGTTGGGAGACTACACAAAGTGATAATCAGAGCACTATTCATTTGTGCAAAGAACTCCGCTTTCCACTCTAGGATGAAGCACATGTTAGTGCAAATTCTGAACTTGCATCTTTTGCCCTAATTTTCCATGTCTAATTTTGCTCAAAAATGTTTTATCGCTCGGATGGGTGATCTGCAAATTCAGTTTATCTAGTTTAGTGTTTTCAAAAATCTTGTAATATGCTCATAATGTTGTTGTTTTGCCTTGTTAAAATAATTTTCCAAATTTGCCCCCATTTGTGCCCTAATTTATTCATTTTACTGGGTGTGTCATTTCTCCTTTGTCAAATCGTGTAAAAAATTAAAATTGATCGAGTCCGGTCGTTGTTGAAATTGAAATCCCATTACCCAGTGTCGAAATTAATGTCAAAAATGATTCAATTGGTTTAAGATCAAGAACTCGTCATTCTTGTGAAAATTTTAAATTTCTAGGGCATCCTCTATATTTTTGGCATTTTAACGGTCATGCGGGTGTATTATACCCGTCAGATTCATCATCATAACATTATTGCAACGTGGTGGGCTCCTATTGGCCGGGGGTGGTTAGGAATTATTTCTAACTTGTTGTTTTTGAAATTTTTGGCTAAGGGAAAATTTTGACCCATGGCTCGCCTTTTTGCAATAAGGTGTCTATGTGGCACGTGCTGATTGGCCGAGGATTGGTGGGTGGTGGAGGTTCCTTAGGAATTTTGCTTTCATTTTTACAAAATTCTCAAATTCAAATTTTTGCTCGAAGGCCCGCAACGAATAGGAAGAGGACACGTGGCAAGGAGGGCATGCAGGTAGCGGAGGCATTTGGAAAAATTTGATGTTTTTGGGCTCAAGGTGTCAAGGGAAAGTTTTGACCAAAGGCCCGTGTCCAGTCACAAGTGGACACATGTCCAAAGAAATCAAAAGGAAGATGGGTCGGCGGGTTTTGTGATGATTTTGAAATTTTAGCTTCAAATGGTAAAAAATCAAGGTTTGGCCCTGAAGGCCCACATCAAATAAGGAGAGGACGCATGTCCACATTTGCAAAAGGTAGAGGGAGGGGCCGAGGAGAATTTTTTAACTTTTGACCTTTGTTCTCTGAAAGGTGAAAATGAAAAATTGGCTCCTGCGGCCTATCGGATGAAGACACATGGCACATTTTACAATGTCAAAGGGTGGCGTGGGTTAGCATTGAATTTTGTGAATGTTTAAAAGGGGTCAAAAGGCAGGAATGGAAACTTGGACCCGCGGCTAATGGGAGAATGCCACGTGGCGGGGTGAATCGGGCTTTTGGGCCGTGGGGGGATTTTTTGAAAAAAATTGAAATTTAAAAAGGTCGCAAATGCATTCCTAAAGGATGGGAGCCCGATCCAATCATGTTTTGACACGTGTCCTACCTTGTCTAGAGTCAAAAAGGGTATCTTTGAACTTATTCGTGGATCTCATCTGCCACGTGGAAGGAGGACATTTAATGTCGATACAAAATCGACGGTTATTGTGTAATTTCATTTTTGGCCACCATGGGAGCTCCAAGGAGCTTGGAAATCACATTTCTTCATCAAATTTCATCAAACCTTATATGATTTTGGGTTGTCTCGGCCTTCTGAGAGCATTGCTAACATTTTTATGACCTAATTTGTTGATTTTTGGTGTTTTTAATACATTTTGATTGGGCCCGATGTAAGAAACGTGAAAATGAAAATAAAAGTTGCAGAGGTGAAATGATGAGGGGAAAAGGTAAAATCGATAAGTAAAACATGCTAGCATGCTTGAATGATAAAAATGTGACCCTGGGATGGATAAGGATCCGAATTTGTGTAATATTTTAAACTTCTTGTGCATCCTGGCAATATACAAGATGTTTTCAATTTTATGTCATTTTCATGAAAGGATAATGGTTTTTGTAACAAATTTGATCCATCAAGCATATTCTTTACTTGGGAGACAAGTCTCCAAGCTGGCATTGAGTATATAGGATATTTTTGAAGAATTTGAAGAGGAGGAGAGAAAAAGACTTAGAAATTTTTTCAAGCAAAAACTGGAAGAAACCCATTTTCTCTAAAAACCACCTGAGAGCCATTTTCAATTCCATATTGCATCATATTTCATCATGTTGAGTTGGTTTCAGTTGTAAATCCATCAACAAGCTCTGAGATTGTTCTAATAACATTCCCTTGCTGATGTATTTGATCAATTTTTGGATTATTTGGTGTTATCTCTTGGCAAAATTTGTATATGCTTATGTTTCAGAATGATTTTCAATTTGTGTTTATTGCTCATGTTGCAATCTTGTGTGTGGGATCTTCCTTGATCATACAGGGTCTCATTTCTTGTTGATGGTTTAATGGCATTTGCAATCTTATATTTACAAGAGCCTTCATTTGATACAAGATAAACAGATTTAAAATCATTTTACTGTCCTTGAATATTGAGATTGTCTGTAAACCTCTAGGTGCACCTTAGGTCATGATCAAATAGGGATTCCTAGATACTTTGTTGGTATTTTGCTTCAAGATTTTGTGGAAGGTTATCAAAGGTTGTATGGAAGAGTGCAGATCTAGGCCTCCATTTGGTGCACATATCCTGGTTGAAGGAGTATTTTAAACCCATTGAAAAATATCTATTGTTTAGGTGTTGCAGATCTCTTGCAAAGGTTCTCAAGGAAGTTCGTAATTCCTAGCTAGTCTTGTCTAAACATCTCCCAACAAAATTTCATTCAAACTAAATCATCCTACCCATACTACCCCTGCATTGCATTGTGTGTCAACAAAATAATACAATCCATTCACAAAAATGCACAAAGTATATCAGGATTTTATCATGTCTCTAGTAGCCTTAGCCTTGTCTTGAAAGAATTTCCATCATTTAGTAGTGACAACTCTTTTGAGTTTGAATAATGGATAATTGATCATGTTTTCCCAAGGCCATCTCCATATAATGTGCAAAGCATAAGGATATCTCCACCTCCTTCATCAAACAAAGGCTGCAATATAGGTTCTTTTACCTTGGTTGAAAGGCACAACCTAGAATAGTGAGGATTAGATCAAAATACTTTTGAGATACTACCCACTCCTTCAAATATTGAGTGCTAACAATTTAGATAGATGTGCTCCCACTTACAAATGACACACAAATCATCTATTTGTCGTTGAGTGTCTTATGAGATCCATGATGTTGTTTGAGTTGTGAAGGAGATTAAGTTTGGGTACCAACACCGGAGTGGCACCGTTGTCGGGGACTTCTTGTAATTTCTTGGTGTTTTTGGGGTGTTTGATGGTTTTAGCATTTACATATTCAAGTATCTGAGCTGTTGCATTCTTGAAATATTAATTTATACTTCATATCTGCATGTTTTCAAAGCAAAATTTCAAGCTCATCCTACTCTTTTGCATTTACCAGTAGTTTATATAGCCTGGTTGCTTTGTCTTTGATTGATTTTAGAAGAGGAAGATTTGATTTATAGAGCCTTGCAAAGTTATCAGTATTAGCAAGCATTTGACAGAATTATTTTAGTGCATTCTTGCACAATTGAGGTGAAATTATTTAGTGGCGACTCCATGTTGATTTGAATTTGGAAATACCAGTGTCTTGAGCTTTCTATCATTTATTTTTGTGCTGTTGATTTCTACAAAACCGGAGGGAAGAATATCTCTCTTCCTTAAAGACTCTGCTAAAAAATGTTCTCAAATTTAAGAAAATCGAGTTGGAAGGGAGAAGAGTTTGGAAAGTAGTTAAAGGTCAGACATCAAGAAAATATACAGTCATTGGTGAGAAAGATCAGCCTTTGGTAGAGGACTATCACTCTTCTTCAAGTGATTCTGATTCAACCAATCCTCTCATAAACTTGTTTGCCTCAGTGGTGAAGGTCCTTCATGCACTGTAAGTTCCTTCTCCAATCCACACCTCTATGTTTTAATTCAAGTAAAACTTCCCAAGAAAATCAGCACTTAGAAGATACCAGTCTTGTGAATCACATTCTTGAGCCCCAAAGATATTGCACTCCTCATCAGCTTGCCTCACCTCCAAGATCACCCCCACCAAACAATATGGCTCAGCCTAGACCTCCATTTGTTGTTAACACTTTTGGTCCTATAAATTTTAGAGGAATGGATGGTTACCCAAATGTTGTCCCACAAGATGTCAGAAATAGGTTGCAAAAATTCAAAGGTAACAATGCCATCACTGGTGATCAACATCTCAAAATTTTTGATAATATGATGGAATATTTTGAGATAGAGTTTGAGGATGTGTATATCAAGTTGTTTATTCATACACTTGAAGAAGATGCTAGGGATTGGTACAAGGCTCTACCTGATAACTCTATTGATTCATGGACTAAGATGAAAAATGCATTTAGATTACAATATGGTGACAGGATTGATCCTAGATTTCTTTTGTTTGAATTTGAGAATATAAAAAAGAACTCAATGAAACAGTCCATGACTTCAATACAAGATTTAACAAAACATTGAGAAGGTTGCCTGTCATTTTGAGGCCTTGTGATGAATCTTGTTTGATCAAATATGTAGATGCATTTGATAAAAAGGCAGCCTATTACTTGAGAGACAAAAATCCTACAAACTTGAGGCAAGTTTTCACCATGGCACTTCAAATTGAAAATAATATTAAAGCTATTGGTAAACCACTTAAGAGGGATGGTGTGAAGCTGATAAACCCTAAGAAGCCTCAAGCTAGAAAGGGTGCTGATTTAGAAGATGTTGTCAAGACTTTGGCAGGGGCTGTCAAAGAAATTTCTTACAAATTAGCCCGAGCTGAGAAAGGAATTGGGCGAGTTCACAAGGACAGCAAAGAACTCAAAACCATGATAGATTTGGCAATCATCCTAGGGGTGATCAAAGACAAGATGATAGAGGTAAAGGGCTTGTTGGTGGGGGAAATAGACAACCCCAAGCACGTGAAAATAGAGTGGTGCCTGACCCTCTAACTGCAAGAGTTACTGCTGTTTAAGAAATTGTTGATATGGATTGGTGTGATAGATGTTTTCTTCCTCATCCTCCATGTGAAATGGACCAAAAAGTTATTGAAGATGATAATGAAGATGAAATGGATGATGACATTTGTATGATGGGTAGCTCTTCAAGCTCACAACAAGCAACAACATCAATAGATGTGATAAGTGCAAGGACTGCTACAACCTTTTGGGATTGCATAAAGAGGGTACCAATTATTTCCTCCTCTCAAACTCATGAGGTAGATGTTGTTCAAGCTTTTGAAATTCCTAATAATGACTTTGAATATCTAAGGGCTTTAATGATCAAGAAGTATGATGGTGGTATTCCCTCGGAGGAAGATAGACAATTGTTAATGAATGTTATGGTTGGTCAAGAGAAAGAGTATAATACTAGAAGTAAAGTTGTTAGAGGAGCTGGTCCTCAAGCCAAGCCAAAGACACCCTTTCTCACAAGCATTCCAAAAGACAATCCTAGAAAATAAACACTTTCCAAGAACCCTGCTGTCCCATGTAAAAATATCAGTCCTCTTCATGCCCAGGCTGCCAAGAATACTTCTCCATCTGATGAACCTTCTTATTTCCCTTCCAATGTTGTCTTACCAAAGAGTGTTCCATATGATATTGCCCAAGTATTGAGTCAAATCAAAGTAAGTGTTCCCATCATTGAGTTGCTTAGAATTCCTAAGCATAAGAAGAGAGCATTTGAGTACTTGGGATTGAAAGAAGAGAATATTACCCCAAGCAGAAATGTAAATGTTGTTGAGACTCCTCTTCAAATCATTGCTGGCCTTGAAACACCACCACTGGTGGAAGATCTTGGAGAGGCACCTGAAGTATATTTGGGGACATCCTTGGTTGATTCCCAATTGAATGTTGATCCATTCTTTACAACGTTGCTCATAAAAGATAAACTGCTTCACAATTGTATGTTTGATTATAGTGCATCATGTAATGTCATGCCTCTAGAAGTCATAAATGAGTTGGATATCAAGGTGACAGCTGCCTATGGAAAGTGTATTGCCATGGATTCAAGGGAAGTGCCAGTGGTTGGTTGTGTGAACGGTTTAGTAGTGCAACTTGCAGCCTATCCGGATAAGAATTTGAAATAGAATGTTGTAATTGTTGGTTGACTCGCCCGCCAAATGGGGTATGCTTTTGTCAATAAAATGGGCTACAAGTGTTAGTGGTAGTGTTCAAATGAACATGTCCTTTACCACCATTCTCATTGAGGGAAACCTTGTCAAACTCTATGGTGAAAAGAAGATGTTACACTTGATTGAAGATCCCAACAATGCTTCTTATGAAGTGTTGTTTGTTGATGTGTGCAGACACCCATAATTATGCCCAAGCAATTTAAATACTTAAATTGCGTTAATTATCATCTTTCTCGCAAATCGATGACATATCATCAAAAGCACTCATTTTCCTCATATCATCATTAATTAATTACACTAAGCTAATTAATTAAGTTTTATATCCAACAAATACCCTAATTAACGACCTTCGCTTAATAAATCACCCTTCTACTTAGACTAATTAATTATTATTAATTAATTAGTTTTCCTTCCATTTAACCAATAAATCAATATTTAATTGATTTAATCCCCTTATAATAGCCTAAATCGTACTAATATTCCTCTAATTATCTTCTATAAGCTTACATCTACCTATTAGTTAATCACCTTTGATTAATTAAAACACCCCCCAACTCCCATGACTTGCTAAACATGTATTAAACTCTTCTAAAGTAAGGTTACCTTTAATAAAGCAACCTTATCCATTCCTAATCATGTTTTACCTTTATCCCACATTCATGAGAATGTGTTGAATCCTTTATCCTTTGGGCTATATAAAGAGCCCTCCACCTACCTTTTTACTTACACCTAAACTCCTTAGAGAGCAAATGCAAAGCATATAGCAAAGAGACTAAGATCTTGCACCTTGTTTTTTGAGAGTTCATCATCTTGAGGAGTTAAGCTTCTTTTTTAAAGTGCTTAGGGTCATATGGGAGGTGTCAAAAGGGTCTTGTAGCCCAACTTTGATTAGCCCCCATTCCTAGGTTCTTGGAACATTAAGGACAACTATTTTGATAGTCATGGAGCTTACATAGGTCCATTCATTTATTTGTTGTTAGAGAATAGAGGAGTTTAGATATTTAGCATTGTTAGTTTCAAAGTTTGTATTTATGAATGCTAGCATCTAACCCTTGTTTAATTCTTATCATGATGGTGTTTATGCTTTGTTTTAGCTAAATTGTAGAACTATTTTAGGTGGTAGTTCTTGCTTCATTTGATTTAGCATTAAGCAAAGTATACATGCACACATTTGGCACGCCTAGTGGGACTTACTCCATTGTCCTTTGCACTTAATTTCAAGTTTTTGTAGTTAAGTTTTATTTTTAGTTACTAACCCTCTTTTACACATGTTGATCTAACTTGTTTTTTTAACTTGTTTTGTTGAGTTTGTATGTGTTGGGTATTCCTTGTAGGTATGAAGGAGGTTAAGTGCTTATCAAAATTAGAATTGATGGGAAAATTTCAAGATTTATCCATGTTTTCATTTTTAGAGCTTACTTTTTTAACATTCTACATGCTAGTTTTGTCAATTTCTTGAAAATTTTAAATTCTTGAGCATGTAGGTTAGTGTTTGATAGTGTTGAGTCTTCTATTTACATATTAATGTGGTGGGTTGCTGTCAAAATTTAATCTTGGTGAGAAAATTTCAAGATTTCATCATGTTTTCATTTTTAGAGCTTACTTTTTCAACATTTTACATGCTAGTTTTGTCAATTTCTTGAAAATTTTCAATTCTTGAGCATGTAGGTTAGTGTTTGATAGTGCTGAGTCTTCTATTTACATATTAATGTGGTGGGTTTCTGTCAAAATTTAATCTTGGTGAGAAAATTTCAAGATTTCATCATGTTTTCATTTTTAGAGCTTACTTTTTCATCATTCTACATGCTAGTTTTGTCAATTTCTTGAAAATCTTAAATTCTTGAGCATGTATGTTAATGTTTGATAGCGTTGAGTCTTCTATTCATATATTAATGTGATGGGTTGTTTTCAAAATTGAATCTTGGTTGGAAAAATTTACCCATTTTGTAGATTAAGGGACGTTTTTTTGACATTTTTTGAGTGCATGTCAAGTGCATACCCATGAGCATAAGAGCATATGTGTAACCCATCTTCCGAAGGCCATAACTTTTGCTCCCAAACTCAAATGACTCCATTTTTTTTGCGTTGGAAAGGTATTGAAGTTAAATATGCAATGAAAACATAAATTTGAGATTTATACTTACAGAAATTGTAGGTTTTTCTATTATTTTAAAACTAGTCATTTTCTAACATGTCTAATGTTTTGATGAATGTTGTATTTCCATGCTTCCTCGATTTAGACCAAAGTGTGTGTATGCTCTTATCTTGCACCTTTTGGTGATCTTGAGAATCAAAAAAAACCTTTTACAAAGCATTTTTCAATCTATATCTTTTTAACATTGGGATTAAACTTGGAAACTTGATTATTCATTTTGCTTAAGGGAATGAACCTTTTACAAAGCATTTTTCAATGGTCCTTTGATTTGAAGTTTTCCATTTCTATATAGTTGGGATAAAGTTTGTGTATGCTCTTCTCTTGCACCTTAGGGTGATCTTGAGAATCAAAAACAACTTTAGTCTTCATTTTATAACATTTGGTAAATTGAAACTTCATCTTTCACTTTTGGTTTAGGGAATGAACATTTATCAAGAATTTTGTATGGTTCATTGATTGAAAAGATTTTCTTTACTTTTTAGTTGGATTATTTGTTGTGTATGCTCTTCTCTTGCATCCTTGGATGATCTTGAGAATCAAAAGTAAACTCTTAATCCTCTTTTAAATAATGTGATTTTCTTGGAGAACTACTAACGCTTGAGTGCAGGACCTAAAAACGCTTGTCAAAGAAAGGAGGAATCAAAACGAAATCAAAAACTACTAATATAGTTGTTATACAGGTTGCAAAAAAAGTTAAAGCAAACCACACCTAATTAAACAAGATAAAAAGAACAACATATTCAAAACACTGTATTGCAGGTTTCGAAAAGGGTACGTCCCTCTCCACTCAACTGGAACATAACCCTTTGGCATAACGCCTTAAGCTACAACAATGGGGGTGGTTCCAGGAACCCCAAAGTAGTCCACGCAAGAGGGAACCTTGTGGATGAAATGGGAAGTGCTCCGCACTACCTACTTGACTAGTGATTCCTTTGTGAGATAGAGTTACAGGTTGTCCGTTGTGGCGACCCTAGTGATAGTACACGTAGATGCACTAGTTGCCTATTGTTCTTGAAGGGGGTAAAGTAAAGCCGAGATACTCCCAAACTAGTCAGTGTAACTTTTTGGGTAAATTGTGCTCGCTCATGGCAACTTTGTAACACCTAGGGAGAGAACCACCTAGGAGAATATACTTTGGCCAGGAGCCCACTTTGACCATTTGAAAATAGTGTTGAGTTGTGAACCTTCTTTTTGAGAAACGTGTGACGTATTACTTTCGCCTAGTTTTTACTTGCCTTAGGGCGAGGCGAAACTCTCGAAGTGAGGCTAGCATTTTTCATCATTTTTCTTGATTTATTTCCTTCATATTCTTTTGACACTTTGTTGATCAAAAGAGGTGTGATTACCTTTGTGTTTCCATTCGACTGTTTCTCTCACTTTTATGTTCATTTACGCCCATCCATGTTTGCGGCTGGGTTAGTTAAACGTCTAAAGTGAGCGGAGGTGTTTTCACGTCATTTGGTAGCCATTGTGATCTTGATACCCACGTCAAGATCGTCATTGTAGTTAGGCGTGGTTCATCACCATGGACTTCCATAGAGGAGTTAACTTGTTTGTCTCGTATCATTACAATTTCGATATTTATGTCTTGTTTCTTGTAAACTCGACATAAATACCTATATTGTACGGTTACGTTGCACACATTTTTAACTATTCCTAGCTATACTTTGAGATTTTTAGTTCGGTTCTATTATTACCTTGATTTCAAAGAGTGCTAGGTGTTACCATTTGTGTGTGTTATATCAATAACACCTCGATATCAATACTTCACTTTCTAGCAAAGTGGGTTAACATATCTTGGTGATATTGTTGTGTCATTCACAAATTGTAATTGGCACTTTTTGAGATATAGGTCTTAATCGAGTTTGAGCTCACTCATCGTATATCTTGATTGGGAGATCACATTTAACTTCGTGTATTTACTTACGTCTTGTTCATTCCTTTGAACTTGGCATAAGTGGAGACATCTTGTTAATCATCTGGCGTCGCAAATTACTTTGAAACGTAGTCTAGGAAGTATTTCATTTGATTAAGTTTTGGTACCAAATGCTTGTATCACGGGTGATTTATCACTCTATCATATTGGTATTCTCACATTGTTGACACATTCATACTCTTAGCAATTTCATCTTGTGTTTCACTTAGGGGTAGTCATTGAATTTTGAACAAATCTACAACTTACCTTAGTGAAACTTATCACGAAAACATGGCTCCCAAAACACGTCTAGGGTTGAAGAAACAGACATATGAGGAACAACAAGCACATGCTTGGGAGACCTCTAACATACAAGGGTCAAACCCCTTCATTGGACATGACTTAGGGCCACTATTTTCTATAGAAAAGGAAACCGAAGAGATGGTCGATCATAGTGGAAATGAATTAGAATCACCACACACAGACTTTGATTTTGACCCCACTCTACTAGATGAGTTTCTCCTTAGAAACAAAGATAGAGTTTTGGCATGGGTCGTGGAATTAGGGGCCAAATTGCCCACCGAGAATGAACCAATATTACCTACAAATGACACTACTAAGGAAGAACGCCCCCTTATCAATATGGAAGATATTTTAACAGGCGGGCATGCTTCCACTTCTTACATAGAAAATGATAAAGTGATAGGGCATAGAATACCCCTCATCAAAGTGCCACGAAGAAATAAGATAGAACATGAAACAGGGGAAGAGCCTCCACAATACGAAGAGGAAGAACCTTTAGAAGAAGAAGACACAAACCAAGTCACAATCCAACAACAACTCAGTAACCTAAGCCGACAACTAGCTTTGCTTACTTTCCAGGTACAGAAAGACACAAACAAGAACATTCAAAAGTCAAGGCCTAAGTTTAGGATCCACGAACTCCATCAAGAAAACCAAGGAGAAGAAGACACGGGGTATCATCATGTACATGTCCCCGCTTCTCCCACTAGAGAACAATTGCTCACACAAGAAGTGCAATCTATGAAAGCAATGCTTGTGAGCATACAAGAAAGCAATATAGGGAGTATTAGGAAATACCAATATGAAGAACTATGCCCCTATCCTTTTGACAAGACAATGACCCTTCAACCCTTTCCAAAGAAATTTGATATGCCAAAGTTTGAAAAATACAAAGGAAAGGGAGACCCAAGGGATCATGTTAAAGATTTCTACATGGCATGTCAAGAGGTGTCTTATAGTGATAATTACCTCATCAAAATTTTTCCTAAGAGTCTCGGAGGTCAAGCATTGGAATGGTTTACGCGCTTACCACGAGGATCAATTTTCACCTGGCCGAATTGGCAGAAAGATTCATGCATCATTTCTCATATAACATAGAGAGTGACATCACCATGGCAGACTTGTGCGGCACAAAACAATGCCCAAATGAGACCTTCACCAGCTTCCTCCAACGATGGAGAGGGATAGCTAGTCGCTTCCCTTGTGCTTTCCCTAAGAAGCAACTGGTCAGTATTTTCATCCCTAATCTCAACCCAGATATAGCTTTCCACCTCCAAATGCATTGTGTCCACACCTTTGAGGAGGTTATCGAGAAAGGGATTCAAATAGAAAAGGCTCTCATTGCCAAAGGCACCCTCAAAACCCAATCTAAAGACAACCAAAGTGTCAAACCCACTGAAAAGCCAAAGATCTTTAACAAAAACAAAAACGTGGTGGGAGACGGAATCACTGATTCCAAACGTGTTCAAACGGTCCAAACCAGTCAACCTTTTAAACTAACCAAGGGCCCAATTCAACCACCACCAAAGTGATGAACATTCACCTCCCTCAATGAACCATTGTCCCTCATACTAAAATAGTTGGATGTGGCCAACATGATGACCTATCCTACAACACAACCATTTGATGACAACGCTCCTAAACCTTCATGGTATAAGGAGCATGAATATTGCGAAATGCATCGCGTTAAAGGTCATAAAATAGACAAATGTTTGTGACTTCACCACTATATTCAAGACCTCATTGACAACGGGGAGATAGAGGTGGATAACCCTGGCCACATGCAAACACCTAACGAGAAAATGGGGATTTATAAGGAACCATTCCCCAAGCATGATAAGTCGAAAAGACAAAGCCGGATCGGGAGAGTCATCCCAAACCTATAAAGCCACGAATTACTTATATACCAAAAGAGATAACAATCATTACGATTCACTTATCGGATGTATTCACTCCCCTGCTGACTGTGTCAATACCATCCGGATCAAGGGAAAGGACTACACTGCGGTAACAAGGCATGCCTACCTCGTGATTCGAACCCTCTCTGTTGACCCCGCAAACTAATAAATATAACCTTTTAGAACAACTTGAGAGGACACCTGCTAAGATCTCGATCTTAGATCTTCTCAAGATATCCAATGTGCATAAGGACATTTTGTATCAAACTCTTCAGGGGTCGGGAGTGCCTTTAGAAGTCGATCCTACGTACCTTCAAGCCACGGTGGCAAATATTGCATCAAGTGAGCATCTTACTTTCAACCATAGGGAGATCCCTGCCACGAATCCTACACATAATCTTCCCTTGTACATCGAGGTAGTTGTCACCCGTAGGAAAATCAAACGGGTGCTTGTGGACAATGGATCGGGATTGAACATCTACACGCTTAAGCTGGTCAAACAATTGGGACATACGGAGGAAGATCTTGAGTCCCATATTATTACTATCACCGCATACGACAACGCGGAAAGAGAGTCAGCAGGCACCATTACGCTGCCCATGGAGGTGGGCCCCACTTGCCATCAGACAAAGTTTCACGTCCTAGACTTGGAACTTCCATATAATATGCTTCTAGGCCGACCATGGATTCATGCCATGCAGGCCATGCCATCAACATTTCATCAATGCATCAAGTTGAAGCATGAGGGACATACAGTTACAATACCAGGAGATTCAGAGCCCTTTTCTCATTGTAGAGCTCTTAATAGCTTTGCACGAAAGGGTACATATGCATGTCCCTCCACAGATATAGTTGTCCCTCTTCATTCTGAGGCCATGGAATCTCGAGTAGATTCAAATTCTCTTAGTTCTTACACTCATGGGGCGTCCACTTCCACATCTCCATTTGATTCATGGGAGATGAAAATTCTGGAATATGGCTATGGGGAGTATAATGTACAACAAGCACTCTTGGTTTCTGACCTCTCCTTATCACCCAAGACTAGAGGTCGACCCAACTACCGCTTCAGAGACCTAGAGAGGAACACACTATTGGGTCATTCCTACCTGGAGGCTTGTTAGCTGAGGAAAAATTACTTGATCCACCTACTACTTGGGTCCCTGAGGACACTCAACCATCTTGTTATCAAACCCCAGAATATGAAAAATCTAGCAGAATGATGTACTCCATGGGCTACAAAGGCCTAGGATGTGGGAGGAATGAACAAGGACAAAGAGAACCAGTCCCTCTTCCACATTTCAAAACAGAAAGATATGGCATTGGGATTCACCCTTATGGAGCACACCCCAACGATCAAGATGTGACTTGTTCTGAGCATGAGGATAGCTTCGAGTACCTAGACAAAGGATATGGATTCCCATTGTAGCCTATATGAGGATCTGGCCTCCACAAACCTTTTCATGAACAATGTTGTCCTGACCATAACCCCCATCGAACCGACCCTTGACCTTGTGTACCCTTCCCTTGTTGAATGGGACCAACAACGTCATGTGCCACTAGATTTATTCGAGAACGATGAGGCTATTGCAGATTTCATGGGCATAAGGGATACAATTCCCATTGGAGATCACAAGAAGGGTTTCTTTATCGACTTAGACACCTGCGCCTACTTCGGTGAGGAGGCTGAACTTCGTGGTCAGCAAAATTTAAAGAAAAGTGAGGGCAAGAGTTCTAAAGAAAAGCCTCGCAAAATCAAAGTCCAAGTCACATAGTGAAAACCTCTTTGAGGCACTAGCTGAAAAACAAATAAGAAAATCAAAGGACAAACAAAGTGACCACGCCAAGGATGAAAATCTCGTAGAGACATCCTTGGATGAAGATCTCAACCTACCTCCCGATCCTACGCATATGGAGGATTTATCAAAATTGTTAGTTGAAGAAACCATTGATGTCAATATTGGTACCGAAGAAGATCCCAAGATAGTAAAATTGGGAGCATCACTCTCGGCCAGAGAACAAAAGACGTTCACTATGCTACTGCGAGAGTTTATTGATGTGTTCGCATGGTCTTACAAAGACATGCCCGGCTTAGATCCAACTTTAGTCATGCACAACCTGGTTGTGCATGCAGATGCTAAGCCTATCAAACAAAAGCTCCGAAAGATGCACCCAAGAGTGGCCTTGTTAGTTAAAGAAGAGTTGGAAAGGTTACTTGCAGCAGGATTCATCAGGCCAATTGATTATTCTGAATGGATATCGAACATTGTTCCTGTCCAGAAGAAACCTATCGGTATCCAAATCTGCATAGATTTTAGGGACATCAATAAATCTTGCCCTAAAGATGACTTTCCATTTGCCCAACATTGACATGATTGTTGACTCAACCACAGGGTACAAAATGCTATCACTCATGGATGGATTTTCAGGTTATAATCAAATTAAGATCGCTGAGGAAGACCAACACAAAACAGCTTTCACAACTCCTTGGGGCACCTTCTGTTATCAGGTGATGCCATTTGGCCTTAAGAATGCGGGAGCAACTTATCAGCGGGCCATGACAGTAATCTTTCATGATATGATTCATGACATCATGGAAGACTATGTAGATGACATCCTGGGAAAGTCCAAAACAAGAGAGGATCATCCTATCATTTTGCGGCATATCTTTGAATGCCTACGTGAATACAAAGTCAGATTGAATCCAAAGAAATGTGTCTTCGGTGTGTTATCCGGGAAACTATTGGGCTTCATTGTGTCGAGATGAGGTATTGAGGTAGATCCCGCTAAAGTGTCTGCCATCACTGAAATGCCTCCACCTGAGAATATCAAGCAACTACGTAGCTTGCAAGGGAAAATTCAAGCCATTCACCGCTTTATCTCCCAGCTTGCAGATAAATGTCACTCATTCACCCATTTGCTTAAAAAGGATGTCGCTTTCCTTTGGGGACCCGAGCAACAGCAAGCCTTTGCTTTGCTTAAACAATACCTGGCTAATCCACCTGTCCTCATGCCTCCTACTCCAGGAGAACCACTTTTGCTCTATATTTCCACTACGCAATACGCTATTGGTGCACTTGCTTGCCCAATATGACCTTAGCCATAAAGAGAAAGCGGTGTACTATCTGAGTCACACCCTCATCACCTATGAACTTAATTATCCTCAGATTGAAAAGGCTTGCTTGGCCATCGTTTTTACCTTTCAGAAACTTCGCCATTACCTACTAAATACTAAGACCAAGCTCATATCCAAGGTCGACCCACTCAAGTATTTGTTGTCCAAACC
The DNA here is from genome assembly GCA_018340775.1 of Taxus wallichiana var. yunnanensis. Lineage (NCBI taxonomy): Eukaryota > Viridiplantae > Streptophyta > Pinopsida > Cupressales > Taxaceae > Taxus > Taxus wallichiana. Next base: position 424,361,513 of record CM031244.1, on the reverse strand, counting down.
CACCCTCACAGGTAGAATGGCTAATTGGATCATTCTACTCAGTGAGTTTGATATAGAATTTGTCCATCAAAAATCAATTAAAGGACAAGTACTTGCCGACCAGCTAGTGGAAGCACCTTTGCAAAGCACAAAACCTTTGAGTCTGGATCTGCCAGATGCATCTTTGCTCTACATTGAAGAATCATATGGCAGATACATTTTGATGGATATTTTACGTTTCATGGTTCAGGTGCAGGAGTGGTCCTTATTACTCCTTCGGGTGATCCTATACCGCAGGCTTTCCACTTGGCCTTCCCTTGCATGAACAACATTGCGGAATATGAAGCACTCATTACAGGGATGAAGCTAGCCATCAAGTGGAATATTCAACATGTTAAGGTTGTAGGTGATTCGTAGCTAATCATCAAACAGGTTAATGATGAGTATAAAGTTAAGGATGATAAGCTCATACCTTACAAAAAGTTAGTGGAAACTCTAAAGGAGTATTTTGTGCGCATCACCTTTGAGCAGATTCCAAGAGCACAGAACAGATCAGTGGATGCCATGGCAATGGTGGGATCTATGCTTCGTATTCCACCAGGGAACAATGATATGCCATTCTTCGTAGAAAATCTATGCCAGCCCGCGTATGACATGCCGGAATCTTTCCTGGCTTGTGAGGTTGTTGGTCCCCATTCCCCATGGTACGAACCCATCTTCACCTATCTTAAGGACAGTACTTTCCCTCCCAATATCTCCCATTCTGAAAAGCAAATCCTGATTTGCTAGATAGCCCATTACACCCTTTTAGGAGGTACACTTTATCGTCATGGCTATGATGGGAATCTATTACGTTGTCTAGATGTGACGGAGTCAATCCAAGTAATTAAAGAAGTACATAAAGGAGTATGCGGAGCACATACAAACGGAATGGTCTTGGCTAAGAAACTGTTAAGAGTAGGTTACTATTGGCCCACCATGGAAACTGATTGTTGTAATTATGTTAGAAAATGTGTGCTTTGCCAAAAGTATGGAAATTTCATCCATGCTCCATCGCAACCATTACAACCAATCACTACCCGTGGCCATTCTCCAAGTGGGGACTTGATCTAATAGGGAAGCTTACTCCTACCTCATCTGATGGTCATACACATATCATCACAACTACAGAATACTTTACAAAATGGGTGGAGGCTATCCCTTTAACCTATGTCACAGGAGCACAGATTTCTAAATTCATCATGAATCACATTATTTTCCGATATGGTATCCCTGCAACCATTGTCACAGATAATGGGAAGTCATTTAAGAACAAAACTGTGAAAATTCTTTACCAATGGTTCCAAATCAGATTGAAATGGTCCACGCCATATTACCCTCAGGGTAATGGACAAGCTGAGGCAACAAACAAGACTTTGGTAAGGATAATGGAGAAGATGGTTAGTAAAACCGGTCGAAACTGGCACCTACAAATCCACCCAGCCCTCTGGGCCTACCGGACATCAATTTGCACACTCCTATGGGTGCGACGCCATATTCCCTAGTGTTTGGGATAGAATCTATCATCCCTTTAGAGATCGAACTCCCATCCCTGTGAATTTCTCTTCGAGACTATTTGGATAAGGATGAAGATTATCGAGTGGCAAGATTGGCTGAGTTAGAGCTCCTGGATGAGAGGCGCATTCGCACTCTTAATCACCTGAAGGTATATCAACACAGAATCTCCCACAACTACAACAAGAGAATCATCCCTCGCCAGTTTGAGGTGGGTGATTTAGTTATGAAGGAGAACCAGTTCAACACCAGTAGAGCGAGAAAAGAAAGGGAAGTTTGAACCACACTGGTTAGGACCCTATGTCATAGTTGCCAAGTATGGCACAGGGGCATACAAGTTAGCTCACCCCAATGGTGATGAGCTCCGGGAGCCCATGAATGCCATGCATCTTAAGAGGTTTTATGCCTAAACATGGCACAAGAAAGTCATAAAAATCACAAAAAAATCAAAAAATACAAAAACATCAAGAAAAAAAAAAAAAAAAAAAAAAAGAAAAAGAGAAAACAGGTCATCCACTAGTGAAAACCATGCAATTTTGGCACTTTGGACAAGTCCTTGGGTGAAAACCGTTTCCGGCACCTCGGGAGGATTCATTGTTCACAAGCATTCTGTATTAGAAGGGTAGTTTTCTTTGTCCTGGACCTGGTTCTACCTTCGAGTTTCCTTGTGCACACCATCTAGTCCAGCCTTGATCCAGCTTTGCCTTCTTCTATTCATCTGTAAGGGACGTGGTATTTCATTATTTCCCATCTTACGCTAGGGGCAACTCAACGACTTCACCTTCTTGTTCATAAGTGTGTGGCTTCACCCTTGTATATTCCCCACCTAATGTTGGGGGCATCCATGCTTTCTTGGCTACCTGCACATAGCTTTGGAAAACTATTAAAAACATAAAAACAATAGAAAATTGTTTCGAAAAACACAAAAACAATAGAACATTGTTTCGAGAAAACACAAAAACAATAGAACATTGTTTTGAGAAAACACAAAAACAATAGAAAATTGTTTCACAAAACACAAAAACAATAGAAAATTGTTTCACAAAACACAAAAACAATAGAAAATTGTTTCAAAAAACACAAAAACAATAGAACATTGTTTTGAGAAAACACAAAAACAATAGAAAATTGTTTCACAAAACACAAAAACAATAGAAAATTGTTTCACAAAACACAAAAACAATAGAAAATTGTTTCGAGAAAACAAAAACAATAGAAAATTGTTTCGAGAAAAACACAACAATAATAGAACATTGTTTTGAGAAAACAACAAAATATATATATATATATATAAAAAAAAGCAAAATTTTTCAAAAAATTCCTAAAAAGTAAAACACCCTACAAAATGGTAACTTGCTTCTTACGGCTGAAACTTGTGTCTTGCGCATGGTATTTTCTCCATATCTTGTTGGTTTGTCTCACATCTTCCCCGATTAATATGACTCACGGATCACCGGATTCACAACCATTCACAACAGCTAGCTGCTTGCTTGCTTCGTCTGTACTCTAGGGCACTTTTGGTTGCCTGGTGTTGTTTCGTTGCACACAAACACTTTTCATGGACCCCGTGTCCATTTTCATTTCCCTTGCATGTATCCTTGCTTTGGGCATCATTTTTAACCCTTGTCATCAATCACGAACTTGTGGATCTCTTCAAAGACTATAACAAAACATTTGTACAACCGTCTTGACCGTTGTTGGGTTGATATGTGTGTGTTCGTACTTGTTTTCCCTGTTATATGAGCTTGTTTCTTTCTCGTATTGCATTACATTTTGTATGTTGCATGGAGTTAGGCATCTTTCACTTTCTCGTATTGCATTACATTTTGTATGTTGTATGGAGTTAGGCATCTTTCACTTTCTCATATTGCATTGCATTTTATATGTTGCGTTGAGTTGGTGTTTTCAACAATGGACAATCATTCGTAGTATGGCTTTTCATGTCGTTCTACCTTTGTCGTATGCTTATATTTTTCATAAGGACCGATGATGTAGCTCTTATGGCCATATGATGACATCAAAATTGTTCCAATACACAGTGGCTAGAGGTTAAGCTCTTCTCTCCCCTCCTCCATATTTCTTCTACATCACTTTCCTCTCACCCCTATTCTCCATCTTACCGGGGCATCTTGCCTCTTCCCATTCTTCTATCTATCTCTCACCTTTTCGATCGTCGATCGTCTTCTTTCATCACCCCATCGACACTCAAGGGGGCATCTCTCCCTCCTACTAATTTTTCTTCTATCCCTTCAAAATTCTTCACCTATCTACTATCTTTGAAGTGGCATCACTTACGCCACCCCAAAGAGGGGAAAATGTAGACACCTATAATTATGCCCAAGCAATTTAAATACTTAAATTGCGCTAATTATCCCCTTTCTCACAAATCAACGACATATCATCAAAAGCACTCATTTTCCCTCATATCATCATTAATTAATTACACTAAGCTAATTAATTAAGTTTCCTATCCAACAAATACCCTAATTAATGACCTTCCATTAATAAATCACCCCTTCTACCTAGACTAATTAATTATTATTAATTAATTAGTTTTCCCTTCCATTTAACCAATAAATCAATATTTAATTGATTTAATCCCCTTATAATAGCCTAAATCGTACTAATATTCCTCTAATTATCTTCTATAAGCTTACATCTACCTATTAGTTAATCACCTTTGATTAATTAAAACACCCCCAACTCCCATGACTTGCTAAACATGTATTAAACTCTTCTAAAGTAAGGTTACCTTTAATAAAGCAACCTTATCCATTCCTAATCATGTTTTACCTTTATCCCACATTCATGAGAATGTGTTGAATCCTTTATCCTTTGGGCTATATAAAGAGCCCTCCACCTACCTTTTTACTTACACCTAAACTCCTTAGAGAGCAAATGCAAAGCATATAACAAAGAGACTAAGAGCTTGCACCTTGCCCTTTTGAGAGTTCATCATCTTGAAGAGTTAAGCATCTTTCTTAAAGTGCTTGGGTCATATGGGAGGTGTCAAAAGGGTCTTGTAGCCCAACTTTGATTAGCCCCATTCCTAGGTTCTTAGAACATTAAGGACAACTATTTTGATAGCCATGGAGCTTATTTAGGTCCATTCATTTATTTGTTGTTAGAGAATAGAGGAGTTTAGATATTTAGCATTGTTAGTTTCAAAGTTTGTATTTATGAATGCTAGCATCTAACCCTTGTTTAATTCTTATCATGATGGTTTTATGCTTTGTTTTAGCTAAATTGTAGAACTATTTTAGGTGGTAGTTCTTACTTCATTTGATTTAGCATCAAGCAAAGTATACATGCACACAATGTGGATGCTGAAAATTTCATTGGCTTTGCTAAAGGAAAATAGAACAAAATGGATAAATCAGAATGCTTTGATATGGTAGGTTCTCCATGGACATTGCTATTTGATGGAGCTTGCTCCAAATTTGGAAATGTCACTGGTATAGTTTTGCTTTCTCCTAGTTTGGAAGAGTTTCATTTTTCCTTCAAACTTAATTTTGAATGCACTAACAATATTGTTGAGTACGAGGCATTGTTGTTGGGGTTAAGGATTGCATGGAAGTATGGAGTGAAGGATATTGTTTCCAAGGGGGATTCAGAGTTGGTTGTCAAGCAAGTAAGCAAGTATGAAAATATAAGAATGTTGTTTGGGACTTGATTGAAATGTTTGATTCATTTAACATTGTTTACCATGATAGAAGTGTTAATGTTGTTCGTGATAAGTTGGTCACATTTGGCTCTAGGTTTGGCAACAGTACTTTATTTCACCTTTTTGTGAATATAACATTGAAGTGCTAATAAGGATAGTTGTCCCGGATAATGTGAAACATTGGAAAATTTTTGATGATGCACAAGTGCTGAGGTTCTTGCAATGCCAAGGTGAGTTTTCTGGTCAGAACATTGATTGGGAGCCAATGGTATGCATGAATGAAGGGAGAGAAACCTTGTTTGACAAGGATATTATACAATTAAAAACAAATACCATTCCTAAAGGTCTTGTTGCACTTGAATCAAATTTTAGCAATGTTGATTGCATCATTAATATGAAGATGTTTGCTTCAAGGGATGTGGAAGAGTATAACTTGGGAAAAAGGAAAACCAAGGAAGGTTTGGTTGGGCGAAATTTAAGTAAAGAAGAAAAAATGCAGTCCTATGCCCAACTCTTGAAAAATATCAAGACTACCTTGCTTGGTCTTATTCAGAGCTAAAAGCATATAGAGAAGATTTATTCCAACATGAGATTCCTCTTGAGGCCAAGACTAAGCCATTTAGACAGAGAAAAGGCCTATTAATCCACTTATCTCCATGAAAATGCAAGAAGAGTTGAATAAATTGAGAGATGGTGGTATCATTCAACCCACTAGGTATTCATCTTGGGTTGCAAACCTTGTGCCAGTTAGAAAGAAGAATGGAGACATTAGACTTTGTGTGGATTTTATGAATCTAAACAAAGCATCCATGAAGGATAAATATCCCTTGCCAAATATGGAAAATATGTTACAACTTGTGACGAGGTCATAATTTCTATCTACTTTGGATGGTTTCTCCTGATACAATCAAGTAATTGTCATTGAATTAGAAAGACTTAAGATAGCCTTCACTACTCCTTGGGAACTTATGTTTTTTTAGGATACCCTTTGCATTGATGAATACTTGGTGCCACTTTTCAAAGGGAAATAGATGTTGCTTTCACTAGTTACATCAATGAATTTATTGCAGTTTACCAAGATGATGTGACTGTATTTTCAAGGCAGCGAGGAGACCATTTGCAACACCTAGAGAAGATGTTGATCAGATGTAGGGAGTATGGCATTTCTCTTAATCCAAAGAAGTGTCATTTTGGCGTGTAAAAGGCCAAGTTTCTGGGACATATTGTGTCTAAGGATGGTGTCATGATAGACCCTGAGAGAGTGGAGGCAATCAGCAAAGTACCTATCCCAAGAACCAAGAAAGGTATCCAATCTTTCTTTGGCCAAATCAATTTTATTAGAAGGTTTATTTCCAATTTTGCTGAGCTAACTCTTCCAATCACAAGAATGTTAAGAAAGGATCAAGTTATCAGGTGGGAGGAGGCTTCATTCAAGCTTTTGAAGGAATAAAGGATGCACTTAAGCATGCACCTGTTTTGGCAGCTCCAAACTATAAGAGGCCTTTCCAAATCTTTTCTTTTTCCTCTGAATATACCATTGCTTTAGTTTTGTTACAAAAGGATGAAAATGGAGCTGAGAGGCCTATTGCCTTCTTTAGCAAGGCTTTACAAGCAGCTGAGTTGAAGTATACAATCATGGAAAAACAAGTGTTTGCCTTGGTGAAAGCAACAAAGATTTTCAGGCCTTATATATTGAGTTCAAAAGTTGTTGCCTATGTTCCCCACACCATGGTTAAAGACATCTTATCAGACATGGAGATATCAAGCAAGAGATGTAGATGGGTCAAAAAATTACAAGAATATGATATGGATATCCAAACCACAAATTTAGTAAGAGGTTTGGGTCTTGCCAAGCTCATGGCTGAGAGCAATTTGCAAAATGTAGAAGTGAATCAGCTAGAGGAAGAAAGGGCAGATCTTCTTGAGAGATTGATGAGTTCTGAATGGTACAAGGATGTGATCTTCTACCTCAGACACCTATGTTGTCCTAGTCATTTAAATAAAAATCAGAAAAGAGCCCTCAAGCTGGCTTCTCAAAAATATATCATAACAGACCTTGGGCTGGCTTGGAAGAACCCTGAAGGTGTCCTTTTTGAAATGCATAATCCAAAGATGAAGCTCCCAAGTTGATTTTTGATTTCCATGGGGGAGTTTTGGAGGACATTTTGCTAGGAGAGTGACAACACATAATATTTTAAGAGTTGGTTATTGGTGGCCTACTCTTTTTAAAGATGCTAACCCAACTGGTTAGAAAGTGTGATAGTTACCAACATTTCTCTAGAAGACTGAAAGCTTCAGGCTCCCTTCCTTTGCATCCTGTATCAATTGAAGCCCCTTTCAAATAATGGGGAATGGACTTCATTGGTGAGATTTCAGATCCTTCTAGTGCTGGTCATAAATGGATCCTTGTAGCAACTGATTATTTTACAAAGTGGGTTGAAGCAATTCCATCTAGAAAGGCAACACACCAAGTGGTAATGGATTTCTTGTTGAATCATATCATATGCAGATTTGGAGTTCCAGTTAAGATTGTATCTGATAATGCCATGTGCTTTAGAGCCAAACCTTTAATGGAAATGTGTAATGAATATGGGATAAATCTGACTTATTCTTCAAACTACAATCCACAAGGCAATGGATAAGCTAAGTCTAGTAATAAGAACTTTCTCAAGATCATTAGGAGGACCTTGGAAGTGAACAAGAAGAAGTGGGGAGAACAATTAAAATTTGTAGTTTGGGCTGATAGAATAACTCCTAAAAGAGCAACTAGTAAAAGCCTATTTGAATTGGTGTATGGAACTCAAGCATTGTTGCCCTTACATCTGTAATTATCCTCATTTCAGTTTGCTCAATAGTTAGAAGATCAAGAACATGGCCCATATGAATCAAGAATTAATTAGATCATTGAATTGGATGAAGAAAGAAGAGCCTCTCATCAAAGGCATATCAGATTTAGAGAGAAATTGAAGAGGTTGTTTGATAAGAAGGTCACTCCTAGAGCCTTCAATGTGGGAGATCTGGTTTTGCTATGGGATAGTAGGCATGAAGACAAGGGCAAGCATGGAAAGTTTGATGCATTATGGATGGGCCCTTATGCCATTGACATCAGAATTGGTGAGCATACCTTTTTCCTTAAAGATCTAGATGGGGAATTGCTGGAGCTGCCTGTTAATGGCAGACATTTAAAACATTTCTTGGATTAAATCCCCAAATTGAGGTATGCACAAGTTGTATATTTGTATAGTCTTTGTTCTTGCTTTGTTTTTGTTGTTTGTTGGTGTGTGGTTTGCCCTTTTGTCCTTTTTTATGGTAATTTTGGTTTTGGGCTGCCTTTGTGTTTTAACTCCTTTGCCCAATGGTTTTTGGCACTTGGTCTACGTTTTGTCCTTGTGGCACTCGGGAGTGCCCATCCCCAAGCAAGAGCCAATGTTAGTGAAAATTCTGAACTTGCATCTTTTTGCCCTAATTTTCCATGTCTAATTTTGCTCAAAAAATGTTTTATCTCTCGAATGGGTGATCTGCAATTCGGTTTATCCATTTTAGTGTTTTCAAAAGCATGCAATATGCTCATAATGTTGTTGTTTTGCCCTATTCTAAAATAATTTTCCAAATTTTCTCCCATTTGTGCCCTAATTTCTTCATTTTTACGGGCTATGTCATTTCTCCTTTGTCAAATCGTGCAAGAAATTGAAATTGATCAAGTCCGAAGTCGTTGGAAATTGAAATCCCAATACCCAGGTTGAAATTAATGTCAAAAAATGATTCAATTGGTTTAAGATCAAGAAATCTGCCATCCTTGTGAAAAATTTCAATTTCTAGGGCATCCTCTATATTTTTGGCATTTTAATCATGCGGCGTATTATACCCACAAATTCATCATCATAACATTATTGCATGCGTGGTGGGCTCTGTTGGCCGAGGGGTGGTCGGGAATTATTTCTAACTTGTTGTTTTTGAAATTTTTGGCTAAGGGAAAATTTTGACCCATGGCTCTGCCTTTTTGCAATAAGGTGTCTACGTGGCACGTGCTGATTGGCCAAAGGATTGGCGGGTGGCGGAGGTTCCTTAGGAATTTTTCTTTTATTTTGCAAAATTCTCAAAGTCAATTTTTTTCCCGAAGGCCCATGCAACGAATAGGAAGAGGACACATGGCAAGGAGGGCATGTAGGTAGTAGAGGCATTTGGAAAAATTTGATGTTTTTGGGCTCAAGGTGTCAAGGGAAAGTTTTGACCCGAAGGCCCATGTCCAATCACAAGTGGACACATGTCTAGAGAAGTCAAAAGGAAGATGGGTCGGTGGGTTTTGTGATGATTTTGAAATTTTAGCTTCAAATGGTAAAAAATCAAGGTTTGGCTCAAGGCCCACATCGAATAAGGAGAGGACATGTGTCCACATTTGCAAAAGGTGGAGGGAGGGGCCGAGGAGAATTTTTTTAACTTTTGACCTCTGTTCTCTGAAAGGTGAAAATGAAAAATTGGCTCCATGGCCTATCGATGAAGACACGTGGCACATTTTACAATGTCAAAGGGTGGTGCGGGTCAAAGATTGAATTTTGTGAATGTTTAAAAGGGTTCGGAAGGCAGGAATGGAGACTTGGACCCATGGCTAATTGGAGAATGCCATGTGGCAGGGATGAATTGGGCTTTCGGGCCGCAGGGGATTTTGTGAAAAAAATTCAAAATTTAAAAAGGTCACAAATGCATTCCTAAAGGATGGGAGCCTGATCCAATCATGTTTTGACATGTGTCCTACCTATTCAAAAAGGGTATCTTTGAACTTATTCATGTATCTCATCTGCCACGTGGAAGGAGGACATTTAATGTCGATACAAAATCGATGGTTACTAGTGTAATTTCATTTTTTAGTTTACATGAGCTCCAAGGAGCTTGGAAATCACATTTCTTCATCAAATTTCATCAAACCTTATATGATTTTGGGTCGCCTTGGCCTTCTGAGAGCATTGGTAACATTTTTATGACCTAATTCGGTGATCTGTGGTGTTTTTAATACATTTTTCTCTTGCCCGATGTAAAAACGTGAAAAATGAAAATCAAAAGTTGCAGAGGTGAAATGATGAGGGGAAAAGGTAAAAAATGATAAGTAAAACATGTTGGCATGCTTGAATGACAAAAACGTGACCTTGGGATGGATAAGGATCCAAATTTGTGTAATATTTTAAACTTTTTGTGCATCCCTGGCAATATGCGAGTTGTTTTTAGTTTTATGTCATTTTCATGAAAGGATAAGGGTTTTTGTAACAAATTTGATCCCTCAAGCATATTCTTACTTGGGAGGAAAGAATCCAAGATGGAATTGAGTATATATGATATTTTTGGAGAATTTGAAGAGGAGAGAAAAAGACGTAGAAATTTTTTTCAAGCAAAAACTGGAAGAAACCCATTTTCTCTGAGAAAACCGCCTGAGAGCCATTTTCAATTCCACATTGCATCAATTTCATCATGTTGAGTTGGTTTCAGTTGTAAATCCATCAAAAAGCTCTAAGATTGTTCCAATAACATTCCCCTGCTGATGTATTTGATCAATTTTTGGATTATTTGGTGTTATCTCTTGGCAAAATTTGCATATGCTTATGTTTCGAAAGATTTTCAATTTGTGTTTATTGCTCATGTTGCGAATCTTATGTATGGGATCTTCCTTGATCATACAAGGTCTCATTTCTTGTTTATGGTTTAATGGCATTTACAATCTTATAATAAGAAGAGCCTTCATCTAATACAAGATAAACAGATTTAAAATAATTTTACTGTCCTTGAATATTGAGATTGTCTCGTAAACCTCTAGGTCCTCGTGGTCATGATCAAATAGGGATTCCTAGATACTTTGTTGGTATTTTGCTTCAAGATTTTTGGTAGGTTATCAAAGGTTATATGGAATATTACAGATCTAGGCCTCCATTTGGTGCACATATCCTGGTTGAAGGAGTATTTTAAACCCATTGAAACATCTTTGTTGTTTAGGTGTTGCAAATCTCTTGCAAAGGTTCTCAAAGAAGTTGGTAATTCCTAGCTAGTCTTGTCTAAACATCTCCCAACAAAATTTCATTCAAACTAACTCATCCTACCCATACTACCCCTGCATTGCATTGTGTGTCAACAAAATAATACAATCCATTCACAAAAATGCACAAAGTATATCAAGATTTTATCATGTCTCTAGCAGCCTTAGCCTTGTCTTGAAATCATTTCCATCATTTAGTAGTGACAACTCTTTTGAGTTTGAATAATGGATAATTGATCATGTTTTCCCAAGGCCATCTCCATACAATGTGCAAAGCATAAGGATATCTCCACCTCCTTCATCAAACAAAGGCTGCAATATAGGTTCTCTTACCTTGGTTGAAAGGCACAACCTAGAATAGTGAGGATTAGATCAAAATCCTTTTGAGGTGCTACCCACTCCTTCAAATCTTGAGTGCTAACAAGTCAGATAGATGTGATCCCCATTACAAATGACACAAATCATATATCTACCCTTAAGTGTCTTATGGGATCCATGATGTTGCTTGAGTTGTGAAGGAGATTAAGTTTGGGTACCAACAGCACATTCAGTTGAGATATCATTTCATTACGACTGACTTTGGAAGAATATAAGTTGAAGCTAGAAAATATTCATACCAAATAGAATCCTGTGGATATGATGACCAAGGCAGTCCAATTGAGAAGTTGAAGTTGTGTTCAACTTTGATTGGCCTTCATAGTTGATAGTGAAGGGTTAAGAACTTTGCTCATTGGAAACAGTCTCCAAGTGGGAGTTTGTTGGGGTGTGGAGCTGTTTTTGGTCTTCTTGAATCAATGTTGAAGTGTTGGAGCTCGAACGGTTAAGTTTGGAGACTTCAGGAGCATTCTACAGTCATTTGTTGTGACGTTGTTGTGCAGTCGTTGTGTCATTGCTGCGATGTTGCTATTAACATGTTGTTAATTAGTTGTTAATGTCGGGACTATTTTTCCAGTGTGGGAAGTTGAAAGATCGCGACTTTCAAACTTCTAGGGTCGGCTTTATGGCTTCTTAAAAGGATTGTAATCCTATAAATAGAGGTGTTAGGGTATCTTGAAGATATCTTGAGTGTTCAAGAGGTCTTGAGTCTTAATTATCAAGAGGTGATCAAGAGTGATCAAGGTTATGCAATTGGGTGTCAATTGTGGTTTATATGTCATTTAGCATCTTTGGAATTCTATTGTGAGTTCATAATTGAGAGAGGACTGTGAGATTTGTTTTAATCTTGTTGATAATAAAATCTGAGCAAGTTCTTGGTGGACGTAGCCCACATTGGGTGAACCACGTTAAATCTTGTCTTGTCTTATTTTGTGCATTATTCATTTATGTTGTTATATTTCTGCAAGTATAATTTTTCTATATAGTTTCCCTCTTTGCTTTGTGGTTTGAGGAATTGTTTCTGCATATTTATTCTCTAATTCCTAACAGAATTACATATGCAAAAAATTTACTAAATTACTACTTTTAGACAAAACTACAAAAATTACATTTTGAGGTCTTTAGAATCATATTTTAGGGGGTCAAACTTTTTTGAAAACAATACATTACCCATTCACCATATTATATGCATGCCAAGCTTACCAATGCATTTTTAATGGAGTCAATCGAAGCTACGGTGCGAAGTTATGTCTCCCGGAAGTTGACTCACTACAATTACTTCTGGATTGTTGTCTAGATCACATACACACACACCTGAAATTAATCAAGGCCTTTTTAAAAAACCATATTTTGCATATCTTACATTCACAACAATCCATGATACATCTCATCAAGGAATTTTTTTGTCGCTTGTGTATGGTTTCCGTATTTGGTACATTCCTACAAAGGAACTCACAACTACATCTAAAAAAATTAACTTGATGACGGTAAAATTCGACCAGAAATTCTTCTTTTCCAACAATAGGTTATGCTCATTGCCAACATGTAGGTGAAATTTTGTTGAGTCAATGGTTGATTTGGGGAAATTGTCTCTATCGTAAAAAAAAATGGTGCAAAACCTCTAGAACTTCCTTAATTTGTTATTTCAAGTTTGAAAACTATGCCCGACCCACCCGGACTATCCAATTTACCCTAGATGTGTAAGTATCCCTTATTAGCCAAGGATTCCTAAGTCAACTTACCATTGAAATGGATTATGTTCTCTCAATCCAAAAGTGCAAGGGTTAAACTTCCCAGGCTGCGACTATAGATATTAGGGGTACTAAACATCAAGGACTTACTTTCATAGATATTTCTCACATTCAATGGCTCAAATAATTGTGCATATCCCCTTCATTCTCTTTCTAATATTTTACCAAATTAACTCTTTTCACTTTTGTTCATATCAAAAAGAAAAGAAAAAAAAGTGTCTTTGTTCATGAAAATGTATCCATGGTTTTTATTAATGTATTCTCTTGAGGAGTTTTTGTTTGCATGGTCTTTGAGAGATGGTGGAGGAGGGATTTGATCTTATATGGACTTCAAACTAGGGAGACGACACATGTTGGCTTCACCTAGTAGAAATCATTTGAATTCACTCATGTTTTGTTTGCCTTGTGCCACACATGTGAGGCTAATTAGACTTGATTTAAAATAAAGATAGGGTTTGGATCAAAATTATTTATTAACTAAAACAAATTGTTGAAATAATTTATAATTGTGGATCATCTCTCAAGTCCTATTATTTATGCTTAGAATAAAGTATAGAAAACTTTTGTATCAAAGTTATATATTTATGTGCATAATGAATCAACATTGGGGTTTAGTGTTTGATGCATAGTTCAAATGTATTAGAAAATAGACATTACAATAAAAAACAAATTACCATATCCAAATATTTCATCAAAATAAACCTTTACTAATTATACATCACCATGGGTTGGTGGGTAGGTAGCGTGCCCGAGGTAGCTTGGACTTGACATGTCAAGTGCAAAATAATTTCCTAGATAGTCCACTCCATAGAACCCCTATGGTACATAAATTTTTATTTTCCTAGATATTGTATTGTCCATTTTCATGAAAACACACAATATTATAATGATTTACCCCTTTGTGAGTAATTCAAAAAGCCACTTTCACATATTTAAGAATCACTTTATTAGAAGAAATTGAGGTAACATATGGATGGTGTGCAATGAACCCACACCACACACCATGTTTACATTTGATTCCCCATAATCTAGGCCATTTAAAGCGATGAGAAAGGGTGAGTAAGCTAACCCCGCGAGTCAAATCTTAGGAAAGAAATTATGCATACAATTCAAACTAAAACAAGATTTCTTGTGTAAACATTTTAGTTTCTCAACCCGTTTTACCATTGTTATTCACTTAGGAATGCAAATACACACTCATAAGAGAACAAAAAGAAATTACTAATAGTTTTGTTATATTATTTTGTGTGCATCAAATCATTTGTTACATCCAAAAAAAAATGTGAAGGCTGAAATCAATTACCCTCTTTGAGCGTTGAAATTAATTAGAAATTTTAAATGTGAAATTTATTACCCTCTTTTAGCATTGAAATGTCAGTGGCAGACTGGCAGTACTTTTTCCATTAATGCAACAAAACTAAAAACGTTGTGTTATCCAAAATTCACCCTCAAGGTAATTTTGATAACATGCATCATATTCTTCAGTCCTAAGCAAGTAGAATTTATTCAAGGCCCAAAATCATGTTTTGGGGGTCCCTTTGGTTTCTCTCTAACTTCCCCATCCAAGGAAAAAATTCAACAAGTTAGATTGAAAAAATCCAAAAATGGGCTCATTTTGGTGTTTTGCAGAAAAATCAGACATTTTTGTCCCAGGTGGTCCGCGGGACAGTTGGGACACATGTACGCGTGGGACACAAAAATCTAATTTTTCCACAATTTAGTGCATTGCGGGTGGCGTGGAGAAATGTGTTCGGGACAATCGGGACAAAAGTATGCGCGGGACGTGTAAAGGTGAAAAATCTGCAAAAGGAACCATACGTTGCGGTGAATGTGGAGGTCAACGGCCCTCATGACCCGATCAACGATAGACGCATAAGGACAAGGAAGCATGAATTAGGTGATGTGGAAGAATGTTTCCATCACAGTCGGGACACGTGGACCCGATTTTGCTGAAATAGCTGCAGTGAAGAGAAAAAGTCAATGTTTGACCTCCCAAACTTCAAACGGCCATAACTTTTGACTCCGAGCTCTGATTTTCATAAAATTGGACTTTCTGGAATGAGCACGACATCCTCTGTATCAAAATTTCTTAATTTTGATGAGGTTAGATACATTAAAATAAAATAAACATATTCAGCTTGAGTCAATTAATGCTCATTCCTGTCAAATGACAAAAATGCCTAGTAGACCCAAAATAGCTGCTCGCACTCAGAAGGCCATAACTTTTGCATTTCTCAACGAAATCACATGAAATTGGTACCATTGGAATCGTGTTTATGATCTTGATGCAAAAAAATCAAGAAATTATAGATTCAATGAGGGATCAATGGATATTTTCTTGAAAATGTGGCCAAGTTCAGAATAGTGTTTTATTTGGTAGTTGGACGCATTCAATGAAGCATGGGCTGCCATATTTCACTGCTGCAAGTCATGAGACAGTATGGGGATCCTTTTACAAGAAATAGAACATCATTTCACTCCATTTAATACCTCTTACAAGTGGTTGAAGGATAGATTTTGAGATTTCCATTTTCCCTCTCTCTCTCTCTTCTTCTTATTTTTCTATAAATTGGAGTGTTGGGCTCATTGTAGGGAAGTAGTTTTGTTGTAGCAAGCTCTGTCAAAATTTCTTTGTGAAGCCAATGTGCTGCAGGCCCTTGTAGTGGACTCCTTGCATGGTGATCCAAGCCCTTATCTTGTAATAGATTGAATTGTGCATATCATGAAGCAATAAAATACAAGTTTGTGGATGCATCTTCCTCGCTATGTTTGTTTGCACTCTTCTTGCCCTTTCAACCTTCATTACAAGAATATTGTGTCTATTTTTATGCTCTTGCAAGGACTCATTATTATTGTGCATGTATGAAATATTGTTGTGAATGCATTTTCTAGATTGTGGAGAACTGTTATCACCCCTTCTAGTATGCATTTTACTTCTATTTTTCACACATTGGAAGACTACTCTCACACCCCTCCTTTTCTGGTGTATCACTGTTGTAGTGTAGGCTTTCATTTTTATGCATTCTCTCTCCTTGGTCCCTTGGAAAATTAGATTAGGACAGTTAGTTTTTTCTGCATTAGAGTAGATTGTGGCAGGTAGTTTAGGAGTAAGAACCAGCTTTCTCTGGAGGTCTATCTCAAGTAGTAAGTCCCACAACTTGGAGATAGTACCCATGTTATCCAATCACACCGTGAGCTCAAGTATATGCACTTGTGTAAACATAAGGGTGCTATGATTCGGCAATAATAGGTTGTAGGAAATAATTACATGGGATGGAGAAGGTGGCTCATGATCCTTCTTAATGGAGTTTTGTGAAACAACAAACGGGTGGGGGTCAAAGGTCCACACCGGCGATCGACCTAGAACATACCGGGAAGATACTCTCGGTGTGAACCAAGGGCCCTTCAATTTGTTTGATTTTTTTAAAGTGGATTTTCAATTAAAAGCATTGTTTAATTTAATTTTAAGTTGTGGGTCAATTTAAAAGGTAGGATTAATTAATTTAAAGTAGGGTAAGGTTATATTTAATTAGGGATTAATTCTTAATTATTAGGGGTTTAATAAAATTAGGGAGTTTATTTCATTTAATGTAATTATTAATTAGTGGTTCAATTAATCGGTTTTTAACGTTATTATATCACCTTTTTAAATCCATTTCATTTTTAAAATTAGATTATTTGGGGCAACTAAAAGTGTGTTTTATAACATTATTAGACCTTTTGTTACTAATTCATTTACTGAGTGTGTAATTCCCTTCCAAGTTTTTTTCAGCCTTCTCGGAGCATTTGTTTTTCTCCTAGAGGTCCCTTGGACTCATTTTGAGCCATTTTTACATTGTATCACCCTTATTATTTCTTGTGGACTAGTGAGCGTGTCCACCACAATATTGCAGCAAGGGGGTTTCTGCTGCGATGTGAGATGCTATTTCTCACACATGACCATATTTTTCTCCCTTCTTCTTTTCTAGCCTTGTTTTGTGTTTGCTTATGGTGAAGAATTGTTGCAATCTCTAGAACTTGGTGGTGGTCTCCACTCTTGTGCATTATTACATTGATTTCAAGGTGAGTGACCGAATGTTTCATGACACACATTCACACCTGATTGTAATCAATGCACTAAATTATAAAGTTCTAAAATCAAGGGGTGATAATATTGTTTTGGGAAGTTGTGTTTCTTTGTATTTCTTTCCACATTCCTTCTTTCTCTCTCTTTGTGATGGATGCTCTTTCAATTCATTTTCTCACATTTTTAACTTTTTTGAATGGAGATCAAAAATGGTAATGAAACTAAGGGGTAAAGGGTTATTTCACATCATCGTGGGAGCTGAGACTGAACCTGATGATGAACCCAAAAAATCTAAGTGGCTGAACTGATGTGATGAAGCCTTAGGTATTCTTTGTATGTCTATTTCTCTTGGATTTTGCTTCCACATTGAGTCGTCTCGAAACATCTCCTGAAGCGTGGAAAATGTTAGACACCATGTTTAGATAACAAAATGACACAAGAGTGCATGATTTGGAAAACGAACTACTAGGATTAAATCCTATTTACTTTGAAAACTTACGGCATTCTTCACAAAGTTTGTTTACACTAGATTGCTTTTAAAGGAATGTAAAGTGGAGAAGAAAGATTCCCATTTTATCTTGTCAATTCTTTCTAAGTTAGGTCCCAAATACTCCATCTTCATTTCAAATTTCCACACCATGAAAGCTACTCGGGCAAGACTTGGAAAATGCCCTCATTTGATAGTTTTTCATCCCAACTCATTCGAGAACATGACAAACTCATTCAAATGGGGACTCTCAAATCCAAGTCACATGCTCTTGTAACAAGTAATGGTAAGGGAAAGAAAACTAAAAAGAAGGAGAAAAAGGACCAACCGAAGAAGGAAACCAAGACCAACCAAGCCCAAACCAAACCTAACACAAACGCTTTGACTTCTGAGCCCAAAGCGAAGAAGGAAAAGTGTAAGTGTTCCTATTGTAAGAAGACTAGACATGAAGAGCATCAATGTATGAGAAAACAAATTGATCACCTAACTCATTTACTTGAGAAGAATAACATAGGTGTTCTGAGTCTATCAAACACAATGCTCTAAAAGTTGAATCTTCTAAAGCAATAGAGTCTAAATCTGAGAAGAAGAAAGGAAATGCCCTTATAGCTAGAGTTGTTCCTTCATCGATGTGGATTATTGATTCTAGTGCCTTGCACCACATAGCCTCTTCGCATGTTGAGTTTTCCAACATCAAACCATGTGGCATGTCCTAAATCACATTGGGTGATGACACTATATGTGTGTCGATTATCGATAGTCATTTAGTACGAGATGGATGGTGGGAATGTTTAACTAAGTGTTGAGTGTTCCTAATCTCTCTAGTAATATCCTATCAATTTACCAAATCACTCACATTGGTCAAGGAATGCAAGTTCAATTTGGTCTTAACTCAATGATTATTCGTGAGCTTCAATCCAATGTTATTGTGGTTGAGGGAAAGACATATCACCATTTACAGTTGTATACCTTATCCCAATTTACTTCTAATTCGATGCCCACTTCCTTGTTCACTCATACAAATGAGGTTAGTAAGCTATGGCATGAGTGTTTTAGCCATCTTAACTATCATTACCTTGAATAATTGAGCTAAAATGAAATGGTCAATGGGTTACCCTACGTCAAATTTTCTAAGGGTCTTTGTGAGGGTTGTGCCCTTAGGAAGCACCCCGAAGAAAGTTTTGGCAAAGGAAAATCCTGGAGAGCTACTCGTATTTTGGATCTTGTTCATAGTGACATTTTTGGTCCTTTCCCATCTCCTTCGTTTACTAGAGCTCTTTATATTCTAACCTTCATTGATGACTTTTCGTGTTACACTTGGGTGTATTTTCTTAAGCTAAAGTTTGAAGTTTTCAATCACTTTTGGGACTTTAAGGCTCTTGTTGAGAAACAAGATGAAAGGTCTATCAAGGTTCTTCGAACCAATAATGGAGGCAATTATGTAAGTAATAGACTTCAATATTTATGTACCTCCGAAGGGATTGCTTTACAGTGTACATTTTCTTACTACCCTTCACAAAATGGAGTTGCAAAAGAAAGAACTTAATGCTTAAGGATATGGCCACTTGTATGGTTCACTTGAAATCTCTTCCTCCACAATATTGGGTTGAAGCAATGAACTGTGTGTGCTACATTCAGAACCATGTTCCACTCAACATCGTGAGAGGGATGACACCCTTTGAATCTTGGTTTGGACACAAACCTAATGTCAAAAACTTCCACATCTTTGAATCCAATGTTATGGCTTGGATTCCCAAAAAGAAATGTAAGGATTTGAAACCACAATCGACACCTTGTATTTTTGTAGGGTATCATGATGGCATGAAGGTATAAATATTGTCAAACCCTAATACTCATCATATTTATATCAAGAGAAGTATGAAATTTGATGATTCATCTTTGACTTCTACTTCTCCACCCTCTGAGGTTCTTATGCTCTCTGATTTTTATTCTAACTTTTTAGATGATGATTTTGTTGAATATTCTCCTCCTCCACTTGATCTCCCCGATCCTTTTGACCCTCATGCTTCAAATTCTTCTAATTCTTACATAGTGGAGATGATAAATACTTTTACCTTCTCACTCAAGTGAAGAATCTACCGACTCTAAGGCTAACTCACCTGTTGCTCCTCATTGGGCTAGGAATATTTTACAATGTTGGAGAATGGATGGGAGATCCTTCAGATAAGAGGTAGAATTGTTCGATTTTCTGGACCTCACTCATGTTTCGCCTCCACTTCGACCCTCAATCTTTCTAAGAGGATTTTGATATTCCTAAGTAGGATTCTTCCATAGATGAGGAGTATTCCGCATTCATGAAGAATGATACTTGGGATCTCACCCCTCCTCCGAAAGGAAGAAAAAATGTTTGGTGTAAGTGGGTGTTTCAAATAAAGTATAGTGCCAATGGAGATGTTGATAAGTACAAAGTGTGACTTGTAGTTAAGGGTTTCTCTCAAGTAGCTAGGTTTGATTACTCAGAAACCTTTTCTCTGGTTATGAAGATGACTTCCATTTGACTGACCCTCACCATCGCTACCACGAATAGATGGGAAGTCCACCAGATGGACGTTAAGATTTCCTTCCTTCATGGGGACCTAGAGGAAGATATCTACATGGAACAACCTTTGGGTTATGTCCATGATCCCTCCCTCATTTTCAAGTTAAAGTAGTCTCTCTCCACTTTAAAAAGACACCTCAGGCGAGGGTATTTCAAGATGGAATCCTTTCTACTTGCATCAAGGTTCACTCAGTGTCACTCTAACCCAAATGTTTACATTTTGTGGTAGGATGACTCCATGTTCATCCTCATTCTATATGTTGATGACTTGTTGATTACGGGAAACTCTTCCTCGATCATTTATTCTGTGAAGATTGCCTTGTCCAACAAGTTCTCCATGTCTAACTTAGGATTGATTCATTACTTTCTTGGGATTCATATTTCAAAATTTGACTCAGAATTATAATTTCACATCCTAAGTACGCCCTTGATTTTCTAGCTTAGTTGCATATGTCTGATTATAATCCTTCTCCTACTTCTTTCCTTTATGGGGTTAAGTTGTTTTTGATTTCTCTACTCCTTGGTTGATGGTACCCTTTATCGAAAGTTGGTGGGGAACTTAATTTACCTAAATCATACTCATCTAGATATTTCATATGTTGTTAGGATCGTGTCCATATTTATGAAAGAGTCTCAAGAGTTGCATTGGAAAGCAACGAATCAGATCCTTCACTATGTTTGTTGCACTTATATAGATGAAATTCACTATCTTGGAGCGACAGATATTTATTTCGTTGTTTTTACTAATTTTGATAGGGCCAGTGATCTAGATCATCAAAAATCTACCTCTGCTACGCTTTCTCTCTTGGTTCAGTTTTATTAGTTTGTCTAGAAAGAAATAGAATGCATTTTCCATATCATCTACAAAGGAAAAGTACAAAGGAGCAGCAAATAATGTTGCCAAAGAATCTGTTTGGTTACAGGGAATCTTGACAAAGTTTGGTATTCACTTTCGGTGGCCTACTATTATCTACTACAACAACATGAGCACCATCTCAATTTTCCAAAATCCAGTTCAACATCAACGGATGAAGCACATCAAGATCCATATGCACTTCATTCGGGAGTTGATTCATGATGACATCATCAACTTACAGTATTGTCAAACTTCTGATCAGGTTACAAACATTTTCACCAAGCCCTTCACTAAGGAAAATTATCTTCACTTGTGGTCTCTTCTTGGGGTGAGGTCCTCTGCAACCGCCCATCTTCTTCGGGATTTCTAGTCCTCTTCTCCTCTTCTTCTTTTCTAGAGATATGTTGTTTATACATGGGTACCTTATCAGGCCTTCATTGTCGATACCCATATGGAACATCTTTCTTAGCTATCTAAGGGATTTATCTTTCTGTTCTGACTTGTCATGACCTCTACCTCAGCTTTGATGAAGGGGGTGTTAGTGTATGTAAATTGTCTCATTGTCAATCGATGTCTTGTCCACCTCACATGGTGAGTCATCTCACTTAGCAAGATCATAGGTCATTAGGTGTAATTAGGGTTCCATGTGTCATGCACAGGAGTTACACAACACTCCTATATATGTACCCTTTCTATTTGAGCTATGAGAATGAGTAGACCTATTCTTTCATGCTTGATTTTCCTTTGTGTTTGATTTCTTGTTGATTACTTAGAGCATTCATGTCATCGTTGGAGTGCAACCTCTTTGATGTGAATGAGGTTCTGTATTGATCCTTGCAGAACAATATCACAGTTTGAACATAAAATGTACACCAAACATTAAAAACTACATAATTGTGATAAGTTATATTTGTTGAATGTGATAAATAATTGGTTAGACTATGGTTAATTTTACAAGTCATTATTTATTATTTAAATATTTTTTCCACCAATTTTAACTAATGGAAATTATCATATAGCTCAAGCGAGTTGAGAAGAAAACAAGACTAAAGTGGCCTAATATTACCTAATAGTAAATATTGGTCCAAAGTTTTCTACTTGAATGATGTAGTTACATAAGATTAGAGCATATGCATATAATTAGGTTTAAGTGGTTTATACTTTTAGCACTTTGTCCGATTGCTTAATTATCATATTTGGGTGCACTTGCACAAACCACTAAGGGAAACCATGGAGAATAGGATAATTGGGTGTAAATAGGCCTAATTTGTCCTACTAGTATATCATTACAGTGGTGTTTTTTCCGCTCATGCTTACTCCCTTATAAGGGATAATGTTCTTGCTCAATGTCTCCACGTCGTCACTTGCAAGATTTCAAAAATTTAGAGAGTGGCTTATGACAGACTCCTTACTATGAATTATCTTAAGGAAGAAACAATGCAAATGGTCATTGACAAAGCATTGGTATTAATGGCTTCCTTGTGAATTTTATCGAACCATCTTGGACATGGTTGGGCTTGATCTCCGTAAAGTCTGCATAGAAGCATTACAAGATTAACACCCTAGGTGAGCTTATCAATCATGTAAATATCAAATTCATTCCTAAGACAGAGATCCATACTAGATCAATAATCGATACCTATTACTTTGATCAATGTCTCTTATAAGATCATTGTCAAGCTCGCTCTTACATTGAGAGACCTTTTTCCTCTCATTGTTAGAAGTGAAAAAATTGGCTTTATTCATCACAAATATATCCTTGACAATGTGATTGTAGTATGAAAAGGTATGGAATGGGTCGAACTCTCTAATAAAAAAAATTCATTAAAATTGATTTCAAAAAATCCTATGATAGGATTGAATGGCCCTTCATCATACACATGTTGCATGCCTTAGGCTTAGGCCCCTAATTTTTACACATTGTCAGGATGTTGTTTTTCCATGTTGGAGCCTATATCACCATAAATGGAGCTCAATCCCATATATTTGGTATTTTTAGATCAATTAGACAATGTTGTCTACTTATTCCCTCTCTTTTTGTGTTTGTTGTCAAAGGTTTTAGCTACCTTCTATCCAATTACTCTTTAAAGGGCTTGGTTAAAGGTATCTCTCTCCCTCACATTGACTAAAAAATCATTAATGGTGACTTTGTCGACATTTTGTTTCAAACTCTACTTGAAGAGGAGAAAAAAATGACTAAGGCTATGGAATGCTTGGGTATTTTATGTTTATCTTCCAACTCATCCATCTGTTGGCATAAAACCAAGTTCTATACACAATCCATGGCACCTTCTTCGGGTTAGCTTCCAATTATCAATGGAAATGGATCTAACCCGGTGTTTAATTCAAGTTCATTGGCATCCCCTTCACCTTTCAAGCTACCCATGTTGAGCTATATTATTATGTGGTTTAGAGAGTGGAGAAAAATATTTCATTCTGATCATCGAGCGCCTCTCTCTAGCAGAAATTTCTAGATTTTTCTAAAATTCTTGTTGCTACCCATGTCTACTATTCCTCTTGTTAGACACCTTCTAAAGCTTCATATGGTAAACTTGAAAAATTATTGAGGTATTTTATTTGGGCTAGCTTGAAAGAAATCAAAGGATTCCAAAGAAAGGTTTAAGATATATGTTCCATACCTAAGGAATTTGGGGCACTCGGGAATATTGATGTCAAGCTCCAAATCCAAGCCCTTGTGCTGAATACATTATCGAGGCTTGGAAGGGTTTGAAGCTTGGTAAATTCTGCTATGAAACTACATTCTATATGGAAACCCTTTGGGAAAAAGGATTGGAGAGGATTAGATCTTCTTACTCTCCCGCACACACTAGTGTCTGTCAAAATTGGAGGAACTTTTTCCATAAAGAAAATGGAAATACTTGGAGACACTCGAACCCCACCTTATATAGGTTGAAAATGAATTCAAAAAAGTCTCTCTATCAATTCCCATTCAATCTAGTGGTCACCCATCTTACAATTGCAAGATGTTCCCTTGGTATGATCCCTAGCCTCAAAGGTATCTAAGGATTTGTAACCATAATGATGTTTTCTCTAAGGAAATCAAGAATTGGGTCCCTTGGGACAATGTTAAGAAAAAAATCTTACTAATAAATGAAGATGTTATCTCAATTATTGATATTCGAATGTTCTTCCTCTTGAACACTTCTATAATATCAAATTCTCTTCTCATGCTAATTGGTGAATATATTGGAATTTTATCGACATCTCATATTGGTTCCCATATACTCATGGCCCATGAAATCCAAGTTGCTTTTTTAAACTACTGGTGGAACTTTTCCTCCTCTCAACAGGTTTGGGAAAGGCGGTTTGGTAGGTTCTGGAATATTCCCATTGAACCTAAGAAGGCTCACTTTTATGGTGTATTATTTACTATGGGATACCATTTTGGGTACAACTTAAGCATATGTGCATTATGTAATGCAATAAAAGACTAGTAGTGCAAATATGAGGAAAAAAAAGCATATTTGTTCCTAATCTAATCTTTTCAAACAAAACCTCGAGATAGAGAAACGAATTGAAAAGAGGAGAGAGATATTATACCCACAATTACCTAAAATATTTCAAACTCCTCCTTTGATGTGTTGGATTCACTCTTGATTGATTGTGGATGGTTCTTGGATTTTCTTCAGATTTGTGTGGAGTCACTTAGGAAACACATCCCCTTTGATTTGATGAAGATTTTTGATGAAGATAAATGGATGGATGATTGGATTGGATTGATATATTGATTGAGTAATAAAAATGACAAAGATTTGATATGAATTTGTGACTTTTTTCAATCTCTAATGGAGGAGGAAAGCTAAATTTATAGCTAAGGAGTGGAGGATTTAATGGCTAGGATGAAGCCATGTTGGATTTGGATCAATGGTGGAGAATGCATGTGAGGATTGGAGAGATATAGAATTGGATTATTCTAGAATTTAGAAGAAGCCTCCATTGAATTTTTAATTCAATGGAGGGAGGGAGATATTTGAATTTTTAAATATGAAAGAGGGAAATTTAGAGAGGCTTCTAGAAATAGAAGCCTCTAGATTTAGAGGTGTGAGGATGTGATTAGATTAGGATTAAATTAGGTTAAATAAATATGATTAAGGATGTGATTTGATGGAAAGGCTAGGTGTATGGATGTGCAGGGTAGGTGGTAGGTGTGATGTAGGAATATTAAATTCCTATAAAATGGTAATGGAGGATTATAACGATAATATGATATGATAAAATATTAATGATGATATGGGATGTAATAATGAAATAAAAGAATACGTGATAAATGATGATAAAATGATAAAAGGGGAAATATGATAAAATGAATTAAACAATAATATTTAATCTTGTGATTAATTATTTTATGGGTATGATGATGTTATTTGTGGGACAAATTAGTCGTAACTAAGCATGTCAACATTTTGAGATGTCTAAATTTTCCCCCTCTTTGAATTTTTATTACGAGAAATGATAGCTCAAATAAAAGAAAAAAATATGTTAGGATAGTGATATGATGCCCCCTCGAGGAGTTAGGCGAGGTAGGTAACCACTCGAAAAGAGGAGAGGCCTAAGTTAGTAGATGAGAGGATTGAGGATTGGAATTAGAGGATTAGAAGATGAGGATTAGAGGATGAGAATATTTGAGGATTTAGAGGATTAGGATTATAAGATTAGAAGATTTGAGGATTTAGAGGATGAGGATATATTGGATTTTGGATTAGAGAATTTATATTTGAGGATGCCCCAGTCAATGATGTATGACAAGGGTGAATATTTAGGATGTTGGATTAGAAGACGCCTATCAAAAATGTATGAAAAGGGTGATGATTTAGGATTTAGGATTAAAGGATGTCCTAATCAATGATGTATGACAAGGGTGAAGATTTTGGATTTTGGATTAAAGGATGTTGGATTTGATGGTGTTATATGTGAATATGTTAGATTTGAGGATTGATTTGATTAGATGATTGAGGATGTTTGGATGAGAGAATAAGGATTGGTTTTGGATTGATTTGGATGAGAGGGGAGGATTGGGAAGTTTGAGTATGTTAGAGGATGCCCCATCAAGGGGGGATGTTGGATGTTGGATGTTGGATGTGAGATGATAATATTTGGTAAGAAAAGAAATAAAAACCTCCTCATATCATCACTTCCGAAATGTAAATGTAGAAAAGAAAGTAAGCACACACAAACAAAAAACACATAGTGCATTATATATTATTTTTGGATTTTTGGTGTAAATGTTTTGATTTTTTTGAATTTAGATTTTTGGATGCTTTTTTATTTTAGATTTATGAATGTTTGAATTTTTAAATGTTTGGATTTTTGGATATTGGATTTTGGGTGTTTGGATTTTGAGATTTTGGATTGTAGATGTTGCATTTTGAGGTTTTGGATGGGATAGGTGATGGGGATTGGAAGGAATGTAAGGTGGGATCGGACTTTCTCCTATATGTCCCAAAGTGTGTTTGGGTAAGATTAAAGGGAAGGATTGAGGGAAATTAGGTAGGTTAGATAGGAAAAGGATAGGACAAGGATAGGATGAGGACTATTTTATGTTGGATGGTTGATATGATTGAAGGATAGGATGTATAGGATATGGATCGGTTAATCGGTTAAGACTGGATGGGAGATAGATAGACAAGATGAGGTAGGTGGTATATGATAAGATGAGGGATATGGAAGATGATAAGATATTCCCTCATGTATAGGGGGATAGATTAAGGGATAGATTTGGTGTTCCTCCAAGTGTAAATTAGGGTGCCCTATGTGGATGGATGAAGAATGGGTTCAATTTGTCCCCAAGTATAAGGTAGATAGGAAGCGAGAGGTATCTGAAAGGGATGATGCCCCTAGTAGATAATAGTAAGGCTGACCCCAGATTATGATGATGACACACCCATGAAAATGGGAATGATGAGGATTAGATGAAAAGGAATGGATCATTTTCTACCCATAAGTGTTCGATCCTAAGTGAAAAAGATATGGATGTGATTGATGGAAGAAAAATAACATTAGTGATGAAAAAAATATGAGCCTAATGATATATGTTGTAAGAAAAGAGTTTGACTAAAATAAATGCATGACTAAGGTCTAAACAATACCTAGAAACATGTGAGCTCTGTCTCTGCGAGATTAGAGTGTGTACAATTGTGATGCTTAATTACAACTTGAAGAGAAAAGTTAATGGGAAGTATTTGAATACAAACTAACCATTGTATATGGAGTGATTAAGTCAAGTAGGTTGATGGAAGGTGAATGGAAGGTTAAGTCATGAATTTCTCCATTTTTAGTCGAGGCATCCATAGCCCCAACGGAGATACACCTAATTCTTATCACAACATTTCTCTACTGCTGCAGTGTGGCCATAACCCAGTGGAGTTGTTGGAAACACCCCTAGAGAGAGTCTTGAGGTGGATTTTATTTGATATTTTTAATTTTTATATGATTTTTATTTTTGTATATTTGAATTTGTTTGCATAAAGCGGTTCCACTCCCATGAGAAATATCAAGGGGTTAAGAATCACTAGTGGCTTGATGGGGGGATGGAAATGAGTGTGGTGATGACATTGGCGAGTTTTAAAAGATGCACCCAAGGGTCTTCGCCGCAATTTGATTAAGAGTGTTAAAATGTGTGGATCTCAAGGAGGACAAATGTGCTTAAATGTTGAGGTAATGTTGGGAATTTGGGATCATAATAGTGTTATGATTTAATAACGAACAAAATCATGCACATAGGATCTAAACGATTCCCCAAAATCTACAAAGAATGGAAGTATAAACTAGAATAATCCAAATTAAAAAAAAGTACACACACATAACACAACATGTATCGTGGTTCACCCAATGTGGGCTACATCCACCAAAGATAGAGATCTCATATATATATATATATATATATATATATAATGAACAAGAGTACAAACCAACTCTTCCCACAAGGTTACAATGCATCTCTCCAAGAGTATCTCCTCCTCCAGATCTCTAAATAGATATCCATGAGTGCACTTTAACCGTGCCTCCAAACCACCACCATCATAACTCACATAACTAGGAACTTGGTTTGTTGGGAAGTCACATAACTAGGAACTCCTAACCAACCACGATTCCCAAATAACTCGACCATGGTTACCCAAAACGAACACCGGTCTTTGTAATAGTTAGAGTTATACATTTTCCACCCTTTAAACTCAAAACAATGCTTCCTCTTCTAAACCCAGTTGAATCACCATCAACTGCAATCCCATAGGGATATTTAGGCACCAAAAAATAAACTAGAAGTGACATCACCATGCAATAGACTCAAAATACCTGCAAAGTCGTGACTGTCCTCCAAAACAACTTGTGCCTCATGCCACTTGAAAGGTAGCATACTCCTCTCACTTTGCATGTGTATTTGTGTCTAACCTATGATGCTAACAACCATGGCTTTCTCCCACTTAACATGAACTCCCCTACACTACTTCTAATAACAAGCTCAAAATCTCTAATATATATCGGTGAGAAATAAAACCAGATGAAAGAAATATAAAAATGATTCCCTTCTTAACAAATAATACTTCTACATCATAGAAGTTTGGAATTCTTGTGAAGTAGGTGAATCACCTTCTTTTCATCCCTATGTACTAAACATATCTTGTTACCTGCAATTGTGTCTAAATATGAATTTTCATTGAGGATCTCATCCTTTAGACTAGATACCCTTGTCCTCAAGATTCCAACACATCCCGAAAATAAAATTCAAGCCCACCAAATATCTATGGTGATAATTTTTACTTGCACACACAATCCAAATATAATATCAATTGCTTCAAATGAAAGAAATAAAACACGAATCATATAGACATACCTGACTCAAATTCTCACAAGACTAACCAAGCCAACTTCGTCCTCTTTCACATTCAATCATTAAAGTGATCTACATCATTTCTGCCATATACACTCAATGCAAGAAACTTGATCCTCCAAAACATGAATCTAAACCATCCATGCCCTCTTTTGTTGTAAAAACCTAGTACATATTCACTGCCATAGAGACCGACCTCGGTCTCCTGATCGGTACCGATTCCTCTCATTACGGCGTCGATAATGCTACTAGAACAAACACAACACCAAAAAATTGGCATCGTACACTAAACCAGGTGCCTACTCTAAACAAAGATGATAGTTGTGTTGAGCCAAACATCTCAAGAAGCACCCAAATCTTTTACAAAAACTTAACAACAACAATACATGCAAATAAATTGCACTAAGATGAAATACATCACCTTACCAGCACCAAGACACTCACCCGCATCTTCAACCAAAGTACTTTCGTCTAATATGGAAGCCCCGTATTCATTATTTGCTATTATATTTTACCTCTCAAATTAATCTTGTGCACCTAACTACACCAAGGATACATAACTACTCCTTTATATCTTACTCGATCTAGATCGATATCCCAAACATACATGTGCAACATACAAACAATGAAATACCAAGCTAACAAAACCATACCTCTATAATCTGGATCTGCAATCTGACCACCATGCTTATGCCTCCAAGAACCAGAGACACCTCAAAAACAAGACACATTCCATGCATCATCGTCCATTTCTTTAGATTTTTTTTTGTTTAAAACCGTGTTTCCCAAGAACTCACCACGATCACCCTACCGATGCTGTTGCCACCTAACGACGTCGATCACTGTATTTTCTAGAAACCTCTCATTTCTAGCCTCCACTTGAGATTTAAATCTCTTCCTACGATTTTCACATCAAGAAAAATAAATCCTACTCTTATACATCTATCAAAACTATTAACAAAATATCTGAAGCAAAACCTTGCTTTGAAATAACCAAGCTTTGATATCAGTTGTTGGGAATTTGAGATCATGGAACAGTGTTGTGATTTAATAAAAAACAAAATCATCACAGGATCTAAAAAATTCCCCAAAATCTACAAAGAATGGAATTATAAACTAGAATAATCCAAATCAAAAAAATTACACACACAACACAACATGTACATTGGTTCACCCAATGTGGGCTATGTCCACCAAAGATAGAGATTTCATATATATAATGAACAAGAGTACAAACTAGCTCTTCCAACAAGAGTACAATGCATCTCTCCAAGAGTATCTCCTCCGATCTCTAAATAGATCTCCATGAGTGTAATATAACCATTCCTCCAAACCACGATAATAGATCTCACATAACTAGGAACTATTGCATATCTAAACTGCTAAAAATTTCTTTGTGGATCTGGAACAATACCTCTCACATGGGTTTACCAATGTGCAACCATGAATTTTCACCAAGAAATAAGTTTGTCTCTCCATCACTACATCAACCTATGCAAACATGAAGACAACCTCATCTATAATATCTATATCTACATGGATCAACAATACAACATGATCTCATGGATCTATAAATACAAGATCTCACATTGACCTGTGGATCTAACAATACAAGATCTCACAACCTATGGATCTACAAGAAGAAAATCTATGTGCTTTGGATACTATTCAAGCCATTATAATGAGACAAAGAAAAATATAAAGGAAATACAGTAGAAGACAATACCCTCTTCTCACCATAAGATGTACTTGTTATTTCCTTTTGTCCATCTTCTCTCCATGGAAGCTCTATCTTCATGTAACCATCTTTTTCTTCTTCTTCTTCATCATCCTCTCAACCAATGATTCCACATGCAATAATAATCAATTACATGAAATTCTTCTCTTTGGTTCTTCTAACCCTAGCTTTCTAGATTATATATGCATATACAAACTTAGGGAAATGTAGCTATGCATTTACAACTTTTATATTCACTTTATAACTAAAGTTAGATCTAATTCCCATGAGTTAAATATAAAATTTCACACACATGTAACCGATCTCAGTTCCCTTACCGATGTCAAATCCTTTTTGACTGATGTTAGCTCATTTACCTTGACCGATGTAGGATTTCTAACCGATGTCGATTCTGTGTATTCCATCAAGGTCTAAATCATGCTATCTGTGAAGCAATTCAGCTCCACAATCCTAACAGTAATGATAGACCAAGGTTACATAATTATAGTAGGTATTTTTGTCTTACAACATGTGTGATCAAGTTGATCAAGTGTTCAAATGAAAGGATTGGAAGGGGATATGAATGTATGTGATGATAGAGATAGATAATGCAAAGGGATGTAGATGTTTAGTGTAAAGAGAATGGATGATAGGAAAGAACATCCGTGTGCAAGGAAAAATTATATGCTCAATCCATTTTTAGGTGTTTGGTATTTGTAGGGGGATTAAATGATTTGTGATTGGGTTGAGTGGTTGGGATGGTAGGATCAACAAGAGGAGTGGTAGAAATGGGTTGTGATGGAGTAGTGGGAGGGACGTTTTTAGTGTTAGGTTTATATCCTAATCCTGAACATCTTGTATTTTGATGAAGAGAGATGGGATTGTGAATGCCTTGTTCATGGATGCATAATCCTTTTCCTCGATGTTTCATATTAGCGAACATATTTTTGGATATAGGATATGAAGTGGATGGGGAAGATGATTTTGTGTGGTCATCATGAGACTGGGGTTGTAATTTTATCATCCGCTAAGAGGCTAGACTTAACAAAGGATGGGGGTGAGATTTATTTTGGTTTTTGATCAATGAGGGATGTTTGGATGTACGATGAGATTTGGATGGTTGACGATGTTTGGATTTAGAGTGTGATTTGGATGGTAGATGATGGTTAGGGAAAGGATTGGGATGGAAAGGTGGTGGATAAAGGGGTATAAGAAAAATAATTCCTTGGTTAATGAGGTGTTGGACATAAGACCTAAATTACATGTAATGATTTCTCAAATATCCATGGGTGTGATGGAAGTCACAATAATAGTGTTCCCTATACCAAGATAGTTTGGGAAGGTTTTGATTATGCAATCTGTTTTGGGGTATGGATGATCATGTTGAAGGTTTTTAAATGATGGAAGATGGTTATCAAGGATTCTCCTAAAGGAGTGAAGTGATTCAGGTTAAATGGTTTTGGGGGAGTAGGAAGTAAAGGTGTGTGATTGGATGGATTGTGAGATGTTTTGGTTGATTTGGATTTTGGAGTTGGATTAGATTGTTGTGGCGTATAATATGAAGGGTATGGATTAGTCCTAGGGGTTGAAGTGAATGGTTTGGGCTTGGAGGCCAAAGTAGATTTGGTTGATTTTGGATTGGTTGGAGTATGTGGTTTTGAGGTAGATGGTTTTGGCTTAGGATTAGATTGTTTGGGATTAGTATATGTAGATGAAGGGGATGGGTATGATATGGGGGTCACATTATATTTGGGTGATGTTGGGGATGAAGGATATTTGGGAGATGGGTGTGGTGTAGGAACCACATTAGATTTAGTCGATTTAGGGGATGAAGTAGATGAAGGTGGCATAGGATCCGTATTGGATTGGTCGGGAGATGGGTTGGGGAGAATATTAGGATTTTTTTGTTAGGTTTGGGAGTTAGTGACTCAGGAGTTACTTCAGATGTTTTAGGATTGGGGGATGGTGCGGATGAAGTAGGATTAAAGGATAGGATAGTGTGATATTTAGGTGATGAAGGGGATGGATTAGTATTAGATGTGGATGAAGATGATGAAGTTGGTATAGGATCCACATTGGATGGTTTAAGATTGGAGATAGAAGGAGATGGAGGTGACTTAGGAGTCACAAAGTGGAGGATATAGTTTTGATAGTATTGGGCTTAGGTGATGAAGGGGATGAAATAGGTTTAGAGGTTGAATTTGATGATGGATTAGGGGATGTGGGACTATCTAGAAGAAAGTCCATAGGATTGGATTAAGGTGATAAAGATGAAGAGGATGGAGGATTAATATGGGATGTGGGAGATAATAATTTTGGGGTATGTGATTGGTATTATTGTGAGTATGTGAATGGAACGTGATTATAGGTTTGACGATTATTAGATTTAGGGGTTGAGATTGTGGATGGTGGTACATGAGTGTAGTCGAGGAAGCTTCACCCCCATATGATATAGTTGGAGTAAGAGGGCATATTTATTTTTTTCAATGAAGTGGTTAAGCATTTCACGTCTTCTCCCTCCTATAAAGTATGTACTTGAGTCATCATCACTACTAGTATTGACCATGATCTCCTCATCTTCTCCTCTAGTATGGTTTTCTTCAAAGCATCAACATCATAATAGTCATGGTTAAATAGATCATGTCCTATGTTTTCCTCATCATTTCTTAATTGGGATCAGGTTGGCATTCTCCTAGGTTTCATTTAGAATCTAATGATTTGAGGTACTGATAAGGTGAGGATGTGTTGGATTAATGAAGAAGGTGAGGATGAGCGAAGTTTCTATTTCTTAATGTATAATCTTAGTAATCGGATCCTACTAGTAGGACAGAGAAAACTATGCAGAAGAGGATAGAAGAAGGATTTACCTTGGTAGTAGAGGGCTTAGGATGTTACCTTATTGTAAGGGCTTAGAAGAATAGGATAGGTGATAAGGATATTTTTTCCATTCACAAGGTGTCGATTAACAAGATTAGATGGTCTTGTCTATAAGAAATCGGTGATAGGGTTTTTTAGGGATGAAAGTGTTGATGTATAGGTGTGAATGAATAAGTAAGGTTATGATGATTGTTGCAATCAAAAGGGTTATGTGATATGATGAGTTTCGAGTCTTAGAGACCTAGGTTAATGTATGAGATACCAATAGACACGATAAATGATTAGGACAAAAATTATATGATGATAAGGGGAAGGTGATTATGTGGGTAAATAATTTACATGTATTAGATTGGAAAGTGTGTGATATGGAAAGGGATGTTTATGGATTATTATTTGCATAGGTGAAAGTGTGTTATTGTTTAGGTGATTTTTACTAAAAGAGGAATGGTGAACGGTGTAAGGTTGAAATTTTGGTTATTATTTATTTAATAAGATGGAAAGGTGGGTTATTTATTGGAATTTTGGATTTGTACGGTAATGTGAAAAATGTAAATGATAGTAAGTGTGTGGTCAAAATGTTATGGTAAAAATTTTTGGTTAAGGAAAAAAGGTTTATTATTGGCGAAAGGTGTGTATAATGGTAAGGGAACGATGTGTGGTCAAGATTTATGGACTAAATGGAAAAAGGATGTTATTTTGATTTTTACTTATGAGATGATTGTGGAATGTGTAAGGGGAAAGTTATGGTCAAAGGTCAATGATATATAGTCAAATATTGAGGTCAAAATGGATGGATGGTAGGTGTGTGTTTTAAGGATTGGTGTAAGGGTATTTTATCGGCTTTGACAAAAAAATTAAAAACAAGTACAACCACGCAAGAATAATCCTAGCTAGTCATGTGGGATTACAACCAAACTATATCTTACTTTTAATACCACACATCGACAGTGGTGCCATAATTGGCTCTCCACCTATGTGTCAATGTGTGATCAACTAGCGATTGATCTTGGAAAGTGCAACCTACGTGCACTATAGTTCAATATGTGGCCAAAAGGGCTATCTAATCTAGGATAACAAGCTCTCTAGGGGCGTCCCCAATATGGGTAAATGCATGGAACTAGGGGGGAAAAAGGGGGTCAAAAGGGACACCTTTTTCCTGAAATCAACAAAACCTAAACTTCATCTAATAATTCGGCATGCATATGCTCAAAATTTGACAAAGTGATAAGAATGAGTATAATAGATCTCGGAATCTAGTTTCTAAACTACTATTTTTTTTTAAATGGTGGAGATTAAGAGGTTCAAATGTGGTGCACACACAAAATATGTCTTTTTTTGTGTCAAAAAGATTAAAAACTATTGTGTGTGCACACCCCCATTTTTGAGTTACATAAATTTTTTTAAAATCCCTTTGGTATAACATTAGATAAAACCATGAAAAAGGTCCCACTAATTTTTCATAATTTTTGGATGAATATGTAACTTTGAGAAAAAAACGTCATTTTTTTAGTGTGTGTAGAGCAGAGTTTCAAAGATAGTTTTTTTTTTTGGAAATTTTGTTAATTAAATCATAAATTGTGTACAAAAATGTATGCATACATTTTGACAAGAAAAGAAGGCACTAGTAAAATAAATTAAGGATGAAATCCTTAAACTAATCGATTTTAGAAAGAAGCATATCGTCACCAAGATAAAACCAAGCTTGACGTTGTAGTATAATTTTTTTGGAATATTACATTATAACGCATTTAATATCGGGTATACACGTGAGATTTTGATGTTTTCTTACAAAACACGAATCCATTCATAGAATGCACAGTCCAAGGCTTAGGGTGGGAGATCTAAGACAAATCCAAGCTTGTGGGTTAGGATTTTCAAATCAAAATAAAATGAAACACGCTTCGCTATAACATGAGCATGTTTCTATTTTTTATGTGGTATATGTGGATATGGGAGGGATATATTTACTAAAATAAATTTAAATTATAAGAAATAATAAAGTATAAAGACTATAACTTTTTTCATTTATTAGTCTTTATACTTTATTATTTCTTATACTTTAAATTTATTTAAGTAAATATAAGAATTTAGGGTCACTCTACACCTTATGGAACTAGTCTCACAACTCCATCTGTCACAGTTTAGAAGATGGTTTTTCATATTCTAACCTTGTTAATACATAGGTATTTTTTAGGATTTCAGCATTCATCCTAAATCTTTTAGGGTTTAAATTCTACATTCAATGTCTATTTTGGGAAAGGATACAATAATTATTTAGGTTTTGGGGCCTTTTAGGTTGTTTATTAAAATTTCTAGGAGTGTCAGATGTGTTAAAACTATATTTTTAGGAGTGTTAGGAGAGCTTCATCGAGATTCAAATCATGAAGGGAATGGTCATCAAGAGCATGATAAGAGAAGCTCACCATGCTTGATGGTGGAAATCATCTTAGGCTCACAAACAATGCATATTTTATGAGATTTTTCTAAACACTTAATCAATGCTTGGTAATGAACACACATCTTACAAGTCATGGAGGTGGAATTTGCAGTGTTTCAGTACAATGTGGAGGTCAAGAACATGGAATTAATTCTTAGACATTCCTCCAAGTTTCATTCAGGGATAAATCCTTCTATCATGAGGAGGAAACCTATCTCCATGAGGAGCAATTGAGAAAGAGGGTGTGTAGACATCATAAGCATGTTTCCACTCAGGTGACATCTTGGGCAGGGAGGTGAATTATGAGATTAAGAAGAGACCATCATGTTCAAAGGTGAAAAGTGAGGCTCAATGAGTGAATTTATGATCATCATATCCTGACTCTACCATTGTGTCCAAATATCTTCGAGAAACAAATCAAAATGAGCTAGTCAAGCTAGTGAGGCATCCAATACCATCATGTGTGAAGGATCAAGAAGTCACCTATTCTCATGAGAGGGATATGATAAATAAGTGTATGAGCATCCTACATTTGATTCCATTCAAGGATGATTTTGAAAACTAGAAGGGTAAGAGGATAACCCAAAAATGTAAAACTTAAACCATGAAAACCAAGCCACAATGTGTAATCTTTCTCCCAAATCTTCTTGAATCCCTCTCCGGCCCACCTGCCTCCTATGTCATGATCACCTTGTCCTTAAAGGTATTCCTAATGCATTGGGTGAACATGTATAAGTTTGTAAAAAGGTTTTAAAAGGTCCATTATTCCATTCATTGAAGTGCAATAAAAGACTAATTCATTAAGCAAGCCTAAAAGGCCAATTTTGGCCATTTCAAGCATGTGTGCATCCTCTATGAGTGTTATGAAAAGGTCTTAAGTATATAAAGGTGGTATTTGAAATTCTTGAAGGTGTTGGAAGAAGTTTAGGAATATTTAGGAAATTTTTGATCATTAAGGGATAATATGTTCAACAATGAGCTTTGTGTGTAAGGAATGAACATTCAAAGTATTTAACTAAAAGAGTTCATTTGCTTCGTAGAATAACAATCAAAGAGATTCATAAAATTTGATGCCTTTCATCTACTGATATTTTGAAGGAGGGAAATGCCAGATATCCAAGAACAATTCGGTATGAAGAAATGTTACCCAATGCAACTATCTCCTTTTTTCTATAGCTTGTGAAATATTTGGAGCTCAAGAGTGTTATAAATTGAGAATAACAAGTCCAATGGTATTTATGGGTCTAACGGATTAGGATACTAAGAAAAAAAAAATTACGCTCTTTTGAATAATTCTTTTTTTATAGTTTGGACTCCAATTCTGAACATCTATGTGGCAATGACCATATATGTCATGAGAAATATGAATTTTCTGGAGTATGTGTAATACTTATCGAGTTAGTGAGACAAACTAGGCATTATCAAGGAAGAAGAGGTTCTTGTGAATATGAAAATGTATCAAATTGAATCATGAATGTCAATATGAGCATGTGGTTATTTTTTCCAGCTTCCAATGGGTCATCGTGGCTTGCATAATACCATACATGGAAATATGAGAAATGTGAAATTTGTTTTAGAGTGTGAAGAAATTGACATTCAATAGCGAAAGTATATGTGGTGAGAAACATGTTTGGAAGAGATGTGTAATATATGAGGTTTTTCGATCCTTATAGTGCAGAAGATAAAGATAAATTTTCACTTTGTAATCACTATTATAGACTAGAGGGATTTTAAACAATCTTCAGGTTTCCTTATGGTTATCATGTCATCCTAGTTAAGTCATCTTTAAAACTGAAGTATAGGATTCACATATCTTTCAATTGCCTATTTGTTTTCCTCCTAAACCCTAACCCCTTATCCCTAACCCATAAACCCTAAACCCTAAGCCCTTAGCCTTAAACCCTAAATCATGAACCC
Source organism: Taxus wallichiana var. yunnanensis (assembly GCA_018340775.1). Lineage (NCBI taxonomy): Eukaryota > Viridiplantae > Streptophyta > Pinopsida > Cupressales > Taxaceae > Taxus > Taxus wallichiana. The sequence continues at coordinate 424,323,405 of CM031244.1, read as the reverse complement.
TAAACCTTAAACCTTAATCCCTAAACCGTAAAACTTCAACCCTTAACCCCGATCCCTAAACCCTTAACCCTAGGCTCTAAACCCTAAACCCTAAACATTGAGGCCTTAAACCTAAACCCTAAACCGTAAACCCCGAACCATGTGCCCTAAACCCTAAACCAAACCCTATGAACACACTAAACCACACTAAACACTAAACCTAAACCCTAAACCTTAAACCTTGAGCCCTAAATCCTAAACCCTAAACCCTAAACCCTAAACCCTAAATCATAAACCCCGAGCCCTAAATCCTAAACCATAAACCTTAAACACTTAACCCTAAACCATGCATCATAAACCCTAAACACTCGATCCCTAAACCCTAAGCCCTAAACCATATATCCTAAACCCTAAACCCTTAACCATTAACCCTAAGACATAAACCCTAAACCCTAAACCCTGAGCCCTAAATCCTAAACCTTAAACATGAAACCCTAAATCATATTCATATTTGGTGTATCATCTTCAAGAGGGAAACTCCCAAATCAAATTAGTTATTCAAGATAACGAGGAAGATGAGAAAAGCAAATGAAATATGGAGAATTATATTTCATGGGTAATTAGTACTAAGTATCAACAAGACTAATATGGATTTTGAATACTTGACTAGGAGGGCATGAAAATATTAGGACCATATTTCCTAGTCATTTTCCTAGAACCATCATTGATTCTACTTGTACAAAATAAGCATAGCAATAGGGGAATGGCTAAGAACACACAGGGTTATCAATCACCTAGTAAATATTTCTTATTTAGTTTTGAATGGGAGTCAGCTAGCCTACGGATTAGTGACCTTCCATTCATTGATAATTCCTTATATGATAAACCCATGGATGCTTTCAAAAGTGACTTCAAAAAGATAGGGGTAGTCATCAAGCCTAGTGAAGGGTGTGATGTGATTTCCAAACAACTTGAAATTGCATACAGATTTAGAGGTCATAACATGAATTTACAAATATCTCTATCATTATAAATGGAATCCAAGTAATAGTGTCTCCTTGTATCCAAGGATTGAGGACTACTGGGGTTTGTGGCAGGATTGGACATTTAGGAATCATCAAGTGTCTGAATCATAATGTCATTGCATATGGAGAAACATTCTCAAACATTGGAGTAATGCATCTTGGAAAATAAAATTGAACCTCGAAATCCTCTCAAATTTCCAATCTAGGTCCTAGTCTAGGTCATGTTCCTAGTCTTATTTTTGTTTCTGGTTCTGTCATGGTCATCAAATATGGAATTTTTAGGAAAGGAATCCACACTTGAAGAATTATTCCCATTTAGATTGTTAGCAATGCCAATGGCAGTGGTAGTGCCTATGGAATTTGGTTGGTGGAAGGTGGGGTTGTGCCCTTGTTGGTTTTTTCTCATGGCATCATAGGTAGCCTTTCTGGTATTATTAGAGAGAACTCCCCATGCTTGTGTGATAATTTTAAAAGCTCCCTTAGCTCCTAAGAACTTGTTTTTATCATGATGCAATAATAAGGCTAGTTTTAGTAAGTATTAATAGAAAAAGAAAACAAATTTGACTGGAATTACTTACAAAATGCATTCCTTCACTTCGAGCTTATCTTTATAAATGCAATTCGGCTTTCCAAGTTCTCCATATTTTCCAAATTTGGGGTGAATTGACATTCTAGACCTCTGAAAGTGTGAAGAAAATGGTGAGTTCATTTCCCCAACCTTTCTTGAAGCAAATTTAAATGAAATCAAATTTGGAATTTGGAGGTAGCATGTGGTAGACATTGATTGTCCTGCCACCGATTTACTTATTGATGATTAATTGTTATTAGTTGGATTTATTTTCCATTATTATGATAAGTACATTTTTGAGATTTCCAAATCACCATCAGGTTTATTCATGAGAATACAATTATTATTGTGGCACGATGGAGGTAACTCCTTAAAGCCTCCCATAATTACGAATACCTCTTCTATGGAACATCATACAAGTGGATATATGCTAACCAAACTTGTCATACCTCCTTGAGATTGAGAAGGGTGTTTAGGGATGCTTTTAGCTTGCATGAAGAGTTTTTAGGGTAGACAAACCAAGAAGTGACCAATGAACCTTGATCTTGTGCAATGCAAGGGCAATTTTGGTAAAGGCAAGTGAGAGGAGTCTTTGGATGAATTTTGAGCAACTAGATGATTAAAATAGGTGGTTTAGTTGTTGAGAACATGATGGAATGATAATACTATCTCGTAAGAGAGGAATATATTCAAAAGTTCCTAGATTTGAAGCTTTTAGTTGAGGAAACAAACCCAATTGAACTAGTCAGGGAAGAGTTGGACCAAAACAGAGCACTAGAGGAAATTATTGGGATAGGGATAATACTTAGATAATGAAGGAAGCCCTAAGGAAGAGCTCATAATTTTTCTAATTCCACCCATTGTCCTCATGATGTTTCGATCCTTCACTGAAACTCATGATGACCATTCCTTGATTATTTGAATTGAAAAAAACTTACATATGTATTTTGATTTATTATGTGTTATAAGGAATCACATGAGTCCATATATTTGAGCAATTTTTGCTACCTTTGGGAGTTGTGAGCTTCATAAAATATAGTTTTGACACATCTAAAACTTCAAAAAATGTTAATAAATAATCAAGAAACCCCAAAACCTAAACAATGAATATATTCTTTCATAAAATAGATATCGATTGTATAATTTAAACCCTAAAATCTTTAGGCTAAATGTTGAATCCTGAAAAATACCTATGTACTAACCATATTAGAATATGAAAAATTATCTTCTAAATCATGATAGATGGAGTTGTGAGACTAGTTCCATAAGGTGCAGAGTGACCCTAACTTCTTATATTTACTAAAATAAATTTAAAGTATAATTTTTTCTTTTATTAATCAAGTATAAAGATTAATAAAAGAAAAACTTATACTTAAACCATTTATTTTAGTAAATATATCCCTCCCATAAGCATATATACCACATAACAATCAAGAACGTGAGCACATTATAATGCGCTCGTGTTTTAGGCTTGGTAATAACCAAACCTGATAATTCATAATGTGCTCGCTCTTTACCAAAACACACTCACATTTTTCTTTAAAATCGTATTTGTGTCCTCTTTTTACCCCCATCTTTGTGTATAGGCACATATACCTTGCGCAGTATGTGGGGCCTAAGTATGTGTCAAGGATGTCGTTTGAGGCCTAGGTATTTAGAAGTGGAAGCCCCTCACTTCATGTCGCTCTTAAAACAAGCAAGCACTTAGCCAATAATGATAGTTGTCCAAGAATTTATATACCCCGCTGGAACACAGGGTGTGTCTACATGCGTGGAGGTGAAGCCCATGGTCATGAGACCCTTGGGACTACTGGTAAGTGTGTGGATGTCACTTCCACGTCACATTACCCCTAAAAATGAAAAAGGGAGGGAATACTAGCCAATTTTGATCCTCAAGATCATCTTAGGATGCGAGAGGAGAGCATACATGGTGTCGTCTTTAGGTTTAAACAAGTAACAACACAAATTACAAAAGGATGATACACAAAAATGATAAATTATTAATAATAAAAAAATTATGTAGAGGGCCTTTAACAAAGGGACCTATAAAACAAAAATGATTAGTAGTTTGTTTTATACCATATTGTTCTTGGACTATTTGAGCTGCAAGACAAAGGGTTAGTGGTTTTGATTAATCAATATCCTGCAATCACAAATGTTAGACCAACACTTATCAAATATTAAAACTGATAGAGTTTCTCCTTATTTCTATGATATTCCTACAAAATCAAAATGTAAGAAGTTGCAAAACACCACTATAAACCAAAAAAGTGTGATTAGTTAATTAGCATTGTTGCAAAACTATTATTAGAACAAATGCATTGTTTACAAAGAAAATGTGTTGTTACAGAGCATATGTGCTAAACCTACACATGCACCGAGATAGAAAAAATGCAATGTTTTATGAACAAATGTGCTACTATAAACAAAAATCTGCCACACACCTACACAATGAGAGTTAAAAGACATGAATTCACCGATATAGAAACAAATGTGTTGTTTTATGTATAAATGCATTACTCTAGACACAAATGCATCAAACTTGCACAACGAGAGTTAGAAGACAAAAATGCGCTGATATATACACAAATGTGGTGTTTTATGAACAAATGCACTTTTGACAGGTAAAATGCATTGAAACGGACCACTATTGTGAAAATTTAAAATTTCAACTGTAAATCTCAACAAAAAATTCTCAAATTTGAACAATTTGTTTTTAACACTAAATTCTACTAAATACAATTAAATTTTTGGGGGGTAAGCCCCATAGTGGGCACTAAAATGAAATGCAAGAAAAGAATAGTAGTGCAAATATGAGGAAAACAAGAAAAATTGTTCCTAATCCAATCTTTTCAAACAAAACCCCAATTAGAGCATTGGATTGAAAAGAGGAGAGAGATTATACCTAAACTTACCTACAATATTGTAAAATCCTCCTTTGATTGTTCGATTCACTCTTGATTGATTGTGGATGGTTCTTGGATTTGCTTCAAATTTGTATGGAGTCACTTAGGCATAACCTCCCCTTTGATTTGATGAAGATTGCTTGATGAAGATCAATGGATGAACGATTGAATTAGATTGAAGATGGATTGATTGAGTAATAAAAATGGAAGAGATTTGATATGAATTTGTGACTTTTTCAAGATCTCATGTAGGAGGAGAGATAAATTTATAGCTGAGGAGTGGAGGATTCAATGGCTAGGATGAAGCCATGTTCAATTTGGATCAATGGTGGAGAATGCATGTGAGGATTGGAGAGATCTAGAATTGGATTATTCTATAATTTAGAAGAATCCTCCATTGAATTTTAATTCAATGGAGGGAAGGATATTTTTGTATTTTTAAATATGAAAGAGGGAAATTTAGAGAGGCTTCTAGAAATAGAAGCCACTAGATTTATATGTGTGAGGATGTGCTTAGATAAGGATTAGATTAGGTTAAATAAATATGATTAGGGATGTGATTTGATGGAAAGGCTAGGTGTAGGGATGTGTAGGGTAGGTGGTAGGTGAGATGTAGGAATATTAAATTCCTATAAAATGTTAATGGAGGATTATAATGATAATATGATATAATAAAATATTAATGATGAAATGGGATGTAATAATGAAATAAAAGGATAAGTGATAAATGATGATAAAATGATAAAAGGGGAAATATGATAAAATGAATTAAATAATAATAATTAATCTTGCGATTAATTATTATATGGGTATGATGATGTTATTTGTGGGAAAAATTAGTCATAACTAAGCATGTCGACATTTTAGATGTCTACATTTTTCCCCTCTTTGAAGTGTTATCATGAGCAATGACAGTGATTCGAAAGAAAAAGAGAAAGATGTTAGGATGGTGATATGATGCCCCCTCGAGGGGTTATATGAGGAGGAATGAGGTGGGTAACCACTTGAAAAGTGGAGAGGACCAAGTTAATATGATGAGAGGATTGAGGATTAGAATCGGAGGATTAGAAGATGAGGATTAGAGGATGAGAAGATTTGAGGATTTAAAGGATTAGGATTATAAGATTAGAAGATTTGAGGATTTATAGAATGGAGATATATTTGAATTTGGATTAGAGGATTTATATGCGAGGATGCCCTATCAATGATGTACGACAAGGGTGAAGATTTAGGATTTTTGATTAAAGGATGTTGGATTTGACGATGTTAGATGTGAAGATGTTATATTTGAGGATTGATTTGATTAGATGATTGATGATGTTTGGATGAGAGAATAAGGATTGGTTTTTGGATTGATTTGGATGAGAGAGGAGGATTGGGAAGTTTTCGGATATTAGAAGATGCTCCATCCAGGGGGGATGTTAGATGTGATATGATAAGATTTGGGTGTGGATATTTATTAAGGGTTTGATTGGATAGGAGGATGATGAGGTTAGAGAGTTAGTTAGCCATCCTAAAATCAGTACCATTATAGGTTAAATCAGTCCTACACACAGAGATAAATCTGTAACCCTAATATCTCCTCATTTTACTATATACAAATTTATTGATCTAGATTTGTATCCGAGCGGGTTTAATTGTATCTCGAGAGCAAAGGAAACTACAGTCTGTCATTGTTTTGTTTGTTGTATGTAGAAGAAGAAGAAAAATATTGAGGATTAGGATGCACTTCATTCGAGTGTAATGTCTAGATGTATTGATTTTTCTTCTTCTCGCTTCTAAGCACCTATGCTACGTGTATTGTAACCTTTGCAGACACCATTCTCATGGTAGATGATGGCTACCACTTCATTTTTCTTGCTCTTTATATTTTATTTCGAGTAGTTGTTGTATTGATTAAGACATTGAAAGTTCCCTTTCTTGTTATCCCACTTATGTCTCTGCAATATTTTTCTATTTCACTCTTCCTTTACGTGAAACCCTCTTTTTATCCATTCTCAGCCCAACTTTTAATTTAATGAATTCTATGCTCCTCGACTTCCGTACAAATTAAGCATCACGTAATTTTTTTGCACCTTTTAGAAAAATTAAGTATTGGAGATGAAAAGAAGGAATAAAACAAAACCAAGATGTGAAAAAATGACTACAAAGAAGAATAACGGTTACTCAATAATTTTAACTTAAGAAAGTCCTATCACCCAACAATGGTAGGTGACACATGGGTTTAGGGGTGTCAACCCTACATTTCAAAGGGGAGGGTTCAGTCAATGATGGTCGCATGCACCCCCATGTTTCATCGTTATGGCAGCGGCCACATAGTGTGTGGCCCATTTTTTAAAAAACATGTATTATAATTAAAATTTTAGTATAAATATGTTTGATTAAAGGCTTTAGAAAATTCTAATAAAAATCATCCTACATTCAGGTTAAAGGAAGAAAAATATATATATATACTCATTTCTATTGTTATATGAGATGTATTTTGTGAAGCAATCAACCATTTAATTTTACTTTTATATAAATGAGATGATGGAATCCCTCATTTAAGGCTCGGTAAAACATGATTGATTATGAACAAATTTTAGTGTTCAACATGTTTGTTTGCCAAGGCTATTTATAATTATATACTTTACACTAATTACATATAGTTTTTAATATATATTTTTATAATATAGATAGTTTATAATAAATATAGTATATAATATAGTTTTTATGTATAATACTAGCAATCTCACGTGAAATCTACGATGTGAACATTAAAAGGGATATAATGAAGAAGTGAAACTTGATGAAGAGGAACAATGGGAAAGGAAGAGGGGTGTAGAAAATGGTGTTTGAGGGTGGAGAAGTGCATGGAAAGGAAAGAGGAATCGAGGAGTCAATGTGAAAATATACCCTCTACAAAGAGCATGACATGTTTGTCAATCGTAAGAAGGAGAAAAATTGTGTTGCGGAAGACATTGATGAAACTGTAGAGGGGGATGTCTAAAAATGAAAGTAGTGGATGGAAAATGTTTTTGAGGTGAATACTTGTTTGAATTTGCAGCTCTTGAATTTATTGGGTAGTTAGAAAATGTTAATTTAATGGGAATTTGAAAGCATGTTTCGTGGGACACGTTAGGGACAGAAGACGTAGATTGTACTTAGAATTCTTAGGTAACAATATCATGCAAAATTTAGATTGGTGTTTTTCTCCAACTATCATGTTAACGATTAGGGTAGTGCAGTATTCACGCGAGTATAATTTGCGTCTAAAGGGGAAAAATAAAAAAGGAAAAACCAACATGTTCCAATTTCAGAACATGACCATAAAGACTACTTGTTGTAGAACTTTGTAGCCTCTGATATCTAGTTGTAAGGTCAAGTAATTGCAGGGAGTAGATGCACAACCATGTATCGATAATTAACACCTTCCAACGATTGGTCATATGAATCAAAGGTAGATTAAGGCTTTGGATTGCATGCCCCACACGTTTTCCATGGATCATATTGTTCCTACCCAAATAATATCTTCTATCTATGCTCCACTTAAGCATTTCAATCTCACAAAGAGGACACAATAAATTTTGGGAAACTCGGAAAGTTTAAGGGTTCAAAACCTAGGGTGAATGGATGCATCTTGTAGTAATTTGTAGCCTCCATTTCAAGTTGTAAGCTCAAGTAAGTGTAGGAAAATAGATGGTGCACAAACAAACACCGTTAATTGAGTCCCAAGAGCAATCAAACATATCAGTGAAAGGTATCTTTTATTTGTTAATCAAGCTTGTTTTTTTAAAAAAGGATTCCCGATATAACAATAAGGAATGGCATCAACAAAGTTTTGATTGGACAAAAAATTTATTTGGATAGGTAAGATGTATCATCACAAAAGAGCCCATGAATGGATTATTATAAATTAAAATAAATTAAAAGGTGGGAAATTATATACATGCATGCCCCACACCTATTCCATGAAGCATATTGTTCCTTCCAAAAATAGCTACTATATGTGCTCCACTTAATCGTCATAATCTCATGCGATTTATTCACATGAGTGTAATGTGAGCTTAAAGGGGCAAAAATAAAAATGTTTGAGACTTCACTAGGGTCCCAATTCGAGACCCAATCGCACTGCTTGCTTCTTCTAGCATTTTTCGGCATTTTTTGTAGTTTTAAGCTCAAGAAATTATAGTGAAGTAGGCGATGCAGGAAAAATTATTGATAATTGAGGTCGTGAGGGGACAAGCCAATTGTGCTATTTTGTCATTTTACGTATTTTATGGTGGAAATTTTTTTTTACTGCACGACATTTAGTGAGTCTATTGTTTGAAATGAAAAGTTCATACAATGTGAAAGAGGTTGAGGAAACATATTTTGGAGATATCTAAAAATGAAAAAGTGATCAATCAATATTGTTGATGTCAATAGTTTTTGTTTACAATTTCAACTCTTGCATTTTACAAGTAGCTAGAACAAAAATAAATGCATAGGGAATTCACTTATGTGTTTCAAGGGTTGATTTAGAAACAAGGATATGTGGTGTGGACATGAAATCCCATGGTAGGGGTTGCATAAAAAATTACAATTAGGGTTCCTCTATGGCTATTAGGAAATGAACACAATTTGTCTCTAGCCGTGAAGCACATAGTTTTTCTGAGTTTGGGTGATGTAGGTGAAGTACACCAGAAATCTTGAAGGGCGATGCAATGTTGTTGTGTCAGACAGGACAATGCTTCTAATTTTGAGGGATATTTGCTGAGATTACAACCCGACACCTACATTAATCACTTTGGATCAAGAAGCAAGGATGCGTAAAAGGAATATTCAAGGAAGGAAAAGACATGAATTAAAGGTTAAAAATTAAAATGCATTATGTGATCCATTTTTCGTCTCTTTCTCACATGCATTATGCACATGAATGCAATTTGTGTTTAAAGGGACAAAATGTAAAAATGAGGAAAACCCAATAAACATCTATTTTCAGTTTCAAACTTGAGTATTTGTAGGGGAATAGGTGATTCTTGAACAATCATTGATAATTGAGCCACTCTAGCGGTTGGCCATATGAGAAAAAGGTGTATTTTATTTGTCATTCGAAAGAGGGATTTTTAAATAAAAACATGGGAATTAAATACATGCATGTCCCACACCTATTCCACGACTTAGTAAAAATGTGGGAATTAAATCCTTTCATGTCCCACACCTATTTCTCGGTTTAGATTATTCCTACCCAAATAATAATTTAATGTGCTCTACCTTATACACAAATGTGAAAAGGGTTCTATACATAATTGTGATTAGGGGTTTCATACAAAATTGGGATCAGGGTTTCTATATAGCTATAAGGGAAAAGAATAGGGTTTATCTCTAGCCATGAGGCACATAATTTTTACACGTGTGGACAATGTAGGTGAAGTACACCCTAGAATTAAATACCTACATGTCCCACACCTACTCCATGACTTAGTAAAAACATAGGAATTAAACCCTTGCAAGGGGGATTCACTTGCGTGTTTTAATGGATAATTTAGAGACAAGGATATGTCGAGTGGACCTAAAACCCAAGGGCAGGGTTTCATACATAATTTTGATTAGGGTTTTGTATAGCTATCAACAAAACAAATATAGTTTTCCTCTAGCCGTGAGGCACTAATTTTTTCTAGATGTGAATGATGTAGGTGAAGTACACCTTGGAAGCGTGAAGGGAAATGGAACGTGCTTTTGGAAATGGATTTTCTCACTCAAGAGGTGTGTTGAGATGGAAACCCAATAGTTGAAATTACTTCCCTGGGATCATGTAGCAAGGATGCATAAAAGGAATGTTCAAGGAAGATAAAGACATGAATTTAAGGTCTGAAATAAAATGTGATAATTTAATACATGCATGCCCCATGGTTATTCCACAAGTTAGATTGTTCCCCCCAAATAATATATACTATTTGCTCCAGTTTTTTTCTCAATCTCTCTTACATCATGCACATGAATACAATTCAAATTTGAAGGGACTAAAATTTAAAAATGTGGAAAACACAATAAACATTCATTTTCAGTTTAAAGCTCAATTACTTATAAGGGAATAGGTGATGTGTTACTAAAAACATGTGAATTGAATACCTATATGCCCCACACCCATTCCCGACTTAGATTTTTCTTACCTAAATAATATATGATATGTGCTTCACTTTATCATCTCGATCTCACTTGTATTATTAACATGAATACAATTTTTGTTTAAAGGGACCAAAATTTAAAAAAAAAAAAGAAAATCCCAACAAACTTCCCTTTTCATTTTCAAGCTCGAGCAAGCACATGAGAATAGTCAACGCACAAAAAGTCATCAATAATCAAGTCCTTCAAGCAATTGGCCAAATGAGAGAAAGGTGGCTTTTATTTTCCATTCGAAAGAGGGATTTGAACTAATAAAACCATCAAAGTGTACCATGCAATGTACAGGTGGAAAGAGGTTGCTTGTTTTCTTAATTTAAGATCTAATGTGTTTAGTCTACGTTTAAGCAGTTCATGTCTTGCAAATTATAGTCATGGAATAATTAGTTACTAAAAATATGCAATCTATTAATAATATTCAAATTTAAATTAGAGTTCAAATGTGTTAAAAATTTTAAAACAAATCTCAAAATTCAATTCCAACAAATCTCAAAAATCAATTCCAATGAAACAACTAAATTCACACCTAAACAACTAAATCAATTGGATGTGGGTCTTACTGAAGCTGATTTGACGAGATTCATGTCCTATTTCTTGACAAATTTATGCTCATTGTTTTCATTTTCTGCTATTATTTGTAATGATGGCGTGTCGATGGTATATGGAATATGACTATTAGTGGGATTTTAATGGGGTCATATAAATTTATAATTACAAAGTGAAGAAGCAACATTTACAAATCTAACTAAATGGAAGCTCGATTTATATATATTCAATGCAGATCTGGAATGATTACTTTATTTCTCATAGTTTGTCATCGGAACTCACAGTGGTAAGGTACATTCAACAACCAACCATGAAGAATGTGTAATCTATCTTCCACAACAAAACTTTAATAATACAATTCAGACTAAGCATTTTTCACCCTACAACAAACAAGCTCCCTTTTTTTGGTGCATGAAGGGTCCCCAAATTGGTGAAGGAGTAGAGCTTGGGATATCCTTGTGAAAGTGTTCCCCTCATCAAGGAAGAAATATGATGCCTTAACAACAATACAACTATTTCCTAGCTTCAAGGCGACGACCTAATGCCTCCACCCGACATTGAAAATCAAAGGTGCAATGTTATCCATAGTTCTCGCATGAGGGTCCATCATCTCCTCGTTGAAAAAACCATTGTTAATCCTTTCTTAATGGCCGCAAAGGCTCCCAGATAGATACGCTATGAAAATACATAACAAAACCAAAGAAAAATATAGACAAAACATTTGATCCATCATTGATGACCAACACGTATGATCCCACAATGTCCTTTGATGAATCAATCTCGTACATCCGATTTGACAAACTTCATGTACTATTTATTGACAAATTTATGCTCATTATTTTCATTCTCTACTATTATTTGCAACGATGGCATGTCTGATGGTATATGGAAAGAATAGATGACTAACAATGGGATTTTAATGGTGTCATATAAATTCGAATTACAAAGCGAATAAGCAACATTTACAAATCTAACTAAATGGAAAGGCAATGATATATAAGCTCAAAGTTATATATATTCAATGTAGATCTGGAACGATTACTTTATTTCTCATAGTTTGTCATCGAAACTCACAATGGTAAGCTACATTCAATAGCCATCCACGAAGAATGTCCAATCTATCTTCAACAATAGAACTTGAATAATAAAATTCATACTAAGCATTTTTCACTCTACAACAAATAAGATCCCTTTTTTGTGCTTGAAGGGTCCTCGGATTGGTGAAGGAGCGGAGATTGCGATATCCTTACGAATGTTTTCTTGTACCCACCCAAAATTGCATGTGTTACATTGTCGGAAAATGGTTACAAAAGTCCCCAATGATTATTCAAGTCCTTTCAAGAAGGTGTTCAAGATCCAAAACCCATTCGCAGTGTATATTTGTTTCCTAGACATCTTTACTTAGCCTTCCCACGCCTTTTCCAGCTTTCTGCCTCTTTATGTGCATGTTTTGGCCTTTAGTACTGGACCGCCACCCCGCCTAGGTGGTGGTTTCAAAACCGCGCCAGCGGTGGTGGTGGTCCCGATCAATTTTTCTATATTTCATCATGCGTGTTTTTAACATGCGACGATTCAATTACTTCACTTTTAGCATGCATCTGGGGCCAAATCATCTAAAAATAGTTTTGATTGCTTGGTTCTTCTTCCCTCTTCTATTTTTGTATGTGCTTTAGTTAGTTAGAACTCGCATCTTCTTGCCTTGTGCATGAAAGCACATCCCACCCTAATTCTTATATATTTCATGCTTGTATTAAAGCAAAAGGCATGAGAATTTTTGTGTATCTTGTATTGTATTGCTGCCACAATCTTGCTAGGAATTGCATAGCCAAGCTCAGATCTCTTGTGATATCTCTCTTCTACTTGCATTGCACCCATACTACCTTTAAGCTATCATTACTCAAGTGCCATCCTCCTGCTTGTTGTTCTTGCATTCCTAATCCCTTAGACTCATATGAACACTCGGAGAAAGAAAGAGACAAACTGAGGGGACAATTACTACACAATTGGATTTACCTCTATTATGTGAATTCCAGGTTGGATGTGTTGTTTTATTTCCTTCATTCCTATAATTTATCATTGTTATATCATATCAAATAGAGTAGAAATCAATTTTCTTCATTTGCAAGTAATTAGTTAATTTCCAAGAGGGTTTGAATCTTTCATAGCAATCCTCGTGATGGATCCTCTTCTTCCCATCCCTGTGGATCTGAAGGAGAGAATATCTGTAGGAGGTTGTCTACACATCATAGATCATTTGGAAAAGTTCTTATTTTAAGTTAGTTTAATTTCAATACACTCAACATAGGTGAATAACCACATCAGGTTATCTCGCTTGTTTAGTTTTAGTGTTGAAATATTTTAGTTGTTTATAATAGAAGCAAGTTGTTGTTTGTGATTGTAATATCTCAGTTTTGTGATTTGTTTAGATTAGTTTCCCTTTTAGTAGTAGCATATATTGTTATTTTCAACTTAGTTAATTTGGACACTTCAAAATAGATCAACACTTAGATCCAAGTTAGGAAAACAAACCATAGGGAATTTACGCTACCCATTCATAGCCTCTAAATCTCCCCTTTGCCAACTCAGCTACTAGGAGATCACACTACCAGATCTTAGTCATTGATCCTCCTCTAGTTAGCCACACACATTTAACATTGGTTGCTCCAACACAACCTCGGGGGGTCGAGTGCGGTTGAAGATCACATGTCAATTTTCATCTGTACAAATTAGTGAACCCGACATGAAGGATTAATTCCTTCTTGTTTCCGTTATTGCCATTAGATCACCTCTCCATTTATTCCCCTATTTTGGTAGTTATTTTATACTTTCTAAAATATGTTTGGAAGAGAGTTTGGTGGGCCATTTAGCTCGATATATTTTACACTAACATTCAACCACAACAACCCCCTTCTCTTTTGAGGTGGGGTTACAGCTTACACAAGCAACGTCCAAAACCACCCATAGTTACACTTAAAACCCTATTAGCTATGTAAGGATGGAGGAGGTTGGTCAACCGTTAAACATTCAAAACGATCAACCTAATGCAAACCATGTTGTCATCACAAATGGAACAGGTTATTACCACAAAGTCTTCTCAATACCTCACATTGTCATGCAATCAATAGAAGATGATATATTTATATGAATAACAAATCCTATTTGTTAGATAGATGAATCTTTAGATAGAATGAAGGCTACAAATTCTCCGAGATGTGAAATTCCTATCCTAATATTCTCACTTCGAGGAAGACAAGAATTATAACACTCGAACAATTCATAACATGGTATTATGAGCCTCCTCAACCAAACCCTATGCCACGGCACCCCAACAAGGACTCAATCCTCTCCCAATGATCTTATTTCTACTTTATTAGGGAGGATTAGAGAACTAGAAAGTGCCCAGACTTCACAACCAACACATGCAGTAGGGAAAAACACGGGGTATCCAATTGACAACAAAGGATACATCCCTTCTAATGAGAAACCAACACATTATCTTGTACAACAAGGTTATCTAGTTCATTCAAATCTAGGTGATCTTCTCATAGGGTTAGACACACTAGGGATGGGTCCTCATCCTTCTCAAACTTATCCTACGCAAGGGCTAGAGGAAAGTACGTTCTCGAATGCCACCATAATAGGCAATGCGACATTCCTTGGTTTTACGACCGCTAATCCATATCCTGGTACTATCCCACCTTACATGCATATGTATTCAAAAAATCCCTAGATGGACCTATATACCATTCCTACTCCCTACATGCCATATCAAGGGACCCCATACGTTCTCTTCAATGCTTATAATGCAACTTATCCAGCTCCTCCTCCTCCTCCACCTCCTCATCAAGGATCTTCAATGGTGGAATCTTACGCAATGGGTACATACGCTGAGTACTTAAAGGATCCTCTTGAATTCACCATACATGGTGTCATGCTTCCACGCCCATTTCCGGATCTTCAAAATTTAAGGGAGAAGGAGACCCGAATGCTCATATCAAGGCCTACGCTACTACTATCAGGGAATTGCTTCCTTAGGATGTTGTAGTGGCTAAGATATTTCCAAAGACTCTCGAAGGAATCACACTAGATTGGTATTACCGTATTCTAGAAGCTTCTATACATTCCTTTAAACATCTTGTTTCCGAGTTCATCAAAGCATTTGACATGAACAAGTTGTTGCGTACAGGATTAGGGAGTTCCTGCATATTAGACAGGAGAAAAATGAATCTGCATTGCCCATTTCATCCAGAGATGGTGCCAAGTTCTCTATTCCTCTGCAAGTGCACCTAACATGGATCAGATGGAACTTTGCAATATTTTCCTTCACTCACTCAATCAAGAGACTAGGGAGGAAGTTCAAAAGTTTCCTTTCCACAGTTATGAGGAATTTTTGGAAGGTGCACTTCAAATAGACCAAGCCACTATTGATAATGGGCGTAAGACTTACGGTTCTAATGGGAAATTGGTATCCTAAAATCAAAATAATGTAAATTATCAAAACAATGGTGCCAATAACCAAGACCCTAAGGGTGTGAATCACAATCATGGTGCTACCACAAATAATCATGATCTGATCAAGCCAAAAACGTTGGTTTTCCAAACAACGACAATAATAACAATAATGACAAATCGGTAATTGAAGAGGCCCTAAAATTGTGTCTTCTGTTAACACCATCAATGTAAATCATCCACTTTGTAAAAAAATCAAACCCAAGGCCGAACCATTATCAAAACTTTGGCCAAGGGGCAACGAATCATGGTTATAACAACCAATTCCAAAACTACAACCGAGGTTATAATCAACAACAACAAGACACTTATCAAAGGCCAAGAGATTATGACCCTAACCTATATTGTGGTTTCCATAAGGTTTGAGGTCATGACGACATGACTTGCTTTGCGATTGCAACAAGTTTCTGCAAAGACTTCCTCGAAAACCAAAGGCAACTCTTTGTAGACATGTTCCTAAAAATCCTGAAACAAACCCACAACCTAGTCATACTAGACCTGTCACACCTCAAAATTTGAACCCTAAACATCATGGGGATTCCCAAGTGAATCCTCAAAATATAAACAAGGGCATCCCTATAGGGAAAAATGATCATGAAGCCTCAACTTCTGACAATTCTCGGGTTGCTCCTAACCTTGGTTTAAACGATAATACAAAAATATTAGGATTAGTTGAGCTAGAGGTTGAGCATGAAATTAATGAAATAAATTGGATGAGGGAGTACGTTTCACAACCCCTACCTGTTCTTTCCTTCTCACAGGATGACATTCCTACAATCGCAAAACCAGTATGATCCTATGATTTGATAGCAGATTTGAACAAGACCTTTTCTCACATCTTGTTTTTAGATTTGCTAAAGAATTCACCTGCGCATCGTTCTATGTTGCTCAATGCACTAGGTCTTGGTCATCTAATCCATGTTACGCCACCTATTAATGCTTAAATAAATCATATTGACTTTGACATACATCCTCTAGGACATAATGATAGGGATACTGGGTTTGTTTTCAATATATACAAGATGCCATCTGATGTTAAAATTTCCTGAAGAGGTGATCCTGCCTTATTTTTATAAGTCTAGGTTTATAACAACTGCATTGAGAGAGCCATGATTGATGACGAGGTTGTTGTAAATGTGGTTCCTTTCTCTTTCTTGCAAAAGTTGAGATATGGAGAGACAAATTGTTCCTCTATAAGAAACACATTACGGGGTATAACAGCTTTAAAGTGACCTCGATTAGAACCATAGTTATTCCAGTCATGCTTGGTCCAAAAACCATCTTGATAGAGTTTTACATTATCAATAGGGAAACAAGTTATAACATGATCCTCAGGAGACCCTGGATTCATGAAATGAAGGCTATCCCTTCTACCCTATTCCAGGAGATTAGATCCCTTTATTTGGGGAAGGTCTTCATCACTCAAGGGATCCTAAGCCCTTTGATATACACTTAGAAAACCTCAAGAAGAAGAAAGGATTCCATACGGAGTATGAAATTCTTACAAATCAATTGAAAAACCACCCCCATCAAAACAATTAGTCCCAATCACCCCGGTGTTCTCAAGGTTGAAGTTGTCGACCTAAAAACATTTGAGGTGGCAAAAACAGATAAGAGTAAATCAATATATGTGGAGGCAGTGTCCACTAAAACCACAACAGAAATCATGAAACTCTTAAAGAGTGACGATCCGATCTTCCTCCCATTTGAACCACAGGGGATAGGTAGTCTTCTCGGTTTAGCATCTCTTCCCTCCGATGACCTAGGTCTAGGTGTAAACATGATAGAATTAACAAACGAAGAAGGGAAATTTGAGATTGAAACGATGCCCATCAAAACCATCTCTGAGGGTTGTTCCATTCTAAACCCCAATTTCAATGTGTATCCGAAACTAAGCTTGTCATATCTATGGGGCAAGGCCTCATCATTCAGCAAGTGTCACAAGAAAACACAACGCTCTACATAGGAGACAAGGCCAAACAACATAATCATTCTCACCCACACACCATGTCTCAAGAATGTGACAAAGAGGTGCATGAACGTATCTTTTAGAAAAAATATCTTAATGATTGGAAATATACACTTCTGGGAAAGGGTTGTAAGTTTAAACCCAGAATGGTAGGCCCTTGTTAAGAGAACAATTTTTTTGAGGATAATGATTCTCTGCTGTGTACTTTTAGGGGTGAAGAATTTGATATTTGTCAACTTTATTCACCTTAGCCATCATGACATGTAGTTTCACCTACATTTCCATATGTACATTACGACATCCGCATTACATTTTCATCTGCCATGTTCATTTCATAACATTTGTGATTAAGGGACTTATTCTTATAGCAATTCCTAAAAACTTATGAAAACATTGGCAAAACATTCAAATCATATCTCTTCAAATATTCACGGTGTCATCAATTGTTTCGAATCATTTTATCAATCCAAGCAAGATAATACAAAGCTTTGATAGTAACCATACCAAGGCCTACATACTTGGTTCTACTCATAGTTTCTTTTAGATTAGGTGTCTTTGCCTATAGTCTATTCTAGAAGCTTCATGGTGTCGCATCTATCCCATATACATCTCTTTGGAAATAAGAACATTCTAAACATTTTTCCCAAATAAGTAATTCAAATACAAATCCACATAAAAATTTATTTTACACATTTCTCGCTCTACCAACCTTCGGTGTTGAGCCTACATCTCAAACTGATGATGTAGGGTTGGGAAAGGAGATAAATGCCCTTACTCGCCTATGCCTATGCCTTGTCCATGGTGATGAGCCCATACTCCCTACTAGTAGCGGGGGCAAGGTGTATGGGGTCTCATTGATAAACTTGAAAGTTAGAAACAATATATTCAAATATTGTGAAATCATAAGTCAAAACAAAGTGAATTAGATGTTCAAAATTCTAAAAGAGTTTTAAACCTCAAAACCAGATTTTGTCAACCAAGTGGCCATCTATGGATCTAAGTTTAGATAAACTGGAAAGCAATTCACATTCTAAACTATGAAGCAAATTTGAGTAGAGTAAGGTTGTAGGGTCTTAATTTGGTTTTTTTCAAATCCTTGTCTTTCTCTCATCATAACCATTTAACAAATTTCTATAACTTGTGCCCCTTCTAGCTCTTGGTGTTGAGCCCTTGCATCTTACTAGTTGCGTGGAGTTAGGAGTGGGGAAAGTTCATTCACTTATCATATCACTCTTTCACCACGTTTTGCCAAAACAATATGAAGTACTTGATAGTTGCTTGAAGAAACTAAAGTTCAACATCACATTGTGTTCACATTATCATATATCAACATTATAAAATACAAAAAGAAATCATTCGGTTACCATTTCACACCCACCGCATGCATTCTAAAAAACATAGAAAAAGCGAAATTCTAAAGCGTCTAAAGTACACACGTGAATAAAATCATAAATGGAAGTCAACTCTATGCAAGGAATAACCGAGCCAAAAAGAGATATCTGTACATATCATGGTGTGTCATAGTTTTGTATAATTCCATTGCACACTAGGTGCGGTCAAAATGCTCGCAATGAGCATGAAATACCAAAACATCATATATGCCTCACAAAATGGAGACTAAGCAATAAAGGCACTCTGCATATCTTCTGTTTGAGGCCCCTTATGATTGTTCTAGTTACGAATTTCTAAGGAGTGTTTCTCAAAAATAAACAAACAAAGAAAGGGCCAAGCCTAACGCAAAATACCATTCCTAAATCCATTCTAATTCAACCATACTCAAAAATGAAAATGGTCAACGTGGGCCCGTGAGCTCAAAAATCACCAAGTCGATATGTGCAAATGAATTTGGAAATGAGTTTGTTTATATATATATATATATATATATATACTTCGTCTTGAGTGCATATGTTCATAGAAATGAGCACTAGCGTAGGTATATTTCTACATCCCCGCACAGATGGTAAGTCCTCTTGTCATTTTAATTTAGTGTTTTTTTTTCGATACCTTATCTATCTGCACTTGAGTCTTCTCTTCCTCTTGCAGGTATTGGGAGCTTGGACGGTGACATTTTGACACATGAGTGTGTCAGGTATAGCTTCTAACTCCCCATTTTGGGAACGCCATACTCGGACTCTATGTTTTACGCCTTTTCATGGCTAAGACGCTTCTCCGAGGGGGCAATATGTATGCACCCAAAATTGCATGTGCTACATTATCGGAAAACGGTTACAAAAGTCCCCAATGATGATTCAAGTCCTTTCAAGAAGGTGTTCAAGCTCCAAAACCCATTCGCAATGTATATTTGTTACCTAGACATCTTTACTTAGCCTTCCCACACTTTTTCCACTTTCTGCCTCTTTCTACGCATGTTTTGGCCTTTAGTACTAGGACACCGCCCTGCCTGGGTGGTGGTTATGAAACCGCCGCCCAGGCAGGGCAGTGGTCTGACCAATTTTTCTAGATTCCGTCATGCGTGTTTTTAACATGCGACGATTCACTTAATTTCACTTTTAGCATGCATCTCATGGGCCAAATTGTCTAAAAATAGTTTTGATTGCTTGGTTCTCCTTCCCTCTTCTATTTTTTCATGTGCTTTAGTTAGTTGGAATTGCCTCTTCTTGCCTTGTGCATGAAGGCACATCCCAACCCCAATTATTATATATTCCATGCTTGTATTCAAGAAAAAGGCCTAAGAATTTTTGTGTATCTTGTATTGTATTGTTGCCACAATCTTGCTAGGAATTACATAGCCAAGCTTAGATCTCTTGTGTTATCTCTCTTCTACTTGCATTGCATCCAGACTACCTTCAAGTTGTCATTGCTCAAGCGCCATCCTCCTGCTGTTGTTCTTGCATTCCTAATCCCTTGGACTCATATGAACACTCGGAGAAAGAGAGAGACAAACTGAGGGGACAATTACTACACGCTTGGATTTACCTCTATTATGTGAATTCCAGGTTGGATGTGTTGTTTGATTTCCTTCATTCCTACAATTTATCATTCTATATCATATCAAATAGAGTAGAAATCAATTTTCTTCATTTGCAAGTAATTAGTTAATTTCTAAGAGGGTTTGAATTTTCATAGTAATCCTCGGTGACAGATCCTCTTCTTCCCATCCCCGTGGATCTAAAGGGAGAATATTTTTAGGAGGTTGTCTACACATCATAGATCATTTGGAAAAGTTCTTGTTTTCAGTTAGTTTAATTTCAATACACTCAAGATAGGTGAATAACCACATCGGGTTATCTCACTTGTTTAGTTTTAGTGTAGAAATATTTCAGTTGTTTGGAATAGAGGCAAATTGTTGTTCGTGATTGTAATATCTCGGTTTGTGATTTGTTTAGATTAGTTTCCCTTAGTGATAACATAGATTACTATTTTGAGCTTAGTTAATTTGGACACTTCAAACTAGATCAACACTTAGATCCAAGTTAGGAAAAAAAACCATAGGGAATTTACGCTACCCGTTCATAGCCTCTAAATCTCCCCTTTGCCAACTCATCTACTAGGAGATCACACTACCAAATCTTAGTCACCGACCCTCCTCTAGTTAGCTACACACATTCAACATCGGCGACCGATATGGCACGACCTAGGGTGGTCGAGTGCGGTTGAAGATCACATGTCAATTTTCATCCGTACAAATTGGTGAACTTGACGTGAAGGATTAATTCCTTCTTGTTTCCTTTATTGCTATTACCTCACATCTCCATTTCTTCCCCTATTTTGGTAGGTATTTTATAATTTCTAAAACAACTGCATGCCCATGTGATTGTTGCTGGCTTTATCTTAAATGTGGTCTTTCTCACTACTCTTATTCATATGTGTACCACTTATGGTACCATGGAGCTGCACTCTAGGTGTTTAACAAAATGTCTTGTAGAGATGTCATCTCTTGGACTGTCATGATTGCAGGATACACCAAATGTGGAATGTTGCATGATGTTTTCTCATTGTTTCACATAATGCCTTGCGGAGAGATGCAACTTTGTGGAATGCAATGATTGCGGGTGTGCTTAGAATGGGCTACCGTGGCTTCCCTCATGCTTATTCTCCATAATGCAAGTGCGAGTGCGATTATGATTTTAAGGCCAAATCAAGGTAGTTATGCGGGTGTTCTCGCAACTTGTGTACGTCTAGCAACTCTTAATCAAGGGAAGTAGGTCCATGCTTGAATAATTAAGAGTTAATTTTCATATGACGTTATCTTGACGATTGAACTATGTAGTGTCGACCTGAGGAGATCAACGAATCCACATGGTCCATGTTTTGACGTCCTCTGCCCCTCCCCATCTCCATTGATATCTCTCGAGTCTTTGTTAAATGTCCACCATGCCTTCCCCACCGTTGTAAAAACACCTTTCAACGTAATAATATATAGTGCAAATGAGATTGAAATTATAAAGTGGAGCAAATATAGAAAATATTATTTTGGCGGGGACAATCTGAGTTGTGGCATAGTTGCGGGGCATGTAGGTGTTTAATTTATGTCGTGTCATTTTCATTTGTCCATTAATGTCATCGTCTTACCTATCAAATTAACCTGTTCAATAGATGTCCTTGAAGGTTTGTAAAAAACAAAGTTCATGCAACAAAATAATGTCGCACTTATGATCAACCATTGGATGAGCTCAATTACCAATGATTATTCATTCGTTGCCCACATCCCTATAATTACCCGAGCTTACAATTGAAAAGGGGGCCTACAATTTCGTTGGGTTCAGAGTTGCAAATCTCCTTCTTTCTTGCAATTACTTGGGCTTAACAATAAAATGGGGGCTAGAAAATGTTACAAGTTCAAAACATTGCAATTGGGTTTTGAACTTAAAACATATTGAATTTTCCCCTTTTAATTTTGAACCCTTTAGGAACAAATTGCAATCACTTGAATAATGTAGGCGATATGAGACACAAAAGTGGCACACGTATACCAAATATTATTTTGACAAGAACAATCTTAACCATGGAATAGGTGTGGGACATGTAGAAATTTAATTCCAACCTTTTTATTGGTGTTTTTTGT
This sequence comes from Taxus wallichiana var. yunnanensis, assembly GCA_018340775.1. NCBI lineage: Eukaryota > Viridiplantae > Streptophyta > Pinopsida > Cupressales > Taxaceae > Taxus > Taxus wallichiana. Next base: position 424,300,733 of record CM031244.1, on the reverse strand, counting down.
TCATGCCTTCATCTTAATATCTAACAAATTAAATGCTAGCCAATGAAAATCCTTGATGCCGATGGTCATTGGCTAATGACGCCATTAGGGTTGTTGATGAGGGACACCTTGATCATTGCCCTCATAACTAGAGAGAAACCCTATTTTCAAATGTCTTTGGAATGTCCCATGAAACGTGTATGCGAATTCACCTTACATCTACGTATTTTCTTACCGAAAAAACACAAGACATGAGATTATAAACAATTACTCTTGGCGTTGGCAATATTATTCGACCACTCTTAGCATTTTGAGATATCTTTGAAATATTTTGTATCACCAACTTGCACAACACACCCTTTCTCCATCTTATGATTGATAGAAAATGTCATATGGTTGTAAAAAGAGTATAGTTTTTTTTTTTTGTTTTCATTCCGCTTATCTTAGCCTACCTCTTGTCCTCCCTCAAACATTTTCTTCTTCACCCCTCTTTCTCTCTCCCAATTTATCCCCCCTCCCCCGCCCCAATGTTCAAATTATTGCTCGACTTCTTTAACGCATCCTCTTCACGTTTTCATCATACATTTCACGTGCGATTGCTAGTTTAGCCCTTCTTATGGGAAAAAGTTTACTTCCAAAGAGATTTGATGGGTTTCATAGAATCTTGTCCCATCTTTGAGGGCTACTATTCCTATTTATTTGGGAAATGTGGTCTCATGTTAAATTTTTTTCTGCACTACTAAAACCTAACAAAACTCCTAAAATTTCTCATCAACTACACTTTAAGGAGATGAGTTTTAAGCCCATAAGGCACTTGTGGGCACAAAAAATATGAGCTCCTTAAAAATTTTAAGGAGTTTTTGTGACACTTACATTTATATTTAAACTTTCCTCCCAATTTTTCTTCCAATAATATTAGGATTCCTGGAACCTTCCTAAGTGCTAAGGACTTCTATTTTATTTCATGGGAAGAAAATAAAAATTAATGGTTAATGCTAAAATATCTTATTTTTTCTGATCCTCTGCTCTCAAAATTTTTAGCTTGCCCTGCACACTTATGCCAGAATGCCAATGGCTGCGGATACCAAGGAATGGTGTACCCAATTCGGGGTAGTAACAGGCTAACATCAAGCATAGTCTTGTAGTGGAGCCCTGATGCATCCTTTGAATGAGCAAAGAAATGAAAATGGAAGTGATAGAGGAGTCGGAGTTGAGATATCACAAATGTCTTGGCGATTTTCATCCTGGCTGAATCACAGAAAGAAAGAAAAACCGGGTATAATCCAACTTTCAAGAACTCAGAATACTACAATTGTGTTTTTATACTTACTGCGGTAGAATGAATAACAACACACATTTTCCAAACTTCAAACATACAATGCCATCCATTGCCCATCTCAATCTCAACATCAGAGCACTCTGTAGAGAAGGTCGCTTGAAGGAGGCGCTGCACATTCTTCTTTCCACAAACAACCCTTCTGTAGACTTTTCTACATATCTTCATCTATTGGAAACCTGCACCATTAAGAAAGCCCTCGCAGAGGGTAAGCAGATTCACTCTCACATCAATGGCTGGGGTTTTACATTTTCCACATCCACAGACACATTTGTACAAAATACACTTATTAACATGTATGATAAGTGTGGAAGTCTGGCGCATGCTCGCAAAGTTTTTGACCATATCACTGAACCGAAAGTCTTCTCATGGACTATGATAATTGCTGCTTACCGGAGGCATGGCCTTCCTCAAGAGGCATTCACATTGTTTCATCGAATGCAACGAACAGGTATCCAACCCGATCAGTTCACCTTCTCCATTATCATCCCCGTATGTGCTAACCTGGCATCTCTGAAACATGGGTTGGAGATCCATGGAAATATCATTAGACAAGGATTTCAATCTAACGTAATTGTGATGAATACCTTGCTAGCCATGTATAGAAAATGTGGAAACATACGGAAGGCAGAAGACTTGTTTGACAAAATGCCTCGGAGGGATAGCATCTCATGGACTGCAATTATTACTGGATATGCACAAAATGGGCTTGTTGAGAAAACCTTGGAGATTTTTAAGCAAATGCAATTGGCAGGTGTAAAGCCCAATTCGGCAACCTTTGTCAGCATCCTCCCCATGTGTGCAGAAATTGGAGCATTGGAACAGGGTGTAAAAATCCATCAAAACATAATTGAAATTGGATTTTTGTCAGATGTTGTAGTCAGGACTTCTCTGATTGATATGTACGCAAAATGTGGGCAAATGCAAAAGGCACGTCAGTTGTTTGACAACATGCCTGGGCGAAATGTTATCTCATGGACTGCAATGATTGCTGGGTATGCACAAAATGGGTTTGTTGAGAAAGCCATAGAGATTTTTAAGCAAATGCAATTGACAGGTTTAATATCAGACTCATCAACCTTTGCCAGCATTCTTAAAGCATGTGCAAAAATGGGAGCTTTCGAACATGGTATAGAGATCCATGAAAAAATAATGGAAAGTGGATTTTTATCGGACAATCTAGTTGTGACTGCCCTGATAGACATGTATGCAAAATGTGGAAGCATACAACAGGCACACAAGTTGTTTGACAAAATGACTCAACGAGATGTGATCTCATGGACTGCAATCATTGCTGGATATGCACAAATTGGGCCTGTTGAAAAAGCTTTGGAGATTTTTATGCAAATGCAATTGGCAGGTGCAAGGCCAGACTCATCAACCTTTGCCAGCATTCTCCTGCTTGTGCCAAACTTGGAGCTTTGGAACAGGGTATGGAGATCCATCAAAAAATAACTGAAAGCATATTTTTGTTGGATGTGGTAGTTGTGACTGCCCTAATAGACATGTATGCAAAATGTGGCAGCATACAGAAGGCACGTAAATTGTTTGACAAAATGCATCATCCAGATGTGGCTTCATGGAATGCAATGATTGCAGGATATGCAATGCATGGCCATAGCAAGGATGCCCTCAAACTATTTCAGCTGATGTTGAACTCTGGAACCAACCCAGACCATGTAAGCTTCATTTGTATTTTATTTGCATGCAGCCATGCAGGTCTAGTGGATGATGGTTGTAAATACTTCAATCACATGATTGACTCTTATTTCATTACACCTTCAAAGGGTCATTATATATGCATGGTTGACCTTCTTGGTCGTGCTGGCTTTTTGAGGAAGCCCTAAACTTTATCATCAAACTGCCAATTAAACCTAATGTGATTGTGTGGATGACTTTGCTCGGCGCTTGTCAATTGCATAAAAATATTTGGCTGGGAGAATTTGTGGCATCACTCCTTTTGAGTTGGTTCCTAAGAGTGCTGCTCCTTATGTTCTTTTGTCGAACATTTATGGAGAGGTGGGAAGGTGGGGTGACGTTCACAAGGTAAGGAAAGTTATGAAATATAGAGGAATAAAAAGATACCTGGGTGTAGTTGGATTGAAGTCCATAAAATGGTACATACTTTCTGTGTACGAGACAGATCACAGCCACAAACAAAGGATATCTACGAAAAGTTGGAGAAATTGCTGCAGTAGATGAGGGTGGTAGGGTATATTCAAGATATGAGATCTGTATTGAATGTTGTGGAGAATGAGGAGAAGGAACTACTCCTCTGCCACCATTGTGAGAAATTGGCAATTGCATTTGGGTTGTTAGATACATCCCTAGGATCAACTCTTAGAGTTGTTAAGAACCTTCAAGTTTCTGATGACTGCCTCACTGCAACCAAGTTTATCTCCAAGATCCTTGCACGAGATTTTTTTGTGAGAGATGCAAACTATTTCCCTCATTTCAAACATGGTTAATGTTCTTGTGGAAATATTTAGTGATGCTAATTGAAAGTATGTGGTGACTGCTGCACTGGAACAATGTTTATCTCCAACATTGTTGCAAAAGAAGTTGTTGTGAGAGATGTGAACCATTTTCATCATTCCAAACATGGACATTGTTTTTGTGGAGATCCTTGGTGAGACTAAGTGAAGCAAGCTATGAAAAATTCTTGCAATTTAACATGATGAATGGTGTCAGACTTGCACTGGTAAGTAAGAGTCAAGTTTTATTTTCAGTTTTTGAAAAGTATTCTTTTTTAATGTTTTCAAGCTAGTCTATGTTTTTGACTTAGTGACATAATATTGTATGTGCCTAGATATACTGATGGGGTATTTGTTAAAACCATTTTTACTTTACCATGGCAGAGTCATGAACTGTTTTTCATCTCTTACAGCTTTGGATTGAAAAGCCGGAGAAGGTTGATGAATAGAAAATGCATAAGCAAAGGAATGTCTGAAGAAAATGGAAAGATGCTCAGACAGCAGGGAATATGAGATGAGGGTTTACAATCATGCGAATGCTTGGATATGATGAGGTGAGCATCTCTTCATCATTGTGGACCCCCTAACTTCATCATTTCATGATCTTTTTGTCTGGATTGATTATATTACCTTGTATGGTCTTTCATTAGGGTGTAAATTGGTTGTATATACATACATTACATACATGCATACGTGCATACATACATACATGCATGCATGCATGCATGCTGAAGTTTGTGTGATTTATGGTCATGGAATGCAAACATTTAGGGTCAAATTAGACCATTTCCTCCCAAAGACTGTTTTTGAATATGATTATTTGAATTGTTTACCGAGGAGTGATAAATCACAAGGGGTTTTCAAAAATCGCTTTCATAATTATGTAAATCTGATTTGACTATTGGGCACAAAACATTTATAGGTTCCTATTGCAAAAATGCACTGTTTGTAAATGGCAGATGTTTAAAAGTAAAACATATCAAATAAGGGTTAGAATTTTCAAATGAGGCTTCAAGGTGCCCATCACTTTATGGGAGAGCTAACATGATTGTGGCATAGCCAAATTTTTCTCAGTAAATTTGATTTCATTAACATTTGTTGAATCATTCAAGTTTTCTTTTACCTTAGGTTTGAAATAATTTTCTGATATTGATGTGTGTAAAAGTTTTTTTATTAAGGGCAAATAGTTTTGAAGGGACTATACCCTGTATACAAAAGGGCTCAAAAGCCAGATACCCGAAGCGGGAGAAACAGCCCAAAGAAGAGCAAAACAACCAACCTCAGAGGGCTCAACAGCCAGATAAAACAACATATTAATAGAAAGGATCCAGACGTACAATGATCCAAAAACAACTTAAGAGATCAAAAAACAACCAAGAGATATCTATCCTAGAATATCTCCGACAAAAAACAACACCAGATCCGCCAGTCATCAGCAACTTCGCAGCCAGTAAACAGCAGCACAGCTCCACTTTACTTGATAGCCCTATCAATCTTGGTTTTGATCGTTTGTAGTGAGACAAAGAATGCAATGGTGTGGCCTGAGAAGGGTCTTTCAGATCCGCCTGAGCAATTGCCATATCTCTTTTCTCCTTGGGACCCCAAATGTCTTCAGTAATCCCGCTGAGGCTGCATACACTATGAACATGCTGTTCGATGAAATTGTAAATACTTTTGAGTGCAGATAGGATGCAGTCATTACGGCTTTTTGCATTTCCCATTCTGCCATCCAAAGATTGAAGCTTCTTGAACACTTCAGCAATAACACCCTCCTCATCATCCATTTGAAGTTTTCCTTTTCCCTTAGCTTTTTCCATATTTTTGATAACACTTTTAAGCTCTTGAATTTCCTTTTCCATTCTGCCCACTCTGACCATCAAATCTTCCTCCTTAGGCTCCTCCACCGGTTGGCTGATGTGCAGGAGGTTCTCGGCAAGTTCAAGGTCTTTGTGGCTTCTAAGAACCCTCTGAGAGGCAGTGACCTTAGTTTTCATGTCCTTCCTTTTCTTGCTAGATGAAGCAGTTTCAATCTTCCTTTCGAGCAGGGGGAATGTAGGCGGTGTGAGCAGGGGGAGGAATGGAGGGAGAGGGTGGAGCAGGATTCATGCGGGGATAGTTTGAGCAGTGGTGATGGATAAGAAGAATTAGCCCTTGATGCAAAGGAACGCCCTAGAATGACTCTACACTTCCCGAACAGATTTCTCCAGCGAGTTTAACAAGTAGTGAGGGAAGCTTATGATTATGTTTCTACGAAAGTGGTTAAGAAATATCAAATGTTTTTGAGGGATAGTAACAAACCTCCCCTCAAGAGTTACATACCTAACAACCATCCTGGCGAGCTCAGCAAAAGGCTCAGGAATCGAAGCCACCTTGATGTCGGCTGTCACAAACTCAAGATTTTCCCCTTCGTCCAGGAATTTCTTTGTCTCCACCTCTCTGTCCACCTTCTTGTTAAAGAATTTGGTGCCATCAAGACTGAGCCCCGTGATCTGTGCGATGAGCTCCTCTCGTGATCTCAACCTCAATGTTGTTGTATTTAACAACCCGATTCTTCCACCCCTGAGCAAATTTAATAGAAATATCCTGATCAAAACCTTGAATTCTTTCAATCAAATTCGCAAGACCCCCAATTTGAAGATAGTTCTAGAGCCCTGCCTCCTCTTTCCACGCTAGGATTATGGGTGGGCTCTGTCTTGCATGGCGGACCCCCCATTTTTCTAGTTACTCTGCCCGCAACGGTAAAAGCTTTAGCACTATGCGTATCAGATTTAGCTTTGTTTTTGAATCTCTCCCACCCATGATAAAAGATGTAATTATTAGACCAAACTTTGTAATTAGTGACCCGCTCCTTAACGTTCTCCCTATGACAAGAAATGATGGCTGTCCAGTTCGCACAAATCACATAAATCACACAAATCTTATATGATGTCATCATTCTGTACTTAAGAATCCGCTCTTTAGCATCAACATTACAGCCATTAGTGATGATTTTCCAAGCCATGTAAATCATTGATGATGTCATTATAAACTTGAATGGGCAGAATGTCCCCCTTAACCAAGTTTGAAAAGTATTGTTAACTCCAAAGTTTGCCAAACCATCTGCGACCCTATTGCCTTCCCGATAGGTGTGAGTGATTTTAACATTTTCAAAACTCTTGCATATATCAGTAGCTTCAACAATAAAATCTCTAATTGACCAGATGGGGGTTGTTTTTGTTTAAGAGATTGATAATGTTCGAGAGAATCGCCCTCAATTATAATATTCGAATATTACAATCCTCACAGCGAGCCTTATTCCCCATAGAGCAGCAAGAGCTTCAGAGTAATGATTAGTTTGCCTACCCATTTTCTCGAAAAAGTAGCAACATAACAACCTCTTTGATCTCTGATGACTCCTCCACCTCCAGAATCTCCCGGATTGCCTTTTGAGGCCCCATCAAAATTCAACTTATGCCAAGCATTGGGAGGCTTAATCCATCGGACATTGGTTCTATCTATACCATTGTTATTCTTTTTGAAGACAGTGTCAATATTCCAATCAGCCAGAATGTATTCTTCATCCTCAGGGTAAAGTCTATTTTTAGGAGGTTTAAATCTTGCAATATTGTCCTGCACAACAATGATAATTTCTTTGTAGACTTTGTTACATACCTTTCTAGTATTTCTGAAAATGCCATCATTACGAGCCTTCCAAACTCGCCACATGGTGTGAGGTAAAACTAGTTGCCATAATCTCCTCACCACACAATGCTTGTAAGGAGAGTCCCATTGTTCCCAGGCCTGAAGACAAGTAAGGGGAAAGATCCATTTCTGATTAAATTTTTCAAAAACAAGATGCCAAATTTTGGAAGTGTACTCACAATGAAGAAATAAATGTTTGATGTCTTCTGCTTCTTTCTGACACATGCAACATCTATTCGGCATGATGAATCCCTTCCTAATGAGGTTGTCATTAGTCAGAATCTTGCCTTTAATGATGAGCCACCAGAAAAAGTTCACTCTAGGGGTTAGCTCTGGCATCCACAGCTTATGCCACTTAATTTCACTTTCAATAGAGGCAAAGAAAGAATTATAGCCTATGTGTAAAAGTTAAATTACTATGCTTATTAGAATTTCCACTATCCACAGAGGAAAAGTCCCGATAGATGAAATTCATGAGATGTAGTTCCCAGCCGAATGTGTGTTGGGAGAATGGATGACTGAGGTAGGGAAATTAATATTGAAGAATACAACCACTAGAATTCCAAGAACAAAAATGAGACGGAGAATGATTACCTAGTGAAAAGAAAAATGATGGGCACAAAAGGAGAGAGAACAAAAAAATATGAAGATTAGGCTAGATCTAAAGGAGATATGGGGTATTTTAGCTCTTCAAGCGTCCTTTCTTCAGAAGCCATGCCTTTTGGGACACTTTTTGATATCACGTTTCCATGGAAATAGGTTATACTTCAGAAGAAGGTGGAAGAATACCTCACATAAGTTGATCAATAGTATCACTAGAATCTCTTGCAAGGCGAAGGCATAGATATAAAAATTGCAGTGTAAAATATGTTTCAAGAGAAACATGCATTACAAGGTTTGTGAAAAGATGTTAATGAATGGAGAATAGATTAAAAAGTAATATTATAATTTACAGTATCCATCAATCTGAAAAATGTGTATAATGGGTTTTATAAAATGATATTAATGAAATGATAGAATTAATAGGTGGCTCTTGTGAGCCTACATAAGTATAATGATAATAAGTTTAATAATATAAATGTCCACAAAAGGCCAAAAATAGCTTATGGGATTGAGAAGAGTACAACAAAAGAAAGCACTATGATTACAAAGTGAAGCATGAGATTTGTTTGAGTGGGTGGGAATATCGCTCCAAAGCAAAATTAATGATATGTTAAATTATATAGTGAAGGCCGAATACGCTGAAAGAGCATTATGGACAATACGATGTCTATTGGAAGATGAATAATATAAAACACTATGTTGGAAAATATTTGTAACAATATAATAGAAGACTTTGTCACGATGTGGAGAAACACTCCACAGATCATAACACCATCAAATTTGAAACATTTTTTTGGTAAGACTTTGTCACTATGTGGAGGAATACTTGACAGATCATTACATGATAAATCCAGATACATCTTTTGTGTATTACAAACCCAACAACTAATTAATTCTTTTTTCATGAATTACAAACCCAACAGTTGAAATCCTATACAACAAATTATGAATTTTATTTTATTTTTGAGTTGAATACCAAAAAGAGTGCCGTCTTTGTGGCATGCTCTCATACCACTTACTTTTTGTAAATAATGTAATATTTCTTAGAAGTAATATAGCTCCATTTCATAAAAAAAAAAAAGAAAGATAACCTTGCAAATACTTAATTCTATGCCATAAGACTTCAACCACAATTTTCTATTTAGTTTTACAAACCTCGATCCCAATTATATCAAGTTTTGTTACCCTTTCAAACACACAGGTAATTTCTTAGAAATCAATTGGATGTATGAGACTACCTCACGGAAGTGCCCCAGATAATTTGCTTTCCATTTTTTTTATATTGCTCAAAATTTTGTCCATCTTACATTCTAACTTTGTGACCAAATTTAAGAGCAAAACCAACATTATTAAATATGTGGCATATAAAATAATTTCATACTCCCCTAAATCAGACGACGAGGATGATGGTGTTTTATTGAGGTAGAATGAATTCCATCACACTCCCCAAATTTCAATCATATAATGTCATCCATTGCCCATCTCAATCAATCTCAAAGCAGTCTGTAAAGAGGGTTGGTTGAAGCAGGCGCCACAAGTTCTGCTTAATACAGACAATCCTTATGTGGACTCTTCGACATATTTTTAACTATGCAGACCTGTACTGCCAATAATGCACTTTCATAGGGTAAACAAATCCACTCTCTCATCAATGACACGGGATTTATAGTTTTCCCACACACTTTTCTACAAAATGCCCTCATCCACAAATATGACAAGTGCAGAACCTTGGTGGATGCTCGCAGAGTTTTCGACCACATAACTGCACCAAATGCCTCCTCATGGAATGTGATAATTGCAGCTTACAGGAGGCACGGCCTTCCTCATGATGCATTATCTGTTTCATCAAATGTAATGAACACTTGTACTTTTTGAGCAGTTCACATTCTCCATTATTATCCCTATATGTGCCGATTTGGCGTCTTTAGAACATGGCTTGGAGATCCATGGAAAAATTATTAGATGTGGGTTTCAGTCTAATGTAATTGTGATGAATACCTTGATTGGCATGTATGGAAAATGTGCAAGTATAGGGAAGGTGCAAGAGTTGTTTGACAAAACGCTGGAAAGAGGTCATGTCTCATGTACTACAATCGTTGCTGGATATGCACAAACTGGGCTTGTTGAGAAAGCCTTGGAAATTCATAAGCGAATGCTATTCACAGGTATAAAACCAAACTCAGCAACCTTTGATAGCATCCTCCCGCTTGTACTAAGATGGGACCTTTGGAACAGCATATGAGTATTCATCAAAAAGTCATCGAAATTGGATTAATGTCAGATGTTGTAGTTGTGACTTGTGACTGTCCTGATAGACATGTATGCAAAATGTGGACACAAACAGAAGTCACGAGTGTTGTTTGAAGATATGCCTCAGCCAGACCTGGTCTCACGGACTGCAATGATTACTGGATATGTGAAAAATGGGCTTGTTGAAGAAGCTGCTGTAATTTTTAAACAAATGCTATTGCCAGCTGTAAAGCCAAACTCAGCAACCTTTCCCAGCTTATGCCCAAATGAAAACTTTTGAACAGGGCATGGAGCTTCATCAAAAATTAATTAAACACAGAATTTTGCCAAATGTTGAAAGACTACTTTGGTAGATATCTATGGAAAATGTCAAAGCTTACAGAAGGCACACAAATTGTTTGACAAAATGCCTCAACCAAATGTGGTCTCATGGACTGTAATGATGGTAGGAGATGCCTAAGACGACCCTGTTGAACAAGCCTTGGAATTTTTAAGCAAATGCAACCAACAGGTGTAAAGTAAGACTCATCAACATTTGCCAACATCCTCTTAGTGTACACCAAAGTGGGAGCTTTGGAGCAGGGTATGGAGATCTAGCAAAAGATTATGGAAAGTGGATTTTTGTCAGATAATGTACTTGTAATTGCCGCGGTAGATAAACAAGCAAAATGTGGAACCATACAAAAGGAAGATAAACTGTTTGACAAAATGACTCAACAGAATGTCGTCTCATGGACTGTAATCATTGCAGGAAATGCTCAAATTGGGCTTGTCGAAAAGCTTTGGTGACATTCAAGCAAATGCAATTGGCAGGTGTAAGGCTAAACTTATCGAGCTTTGCCAACATTCTCCCAACTTGTGCCAAACTTGGAGCTTTGGAATGATGAATGATAGTCTATAAAAAAATAATTGAATTATTTTGTCAGATGTTATAGTTGTGATGCCCTCATAAACATGTATACAAAACATGTCATTTAGATGGGGCATTGTGGAATGCAATGATTGCAGGATATGCAATTCATGGCTATAGTAAGGATTCCCTCACATTCTTTCAAGTAATGGAGCACTCTAGAACCAACCCAGACCGTATAAGACTTGTTTGTATTTTATTTGCAAGAAACCATGCATGTCTAGTGGATGGTGGCTGTAAATACTTCGATCACATGGCTAGCTCTTATTGCTGTATGCCTCCCATAGATCATTATACATACCTGGTTGACCTTCTTGGCCGTTCTAGCTGTCTTGAGGAAGCCCTAAACTTTATCATCAAATTGCCAATAATATCGGATGTAGTTGTATGCACGTGTAATGTCCCTTTTGGGGGACTTCCAGAAAAATAGCTAGGGCTGAGTAGAGATGACTGAATTTAATTTTTAGATAGCTGTAACCAGACTTCTATGGGCTGGATATGACCGAAAATGCACGCTAAAACCTGATTTTTTTCCCATCCTAGGGAAGCGACATGTTTTGAGAACTCCCACTCCCTTTTGGTTGCCCTAAACTCATTGAAAATGTGCTCAATCAAGCTCAAAATTTCTGATTAATTACCAACAATCAAAATATGAAGGAAAACTGATTTTTAGTGCCCCAGAAATGAAGATATGAATTTTCTATAAACCCTCTGTCTGCAAATTACTTTAAAAATTCATAACTTTACCTAGGAAGCTCCAAAATTCACAAAACTTGGGATCTTGGGGTTTAAAAATATGAAGAATGCAAATATCAAATCAACTTGCCCAAACATCCACCCAAACATGCCAAACCTGACTTACAAGCAATTCACCCCTCTTGGAAATAATGAATTAGTGGCTCAAACATGCAAGGAAATGATTGCTTTCACCTTTAATAATTAGTACAAGTCCATCCATGCAAGAATCATACCATACATCCATCAAAACACATCCAAAATGCTCATGATGCAAGTCGCCTAGGGCTAGATAGAAAGATATCAACTCCAAATTCCTTGAGATATTCAATAGTTCCAAATATCCTTGCTTGAGGGTTTTCATCCCCAAGACAAGTTCCACTATCAAGGGTTTTCATCCTTGAAGTGGTCTCAAACAAGGGTTTTCGTCCTTGATGAGAAAGGAAAGGTACAACCTTTACCTAGAAGAAATAATAAGATTCAACATATTCATCAAATGGCCAAACAACCTCCTTTTATAACAATAAGGGGTGCTACATTTCAAATGATGGCCGACCCAATTAAAAATACTTTTTAATTATTTAATTTGTATTTGGAGCCTACATGCTCAAAATACTTTATTTTCTAACTAAATAAGTTTTTCTATTGGAGTGCTTGGCTTCCCAATAGGAATACATGATAATAATGAAAATATCTACTTAGAAAATGTCATCCAAGTCTTCCCTTGCTTCCTTCCTTAAACCCACGAGGAGGAAAAATGGGTTAAGGTCTTCAAATCCGCTAGTCTCCAAAAAGGGACATGATAGTCCCCCTTCCCAAGATTGCTTGTCCCCAAGCAATTACAAGTACCAGATCCCAAATAAATCTCAATTGCTCCTTTGATGTACCTACACATGAAGCAAACTCATTAAAGAAAAAATGTGTCCCCTTCTTCATCCACTCTTGCTTTGTGGATATGATGACCAATTCTTCTTCTTTGTTTGCCAAGGCCTCATAAATACCATCCAAACATTGGTTGTTCCCAATTTCCCTCATGTTGTCCCAAACACCAATGTAATCTTGCTTTTTCCCTTCAAAATTAGAATGAAGGTGGCTGGAATTCCACTTTTACTTGCATAGAATAGTACAAGTATGTTAGTGTGTAGTGAATACAACTCCCAGCTATTAGGATGTCTCTTTATGCTCCAAAACTTTGAAAAGAACAAACTGAAAATGCACCAAACAACATGTCTCCTCTGTTGGACAACCCTCAAATTGATCCTTGGGTCAAAGTATTCGTCATTCCACATTACTTCTTTGATTTTGCAGGTTGTCCCTTTAGGGGAAAGGCACCAAACTGATTGGATGGGGGTTGTATAGTGACTGTAACAATCATGATGCTAGAAATTCCTTCTCGAACAACAATTCCTTTGTACCTAGTGACCTTCTATGATGAAGCTCTTCATACCCCACTCTAATGCAAATTTTTTACCCATGTCGTGGCTGTTAAAAGGTGTTTTCTTGCTTAGAAACTGATTGGTAATGACTGGAAATAATCTTGCAATGGCTGTACATACCTCATCTTTGAACCGATTGCTTAGGAACACCATTGAGCATGTCATGACAGCTTGGACTTGACTCAAACCAGCTCTATATCTATGGCTGAAAGTGGTGTTTTTCACCCCAATATGCTCTTCGGAATTCACTTTATAGTAATAAATATTCTTACCAAGCGTGAGTTACTTTTTACCTCATTTTGGGGAGTATGAGGTGCATAATGATGTCCAATCAACAAAAATTTAGTGACATGATGACACAACATGCATGAAACTAGCTGTCCACAGTGACAACAAATATGGAACGACATATTGACAAACAACAAAATTGAAATATTCTTATACCATGAGCTTCCTATAACTCTCTTTTGACTCATAATTTCTAAGTTAGGAATAGTACTCATAAAATAATCTAATAGCGCCTTTATCTTATGCATAATATCATTCTCATAGGCCCTTAATAAATCTGATTTGACTCCCTTATGTGAATGTCCTATGTAACCATTAGAATCCAATAAATTATCATAGAACATCAAAGGACTTTTACCTTTCTTTGGATGTTAACAAAATTGAGATTGTTCTTTGTTGATATCCCCATTGATTAGTTCCTTGGTGACAAGCTGTTTGAGACTTCACCAACAAGATGATTATTATTAATTTCACCTTGAAATTTGAATTCAACTCTCAATTTCTTTTCCTCAACAGAGTCTTCTTTTTCTCTTGCCTCATGCTTCATGGTTACTTCCTTTTTCCTTATCAATAATGAAGAGTTCTTTTCCCTATACTCTTGTAAGTGTTGTTTCCCTTGAGTGGCTATCATTCTAACACCTAGCTCTTCTTTGCCACCCTCACAATTCTTTTGAGTTTCCATCACATCCTCCGTGTTTACATATATGAATTCTTTCCCTATCTAATTTCAACATTTGGTTCCTTAAAAATATACCCTTTTCTATAAAGGGCTCTTCATTGATTATTGTTAGTTTTATGCAAGCATTAGATGATGACAATTCATCATTAAACACAAAAGGATTTTTACCTTGGGTTGTGTGCTCCTTAATCTCCTTCATCATGATGGAAGGGCCTCTTCTCCCTAGGGTGAAACATTCTTCTTCTTGACATGTTGTTCTAGGGTTCTTTACCCATTTTGCATTCCTTCCTTGCTTAATCTAATGAAATTATGAGAGACATGGCTTCACGAAATTCCTCCGATAAGGCCCGGTATTCTTCAAACCTCGCAAAGATAGTCATTGGCTTATGTAGGGCTCCCATGTGGAGTGACCACCTCTTTTGGCACAAACTTGGGTTTATAGGGCTTTGAAAATGAAACCAATTCCTTCCTTACATCACGAGGGTTGTAGGAATCCTCTTCTCCCTTGGTCGAGCCATTACCTTGCATATTTTGGATGGCTAGGGAAAGCCTATCTAATGCATCCGCTATCCTTCCTTGTGTTCTCACGATCCTTTCTAACTTGTTTTCCATGCTTCACAGGCTAGGAGGATGATGCTTTGATACCACTATAATGTCCCTTTTTGGGGACTTCCTGAAAAATAGCTAGGGCTGAATGAGAGATGACTGAAATTAATTTTTAGATGGCTGTAATCAGACTTCTGTGGGCTGGATATGACTGAAAATGCACACTAAAACTTGCAATTTTTCCCTTCCTAGGGAAGCGACTTGTTTTGAGAACTCCCACTCACTTTTGGATGCCCTAAACTTGTTGAAAATGTGCCCAATCAAGCTCAAAATTTCGATTAATTACCAACAATCAAAATATGAAGGAAAATTGATTTTTAGTGCCCCAGAAATGAAGATATGAATTTTCTATAAGCCCCCTTTCTACAAAATGAATTTAAAATTTCATAACTTTACAAGGAAGCTCCAAAATTCATAAAATTTGGGAGCTTGGGGTTTAAAAATATGAAGAATGCAAGTATAAAATATAAAATAAACTTTCCTAAACATCGACACAAACATGCCAAACCCGACTTACAAACAATTCACCCTCTTGAAATAATGAATTAATGGCTCAAACATGTAAGGAAATGTTTGCTTTCACATTTAATAATCAATAAAAGTCCATCCATGCAAGAATCATACCATACATCCATCAAAACACATGTAAAATGTTCATGATGCAAGTCGCCTAGACTAGAAAGAAAGATATTAGCTCCAAATTCCTTGAGATATTCAATAGTTCCAAATATCCTTACTCGAGGGTTTTCGTCCCCAAGACAAGTTCCAATATCAAGGGTTTTCATCCTTGAAGTGGTCTCAAACAAGGGGTTTCCTCCTTGATAAGAAAGAAAATGTACAACCTTTTCCTAGAAAAAATAATAAGATTCGACATATTCATCAAATGGCCAAGAAACCTCTTTTTATAACAATAAGGGGTGATGATTAAGCAACATCTTTATCCATTCGGTGCACATATCATCTTAATTCAGAAACTAAACGAAAAAGATTCTTTCCACACTTTTTCCCTCCAAAATTGGCCAATATGGAATTTGGCTTGCTTGTAATCCTCCAGAGCCTCGGGTGAGTTAGGGATTTCATGGAACATGAATTCCTACTCATTAAAAACTATTCATTTGGTTGATAACTAGATGGTTTGTGAGGTGAAAGCAACAAGT
Source organism: Taxus wallichiana var. yunnanensis (assembly GCA_018340775.1). Classification (NCBI taxonomy): domain Eukaryota; kingdom Viridiplantae; phylum Streptophyta; class Pinopsida; order Cupressales; family Taxaceae; genus Taxus; species Taxus wallichiana. The sequence goes on along the minus strand of CM031244.1, from coordinate 424,284,599 downwards.
CAGGATATCAACTTCAGAATTTTCAACATATATGGTCCCAACCATACCAAATGGAAAAAGAACACTTAGGATGAAATCGGCAGTTTGTGAAATCCCCATTGGGTTACCATAATATCTTTGTTGGAGACTTTTTTTTTATTGATAAAGCGGGTTGAAGGGACCCGTTCCCTATTCAAAACCGAGGCCAAAAACCTCAAGAAAACAACAGCTTTTCCATGCTCCATTTTTGCTCCAAAGCGTCTTTTTGGCTCAGGCTGGTGGTCTGTAACTCATTCTACCTAGTCGAATGCCTTTGATATGCTCATAATGTTGTTATTCTACCCTATTTTGAAGCAAAATCCAGGTTTCCCCTTTATTGTGCCCTAATTTTTCATTTGCACGAGCTTGTGTCATTTTTCCCTTGCCCAAATCATGCAAAAACTCGAAATGGAGGGAATTGAGTCATTTGTTGCTAAAATCCTAATCCCCAGGCCTAAATCATTGTGACGTGATTCAATTGATTCAAAGTGAAAAATCCACCTTCCTTGTGAAAAAATTTGATTTCAGAAGCATCCCCTGCATTTTTGCATTTTGACGGGCATACGGGCATGTTCTACCCGTCAAATTTATCATTGCAACGTTTATGCTAACGTGGCAGGTTTCTATTGGCCGAGGATGTGCGGGAAAATTTTATAACTTGTCATTTTTAAAAAAATTTTGGCGAGGGGAAAATTTTTGTCCATGACCCCATGATCTTCTGATGATGTGCCTACGTGGCACGATTTGATTGGTTGATGGATCGGCGGGTGGTGGGCCGCACTTAGGAAATTTTCTTCCATTTTGGAAAGTTTCTCAAAATCAAATTTTTGCCCGAGGCCGCAGAATGGCATGATGACACGTGGCACAGGAGGGTCAGGCGGATGGCGAAGGACTTGGGAAAATTTTGATGTCTTTTGGCTCAGGGTGTCAGGGGAAAAATTTGGCCCATGTGCCCGTGCCCAATGGGAAGGTGACACGTGGCATGGGAGGATCAAGCGGTGGCGGTGGAGTTGAAAATGTTTCAAATTTTTGCTCAAAATGCCAAAGGAAAATTCTGACTTGGAGGCCCGCACCCAATACGAAGTGGACACGTGTCCAAGAAAGTTAGCATGGATGGGTGGAATTTGTGAAAATTTTGAAGTCTTTTTGGCTTCAAAATGTTAAAAACAATTTTTGGCCCAATGGGAGGCGACACGCGTCCACGAGAGTAGGAGAGGTGACAGTTGGAAATTTTTTGAAGTTTTTGGCTTCAAAATGCCAAAGGAAAATTTTGGAGGGCATCAAATAGAAGAAAACGTTGCATGGGGATGAATTTAGGCCTTTGGTGAAAAGGTAAAAAATTCACTTCAAAAGGTAAAATAGTTTTTGCCCAAGGCGCCAGCATGTGCCATGAAAAATGAAAGAGGGACACGTGTCCTAAATTTGGCGGAGGTTTGGAGCACGGAGAGGAAGTTGAAAATTTTGCAAAATTTTAGCGAAAAATCTCAAGGTGAAAAATAAACCCGTGGAAAAATTTGGGGTTGTCTCCGCATCCAATCGGACAGAGACACGTGGCACATTTCAAAAGGTAAAAGGAGAGCGCGGGCCCACAGAGGATTTTGTGCTCACGGAGGAATGAAGGTAAATTTGGTGAGTCGGCTCCACATCCAATGGGAGAGCGACACGTGGCAGAGAAATAGCGGGCATTCGGGGCACGGAACATTTTGAGAAAATTTTCCTTTTCTCAAAAAGGGAGCAAATTTGTCATTTTGGCCCATGGTTTTCAATAGGGTCCACAGGAGGACACGTGGCACATCCAGGGGCTCATGGGAAAATTTTCAAAATTTTCCCAAGGTCAGAAAAGGTTCAAAACACATTTTTTAAGGTTGGAGGCTCGGTCCAATGGTATTTGGACATGTGTCCACTTTATCCAGAAGTCAAAGAAGATATTTCTTGGTCTGTGATGAAATCTCATCAAGACACGTGGAGGGTGGAATTTTAAAGTTGATTTTAATCAATGGTTGCTGTGCGTTTTCATTTTTGGGCACCATGGATGCTCCAAGAAGTGTGGAATCGTCAGTTTTGCACCAAATCACATGAAATTTTATATGAATCTGCATCCCTTCAGCCTTTTAAACACAATGGCACTATTCTTTTGAGCTGATTTGGTGCCCTATAGTGTTTTTTGAAATATTTTCCTCAGCCCGTGAAAAACATGTGAAAGGTGAAAGTAAAAAGTTGCAGAGTTAAAAATGGTGAGGGAAAAAGGTGAAAAATGATTGCAAATGCATGCTTGGCATGGTGGAATGCCAAAAACATGACCCTGGGATGGATAAGGATCTAAGTTCATGCAATATTTTAAAATATTTGTGCATCTCTGGCATTTGGCGAGTTGTTTCATAGTTTTATATCATTTTTCATCAAATGGATAGGGTTTTGTAACAAATTTGATCCCTTTGGCATATTCTTTTCTTGGGATGCAAGGATCCAAGTTGGCATAGGGTATATCATGTAGTTTGGAAACATTTTGTAGTCTGTTGAGAATTTTGGAGAAAGAGAAGAATTTTCACAAGGAAAACTGGAAGAAGTCCATTTCCTTTTGGAGAAACTACCTGAGAGCCATTTTTATTCCAGTTTGCATCAAATGTTCATCATGTTGAGTTGGTTTCAGTTGTAAAGCCATCAAAAGCTTTGAGATTGTCTAAATAACATTCCCTTGCTGATATATTTGATCAAATTCTTGGATTAACTAGTTTTATCTCTTGGCAAAGCTTGCATACACTTGTATTTCAGTATGTTTTCAATTTGTGTTTCATGCTCATGTTGCAATCTTGTGTTTGGGATCTTTATTGGTCATACATGGTCTCATTTCTTGTAGAGGGTTTGAAGGCATCTGCAATCTTCCATTCAGAAGAGCATTCATTTGAGTGGAGATAAATAGATTTAAATTCATCTTACCTTCCTTGTAAATTGAGGGTGTTTGTAAACCTTTGGGTGTACCTTAGGTCATGATCTAACAAGGGTTCTAAATGCTTTATTGATATTTTGCTTCAAGCCTTTGTGGTAGGCTATCAAAGTTTGTATGGAATAGTGCAGATTTGGGCATCCATATGTGCACACATCCTAGTTGAAAGAGCACTTCAAATTCATTGAAATATCTCTGTTGTTTAGGTGTTGTAATTCTTTTGCAAGGTTTCCCAAAGAAGGTGATGACTCCTAACTACTCTTGTCCCAACATCTCTCATCATAATTTCATTTTAAACTAACTCATCCTACCTACAATACCCCTACATCTGCATTGTGTGTCCACAAAAGAATTCAATCCTTTCACAAAAATGCACAAAGTTGATCAGGGTTTTATCATGTCTTTAGCAGCTCTAGCTTTGTTTTGAAAACATTTCCATCATTTAGTAGTGACAACTCCTTTGAGTTTGGATAATGGATATTTGATCATGTTTTCACAAAGCCTCCTCCACATCATATGCAAAACACAAGGATATCTCCATCTCCTTACCATATAGGGGCTGCAATATAGGTTCTCTTGCCTTGGTTGATAGGCACAACCTAAAATAGTGAGGGTTAGATCAAAACCCTTATGAAGGTGCTATCCACTCCCTCAATTCTTGAATGCAAACAAGCAGATAGGTGTGATCCCCAGCTACAAATGACATACAAAACATCTATCTATCCTTGAGTGTCTTGTGCAAGATTCATGATGTTGTTCAAGTTGTGAAGGAGATTAAATCTGGATACCAACACCAGTGGCGCCATTGCCGGGGACTTCTTGCAATTTCTTGGTGGTTTTGAAGTACTTGAAAGGTTTGAGCATTTGTGTGATCAAGTATTTGAGCTGTTACATTCTTGAGATATCATTTCATACTTCAGATCTGGATGTTTTGGGTAAGAAAGACTTCAAACTCAGCCTGCTCTCCTCATCTACCAGCAGTTTATATGATTTGGATGCACTGTTTTTGGTTGAATTAAGAAGAAGAAAATCTGATTTGTAAATCCTGCAAAGTTTTCAGTATAACATGCATTTGACAGAATATTTTTAGTGCTTTCTTGCACAACTAAGGTGAAAATCCTTGGTGGTGACTCCATGTTGTTGGGATCTTGAAATACCAGTTGTCTAACACATTTTTATCATTTGAAACTTGTTGTTTAAATCTATCAAACTGGAGGGAAGGAGATCCCTCTTCATCAAGGACTCTTCTAAGAAGTTGCTCACCGAATCAAGAAGCTCAGAACTAGAAGGAAGAAGAGTGTGGAAAGTGGTTGGTGATTTGGTTGCAAGGAAAGGAATCCCCATAGTTGAATTTGAAGGAGAGCAGCCTGTCATTGAAGATTATAATTCCTCTTCAAGTAGATCTGATTCAGGCAATCTTCTTGCTGATTTTCATTCTCCATCAGGTGAGGGACCTTCTTGTGTATTTAAAAAACTTGCTCCTAAATCTGCTCCTGTGGTTTCTAAGTTTGCTAAAGTCTATCAAGAGAGAGAGCCTTTGGGGGGTTATCATTTTAAAGATCATTCATCTATTCCAATCAGACCCATTATTACTCCTCATCAGCTTGTTTCACCTCCAAGATCACCCCCACCAAACAATATGGCTCAACCTAGACCTCCATTTGTTGTAAACACCTTTGGTCCTATAAATTTTGGAGGAATGGATGGTTATCCAAATGCTGTCCCATAGGATGTGAGAAATAGGTTACCAAAATTCCAAGGTAACAATGCCATAACTGGAGATCAACATCTCAAACTCTTTGTTAACATGATGGAAGACTTTGAAATAGAATTTGAGGATGTGTATATCAAGTTGTTTATCCATACACTTGAGGAAGATGCAAGAGATTGGTATAAAGCTCTGCCTGATAACTCTATTGATTCATGGACTGAGATGAGTAATGCATTCAGATTACAATATGGAGACAAAACAGATCCAAGGTTCCTTCTATCCGAGTTTGAGAACATCAAGAAGAACCCTAATGAGACCGTTCATGATTTCAATACAAGATTTAATAAGACATTGAGAAGGTTTCCTATCATTTTGAGGCCTTGTGATGAATCTTGCTTGATCAAATATGTAGATGCATTTGATAAAAAGGCAGCCTATTACTTGAGAGACAAAAATCCTACAAACTTGAGGCAAGCTTTCACCATGGCACTTCAAATTGAAAATAATATTAAAGCTATTGGTAAACCACTTAAGAGGGATGGTGTGAAGCTGATAAACCTTGAGAAGCCTCAAGCTAGCAAGGGTGCTGATTTGGAAGATGTTGTCAAGACTTTGGCAGGGGTTGTCAAAGAAATTTCCTACAAATTAGCCCGGGCTGAGAAAGGAATTGGGCAAAGTTCACAAGGACAACAAAGAACTCAAAACCATGATAGATTTGGCAATCATCCTAGGGGTGATCAAAGACAAGATGATAGAGGTAAAGGGCTTATTGGATCTGCAAATAGACAACCCCAAGCATGTGAAAATAGAGTGGTGCCTGACCCTCTGACTGCAAGTTCTTTGCTGTTCAAGAAGTTGCTGATATGGATTGGTGTGATAGATGTTTTCTTCCTCATCCTCCATGTGAAATGGACCAGCAAGATATTGATGATGATAATGAGAATGAAATGGATGATGACATTTGTATGATGGGCAGCTCTTCAGGCTCACAACAAGCAGCAACATCAACAGATGTGATAAGTGCAAGGACTGCTGCAACCTTTTGGGATTGCATAAAGAGGGTACCATTTCTTTCTCTTCCTCAAACTCATGATGTAGATGTAGTTCAGGCCTTTGAAATTCCTAATAATGACTTTGAATATCTAAGGGCTTTAATGATCAAGAAGTATGATGGTGGTATTCCTTCGGAGGAAGATAGACAATTGTTAATGAATGTTGTGGTTGGTCAAGAAAAGGAGTACAATACTAGAAGTAAAGTTGTTAGAGGAGCTGGTCCTCAAGCCAAGCCAAAGACACCCTTGCTCACAAGCATTCCCAAAGATAATCCTAGAAGAGAAACAATTGCTAAGAACCCTGTTGTCCCATGCAAAAATATCAGTCCTCTTCATGCCCAGGCTGCCAAGAATACTTCTCCATCTGATGAACCTTCTTGTTTCCCTTCCAATGTTGTTTTGCCAAAGAATGTTCCATATGATATAGCCTAGGTATTGAGCCAAATTAAAGTGAGTGTTCCCATTATTGAATTGCTTAGAATTCCTGAACACAAGAAAAGAGCTTTTGAATACTTGGGATTGAAAGAAGAAAAGAGTATACCAAGCAGAAATGTAAATGTTGTTGAGAATCCTCTTCAAAGCATTGTTGGCCCTGAAACACCACCACCAATGGAAGATCTTGGAGAGGCACCTGAAGTGTATTTGGGGACATCCTTGGTTGATTCCCAATTGAATGTTGATCCATTCTTCACAACTTTGCTCATAAAAGGTAGGTTGCTTCACAATTGCATGTTTGATTCCGGTGCATCATGTAATGTTATGCCTCTAGAAGTTATGAATGAGTTGGATATCAAGGTGACAACAGCATATGGGAAGTGTACAGCCATGGATTCAAGGGAAGTGCCGGTTGTTGGTTGTGTGAAGGGTTAGTAGTGCAACTTGCGGCCTATCCGGATAAGAATTTAAAACTTGATGTTGTAATTGTTGACTGCCCTGCCAAATGGGGTATGCTTTTGTCAAGGAAGTGGGCTGCAAGTGTTGGTGGTAGTGTTCAAATGGACATGTCCTATGCCACCATTCCCATTGAGGGCAGCCTTGTCAAACTCTATGGTGAAAAGAAGATGTTACACTTGATTGAAGATCCCAACAATGCTTCTTATGAAGTGTTGTTTGCTGATGTAGATGTTGACAATTTCATTGGTTTTGCTGATGGAAAAGAGAATAAGATGGACAAATCAGAGTGCCTTGGTATGGTAGGTTCTCCATGGACATTACTATTTGATGGAGCTTGCTCCAAAGTTGGAAATGGTGCTGGTATAGTGTTGGTTTCCCCTAGTTTAGAAGAGTTTCCTTTTTCCTTCAAGCTCAATTTTGAATGTACTAACAACATTGCTGAGTATGAGGCATTATTATTGGGATTAAGGATTGCATGGAAGTATGGAGTAAAGGATATTGTTGCTAAAGGAGATTCAGAGCTGGTTGTCAAGCAAGTAAGAAAGTTATATGCCACAAAAAATCAGCGTATGAAACAATATAAGCATGTTGTTTGGGACTTGATTGAAATGTTTGATTCCTTTAACATTGTTTACCATGATAGAAGTCTTAATGTTGCTTGATGATAAGCTTGGCTGTTCTTGGTTCTAGATTTGACAATTGCACCATTTCACCTTTTTGTGAATATGATATTGAAGTGCTAACAAGGCCAGCTGTCCCGATAATGTGAAACATTGGCATATTTTTGATGATGATGCACAAGTGTTGAGATTCTTACAATGCCAAGGAGAGTTTGCTGGTCAGAATATTGATTAGGAACCAATGGTGTGCATGAATGAAGGTAGAGAAACTTTGTTTGACAAGGATATTATACAATTAAAACAAATACCATTCCTAAAGGTCTTGTTGCACTTGAATCCAATTTTAGCAATGCTTGATTGCATCATTAATAGAAAGATGTTTGCTTCAAGGGATGTGGAAGAGCACAACTTGGGAACTAAAGACAAACCAAGGAAGATCTGGTTGGGCAGTCATCTCAGCAAAAGAGAAACAGTCCTATGCCCAACTTTTAAAGAAATATCAAGACTACCTTGCTTGGTCTTATTCAGAGTTGAAGGCATATAGAGAAGATTTATTTCAGCATGAGATCCCTCTTGAGGCTAAAACCAAGCCATTTAGACAAAAAAAAGGCCTATTAACCCACTACTTTCCATGAAAATGCAAGAAGAGTTGAAGAAATTGAGAGATGGTGGCATCATTCAACCTACTAGATACTCTTCTTGGGTTGCCAACCTTGTGCTAGTTAGAAAGAAGAATGGTGATATCAGGACTTTGTGTGGATTTTAGGAATCTAAACAAAGCATCTATGAAGGACAACTATCCTTTGCCAAACATGGAGAATATGTTGCAGCTTGTAATAGGGTCAGAAATGCTTTCTACTTTGGATGGTTTCTCTGGATACAATCAAGTAGTTGTCAAAGAATCAAAAAGACTTAAGACAACCTTCACTACTCCTTGGGGGACTTATGTTTTTGTAAGGATGCCTTTTGGATTGATGAATGCTGGTGCTACTTTTCAAAGGGCAATGGATGTTGCTTTTGCTGGTTATATCAATGAATTTATTGCAGTTTATCAAGATGATGTGACTATTTTTTCAAGGCAGTGAGCAGACCATTTGCAACACCTAGAAAAGATGCTGATCAGATGTAGGGAGTATGGCATTTCACTTAATCCAAAGAAGTGTCATTTTGGTGTGCAAAGGCCAAGTTGTTGGGACATATTGTATCTAAAGAAGGTGTTATGATAGACCTTGAGAGAGTGGAAGCAATCAATGCAAGGTGCCTATTCCAAGAACCAAGAAAGGTATCCAATCTTTCTTTGGCCAAATAAATTTCATTAGAAGGTTTGTTTCTAATTTTGCTGAGCTAACTCTCCCAATCACAAGCATGCTAAGAAAGGATCAAGTTATTAAGTGGGAAAAGGCTGCCATCCAAGCTTTTGAAGGAATAAAGGATGCACTCAAGCATGCACCTGTTTTGGCAGCTCCAAACTATAAGATGCCTTTCCAAATCTTCTCTTTTGCATCTGAATTTACTATTGCTTCAGTTTTGCTACAAAAGGATGAAAATGGAGCTGAGAGGCCTATTGCTTTCTTTAGCAAGGCTTTACAAGCAGCTGAATTGAGGTACACAATTATGGAGAAACAAGCATTTGCATTAGTAAAAGCAACAAAGATTTTCAGGCCCTACATTTTGAGTTCAAAGGTTGTTGCTTATGTTCCCCACACCATGGTTAAAGACATCTTATCTGACATGGAGATATCAAGCAAGAGATGTAGATGGGTTAACAAATTACAAGAGTATGATATGGATATCCAAACAACAAAGCTGGTAAGAGGTTTAGGTCTTGCCAAACTCATGGCTGAGAGTAATTTGCAGAATGTAGAAGTGAATCAGCTAGGGGAAGAAAGGGCAGATCTCCTTGACAAATTGATGAATTCTGAGTGGTACAAGGATGTGGTCTATTACCTCAAGCACTTATGTTGTCCCAGTCACTTAAATAAAAATCAGAAAAGAGCCCTCAAGTTGGCTTCTCAGAAATATGTCATAACAGACCTTGGGCTGGCTTGGAAGAACCCTGAAGGTGTCCTCTTGAAATGCATAACTGAAGATGAAGCTCCCAAGTTGATTGCTGATTTCCATGGGGGAGTTTGTGGAGGACATTTTTTGGGAGAGTGACATCACACATAAGATTTTAAGAGCTGGTTATTGGTGGCCAACTCTTTTTAAAGACACAAACCGGTTAGTTAGAAGGTGTGATAAGTGCCAACGTTTTTCAGGAAGATTGAAAGCTTCAGCTCCCTTCCTTTGCAGCCTGTATCAGTTGAAGCTCCTTTCAAACAATGGGGAATGGATTTTATTGGTGAGATTTCAGATCCTTCTAGTGCTGGTTACAAATGGATCCTTGTAGCAACTGATTATTTTACAAAATGGGTTGAGGCAATTCCATCTAGAAAGGCAACACACCAAGTGGTAATGGATTTCTTGCTGAATCATATCATATGCAGATTTGGGGTTCCAGTTAAGATTGTGTCTGATAATGCTATGTGTTTTAGAGCCAAGCCTTTGATGGCAATGTGCAATGAATATGGGATAAATCTGACCTATTCTTCAAACTATAACCCACAAGGGAATGGGCAAGCTGAATCAAGTAACAAAAACTTGCTCAAGATCATTAGAAGAACCTTGGAAATCAACAAGAAGAAGTGGGGAGAACAGTTGAAATTTGTAGTTTGGGCTGATAGGATAACTCCAAAAAGAGCAACTGGTAAAAGTCCATTTGAATTGGTGTATGGAACTCAAGCTTTGCTGCCATTACACCTGCAATTATCCACTTTTCAGTTTTCTCAAGCAATTGGAAGATCAAGAACATGGCCCATATGAATCAAGAATCAATCAGATCATTGAGTTGGATGAAGAAAGGAGAGCTTCTCATCAAAGGCATGTCAGGTTTAGGGAGAAATTGAAGAAGTTGTTTGATAAGAAGGTCACCCCTAGAGCTTTTAGTGTTGGAGATCTGGTTTTTCTGTGGGATAGTAGGCATGAAGACAAGGGCAAGCATGGCAAGTTTGATGCTCTATGGATGGGCCCTTATGCCATTGATATCAGGATTGGAGAAAATACATTTTTTCTCAAGGATTTGGATGGGGATTTGCTTTGGAGCTTCCTGTTAATGGCAGACATTTAAAACATTTCTTGGATTAAATCCCCATGTGAGGTATGCACAAGTTGTACATTTTGTATAGCCCTTGTTTTTGTTTTGTCTTTTCCTTGTTCTTGTTGTTGTTGGCTTGTGGTTTGCCCTTTTGTCCTTGGCAACCATTGTTGGTGTGGTTTTCTCGATCTTTTTTGGTGAAAATTCTAGTTTTGGGCTGCTATGCATGTTTTGACTCCTTGCCCAATGGATTTTGGCACTTGGTCTATGTTGTGATCTTGTGGCACTCATTGGGAGTGCCCATCCCCAAGCAGGAGCCAATGTTGGTGCAATTTCTGGTTTGCACACTTTGCTCTGATTTTCCATGCTCCATTTTTGCTCCAAAGCATCTTTTTGGCTCGGGCTGGTGGTCTGTAACTCATTCTACCCAGTCGAATGCCTTTGATATGCTCATAATGTTGTTATTCTACCCTATTTTGAAGCAAAATCTAGGTTTCCCCTTTATTGTGCCCTAATTTTTCATTTTCATGCAGGCTGTGTCATTTTTTCCCTTGCCCAAATCATGCAAAAACTCAAAATGGAGGGAATCAAGTCATTTGTTGCTAAAATCCTAATCCCCATGCCTAAATCATTGTGAAAACATGATTCAATTGATTCAAAGTGAAAAATCCCTTCCTTGTGAAAAATTTGATTTCAGAAGCATCCCCTGCGTTTTTGCATTTTGACGGGCATACGGGCATGTTCTACCCATCAAATTTATCATTGCAACGTTTATGCTAACGTGGCAGGTTTCTATTGGCCAAGGATGTGCGGGAAAAGTTTATAACTTGTCATTTTAAAAAAAATTTTGGTGAGGGAAATTTTTGTCCACAGCCCCGCAGTGCTACAGTGATGTGCTTATGTGGCACGATTTGATTGGTTGATGGATCGGCGGGTGGCGGGCTGCACTTAGGAAATTTTCTTCCATTTTGGAAAGTTTCTCAAAATCAAATTTTTGCCCGAAGGCCCGCAGCGAATGGCATGATGACACGTGGCACAGGAGGGTCAGGTGGATGGCGAAGGACTTGGGAAAATTTTGATGTCTTTTGGCTCAGGGTGTCAGGGGAAAAATTTGGCCCGCAGCAGCCCCAGCCCCCATGGGAAGGTGACACGTGGCATGGGAGGATCAAATGGGGGCGGTGGAGTTAAAAATTTTCAAATTTTTGCTCAAAACGTCAAAAGGAAAATTTTGACTTGGAGGCCCACACCTGGAAGGAAGTGGACACGTGCCCAAGAAAGTTAGGATCAACCTGAAGTGGACTTGGAAATTTTGAAAATTTTGGCTTCAAAATGTTAGAGAAAACATTTGGCAAGCCCGTGGATGGGATGGTGACACGTGTCCACGAGAGTCATTGTGAAAGTTGGAATTTTTTTGAAGTTTTTAACTTCAAAATGCTAAAGGAACATTTCGATTTGGCCCAGGCCCATCAAATAGGAAGGTGACACGTGTGCAGGGGATGAAATGGGAGGCGCGGAGGTTTGGAGAAAACTTTGAAGTTTTTAAAATTACTTAAAGGTAAAAAATGGAAAAGAATAGGCCGGAGCTCCTGAATTTTTGCCTCCATGTTTGAAAAGGGACACGTGTCCTAAATTTGGCGGAGGTTTGGAGCACGGAGAGGAAGTTGAAAATTTTGCAAAATTTTAGCGAAAAATCTCAAGGTGAAAAATAAACCCACGAAAAATTTGGGGGTTGTCTCCGCATCCAATAGGACAGAGACACGTGGCATTTAAAAGGTAAAAGGAGAGTGTGGGCCCACAGAGGATTTTGTGCTCGCGAGAGGAATGAAGGTAAATTTGGTGAGTCGGCTCCACATCCAATGGGAGAGCGACACGTGGCAGAGAAACAGCGGGCGTTCGGGGCGTGGAACATTTTGAGAAAATTTTCCTTTTCTCAAAAAGGAGAAAAATTTCATTTTGGCCCATGGTTTTCAACGGGTCCACAGGAGAGGACACGTGGCGCATCCAGGGGCTCGCGGGGAAAATTTTCAAAATTTTCCCAAGGTCAGAAAAGGTTCAAAAGGCATTTTTAAAGTTGGAGGCTCGATCCAATGGTATTTGGACACGTGTCCACTTTATCCAAAAGTCAAAGAAGATATTTCTTGGTCTGCATGATGAATCTCATCAAGACACGTGGAGGGCGGAATTTTAAAGTTGATTTTAATCAATGGTTGCTTTGTGCGTTTTCATTTTTGGGCGCCATGGATGCTCCAAGAAGTGTGGAATCATCATTTTTGCACCAAATCACATGAAATTTTATATGAATCTGCATCCCTTGACCTTTCTGAACACAATGGCACCATTCTTTTGAGCTGATTTGGTGCCTATGATGTTTTTTGATGAAATTTTTCCCTCGACCCGTGAAAAAACGTGAAAGGTGAAAGTAAAAAGTTGCAGAGTTAAAAATGGTGAGGGAAAAAGGTGAAAAATGATTGCAAATGCATGCTTGGCATGGTGGAATGCCAAAAATGTGACCTTGGGATGGATAAGGATCTGAGTTCATGCAATATTTTAAAATATTTGTGCATCTCTGGCATTTGGCGAGTTGTTTCACAGTTTTATATCATTTTTCATCAAATGGATAGGGTTTTGTAACAAATTTGATCCCTTTGGCATATTCTTTGCTTGGGATGCAAGGATCCAAGTTGGCATAGGGTATATCATGTAGTTTGGAAACATTTTGTGGAGTCTGTTGAGAATTTTGGAGAAGAGAGAGAAGAATTTTCACAGGGAAAACTGGAAGAAGTCCATTTCCTTTTGGAGAAACTACCTGAGAGCCATTTTTATTCCAGTTTGCATCAAATGTTCATCATGTTGAGTTGGTTTCAGCTGTAAAGCCATCAACAAGCTTTGAGATTGTCTAAATAACATTCCCTTGCTGATATATTTGATCAAATTCTTGGATTAATTGGTTTTATCTCTTGGCAAAGCTTGCATACACTTGTATTTCAGTATGTTTTCAATTTTTGTTTCATGCTCATGTTGCAATCTTGTGTTTGGGATCTTTATTGGTCATACATGGTCTCATTTCTTGTAGAGGGTTTGAAGGCATCTGCAATCTTCCATTCAGAAGAGCATTCATTTGAGTGGAGATAAACAAATTTAAATTCATCTTACCTTCCTTGTAAATTGAGGGTGTTTGTAAACCTTTGGGTGTACCTTAGGTCATGATCTAACAAGGGGTTCTGAATGCTTTATTGATATTTTTCTTCAAGCCTTTGTGGCAGGCTATCAAAGTTTGTATGGAATAGTGTAGATTTGGGCATCCATATGTGCACACATCCTAGTTGAAAGAGCACTTCAAATTCATTGAAATATCTCTGTTGTTTAGGTGTTGTAATTCTTTTGCAAGGTTTCCCAAAGAAGGTGATGACTCCTAACTACTCTTGTCCCAACATCTCTCATCAAAATTTCATTTTAAACTAACTCATCCTACCTACTGATACCCCTAAATGCCCTACATCTGCATTGTGTGTCCACAAAAGAATTCAATCCTTTCACAAAAATGCACAAAGTTGATCAGGGTTTTATCATGTCTTTAGCAGCTCTAGCTTTGTTTTGAAAACATTTCCATCATTTAGTAGTGATAACTCCTTTGAGTTTGGATAATGGATATTTGATCATGTTTTCACAAAGCCTCCTCCACATCATACACAAAATACAAGGATATCTCCATCTCCTTACCATATAGGGGCTGCAATATAGGTTCTCTTGCCTTGGTTGATAGGCACAACCTAAAATAGTGAGGTTAGATCAAAACCTTATGAAGGTGCTATCCACTCCCTCAATCTTGAATTAAACAAGCTTGAATGTGATCCCCGGCTACAAGCGACATAGAGTGTCTTGTGTAGATTCATGATCTTTGTTAAGTTGTGAAGGAGATTAAATCATACAAACCACTTTCATCTATCTATCCTTGTCATTTGGAGTAAAAGGGCAAGAATCTTGTAAATGGCCCGTATTCTTGCATATTCTACACCGAAATGCAATATTCTCATAGTCTAAAATCTGTGAATGCTGAAAATTACCGAATTTAAGATTAATGCGGTCAGGTAAACCTTTGCTCAAGTCAATTTCCACGCACATTCGGGCATAAGAACACAGACCCGAATGTGTTCTATCTAAGTCCTCTTTAATAAACTTTCCCAGAGCATTTCCAATATCTTCTAGGGCATACCACAGATGCAGGGGGAGGTTAGGCAGCTGACCCAAACCGAGCGTTTTGGCCATCGAATAAGTATTTGGATCGAAATCTGGAAACCATGGAGTTAAAAATAAACCCGCATGTCCCCAGAACCAAGGACCACCTGTCAAACAACGTTGATAATCCTCGGATTCCCTAAAATGAACTACAAAAAATCCCTTGGAATAGAGAGATTTTGCATTTATTGGTCCAGTTTTCGAAGACCCACTGATACAGGGCAGAGGAGGAAGGCCAAAAGCCATTAAACCTACCAATCACAACATCCCGAGATAAATTTTGGAAGTATTCCTCAACTTCTGGGTTCGCAATGGTTAGCGAAGGAACAACCTCGGCCAAATCTACCAGGTATTTATGAGTACATGAAGCTTGTTTTCCTGGGAGCCTACCACCTTTGTTAGTCAACGCCTCTTTGAATGAAGTAGATATATGGGGCTGAGCCGAGCCTTCAATACCTGACACCCCGCACCCAATCTTCCTGCAACTACCGCTGCCCATCCCACCTGTCCCGACCGAAGTCATGTTTTTATTGGAACCCTAGGATTAGGGCATAGATTCTCAGCAATTTTCTCCGGGTCGCCATGGCACTGCTCTCCTCCAGTAGCCCGCACTCCCTCCAAACCCTTGCCGAACCCCAACGACTCCCCTTTCCTAGCTTGCGGCTCCACCTGGATCCTCCCATCTATTCCTCCCTCATTCGTATTTTTTTCGAATTTTCTTTCCATTTTTCCCACCACAAAATGGTCGTGAAGTTTAATCCAATCCTACACTTCAATATTATTACTCGTCTTTGTTGGAGACTTTAATGCTACATTAGATGAATAAAAAAATAGAGGGAAGAGTAATGAAACATAATCACAGGAGGATTTAAAGCACTTTGTTGAGGAATGCAGTTTGATTGATGTCCCACCTAAAGAGGGTAACTACACCTGGACTAACCCTAGAAGAGGATTTTGTAATATATTTGTGAGATTGGATATATTCCTCATCTAAGAAGAATGGCTATGGGAACCATGGACATTGGAATCTCATATATTGTCTCTCTCAGGATTGGACCATGCACCCATTTGTCTAATCATTGGGAATGATACTCTCATAAGGTTCTTTTAAATTCCAAAAAATGTGGCTAAGAGACCCAATATTCCATGATCGGGTAATTGAATGGTGGAAAAAGCCCCAAAGTTCACTGGCACCAAGGCTTATTTCTTGTTAGCAAAGTTGAAATATTTGAAGAAATGTATGAAAGGATGGAAGTAGACACTCTTTTAAAAATATCTTTGTCTAGAAAGAACAAATGGAAGAAGATCTGAAAACTATAAACCTTGAGATCATTAAGGACGGATCCAATGACAATCTCTTGGAAATTGAAAAAGCCATTGTTATAGCTCTAAAGGATATTTAATTGAGGAGGAAATCTATTGAAACAAAAATCTAGGGAAATTTGGCTTATGGAAGGGGACAAAAATACCAAATTATTCCATGCTTCCACCATGATCAGAAGATCGACCAATAGAATATTGGCAATTCAGGATGACAATGGCCTTATCTTAGATAAGCCTTTTGATATTAAAAAATAATTCTCTCTTTCTTCCAACGACTATTACAGTCACAGGACTCATCATCCCAAACAGACACAGGGACAAATTTATTACCAACATTCCCACAATCATATCAGAAGACACTAATGAACAATTCATGAAACCTTTCTCTAGGGAGGAAATCATGGGAGCTCTATTTGAGATGGAGGATAAAGCTCTCTTGGCCCAGATGGTCTATATCCATTGTTTTTTTTCAAAGAATTATGGGAGTTTTTAGAATCGGAAGTTACGATGGTGGTAAATGAGTCTAAAAATTGGTACAATTTTAAAAGAATTAAATTGCACACTCATATATTTGATCCCAAAGAAGGAACAATCCAAATCTTTTGCTGATTTCAAACCAATATCTCTTTGAAAACAATTTACAAGATCATCTCTCAAGTGATTTCTAGGAGGTTAAAAGATTTACTTCCTTCAGTAATATCTGATGAACAAGGTGGATTTGTAGAAGGAAGACAAATTCTGGATGACATTATCATTGCTCATGAAAGCATCCATACGATATGGTTGAAGAAAAATCAAAGGGGTCATCATCAAGCTAGACATCAATAAAGCCTATGACTAGGTGAATTGGATCCTTCCTGGAACAAATTCTCAGGAAAATGGGGTTTCGATATGATTGGGTAAAATGGGTAATGTCATGCATTTCAATAGCTTCATTCTCAATACTAGTCAATGGAAGCCCCAAAGGTTTTTTTAGCCATCCGAGAGGATTACGCCAAGGAGATCCGTTATCGCCATTCTTGTTCATTATAATGGTTAAAGCTCTTAGTAAAGCCTTCCATCAAGCTATGCATTTGGGCTCTTTGGAGGGACTCAAATTGGCACCAAAGATCTCCATCGGTATTTCACCTCTTGTTTGTGGATGCCACACTTCTATTAACAAAGGAAAATCTAGAAGAAATGAAGACCATCAGAAAATTACTTGATGATTATTCTATAACATCTGGACAAGAAATAAATTTCTCAAAATCAGAATTATTCTTCCTCAATGTAAACCCATAGGTTCAAGAGGCCATCTCAAACATTCTTAGAATTAAAATTGGTAGTCTCCCTAGGAAATATCTTAGAATCCCATTATTTAAGGGATCAATTGGTAACAAATAATATGGGATTCCCTACCATCCAACACTAAAAATAAACTATCCTCATGGAAAAGCAAATGGTTAAGTCTAGTGAGGCGACTAACTCTGATCAAATCAGTACTTCAAGCAATTCATGTTTACATGATGCATATCCCTAAGCTACCTTCCATGATAGCGAGATAAGATTAATGGAATTCTTAAAAAAATTATGGACAAGACTTAATGAAGAACAAAAATACCATTTCTTTAAGCTGGAAGAAAGTATGCCAACCCAAGGATAAGAAGTGTGATGGTGTCATTGATTTACGAAAGCAAACCAAGTTCTACAAAAAATTAAGTTAGAGAATAATGTAAACCAAACAAACTTTGGGTCAAAATTCTTAAGGAAAAATACCTCTACTTTGAGGCAAATGAAAGGATCTTTACTATTCTTAATCTGCCAAAAGGGTCACCAATATGGAACTTTATTGTATCATGCGAGAAATCATTATACAAAAACTAACCTGGATCCTAGGAAATGGTCTAAAAATCAATTTTTGGGAAGACTCTTGGTTGGGAAATCCACCCCTAATGAAATAGTTGAATGTTCAAGGTCTAACACAAAAAGCAAAGGATCAATGGAGATGAAAACTTGTAAACTATATCACTTTGAGCACCAACGATGGAATCCATTGCTAAAAATGGAAAGAATTCCATCAATTACAAGGTCCCGCTTATCAAAGTGACCTCAATACATTATTGGTAAACAAAAGGATTTATCTATCAAAAAATGATGATACACTTATTTGGGTAGGATCACCCTTTGAAACCTATGAAGTAAAGATGGGTTATAATATGCTTTTCTCTCAGGAAGATAGGACATAGTAGAAAGATTGGCCAAACAAAATAATTTGGCATAACTGGAACTTCCCCATGCAACAACATTCTCATGGATTGCAAGACTCAACAAAATCCTAACCTTTGATAGTCTCATGAAATGTGGTTAGTATGGCTAACAATATGTCCCTTTTGTAAAAACCATGAGGAAATTGTGGATCACATTTTGTTACATTATGATTTCTCTTGGAAAATATGGAATGGTATCATTGACAAAATGAATCTAGCCCTGATTCAACCACTACACATTACGTAACCAATAATGCAATGCCATTACCACACAAACTCGATCATGAGCCCCCTCTGGAAATCCATTCCATCCTTCATTATTTGGAACCTTTGGTCTGGAAAGGAATTGAAGAATTTTTAGAGATACTTTATTCCAACGCCATAGAGAATGATAAAAAGAATTGAAGGAGCAATTTCAAAATGGGTGAATAATTTGTTAAAAAGGGAAGATCTCCCAAGGAAAGAGAAGATAAATAGATTCAAAAGAAATGGCCAAGTATCAACTGGGATGAGAAGGGGAATGGTAACAATCCTACAAAAAATAGAGCCCCAAGCCATTGGCTTCCACCTCCACTTAGAATGATGAAACTAAACTTTGATGGGGCTTGTAAAGGCAATCTCGAAATGAGGAGGATTTTGTGAAATTACTAAGGCATTTTGATGGGAAATTCATCTCAACAACTTCAAGTTTATCAACCAAATAACCAATAATGAAGCTAAAATTATTGCATTAAGGGAAGGACTTAGAATGTTTTTATTGGAACATTCCCCATTGCTAATCATTGAAGGAGATTCTCTCCTAGTAATCAATGCAATTAAAAAGGGTAATACTAGTAATTGGCGTCTAAAATTATCTGTTAGCCCCAATCTTCCACATCATCCAATGTTCAAGTTGTTCGATATGCAACATTGTCTAAGAAAGAGCAATAAAGCAACAAACTACCTTGTTAATGCAGACACCAACCTCACTTTATTCTCTAAAATCGAGAGTAAAGATATTAATGAATGACATGGATTGAATGAAATCATTCAAAATGAAGGATCATAAGGGGATGTTAGTTATCTATAAAATAGGAAATTTTAATGCCTCATAATCACTCGAGGATACATGCAAACACAAATAAATTTGATTAGACCTCACATGATTATCAATTCATTATGAGGTTTGGCTTGGGAAACATGTTTTCACACACGCACTTATCAACATCCTCCATCACCTGTGCCATGCATATGAGAAAGATTTGTAGTGGGTTGGGCAATTAATAACTTGCACATGCTAATATGGGAGATGCATTTTTAAATCACCGTCCCACTATTTGTCTTCGCATGAGTTACAAAGCTTTTTGCCAAAAACAAATTATCTATAAGATCTTTAAGGCGACATAATATAAGATAATGGCATCGGCGGAGGTGGAGATAAATTTGACGAGTAGTCTTCGGAGGAACTACGATCCATTTTTGCCTCTTAGACCCCGATGAAGATTTAATCACAATGGTTTTGAAATATGAGATCGACATGTGCTTCACCTAGAGAATGTGACACATAATGTGGTGCGGTGACTTTCATCACTAAGCTGACACATAATGCCGAGATGATGCCTCCATTCATAATCTTTCAAGTCTCGCTTCGTTGTCTTCTTCATCCACATGACCACATTAAGATGGATGTCCTTAGGAAAATTTGGCTACCTCTTCGATCCGGTCATTAAGGTGGAAGCTCTGAAAACCTCAAAACCTTACTTTAGTGCGGAGGTGCGTGAACAAGATCTCCCATAATTTGAGTTCGTAGACAAGCTTTAGGGCGGAAGATCTGCTCACTCGGTGTATGGAATCGCCGAGAAGGGGTTTTGTCCTTTGAAAAATTAGGCTGAAAATCCACTTTCTATGCAAAAAAACCGCATTACAAAAAAAAGGCCAAATGGCGGGTCCAGGATCAATACCAATGCCAAAATATACAAACTCTCTCGAGAAAAATCTGTTCCTTGAGGGGTAGATGACCTTTAATGAGTTACGTATCTCAAGAGGAAGTCAAAATTGATTAAAATCCTCAATGGACTCGGTGAGCATTTTGGACCTCATGGCTTTAAGGATGTCCCATAAAATGGTGGGTGATATACAATTTATTTTCAATGCAGTCGATGGCGGGGAGTTTGTAGTTCGAAAGGAGAAATTTTTGGACCCTCTTACGATCTTTACGGAAGAATTTGTGAAAACTAAAACATAATGTAATAAGTTTAATATATTTTGCTATAACATATATGTTTTTATATATGCTTCCACGGTCAGGGCCCTTATAGACTCCCTCTTTACTTTTATAAAAATAAAAAACAATAAGGGTGCTTTACATTTCAAATGATGGCAGCGTAATTAAAAATAATTTTTAATTATTTAATTTGTATTTGAGCCTACATGCTCAAAATACTTTATTTTCTAGCTAAATAAGTTTTTCTATTGGAGCGCTTGGCTTCCTAATAGAAATACATGATAATAATGAAAATATCTATTTAGAAAATGTCATCAAAGTCTTCCCTTGCTTCCTTCCTCAAACCCATAGGGATGGAAAATGGGTTAAGGTCTTCAAATCTACCGAGTCTCAAAAAGGGACAATGCGAGGAGGCCGCGGGCGTCCAATGAGCTAGGGAGGATGTTAAACTAGATTTGGTAAAGGGAGATCTAAGCGAGTTATTTTTTTACTCTCGTTTTATCGTCTATATTATATTATTTGACTAGATGCTAGCAATTTTTCTAACTTATGTTCTATGTGCTTTGTTGTTTGCCTCCATTCTTTGTAGATTGGAGAGATCTAATATGAAAGACAAACCTTCACTTATTCACTTTTGTATTTGGCCTATCTCAAGCTGCCCCTTGACAATGGATCCTAAAATACAAGTGCATGATGAGCGTCATATAGATGTGTTTGCACCCACATGTCATGCATTATATGAGCTATCGTAGATGTGGACTGAGAACGTCATATTGAGATAGCATATAGCTGACTATCATGACATACTTGTGGGGAGAGGCCAATCTAGTCATAACAGAGATATAGGAACCATAACCTCCCATAGGAATTCACATCACTCACCACATGGAGGTTCACATGAAGGACCTAATAGGCCATGTCATAGAATTAGCAATAGGACCCCTCAAACCACTTCCTCGCAGGGGTCTCAAAGGGATATATAGGCCTAACACCTTTATTACTTAGACATATTTTTGTGTGTATATCATTTTTAAAGATTTTGACTCATTTTGAGTGTTTTGACCACACTTTTACTTTGGTGTGAAGGCATTGTATTGGAACTTAAAGGACATATATATGACTTGTTTTTGGCTTGACATTCATTTGTATCTATTCATCTTTAAGATGTTTCTTTTTTATTTCATTCATTTACTTTGAATGGTTAAGAATGTTCAATGATTTTTTTATTTTTAGATGAATGTTATGGATGTATGTAGTATGATAAGCAAAATGAAGTAGGAGACACACATTCTCATGATAGTGCTTAAGAAACTTAATTTTCACATAATTCAAAACTTTTCATTCCATTGGTAGTATATGATACTTGATGATATAGAGATAACATTCCTTAATTTTTTCTTAATCCCACATAAGCGGTGAGATGCAAGAGGATCATCTAAGATTTAAGAAGGATGGGAGATATGTGGATGAGTGATACATGGGAGAGAAATGATGGAGAGAAATTAGGAGGTTTAATAATGAATCCTTGGAAAATTGTAAGTTAAGTTTTCTATGAACATAGATATATGGATCATCTAATGATTGATAAGATCTAGTTTTGTGGAATGGCTCTCTCTTCAATATTAGATTCTATGTTATCCTTTTGGGATTTCAATTTTTAGGCCACTTTGCATCACATCATTTTGACTTTATTTGAAATGATCCCCTACATCACCAAAGGGAAAATGCAAGCAAGTAAGGGCACCTTTCTCATATCCTAGCCTCACACTACCAAAGTAAGAAGTGCAATCTCATCACCGAAGACTAGGGAGGACGAAAAATGTAGTCATTTACCATATGTAACATCTATTTTTAATTTTGCCCTTTAGGAAATTTGTTTTGTTTTTCCATTTTGTTTTTTTGAGAAGAAACATCTATTCTTGAATCTCGGTCCCACACAACTAGTAAGATACGAGGGATCATCACCTAGGAATGAAATGGGAAAACATTAAATTTGGGTTAAGATACTATAGCCTTTTTTAGGAGATAACTTTTAAAGGGAAGATTTCTCACCATGAACCTTCTAAGTAGAATTGTAGGTGAAAAATGTCTAAAATATGAGAGTTGTAAATTTAAGTGAAGTGCACAAGTTCCTTTAGAATCAAGATTAAACTTTCAAATTAAGATGTAAATTTGCAAGACAAAATACATGAATAGGGAGCATAATGAACTCATGAGAATGTATAGATGAGATACCTTCCAATGTATGAATAATTAAAATTATCAAATGAGTAAACTTGTAGCATTGATCGAATATAATGGTAATGCAAGTGACAAAAACTATGGAGATGTAACAAAGGGAAATGTGGGAACAATATGCTTCATATGTAAAAACATTTAAGATGAAGCGATTAATTGAAACACCAAAATCCTCACCTTCTAAAGTGTACGAGATGATATGCACAATCTTAAAATCTTTGGTTACTTGATAAGGGCCAAGCCATTTGGGTCAGGTTTTCAACACTCACTAAATTTCTTGTTTATGTGGCTATCAAGCCTCAACACAAAGATCACCGAGTCTAGATTGGGAATTTGTAAACCTTCCAACACATTTTATCTTCATATACTCCGTGAGGTTTCTCATCCCTAAGCATCTTCTTATCTAGGCTTTCCAAGTCAGTTAAATGAGCATTTCTATACTTGTCTTCTTTGAATATGCTTGGTAGTGACACAAAAAGGCTAGGAATCTCTATCTCTAAAGGGATAAAAAAATTGAACCAAAACTAGGAGAATGGAGCTGCCCTTATTGGCATGTGAATGTAATTCCTTTATGCCCATAATGCTTTTGGGAACAAATTCAAGTACTAGTCTCTTTTATTCTCCTTGACTATTTTTAAGAGAATGGAATTTAATGTTTTATTAGTAACCTTGGCTTGGCCATTTTCCTAAGGATAATATAAGAAAACTGTGTGATGAGATATTTTAAATTTATCACACAATTCATGCACCTCATCATTCTTGAGTGATGATCCATTATCGAGAGATAATGACTTATGGTACACCATATCTACAAATGATTTGATTCAAAATGGATTTAGCAATAACCGAACTAGGAACCAAGGTCAAAGGCATTGCCTCTACCCACTTTGTGAAATACTCTATGGACGTGATGATGAAGTTACGACCATCAATTGACACATGGGAGAATTTCCCTATCAAATCAAGGCCCCACATAGAGAAGGGCCATGGCATAATGATTGGTTGTAGAGCCTTGGTGATGATGTGTATGGTGTGTGAAAGCTCTTGACATTTTGGTATTTACGTACATATTCTATAACATTGTGTTTGAGGGTAGGCAAAAAATAACCCATCTAATGAATCATTCAAGTGGTCGAATGGCCATAAAATTTCCCACCATAGACTCCACTATTGTCTTCAAAGAGAATCTTCTTATATGTTTACTCTTTTCACATCGAGAGCAAAGAAACCATCAAATTTCTTTTGATATGGGACCTCTTTAATAATAACATACTTAGCGGATATAACATGAAGTCTCCACTTCTATTGCTATCTCAGCTCCATTAAATACAATCGATTTTTTATGTAGTTTATTATGTCATGATACCATGGGCATGACATGATTATAGGATTTTAAAGGTAAAAATGTATTCATCAAGGAAATCTAGGCCAACCACCTCACCACAATATAAAGGATCGTTAGCTAACCAATCGGTAATGATTTGTCCCTTGACAAACTTTTGATTTACATATGTAAGCTCAAATTTTTCGTGAGACTTATGAACCAACTAGCCTTTTTAGACAAGGACGCTTTTTGTAAGGAATGTACGCAATTTCTCTAACTTGATAATGACCCTCATTTCTTGATTGAGCATTTAATGTCTTAATTGTTTCGTTGTGAAAACAATAACAAAACATTCCTTCTCTAATTGGGTGTTTCTAGTCTTGTAGTCAAGAAGGACACAACTAATAAAGTAAATGGTGCATTTAATGGTGTCATCATATTCTGTGCTAGCATACAAACGAGGATACGTCAATGGCCCTAGACTAAAGCATCAAGGGATGGTTGAACTTGGGTGGCATGAGAGTGGGTGGATATAAAAGAAGCAACTATGCCGATTTGAAATCATCATGGCATTCCTCATTTGTCTAGGTGTTGTAACACGTATTCTTGAGAGGACTGTTAATGGGGTGTATAGTGTAAGTGAGGTCAAGGGAAAATGTTAAATTTCCTTGAGATTCTTGAGAAAATATCTAATGCCGAGTCATCGGTAGGTGGAGTCATCTCAATAATTGTATGGATTTTAGTAGGATCCATGTCAAGCCCTCGAGAGGATAAACTATAGCCTAACAGTTTCCCTCTTATCACTTCGAAAATAGATTTATCGAGATTTACTGTGACACCATACTCGATTAGACGAGAGAATGATACATAGGACTTTAGGTTGGTCACCACTCTTTCTTGATTTTGTTAGTAAGTCATCCACTCAATTTTTAATGATTTCATAGATGAGATCATGAAAGATGTAAGCCATTACCTTTGATAATTGGCATCGATGTTCTTTAAGTCAAGGGCATGATTATGTAACACAAGTTTTCCCATGGAGTAGTTAAGGTAGTTTTGGTTTGGCATTATTCATAAATCCTTACCTAGTTGAGCTCCAAGAACACATCCACGAGGGATAATAAATTGTACCCAACTATTGCATCAACATGATGTCTATGTATGGTAACAAGAAATCATCTTTTGGGAAAGCCTTAATGATATCTCTCAAGTCAATACAAATTCTAATATTTTCTTTATTTTTAGGGACTAGGATGATATTTAAAAACCATATGGAGTATTCTATTGGCTTGATAAAACCTACTTGTAAGAGTTTCATCACCTCTTCTTTGACTATTAAAATGAATTTAGGTTTTATTGGTCTCGCTTTTGTTTAATGGGTTTGGCATCCGGTTTCGTCCCCCAAATTATGGATGACCACATTGGGGTTAAACCTAGTCATTTACTTATAGGTAAAGGTGATGGTCCCAACATGTTACTTAAGGATTTTAATGTGCTTCATATGCTTCCTTTGGGGCAAGTGAAGAAACTAGTTTAAGAATCCAAGGATTTGTATCATCCCAATATTGACATTGATCATATCTTCTATCAAAGAAGCATTTCCCTCCTTAAATTATGGAGTAGGGGAGTTCAAGAGGTTCATACTCCACCTCAAAGATTTCAAACTAATATAAAAGGAGTCGAATAAGATTTTTCCCCAAAGCAATATGAGGAATGGAGAGTGAGGGAAAACCTCTCGTGTGATGGGTCACATGAAAGTCATTATACACATACAAAGAACCTATGATTGATTTGTCATTTTTTAAACATAATCCATAGTGATAATCTCATTTTTAATTTCCACAAAAGGGAGAACCATCATATTTGGAATTTTCCACACTAAGGGTTTGGGTCTCATGAACATGACAACATGGTAAATGCACGTCTAAGAAAAATCTAGAAGATAAATAAGCCATATAATTGTCTAGTTAGTTCATCTCCTTAGGAATAGCTTCAATGGAGATAAAGTCAAAATCCTTGCATATCTCACATATAACATCCTTGTAGATTTAGAGATGTTTAGTTTGTGGTTTCATGTACTTTAGAAACTTGATTGGTGATCAATTATGAATCCCTATTACTTTAAGGTTCTAAATTTCCAATATATTTTCCATTATGAGACCAAGGAGTAGGGTTTCTTATTTAGCTTCATTATTAGTGCATTCAAATTCTAGTTTGAAACCGAAGGACATGATCTTACTTTTAGGAGAGGTTAAGATCACCATTGAACTCGTGCCATATTGACACTTTTCTCCATCATAGTGGAACATCCGGTGATCGATAGGAAATAAGGAGTTTTTTTCCCTTTAAAATATTCTTTATGTACCTTAGAAACTTATACCATACATACATCCCTAAGATTGTTAGTAGGAAGGAGGCCTTTACTAGAAGACTACCCATACCTTACAAGTTGAAAGAAAGGGAGATTGTGAGTCATTTTGCCAGTGTTTCATAATTTATGTCATAGTCTTGGTGGACATTATTTCTATAGTGGAAACTTTCTTATCACCCTTTTCCATGAATTCAATTAATTTTAGTTTATTCACATCCACCTTTGGGACCCATTTTGTAGTTATGGTTAGCTCCTTCAAAGGAGATGGTTTGTTTAGTTGGTTTGCAATGAGCTCAATTTTGCATGGATCCTTGTATTCCTTTTAAGATTTTCTAAATGTATATTGAAGAGCCTAGGATCTCCCTAAGTGATGAATAATTTTCCTAAATGAAAAACCCCAACCTCTTGGAATAAAGTAGAGGGTATGGCCTTCATCTTATGTATCAGGGCCTCCTTAATAAAATTTTATAGTTTGTTTCCCTATCTATGATATAAAATTTAGTTACGATGGTTTTTGGGCCAAGGGAAATGGGAAGGACTATGGTTTTGATTGAGGTTTCTTGAAGGTTGTCATAGCCTTATAAATTATTGCTAGTAGAGGAGCAATTAGTTTCTCCATATCCTAACTTTTGTAAGAAAGAAAAGGGACTATTTTCACACCATCCCCATCATCAATCATGTCTCTCTTGAAATAGTTTTTATAAAACCATACCCGTAAGTATAATGTGGGATCTCACCTTTGTGCTATTTCGGTATTAGAGGGCATCTTACTTATGTCAAATGCATACCCACTATCTCGATCATTATTCCCTAGTGGTGAATGTAAAAGTCAATGTGGTTGATCTAGGCCTTAGGTCAAGGTGTAACATGGAATAAATGATCAAGACCCAACATCTCAAGAAGAGTAGAGTGGTGGGCGGTGAAGTATTCAACAAGTCAAGGAATGAAATGTGAAAAAGGCATTCGTTAGATCCATAATCAAGTCATATACTCCTACTTGGCTTAGGGATACCATGTGTATCATCTTGAAAAAAGGAGTAAGTGGGGAGAGGTTGTGAAGTATACTCCATTGTTTGATTTGTTTAATTGAATTCAAGCTCGGTTTCTAATTCAACTAGAACCACAATCTTTGTCTTGTTTTCACTTTGACTCAATATGGGGGATACTTAATGTTTTTCGAGAGATGGAGAATTCATTTTTAGGCGTCTTGATGGGGATACCTTTGTTTATATTAAGAGGGGCTTGTTTTTATATGTGGACGTTTTGGAGAGGGATCTCGATATATGCCCATATTTACATTTTGTGGTATGACATGTCCCACATACCTAAACTATGGGCCTCCCTTACAGTTTTAGGAACACATCAATAAATAATTGTCACTTTTCCTTTGGAAATATTTGGATCAATTTATTTTATTCCCTACATATATGGGCATCATGACCGATAAAACAATGAAACCCATAATATAGGTTGGAATTATAATTCCTAGGACATTGGTTTTGATTTTGTTGTTGGTTGAAGCCTTTATTATTGTTTTGAGATTGGTTGTTATATGTATAGTTTTGCGACCCTTGACTAGGGTTTAGGTATTGGTTTTGAGATTGATTTTGATTTTATTTTTGATGTAGTGGAGGACATTTGAAGTCAACTGCATTGATTGAGGATGGAGTTGGGATTTCTTTGAATCACTCTATTGTTGTTTTTCCATTATTAACATTGTTTGGATGTTTGGATTGATCGGTAACACCATCCCTAGTGGCACCATGATTACGATTCAAAACTTTGGGCCCTTGGTTATTATTTTGACCAATATTCTTATAACTTATGTTACCTTGGTTGGGAACTATTAATTTTCATTTGACCCATTAGTCTTGTACCCATTATTCATCACTCTCGGCTGAAGGTACAAGGTAATGCACTATTTACACGTAAATTATCAAGTTAACTTTCTTTTTTATTCTAAAATCCCTTGAACATTCGGTCAATATGGTCATTTGGGGTAAACGTGTTTATCCGCTCCATCATGTTGTTATCATGTTGATCTATAAACACTTTGACCACACTATCCTCCACCAACAACCCTCCCCTACCCCATGCTCCTAGCTCTGTGATGCTCTCCCCTCCTCCTCTCGCCCTTGTTCTCAATCACCACTTTGCCCCCTCTTCATCGAAAAGTCCTCGTGACCCTTCCTTTGACCGTATCCTTCTCATTAAAGTCCCCAAGGGTAATCCTAGTAGTGAAATTACTTCACCTCCTTTGATGAGAGGGTGAAGGGAGCTTCCATGAGCCTACTCTCTATATGAAATTTTTTTATTGATCCTCCTAGATCTTCTACTATCAACATTTGTATTGAAGTTGAGCTCCATAATGATATGCTCAATTGGATTCAAAAATAGGTTAGGGACCTCAAGTAAAAGATTAGAGGTTACATGTTAGCTATGGATAGTGGTAAGACAAATAATAATTTGCTAGGAGATCAATAACAGGGTGACCATGATTGAAAAGGAGCAAGAAAATATCAGGACTAAACAATGTGATATCTTGTTGATTCTCAAGAAAAACCTTGACCTTCTTACCTTCATCACTCATCATATGGAGGAAGGGAAGGGTAAAAAAGAAGTCAACATCAAGGACATAAAAATGAATTGGATAGTATCAAGCAAACCTTCTTGAAAGGCATGAAGTAAATGGTGTTGGAGTTTCTTATCTCACTTGAGATTTTTTTGTGTTTTGGTTGTGTTTTGGTTGTGTTTTGGCTATGGTTTTGTTTTGTAATGGATGTGGTTTTGCTGTGTAATGGCTGATATTTTATTTTGTAATCTTGTTTCTTCTTAGTTTTTGTAATCTGGAGCTCTATTGATATATCCTAGCTTTGGGCCTTATCGTAATTGGGTAGGGTCCCAGCCAAAAAACCTTTTATCCTTAAAAAGTCTTGTAATCGCTTCACCAATAAGAAGCATACGTATGAGAAAAAAATTTAAGGTAGAAGGTTGGAGTACGTGAGGAATACCTAGAGGTCATGAAGAGATTGTGCGGTGTTGAAGCCAAGGTCGATCAAGATCACTCCTTTTTATGCGGAAGGACTACGAAAAGAAAAGGTTGGTGGATTGCCTAGCAGGCCTAGATCCGAGGCACCGGAGAGCTTCCTAGAAGGCTATCAATCCACGTTTTAAAACAAATTAAATGCTTGATAAGAACATGAAATAGAGAGTCCTAATGTAGTTGTATAATTTAGGTATCTCACACAAGCACAATAAATTAAATTTAATCTAACTTGTGAATACAAGATTAAATCTAAAGTGGGTGGTGGGTTGTTAAGGTCTGTAGGTGTAGCGAGCGTATTAGGGAGGTCTAGGTGAAGTTGCGGAGGTATTTGAGAGGTTTTGGGTGAGTGAATGAGCTTGCTGATGCAGGGAAATGCCGGACCCGAGAGACCAATGCGGTCGAGGAACCGACGGTAATTGGCTATAGCCGTGATCGGTTAGCTGCTAATCGACCACGGTAGGGGAAATTAGGTGCCAAAGGTGAAAAGGGGTTGGTTTGGGCTCTCTATGATTGCATAGAGTGTTAGGAAGACTTAGGCATGGTGTTGGGATTTAGGTGAAGGCTCAACAAGGGTGAGAGAGGTGATTGGATAGGCGAGAGAGGTTCGGGTTGGTGGGGTATCAGGTAGATGGGTGACAGATGGTATTCGGGTGAGAAAGAAGCGGTCTGTGAAGAAGAAAATAAGAGATTTAAGACCAAAGCTAAGAAACTAACAACCTGATTAAAATACTTATATGGAAATATGGATATTGGTAGGTGGCGGTGGTTGGTGGGTGCTTGTAGAAGTAATGGGTCTGGACCCAGTGCTGCGGAAATAAAGTCTATGTGCTTCTTCGTGTGAATGATCTAAGGCTATGGAGCAAGAGGTTGGTTGTTGGTGAAGAACTTGGATGCTCTGGTGTTGTGTTTGATCGTTAGATGCTCAATCGAATGCCAGGATGCGAATGAATAATCAAAAGCCAACCAAAGGAAGAACTCGGGGAAAGAGTTGGAAATCCTTATTTAAAGGAATTGATGGCGGTTCCTCAACCATTGCCGGCCGAGGAATAACCGGTGTCGATTAGGGAGAAATAGTCAAATTTTCTCAAAATAACTTGTTTCTTCCCTTTTTGGCATGGGTCAAGATTTGATTGTGGGCTAGGAGTCTTGGTTCACATTTAAACATGTGGGAAATTGATAGAAGAAGTGGTTAGCAATAAATATTAGGTTTAGAAAGAGTCTTAGTTAGTTAGGGAAGTGATGACTCAATGTTAGGAGTGATGACCTAGTCTGAGTTAGTTAAATTCCTTGGAATGGGTCCAAGGTGAGGTGGAGAGGTGAGGTGGAAGGGTGAGGTGGTAATTAACCTAATTTTGATAATTAGATTAATAAAAATGTGTGAAAGGGGTCATGGTAAGGGGGTATGTTAATTGAAAGGGGCTTAGAGGGTTGTGACCCAATTTTGGGTGTTTACATTTGCCCCTTTTTGTCATGTGGCTTGTCTTCAATATGCGACGATGAAAAAAACAAGAAGTAGGTTGCCCCCAATAAGGGTGGAGGCAAAGAACTAAGTAAGTGGAAGGTTGAATTGATGATGGGTTTGATAAGGTGGTGGGTGATGAAAAATGGGGTAAGGTGTATGTGTAGGTGTAGGTGTAGGTAATGGTTGTGATAGGGTGGAGGCAATCAAACACATGCACGTGATCGAATGCAACAAGGAAAAAGGTTGAAGAGAACACAAAATCTACATTGTCAAAGGTTGATAATTTATCCAAACAAGGGTGATGTGGTCTAGGTATCTAAGGTATAAGATGTGATCCTAGAAACACAATAGGTCTAGGTGCTTGAACGGTATAGGTGTGTTCTGAAAAACCAAAAGGTTTGGTCTAATTGAGATAAACATCACAAAATAAGGCAAGGCAAGGTCGGTGGGTGAAACAACACTGGTAGCATTATCATATGGTAGAGTGAGTAAGAGAGTTTGATTGTTAAATAGGAGGGGTTGGTATGGTGAGGGTATACATGTGAGACAAACCTACCCCTAAGTATCCTTAGGGAGTTGGTGAGGTGGTGAGGCCAGTGGGTCGATCTCAGTAGGGAAGTTTTAGGGTTGTGGAAGCAAGAAAAGGGCATCCTGTAGAAAAAATTAAGTCAAAGGAAGTTGGTTGGGTTATGGATAGGGTGACCGATGCGGTTTTGAAAAAATCGATAACGGTAGCATGACCAATGTCGGTCACCTAGGGCATGACCGCAGGCCAGGTCGCTCTTTTAAATGACGAGTTTAAAGGGACATCCCACCCCAAAATTTCTCATTTGAGCACTTTATAACTAGGAAAATGACTTGTGAAGAGAATATTCACGAGAAAAACAACAGAGAGGGCTAGTGGAGTGATTTGGTGAGAGATTAGTGGTTAGAGGAGTGAGTTTGAGGGCCCGCTTATAGCCACCTGAGTGAGTTTGATTGGTTGAGAGCTTGGAGAGTCATTTGACATGGTAGAGGTAGGAGAAGGAGTAGGGGGTGCTCTAGTGTAGGCTCTAGAGGTCCCATTATGGAGGAGGTGCCGACACGTAGAGGTAGGTTTTAATCTTGAATTTTAGTTTTTGTTGAAGAATAAGGTAGGAAAATTGAAAAGTTCATGTTTTGAATTTTGATTGGAATGGGGGTTAAATTTCGTTGTGGGAGGTTGAAATTAGGTTAAGTATGGGTCAAAATGAATGGTGGGGTAATTTGGGTGGTTAAAATAGGATTTTTTTGTCGATTTTTGGGATTGGGGAGCATGGGGGTTTGACTTTAGGGACGAACCAATTTCCGATGTCGGTTGGTTATCAACTAACGTCGGTGGGTGAATCGGCGACAATAAGCAATGGTGACCGACATTGGTAGGGTGACCGATGTCGATTACATAGGGAATGGTTAAATTTTTAAGAAAATGGTGTTCGGAGATGTTGAAGGTATGTTTAAGTTAGATGGGGTGTCAAAGCTAGGTCTAAGGTAGGTGTAGGCTGGGTAAGGTGTCCAAAAGAACGTTGAGGGGAGGTTTTAGGTAAATGATGATGCAATAGGATGAGTTCAGGAGAGATGGGGAAGGTTAGGTCAAATAGGTGAAATAGTGGGAAGAATATGAGTCTAGGAGGTAGGTTAGGTAAAGGTGGATGGTCTAGGTAAGGTAGGGTAGCAAATAGGCTAAGTTAAGTGTTGAATAGAAATTTGAAAGGGTAAATGATTAATGTGTATGAATGTTGATGATGCAGAAAAAGGCAACAAATGACGATGAGGGTCGACTTCCGCCCCTCTGAAATACGAAGATGTATGAGACCTACCATTTTAGAGTGGGAGCACATGCGGGCAGTCGGGATGGGTGCGGTGAGGAGATATAGTAGGATTTCTCGAGATCACAACATGATGGTAGCCCTTATCAACAAATGGGATTCGCTACCAACACCTTCCATTTATCAACGGGAGAGATGACCATCACACTGGAGGATGTCTACGGAGATTCGTGGTTCTTTGATTGTTGGGGAGCCATTATATTAGGTCTCTTCTTCAGATGCAGTGGATCACATGGCTATGGTGTTTGGGTCAGCTATGGTAGAGTTTTCATACCATAGTGCGAGTATTAGTTATGGCAAGATGTATGCGGCGTACCCT
The DNA here is from genome assembly GCA_018340775.1 of Taxus wallichiana var. yunnanensis. Taxonomy (NCBI): domain Eukaryota; kingdom Viridiplantae; phylum Streptophyta; class Pinopsida; order Cupressales; family Taxaceae; genus Taxus; species Taxus wallichiana. The sequence continues at coordinate 424,251,612 of CM031244.1, read as the reverse complement.
CAGTAGACCCTATTGACAATGTTGATGATGGTTGGTGTCGGTTGTTTTGCCCTTCCAGACTTAGAGGGTGGGAGGTTTCCACGGGATTTGATGGGAGTCCTAGAGGATATGGTGTTTGATCGATTTGTTTTGCATGGGCACCAACATACTTGGTGCAATTATATAGGGAGTTAGGGCTTATAGGAGGATACAATGCTACAATCTCTATTGTACCTATTTGTTACACTTGTATGGCATATGAGCACATTGTGTGCCTTCATCTCGCTTGGTCTACCATAATAGGGGTGGGAGGTGGGTGTATACATGGCAGGATATAGGTAGTGGTTGCGGATTGGAGAGCAAGCGAGGGTGGATGGGGTGACTAAGGATACAACATATTATCGGAGAGGGTACTTGGTTAGCCTATCACCAATAAGAAGCGTATGTATGAGAAAAGCATTTAAGGTAGAAGGTTGGGTACATGAGGGATACCTAGAGGTCATGAAGAGGTTTTGCACCGTTGAAGACTAGACTGATTAAGAGCACTCCTTTTTGTCTGGAAGGACTACCCAGAAAGCTAAACAAGATCACAAGATAAAATTAAAAGCATAGGTTGGTGGATATCCTATGGGGCTAAATCCAAGAAGTGGGGTGCTTCTAGAAATCAGAATCCATGTTTTAAAACAAATTAAATGATGATAAGAACATGAAATAGAGAGTCCTACTATAGTTGTATAATTTAGGTATCTCACACAAGCACAATAAATTAAATTTAATCTAACTAGTGAATACAAGATTAAATCTAAAGTGGGTGATGGGTTGTTAAGGTGTCCTGTAGTAGTAGTAGAGGGTATTAGGGAGGTCTCGGTGAAGTTGTAGGAGGTTTTTGAGAGGTTTTTGGTGAGTGAATGAGCTTGCTGGTTTGGGGAAAATTCCAAACACGAGAGATCGATTCCGGTCGGGAACTAATGTTGTAATCGCTATAGCCGGGATCGGTTGGCTAATTGACCATGGTAGGGGAAATTAGGTGCCAAAGGTGAAAAGGGATTGGTTTGGGCTCTCTGTGATTGCGCAGAGTGTTGGGAAGGCTTAGGCAGGGTGTTGGGATTTAGGTGAAGGATCAAGAAGGGTGAGAGAGGTGATCAAATAGGAATAGAGGTTCATGTTGGTGGGGTATCGGGTAGATAGGTGACATATGTTATTTGGGTGAGAAAGAAGCATTGCAACAGAAGACAATAATAGATCTAAAACCAAAGCTAAAAAAGCAACAACTGATTAAGATATTCATTTGGAAATCTAGAGATTGGTAGGTGGGTGCTTGTAGAAAAAATGGGTGCGGATCCGGTGCGCGAAATGAAGACCATGTGCTTCTTCGCGTGAATGATCCAAGGATATGGAGCAAGAGGTTGGTTGTTGGTGAAGAACATGGATGCTCAGTGCTGTGTTTGATCGTCGGATGCTCAATCGAATGCTAGGATGCAAATGAATAATCAAAAGCCAACAGAAGGAAGAACCTAGGGAAAGAGTTAGAAATCCTTCTTTAAAGGAACCAATGGTGGTTCCTTTATTGGCGTCGACAAGAATAACCAGTGTCGGTGTAGACACCAAAATTGGGTCACACTCCCCTTGGTCCCCTTTCGAATAACCAACTTAAACACATTCACCTAACCATGACCCTTATACCCCACATTAATATTAATTTAATTATTTACAATTAAATTAATACTCATCCTCACTTCATTCATTATTTAATTACCTCAATTAAAACCAATTTCCACCTCACCCCACCACCTCACCTAGACACCTCACCATAGACCTATTCATGCACTAGACCTAATAGTTATCCCTAGTTACCTTAATGAACTCGACTTGATACAACCCTAATAGCACATGCCTATTCTCCCTCTAACCACTTTCCCACGTATCTAAGTGCAACGTTCCATTTAGACCCTGGACCAACGAACAAAGATGGAAAAAAGATAGCTAGGATATGCTATTTTAGGCAACCTAGGATATCCCACCTTAATCGACGCCGGTCAACCCGAAACCGACGCCTGGTAACCCCGAACCATCGTCAGTTACCATATAACCATTTTGGTAACCTTCTTTGAGAGGTTATACACATTCTTGAGTTTTATAGCTAAGGAGATCAACATGTAAAGAAAAACCAAAGCTCTTTCACACATCTAGGTAGCCATAACTAACATAGCCATTAATTAGAAGAATTTTGCATTCACGAGCACTCCGGGAAGCACTGTCACTACACTGATCTCCATTTCATCGATCAACCATCACCACCACCCAACCATTGAACCTACACAATAGTAAGTGTGTCTCTAACCTGCACCACTTTATTTCTATTCAGTTTATAAGAGTTCTTCACTTTGTTTATAAACCATCAATTATATTTTCACCCCACCACTATTGTCTTCATGTGAACCTGACCCATTCCCATCACTCATAACCCTCTTAATCACCTTTGTCTACTCATGAGTACCTCCAAATATTCCCAACATCTCCCCAGACCTAAACCAACTCCTCACCATCTCTAATCCAAATTTCGGAAAAATCCCCAAAACCATGAACTATTGATTCATTACTAGCCCACATTAACCGTCGTCGGTCATACCGCATCGACATCGGTCTCTATATTTGCGATCCTGCTAATACGAGATCCCATAACCCTTTTTAAGTGATTCAGTGACTCGAATCGACCTGACTGCTCCAACACCTTAGTTGTTTACCTTATTTCCAGATTTGATCATAGCCTAGCCTGTTATGTTAGATTTACTTATTGTATTTGGATGAGATGCCTAAATCATATCAAATACAATAAGATTATATTTACTTGCATTAAATTTTATCAAGCAATGGGTTGATTGCCACCGAGGAAGTATCACACTTCTTGGATCTAGCACATGCTAGGTAGCCCACTGACATATATTATTTAATCCTCTTTTTGTGGTCTTATTGTGTATTTCAGGTAGTTCCTCCTAGCCAAAAGGAAGCTCTCATAGTCAACATTAGATCAAGAATTTAGAATGTGCGCAACAACCTCCAACTAACCATCACTACAGGTATTCCTCCTTGGCCCACACCCTTATCTGTTTCATCTAAAAACTTAAAGAAAATGGTGAAACATTTTGGCACGCCTGGTGGGACCCTCTCTTGGGTTCATTGTATTTTCTTCATATAGGGAAAAATTTCTTGTGTGTTTCTTTCTTTTAAAAAATACACATTTAATCTTCTCCCTAGTAATATTCCTTTCTTCTAATTGTCTAAATGACATTTTTCATTTGGTGCTTAAAATGAACTGCTTCTTCCTTCTTGCATTGCATTAGTGAAAGAGCATCCCTCTTCCTATTCATCACTTATTACATTGAATATCACATTTCGATTTGGGTTTAAAACACTTGCATTACATTCTGATTTGTTGCATTATAGCTCACATTAAAAATGAGGGCAACCTATATCTTTGGAAGTCATGCCCATATGATGGTTGAAAAATTGAATCCGTAAAAGCACTTGCTTCTCTTTCTCTTTCTTTATCAAACTACACAAATTTAGAATATATACATCTTCTTAAACAACATCCCACTCGAAAAAAGCACAATGATCACACAATTAGAGGATTGACAAAGGGGAACCCCGCTGATTATCTCTATCCAAGATCCCATCGAGAGGATGGTCTCGCCCCGCTATAACATAACCTAAAACCTCACCTTTAGAATTTCCTTCTTCGTAGGAAGCCTTCCCAACCAAAAACTCTACTCTAAATTCATGAGTCAGTCTTTTAAATAACATAAGCTAAACACACTAAAATCACTTGTTGGATTACATATTTTTCTTAGCTTTGTGCTTGACTTGTGTTTTGAGGTGTGAGGATACGATTCTTCATTTTTATTTTTTCCTTTCACACTTTGCTATCGTAGTTGGAGTATTCTTACTTTCTCAGAGTGTGTCATGACCTTATCTTATCATCCCCGCACTTCTAGGTTGATTAATCATCTAATTTGAATTCACAAAATTTCATTTTTCTCTCATTCTTTAGATTTCACATGTAGAATCGGCATCGATAGCAGAATCGAGTTTCCTTTTCTTTTGGTTAATTTACCCAAAAGACACTTATCTCATTTTCTCTTCTATTTTGAGTCTCTTTGTGCATCATTGTACTCTTTGTACTACGATAACAGTCACCCTATACCACTTTCCCGTCTGATAATCATCGCTTTCTTCCAATTGATCCTCAAAACCTATACCTCTATCTAGTCACCCTATATCCTATACATAGTTTTTGATATCATGCCAATTGTTCCTCAAAACCTATCTGCTTCATCTATTGAGGAAATATTGGCATGAGCTCCTCCACCCACAGAGGAACATACCTCTTCTACTCCTCCACCCATAGAGGAGTCCCCTCATCTCCCCTTGCTCTCATGAAGGAACCCACACTTTCTACCGATGTCGTGTCATCATCTACTTCCCAACCTTCTGAACCATCAACACTTGTTATTCTCCCATCCATAAGAGAATCATCATCGCCTTCTCCTCCACCGAGAGAGAAGTCTACCTCACCCGACCTATTATCTCTCCTACCCATGGGAGATTCTTCAGACATGTCACTACCTATCGGGATAGTTCTCCCCTAGCATCCCAGGACCCTATTGACATGATCTTGACTCTTTTACCTATGAAATCCAAAGCCAACTAACTAAATGTCTCATAGACATATTTTATAGGGATTTCCACCTGACCCATTCCATCCTCTTCTTCAATAGTCCCGTTTTCATGGTTGGTCGATCGTTTAGATTACGTTGATCATTCCATGCTCTAGGGACGCCTATGACTCCGCGTTTTAACCTAGATGCAAATGCTCCTCGAAGATACTTCCATGATGTACCCAAAGGTATTTTTGGAAACCAAAACTACATTGACTACGCCATTGCCATTGAAACAACTTCCTCTTCATCATCCCTACCTCCATCCAAACTTCTACCCATCACTACAATTATTCCCAAACCTAAAAACCTACCCACACTTATCCCCCCACCTGTATCTAGACCCATCACTACTTTGGGTGTTATGTCGACATCAAGCCTTACTCACCCACCTGTCAGATTAGACTTAGCCACGTCTTCCAAAGTCCGCAACAACATTATCCTCCCGCCTAAAAGGAAAACCCAACCTTCTCGGCCGCGTACACTGGTCTCACCTACCACACCTTTGTCACCTTCTGCATCTATCCTAGGGCCTCATCTATCAAGCTTGACCAAACAATCTCATACCTAAGGTCAGTCAAAAGATAAACAACCTACTACTACATTATGAGCCTTTGTTACACCTCATTCACCCAAAGACCAAACTCCTTCACCCTCACCCATGCACTTCTTGCTGCCTATACCTCCACCAGTTACTATAATCCCAACCTTGCCTATACTACTTCAAACAATGCCACCTACCCAACCTCTACCAACCACCTCCACCGCAACTCGGTTGCCCTCATGGGTGACTTGTCCTCTTCCACCATCTATTTTTCCTTCTACATCTCGTACTCCCATGTCACCTTTACTCAAGGAGGTGTAACTCAAGCTAAGAATCCGCTATCCTCCAATAAGGTAGTCAAACCAACCAAACCTTCCATCACCAACTCTTCTACCCTCTTTTACCCAAGTAGATGCCAACAAGACCTAAGACCACTCCACATACCAAACTAGTAGACCAACCCATTCCCCCTCCTATAAAGCCTCTTCCCAACAATCGGCCACACCCCTACCCAAACCTAGACTCACTTCCCATTGTGATCCATTAGTGGGGTCCTACGCCAACATTTTAACCAATCTCTTGAGACTTACATTATCATATTGCCACTGCTTCGACCTTATGATCCTCTAAAACCCAAACCAAAAGGGTTTGATGAAACAAAGATTTGTGCCTATTATCGTGTGCCGAGGATATGATGTCAAAATTGTAAGTCTTTGAAGACCGTTCTTCAACTTTGTCCTCTTAAACAAAATTTCAACGATGATGACCTTCTTGATGAGGACCATGCTCCACCTTCACCTATCACCATACATCATCGTCCTTACTTGTTCAAAGAATTAGTACCTCCACACCAACAACCATTGTTCCCACCTCCAAAATTCGAGATCAACATAGTCCGTATTAGAGAGTTGGCCAAACCACCACCCAAATGTCAGTGTGCCTTACTCATTTCATAAGGATCTTATCCACCGCTAGGATTTTTCCCTCATGCCGTTATACCTTTCATGACACACCCTCTCCATCCACCTTCCCTCAAATTAACATGGTTCACATTTCTACCCGCTCAAAAAAAGAAAAAAAAGGAAAAGAAAAATCAACTAGCCCATCAACCAACCCTATACCCAACATACCATCTACACCCTCTCCCAAAATCACCATCCATGGACCTCACATATCCTATGTCTAATGAGGCCACCCATCACGCGATGATAAAACAATTACATCAGTCTCCTCTAAAGATGTCTTTGTATGATCTCATCCATACTTCCAAATCCCACAAACAAGCCCTTGTCGAGGTTTTACAATCCATTGAAGTTTTGCCCAATGACCCCACACCAAAGGCCTTGATTATCATCCCTCACCATGTGGCCTTGCTAACCAAATCAGCTCTTTCTTCTACCCCCATGCCCACTCCTCACGTCGCCGCCTCGGCTTCTCGATGAGGAGATTGTACCTCTCCCGAGTCAAATGACCCCGATCCCGCCTATTCATTTATGTTTATATTGATAACATACACGTATGATGTGTCATGATTGATGGTGGTGCTAGAATTAACATCATCTCCTCCCACGCATACAATCAAATGTGTATTCCTTCTAACTGTATGCATAATAACCCAATTATGTTGCGCTCCTTCAACGAAGTCATCACCTCCAACCTTGCACTATTATCCTTCATGTTTGTGTAGGCCCTCACACTGTCCCAGGAACTATTCTATGTCTTAGAGAGGAATTCCAATATAACCTATTGCTTAGTGAGACCCTGGATTCACGTCATGGGTTGTGTCCCTTCAACTTTACACCACTGTGTAAAATTCGAGCATGAGGGACATAACTACACCATCCCCGCTGACCCGTCGCCATTCAAGACTTGTAACATGTTGTACCGGCCCAACAATGTGCTTGTACCATTCAAAGCATCTGCCACTACCCCCACTTCGCCTTCACCCACAAGCCCATCTACCAATGTTGCTACCGCCTCTCCCACCTCCAACCCTGCTATTCCTACTATCACTGCACAGCCTCTACAACTGACTCATCTACTTCCCAGTCATCTAGCGAGTCGTCTATCCCCGCTACCCACATATCAATTACTGATCCCTTAGAAGGTGTTTTTCAACGCCTCACTCTGGGGGAGTATCACCTATACAATATTGACACATTCCTCACTCTGCAAGAGTATGGGAACCTATGCCAACACCCTAGTTATGACTACCGCGTAGGTGAGGTTTTTCCTTATGGTCCTCCCCACCTTTGCACTAATCTAACATATGGGGACTTGATATTGCCACTTATTCACCCGAACCTCCATCCCAAACACGACCGTTTTCATTTGACCTATAATCCCTTACTAACCGCCGCTTTGCCCACACTTTCCTCTACCGTTGCGCATGGAAAGGCTTTGGCTTCGGTTTTTACAAGCAGAGCCGCCATACTATCATTTCATGCACTATTCGTAAACACAATGACTGTAGTGGTGGCATTGACTTCATCACACCACCTTCTAAGAAGGCCTACATCAACCTCATTGAGGAAGAGAAACCTTCTCCACCTCATTTACCAACGTCACCATCTTCACCCACTGAGTCCATAGATCCCAAATCTATTCTTCCTAAAATTTTTTTCATAAACACAATTTCCCGGGACCTCGACTATCAACGCGATGGCGAGGCTCCCTTTTCTCTCCCATTCCTATATCCCGACATGGTTGGTTGATGACTATCGTACGCCTTATTAATGTCGCTCATGTTAGGAAGATGAGTCCATCCTCACCTACTTTGGTGTGGAAGACTCTTATATTCACTTTGTCATTACCCTCGAGATGCAAACCATGTTGAATGAATTGACTATCAAAATCAACATTAATACTAAAGATGACCCACACATCCTCAAGATAGGTCGGTCTTTAGATGTTCTGAACAAGAAGCTTTTACTTCCTTCCTTTGGGACCATAGCAATGCTTTTGCACAGGTCCTATGCTAATATGCCTAGTATTGACCCAAAAATTATGGTCCATAATATCGTAACCATTCCTAATGCCAAACCTATCAAACAAAAAGTCATGGAAAATGCATCCTCACATTGCTCGTCCTGCAGTCAAAGAAGAATTTCAATGCCTTCTCTCGATTGCTTTCATACTACCCATTGATTACCCCCAATGGATTTCTAACATCTTTCCCGAAACAAAGGTGATAGGGGACTCACATTTGCATGGGCTTTCGTGACTTCAACCTAGCTTTTCTCAAAGATGATTTTCCCCTACTGGACATTGATCAACTAGTTGATCTCACCACTTCGCCATGAAAAGCTATCACTCATGGACGGTTTCTCGGGTTATAATCAAATATTACTTGTTCTAGAAGATCAACAAGACTACTTTCATCACCCCTTGGAGGACCTTCTACTATCGAGTTATGTGTTTCGCTTCACGAATGCCGAGTCTTTACCTACCAAAGTGGGCTATGACCTATATCTTCCATGACATTATGCGCAGAACATATTGAAGATTATGTAGATGACCTTCTTGCCAAATCTAAATGTCGGTGACCACATCACGGTCCTTAAAGTCATCTTTGATCATCTACTCAAATATTGTGTTTGTCTTCAACCAAAGAAGTGTATTTTCACTTTTGTTTTGTTAGCTAAGTGTCATCACCAATCCTAAGCACTATGATAATTCTTCACCGGGAACTCCTCGTGTTATGATTATTTACTAATGCACACCCTTTAATTTGGTGGATGTAATATGGAAACAAAACAACAAACATAACATAAGAATACCATCGACTATGATAAGACGGAATGATGACAAATCTGAAATATCAAAGTAAATTATAATATTAACATGAAATTGTTACAATCTCACCCATGAGGTACTTCAAATGTTATTGACTTCACTTGCCTTTCACCAATACTATGGGAGAAACTTTACAATTACACCTCTTAATGGCTTCTTCAACACACCTTTAAACTGATGGCTTCTTTTACACACTTCATACAATATTTCTCACTACTTCCTTCTATGCTAAATGAGGGGGGTGACCTCTTTATTTATAAAACTTCCGTGCTTATCCATCTTATCTCTAAGATAGGATAAGAAATCCACTCTGACGAATCATATTCCATACCTTAACTCTTATCTATACATGTAAGCTTATCTTTTAAGATAAAATAAACCTTATCATTTCACATGGGTTCCACATTTTTAGACTTTTTACAAATAAAATACACAAAATATTTATGACCTCACTCCTTGTCCTTATTACCAATATAATATTTCTAATTCCTAATCATGTAGACCCTACTTCTCTACTTATCCCAACTTTGACATTTTAACATTACCGGACCACTTACGACAAATATTTATTTTTTACAACATTCATATTGTACTTTGACTATTACCGTACTTTACATTATTGGCACAGACTTTGCATCGATGGCGCCGTTATCTTCTATCGACGCTACTACTAATTACACTTAACAACATCCTATTCCTAATACATACATTAATGAAATAGAAATTACGGAGGAAAATTTTAGTGTCAACATAAGCTCCTTACATCATCTCTTTGCATGGCATTAAGGTTAACCATGCTAAAATCAAGGCAATTTTCGAGATGCTTCCACCTACTAACTCGTGTCAACTTCATAGTTTGCAAGGTAAGTTGTAATCTATTCATCGCTTTATTTCCCAACTTTTTGACCGTTTAACCTTTGCATCACCCCTCCTTAAAAGGATGTTTCCTTTAAATGGGATGTTGAATGCCATAAATCCTTTGATGCCTTAAAACAATACCTTCTTCAACCACCGGTGCTCATTCCTCCGAAGGATGACCAACCCTTTTACCTATATATTTACGCCACTAACCATTTTTTTAGGTGCCATGCTCGTTCATCGTGATGAACACCACAAAGAGCAAGTAGTTTATTACATAAGTCATACCTGTTTGGACTATGAAACTAGATACACTCATGCCGAAAAACTCTACCTTGCCTTAGTCTTCATCACCACCAAACTTCGACACTACCTACTTAACCACAAAATCTTCGTAGTTGCAATACGACCCCCTTACATTACATCTATGCCAAACTCTACCAACATCAACGTGTTGCGCACGCCGACTCATGCTTCTAAATGACCTTAACCCCAATTCATCCATCAAAAATCCATCAAAGGCCAAGCTATCACTGACCAACTAGTAGACACACCTCTTTCCGGGAATCAATCCTCTAACTTCAATTTCCTAGATGAATCCATAGCTACCCTCTCCTTGGACGGTACCACTTACTAAATGACACTCTTATTCGATGGCTCCAAGTGTCAGGGAGGAGGTGGGGCTGGTGTTATGCTCATTCCACATGATGGTGAACCTATGCCTTTATCTTTCAAGCCGGATTTTGATTGCAAACAATATTGCCGAATACGAAGCACTCGTATTGGGTCTCTAAGATGCTTATGCCTTATATGTTAGTCAATCAATATCTTTGGTGATTCCTAACTAGTCATAAACCAAGTCAATGGTATATACCAATGTCGTAATGAAATACTTCAAAAGTACAAACATCATGTAGACATACTTTTGACTACTTTTGACCATTACGAACTTCAAACCACCCCACATTCTACTAATAAATTTGTGGATACCATGGCCTTCTTAGCTTCTTAGATACCCGCTCGCCCGCTGCTTGACTCTAAATTCTTTGTCCACAATACAAAGGTTGCAGGTCACCCTCTTACTTACCTCGTGATGTCTACGCTGTTAGAACCGTTACACCCGACCCACATGACCTTTGGTATAAGTAGTTTGCAGACTATCTTTCCCTTTCCATTCTACCCACGGATCTCACTCGTAATGGACAACGCACATTTCTTAAAAGTGTCTCTTGATATGTCATCATGGGTGGTCTCCTTTATATGTGCAACTTTGACGGTATTCTCTTACGATGCCTTACAGTTCTGAAATTCCGTACACTATCAAGGAAGTTCACGATGGAATTTGTGGAGGTCACTTTAGTGGTTTAGCTGTCGCAAAACGCATTCTTCACCTTGGTTATTATAGGCCAACCCTAAACCGCGATTGTTGTGACTATGTCAAACGTTGTGTAAAATGCTAGCAACATGCTAATATTCATCACACACCTAGTCATGCCTTACAGGTCGCATGAGACCTTTGGCATTTCTCTCAATGGGGCTTGGATCTTGTTGGCGAGATCAATCCCCATTCTTCACAACACCATCAATAGATTATAACCGCTACTTGAATATTACACTAAATGGGTAGAAGCCATCCCCCTCATTTCTACAAAATCTGAGAAAATATGTGAATTCATCAACCATCACATCATTTGTCACTTTGGTGTTCCTCATCGTCTCATCATTGATAACAGAAAGCAATTCAAAAACAAAACTCTACATAAGATGTGTGATGCTTTTGGCATCCAACTCAGTTTCTCGTCACCTTATTACCTCCAAACCAATGGCCAAGCGAGAATCGACCAATAAAACCTCAACAAAATTCTTATGAAAGTAGTTGACGATCTTTGAAAGGATTGACATTCACACATTCCTTTCGCTTTGGGGCTTATCGCACTTCGACTACCGCCACACCTATTTCTCTCGGTCTCACGATACTCGAGGTTTGTCTTGCCTCTTGAAGTCCGTGACTCCATCTCTCTACATCTCACTACATGACATGCTAAACGCACGATGACTTTCGCTAGGACCGTTTTGCACATCTTGAGTTATTAGATGAATGTCGCTCAATGCTCTTAACCATCTCCAAATCTACCAAAAACGTATCAAACGTGATTATGACAAATGTGTCCACGAATGAACCTTTTAGGTCAAAGAACCTCGCCCCGAAAGAAAATCAACATGTAACCAAAGAAGAGAAAAGTAAATGGGGTAAATTTACTCCTAATCGGCTAAGACCCTATATCGTTACACATGCTTATGGATCAAGTGCTTATCGTTTGTATTCACTTGAAGGTAAACCCAAACCTGAGCCTCTCAATGCCTTACATCTTCGACCATTTTATTTTTGACATTAAGTCATATCTCACTTTTTGTCAATTGATCACTCGTCCCTTGAGCACTGTTCACCTTCCATATTACCCATTTTTGAGGATTGATGACTAAACAAGAATCATGTGATTACCCATCGCCTTTTAGCCTTATCTTCAATATGAGTACCACGACTCTACTCATAACATGATTCTCATGGATACTTTTCATCTTTTAAAAAAATGGAATCCCATGGTCGTTCATCACTCGAAACTACCTATTTCATAGTTAACCTTTATGTGCTATGGTTTTGTCTTCTAAACAAGAACCTAATCTTCCTCTATAGTCTTTTCCATGGCTTAAAACGTCTAAAAAAAATGGGACTCAACTCCTTGAGTCAAACTTCCAACAAAAGATGACTCCCTAAAAAGGGACACCTCTTCTCTCTATCTAGTTGGTATAAATAGACTGCTCCCTTGAAGGAAAACTATATAAAGTCATTGCAAATATACAATGAAATGGCCAGAAGCTTCTTGCATCGATCAACTTCACGAAGACCTCAAGGAGAAAATTTACTCATCCCACATAAACTTACCGCATCGATCAGTCTATCAAAACAAAAAAAAGTAAAAGAAAAAAGAAAAAGATTAAATTTTTTGTCATGGACTTGCCTATTTTGATCTTGGGTCTCTTGCCAAATAGGCATGCTTTGTCTCACACTAGGTTACGCTCAAACCAACCTATTTTCATCTCATCACCTTTGTCACCCTAATTTTCTACCCGCTCAAGGGACGTGCCACAAATGCGACATTTTGTGATCATGTGACTTTCTTCACCCTTAGAATAGTCAATTATGCAACGCCTTCAGGGTCTTACGTTCATAATCCAATATTTGGTATGATAGAATCGTTATGGTCCTTATCAATTAGGTGGCTCTTGTTGTCTTCCTTACCATTCGCTCTCCTCATTACTTATTGATTATCCTATACAGGACTAGATCATCAACACCTATATTTCAAACAACTCAACCATGCCTATGACCTATAACCATGCCTATGACCTAAAATCAACCATGCCTATGACCTACACTCAACCATGCCTATGACCTACATTCAATCATGCCTAAGATCTACCAACCCATTCCTCATATTCTTCCCTAGCTTATGGGAGAACTACATCGGCCTGAGGCCCCTTTTCGTCGGGGCTATGTAGGAAACACTCCGGGGCATGGGGCCCTTAGAGGTTAGCTCGACCATTATTTACCCTAATTAATTCCCCCTGTTTCCCTTTTCACATTCTCCTTAGTTAGTTTTCATTTTTACAACACTTGTAAATTAAAACATATAAGTATATAAACATGTATACCTACCTATTTATTACATCATCAAATCATATTTTAATCATTTAACATTTCCATGATATCAAATATATCGAAATTTACACCATAACATTCATATTCCTCATCATGCTTATAACTTGACTCAATCATGCCTATAACCTGACTCCATCATGCCTACGACCTGACTCCAACATGCCTAATTGACCTAACTCAACCATGCCTACAAGACCTTGACTCAATCATGCCTAATTCACCTAGTTTCCATCACATACACAAATAATAATGGAAATTAAAACAAGTACACCATCCATACTATAAATATCATCATCTATATAAATGAGAAAGTTTATGTATACATACATATGTACACATATAAATAAATACAAATATCTCAAATCACTTAGATACACCTCACTATCTTCGACGTAGGTCGGTATAAAAATCAAAATCACAAAACTCACATATACATCCTCACTCTCTCGGCACACATGCCCGTATATATTAAAAATCACAAAAATGGAGGTCCACACAAATATCAATCACCGGATACCCTCCATGTCTATCTCACCTATCTCCTCCTCCTCTTCTCCAATGTGACATCCCGCTAGCATCTCACGACCTTCCATGGGCCTTGCCCTAACCTCTGCTGGTACCTCACCTGAAGATGGCCTCCATGAACTAGTGGCCTCGCCACGACTGTCTCGGGGGCTCACCGGCCACCTGTACTCTCTACACTTTGAGTGTGAGACTTGGTCCTCTCACTCAAGGCCTGCAAGTGTTCTATACTTTGCATAAGTAGGGACATCTATCCCTACGACCATCAGGTGATCCTAATAATATCTCACCTCGCCTAGGGCATCCCTGAACCTGGCCATGGGTACTGTCTGTGGTGGTGTCATTAGCCTTTGAGCCTCATGCACTGTATTGTGGGACCCTATCTCACCTCTTGCTTGTAAATGAGATCCTATCTCGAGCATGTATAAGACTGTGCTGGTAAGGCCCAGGCATGAAGGGCCACAATTTGTGCATGTGTGTAGTGGCAACCGGGCCTAAAACTGCTACATGCGCTATAGGGCGTCCACTGCACCCCATCTCCATCCCCACCATGTGCGAGTACTTGTCCTGTCTTACCTCGACTGTAGGGCTATTACCTATGCCTATAGTGTGGCCGCTTGTGCCTTTGACCACAATCGTCCTGTACTATCCCCCACTATGTCATAAGAGTAGGCAATCGCCTATAGGGCATCCTCTCGAAGCGTGTGATAGTGGCCAAGTCAAGCTTCCTTGGCCTCGATGGTGCGAGCGTATTTGTGCTTTACCCACCACCGTCTGTACTTCTATCTCGTAACCCCGACATCATCAATTTGCCGGTCTACCACCTGCTCCTCCTACCCTATAAGCACCCTCGATTGTGGTAGAGGCATAGGCCTCTCCATGTCGTCCCCTTGCTATACTCGTGGGAAGGGTGTAAGCACATCTGCGCAACCCAAACCGTGGTCCGACCACATCTACAAGTATCATCTCATGCTCTCTGCATGATGCCCTCTATCCATCATAAAGCAATCCCCTTAGCTCATGTAGCTCCTCGACCATCTGCCTATATGATGGGAAGCCCACATACAACCTCCAAATGATGTCCACACCGACAACCCCTCTAATGCACGCCTGTAATATGCTACATCATGTGTAGCCTTGACATCTTAGCTCTCTCCAAAAGTAGGTACCCATCGCCTGTAGCCCACTGCCGCACCAAGCCTTTGCCTCAAATGTATCGAGTCACGTGGCATGCCCACTAGACGCACACACACGATGTGCTCATATGCCCAACAGTGTAGGAGGAACTGTTGTCACTAAAATTTTCCTCCATAATTTTTATTTTATTAATATATGTATTAGGAATAAGATGTTAAGTATAATTAGTAGTAGCGTCGATAGAAGATAACGGCGCCAAATCGGTATGGTGCCGCCAATAATGTGGAGTACGGTAATAGTCAAAGTATAATAAGAATGTTGTAAAAAGTAAATATTTGTCGTAAGTGGTCCTAGGTAATGTTAAAGTGTCAAAGTTTGGGTAATTAGAGAAGTATGGTCTACATGATTAGGAATTAGAAATATTATATTGGTAATAAGGATAAGGAGTGAGGTCATAAATATTTTGTGTATTTTATTTGTAAAAAGTCTAAAAATGTGGAACCCATGTAAAATAATAAGGTTTATCTTATCTTAAAATATAAGCTTACATGTACGAGATAAGAGTTAAGGTATGGAATATGATTCATCGAGTGAATTTCTTATCCTATCTTAGAGATAAGATGGATAAGTCTCGGAAGTTCTATAAATAGAGGCCACCCCGCTCATTTAGCATGAAGGAAGTAGTGAGAAATATTGTAGGAAGTGTGTGAAGGAAGCCATCGGTTTAAAGGTGTGTTGAAGAAGCCATTAAGATGTGTAATTGTAAAGTTTCTCCCATAGTCTTGGTGAAAGGCAAGTGAAGTCAATAACACTTAAAGTACTTCATGGGTGAGATTGTAATAATTTCATGTTAATATTATAATTTACTTTGATATTTCGTTTTGTTATCATTCCGTCTTATCATAGTCGATGGTATTCTTGTGTTATGTTGTTGTTTTGTTTCTAGATTACATCCACCAAACTAAAGGTACATGTGCATTAGTAAATAATCATAAAGACGAGGAGTTCCTGCGAAGAATTATCACGGTCTTAGGATTGGTGATGACATTTTGGTTCCATTGTTGGGACCATTCCTCGTTGGTTGATTTTCGGAGAGATATTCCCTCTTAGTCAAAAATCAATTGGAGGGTAACTTTGTTTTTACTATGCATAGTAGTTCTGTTGGTAAAGTCATTTTTGCCATAAATAGTAGTTCTGTGATAAAGTCAATTTTTTGGGAATAGTATTTACCGCAAAAAAGTCACTTTTTACCGTAAATAGTATTTACTTTGCAAAGAATTCACTTTTTACCGTGAATAGTGTTTACCACAAGAAAAGTCGCTTTTTTTAAGATAAGTCAAGTTTTACCATAGTTTACGTGGTCATTTCTATTTTACTTGTAGAAAGGTGTAAAGTCACTTTCTAGTATAGTGATTCCAATTATTTGTGCACATAAGTCTTGTTGATTGTCTTGTGGGTTGGTATTTCATGGTGGTTACTTTTGAAAATGGAAAAGATTCTGCTTTTTTCAAATTTAATCTAATGAAGATGCTTTCTTCTTTCATTCAAGAGTTTAAATGATCTTGTATTTGTAATGGTCTTATAAGAAATGAACAATGGATGAATTTTTCCTACCTTTTTGGATGATTCAACACTTAGGTGGTTTGAAACACTAGGTGATAATGTGAAAAATTCATGGGATTTATTAACTCGAAAGTTTTCAAGAATTTGGTGAACAACATAAATATGCGAGATCTCATGATCGAGATCACAAAGCTATCCCAGGAGAGAAGGAGAAGATAAGGGATTATCATGCTCGTGTTCTGAGCTGAAGGAGGCTCGATGCCTAGATCCGGAAGGAAGGATTAGCGGATGGGTTGATGAATGACGTGGGATAATCTCCTCTATAAGCACTTCATTCTTGGGATGAAGCGTAGATCGATAAACGAGTGAAGTGATGACCGCCATATTAACAAGAAATGAGATAAGAGTTGCGAAGGCGAGAAGAAAGCATGGAAGAGGAGCCCAAAGAAATTGTTCTAAAGTAGGGCCTACACTACCCCTTTGGTCCGAATCCACAACCACTCGGTGAGCACAAATATTTCTCCTAAGTACATCTACCGAGTATGAAGATCTGCTCAAAAGATGGGTCGATTAACTATTAATCTTCTTCAGGAAAATAATTTAGTTCTCGGGGAGAGATAGAGGTCCAAAAGAAATATTTCTCGAAGTTGTATGTTATGGTTTTTATAAAAGGGTCATTATAAGTATAATTGTCAGATAGAGCTTACATCTCTGGTAAATGATATAATGATAAAGGAAAAACACCAGAATTCTTTTGATGTAGGAGATAATAGCAGAAATAATGAAGTAGATGTGTTTGTAACAAAAAGAAAGAAAAAAAAGATAATCAAGATGGAAATGATCCTAAGAAGATGAAAGGAGAAACTAATAAGAAACATAGGAGAAGAAAACTGGTGTGCAGGATTTTCCGATTTCACAGGCAGACCATACTCCATCCCTAAGATCTATCCAAAAGGCCCGCAAATATTACATATAATCAACTCTGGGCTATGTCTTCGAGAAGAGGCGGGAGGCTGCGAAGTGGATTCAATGCTCGATGAAGAAAGGAGGTTGAGCTCCCTGCTTTTAGAGGCGTAAGTGGATCCCTATGCTCCACAGCCGAGGTATTATGTAATGGTATTTCAATTCATGATGTCTTAGTTGATGGAGGTCTTTGTAGTTAATATAATGACCAGTCTCAGTAATGAATATGTTGGGTTTAAAATTGATCGCCTTCAACACTTATGTTAAGGTCATTAAATAAAGGAAAACCTAAACCAAGGTGTAGTTTCAAATGTGGCATATACATTATGGGTGTTGTATGTGTGGTAGATTTTCGGGTGATGAAAAATGGTGCATTGCTGCGTATCCACGTTCGCTTTGGAAGACCATGTCTAAGGAGAGTTCATGTAAGAAACTACCTGGGATGAAGGTTTCACGACACTTGGACGTGGTAGAGAGAAGGTGAAGATAAACGTGATCCTCGACACCATAAGGCGCAACACGTGGATTCAAGTGATGAAACCGATGATTGGACATCCTCTCGATTACTCTAGTACCAGTGAATTGGACATCAAGATGAATGAAAAGTGAGGTTGATGTTTCGAGCCATGGATATCCTTCCACCACACCAACTCATGACCCCATAAAATTATCTCAAAAAGAAGTTGATGATCGTCTCCAATAAATAAAGATTGGTGATCTTTGTTATGGAGAGTGAGAAGGAATCCTACTTTCACTCTTTCGAAGGTATATACACATATTCACTTTTGATTACAAGGAACTCCGTCAAGTAAGTTGGGTAGAAACATTGTATTGAAATTGGTAGATGGTCTTAAGCCTATAAAACAAATACCATATAGAATGAATCCTAATTTTTCCAAGACCAGTAAAAGAAGAAATAGATAAGTTCTTGATATAGGATTCATATTTGCTTTGTGGAGAATTCGAATGGGTTTCTCTCCTTGTGATCTCAATAAAAAGAATGGGAAGCTACGCATTTGTGTTGATTACAAGGAAGCTCAATAAAGCAACAAAGAAGGATCATTACCCTCTTCCATTTTCGATCAAATCTTGACGCAAGTAGGCGGCCGAGTGCTATAGTTTCTTTGATGGATATAATGGCTTCCTGAACCAAGTTCACGTAAGCAAAGAAAGATCGGTGAAAGACCACGTTCACCACTCCTTGGGAACGTTTGCTTATATAGTTATGCCTTTTGAATTGTGTAATGCTCCGTGACATTCCAAATATTTGATGAACAGGTGTTCGAACCCTACATTGGGACCTTCATCGAGTATTTCTAGATGAATTTTGCATCTATGGGAGCAAGTTGGACCACCTACACCGAGATAGAGACATCATTTCAAAGGTTAGATGAAGCACAAGCCTCACTAAACCCTACAAAGTGTGTCTTTGGATGTTCTAAAGGCGTTTTGTTAGGACATGTTGTATCAGAGATGGTATTAAGATCTTGATCCTCGATAAAGTTTCAAAAATCAAAGATTTACCATTTCCTATGAATAAAGTAAGTTTAGATCATTTTTAGGCCATGTGGGTTACTTATAGAAGGTTCATCAATAATTTCTCAAAGATCGCATACCACTAACTCGCTTCTTGAAGAAGGATGTTACTTATGAACCAGAAATAAGGCGCATAAAGCTTTTGACAATGAAGGAAGCCCCGGTGTCTTCACTTATTTTGAAGAATCCAGATTGGAGCAAGCCATTCATTATGTACACCGATGCCTCGGATGCAACACTAGGAAGTACTTTGAACCAAAAGGATGAAAATGAGAATGAACATCCAATTTACTTTGGGAGCAGATAAATGAGCAATCTTGAGGTAAATTATACATGAATCAAAAGCAGTGGTCATTATCATTTTTGGCTTTGTAAAGAAGTTTAGAAATTACTTGCTTAGGGTAAAAATTTTAGTTGTAGAGATCATCGTGGTCTAAAATATATTGTAAATAAGCCTAACCCATCGGGAGGATAGCAGATGGATAATTTTGCTTCTGAGAATTTGAATTTGATATTATAGATAGGCAGGAAAAGAAGCGTGTCAATGCGGATGCACTCTCTCGAGCCTATGATGGTTTAAGATCATCTTGTGATGATGATGATTTCCCGACGCAAATTGTTATCCTCGACACAATCCCTAGTGAATACATAGATATTTGGAATTATCCGAATGAATTCAAGTTTTCTTATAGTGCCAATGCAAAGACTAAGAGAAAGATTACTCTTTTGCCAGGTCGTCCATATTCTATTCTCGCATGGAGGAGTATTATTTCGAATAGGACACGATGGACAAAAGACAAGGCGGCAATGGACGTGATCAAGGAAAGAAGCTGCTGAAGAATTCCACAATGGTACATGTGGAGGGCACTTCTCTGACAACTTACAAGTAAGAAGGATCTTGGATGCGAGTTATCATTGCCCACTCTTTTTAAAGATTGTTATAATTATTGTAAGACATGTGATACTTGTCAAACACATGGTAACAAGTAAGACTTCATCACTCCATTATGCCCTATTCTTCCACTTGGTCCCTTTGAAAAGTGGGGAATAGACATTGTCAGAGTCCACTTCCAACTACCTCACGCCAAAATAAGTATATTGTAGTTCTTGTAGATTATTTAACCAAGTGGGTTGAAGGCTAGGCCATTGAAAACAACTTTATGGATGAAGTGGCAAGGTTCATATATGAACGCATTGTCACTCGATTTGGTTGCCCATTAGAAATTGTAATAGATCGAAAGCCACTTCATTAATGAGGTGGTAGAATCCCTAGTCAATAAGTTTTCTATTAAGCACGGAAACAACAACATACAAGCCAAGCACAAATAGACGAAGGTGGAGCGAACAAATTTTGTGTTGTGTCAAATTCTAAAGAAAGATGCAAATTTCTTTGCGAGTACATAAGTGAGATAAAAGGATTCATGCAGCATTGTGGACATATAGGGCAACATCAAAGTAAAAACATGATACTCCCCATTTCAAATTGGCCTACACGGCATTGATCCAGCTTCTTCCTATTGAATTTGATATTCCCACCGTGAGAGTTATGAAAAATGAAAGGATGGATGAAAGTGATTCAATAAAAGAAAGGTTGGTACATCTTCATTTACTAGTGGAAATGAGGAAATAACAAAGGATACTGCCATAAGAAGAAAATGAAGCGAGAAGGAATACTTTGATCAAAAGATCCGATGGTCTCCATTTCATGTGAATGACTTGGTTCAGTATATGATTCCAGATAAAAAAGAAGACAAAAATTTCTTCCAAAATGGATTGGGCCCTACAAAATAAGCATTTGTGCATGCAAATGTAAATGCGTCTGCATGGAGGAATTGGATGGCACTCCCATTACTGAAATGGGTCAACCACGAAAAGTTTAAGATTTTCCAAGACTGAATAGTCTACTCCGAGGCCGGAGTAGAAGCTAAGAAAGGGAAAGATGTTGACACTAAAATTTTCCTCCATAATTTCTATTTCGGTAATGTATGTATAGGAATAGGATGTTGTTAAGTATAATTAGTAGTAGCGTCGATAGAAGATAACGGCGCCGTAAGTGCGGTGCAGCCAATAATGTGGAGTACGGTAATAGTCAAAGTATCTGATATGGATGTTGTAAAAAGTAAATATTTGTCGTAAGTGGTCCTAGGTAATGTTAAAATGTCAAAGTTTGGGTAATTAGAGAAGTAGGGTCTACATGATTAGGAATTAGAAATATTATATTGGTAATAAGGAGAAGGAGTGAGGTCATAAATATTTTGTGTATTTTATTTGTAAAAAGTCTAAAAATGTGGAACCCATGTAAAATGATAAGGTTTATCTTATCTTAAAAGATAAACTTACATGTACAGATAAGAGTTAAGGTATGAAATATGATTCGTTAGAGTGGATTTCTTATCCTATCTTAGAGATAAGATGGATAAGCTTCTCAGTTCTATAAATAGAGAGGCCACCCCGCTCATTTAGCATAGATGGAAGTAGTGAGAAATATTGTAGGAAGTGTGCGAAGGAAGCCATCGGTTTAAAGGTGTGTTGAAAAAGTCATTAAGAGGTGTAATTGTAAAGTTTCTCCCATAGTCTTGGTGAAAGGCAAGTGAAGTCAATAACATTTGAAGTTCCTCATGGGTGAGATTGTAATAATTTCATGTTAATATTATAATTTACTTTGATATTTCGATTTGTCATCATTCCGTCTTATCATAGTCGATGGTATTCTTGTGTTATGTTGTTTTGTTTCTAGATTACATCCACCAAACTAAAGGTCAGGTGCATTAGTAAATAATCATAACTAGGAGTTCGTGGTGAAGAATTATCATAGTCTTAGGATTGATGATTATAGAACATACAACACAAGCTAAACCGCCGTAGCTTCCTATAGGCCCATAATTCTTTGTATATTTGGACCAAGAATCTTTGGTGCCCATGCAAACCGGTCATATCCTCCATCATGTCATGAAGAACCCCCATCAATGCTTGCGGGAATCTCCCACCCTTCGTGTTTGTAATGCAAAACAACAAACTACCTCCATCATCAACACCAGTAACCTCATCTCCTCCGGATGGGCCCAGTACATATCTCCATAACTCAAGCTGGCACTATGGAACAGTAACTCCGCCAACCCCTCACCAAACACTGTCAACATCAACTCCTTAGATGCCTCTAAGGAAATGGAATACACCTGCATCCCTACTATCGGTAGCCGCAGGATCCTATAAACATCCTCCAAGGTGATGGTCATCTCACATGTCGATAAACGAAATGTGTTGGTCACTAAATCCCATCTGTCGATGAGGGAAACCATCAAACTCGGCTCCCAGACTACATGCCGGTAGCTAAATTCGACCCCACTCAAAGCCGACCTCGCCACATGGTGCCACTCCTCGGTGTCGCGCTTCCTCAGTACCGCTAATAAAAAGGGTGGTACCCTATCCCACATCCGCAACTAATCCCTCACCTGCATCTAACAAATCATAACATCATTAGACCTCGACCATACCCCGACTTCACCCTTACCCACCCAACCTATTCCCAAGACCTTTCCTACTCATGACCTATCTCCCCACCCAACCCTAAAAGACTACCCTTCTCTCCCTCCTCTATTGCCCATCCCTCAAACCATACCTATTCACACCTCTTACCCAAGCTATTTTCCATCAACAATATCTTCCTATCTCATGACCTATCTCCCCCACCCACCCCCTCTCATTTGCTAGCCCATTTTCCTCTAAATGTTGACTAACATCGGTTCTTATTGACCGTAAACAATCAATAAAAACCAAAGATCGACCACCTCATTCGTGATCGATGATGGCTAACTCATACCGACGCCACCCAACCTTTGACTAACATCGGTCACTATCATGGCGACAAAATCTATAAAACCCCACCCTTTTTCTCTAAAAATTCAACATTCTACCCTACCTACCTACCCTTCCCTACCCAAATCTCACCTCAATCCATCCTCACCCCTCTTTACCCTACATAAGCCTTCCTCCATTCCTATTTCATCCCTATACCTTCCAAATTCAAATTTAATTCCCCCAAACCCATTTTTACCCAAACCCGATTTCTACAAATAAATTTACCTAACCAACGTAGAATGGGATCAAATCATACCTCGTCGTAACGCCGTCTCCGTGGGGGTATGTCGGGTCACGCTTGCGGTGGTCCAACTAACCCCTCTCGCTGTGCCATCATCAAATTCCCTCTTCACCTCCAACCAATCGAATCGCTCACACCGATCTCGTGGACCCGCCTATCGAATGACCGATCACCTGCTCCGAGACTAGCCAACTCAACTCTCCATCTCGCTCTGTCACTTTCCAATTTTCCACCGCTTCTTTGTGATTTTCTACTATTGGCAAATGACAAATGATTCCAGAAAAAGCATAATTTTCCTTTTTAATCCCAATCTGCTTCGACCAACGTTAGTCATATTGGTGCCACTAAATCGCCGTCGTCGGTCCAACATGTAGCAAGCGTCGCTGACACTTCCAACTAGTTGCCCTTACCTCGCTCCCTTTTCACTTGGTGCCACTCGTGCTCACCCACTTTTTATCATTCTGGCCACCCATTGAAACATACTTACAAGCCCAACCTACCCCTACTTTTCCTTTCTTTATGTCTTAGGAGATGTTATTTTGCTCGTACCTTGGCCTTACCCGTGTCATGACCTATTTTCCTAAACTTGACCTACTTGGTGTGACCATTGACCTTCTTCCGTACTTGCTATACCTTGCGATGTTAGTTACCTATGTTGCTTTAGCCTAACAACCATACCTTGCCTATTACCGTGCTATTTATCTTGACCAAACCTTTGGTTTACCAAAGCATACCTAAACATTCCTGCACCTAACCTACATTGTGTTTCTCGACCATATCCTATACCCGAATCACTTCACCCTTGTTTGGATAAACCTATCGACCTTGATGATGTAGAGTTTGCAAGATCTACAACCTCGGTACCGTTTTACAATCTATACGTGTGCGTGCGTTTGATTGCCATTACCCATGACTCGATTTTGACCATGACCTACTACCCATTACCCAAGTTGACTGTCAACGTTTCCCTTAATACTCAAACATTTCCCCACCTATCTTCGACACCCACACCTTTATCAAACCACTCATCGATTCCGTCTTACACCTCATCAATACCCGGTTTGAGGGGGATCACCTTCACCCACACATGGGGCATTCACTTCCTGTTTTTATCAGCATCGCTTACCAATACAAGGTGAACGCAACAAAAGGAAAAAAATGTAGACACCAAAATTGGGTCACACTCCCCTTGGTCCCCTTTTGAATAACCAACTTAAACACATTCACCTAACCATGACCCTTATACCCCACATTAATATTAATTTAATTATTTACAATTAAATTAATACTCATCCTCACTTCATTCATTATTTAATTACGAATTAAAACCAATTTCCACCTCACCTAAAGAACCTCACCATAGAACTATTCATTGATTCCTCCATAACTAACTAAGATTTAGCCCTACTTACCTTAATGAACTAAGACTTAGTACAACCCAAAAAGCACATGCCTATTCTCCCTCTAACCATTTACCTATGTATCTAAGAACAATGTTCCATTTAGATGTAGGACCAATAAACAAAGCTGGAAAAAAAGATAGCTAGGATCTCGCTATTTTTAGGTAACCTAGATATCCCACCTTAACCAACACTGGTCAACCCGAAATCGACACCAATAACCCTAAACCATCGTTGGTTACCATATAACCATTTCTGCTAACCTTGTTTGAGAGGTTAGACACAATCTCGAGTTTTGGAGTAAAAGAGATCTCGTGCGAGGAAAACTAGATCTCTTTTGCACATCCAGCAACCATAACTAAGACAACGATTGATCAAAATGATTTTGCATTCACGGGAGCACTCCAGAAGCACTATCACGACACTCGCTCATCATTTCATCGATAAACCATCACCACCACCCAACCATGAACCTACATAGTAGTAAGTGTGTCTCTAATCTACACCACTTTATTTCTATTCAGTTTATAAGAGTTCTTCACTTTGTTTATCAACCATTAATTATATTTTCACCCCACCATTATTTTCTTCATGTGAACCCGAGCCATTCCCATCACTCATAAACCTCTTAATCACCTTTGTCTACTCCTAAGTGCCTCCAAATATTCCCAAAGATCTCCCACTCCTAAACCAACTCCTCACCATCTATGATGCACCTCATACAAATCCCCAAAAACCATGGACTATTGAGTCATTAATAGTCCGCAAGAAACTGCGTCGTTGGTTCTTACAAACCGATGCTCGGCCATACTGCATCGACATCGCCCTCTTTATTCGCAATCCTACTAATACTAGATCCCAATAAACCTTTTTAAGTGATTCAAGTGACCTTGAATTTGACCCGACTTGTTCCAACACCTTAGTTGTTTACCTTATTTCCAAATTTGATCATAGCTTTCAGCATGTTATGTTAGATGATGTTAGGTGCATAGTGGGTTATAGTCGGTGGTGGGCAACACAATTACAGCAACACTAGCCAAACCAAGACCGACCAATTTGGTCATAGTAATCGGTGAGAGAGACAAGTTACAGAGGCAAGTGACAACATTAAAAGCCCATGTCACTATATTACAGCACGCAGTAAATACCGACATGCATAAGTAGCGGCATCATATGCACAGGTTGACAATGGGGATAGGTTATGGCACCGCACGTGCTCGGAGTTCTTTACTTTACGAGCACATGTGGCCACTTTACAAACACAACTAGTAGCGATGCATACCTGCTCGAGGCTGGGGACATGTGGTTGCCCTCCTTCAGCCCTAAGGGCACATGATGGGGCACAAATATAGGGACAAGGTCCACGACCTCGAATGCACAGTGCACAAGGACCACTAAACCTGGACAAGGTACATAGATAGGTTCCAAAGTGATGCCACCACCACAGCTGATATCTATGGATCAATACAAATAGGTTCTCGCCGAGGCTAGATATTATGAGGACCATATTACGAGCTTGGTCTCCTATTGCAAATATGCTACATATAGAGCTCAATAGACAACCACGGGGTCAGTTAATAGCCCTATCATCACCAATCCGGCACTATGATAATTCTTCACCGAACTCCTCGTCTTTATGATTATTTACTAATGCACAGCGCTTTAGTTTGGTGGATGTAATCTGGAAACAAAACAACAACATAATACAAGAATACCATCGATTACTATGATAAGACGAAATGATGACAAATCAAAATATCAAAGTAAATTATAATATTAACATGAAATCATTAATCTCACCCATGAGGTACTTCAAGTGTTATTGACTTAACTTGCCTTTCACCAAGACTATTGGAGAAACTTTACAATTACACCTCTTAATGGCTTCTTCAACACACCTTTAAACCGATGGCTTTTTTTTCACACTTCCTAAAATATTTCTCACTACTTCTTTCTATCTAAATGAGGGGGTGGCCTCTCTATTTATAGAACTTCCAGGTTATCCATCTTATCTCTAAGATAGGATAAGAAATCCACTCGACGAATAATATTCCATACCTTAACTCTTATCTCATACGTAAGCTTATCTTTTAAGATAAGATAAACCTTATCATTTTACATGGGTTTCACATTTTTAGACTTTTTACAAATAAAATACACAAAATATTTATGACCTCACTCATTGTCCTTATTACCAATATAATATTTCTAATTCCTAATCATGTAGACCCTACTTCTCTAATTACCCAAACTTTGACATTTTAACGTTCTTTAACCACTTACGACAAATATTTACTTTTACAACATTCCTATTGTACTTTGCTACTCATACTCCACATTATTGGCGGTACCATACGACGACCATGCGCCGTTATCTTCTATCGACGCTACTACTAATTATACTTAACAACATCCTATTCCTAATACATATATTAATGAAATAGAAATTACGGAGGAAAATTTTAGTGTCGACATCTTCCCCTTCCTAGCTTTCTACTCCGTCCTGAGTAGACTATTCTAGTCTTGGAAAATCTTCAACTTATCAATGGTTGACTCATTTCATAATGGGAGTGCCATCTAATTCCTCCAATTGAGTGCAGTTACGTACATTTATTTTCACGCAAATTGCCGCTTTATTTTTAGGGCCCCATCCATTTTGGAAGAAATTTTCTCTGTCTTCTTTTTTTGTATCTGGAATTATATACTGTAACCAAGTCATTCACATGAAATGGAGACCACGGATCTTTTTGATCAAAGTATTCCTTCTCGCTTCATTTTCTTCTTATAAACTTGTATCCTTAGCTATTTCCCTCATTTCTTCTAAAGAAATGAAAATGTACCAACCTTTCTTTTACTTGAATCACTTTCATCCATTCTTTCATTTTTCATTACTCGACATGTGGGAATATCAAACTCAATAGAATAATCAGATCAATGCCATAAGCCAATCAAAATGAGGAGTATCCTGTTGGCTTGACTTTGATGGTGCCCTATATGCCCATAATATCGCATGAATCCTTTTATCCCATTTATGTACTGCAAGTTACATCTTTTTGCTAGAATTTGACACAACACAAAATTTGTTCGTTCCACTTTTATCCATTTGTGCTTGGCTTGTATGTTGTACAGCTGCCTTCCCGTGCTTAATAGAAAACTTATCGACTAGGCTTCTACCACCTCATTAATGAAGTGGCTTCCTTGATCTGCTTCTGAATTTCTAATGGCGCAACCAAATCTAAGAATAATGCGTTCATATATGAACCTCGCCACTTCATCCACGGAAGTTGTTTTTAATGGCCTAGCTTTCAACCCACTTGGTTAAATAATCAGAAGAACTACAATATACTTATTTTGGCGTGAGATAATTGGAAGTGGACTCAATGTCTATTCCCCACTTTTTAAAGGGACCAAGTGGAAGAATAGGACATAATGGAGCTGATGAAGTCTTACTGTTACCATGTGTGTTTGATAAATATCATGTCTTACAATAATTATAACAATCTTTAAAAAGAGTGGCTAGTGATAACTCGCATCCAAGATCCTTCTTACTTGTAAGTTGTCCAGAAGAAGTGCCCTCCACATGTACCATCGTGGAATTCTTCTAGCAGCTTCATTCCGATCACGTCTAATCGCCTCTTCAGATCGTCCATCGTGTCCTATTCAAAATAATACTCCATGCGAGAATAAAATATGGACAATGACTTAAGTAATCTTTCTTTTAGTCTTTGCAGTTGGCACCATCGAAACTTCATTCGGATAATTCTAAATATCTATGTATTCACTAGGGATTGTGTCGAGGATAACAATCGCTCAGATCGGAAATCATCATCATCACAAGATGATCCTAAACCATCATAGCTCGAGAGAGTGCATCTGCATTGACATGCTTCTTTACTTCTTGCCTATCTATAATATCAAATTCAAATTCTTGTAGCAAAATTATCCATCTTGCTATCCTCCTCGATGGGTTAGCTTATTTACAATATATTTTTAGACCACGATGATCTATTACAACTAGAAATTTTTCCTAAAGAAGTAATTTCTAAGCTTCTTTACAACAAAAATGATAAATGCGAGCCTCTTTTCGATTCTGGATAATTTACCTCAAAGATCGATCATTTGTTCCTCCCAAAGTAAATTGGATGTTCATTCCCATTTTCATCCTTTTGGCTCAAAGTACTTTCTAGTCTTTGCCGCATCTCGAGGTAGTAGTGTACACAATGAATGGCTTCGCTCCAATCTGGATTCTTCAAAACAGTGAACACACCAGGGACTTCCTTCATTGTCTAAAAGCTTCATGTGCCTTATTTCTGGTTCATAAGTAACATCCTTCTTCAAGACTGGGTTAGTGGGTCAGGCAATCTTTTGAGAAATTCTTGATGAACCTTCTATAAGAACCCACATGGCCTAAAAATGATCTCAACTTACTTCTATTCATAGGAAATGGTAAATATTTGATTTTGAAACTTTATCGGGATCAATACCAATACCATCTCTGATACAACATGCCCTAACAAAACGCCTTTAAACATCCAAAGACACACTTTGTAGGGTTAGTGAGGCTTGTGCTTTATCTAACCTTTGAAATGTTGTCTCCATCTCAAAGTGCGCAGTGGTCCAACTTGCTCCCATGATGCAAAAATCATCCGTAAATACTCACGATGAAGGTCCCAATGTAGGGTTTGAACACCCTATTCATCAAACGCCTTGGAATGTTCTTTGAGCTTTACACAACCCAAAAGGCATAACTCTATAAGCAAATGTTCCCCAAGGAGTGTGAACGTGGTCTTCAAATTGATCTTTCTCTGCTATGCGAACTTGGTTGTAGAAATTATATCTATCATCTAAAACTATAACACTCTTGGCCAAATACTTCATCCAAGATCCGATCCGAAAATGGAAGAGGGTAATGATCCTTCTTTGTTGCCTTATTGAGCTTCCTGTAATCAACACAAATGCGTAGCTTCCCATTCTTTTTTATTGAGATCACAATAGGAGAAACTCATTCGAATTCTCCACAAAGAAATATGAATCCTGATCAAGAACTTATCTATTTCTTCTTTTACGGTCTTGGAAAATTAGGATTCATTCTATATGGCATTTGCTTTATGGGTTAGCACCATCTACCACCAATACAATACAATGTTCTACCCAAGTTACTTGACGGAGTTCCTCAGTAATCAAAAGTGAATAGGTGTATGTACTTCAAAGAGTTTGGTAGGATTCCTTCTCACTCTCCATCACAACATCACCAATCTTTATTTGTTGGAGACGATTATCAACTTCTTCTTAAGATAATTTTATGGGGTCATGAGTTGGTGTGACCTGGAAGGATATCCATGACTCAAACATCAACCTCGCTTTCTTCATTTTCAAAGTGTCCACTTCACTTGATACTTAGAGTAATCATAGGATGTCCAATCATCGCTTTATCACTTGAATCCACGGTGTTCGCGCTTATGATGTCGAGGATCACGTTTATCTTCACCCTCTCTACCACGTCCAAGTGTCATGAAACCTTCATTCCAAAGTAGTTTTTGTATGAACTCTCCTTAGCCATGGTCTTCCCAAAGAAGATTGGGTACGCAATGCAGTACCATTTTTCATCACCCGAAAGTCTACCACACATACAACACCCATAATGATATTGCCACATTTGAAACTACACCTTCTGGTTTAGTTTTTCCCTTATTTAATGACATTAACATAAGTGTTGAAGGGCGATCAATTTTTAAACCTAACATATTCATTACAGACTTGGCCATTACATTAATCTGCAAAGACTCCATCAATTAAGACATCATGAATCAAAATACCATTACATAATACCTCATCTTGTGGAGCATGTGGATCTGCCTCTGCGCCTCCAAAACAGGGGACCTCAACCTCCTTCTTTCTTCGAGCATTGAGTTCACCTCACAACTCCCGCCTCTTCTCGAAGACATAGCCAAGAGTCACCATATGTAATATTCTGCAGGCGCCTTTTGGACAAATCTTCCAAGATGGAGTATGGTCCTTGCCTTCGTGAAATCGAAAAATCCCGCACACCCAACTTTCTTCTCCTATGTTTTTATTAGTTTCTCCTTTCATCTTCTTAGGATCATTTCCATCTTGATTATCTTTTTCTTTCTTTCTTTTTTTCAAAACACATCTACTTCATTATTTCGCTCTTATCTACTACATCAAAAGAATTCATAGGGTTTTTCCTTTATCATTATCTTCTTTACTGTATGTAGAAGCTCTATCTGACAATTATACTTATAATGACCCTTTTTATAAAAACCATAACATATAACTTCGAAATATTTCTTTTTGACCTCTATCTCCTCCCCGAGAACTAAATTCCTTTCTTTAATGAAGATTAATAGTTAATCGATCCATCTTTTTGAGCAAATCTTCATACTCGGTAGATGTACTTAGAGAAATATTTGTGCTCACCGAGTGGTCAGGATTCTGACCAAAGGTGCCAGGTGTAGGCTCTACTTTAAGCAACAATTTCTTTGGGCTCCTCTTCCATGCTTTCTTCGCCTTCCTTTGCAATCTCCTTTGCTTGTTCAATGGTAATGGTGGTCATACATCACTGCTTATCGATCTATGGCTTCATCCCAAGAATGAAGTGCTTACAGAGGAGATTATCCACGCCATTCATCAACCCATCCGCTAATTCTTTCTTCCTGATCCGGGCATCGAGCTTCCTCCTTAGCTTCTGAACACGAGCATGATAATCCCTTATCTTCTCCTTCTCTCCTTGGGATAGCTTTGTGATCTCGATCATGAGATCTGCATATTTCTATTATTTACTAAATTCTTCAAGAAAACTTTCGGTTAATAAATCCCATGAATTTTTCACATTATCACCTAGTGTTTCAAACCACCTAAGTCTTTGAACCATCCAAAAAGGTAGGTAAAAATTCACCCATTGTTCCCTTCTTATAAGGCCATTACAAATATAAGATCGTTTAAACTCTTGAATGAAAGAAGAAACATCTTCATTAGATTGAAATTTGAAAAAACATGAATCTTTCCCATTTTCAAAAGTAACCACCGTGAAATACCAACCCACAAGACAATCAACAAGACTTATGTGCACAAATAATTGGAATCACTATACTTGAAAGTGACTTTACACCTTTCTACAAAATAAAATAGAAATGACCACGGTAAACTATGGATAAACTTGACTTACTGCGGTAAAAACGACTTTACTCGTGGTAAACACTATTCACGGTAAAAAGTGAAGTTCTTTGCGGTAAATACTATTCACGGTAAAAAGTGACTTTCTTCATGCGGTAAATACTATTCTCAAAGAAAAATGACTTTACCATGGTAACTACTATTCATGGCAAAAATGACTTTACCATGGTAACTACTACATGCACACAGAAAAACAAGGTTACCCTCCAATTGATTTTTGACTAAGTGGGAATATCTCTCCGTAAAATCCACCAACGAGGAATGGTCCCGAATGGAACCAAAATGTTATCACCAATCGACACTATGATAATTCTTCACCTGGAACTCCTCGTCTTATGATTATTTACTATGCACGCATTTAGTTTGGTGGATGTAATCTGAAACAAAACAACAACATAACACAAGAATACCATCGACTATGATAAGACAGAATGATGACAAATCTGAAATATCAAAATAAATTATAATATTAACATAAACTATCACATAATCTCACCCATGAGGTACATCAAGTGTTATTGATTTCACTTGCCTTTCACCAAGACTATGAGAGAAACTTTACAATTACACCTCTTAATGGCTTCTTCAACACACCTTTAAACCGATGGCTTCCTTTGCACACTTCCTAAAATATTTCTCACTACTTCTTTTTATGCTAAATGAGGGGGTGGCCTCTCTTTATAGAACTTCCAGGCTTTATCCATCTTATCTCTAAGATAGGATAAGAAATCCACTCTGACGAATCATATTCCATACCTTAACTCTTATCTATACATGTAAGCTTATCTTTTAAGATAAGATAAACCTTATCATTTTACATGGGTTCCACATTTTTAGACTTTTTACAAATAAAATACACAAAATATTTATGACCTCACTCCTTGTCCTTATTACCAATATAATATTTCTAATTCCTAATCATGTAGACTCTACTTCTTTAATTACCTAAACTTTGACATTTTAATATTACCGGGAAGAGACTTATTTATATTTGTATATACAATGTATTGACATACAAAATTTTCAGTATATAGATGATGTAACTTATTTATATTGTGTGTTGTTTTATTTCCATTGCATTGTTATTATGGAAACTAGTTGTAGGCATGGTTGATGTTATGGTTTGGTTTAATTTCCAATGTATTGATATTATGGAAACTAGATGTGTAGTCATGGTTAATGTTATGGTTTGGTTTGGTTTAATTTCCATGTTATTGATATTATGGAAACTAGATGTATAGGCATGGTTATGATGTATGGTTTGTTTGGTTTAATTTCCAAGTTATTGATATTATGGAAACTTAGATGTATAGGCATGGTTTGGTTTAATTTCCAAGTTATTGATATTATGGAAACTAGATGTATAGGCATGGTTATGATGTATGGTTTGTTTGGTTTAATTTCCAAGTTATTGATATTATGGAGATGTGTAGGCATGATAATGAAATATTTTAAATCCAGTAGTATTGATCAAATAGGAAACATGAGAAAATTAGTAGTAGGGATAAATAGTGGAAAAATGGTGAAAGATGGTAGAAAATGGTGGTTGAGCTAACCTCCAAAGACCCCATGTCTTCAAGTGTTGCCTACATAGCCCTTGCAAAAGGGCCTCAGGCCGATGTAGTTCTCCCATAGGATAGGGAAGAATAAGATTTCTGATAGGGTAGGTTGGGTAAGGAAAATGGTCTTGGTAAGGCAAGGTAGAAAAGTAGGCAAGGTCAAATGTTGAGCATAAAAAATAAGAGGGGCAAGATTAATATGTGTGATTGTGTATTGGTATGGTATGGTTTGTTTTTTTGGTGATTTTGATTTTGATTTATGTATGATGATGATTAGTATGGGTGTGGGTGAAATGAAGAATCAGACCAAGATATTCAATTTTGATGGTCTCATCCTACTTGAAGAAGCAACAAGTAGGCAAAAGGTGAACCAAAAATAAGCAAAATGCTCCATAGTTGGTAAGGACCATAATGGCCATACAAATAGGCTTATGAACATAAGCCCCTAGATACGTTGCATGATTGATAGGTCTACAGTTGAAAGAAGTTGCATGATCACAAAGTGTCACATGTGCCATGTCCCTTGAGTAGATAGGAGAAAATAAAGAGGGTAGGGTGGAGTGGTGTGTTTAGTAACCTTGTTGTGGGATAACATGCCCCTTCTGCAAGATACCCAAAACTAGAATAGGCAAGTCCATGACCAAAAGTTTGTATTTTTCTTGATTTTTTTTTTTTTTTTTTTTTATTCATAAATATATCGATCGATGTGGAAATCTATATTGGGATGAATAGTAGAGTCTCCTTGAGGTCTTCGTGAAGCTGATCGATGTGGGAAGCTCCAAGATAATTTTGTTTTAACAAATATAGATTAGTCTTCTTTTTTTGATAGACTAAGTACAATTAGGTGTGGCTAAATTTTTATAGCTTCCTTCGAGGGAGCAATCTACTTATAACAGCAATAGAGAGACATAGATGTTCATTTGAGGGAATCATCTATTTGTGAGAAGTTTGACTCAAGGAGTAGAATTTTTTTATCCCAAATTTTTGTATTATTTTGGACTTGTAGTCATGGACAAGACTATAAAGGAGTATAGGCCTCTTTTATGAAGGAAAAACCATATCATGTAAAAAGGTTAGCTATGAAAAGAGGGTTTTAAGTGATGAATGACCATGGGATTCCATCCTGAAAAGGACAAAAAGTATCCATGAGAATCATGCCATGAGTAGAGTCCATGGTACTCATATTCAAGATAAGGTTGAATGGTGATGGATAATCACACAATTCTAGTTTAGTCATTGGTCCTTAAAAGAGGTAGGTGGAAGGAGAGGTTTTCAAGGGATGAGCATATAAGAGACATAAAGTGATGTAGTACTTTATTCAACAATAGAATGGTCAAATATGCAAGGCATTAAGGGGATCAGGTTTGGGTTTACCCTCAAGAGAAGATAAATGATAAGTTCCTGATCCATAGGTATGGGTGACAATATAAGGTCCAAGCCAATTAGGAGCAAACTTGCCTCGTTTACTTTTCTCCATTTTGGTTACATGTTGATTTTCCTTTAGGAAAAGATCACCGATATTGAATGTTCATTCTCAAATGCATTTTCATAGGCATGCTTAATGCACTTTTGGTAGATTTGGAGGTGGTCTAGAGCATTTAAATGACATTCATCTAGTAGCTCAAGTTGTGCCAAATGTTCTTGTGAAAATCATCATCAGAGAGGATATCTTTAAGAGATATATGAAGAGATGGAATTTTGATTTTGAGAGGTAAGATGACCTTGTACCATAGACCAAAGAGAAAGGTGTGGCATGGTAGAGGTGCGAATGCTGGTACGATAAGCCCATAAGGTGAAAAGGAATGTGTGTGTGTTAATCCTTACCAGATTTGTTAAACCACTTTCATAAGAATTTTGTTGAGAGTTTTGTTAGAAGATTCAACTTGACCATTTTCTTGTGGGTAATATGGTGAAGAGAAACTGAGTTGAATACCAAATTGTCACACAATTTTGCATAGGGTTTTTTTTTGAATTGTTTTCCATTATTAGTGATGAGGTGATGAGGAACACCAAAGTGAAAAATGATATGGTGGTTGATAAATTTGACTATTTTCTTGCTTTGGTAGAAATGAGAGGGATGGATTCCACCCATTTAGTGTAATATTTAGTCATGTGATGATGATCAAGCATGACGTTGTGAGGAATGAGGGTTAATCTCTCCAACGAGATCCAAACCCCATTGAGAAAAGGGCCAAAAGTCTCTGGTGACTTGTAAGGCGTGACTAGGAGTATGATGAAGGTTAGCATGTTGTTGACACTTCACACAACATTTGACATAGTCACAACATTATTGGTTAAGGGTTGGCCAATAGTAGTAGTTGTCAAGGATACACTTTGTAACAATGAGGCCACTAAAATGTCCCCACAAATCCCATCATGAATTTATTTGATGGTGTACGGGATTTCATAAAATAGTGAGGCATCACAGAGGATACCATCAAAGCCACATTTGTAGAGAATACCTCCCATGATGACGTAATGAGAGACACTTTTTAGGAAGGCTCATCATCCATTGTGAGTGAGATCTGGAGGCAGATTGAAAGTGAGAGGTAGTCAATGAACTTTATACCAAATGTCATGTGGGTTAGTATCGATGTTACCCAAAAATTAATGCTAGGAATAATATAAGAAGGTGACTACAACCATTGGATTGTGACAAATATTTTTGAGTCTAAAGGTGAGGTAGGTATTTGAGAAGCAAGACAAGCCATGGTATCTGTGAATTTTTAGTGGATCATGAGTGGCTTGAATGAGGTAGTGATCAAATGTAGTCAAAAGTAGGTGGACATGATGTCTATACTTTTGAAGCTCATCATTACGACACTTGGTATGAACCATTGACTTGGTTCACAACTAGTTGAGAGTCACCAAAGATGTTAATGGATTTAACATCTAGGGAAATGGTAGTTTGAAGACCTAACACAAGTGCTTCATACTTGCTATGTTATTGGTGTAGTCAAAGTCTAGTTTAAAGGATAGTGGCATGGGCTCACCATCAAGAGGAATGAGGATGACCCCACACCTCCCCCATGGTGACATTTGGATCCATCAAAGAATAATGTCATTTGATAAACAATATCATCAATGGAGAGGGTGGTGATAGATTCATTGGGAAAATCAAAATTTGAGGATTGATTTCCAGGAAGAGGAGCATCTGCAAGTTGATCTATCGATGGTTTTCCTTTGATATAATTTTGATGAATGAACTCCAACTCCAAGTCTACAAGAAGCATGAGCCAATGAGTGGTGCATTGATGTTGGTAAGGTTTGGCATACATGTAATGAAGAGGGTTGGTGTTGGTAATGACAAATGTTTTGTGATTAAGAAGGTAGTGGCGAAAGTTTGGTGGCCACGAAGACTAGGGATAAGAAAATATTTTCAATGTGAGTGTACCTGAGTTTTATAGTCTAGAAGAGTATGACTTATGTAATAAACCACTTGTTCCTATGTTGCTCATCATGATGAGTGCAAGCATGGCACCCAAGGAATGGTCGTATAGAAAATGTAAAGGTAAAAAGGTTGATCATCTTTAGGAGGAATGAGCACAGGTGGCTAAGAAGGTAGTTCTTCAACACTTTGAAGGCTTTGTGACACTCATCATTCCAATGGAAAGAAACATCCTTTTTAAGGAGGTGATGAAATGGTTGGCATCGGTCTGAAAGTTGAGAAATGAAGCGTCAGATGGATTGAATTTTCCTTGTAAGCTACAAAGTTTTGAAGGTTAGTAGGTGGAGGCATGTCAAGAATTTCCTTGATCTTAGTGGATCAACTTTGATACCCCACAAAGAGATGATGAAACCAAGGAGCTTACCCAGAGAAACTACGTAAAAACACACTTCTTTGGTTGAAGGTGAACAAAATATTGGATAAGGTGGTCAAAGATAATTTTAAGAATGGTTACTAGGTGTTCGGTGCACGATGCTTGGACTTACCAAGAAGGTCATCGACATAGTCTTCCAAAATGTCATGCATGATGTCATGGAAGATGTAAGTCATAGCACACTTGATAGGTAGCACCAAAATTTTTCAAGCCAAGGGCATGACACGATAGTAGAAGGTCCCCCAAGGGGTTATGAAGGTGGTTTTGTGTTGATCTTACGAGTGACTAATATCTTATTATAACCCAAAACCCATCCATAAGAGATAACATCTCATGGCTTGGTTGTAAGATCAACTAGTTGGTCAATGCTTGGTAGAGGAAAGTCATCTTTTGGATAGGAAGGTTAAGGTCATGAAATTTAGTACAGATATATGAAGTCCCCTAGTCACTTTCATGATAGGAACAATGTTAGAGATCCATTGTGGATAGTCAATAGGTAGGATGAAGGAAACAAAGAGAAGGCATTGAAGTTCTTCTTTCACAAGAAGAGAAATGTGAGGATGCATTTTACGCTTTGTTTCACTAGGTTTGGCATCAGGGATAGTTATGATATTGTGAAGCATGATATTAGGGTCAATACCTAACATATCACTATAGACCAAGAAAATGCTTTTTATGATCATGAAGAAAAGAGGTGAAAGATTCTTGTTTCATGAGTCTAAAGATTGGCCTATCTTTAGAATTTGTGGGTCATCCTTGAGTGTGAATGTTGATTTCTATGGTAGATTCATTCAACATGGTTTGCATGTGTCGAGGGTAATGACCTTTGAATATAAGAATCCTCCACACCTAAATAGGTCAAAATAGAATCATCATCTTGACATTGAATGACATTTATAGAAGGTATCATCATCCAACATGTCAGGATAAAGAAGAGGAAGGGAAGAGGGAACCTCACCATCATCATTTGATAGGTCAGAGGTCCCAAGGAGATGGTGTTCATGAAAAAAAAAAAGTTTAGGTGGAATGGATTCGGGATCCATAGACTCCATGGGAGAAGGTGGCATGATAGGTGAAGAAGGTGGGGAAGGATTTTCATCTTCTACTGAGAGTGATTCGGGCCTTCTTAGAAGAGGTTGAAGGAAATCCAAGACCACAATAGTCTTTGTGTTTCTTAGTGGTGCATGGTATGATGGTGTGATGACCTTGTTCAGTAATGACCAAAAATGAAGCCTTTCTAGGCAAATGATGAAGAAAAGTGAGTGCAAAAGCTGCGTTTGGTGAGGTAGGAGAAGTTGGATGAAAAAGGTCTGGTTTGGAAGGGAGGTTCAATGGAATAAGAGGAAGTGTCAAGCCCCCATAGGTTAGGTTGGTATGAAGGTGGGGAGGACCATATGGTATGACCTCTCCTATATGATGGTCATAACATGGGTGTTGGTGTAGTTTTCCATACTCTTGAGGAGTAAGGAATGTGTTAATGCTTGAGGAGGTGGTATTCTCCAGTGAAAGGCATTTGAAAAATTCCTACCAAGGGGTCTATGGTTGGTACTTGGGTAGTAGGTATAGATGAGCTATCTAAAGCCTAAGAAGATGGGGCATCAATAGAGGGTGAATAGGAGGGTCGATAGGTGGGCTAGATGAGGAAGGTGAAGTGAAGAAGTGGTAAATGTGGTAGATGCCTTAATTGGGATTAGGACATCATTTGGATGATAAAGCATATTATAGGTTTTGAAGGGGAGGGATCTTCCCGAATGGTGTAAGTTCCCCTTCATATTCAAATTTGAGGCAAATGGTGAAGGGTGGAAGGTACACAAGCCATGGCACAAATCTAGGATGACCTAGTAACATGTTATAATTGGAACTCTCCTTCAAGAACGTAGAAGAGTTTGGGAATGGTTTGGGGACCCACGCAGATGTGGAGGACAATGGTGCCAAGGGTAGTGGTCATGGCATCATTAAAAGATCAAGCATGATGGGGTTTCTAGACATACAATTAGGGGTATGCCCATTTTTTCATAGGCATGAGAAGAGATGATGTTGATGTTAGTGCCCCCATCAATCATAATGTGTTTAACATGAATATCATTAATGTAAGTGGAGAGATGAAAAGAGGGATCTAGGATCATCAGGTTGTGAAGGGGAAATATCTTATTTGGAGAAATTAATGGAAGCAATCTGATGAGGGGTAAATGAGGGTGGTGATAGGTGAAGTGTCATTGGGTGGAACCTCGATGGATTGCAAGACCTCAATGAGGGCCTAATGATGAGAATCAAAGGTTTGAATCAAGTCAAATAAAGACATCTTCAATGGGGATTGGTGAAGTTGTTTGATCATTGAATGATGGGTAACCCCAGAAGAAGTAGGTGGTGTCATCCCAAGGATGGTTATCTTGGGGGGAGGTGTAAGTGAAATGGTAGGTGAAGGTGAACTAGAAGGGTTACCAAATTTTCCTTTCCTTTTTCTTTCATGTGGTGTGACCGAGTGGCTACACACCATGTTAATTTCAAAGATAGGAGGAGAAAAGAGGGTTGTGTGGTGAAGAACGGGTGAAAAAATGGAATCCTCCTCTAATAGATCATCTTCTTTGAAGAGACCATCAAATCACAAAGTTGAAGGAGAATGTTTTTAAGAGCCTTACAACTCTCGACATCATGCCCTAGTGAGTGATGATAAGCGCAAAAATTTTTGTGTCATCAAACCCTACTAGTTTAGGTTTGAGAGGATCATAAGGCTTGATAGGTGGAAGTGATATAGTATATGTCTCTAACAACCGAGAAAGGATATTAGAGTAGGATCCTACCAAAGGATCACAATGAGAGGTCAAGGTTGTCTTGGGTGAAGGGGTAGGTGACCTTTGTGAGGAGGGGTGAGGTGAGAGATCATGTTGGTGTAACTACCTTTTTGTAGGTAGTGAAGGTTGGGGTTTAGGCTGCATGTGCCTTCTTGGGTAAAGGTGGAGGAACAATGCTGTAGGATGAAGGAGACTTAGAAGGTGTAGGTATCTGAGTAAGCCAAGGTGAAAGTGGGGGTGTTGGAAAGAGTGAGGGTAAAGGTAGTGAAGAAGGTGTGGGAAAAAAGAGGTGAAGGTGAGGGTATAGGTTGTCACACTTTAGGTTTTCCTTGGTAAAGGGTAGGTTAACCAAGGTTGAAGGATGTGGGCCTAAAATCGATGGAAGAGAGGTGAAAGGTGAGTGAGAAGGCATGGGAGATACTGGGGTGCGAGCCCTAAAAGGTTGGGTCTTCCTTTTAGGTGTTGAATAGATTTTGTGATGGGTGGGGACAAAGTTGACAAGTCTAGCTTCACAGGGGATGTGCTAGACTTGGTACTAGTAAGACCCCTAAGGTGGTGTTAGGTTTTGGTGTAGAAAAAGGCTTGAGTGAAAGGGGTGTTGATGAAGAAGGGGCTAGAACCACGAGGCTCAGGTGCAATAGTCTTAGTCACTTTGAATACCTTGGGGTAAATGGTCGAGGTATCCGGGGATAACATCTACATTTGGGTGGAAACTGGGAGTCTAAGGTGCCCCCCTAGAGGGTAGAGTAATCGACATACTCCATGTGATCAACCAAATGAGAGAATGGTTTTAGTTTAGATGAAGAGGATGACACACTAGTGCTAATCCCCATGATGAGCTCTAGGGTTTGTGAGACAGGAAGGTCTTGGCCTCAGATTTGGTAGGTAAGAGTGAGGTAAGAAGAGTAATGGGATTTGTGAGGTCCTTTGGTGAGGTATCACAAATAGAAAGAGTAGATAAGATTGAATCCTCTATGGGTAGAGGAGGAGGAAAGTGGGTGAAGTGGATGATGTTAGGCTCCTCTACGGGTTGAGAGAGGAGAAGGAGGTGGGTGATCCTAGACATAGGTTAATCCTCTGGCAGTTGAGAGAAGGTAAGGTGGGTGATGTGGGCTCCTTCGTGGGTAAAGGAAAAGATAATGAGGGGGAGGTTCCTTTATGGGTGAAAGGAATAGGTGAGGGGTTCCTCTATGGGTAAAGGGAACTAGGGTGGGTTCCTCTATGGGTAGGGGAGTTCATGTGAATATTTCCTCAATAGATGCTAGAGGAGGACTTGATAGAAGGATCAAACACTATATTGAAGATTGCATGAACCACATGGACATTGGTTTCTTCTTTAGATGTCTCCCATGATTTGATGAAGGGGCATGGTTAGGAAAAGGTTTTAAAAACATCCAAGTTTGCATTAGCAGGTGCATTAGGGTTGTTGAGATGAAGATCACCACTATCTAACATTCCTTGGACAATGTTTTTGAAGGTTTTGCAATTTCCATCACTATGTCCTCTTACGTGGTGGTAATTATAGAAATCATTTTCTTTATACCAAGTCGGTGTGGGGTGAGAAGGATCAAAACTAGTATGTGGTTTGATGGGAGGAAGAGTGATGGCTCCTTCCTTTAAAACTTTCCAATACAAAATAATATGGCTCTCGATGGGAGTGTAACTCCTTTGTTCATATTTGTATTGAAAATTTTGAATAGGTGAGAGATTGGAAGAGGTTTGGGTTGATTGGATGGATGAGAAGGGCCAGATTTTAAAACCACCACATTGGCAGATCCTTTGGGCTTGGAATGGTTGTTAGGTGGTTTGGAAGAAGACTTGTTTGATTTGAAGGTGACATTTTTGTTACACAGTTTTAGTTTGTCTTCTTTGAGGGCATGGATCTCAAGCTTCCAAGCCATAGTGAAAGCCTCATCAAACATATGAAATGTTTGAATCTAAAGAGTTGGGGAAATGTGTCTATGGCATGCCTTGGTAAAAAATCTATGAGCTCAGGTTGCGGGAGAGTGAAGGAGAGATGATTGATTAGGCCTCGCCACCACGTGACGAAATCAATGATAGACTCATCATCATATTGGTGAATAGAATATAAATATTTCATAGAGACCTTCTTAGAGATATTGATCAAAAAGTGATCAAGGAAGGTCTAGGGCCAATTGGTTGAAGGAAAAGATCAAGTGCCTGGAAAAATACTATACTAGTCTAAGGTGGGTCCCAACAGGGACATGGGAAATGTTTGAAGGAGTAAGGCATCATCATGGCCTATCAAATAACAAGTGTGTTTAAATGAACACAAAGTGTTGTTGGGGTCCTCCTTACTATTAAAATGGTTGAATTTGGGTAGCTCCCATTGCGCGGGATAGGGATGAATAGGTATGGAGGGGTGGATGGGTTCATTACAAATCTCATCATAGGTTAAGATGTTACGAGATCCAAAAATGGAGGCCTCGAGCATCTGCATTTTTTCCATCATCATTTTAATGAGATCCATTGTGGGGTTTGATTGAGGGATGCCCCTCTTGATGTATAAGGGGGGATAAGATAATAAGGGTCATGGAAAAGGGCATACTAGTATGTGGTGGTGCCGAGTAAGTGAATTGAGATGTAGGTATGTAGGAAGTGGTAGAAGAGGAGGGAAAATACCTTGAATATGAAGTGGAGGTGATAGGTTGTGTCTGAGGTAAGGTGTAGGTGGGAGGAGCTTGTGGAAAGATCCTCATAGTGATGGGTGGAAGGGTTTGGGGAATAGAAACCACCAAACTAAAATGGAGTGGAAGATGTCAACGTAACTGGTGGTTGTAGACATAGGTACATAAGGTACTGATGATGAAGGGACCCCTATAAGAGGGGTCATGGTTAAGGGTATGGCAGATGTCGGGGGATGGCAATATGTTGAAGGTGTAGAGGTCACTTGTGAAGTAGGTGGTTGTGAGATGGGGTTGGTTGATGCTAGAGTAGTTTGGGTAGCTACATTAGCATTCCCGATATGGAAGAGGTGGTAGAAATGGGGGCATGGAAGTGGGCATTCCATAAAGAGGCTGACTGATGAGAGTCACGTGGTGGAAGAATTAGCAAGGTAATGTTGCAAGGCCTTGGTGTTATGATCAAGGAATCTAGTGAATTCCTCATCACCCTCGGTATGATCGCAGGTGCATTAGGATCCATTGGAGAAGAAATAGGAAGGTGGTGAGGGGTAGTAGGTAATGGTATACAACTCACATGAAAAGTAAGATCTCACACTTTGTTGGTGAGTCTAAACCATATGAAAGGTGGAAAATAGGTACCTGGGTTCTGCAAAAGTGACAAAAACTCAGAAACAAATTTTTGAAAGAGTTTGGTAGGTGAAAATAGGTTGTTTTTTTATAAAAAATTCAAAAACACAAAGACCGATATTGATCGGTGAACCGATGTGCGATTAGATGAAAGGACCAATATCGGTTGTTGAACTGATGCGGTAGGAAGGTACCATGTCATGTCGATTCTTGTGAAAATGAAGAAATTTGAAATTTTGAGTTAGATTTGGTCAAAAGAAACCAAGAAAGAGGTTGTGTATAGAAAATCTAATCTAACACACTCAGAGAACCAAAATTAACTAGTTGTGATGAATGAGTGTGAAAAATAAATAAAATTGATGAAGTACGAACTCACACCTCAAATAAAGAAAAGACAAGAAAGAAAGTCACAAATCCAACAAGAAAAATCTATCAAACATGTTATCCTAGGAATCATATTTTAGTGTTTTGATGGCTTAAGCCTTAGGACTGACTATGAATATATAGAAAGGAAGTGGATATAAGGTACCTAAAGCCAACTATGGATGGTTTTAGGATTGTTTTGGTGGGGAATCCTCGATATACCTTTCGGTACGTGAGGTCTGAGCTCTGATATGAAAATCCATGCCAGAACACCGGTCGGGGCCCACTATCAATGGTGTTTAAATCCTTGATAGCTTCTTCCTGGATTTGGGGAATGTTTAAGAAATGTGTTGTTTGTTTGAGTGATTTGGAAAAGTGTGTGTGCAATA
Source organism: Taxus wallichiana var. yunnanensis (assembly GCA_018340775.1). Lineage (NCBI taxonomy): Eukaryota > Viridiplantae > Streptophyta > Pinopsida > Cupressales > Taxaceae > Taxus > Taxus wallichiana. The sequence goes on along the minus strand of CM031244.1, from coordinate 424,207,387 downwards.
GTGACTACGCTTAATTACCCAATCATCAACCGGTCATGACCTCCATTATATTTGATTGCTATTTAGACTATGTGAGCTAAATGCAAGAATACACAGGATGCAATGCAATAATTTTAAGCCCAAATCAAAAATGGAAATTGGATGAGAGCAATAGTGAATAGGAAAAGAGTATGATTTTCACTAATGCAAGAAAGAAAGAAAGAATGATTTGTTTTAATTTTCACCAAATGAAGTGTTTCCTTTAGAAAATAGAAGAAAGAGAATGTTACCAAGGAGAGATTTAGTGAATATTTCAGAAAAGAAACAATAAAAATGCAATCCTAAATGAATATAAAGAACCCACAAATGATGAGGGTCCCATTGGCATGCCAAAATGTTTCACCAATAAGAAGCATACGTATGAGAAAAATGTTTAAGGTAGAAGGTTGGGTACGTGAGGAATACCTGAGAGGTCATGAAGAGGTTGTGCACACATTGAAGACCAGGCCGATCGAGAGCACTCCTTTTTTTAGGAAGGACTACCTAAAAGTAAAGCAAGACCACAAGATAGAATTAAAAGCATAGGTTGGTGGATTTCCTAGCGGGAGCTAGATCCGAGAAGCGGGGTGCTTCCTAGAAGGTTGTCAATCCATGTTTTAAAACAAATTAAATGTTGATAAGAACATGAAATAGAGAGTCCTATTATAGTTGTATAATTTAGGTATCTCACACAAGCACAATAAATTAAATCTAATCTAAATAGTGAATATAAGATTAAATCTAAAGTGGGTGGTGGGTTGTTAAGGTCTGTAGGTGTAACAGAGGGTATTAGGGAGGTCAGGTGAAGTTGTGGGAGGTTTTGGAGATGTTTTGGTGAGTGAATTAGCTCTTTGGTATGAGGGAAAATGCTAGACACAGAGATGATGTCGATTTAGGGGAACCATGCCACCGGTAACTAGTTATAGTCGAGATCGGTTGGCTAACCATCACTATAGAAAAATTAGGTGCCAAAGGTGAAAAGGGATTGGTTTGGGCTCTCTTGTGATTGCACATAGAGTGTTGGGAAGGATTAGGTAGGGTGTTGGGATTTAGGTGAAGGCTCAGCAAGGGTGAGAGAGGTGATTGGAAAGGAAGAGAGGTTCAGGTTGGTAGGGTATTGGGTAGATGGGTGATGGATGGTATTCGGGTGAGAAAGAAGCAATACAATAAAAACAATAAGAGATCTAAGACCAAAGCTAAGAAACTAACAACCTAGTTAAGATACTTATTTGAAGATCTAGAGATTGGTAGATGGCGGTGGTTGGTGGGTGCTCATAGAAGAAATGGGTCTGGATCCATTGCATGGAAATGAATCTGTGTGCTTCTCCGTGTGAATGATTTGAGGCTATGGAGCAAGAGGTTGGTTCTTTGGTGAAGAACTTGGATGCTCTGTGTTGTGTTTGATCATCAAATGCTCAATCGAATGCCAGATGCAAATGAATAATCAAAAGCCAACCAAAGGAAGAAATCAAGGAAAGAGTTGAAATCCTTATTTAAAGGAACCGATGGTGGTTCCTTGACCAGTGCCAACTGAGGAATAATCGATGTCGGTTAGGGAGAAATAGTCAATTTATCTCAAAATAGCCGGTTTCTTTCCCTTTTTTTTTTGGCATGTGTCAAGATTGGAAATGGGTTAGGAGTCTTGGTTCACGTTTAAACACATGGGGAATTAATAGAAGGAGTTGGCAATAAATCTTAGGTTTAGAAGAAGTCTTAGTTAGTTAAGTGAAGTGATGACCCAATGTTGGGAGTGATGACCTAGTTTGAGTTAGTAAAATACCATTAGAATGGGTCTAAGGTGAGGTGGTAATTAACCTAATTTTGATGATTAGATTAATAAAAATGTGTGAAAGGGTCATGGTAAGGTGGTATGTTAATCGAAAGGGGCTGCTCAATTTGGTCATGTTATCTAATTTCACTACCCTGGTGAAATTTGATAACAAAAAAGTTTATTGTGATAATTAATTAATTAGCCCACTTTGTTAAGAGATGAAAAACCCATAATTTTGTCTAAAAAGCATCTCCACTCATTACATGTATAGGCCCTTGAAGCAAAAAGAATTATAATCTTGGATAGAATTGGGAAAATGACTTTGGGTCCTAAGCTCACCAAGATCTCACCAAGCTACTTTTGCAGAGCTCATCAACAAGCCGTTAAAACATTAGACCAAGCTCATGGTCGAGTTCTTGAGTGAACCGAGTTGGTAGATACAAGTCGATCCATTTCTTTGTTAGGTCGAGCTATCCCCGTTTAAACCAAACTACAAAAACCCAATAAAGTCACACTCGGCTCTCATGAGCAAGATGTAAGAAATTGATCACCAGGTCGAAGTAATAGGGATGAGCCAAGCTATACTCTGTTAAGTGGGCAATGCTAATCAAGACCAAGCTAGTCCACTAAGCTATCAAGCTTTGTAAAAATGTACGGCGAGCTCCTTGTTAACTACATCAAGTCATCTTAGGATCGTCATATAACAACATAGGGGCATAATGCGAGGAAAGGCCACTCTAACCAATTTTTTACCATGACACAAGTAATTGAGAGTTATCGAGTCACGAATCATGGTCGAGCTTGAATTGGTCACAGGAGAGATTGGGATATTACATTGATGAGTTAGAGTCAAGCCAATAGGTCGTAAATATAGAGCCGAGATGATGATTTGAGTGCATTAGGATTTTCACCGAGCCACTTCAAACAATGGATCGATTCATTTTCACAAGAACTAATTTCCTTATGCAAAGAAAATTAGGTCATTATACAAGTAGGTGAATCGATTCAACATTGGAAAGTTGCTCACGAGTTGACTATGCGAGCTTGGTCCATAGCCTTGCATCGAAGAGATGCGAGGAGATGATAGATTGTGATCATGAACAAACTCATGTAAGGATCTAAAAGCTCGAGGTAATGGGAGTCGCATTAAACGGTGGAATAGTGAGCCATTAAAGTGAAGCGAGACCTAGCTCTCTAGCGACTTTAAAGCTTTGAGTGTCGGTGAGCACTTAACACGAGAAAAGTCGGGTATGATTTCAGGGAAGGAGCCTTACAGTCGAGGTGGAAGAAAAGGATCCAAATGACACGAAGTGAGATAATGAATCTTGGAGGGCGCCACGTGGCCCTTGGCGCATCTTCAAAAGGTCATGGAAGGAAGGAAACCCCAAATCTTTGTGGCACCTCCACTGGGAGCGAGGAGCTCGATACATGCAAAATAGCTCGGCACATTGGAGGATGGGCTCGGATCATAAGAATTGATAAAACAATATGTCGCCAAATGGACATGTAGTGGAGAGGTGTGTGGTTGTTGAACACGGAGCCCGAGGAGTTGAGTGACTCGGCACATGGGAAATGGAGGTTAGTGATGAGTCGGTGAATCGAATGTGAGTTAGTGTTGAATGGGGTGGTCGACCCAATGAAACATGGAGACATAACCTTAAAACCCAACATGGAATAAGCTAGGCAATGCACTCAATGCCCAATGCAAACAAAGGAGCCCATCACTTGGGGAAACAAATAGAGGAGAGCCAGCTCAACCAAGCTAGTGAATATAGAATGTCTTAAAATATTAGACTCTTCCCATGCAAAATAATAAAGAGTGTAAGATGGGCCCCACTACTTTAAATGCCCAAATCATTCAGAAGATTTGAAAAACATTGGAGAAAGAGAGAAATTCATTAAATTGACTTTTCTAGCCAAGGAATTTAATTCTCAGTCCCATGGAGATGAAGTAAGTCTATGCAAGTCAAAAAAGCTACATGTTTTCAAAAGGCCATAACTTGATCATATCTTAACGAAATCACAAAAATGGTATCGTTGGAATCATGGCTCACGAGCCCAATGCAAAAAAATCAAGAAATTCAAAGATTGATTAAGATTTTATGGAGATTTTTCAAGAAAATGATCCCAATTCAAAGAAACATAGTTGGAAAGTGGTTGGGAATGCATTAAATGAGTATGGCCATCATTTTCTCCAACTGAGGTATGGGACAACATGAGGAAGATTTTGCAAATATATTTCCATCATTTCACCTCATTTATTGCATCTTATAAGTGGTTGAAAAGAAATTTTGGGATTGATCTTTCTCTCTCTCTCATTCTATAAATTGTAATCTTGGGCTCATTCCCAAGGAGTTAGTCATTTTTCTCCTGCCCCTCTCTCTTTCTTCTCTGCTAGGGTTGAATGTGGAGCTTAAGCCTCCTTCCCAAGCTTTGTAATGGAATTTTATTTCCTTTTTCCCACTGATGTTGTACTATGCATATTTATTGGAGCAATATAATTTTTCATGTGATGCATTTTTCCATCCTTTGCATGTTTTATTGTCTCTATTTTCCTTTCTTCATTATAAGGTATATTGTGCATATTCTCGATGTCTATTGTAGGTTTTGGGAGTTGTGTTTAATGGGTAACAAATGGTGCTTTGTGTGAATCTATCTTTTTCCTATGGTGCATTTTGTCCACCCTTTCCATTGCTCACCTCTCTCCATTTTAGCAGTTGAATTCTTGGCTAACAACCCCCTTTTCTGGTGTATCACCGCTGTTAGTGTAGGGCTTTATTTTTCATGCACTCTCTCTCCTTGACCTCTTGGAATGTTAGGTTAGGATTAGATAGTTATTCTTGCATTAAGAGTAGCTTGTGGTAGGTAGTTTAGGAGCAAGATCTAACTTTCTCTGGAGGGTTATCTCAAGCCCACAAGTCCCACAACTTGAGAGATAACCCAATGTTACCCAAAAGTAGGGATCCATAACCAAAAATCTCAGGGTGCTACTTTTGGTGATAAGATTTCGTACACCTCGATGGGATAGGTTTGAAGCACCTTACCACTTCATTTCATCAATTTGATGTGTTCTTGGTGAGATTCAACCTTTGGAGGCACATGCAAAGCACATTTGACAACTCCATTTGGTCCAAATGACCCATTATCTAAAATTTCGACCTTTCTTCCATCCATTTCCATCCATTTTCTTCCCATCTCTTCCATTTTCTTCCATTTTATGAAGTTGTGCAATCATGGCTTCATTCCCACAGTGGAATTCTATATTGTAATAGCCATAATGCCATTTAGACATACCTCCACATTTGCAACACATATTCTCAGGGTACTATTAGCCACCTCTAGGATCCATACTATGATGAAAATCAGTAGTATGCATACCCATACGAGAAAGATGTAGATCAGTTTGGTTACCCAAAAAACTATGCAGGTTTCCAAGACCAAGGGTATGCAGATTATGGAGGTTACCCCACACCTGAGGATCTTGAGTTATAGTTGAAGATCCAAATAATGGAGGTTGACATGGTTCAATCTTGGGCTTAAAAAAAATGAAGGCATTCAGGATTGGTTGTAGGGTCCCTTTTCCATGGGAAGGCCCTTTTCCAAGACACTATAACCCACAGGAAAAGCTTGATTTCATGGTTGAAATGCTGCCCCAACTTGTACAATGGACCAAGGATATTGAAACATATGAGAAAAGTGTGAGACAACCTTATCAATGGGTAAGTCAATCACTAGCTCCTTGTTCTTCTTTCTCTCCTTCCCAAGCCTTATCATTTCAACATTGTCATGATTCAAGCCCATTGTATGCTGCCCCAAATGTTGAGTTCCCTTATCCATCTCCTAGCCTTCCATCTCATCTTGATTCTTCTACCTTTTCCCCTCCAGATTCACTCCCTCCATACAAACAAGAAGTTCATCCCTCCCACCACTACAAACAATTGCAAATTTGGTTGTAGCTTAACCCACCCCTCCTCTTACATTCCAAAGTCCATGTTGGGAAAATGAAGATAAGAAAACCAGCCAAGAACAACAAGAAGAAGAGCCAAAAATAGAAGAAATGATGAAAATATTGATAAGATTGGCTCTAATATTCGGGATTGATAAGATCCCCTTGCTGGTTAAACCTATGAAGGAGATGGAGGTCCTGCCACAGGTGGAGGCTAATTTTACAGAGGAGAAAGAATAAGAAGTAGATGATCAATGATCTCTTTGTTTTGAATGTAGTGTGCATGTTGGCACCATATTCTCAGAGGTTGTTGATTCATCTCATCTTACAAAGTCAGAAGAAGAAGAGGCAGCCCAAATCCACAAGAAGAGGAGCATGTGTAAACAAAAGAGGAAAATGTCCCTAAAGTGCAAGATACTTTGATGGAATGCAATGATCCTCATTATCCTCGCTATGTGAGAGCATGCTGCACTATTGGAAGGTTACATTAAACCACCACAAACATCATCATCAACTGCAACCAACCATAGGGAGCTTCGTGCCAATGAGGTGGGAAAATCAGATTCTAAATCCTTGGATGAAGAAGAGATCATATGAAGCTTCTTGCTTTCTTTTGATGATGAAATTTTAGATTCTTCTTCCATTCCATCTTTGAAAGAATATGATTTTTTGGAGTTCGATGTCCCAAGCTATATGTTTGAGGAGGATAAGGAAGATGATGACAAAAGGCCAAATCATTCATCATGGGAAAAGAAGTTTTGGAAGAAATAAAGTTGTTTATAGAGGCAGAGAAACATTTAGATCAGCCTACAAGCAATCACCTTCTTCCAAAAAGTTTGCAAGATGAACCCATTCATGGGGATGAGCTTTAAAAGAATGGGAAAATCAAAAGGATCAACCCATTGGTTCCTAAGACCCCATGCCCATCAGGTACTTGGCTTCATTAGAGACGAGGGAGAAGCCAAAACTATTCATGCTCACTTCGGAGCATGAGGATGATCTTCAATGCACCAAGGATCAACTACAACACCTCCAACCAAATGAAGAGCTAGAGGAGGTATTCATTTTGTTTGTTGATACTTTGGTTGGAAGGGTGGAAAGGATTTTCAACTCTTGTCACAGGCCATGTCCATTGCTGAATTAATTACATGGCCTCCTTTTTGTAAAGAAGGGAAGTTATTTCTCCCTTCTTGTTATGAGGCTTTGTTTAGCTTTCCCTTGTCTTGGTTAGAGTAGGAGTAGGAGTAGGTTTGTTTTCAGTAGAAGAAGTGTTTTTGCACACTCTACATGTCTTACTCGAGGCATGTATGATCTATTTCTTTATATATATATTTTGTTCGTATTGCTCCATAAAAGTAGTACATACATCATCCCTCCAGGTTGTTGCAGTAGGAAAATCATGGTTGCATGTAACAGTTGCAAAATTCAAATCAAAACAAATACAAAGCAACTAAAATTAAGTTAAGGAAGGGATTTATGATTCCCTTCGAGAACAACTGTAGCAAGCCTATGTAAGTAGTCAATGATCAACCGTCAACCCATTTAGATCAGCTTCAGCCCTCAACAAAAGTCAAGGAAACATATCGGGAATGGAACTTTTAGAAGAAGAAAGAAAGTCAAACTTTAATAGAGTTCCATGATGTCAAGGAAATCAGTCACGACTATTCACACTTGGAAAAAATCAAATGTTGAGGCATGGTTATCGATGCATATCATTTAGCTCCACAGATTTTAGTTAATGGGAAAGATGAAATTTAAGTTTAAAAATAATTTTCTACTCTCACAAAACAAATTTCAAATATTTTCTTATGAAAGTTGAGAGTGCAAACAACGGAGGATAGTCCCAGAAGGAGGTAGAAACAACATTCCAAGTGTCCCAGGGGTCAATAATTTTAGAGTTTAGATAAGCTCATGATAACCGTATAGAACCCATGCCCAATGGAAGGATACAAGAAGCTAGTCATGCTCCATTTAGTAGCTAATGGCCCTATGTGAGTTGCCAAACAGTTATCTAATTTCAATACCCTAGTGAAATTTAATAACAAATAAGTTTATTGTGATAATTAATTAATTGGCCCACTTGTTAAGAGATGGAAAACCCAACATTTTGTCTAAAAGCATCTCCACTCACTGCATAGGCACTGAAGCAGAAAGAATCCTAAATTTGGATAGAATTGGGAAACTTCCTTTGGGTCCTAACGAGCTCACCAAGCTCATCACCTAGATACTTTTGTAGAGCTCATCACCGAGATGTTAAAACATTAGATCGAGCTCATGGTCGAGCTCTTGAGTGAACCGAGTTGGTAGATATAAGTCGAGCCATTTCTTTGTTAGACTGAGCTATCCTTATTTGAATCAAACTGCAAAAAAACCCAATAAAGTCACACTCAGATCCATGTAAGATGTAAGAAATCGGTCACCAGGTTGAAGTAATAGGGATGAGCCGAGCTATACTCTCTTAAGTGGGATGTGCTAATCAGGACCAAGTTAGTCCACTAAGATATCAAGCTCTGTAAAAATGTATGGCGAGCTCCTTGTTAACTCCATCGAGTCAGCTTGGCTCATCTGTAATAGCACATGTGGCATAATTCAAGGACATGCCACTCTAACCAATTGTTTACCATGGTGTAATGGAGAGTTAATCACAAATCATGGTGAGCTCGCGCGGAGAGATTGGGATAATGCATTGATGATTCAAAGTCATGCTAACAGGTCGTAAATACAGAGCCAAGATGATGATTCGAGTGCATCAGGCTCTTGACCAAGCCACTTCAAACAATGGATCGAGTCATTTTCACAAGGACCAATTTCCTTCGCAAATAAAACAAAGTCATCATATAGGTGGGTGAATCGATTCAACAGCTGGAAAGTTTCTCTGAGTTGACTATGGGCCGAGCTCGGTCGATAGATTTGCACGTTGAAGAGATGTAGGAGCCATAGGTTTTGAGCGTGACCAAACTCATGTAAAGATCCACAATGCTCAAGGGAATGGGAGTTCATCAGTAGCGGTGGAATAGTGAGCCATTAAAGTGAAGCGAGACCTAGCTTTCTAGTGAATTTCAACCTCGAGAGTGTCGGCGAAGCACTTAGCAAAGATGATCGAAGTCTAAGTTTAGGAAGGAGCCTCATGGATGAGGTGGGCAAAAAAGGATCCAAATGGCATGAAGTGAAGCAAGAAAGTGTAGCCACGGGGTGCCCACGTGGCCCCTCAACGCATCTTGCAAAAGTCCATTGAAGGAATGAAACCCCAAATCCATGTGGTGCCTCCACGTGGAGCTTGGAGCTCGGTATACATGCAAATAGCTCGACGCATTGGAGGATGGGCTCGACCCTTGAGAATTGATGAAACAATATGGCAAAAAATGGACATGTAGCAGAGAGGTCTGCAGTTGTTGAACATGAAACCCGAGGAGTTGAGTGACTTGGTACATGGGAAATGGAGGTCAGTGATGATTTGGTACCAATTCAAGGCGAGTCAGAGTTGAATGCGGTGGTCGACCCAATGAAACATGGAGACATAATGTTAAAACCCAACGTGGAATAATCTAGGCAATGCACTCAACACCCAACGCAAACAAAGGAGCCCGTCGCTTGGGGAAACAAAGAGAGGAGAGCCAACTCAACTAAGCTGGTCCGAACTAGCCAATATATAATGTCTTAAAATATTAGAATCTTCCCCATGCAAAATAATAAATAGTATAAGATAATCCCCACTAATTTAAATGCCCAAATCATTCAAAATATTTTTAAAACATTGGAGAAAGAGAGAATTATTAAATTGACTTTTCCAGCCAAGGAATTTAATTCTTAGTCCTGTGGAGATGAAGCAAGTCTGTGTAAGTAAAAAAGGATGCATGTGCTCAAAAGGCCATAACTTGAGTATTTCTTAACGAAATTGCCAAAATTGGTATTTATGAAATCGTGGCTCCGAGACCCGACGTAAAATAATCAAGAAATTTAGTGCTTGATTAATATTTAATGGATATTTTTTTGGGAAAATGATCCCATTTAAAAGAGATAGTTTGAAAGTGGTTGGGAATGCATTTAATGAGTATGACCATCATTTTCTCCAACTACAGGTTATGGGATAACATGAGGAAGATTTTACAAATCTATTTCCATCATTTCACCTCATTTATTACATCTTATAAGTGGTTGAAAGGGAAATTTCGGGATGGATCTTTCTCTCTCTCCTCATTCTATAAATTATAATCTTAGGCTCATTCCCAAGGCAGTTAGTCATTTTTCCTGCCCCCTCTCTCTTTCTTCTCTACTAGGGTTGAATGTGGATCTTAAGCCTCCTTCCCAAGCTTTGTAATGGCATTTTATTTCCTTTTTCCCACTGATGATGTACTGTGCATATTTATTGGAGCAATATAATTTTCATGTGATGCATTTTGTCCATCATTTGCACATTTTATTGTCTCTATTTTCCTTTCTTCATTACATGGTATACCATGCATATTCTCGATGTCTTTTGTAGTTTTTGCTAGTTGTGTTTAATGGGTAAAAATGGTGTTTGTGTGATCTATCTTTGGCCCATGTGTGCATTTTTTCCACCCTTTCCATTGCTCACCTCTCTCCATTTTAGCAATTGAATTATTGGCTAACAATCCCCCTTTTCTAGTGTATCACCACTTTGTTAGTGTGGGCTTAATTTTTCATCCACTCTCCTCCTCGAAATCTTTGAATGTTAGGTTAGGATTAGATAGTTATGCTGCATTAAGAGTAGCTTGTGGTAGGTAGTTTATGAGAAAGAGCTCGCTTTCTCTAGAGGGTTATCTCAAGCCCACAAGTCCCACAACTTAAGAGATAACCCAATGTTACCCTAAAGTAGGGATCCATAACCAAAAATCTCGGGTGCTACTTTTTGGTGATAACATGTCCATGTTGAGGGCACTTGCAGATGGATAAATAACTTTCTGCTATCCTTATATAAAATGGGAAACATATTCATTTCATTCTTTCTTGATGTGTAAGAACTCTGTAATCCATGTACGCAACAACTTGTTCATGTCAAAGGCTTTAATGAATTCTACAACAATTTTCTTGAAGGAATGCATAGAGGATTCAAGGATCTAGTAATACTAGTTTAAAGTGATCCCTTGTAGTGTTTTTGGGAAAATTTGGGAAACTATGGTGTCCCAAGGAGTAGTTCTCTTCTTGCCGCAGGAGATGCCTTGATATGGGAATTTGGATCTCTTTATCCTTTATACTTGGGAAGGTTTGACAATGGAGGAGGGATCATAAAAATTCAGGACTATGAAGTCAAGAGGCTCCATTTAATATTCTGCATAGGTTTCCATTCCATAGATTCTACCATGGAAATTTTTGGTGGGCCAAAGGAGGAGGGGTGTGTACTTAGGTCTAACATGCATGTGACTTTGAGTATATAGATTTACCAAGAGTTATGAGAATGTATTAGGAAAGAGATACATATTTGGTTGGACAAATTTGGAATAGATATGGAGATAAGGTGGTAGAGTGTTGGAGAATGCATTTGTTAGCACTTGGTTATTATTATCCATATTTCGGCCCAAAGCAAAATATCGAGATCAGCTACGATGGGCATAGAAAGAACCTGAGAAAAATTGTTTAGATATGTAAATAGGTCACGAGAGGGATTCAAAAATGGAATGACGAGGTTAGAAAAGAAGGGAAGTTCCGTAGAGGAACCGGGAGCAAGAAGGGAAGAAACGATGAAGATCCAAAGTCCACGGGTTGATTCATGGAAAAGGGTCCAAAATCCAAGGAAAGCGGGCCGTTGGGGAAAAGTTGGTCTTTCGCCCCTTGTTTTTCTAAAAGGGGTAAAAGTTGCAAAATGCCCCACAACTCCGCCCAAAGGAAAAAGTCAGTGTTCGAGCCCAAGTCAAAAGCCAAAGCGGGGAATCGGAGGAAAAGGTGAAAGTTTTCCTTTTTTCAAAAGGCACAAAGATAAAGATGGAAGCGCATCCCCAGCCAACCAAAGGGTGCCATGTGTCTAGGCGAAGCTTCGGGGCTGCGTGAGTTTTTGAGTTTTGTGTTTTTTGCGCAAAAGGGAAAAAAATATAAATTGCGACCCACGAGCCCAATTTTTCTCTAATCTGGCTGCCACGTGTCCCATATAAAAAAGGGGACCCATTTTTCAAATTGTTTTCCCGCCCATTTGTATGGACTCGATACAAACTTCGAAGGGGCATATCTTTCGACTCAGGGCTCAAAATATTGTGAATCTGACACCATTGGAAAGATCTCGGCCTCGCCTACACCATGGAGTTAAAACTTTAATTTTGAGGAGGTTAGGTAAAGGAAAATGGAGGAAACATCTTTGGGATTTCAATGTAGGATCTTCTTGCCTCAACAACCAGATCAGATTTGATCTGTTCCGCCATTTCCTCTTCCTTCAAGGCTTGAACCAAAGATTGATGCAGTAAAGATGGATTTGGGGGTAGATTTTATCAAGGGCATTAACAGTAGTAGTTGAGCTTCAACCTATTTTCCTGCTTCCCCCTCTCTTTCTCCTCTCTGATCGAATCTATAAATACGGGGGTAGGATTCATTGTAAAGGGTTGGACATTCCTTGTTTTGTAGGCTCCCTTTTTCTTCTAGCAAAGGAATTTGTGGAATTTCAGGCCTTCCATCAAAGTTGCAATATATTTCTTGCCTCCTGGTTATTTTGTAATGTATTGTATCAATCTGCAGAGCAATAAAACATGTTTGTGATCGATTCTAGATCCTTTTTGTCTCTTTTGCTCACATCTGGTCTTTCGTTATAAATATGGTTATCTGTGTTTGATTATTGCATGTATTTGTTGGTTTGTGTCTATCAACAGAACTAGTGTTCATCATTCCTTTGGTGCATCACCTTGTAGTTTAGTTATTGTTTATTTCTTGTACCCCTTTCTTATCCATGTCTCCTTGGCAAAGTTTTAGATTAGGTATAGAGATAGATCCTCTGCAAATTCTCACGTATGCATCTAAATAGAGGAATAAGGAACCAACCTTTAATCTGGAGAGCTTTCCCATTTTGCAAGGTCCCACACCTTGGGGAAAGTTCAATGTTATGCAATCACACCAAATGAGTCTACCTTAGAAAAGTAGATTTTTAGAACTCATTTGGGGGTGTTGTGATTTTGCACTAATAGTTTTGGCACGCCCGGTGGGACAGAGAAGTCTCCATTCCATCGCAGCAAGATTGATGTGCACTTGTTGTGATCTTTAACTTATAAGAAGCTTCAAATTTGCATATCGGCGACTCCAACAGAGGAAGAATCCACTTGGTTTCAAGCAGCCCAAGCTTGGGAGATTCATGAGAAAAACCCGATCTAGAGCAAGGAAAGAAGGTATATTTGAATACTTGCATCTATCCCCAGGCAGAGAAAGGAGAGGAAGAAGAGTTCAGAGGTCTCCATCTCCACCAAGCAGAACCTTGTCAACACCTCCACCTGTAAGGCCTTTCTTTCAGTTTATAAGGGTTCTTAGGCCAATCAGAATGGCACAACCAAATCCATATGTCAACTTCACTGCAGCAACCCACTCGCCCTGAATGCACAAAATCTAGTCCCGATTGCAACATTAAAGAGCATCCCATATTTCACTGGGGAAAACTAGACTTCTCTGGTGACCATGTCCAAGATATTGCAAATGTTTGTATAATCCATGAAATCCATGAGATGGACATTGCAGTCAAGTTGCTAGCCTCTTCACTCAAAGGTAAAGCTTCACAATGGTTTAGGAGCCTTGAGGCAGGCTCTATTCAAAACTAGAACCAGTTGTGCATAACTCTTCACAACCAGTTTGGAGAAAAGGGTGATAACTTATCTTTGTTGGAGCAAACTAACAACAATCAAGAGAGCCCCGAATGAGCAACTGTGATTTCAACCTCAAGTTTCAATGGACTGGACAAGATTCCAACAATAGTAAAGCCCACTAATGAAGGTGCCTTCTTATACTTTCTTAGGGCTTTAAATTATGATATTTCTTTGATGATTCAATCAATGGGGGGCACAACCTTACCTGTAACCTATAGCCTTTCCATAGGAGCTGAGAACCATTTGATTCAAGATGGAAAACTTACCCCTAGGCCATCCATGCCTCTGTACCTTGAGTTAGGAAACCCAGATACTAGCCAAATGCCTACATTAGCTCCTATACCCACCCCCAGGAGTCAAAGCTCAGCTAAAGCTTCCACTTCATCATCTAACACCTCTAAGGAGCTTCAGAAGTGATGAAGCAACTGTAAAACCTAGGAAATGAGCTAGTGACCATCAAAAGACAATAGGCTCAGAGTTCTAGGCCATATCAGCCCCAAGCTCAATATCAAGCTAGACCCCAGTATCAACACAATAGACCACCACCTCAGACTATAAATCAGAGCCAGAACCAAGGACAACCCCAAGCTGCTAGACCTTTCAGGTCATATGATCCAAACACAACTTCAACATCAAGGGCATTGGTCCCAGCACATAAACAATATGGCACAAGAATATGATTGGTGTTTTCCATGCAATCAGCCACATAACCAATCAATGTGCTTTAATGGTGCTCTAAATCAGGCCTTGATGGTGCAAACCAGTATGGTGCCACAAGAACCTAGCCAAGAGGAGATCAGCAACAAGGAGCTCAACAAGGTGGACCCCAAATGAAACTATGCTAGTAAATTGGTAGGCTGAAGACTTTTGTGGAATGAATCAGTTCCCTTCTCAAAGTGTAGCTACCAATACACGGTCTAAAAAGAGAAATATTGGAGAGGGCCAACCACTGAACTCAGGTGACCCTCAACCTTCCATCACTCCACAAGGTCTGGTGTTCCAAATACAACTCCCAACATGCAGAACCAATCCAAGCCACCTTCCAAATCTAGTCAGACACCGGTTGTAACAACCCATGTGCAAGAAAGAAATGTGTCTAGGAAGGGGCAGAAAAAGGATAGCTCATTCAATATTATTGAGCAAATGAAGAGGACAAGTGTGAACATTTCACTATGGGAGTCACTGGCCATTCCAGGGAGAGGATCTATTGCAGACTGCCATGCAAAATTGGTCAAGTTCAAATCAACCCCCTAACCAACAAGAGAGAGTGCTTGCCAATGCAGTTCAACCTGGGAGGAACCATGGAGAACAACAAGGTAAGATCCTGAGACCTCCTCCATTCTATGTCTCATTGATTATTGGAGACAAATTGGTGCACAATTGTATGATTGATTAAGGGCTAGTAGTTTTGTGATGCCCAAACAAATAGGTGATCAATGGGTCTCCAATATGAAGTCATCTCTAGAGGGTAGTGCAATTAGATGGGACAATAGTGACAACTATTGGAATCATCAAAGATCTGAACCTCACTCTGCATGCCTGCCCCAATGTGACTATTTTGCAAAATGTATCCATCATAGATTTGCCACCACATTTTGCTTTGTGTTTGTCTAGGGACTTCACTACCAAAATTGGAGGCTATATGTCTATTGATTGGTCACATATGCTCTTTAGAACAAGGTATGGGGCAAAGGCCACAATCAGATCTGAACCCATTTCCTGATTATCATATTGAATCTTATGTGCCTAGCCCAATCAATGCCAACTGCTCAGCTTTTGATCAAGAAGACCTCCTAAGCATTTGTGAAGCAAATACCAAGGTGGGATGTATCCCAGACTTGACTCTCGATGAGTGGGCCAAAAAAATTCATGCTTTTGACCCCTATAAGGAGATGGAAGAATATGAGCTAGGTGTCTACTACTACATGAAGAGAATCATCCTCTTCCTGACCTAATTAAGCTAGAATATAAAGATGATAATGAGGTATGGCAATTGTTCTTTGATGGCTCAAGGAGTAGACAAGGAGGCTGGAGGAGGAGCTATGATTGTGTCCCCCAAAGGTATGAAATATTATTCAACCTTCAATTTAGTTTTCTTGCTCAAATAACACTTTGAATATGAGGCTTTGGTCCATGGTCTTCATTGGGCAAGAAAGCTAGGAATCAAGAACTTGCAAGTGTTTGGTGATAGTGAACTGGTTTCCAATCAAGTCAGAGGACTTAATGTTGTCAAAAATGACCTACTCAAGAACTACAAGAGTAGGGTATGGGATCTCATGGAGGATTTTGAGGCCTTCACATTGTGTCCATACCCAGGAAGGAGAATGAAGCTGTTGATAGACTTGCAGCAGTTGGAGCAATTTTGTGGTTGACAACATCAAGAGGGACAAAGAACAACCACATATCCATGTAGTTGTGAGGCCAGCAATGCCAGATAATAATACATGTTGGCAGGTGTTTGAGAATGATCAACAGATCATTAACTTTTTGCAAGAAGAAGTTGAATTCTCAGCTATAAACCAAAGCAGACTAGAGCAGCAATATAGGAATCAGATAGTACAACTGCATACAAACAAGCTTCCCAAAGGCTTAGTGACACTGGAATCTATTTTCAATCCTAATGATCAGTTTAGAAAAGAAGGCTAACTTATAGATCAAAGGAGAAGATTCAGAGTCAATCCCAGTTGGAGAAGACAAAACACTTCAAATTGGCAAAGTGGCCACTGAGCAAGAAAGATATGAATTCATACAACTTTGCCAAGAATTTCCAGATGTGTTTTCTTGGAGTTATGAAGACCTAAGAGGGTTCAATCCAAAACTAGCACAACACACAATCGAACTAGATCCAGCTGCTCAGCCCATCAGGTAGAAGCAGAGACCAATAAACCCACACATTGAGCCTCTGATGAAAAAGAGTTGAACAAGCTGATAGAGGCGAGTATCATATTTCCAATCAAACACTCAAGTTGGGTTGCAAACTTGGTCCCAGTCAGAAAGAAGAATGGAGAGATTAGGTTGTGTGTTGACTTTAGAGATTTGAATAGAGCATCTCTCAGGGATCACTACCCACTCCCTTGATGGAGCAGATTTTGCAAGTGGTGTCCGGATCAGAGAGGTTCTCTCTCCTAGATGGTTATTCGGGATACAATCAGATCATGGTAAAAGAAGATGATCAATTCAAAATAACTTTCACCACCAAATGGGGCACCTATGCCTACAGAAAAATGCCATTTGGATTGTCCAATGCGAGCCACTTTTCAAAGGGCAATGGATATGGCATTCAAGGGGCTGATCAACAAAATAGTACTGATCTATCTGATGACATCACTATTTTTTCCAAGAATGCAGCAGATCATCTTTTCCACCTAAGGCAAGTATTCCAAAGATGCAAGAGTTTTGGGGTGTCATTGAACCCTAAGAAATGCATATTCTTGGCCCATGAAGGCAAGCTCTAGGCCATATTGTATCAAAGGAAGGATTGGAAATTGACCCGAGAGAGAGTTCAAGCAATAAGAGCATTGCCATTGCCAAGTCACAAGAAGGCTCTTCAAAGCTTCTTGGGAAAAATCAATTTTTCCATAGGTTTGTTCCAAACTTTGTTGCCCTTGTTAAGCCAATAACGTTGATGCTGAAAAGAGCTTAGCATTTAGGTGGACAGCTGAAGGAAAAGCAAGCTTTGAGGCTATCAAAGAAGCCATATCACAAGCCCCACTCTTGTGAATCCAAATTTTCCAAAGACTTCATATTGTATGCCTTTGGTGGCAGTGACACGATTTCTGCAATCTTGGTTCAACAGAATAGAGAAGTACAAAACAACCAATTGCTTTCTTTAGCCAGAGTCTGAAGATTATGAGGTGAGGTACTCCTTCATTGAGAAGCAGGTCTCTGAGGTGATCAGAGGATTGAAGAAGTTTAAGCATTTGGTTTCAAACAACAAAATCCAACTATTGGTCTCCCATGCGGGAGTTAAAGAATTCCTTCTCAGCAAGGACCTGAATGAAAAACATGCAGGATGGATCACTCATGTGTCATGGAATATGACATTGAGATCAAGGTCACTAAGCTGGTCCATGGGAAGGGGTTGTGTGAACAACTAGCCTCAGTCAACAAGATGAAACAAACAGTGAAAAGGAGGTTGTTTTTTTTCTACAAGATGATCAAGAAGAAGGGAGAGATGATGTACTTGCTCCTTGTTGGACCCAAGACATGGTGCACTTCCTTTGAACAGGCATGTGTCCTCATGGGATGAGTAAAGCAAAAAGGAGACATTTCAGGTTACAAGCCATCCCATATGTTCTTATTGATGGTGTCTTGTTCAAAAGAGACATCAATGGCATTCTACTGAGATGCATTGAGATAGATCAAGTGAGAGAGTGCTACAAGAATTCCATGTTGAAGCAGTTGGAGGCCATTTTTCTCCAAGGTGACAACACTCAAAATCATGAAAGTAGGTTATTATTGGCCCAGAGTGTTTAGTGACTACTATGCATGGATCAAAAGGTGCAAGAATTGTGCATTCTTCAAAGGCAAAGAAAGGCTAACAACACTTCCATTGCACCCAATCTCAGTCGACCAACCTTTCATGCAATGGGGATTGGACTTCATTGGAGTCATCAATCCAAATTCAAGCCAAGGCCACAAATGGATTCTGACAACAATGACATATTATTTCACCAAGTGGACCGAGGCAGTGGCACTCAAGGAAGCTAATGAGTCTAGTATCCTAGATTTCTATGAAGGGATAGTGACCAGATTTGGAGTGCCAACCACCATCATATCAGAAAATGCATTAGCATTCATAGGTTCCAAGATCACATAGGATGGGCTGTTAAGAATGGGACTTACTTGAGCACTTCATCAAACTATTACCCTCAAGGTAATGGCCAGGTTGAGTCCACAAACAAGAACCTGCTAAAGATCATCAGAAGAACTCTTGATGAGAATCAGAGGACTAGCACACAAAGCTCAAAACAGCCTTATGGGCTGATAGAATAATGCCCAAGAGATCTACAGGCAGCTCTCCATTCAAACTTGTCTATGGGAAAGAAGCAGTGTTGCCTATATCACTTGAGTTTCTAGCATTGGAGCTCGTAAAGCAACTAGAGATGTCTGAATTTGAACCAATGGAGGCTAGGTATGTGGAGATGATAGAATTAGAAGAAACCAGAGAGCATGCTCTCCAAGCAATAGAGAAGAATCAGGCCTCAATCAAGAGATGCTTTGATAAAAGGGTAAAAGCAAGGACCTTCCAGGAAGGAGACCTGGTTTTGAAATGGGATGCAGATCGAGAAAAACCAGGAAGGCATTCCAAGTTTGATGCCATTTGGAGTGGCCCCTATATGGTCACAAAATGTAAAAGTAGCAAATGCTTTCCAATTGTCTACATTGGAGGGTGAAGAGTTGCAGATTCCAGTGAATGGGATCTATCTTAAGCACTGCTACTAAAAGGAAAGTTCTCACCTTGTACATATTAGTTTAGTTTCTCTTTCCTCTAAGTGCTTGTGCACATCGCATTGTTATAGTGTAGGTTGTTTTTTCTCTAAGTGCTTTGCACGCTCTTGCATGTTCCATTTGGAGCATGTATGATTTCAATTTTGTACATAGTTGTGGTGTTATTTTTGTTGCTCTTATGCAGTCCATTCGGAGAAATAGATGAAGCCTTGGGTCAAAACAATTTTCTACTCTCAAAACCTTCATTTTGAGATTTCTTATGAAAATTGAGAGTGAAACAACGGGCTCTCGTGAATCAGAGGTAGAATCAATATCAGACCATCATTCTCGACTCCATGCCCAATGGATATGACAAGGCATTGGTCTTTTCATCTAGCAGGAAAATACCCTGTGAGTCGCCAAATTGTTATCCATATTTCACCCCTCGGGCCAAATATTGGATCAGCCACGACCCCGCATAGAAGGAACATGAGAAAACTCATTCGATCTATAAATTGTCATAAAGGGACTTCAACAATGGAATGGCAGGGTTCGAAAAATAAGGGGTGCTGCATGAGGAGAACCAGAAGCAAGAAGGGGAAGAAATGACGGAGAAGATCCGAAGTCCCCGGATCGGATTCATTGAAAAGGGTCCAAAATCGACTAAGTATGGGGAGGCAGCGGAAGGAGCCACGTGTCCTAATGGCGCTTCTCCAAAGGTGAATCCAAAAAGGGAAACCCAAACTAGCGCCAGACTGCCACGTGTCTCAAGGAAAGCGGGCCGTCGGGGAAAAGTTGGTCTTTCACCCCTTGTTTTTCTAAAAGGGGTAAAAGTTGCAAAATGCCCCGCAACTCCGCCCAAAGGAAAAAGTCAGCGTTCGAGCCTGAGTCAAAGCCAAAGTGGGGAATCGGAGGAAAAGGTGAAAGTTTTCCTTTTTCAAAAGGCACAAAGATAAAGATGGAAGCGCATCCCCTAGCCAACCAAAGGGTGCCACGTGTCCAGGAGAGCTTCGGGGTTGTGGGAGTTTTTGAGTTTTGTGTTTTTTTGCAAAAAGGCAAAAAGATAAATTGTGGACCCGCGAGCCGATTTTTTTCTAATCTGGCTGCCATGTGTCCCATATCAAAAAGGGGACCCATTTTTCAAATTGTTTTCCCACCCATTTGTATGCGGACTCGATACAAACTTTGAAGGGGCATATCTTTCGACTCAGGGCTCAAATATTGCAAATCTGACACCATTGGAAAGATCTCGGCCTCGCCCATGCCATGGAGGTCTAAAACTTTAATTTTGAGGAGGTTAGGTAAAGGAAAATGGAGGAAACGTCTTTGGGATTTCAATGCAGGATCTTCTTGCCTCAACAACCAGATCAGATTTGATATGTTTTTTCATTTCCTCTTCCTTCAAGGCACTGAACCAAAGATTGATGCAGTAAAGATGGATTTGGGGAAAATTTTATCAGGGGCATTAACAGTAGTAGTTGAGCTTCAATTTGTTTTCCTGCTTCTCTCTCTCTCTTTCTCCTCTCTGATCGAATCTATAAATATGGGGGTAGGATTCATTGTAAAGGGTTGGACATTCCTTGTTTTGACAGGCTCCCTTTTTCTTCTAGCAAAGGAATTTGTGGAATTTCAGGCCTTCCATCAAAGTTTAATATATTTCTTTCCTCTTGGCTGTTTTGTAATGTATTGTATCAATCTGCAGAGCAATAAAACATGTTTGTGATCGATTCTAGATCCTTTCTGTCTCTTTTGCTCGCATCTGGTCTTTCGTTATAAATATGGTTATCTGTGTTTGATTATTGCATGTATTTGTTGGTTTGTGTCTATCAGTAGAACTAGTGTTCATCATTCCTTCGGTGCATCACCTTGTAGTTTAGTTATTGTTTATTTCTTGTACCCCTTTCTTATCCTTGTCTCCTTGGCAAGTTTTAGATTAGGTATAGAGATAAATCCTCTGCAAATTCTCATGTATGCATCTAAACAGAGGAATAAGGAACCAACCTTTAATCTGGAGAGCTTTCCCATTTTGCAGGTCGCACACCTCGGGAAAGTTCAATGTTATGCAATCACACCAAATGAGTTTGCCTTAGAAAACTAGATTTTAGAACTCATTTAGGGGTGTTGTGATTTCGCACTAACAATTATAAATAATCAAATTTTAGGCATGGATTATTGAAATTCATTGTTAATGAGCCCATGGGTAAGGTAATTATACAAATGGGAACCCATTGCTAGTGTACCAACCCTCAGGAGGTCCCTTGGGTTGAATTGTGTTGGATTTCTTTGTTGACAATATTGTTGTATTGTTTGGGTGTTACTAGTTGAAATTTGGTTTTGACCACTCATGGGATGACCCAAATTCTGAATTTCTATTAGGGTTGACTACATTTTTGATTTTTTCAATTCGTAAATCCATCCCACTAAAGTGTAAACAAGATCATCTTGAAAATTTTAAAAATTTATTTGGGAGCGTAGTTTATGTTGTACTCCACAAAAATGAGTGATATCCTTCAATAAATTATTTCATGATCACCTCCCCTCTAATGGATGTTAAAAGTTATAATTTCAAACCATGTTAGAGTACATTATTAGGTTATAGATAGGATTGAAAAACATTAGACCGCATACTAATTTGTGGCCTAGTCAAGAATTGTGGATAAAGGCTCCCTCTTATGTAAATGTCATGTTGTTGGAATTAGAATGATCTATGGAAGAGCCTTGGTATGTTTATAATTAATCGATATCTTTAATCCTCACATTGAAATAAAATTGGTGCTTGACTAAAAGAGACATGCAATGATTGTGCACTCTAGGAGTAGTTATCAACCCAACTAATTAAGGAAGGTGATTGTTGGGACCGTATTCAACCATAATAAGACTTTAGACTAAAAATGGGTGTATTTGACCCAAAATATTTAGGGGTGAAAAACACATGAAGAATAATGGGAGAGAGAGAATATGGAAAAAGAAAATAAAAGGAAACAAGAAATAACTAGTCTTTCATGTCACGCTCACTAAAATTTATACATAGGAAAAATGAGAGGGTATACCTATGCACTTGACTTCCCAGGTCGGGATGAGACAAAAAAATTGTGGAAGATGAAATAAAAGTGGGGGAATATAGTGTGATGATGGGATAATAGGTAATGATGAATGTGATAAAGATGGAAGTGGCTAATGATTGATATTGAATGAGCAAAAACTCTTAAGCAGATCAAATTGCATGCATGTAACCTACTTGTCTATATTTGTGTGTGGGATGCTAAAATCAAGGATAATCATTACACGCAAATCTTGATCTATGTTAGTTAGGCCAAAAATGCTTCAACTATGTTGACAAACTCTTGGTAAATGTTCATTTGTCTCTAAATACTCCTCTCCGAGAGAGGGTAACATAGTATAAAGACAAATATAGAATGAAATAAAACTAGGGATTTGAGATTTTGATATGGTTTTCTTGATCATCCTAGAATTGTTCGATATGGATAATTTCTCACTTAAAGCATCTAATTAGTTGATAATTTATGGGGGAAAAGGATTAAAGTGGAATACTAACACATGTAGTGCAAATTCTATGTCTCTTTAATGTCGATTAAAATTCAGAGGTTTGACAACAGGCTTAAATATTCTCCTATGAGGTTGAGAAAGGATGGGAATGGTCATGTATAGATGTCAACTCGTGATAAAGAACTGAAACTCAGAGGGGCCTAAGGAGACTCAGAGGTTAAGTACGGTTAGCGTGAATTCCTAGTGGTTATATTTGTTGCTCGAATCTTGATTTATACTTTGCTTTAACTTATAACAATGAATAAACAATTATAAAAATAACTTTAAGCAAACCAAAATTGATACAAATGAATTCTTTTATTTTTAAAATCCTCTTTTGATTAATCATTGAAACAAATCCAAAAACTACTTTAATGTTTCCTTTTTTGGTATGTTTAGATATTTAAAACTTGAAAGAAATGAAATTAACTAATGTTTTTGATATTTTTGGATTATTCAAAAGACTAATTTTTTTGTGAAGAAATGAATATCTAAACTAACTTAACTAAATGCTTCTTTTAAAGGAAATAACCTAAAAAGGGAATAACTAGATGTAGTTATTCATTTGTTGAAAAGATTTTAATTAACTAATATAAACATAAAATCCCAAGACAAGAGGTATATGACATCAACAATTAAATAAAAATAAAAATTCCTATGGCACAATTATTGCCTCAAGCTTACTATGAATGGAAGATTCTTGAAAGGTATTTCCATTTTTAAGGAAAAGTTTCCCGACAATGCAACTTCTAATTAAAATTATCTAATATGATAGGTTGCAAAAGATTTAAACATTTCTTCTATTCTATCTATGAATATGGTAGCTAAAGTATAACCAACATGGGAACAAAACAAATAATTGGTTGTCTTGTGTAATATCCTTTCAAAATTTTAGCAACATAACATCTATAAAAATTGAGATCACTAATCCATGAAACTAACAAATGAGGAGTATTTGTAAGATGTTGAGGAAGAAATAGTCAAAATACACATGTTAGATTATTAGGAAGTCTCATCCAATGGAGAACAACTCAACACTTTATTTTAGAAAGAAGGGAGGAGAAATCGAAGATGATTCCAACGAGCCTATTCTTGGAAAATTTGATCTTGTAATCTCATATAAAACAAATCACACTTAAAACTTGTGTTCAAAAACATGCATTTTTATTTTTCTTGCTACAGAACAGAACCACCGTTGTTTCGAGACTGATGGTTTTGAAATCACCACAGTAATTGTGAAACCTTCACGGAAGTTGTGTAACTGTTGGTTTTTCTTGAGGCGTGGTTGTGCAACTATCGCAGTGGTTATGTCAAAAAGCATGGCGGAGGGCTTTCCCAATTTGAAGATGAAATACAAATATTTTGATAAGCCTAAGTAAATATGTAAGAGAAAATATGAGGGATCTTGACCTTTTTCTTGTCTTGGAAATAGCTATATGATCATTAGAAACATATTCCATTAAATTTTGCATCACATAATTTTTGGGTGCATAAAAGAACATATATTATTTACTATGAATAGTCACTTATAACATCTTATATTGTACACACACATTTTATAATCCAACTTAAATTCATGGAAAAATAATGAAATATCTAATAAACAATAGATGTTTGATTATGATCATATTTAATTTTTGATGTATAAAAAAGGAAATATAAAAGATAATATATTTTTATAAAATGTGTTGCAAATAAATAAAAAGGAAGAGAATAGGAGGGTTTGAACCCTTCCCATTCCCTCTCACTCTCCTTCAAATAGTCAATTAAATTAGAACCTAGTATTATGCCTTATTAACTTAGGTACCTCTAGAGATTTTTTTCTTAGTAAATGGTATTGTAGAGATGATGTAATTTTTGGACATAACTTCATTCTCATTAATAAAAATAATTTGTATTATGATAATGATGTAACAATTATGGTATACTATCTTCCTCATCATTCAAACTAGTTACTTGGTGATAAATATATATTAAGCCTTTCATAACCACAATAATCGATAAATACCCTCTTCTCGATGAATATGTATTTCATGTTTCAAACATATAATTTTAAGACACTAGAAAAGGTGAGTTGTTAATATTGAACACATAATCATCGTAAATTACATTTAGTTATCTTTGATTGATTCAATGAAGAATAAATTAGTTAATCCACTCGCTTATTAAAAAATTATATCTTGGTTCAAATATTACATTTAACTAACCAAATAATTATAAGGGGTTTTCAAAGAGGAAATGTAAAAGCTAATAAATTTACCCCCACATTAAAGTTTTTCCAAATATTAGCCAATATAATTATGCACCTTGTCTAGGATTCACTAGAATATTATAGAATTTTTAGGAGTCCGTTGTTAAAATTATGCCTAGATCAACGTGAATAATTGATATCTTTTGGAGATAAATAATATATATATTTTCATTATATGAGTTTCTTCATGGCTTGTGTGATTCCACATTGAGGAGTTTCTTAGGAATATTCTCTTCTTATATGGGTTATGAACATATAGATTTATTACATGGTAGTAGAGTCTTAAATCAAGTGGCCATTATGGAGTTTTGAATAGTTTTAGCTTCTTCTCTCTTCCCACATACTTTTCCAATAGTACTAAGTTATTTTGACTAACTAAGATTTTGGTTTTCAAAATGCCATTTATAGTTTTTTCATTTTTCCAACTAGTTTTTGGTGTTTTTCTAATATTTTACATTTTTGGAAAAGTTAATATTGAATAATTTTTACTATTTTTATTACGATCCATATGAAAAAATACAAATTTGAAAAATAGGAATATTTCACTTTATAGATTTTTTTTGTTTCTTGAATTTTCCATTTTGTTGACAATGCAAAGAATAAAGTATATTTTTTGTGCACTTATGGAAAACAAGCTTCCATTTTCAGGAAAAATGATCATGAAACTACTTATCATGAGTTTGAAAGAATTTCACATGAACTTGAGGCTTCTCCCTTCAACAAAAATTTACAGTCTTAGGTTGTCGGTTGGAGGCATAATCTTAAGATTCATGAAGCTTACAATGCCTAGTGAGCTCAACTGCATGCATGCTAGATTGCATTGGCTTAAGATTGGTGATAGAGCTTCCAAAGAATTCTTCACCATGTTGCGGTCCAAGCACTCTTCGGATAGGATCAAAGCCATTTTGCATGATACTGTAAGGCTTACTGCCTTACCTGATATCCTTCAGGCCTTTGTCTGCACTTATCATGGAGTTTTTGCTACTCAACCAGCCACTCTGCTAGAGAGGAAGCTCTTTTGAAATGTCTTCAGGTGGTTCCCTGCAAAGTCTCACACTCTTAGAGGACTGATTGTGATCACCTTCTTTCACTCTCTGATCTGAAGGAAGCTACTTTTCAAATGGCAATTGATAAGGCCCCGACCTTGATGGTTTTCCAGTGGAATTTTACCAAACCCTTTGGGACACGGTTGGTCCAGACCTCCACCATGTTTAT
Organism: Taxus wallichiana var. yunnanensis; assembly: GCA_018340775.1. Classification (NCBI taxonomy): domain Eukaryota; kingdom Viridiplantae; phylum Streptophyta; class Pinopsida; order Cupressales; family Taxaceae; genus Taxus; species Taxus wallichiana. The sequence goes on along the minus strand of CM031244.1, from coordinate 424,181,420 downwards.
TTGGAAGCTCTTGATTCCAATTCCCTGGGGGACCTCATTAATCAAGGAAACATCAAGTTCATACCCAAAGCTAGGGATCCTGAAATCATCACTAACTAGAGACCCATCACCTTGCTTAATGTTTCTTATAATATTATTGCTAAAGCTTTAGCCAACAGGATTGCTAATCTCTTGTCTTTAATTCTAGAAGTGAGAAAATTTCATTTCTATGTGGGAAGGTATGGAATGGGCTCGCCAATCATCACAACAAGATTTATTTGTTAAGATAGATTTTGTTAAAGCTTATGATAGGATTGAGTGGTATTTCATTTTAACCATGCTTCATGCTCTTGGATTTTTCCCTAGGTTTGTGCAGTCTATTCAAATGATTTTTCAAAATGTCGGGATTGTATTACTATTAATGGGGTGCGCTCTTCCACTTTGTTATTTTCAGTCTATCTACCAAGGCTTCCCTCTGGCTCCCTCCCTCTATGTGTTATCCACAAAAGGTTTGAATTATCATCTTGCCCACAGATCTTCTGAAGGACTTGTTAAAGGTATCTCGTTACCTTCAACTTCTCTGTAGCTTATCAATAATCATTTCGATGATGAATCATTTCTCACAATAAATGTGTTAAGCTCTGGATTGTTTAGACATTTCTTTTCTTGCTTCAGGTTTGATATTTAATGGGAGAAAACTCAATACTACAGACAGTATCAACTACCCATGCCTAATTGGCTTGTAGAGATGAAGTGGAGTTGGATTGAGCCTAGTGTGCAGTTTAAATTCCTTGGGATCCCTTTCGCCTTCCAGGCCACATCTGCTCAACTTTGGGCATATGTTGTTCAGAGAGTTGAGCGCAAAATTTCTTATTGGATTTCTAAGCCTCTCTCTTTAGCAGGTAAGTTTCAAATCTACTCCAAAGTGCTAGCTGCCACACATGTTTATTATTCTTCTTGTTGGGCTCCATTTATTGTTGGTTATGCAAAACTTGAGAAGCATTTGCGGGACTTTTTGTGGGCCAACACTATGCAGGGCACAAGGGTTTCCATAGGGTGGCTTGGGACATATGTTGTATGCCTAAAGAAGTTGGGGCTTAGGTCTGATTGACATCAAACTCCGGGAAAATCTCCATGTTAAGTGGATTTTTCACATTTTAGAGGGAAATGAAGCTTGGAAGCTACTTATTTGTCATGACATTTGTCAGGGGGTCCCCTTGGGTAGACTCGCTTGGAAAGGCCTTAATTTCCAATCTTTGTTTCTTTGTCTAGTTTCTGTTAAGGTTAAAGGTTTGTTTATATTGCAGAGTATCTAGAAGGCCTGGGAGTTGCTCAAACCTAATCTACTTTGGGTGGGTGATGGTTTCAAGTTTGGTCTTTCTATTAATTCCTTGTCTCTCTGGTGGTCCCCTGTGTTTTCTTTTCAGAAAACCCCTAGCTTTAGCCCCTAGTCTAAAGCTCTTAGATTGTTTAAAAAGGAATTTAGTTCATTGGGGATTTATTCTGCAAACATTCCAGAGACTGGCTTTCTTGGGATTCTCTTGCTTTAAAATTTCAGCTTCTCCCTACTGATGCAACTCCTATCCGACAATTGATTGAAGGTATTCCTAATGAGTATTTGCATAAAATTGGGCTTACCTCTGGTGTTCCTTAGTGGCATGATTGGAATTGGCCTACTGCTATGCCTTTCCGCTGTTACAAACCTCCCTCGGTTATTTTTTTATGGATCCTAAAGTGATTGATTTTGCTACTCTTAACAAACATTGGTGTCTTTCCTCTTCGACCTCTGTTTGGTCTCGCCATTTCTAGAGGGTTTGGTCTGCTCATGTCGAGCCCAAAAAGGCCCATTTTTTATGGTGCATCCTTCATCAAGGCCTTCCGACTGGCACTCAGCTCGTTCATCTGGGGTTTAATCCGGTTTGTTTGTGTTGCTAGCAATCGGAATCTCTTAAGCACATTTATTTTGTTTTTCGCTCGGTAAGGCGCAAACGACTTGGAGATGGATTCATACCCTTTTCCAACCCTTTTCTCAAATGTATTCTCTTGGAAAATGGCTCTTCTGGGGGACTCAGCCATGCTACCTATAATTTACAATTTTTTTGGCACATCTTCAGAATTGAAATATTATTCGCGTTATGAAAAAATAGAAATAATGCTACACTTGATTGTGATTTCTTTGTTACTAATAAAGTGGTTGTGATCTTTAATGTCATGCTTTAGATTCAAAATCAGGATGAGAAGGTTAGGCTTGAGGTGGAGCATCTTCAGCGCCTCCTTGATCACCGAGGTTCAATCCCTTGTCTTTGTTAGTCGTTCCCCGAATGCGTCCCCATGCCATCGTTCACCATTGTCATGCACCGTTGCGCTACCTCCGCCTCGCTTCTCTTTGTCTCCTAACAAGAGTGGTGGGGTGAACTCATTCTACATGCAAAATATTTCTCCTTGGCGGATATCTTCTCGCTCTCGGTTGCCTTTTCTTGTGCTTCCTCCGGTGGGTGGCTCTAGTTGGTTTTCTTCTGCTCTGAGAAAGTTTCCTTAGCTTTTTACCGCCATTTCTCCCACTCGGCTTGTTGATGACTTTAGTGATAAGAAAGATAATGGATGGGATCCTATTATTGATGAGGCTCACCCCTCTGGTTCGGTTGGGGTGTGGCAAGCCCGATAGCCCCCTTCCCCCACCACTTGCCTCCATGTTTGTGGTTGCTACTTAGCTGTCTATTTTTATTTGTTGAACTTTGCATTGTTTATGTAGCTATTTTGGTGTTATGACGTACATCTCTCGAGGATTTTTATAGCTCAATGTGACTTTTGGAATTATGGGGTGTGACTTTTCCACCCATTTTTGTACAAATGGCATTGTATATTTTTTTCTATTAATATAAAAGTGTGCTTTTCAATTAAAAACATGTATTTTTGGATTCTACATTCTAATATATTTTTATAAAGTCTAAGTTTGTAAGATTTGGACATTTTAGACTCCCGGGAATCTATTTGAAGTTTAGTTGTGTGTTTGAAGGCTCAAAATAGTTGTGTATTCTACATATTTGGTGTATTTTGCATGTTTTATAGAGCTAGTGCATGTTATAGGTTGCACATGACATTGGTGTGTTTTTCATGATGCAAAATTTCATATCATTTGTTTAAGATGAAAACTTCTATATGTTGCGACATTTGATCTAAAATGTTTGGGATGTCTTTTTAATCAAATTGTGTATTGTTTTGAAACCTATGCTTTAGTGATATTATATTTAAAATTTAGGTGGCATAATTTTAGTAAATTGTAGATCTTCCTTGAGGTTTCCCTTTAGTTCTAATTTTCAAACCTTTTAAGGGCTTTAACTTTTGATCCATCTATTGGATTTAAATGCCATTTTTGAAGGCATGTTTTTTTGTACTCTACATAGTGGTAAGTTCGACCAATTCCATTCTACATCAAAAATAGTAAATTTTAGTTTTTCTATATTTTTACTAGAAAAATTAACTATAATTGAACCGTTTTTAAGGTGTAGCCTACTTTAAGCTAGAGGTTATTTTTGTGCTCAAAATCATTTTATGGGTTGATCTTATTTTCTTCTTGACTTGCATGCTAACTCTTGTAGTAGTTTTTTTATAAAACATGCATCATTATACGTATTTTAGGAGGCATTTCTTAAGGTTTTCATTTTAAAGGTTTTATTCAAGGTTTTTACCCTTTTTTGTAATGGATTCATGCCAAGACGTTTGAACTCTCATCTTTGGAAAATAGTAATCCACTTGTTGGAAAAGGCATGCTCTTTTATGAAGTATCTACACTTTAAGAAGACATGGTTGATTTTTTTGAAGAAAATATGAGGTTTAAAAATACAAACATCTATTTATCTCACTATTTTTTGAAAAAGACATCACACTCCAATTATTACATGACATTTACATGCTTGCAAGATCAAATTAACACCATGAACATACCCCTTATTGAGTCTAATCTACATTTTTCTCCCGATTCAAATAATCTTAATTTAAATTTACACTCTACTATGCATGATCACGAGTTTTCATTGTACTTGATGCATTCATTTCTACACATGTTGGACACACCCACTTCCAATTCATATACCGTTATGATTGGATCATTTAAGAAGCACAAATAGAATTGAATTATGTTTACTACACTTTGTGGATCACTCTAGTAGACTTGTGAGCATCGGTAAACATATTTATGGATTAGTGCCCCTATCCATCTCATTAAATATACTTCTTCCCAAGACATTTTATATAGAGAAAACATTCCTTCATAGGTTTCACTTTATTCACAATCACATATTTTTGTTTATTCCACTCTTTGTGAGAACATTAACAACATATGAGTTCTTATGTACCATTATTTAGATGTGAAAAACCTAATATTGATTTAATTAAATAGAAGAGACATAAAACTTTAATAATTGATTCTTCACATGCACCATTTATGCAAATGACAGAGATCACATCCATGAATCCTCATCTACAATATGTGTTCACTTAGGATGGATCTCAAATTAGTTGTGGTGGTATCATCAACATTATTTGTGGATACTATACTAGATGGATCCTCTATCATTTAGCTACATCACCCACATACTCTTCATACTTCTAAGTATTTTCCCTTGTTTTGGAGAAAATATCACATTCATATAAGTATTATTCGATAGATAGAATTGTTATAAAATGGAAAATCTTAAAAATGATTCTATTCAATAATATGAGATATTCAATACATTTGGGACAATTTATTCAAGAGTAGATGTTACAATATATAGAATATTGATCTCCTACATCATATGAGTCGACACTTATCACTAACAACCAAGATACTCCTCAACCACTATTATTTCTCTAAATCCCTATAATCTCTTTACCACAAATCTCTCCTATAATCTCTATGGACCCATTATTCTCTCAACACACACCTATAAATACTCATAAGTTTATTTATGTGATCTATTCTCACAAATCACCAACCCATTACAATATTATCACACACAAGATATTCAACTATGGAGCATTAATTTCTTAACATTCCCCAAAGTGCGAACACAAGGAAAACATTATCTTGTACTACAACGTGATGCCTCTACTTTCTCATGACTGGATGATTTTTTTAGGAAAAACAACAACCTTAAAGATGGTTTTACAAGTGGTTAGCCAAAACCAAACAAACTTAGATGGTTTTCTTAGGATAACCAATAAACTTAATGATTTTCTCACAATAATAAAAAACCTAGATGATTTTCTCAAGATAATCAACAATGTAGATGATTTTATCCGCATAATTAATATCCTAAGTATCATGATGTTGCAATAATTTTATCATCTCTCATCACATAAATAAGGGGAAAATATATGAATTTCCCTAATATTACAATTGAATATGTATTCACCTTTGTTCTTATTTTTATGACATTACATTGAAAACATGAAAAATAAAGAATGGGGAAAAAGTCCTCATCACCTCCTGTAGCCTCTCGCACTTAATCGATGGTACTTGATCTCATATAAAAAAATATGTTGCCACTTCATCGCTATATTATAGTATCGACATTTATCATTTCCACACATAAAAATCTGGACTAAATGTGTTCATGAGGCTCAATCATGCTCGCTCTCACGATATAGAGTGGGGTCAAGGGTGGAACCCCTAAAGCTAGGGACATTTTTCTTCTTCACAATAATCAATGTTTTGTTAGAAATGCATTTAACTTCATGTTATCGACCCCTAAGAATGGATTCCGAGTTCACCCAAAATATGTCCTTTACAACATTATGAAAATTTTAAATAATCTAAACTATTAACTCAATTATTACCAAAATCAAAATAATTAAATCATAAGAAATTAAATATTGAAAACCATACTCGCTAAAATGAAGCCATAGACTATGTATGTTAAAGAGCTTTGATCTCGAAGTGGTTTTGAGACTACGAGATCTACATCACCATTTGACATCAATTGTTTATACCCCTTTTAGATTAAGAAAAATGTTTAATCTAAATTTGATTTAGTGAGGTCATATTTACACTAAATGGATGTAGGTTAGATATAAGTGGCTATTTTGATTAATTACCTTCCAACATTAACCATATAACATGAATATAATGTTCTAAAGCATGCAATACAAAATATGAACTTGAAAACATAAAGGAATGAGATACTTAGCTTATTCTGAAATGATTCTAGGAACATTTGTGACTATACACTCTTGTAAATGGGTGATTTGAACTGAATGACCCTCATAACTCGAGTTGTGACTATAAACCACTATGGTCCAAGAACGTCTGGTTATTCTAAGATCATATAGTATGGTCTAGTCCCTTCTATACGGTCTTGGACCTAATCCACTTTTGCTTTTGCAAATTTCGGTGGTGCCCACCTTACTTTGGATTTACTCGAATGTTAAACCATAGTTATCACATGTACATTGAATCTCTATGAATGGATTGATCCTTGTCTCAAACCCTAGCCATGGATGAAGAGTCATGCAAAATAAAAATTAGAAGGGTGGTCGATACCCCGTGCACCACCAACATTAGCACTACTCTAAAGAGGCTGAATCCACGTGTTGTTCTCCACGTAGTATATGATATCTAGATAAATAAATAAATTTTGGCAACTTCTTTAGAAATGCTTTCTTTGGGTTTGGATCTTGCTAAAATACTTGGAGAGATGATGTTTGAGTTCTTATGGAAGAGAGAGATGAATGTTTTGACCTAATTTTGAGCTTCAGACTTGATGTGGGTGCTTCCCTAATGACTTCAAATGTGCTACTATGAGATTTAAAGAGATTTGAATGCCTTTAGTAAGTGTATGAAGTGAGTGCTCTACTTTGCATTGTCTTAGTAGTTCTAGTTTGATAGATAAGATGATGTTTGCTTCTTTATATAGGGTTATGTAGGTAGTTTATCCAAGAAAGGTGGCCCATAGGAAGTACAATACCCCAAAAAAGATATCATTTTGAAATACGATTTGGAGTACATGTCGATCTAGGACCGAATAGGTCTACTATGAACAAATATAAAATCTTGACCAAACATTACGACCACCGTAGGGACATAAAACATGTAAAGTGAAGTTTGGAACTTGTCAATTGGTGTTTTTCCATGGATTTTATCCATTGTACTCTCAAAATGTGTTGAAATGTCAATGTACAAGTATGAACAAGCTAAATAATAGACCTCTAAAAGTGATAAGTGGGAATGGAGAGATGGTATTTATCATAACAAGAGTGCAATGTCAAATCAAATGTTATCAAGTTGTAAATTATCAAATTTGAGCATCTACATTTTCTACGGTTTATGCATGAAATCAATATTACATTCTTAAAATAAAATATATACCTAAGTGTTTCAACTCAATTTATCTTTGCTTGAATGTTTTTTTGTAGTTGTCCATGTTTTCCTTGGTGTTAGTATGCTCCATGATGAAAATTATAGCGTAGAGTGTAGTAAATTTCCATAATACAAAATTAAACTCCAACTCTACTATAACTTGTAATGTGAAAGATTTTCATTTGCATATAAGTGAAATGAAAATATGTAAATAAGGAAGGAATACACCTATTTTATTTGTGGAAGAAGAGAAAATTATGATTTTCTTGTGCTTGAATATTTGTACTTGCTAAACATCTTGAGGAATTGGGGTGATTAGTCCCCAATTCTTTCCATCGAAAAACCAAATTGTTAGGTGCATGCAACCCAACTCAAATATGTAAAGACGAAAGAGTTAGAAATTCACTCCTACGAAGGAAGAAGACCGTGTATCAAAATTTTTCAACAATTTTGATATCTTCCCCAATATGAGAAGAGAGGAATGACTACCTACAAATACCTCAATGATTCACTACCTTCCTTTACCCCATAAATCGCATTGGTGCCCAAATGGATCTCGACCATAAAATAGACTAGTTTCCCCAAACTCTCCCCATATGCCGCACAAGTAATAAGAATTGAGTAAAAGTTGAGTAAAAACTGAAAAACATGCTAAAATGATGATAAAGGAAGGAGACTCATGCCCCCAAGATCCTTGAAACTGTAGTAGAAACTAAAATTTCATGGTGAATAAGTGAATTATTTCATGCCCCATGTATTGATTTGAATCGAGTAAATTAAGTAAAATGAGTGAAGTGAGTCTAAAAATGTGTCAAAACTTGAGAATGAAGTTGAAAAATATGAAATTACTTATAAAAATGATGTTTTTCTCGGAAAAAACATTCAGGAAGGTCAAAACCATAATGTACAAAGTGTTGACCTAAGTGTAAGCTTCGAACATGTGATTGTTTTGCTATATTTATGTCACGTAGTCACAAAATCACACACTTTAGACATTATTTAGTCCTGGTCTCATCTCTTTGTTCATATGGTTTTGAGTGAAGAAAGTACTAATTAACCCATGCCCTTTGGCCATTTTACTTTGCTTCACATTATCACTTTGCCGACCTCCCGCATTTAGTCGGTTATGCCATTTGGTGTCATTTTATCTTTGATTGGGGTGCCCTAGGCACCCCGATCCCATTTAGGGAACCACAGAGCCTTCTTACACTTTCTCGCCACTTTTTGGGCACTTTCTAGTTGTTTGAGCTTTCTATCTTTTTAGTGGTCGGCCTTTTAGGGTTAATTACAAAATTAGAACAAGAGAACCATATAAATATAAATTTATGAGACCATAATGAGGGACTAAGCACTAAGCACTACTATCATCACCTAAGATTACATCCATCAAAGTATCCATTTACATCCATCTAACTCCAATACAAGGCACACGGATGGTTCATTTGCATCACACACCGCATAGGAGGGAAGTTTATTCTATTCCATCCACCATTCTATTACATTTTATACACATAGTTATTGCTCATACTTTTATAAAGTTTGATCGCCACAAGAGCACCTAGGGCATGATTTACTATATTTATTGTTTTATATCTTGTTGTTCTAGTTTAGATTAACTACAATTCTCTCACATTTTAGTTTAATCATTTTGGTGAACTCGAACTTCATCTTCACGCTTAGGATCCTCATTTTCCCTCTATCATGGGTCAAGTTTCTTTATCTGATTTACTTAAGAGATATCCCAATTGCCAGGATGTTTTACAAAAATCCGTAGACACCTTGTATCTTGAGGACAATACGCCACCACAAAAAATAAGTCCTATATTCACTAACATAGGAATGTCACATGATGAAAGGTTGAATGGTAAACACGTGAGTATGATAAGGTCCATTTGATTTGTACAACCTCGGTAGTTGAGTATGGACCGAGGAAATAAAGTGCATCATAGGGTAACGAGTGTAGCACGTAAGAGACAATGTAGTATGTGTGATGACAATAGATGACCAAATGATGTGTAGAATGTATGATGTATGTAGACTAAAAAGTGTGAGATGCATGCTATATATTATGTAAGGTGAGGAGTATGTAATGCTAGACTTGTAGACCATGAGAGTGTGATACATGTATGATGAATACTAGGATGGTGTGTAGACAATGTATGATGAATACTAGTATGCCCCCTTAGTAGTCAAGAATGAACCATAAACGAGAGTGCATCATCGTGAAATGGTCGAAGTGTGTGTTGTGTGTAGCGTGTTGTGATTAGTATATGTGTTTTTGTGTTGATGATATGTAACCTAGAGATAAATGTGTGATGATGTATCCTAAAGCGTATATCATGATGAGATGAATAGAGGTAGTGGTGATGTAGCCTAAAGCGTGTACCACTACAATATGAGGGAATAAATGAACATTTATCCTATAGTGTATGTCACTAACCTAGCAATGTCTCATGATAGAAGGTTAAGTGATGAACATGTGTATATGATAGGTCTATTTGATTTGTAAACCCTCGGTAGTCGATAATGGAATGAAGAACTAAAATGCATCATAGGGTAGTGAGTGCAGTGTGTAGAAGACAATATAGTATGTGTGATGAGTAGATGACCATATGATGTGTAAATGCAATGTATAGTAATGTAGTATATATGATGCTTATACAGGTAGACACTAGATGTGTCATATGTGTAATGAAAATTATGTATGATATGTAAATGCGTGATGGTTGAAATGATGTAGTCTAAATGTAACATGTTTGATGTATAATGCATGATGTGTGAATAGGTGTAGTGTGTGGGGTTCATGTATAGTATGCCCTCAACATTTAAGTGTGAACTGAAGCACAAGAGTGTGTCATCGGATAATGACGATGCGAAAACAAGTGAAGAGTATGCCTATGCTAGGATATTGAAGTATAATGATGTAAAAATGAAGGATGTGTTGATGCTAAGATGAAGGGGCAGAGTGTGTGAATACTATTCCCCCAAGTGTGTGTGATGATGTGTGTATTGTTTTGCAACAAATAGAGAAGTGGTGCATGAAGGTGGTGAAGTATCATAGATATTGTAATATTGATTAAGTGATGTGATAAATAATGAGAGATCATATGGTATGTGTGACGAGCAATAGATGGTTGTAGATGTATGTATTAATGTAAGATGAAACGAGGTTCTTTATTGTAATAGACCCCTCAACAATCATATAAGAACCATAAGAATATGAGTGTGTCATTAGGAGGGTAGGGTGTAAGAGTCACCTACTAAAGACCAAGTTTTTTTGAAGTGGTGGAAGCATGGTGGGAAAGAGTAATAGTAGGACCATGTGGTGGTGGAATTTGCAATGTGTCTTGACTAGCAGTAGAAGGGGTAGTTGCTTTGACAAAAACAATTGGCTGACTAAAGTGGTGTAGGATGGGGAGGTATTTTGAATGGTGGTAGCTTTTGTGGTGTTGATGATGTTGTCGAAGGCTTGATAGGAGGCCAAGTTACACTTTGAGTTTTAAAGGAGGTTTCTTAGATTGAATTGTTAATGTCGTAGATGCCTTGAGAGGAGGGGGAGTGAGACTAATTTTAAGAAGTGGTTGCTTGACTTGAGTAGATTGCATAGGTGGCACTTGAGTGATAGAAGATGAAACATTAGAAGTGATGAATGGATGCTCATTAGACATGGTGGAATCAGATTTAGGAACCCATTGAGGTGGAGTATTTGTAGACATGCATGCAAGAGAATGTTGTGCAGTGAATGAGATAAATCCATGATGCTCAAGATGTTTGATTATTTGTTGTAAAGCATAGAAATCATTTTCATTATGCCCATTTATTTGATGAAAGTGGCAATATGGACACTCTATCAACTTGTAGTGGCATACACTTTAGGCTATATCACCACACCTATTCATCTTGTAGTGATATACGCCTAGGCTACATCATCACTCCTTTGTTCATCTTGTCGTGATATATGCTTCAACTATAAGGGTCACGAACACATCATTTCTAGGCCACATTTCATCAATACACATACACATTCATCACAACGCGTTAGATGCAACAAAAACTTTGACCATTTCCCGATGACACACTCTCATTTATGGTTCATTATTGACTACTAAGGGGGAAACCAAATAAACCTCACTTTGCATACATTTTCATTCACTCGGGGTACATGACTCCTATCATTCCATCTTGCATTCCATTCCACCCATCCACAACATGTTGCATATCTTGGTTGCTTTTATTCTTGTTTACATTTGCTTGTATATGGTCATCTTATTACACATGCTAGTTAGATCTCTTGTATGTCATTTATTTATACCATACACACATGCGTATTCATGCCTTTTCTTAGTTGTGATCACAAATACAAGTCTTTTGCATGCAAAGATAAATTGCTTTCCTTCTACCCACCCTACACTAGTTTCCTGGGGCATCCACATTCATATCTTCCAGTGTGCTTTATTATTTCATTCCATACTTAGCACTTTTCATTACTTTCTTATACATGATTTTGACATATTGGTTATCTTTCTAACATGCTAACAGGTGCTTCATGTGTAGCATTTGTTCACAGATTACTTACTTCCATGGTTATATGTTGTTTGTACTTGTTTGTCTACTATTTTCTATTGTATGCGGGCCTTTCCCTTTGTTTGGTGTGCACACTTGTTTTTGTATGCGGTCATGATGGTCTTTCTTGTCTTCCGACATCATGAGTGTCCCATGTTTATTACCCACTTTGTGTGGCTTACTTTTTCATCTTGCGTGTTTACATTACTATATTATTTTATAGCTTATACACTTTGTTTGTGTAGCTTATATATTGTATTATTCATGCACGCTTTTTTATACTAACAATTGTCTTTGGCTAGCCTCATGTTTGTCTCTACTAAGTGAATTCCTTTCCTTTGTAGGGGAAGAGTTAAAAGTTTATGTAGTCGGTCTTCTTTTGAGGCCACATTCTCCTATCAACAACGTCGCCGCATGTTCCCCCAAATAGGGGAGTATTGTTTGGAGTTTTACATACTACACAAAACTTCTACACTAGTTCAATTTAGTTCAGTTTTTGCCCTTGGCATTGTGGGTTATACAACAAGTGGGTTTAGACCAGTCTACAAACCCCGTACATAGTGGATTTTATAGGACATGGTTGTCCTTAGCATTATGGGGAGTAGTTATAGGTTAGAGGACACAATGGATTTCCTCTCTACACTACTTCAGCCAGTGGCATCAGATCACCCAAAAAACTAGGCAGTACAAAGATCTCTTCATACAACTTTAGGGAAGTAGTTACAGGTTGGAGAATAATGCATATTTCTCCCTACACTTATTTGGACAGGGTGGCATGAAATTTCCCCAAAAACTCACAGTACATGATATCCTTCTACACTCTTTCTCTCGACATGGATCAAGTGCACATGTTCCATTTTTAATTTACGTACTTTACATTTACATGATTTCACATACATATACATGCGTCTTTTACATGCATTTTTACATATACATGTGTATTTGACTACTTGATCATTTTCTCCTTGCAGTCCGTCCATATGAGAAACAAACAATCAACAACAACTACAAAAATGGGGGAAACAACAACAACATTTTTTTGGTAGCACACATGATACTAACCATGCAGGTACATCACACACATTGAAACTACACATGCATTTCCACCCTAGGTTCACTCTCACCACTTTTTCACTTTTGCATCTTTAGTTTCCATGCTCCACTATTTTCTCATTCCACACTTTTTCTAGTCCATCGGCACACTTTCGTATCACTCTACATGGACATCAGTACACATCTCTATCTAATTTATGTTACTCGAGCTTTCTACTCACCAACATAAAGTGGGGAAAATGTAGTCATAAAATCATACACTTTAGAAATTATTTAGTCACAGTCTCATACTACTATGTTCATATGGTTTTTGAGTGAATAAAGTACTAATTAACCCATATCTTTTGGCCATTTTACTTTGATTTTTGTCGTCATTCACTGACCTCCAACACATACTTTCCCAGTCTATTTTTGTCGTTTGGTGTCATTTTACCTTTGACTCGTGCATCTAGCCTAATACAGGGGCCGCCTGGTCCCATTTAGGGTGCCCTAAGCCTTCTTACACTTTCCCGCCACTTTTTTGGCACTTTCTAATTGTTTAGCTTCTTATCTTTTTAATGGTCGACATTTTTCGAGGTTAATTATAAAATTAGAACAAGAGAACCATATAAATATAAAGTTATGAGACCATAATGAGGGACCAAACACTAAGCACTACTATCATCACCTAAGGTTGCATCCATCTAGCTCCATCACAAGGTACAAGGCTAGTTCATCTGCATCACACTACATAGGAGGGAAGTTTATTCTATTCCATCTAACATTCTATTACATTTTATACACATAGTTATTACTCACTACTTTCAAAAAGTGTGACTGGTACAAGAGTACCCAGGGTATGATTTCACACACACATAGAACTACATCAGGTCTAAGATGTAGTGCAACGCTCAGTTAGTAGGACCACCATTATGGCAAATGAGGCTAGTTCGACCCCTTCATATACATATTTATTTTTTAGGGGTTTGATGCTCATCTTGGGGTTTTGTAGGCCTCATCTTCATTTCATATTTCTAGTGACATACTGTGCAGTCCAACGAAGCTAGTGCGATAGGGAGAAAAGGTAGGCAACCATCAAACGACACTTCGTAGGAAGGTTATAAAGTTTCTTCACAATGCACTAGGGTGCCCATTTCTCATAATAGGGTGCCCATAGGTGCCCCTACACCTATCCAAGCACCCCAATCCAATCAAACAACTTAGATCTTTACTTTTTGGGACCTCTAGCATGTTCGTTCTTGCTTCTAAAATATTTAGTTTATTTTACGACATAGTCCAGATCAGCCTCCGAATCACCTGATTTCTTTCTAAATCTCTTTGCACTTTAGGGTTTTACATATTTACTTTCTTAGTTTCTTGGGTCCCTTTCCATATTTATTTACTCGCTATTCGTAGTTTAGATTAACTACCATTCTTCCACATTTTAGTTAATCAATGTATTTGACTATGTTTCTAAGTTCCCGTACTTTCTGCTATACTTTTGTGTGCCCCAAAATTTTGTTTGTGTTTCGTAACTATAAGTTTAGAAATGAGCCTATATAGATGAACCCTCTTTGAGGCATGTGCAAAAACCATGTTGAGCACGTGGCTAAAAAATATGTGTACTAGATATGTCTCGAGAAACTATAGTAGAGTGTATAGCGCTAAAGCGATGGCCACCTAGAATAACTTGTATGTATAAAAGGAAGGTGTTTAGACATAGTGAAAACTATAATGTGCAAGAAAATAAATAATATCATTAGATAGAAACCATATAGTTGATAACATTTTAGGAAAATAATATTAGTGCTCCACATGATTTGTCGATAAGTTAAGAATATTGGTTAATATATTTGTGAGTTTGTTTTTTGTGAGTTATGACTCACGTAGAATAATGTTGAGTGGTTGTGGGAGTTATTTGCAAATATTATCTTTCCTTGACTATAGGAATAGTCTATCCTATATATTTGTGATACCGCATAAATTTTGACATACAAAAAATGAAATGTTAAAACTTTTATGTCAAGATTATACTAATTTCATTTGGAGTTCGAGAAAATGGAATTTTGAGCCCGTTTGGGAATAAAACATTTCTATGTTTTCCTTCTCATGAAAGTTTTGTGATTTCAAGTTTTTGGTTTCTATTTTTCCATGGAAAAAGTGATTTGGTGGGTGTCAAGATCTGAAAATTATTTATAGAGAGTTTGGAATGTTAAGATAATATAAGGCCCATGATTTTACGGTTTTGTTGCATATATTTTACATGAGGAGAATGTTCGAGTATTTGTAACATATATATGCATTCTCTCCATCGTGCCCATTCGACCCTCTAGCCGAGTGTAAGTTTAGATTAGATCTCTCTATATGGATGCATTTCCAAGGAAGGATTCGAGGTTTTTTTATGACATTGGTCTTATTTTGGACTCTGCATGAAGCGAATCTTGCATTGGAATTTGGTTTAGAAATTGGTCACATACCTTCTCAATATCATCTCTGTGTTAACTACCCATTAGATACTAAACTTACTATATGTGGAGACCATTTAAAACTGATCTCTTTGAGAAATTTTTCTTGAGATTCCTTCAACCTCGCGAGCTTTAACCCAAACTATGATTACATTAACTTTACATGCCTCGATTCAACACGAGTAATAACAACTTCATTGCTTCATCATTCCTCACATTTCTACATTGTCATGTTATCCGATTCTCACTAGTTTCTTCTTCCTAGATTGAATACTATTATTCTACGAAGGAAATAACTCAAAAGGAAGATATTAAAGTTTATATACTTACATGTTTGATGGATAGAAGAGGCCTTCTTATCTCTACTTGATTCTATCGTGTAACTTCCATATCAATGTGTGTAGTCTTCCCAATATTTCCACCATTATTCGAGTCATTTCCTACACCATTCATGTTAGAACTACATTCAATACCCCATATTAACCATATATTATTTGTTTACACTTAGAATTATCCCTCAACACTTGGAAAAAATCATGACATGGTGTCAAATTTTCATTAAATACAATTTTCCCTTTGTTTTCTCTAGCTCAATTGGAGGGAATTATTTTACATTGAAATATCATTCACATCGACTCGGAATTGGATCGATGTTTTGCATCCGGTTCTTCTCAACATTAGAGTAAATTTAACTTTGAATATAAATTAGATTCATCGGAATTAAACCAAATACTACGCTTAAAAGTCATCCAACTCGATTATTTAAGCCGACATTAGGCGGTTTTGTTGCTCTTGTTACCTACAACATCGATCACCATATTCTACTCGGATAGACTTGAATAAATATACCCTCGTGAATCCCACACCAAACATTCGTCTCATGAGCCCAAGGAATTTTCAAAGTCAATGCATTATTGGTTCACTTACAAATATATTACCAGAGGGGGATTAAGCCTTAGGCAAACTAGGTAGTTGCCTAGGGCGCCAGCAGTCAAGGCGCCCTGAATCTAAAAAATTTCCTTTTGTCGGTTAATTTTAGAACTTAACTTTAAAATAATTTATCTGAAGACTTAATATTGATCAACCCATTTATAGATATTATTGTATAGTAACATAAATTTCACGCATACACAAAAAGTTTTATAATATTTTTACAAGTAAAAGAAAATATCACATATTTATAAGCACGTATGATTGTTTTAGTATTGTTACCCATTCTCTGATGTAGCTTTAGATTATGTAGATGTGTAATATTTTCTAGAAAAAGATTAGTGTATTTTTATAATGTTGCTAGTGTATCTAGTAGAGGTGAGTATAATTAAAGGAAAAAAGTATTTGATTTTCTATTCTTAATTTTTTGGGGAAATTTTCTATTATTTTGTTATGGAGGAATCAGAGCCTCTTGGTCTAAATACGACTCTTCACAAAACCATGGGAGCTACATAAACGCGTTTTTGTTTGTGTAAAAAAATGGTGCTTTCTTTCAGGATAGATTTCTTGTCACCTACTTGATATGGCTAAATCAGACTTGTAAGAAGCCTTGTATAAAATATTGTATTTTTGCATTCTGAGCATCTCCTACAATTAATGTTTTTCATCCACAAAATATTTTTCATCCTTCCGTGATAATTTAATAATATATTTTTATTATTATTTTATTATGACCATGATGTAAATTTAAAAATATAGACATATTTTATTTTTTACTTTATAGAAAAATATTAAATAAATTTTTGAGGGCACCCACTCAAACTATTGCCTAGGGCGCTCCCGACCTTTAATTCGGCCCCGTATATTACCTCCTCCATGTAACAACCAGATCCGAGGACACGTATACTTGTATAAAATGTCGTAAACCCTTTGAAAATCATTACCATTCTATCGTGGCTTTAAATCCAGTTTTCCATTCAATACGTCTTCCAAATCATGTAGAAGGAAAATAGTTGTTAAAAAAGGTGTTTTATATAAATGTCATTTTTTCATCAAAAGTTAGTTGTAAAAAAGTATCATTTGAAGTAAATTATTGTATTTCCTCGTCTTTTCAAAATCGTAAAGGTGCCAAAAATTAAAAATTGTTTCATGGATGCATTTTTG
The DNA here is from genome assembly GCA_018340775.1 of Taxus wallichiana var. yunnanensis. Classification (NCBI taxonomy): domain Eukaryota; kingdom Viridiplantae; phylum Streptophyta; class Pinopsida; order Cupressales; family Taxaceae; genus Taxus; species Taxus wallichiana. The sequence continues at coordinate 424,163,948 of CM031244.1, read as the reverse complement.
GTGTTATTGGATGTCTTGAAAATAAATAATTTCACTTTGTGGGGGAATAATAAACAACGTGGAAATCTTTGATCTTCATATAAACATGTAGTTGAGTTAGTCAGTGACATACCGGAGGATGGAGGCATCGAGAGGAAGGAGGAAAATCAACATCCTCTCATCACCACCAAATGATATGGCCATGTATAAGATTTTTTTAGTTGAGTATTTACTTTCCAAGATGAAGTGTGTTTCTAGTTGTGTGTAGTGTGCTTCATTTTAGAGTTCTTGATTTGCGAGAATAGATGAAAATTTCACATTTTGGGGGAAATATAATTAAAAATTAGAAAATTTTGAAAAGTATTACTTTGCATGGTTCATTGACTCCTTGCGATCGCCTTATTTTTGTGATCGCTTCGGTCTTCGCTTTCATGATTTTCGGCAAGAACTCTTCCCGCCAGCTATAAAACGCATTAAAATACATTAAAATAATTAATTAATATTTAATTAATTAATTGCTCCTTGTTTGATTAAATTAATCACTTAAGGAGTATTTAATTAAATAAATATAAATTAAGGTTCATCCGACAAGTTTTAGTGCCGGGAAGTTAGCTTTTGTTTCCAATCACGGTCAGCATCCCAAACCCGGATTTCCACTTTCCCGCAATTTCCTTCAAATTTCCCACGTGGGTTTTCCTCCGCCAATTGCCAAATCATGGATTGGCAAACGGGCATAAATTCCCCAATTTCCCACATGGGGAAATTGACGGGATCGCCAACCCATTTTGCCATTCCCGCTGGCAATTCCCATGCTACTTTTCCCATTTCCCGGCACTTAAGCCACTACCCGGATGAGAGGAAGTTGAATTAATCCTCGTAACTTCCTCCATCAAACCCGTGGAAAAAGTCGAAGCTTCTTTTTTTCTTCAGAAGACATAATATTTTGTTAACATTATGCAAGAGAAACTCACGCCATCATGTGAACGCAAGAAATAAATTAATCATAAAAAAAGACTTTTTAAGGCAAATACATTCATCAAGCTCCACGCATTCATCAAAAAGACAGTTTTATAAAATCAAAGTTGAAAGAGTTCCACACACCAAGGAGAGAACAATTTTTAAAATTTAAAGGAAAGGAGGCAAGAGGAAAGGGAAAAGAAGAAATTCTTTTGAATGTTAAAGAATTTCAACGCCTAAGAGAGAGAAGAACTCAGGGAAGCTGAAGCAGTCTTTAAATAAAGAAAGAAAAAGAAGCAAGCGTGGGAGAAGCAATGCATAAGGAAAAATTCATCACAAGGGGAATAACAGGACTCAATATTCTTGAAAATTTGACAAAGGAGAAAGAGGATTTGTCACGTGGATAAAGAAAAAAAAAGTCCAAATAATTTCCAAAAAGTAGTTTTCCACACATTTGGAAGAAGTCAAACAGAAAGGAGACCACCACGCATTGCCTATCCTAGAGTAGCTTCTCAATGTCATTGAAGAAATAAAAAGTGGAAATAAAATAAACAGAAGAGAAGGCGCAGTAACACATTCGTGCTTTCATGCATGGAAGGATGAAGCAAAGTAGCATTCGTGATTTTGGCTAAGTTTAGAAGCATACGGAAATAAAGCGCGACCCATACTCAATAATGAGAACATCATCAATTGATCTTCACGCGCCCATACAAGAAACTTCACGCGCTGTAGACAGAAATAAATAAATAAATGTTGAATGTTATTCAAACAATGTTCAAGTATCAAAAAATGAATTGTTTTTTGACTTGTTATATTCTCGCATTTTCATCGGCCTTCGTAAAGAACACATAATATCACATATGGATGGATCTCGGGGCCATGATAAAGCTTACACAAATTAATTGCAAAGGCTGCAAAATCTGCAAATGAAGGTCACAAATAGCAAAATAATGCAGCAGTGGCTTATCCTTTTCATTCTGAAAGTCGCCCATCGACCAACTATGTTGTTATCTCGCTCAAGATTCCCTTTAGAATCCTCAAATTCGGATTTTCCTTCAAAAAACATTTATTATCAAAATGGATTGAGTCACGCTATTCAAGGCTTCATAAAATTTCCCGAATCAGAGATGAAGGTTATTACGGTGCAGTAATGAAACGATTCATATTGTTCAAAGATTTTATTTTTTTTATTTTTTCCCTAGAAATGAATTGAATGTGAAGGCCAACTCAAAATACCCGGTTGGCCGCTTCGTACTACATCCTCATTACTCAGTAAATGGTCTCTTTGAGAAACTCTAAGGGCAATAGGCAATATTTATACCCTTCCATTATGTACATCCAATCGCATAATAAAAAAGTATTCTTTTACCAAGTTCGAGAAACTTGTTGATTGAGCCGGATTGCAGAATCCACCGCCAAAATACCGAGGAGTTCTTTGGCCAAGAATCAGCTTAAGGGTGTCTATCGACATGCCGAGGGCTTGAACTCGGGTCATCATCATGGCAAAAGATTAGGTCTTTATTGGTAATGGCATTTTCTCATCGCTTTGAAAGGGACAATTGTGCTTATTATGGCAAAGCCAAAACATTCTTACTACAAGTGTTATATAATAAGGAAGAACCGTGAGCATTGTGGTAAAACCATTCTTTTCAAAAATGTCAAGGTTAAGCTCGTATTCAAGTGAGTTGAGCTGAGAAGAACTCAGGAGTTCGGTTCTGGAAAGAAGGTAAGACGACACGAAGGGCATGGATCGCCATGGGAGTTCGAATTCAAGTTGAAAATGCATGAGCTCATAATCAAGCTAGAGCGATATGATTGAGGGCTCATTCGTGAGTTGAGTCGCCTAAACACCTAAGTGAAGAAGGAGCACATCTCGAGAATTTCTCATTCCACTCATCATTCGTCTTCGCATGATTGCCCTAATTCTTCAGGCCTAATCAACAACACAACACTATAATTCAAAGCATTGGTTCATGCGCAAGCACCTGTAATCTATATCACACAATTTCTAGAGGTGGAACTCGTTGATGAAGTACCTCAAAATATACCAGCCCAACTTGTGGAAGTAGTCACAACTTCTCAACCAAAAGTTGATGATCCGGTTTTTCACCGCATTTGAAGAATCAGAAATGGAGAAAATGGCGACAACATCTTTCTCACAACAAGAAGATCCAATTTCAGCAACACCCGAAGGTGATCCCCTTCAGCGTGATGAAGATCAATTCCCAACGAACACGAGAACCATGTACAATGAGGTACTTGGAGAGGTTCCCACCTGGCTACATGATACCCTGAAGAATTGAAAGAGGGTCATCAAGCCAATAGTGATAAACTTGGAAGCGATTGCGTAAATGTTAGAATCCATCACTCCAAAAAAGACCAAATACTACGCTAAGGTGTGTGTCAACGAATTCATAAATCACTTCGATGATTTTTCAACACCACTCGTTCACAATGGGGCAAAGGAGATGGATTTCCAAGACTCTGAAGTCTCACGAATTCTGCTCGGAGATCAACACTTTGGGATGGTGACAAAGACAAAGGACATAACTCCAGGCAGTGAATTGCGAATTTGGCTCCTAGAAGATCTTCTCAATGGCGAAAGACCAGAGGCTGGATTCTGATAAACCAAGGTGGCGTAACGACTACGGTCTCATGACAAATGAATAATTCACCATGGAAAGGTACTCGGAGCATGTGGAGAATTGTGAATATGAATACGAATGAAGACAAATCTTCTCACACCAGGATATTGCTCAGATAGAGGGGTGGATGAATTGCTCAAGTTTCAAGCTCAACACTCTTGTCATTTGGAGGATTACAGAGCACAGTCAATGAGTTCATTCCCGTACGATCGGGATAGGCGGACTCTTGGCCCAATGGATAAGGCACTGATCCTAGGTGTCTTGATCTAGGTGGCACATTGCTGACTAGGATGTCTACGTGTGCATACAAGTCATTTAAGTGGGGTCCACATGTACCCATTTCTTTATTTATGTATTTTTCCTTAAATGACCTTTTAACTTAAGTGGTTTCTATTTTTAGTCACTTTTTAAAAGTTGGTTGAAAAAGTCAAAGTCACTTAAGTGCCCTATTTAATGTGCATTTAAAACCCTAACTACTTTGTAACCAACTTTTGGGTTATAAAAGGAAGTGAGGGGCTCATTTGTAAGGGTGACTTTGAGAGAGGAGAAGAAGATACTTTTGTGCAAGCTTTGTTTCAAGAAGAAACTTTGTGTTCTTTGTGAAAACATTTTGGAGTTAATAATAAGAACTTTGTGTCTCATTCATCATGTCTCTCAGAACATTTGGTGTTCTTATGTTCATTAGATGTTAGGTGTTTGAATCTCGCATGCAAATATTATCTTTGATCTTATTGTCAACATTAGTAATCAGTTGTTCTAGTTCACAGTGATCAAGCTCTGACTATCTACTTGCTCATGTGTGTTCCCTTTTGCATGTTCTTGTTTGGCTAACTCAAACTCCGTTTTATTTGTGTTGGTTATTCATCTTTTCTCTTCATGCAATATTAGGCTCTGCTTTTTACCTAACTCTCAGCATGTTCTTTCAGTCCATTCCATTCCACTCCTTTCTTTCATTTCATTCCATTTCCTTCATTCACTTTTCTTCCATTGATGTTCCAAAACACCCCCCACATACAATTTTGAATGTACAGATGTAAATACAGTTTTGGTTTTCAATAAAGGCAAATTCACCTTCATCGAGGAGGGACTTCTGCTCCCACACTGCTGCATGTCATTTGCATGCGTGCAAATCCATATGCTAACAGCTTTTTGGGCGACTCACTGGGATTCGTAAATCGTAACCAAAGGCTTGGTTAAATCTTTATGACTATCCCCTCTCGCACAAGCTCCAGCTTCTTCAACCGAACCTCAGTGCCCGACGAAGATTTCCAAGGAGATCATTGCTGCCAACCTTCGAATAGTAGCTTGGGAAACCGTGAAAGCTTGCAGCAATTTGTGGTCTGTTGATAGAGCCACGACAGAGAAATCTACATCGAAGACCTTAAAGAAGAGCACCCGCACTCAGGGCCGTAAGACCTCTTGGGCACGTGTTGATAGTTGTTCACCGACGCGGTCCTCTTCCACCTGTAATAAGTCATATGACCATTACAAGTAACCCACCTATCTTGCAACCAAATCTTGTTTTTGCAGATACTCAAGAAGACATATCATCAGATTTGAGGCAAGCTATTTGGGAAAAGCACACGAGTAACCATCATTTTCATCTCGCCGCATCAGTACTAGATAACGAAGAAGAGAAAGCCGCGAGAGTTGTTAGAGTTATTCAAGCGCAAATAGCTCAAGAAAGAGAGCAAAGAGAAAAGGCTAGAGCTGGTCGGAACACGCCAGTGATCTCTTCACCATAAATATTCCAAACTGGAAGGAAAGAGGTTTACGCGAGGAGAAAAAGCTAAAGGTAGATCTGACCCTACTTTTGACTTTCAAGGAAAATTTGGTTTCAAGTTATCTCCTCCCAAGAAGAACACACCTCGTAGATCTGCAAGCCTTGCATCAAGTCCTGAAAGAGCAAGCAAGGAAGGAATCACTACCAGTCAAGCACTTGTCCTTGCTCACATTGTTTTACCTTCGCATACCACCTTTTCTCCAATGGCAGCCAATGTACCATGGGGAAATGCCATAGGCCCATTGGCCTTACCTGCTCGACATGAACTCCCACGAGGATCAAGAAAGATTCTTCCCAAGTTCGACGGAGATGGGAAGACGTCACCAGATGATCATATTTCTACCTTCTTCGCTGCATGTGCTGTTTTGTCAGTAGAATACGAAGATGTTGCTATTCGTCTCTTCATCGAGACATTGCATGATATTGCTGCAGATTGGTTTCATCATCTACCCAATGGATGTATTACAAGTTGGGATGATATGAAAACCAAGTTTGAAAATCGATTCAAAACAGCGGAAGATGAACATGCTCTTCTTGCCCAACTATCTCAAGCAAAGAAAGAGCCTACAGAACCCATGAGGAATTTCGTGGCCAAATTCAACAAGATGGTAAACAAAGTTCCCACCGGGATTCGTCCCAACCTTGATGGACAAAAATGTTTCTTTATTAACGCACAACAACCAGAAGTGTGCTATCAGCTAAGAAGGGCCAGGGTGGCTACTTTGGAACTTGCTCAATCTTTGGCCATAGAAATCGAAGATGACTTAATCATGGCAGGAAAATTCAAGAAAAATTCCCTCAAAGGAAAGAGTCAAGAAACTCCCAACGTTTCAGAAACTATACTCACTAAGTTGGCTAATGATATGCTAGCTTTGAAGAAGCAAGTTGCTCAAAGTAGTAAACCTGCTCCTTACAAAGATATCCCGCGAAAAGGATACGTTCCCAACAAAGCCAGGATCGCAGTGTGCTCCTACGAGGCTTGCTATCAAGCAGCTCTCCCGCAACTAATTCCAAATGTGATGTCATTGAAGAAAGCGATGATGAGATTGAGGTCATCGAGGTTGATGAGGAAGAGCCCGATTCTGAGGCATCTGAACCTACAGTTGAAGATCCTGAGGAAGAAAGTAATAATCATTTCTTTGAGTACCGTTCCGATGAAGAAGATGAATATGAAGAAATTATAGAAGATATGAATAGTCAATCCTTCGCCGTCTTCACACGCTCTCAGAAAAAGGACCAAGATACCACCAAGGTGGGAGATAGAGAGGTTTCCAAGGAAACTCTCAAAGGATCCAAGATAAAGGAGGCTCCTAAAGAGTCCAGAGATACTGAGGTTTCAAAGGTCAAGACTATCTTAAAGAAAGGAGAGCCTTTGTTAGATCAATCAGTTAGTAAACCAATTACGAAGAAAACTTCTTCTTCCACATCCGTATCAACCAAGCCCGAGACCAAGGTCAAAAGTGTGCCATCATCAAGTTCGAAAGAACTCATATCTGAGACTTCAAGTGCAATTACTTTGCCTAAATTTGATATCATCGATCATATCAATAAAACAAAAATTTCCATGTCACAGGCAGAGTACTTGAAGTCCAACAAGGATCAGCTCGAGAAGTTGGTCCAGCTTTATCAAAGGCGACTTCTACTGCTCATTCCTCTAAAGGAATTCTAAAACTCCCAAAGATGGGAAAACTCAAAATATCAGGCGGCCACTACACCTTCAAATGAAAAGATCGAACCTTTCTTTGTGTCTTTTCTGATCAACGGATGCAAGTTAAGTAATTGCATTATAGACTCTGGAGCCTCAGATAATGTGATGCCGGAAAAGTAGCACATGCTCTTGGTTTGACTTGTACGAGAACATTCGGATCGTGTTACTCTATGGAAACCAAGCAAGTTCCTCTGATCGGGCATTAAGGATGCCCAAATGGTTTTAGCCCAATTCCCTCAAAAGCGAGTTAAGGTAACTATTTTAGTTGCTGATATCCCCGCCTCGTATGGAATGTTGTTGAGCAGGAAATTTTGTAGGGATTTGGGTGGTGAGATTCAAATGGACTGGTCTCATGCCATGATTCCTATCAATGGAGAAATGAAGAAACTTATGCCTAAGCTCAGTGCAAAGTTCACAAGAATTAAAACTCAAGATCTCACGCATGATCCTTTTCCAAGGCTCAAGTATGGGTAATTATATGATGACTACAGAAGTTCATACCCCTGAGATCACTTGCCAAAATTCCAATGAGATCTGGACTCTTGAGTTCGATGGAAGTTGTTGCTCAACGGGCTCTGGTGCAAGAGTGGTGCTCATATCTCCAAATGGTAAAATCTTTCCTTTTTCCTATAAAATCAAATTTTCAAATACTAATAACACTGCAGAGTACGAGGCATTAGTCCTTGGCCTCCAAGTTGCAGAAGAGAAAGGGATCAAAAATCTGGAAGTCTTTGGAGATGCGGAATTGATCGTGAAACAAGTAAGAAATCAGTTCCAGGTAAAGAACGATCGTCTGAGACACTACAGAAATAAAGTTTGGGATGCCATAGAAGTTTTCGACGCTTTTTCCATTAAATCTGTCCCTCGTGAAAAGAATGACAAAGCGGATTCTCTAGCAGTCTCAGCGTCATTAATGATTCCTCATTCAGAATTTGATCAAGACAAATACACCATTGAAATGGTTTTTAGGCCAAGTGTTCCTGACAATGCAGAAAATTGGCAAGTATTTAATGATGATCAACAAATTATTGCCTTCTTGGAAAAGAGAGAAAATTTTGAACAGTTGTACTTTGAAGGAAGTGATTCGGCATTTCGCGAATCAACTACCTCACCCATTCAGAAGGAGTTGAGAACGAAGATCCCGTGATGGCATCATTCAACTCAAAGGAAATAAAATTCCCAAAGGATTGGTTTCACTCAAGAACTTTTTGACAAACATGACAGTTTATTAAAGAGAAAGAGCAGCAGCAGACTCTGCAAATTCTACGCCGACTATGAGCAAATTAATATCGGCACGGCCAAGGATAAACCTCGCCTGATCAATATTGGTAAATGTTGCTCACCTGAGGAGCGCAGGAAATTCATAAATCTCCTTACCAAATACTCTGACGTCTTGGCATATTCATACGAAGACTTGAAGTCTTTCCAACCCAGGGAAATGGAGCATGCCATACCCTCAAGCCCGGTAGCCCATTCAGTGTAAAAAAGCAAAGACAATATAATCCCAAGATCACAGGACAATATTTCATGAAGTTCAAAAGATGCTAGATGCACGAATAGTTTTTCCTATTCGACATTCGACCTCGATAGCTAATATTGTACCGGTTCGCAAGAAAAATGGAGAAATTAGGATTTGCGTGGATTTCCGCAATCTTAATCAAAGCGCCCTCAAGGATAACTACCCACCGCTACCATGGACCATATTCTCGCAGCAAGAATCGGATCGGAAATGCTATCTATGCTAGATGGTTTCTCCGCTATAATCGATTGAGGTGGCTAGAGAAGATCAACATAAAACCGCATTCACTACCCTCGGGGTACGCTCGCATATAGAAGAATGCCCTTCGGTTTGATCAATGCTGGTGCAACGTTTCAAAGGGCCATGGATATGGCGTTTGCAGATTATAAGGACAAGATCATTGTGATATACCTAGATGACTTGACAGTGTTTTCAAAGAAGCGAGAAGATCACTTAAGAGATTTAGAGAAAATTTTGCAAAGGTGTAAACTTCATAAGATTTCTCTGAATCCAAAAATGTGTTTGGAGTTACGGAAGGTAAACTCCTAGGTCATATTGTTTCTAAGGAAGGAACTAAGATCGATCCTGAACGCGTTCAAGCTATAAAGAATCTTTCCTTGCCTACAAGTAAACCTGGAGTCCACTCCTTCTTTGGAAAGGTGAACTTTTTGAGAAGGTTCGTGCCAGATTTCACCGAGCTGACTAAAGAAATCACTGATATGATGAAAGGAAAAGAATCTTTCAAATGGTCAAAGGAAGGTAGAGAGGCATTTGAGCAAATCAAGGGTGCTATTGCAAAAGCTCCTACATTGGTGTGTCCCGATTTTAAGAAGGATTTTATAATTTATTGTTATGCTTCACCACACACAATCTCTGCCATTTTGACTCAGCACAATCAAGAGGGGATCAATCTCCTATCGCATTCATGAGTTCGGGATTCAAGAAACATGAACTTAATTACACTCCTCTTGAGAGACATGCGTACGCGGTGGTAAGAGCCCTGAAACACTTCAGGTATTACGTGTTGAATTCTCACACCAAAGTCTTAGTTCCAGACACCGCAGTGAAATCAATGTTGACACAACAGGAACCAGGATCTAAAAGAGGTAATTGGGTCTCCAAGATCCAAGAATATGATCTGGACATCAAGCCTACCAAGTTGGTTCGAGGGAGAGGACTCTGCCAACTCATTGCAGAGAATGAACCACGAGATAACTCTGAAGAAGAACTAGTTGAAGGAAATTTACCATTGGTAGTTTTTGTCAGTACCATGGATGAATGGTATTCTGATATTGCCTACTTCCTCACATACGGTGAGTGTCCAGAAAATCTGATAGCTAAAGAGAAACGAGCAATCAAACTAAGAGCCGCCGACACGCTATTTGGGATAACACGTTGTTCAAGAAAGGAATTGACGGCATGTTCCTCAGATGTGTTGATAAAGAACAACAACCTAGGTTGTTGGAAGCCTTCCACAATCATGCTTGCGGCGGTCATTTTTCTGGCCCAAGAATAATGTTCATAAAATTCTGAGAGCACATTATTACTAGCCCACTATGTTTTCTGATGCTCAGAAATGGGTGACCAAATGTGAGGCCTGTCAACAATTTGTTGGAAGACCAAAGTCAGCAAAGACATTGCGCTTTAAAGCCAGCTTGTCATTGATCAAGAACCCTTTCAACAATGGGGTTTAGATTTCATCGGGGTCTTGAACCCTAATTCCAGCGCTGGTCATACCCACGTGCTCACTGCCACTGATTACTTTACAAAATGGGTAGAAGCTATACCGGTGAAACAAACATCTACTGCAGTAATCTGTGATTTCATCAAAGAAAACATATTGGTTCATTATGGAATTCCTCACAAGATCGTGACTGACAATGCCTCAAATTTTTCTTCTGCAGAGATGATAGGTTTTTGTTATGGATATGGGATATCTTTGTCTCATTCATCAGATTACTACCCGCAGGGAAACGGTCAGGCTGAATCCAACAACAAAACCTCATTACTATCAGGCGCAAGTTAGTCAAGAAAATCAAAGAACTTGCACAAAAAGTTATACGATGCATCAGGGGCTGACCGCATAACTCCCAAAAGGGCAATTGGGATGTCTCCATTTCAACTTCAGTATGGAACTCGATGCTCAAATTCCCGTCACATCGAGCTACCAAATAAGTAAAATTAGCTCAGCAACATGATGAATGCTTCACCAATGCATTAGATAAAAGGGTCATGTTTCTAACCAAGCTTGAGGAACAAAGAAGTCAAGTGGCCAACAGATCAAGGAACATCAATCCAAGGTAAAGAAGTTGTTTGACAGAAAACTAGAGAGAGACAAGCTTCAAATCAATGACTTAGTTCTTCTCTGGGATAAAAGACGTGAGCCGAAGGGAAAGCATGGGAAGTTTGACTCACTGTGGCTGGGACCTTTCAAAATAAGACACTTCTGTGGAGATAGTACCTACTACTTGGCATATCCTGATGGAACTCATTTGCCTTTGCCCTACAGTGGGCAGTATCTCAAATATTACCAAAATTGAAAACGGGTTGTTCCCCGTATGTACATAGGTAATTAGGATTTTGGTTTGTTTGTTTCCCTGTTTTTCGGTCTCCTCTCTTGTGTCGCCCCATTTTTGTGCCCCATCTTTCTGTGATCATGTTCATGACTATTTTGGTCTGGGTCCGTTGCTGCGTCCATGAAGTCCTTGTCCCCAATCAGAGCCAGCTGTTATCAGCCAATTTTGACTGCGCAAAATTGTTAAAAAACAATTGAATAATTAAAAATTAGAAAATTTTGAAAAGTATTACTTTGCGTGGTTCATTGACTCCTCATGATCGCCTTATTTTTGTGATCGCTTTCGGTCTTCGCTTTCATGATTTTCGGCAAGAACTCTTCCCGCCATAAAACGCATTAAAATACATTAAAATAATTAATTAATATTTAATTAATTAATTGCTCCTTGTTTGATTAAATTAATCACTTAAGGAGTATTTAATTAAATAAATATAAATTAAGGTTCATCCGACAAGTTTTAGTGCCGGGGAAGTTAGCTTTTGTTTCCAACTGCCGGGTTGGCATCCCAAACCCGGATTTCCACTTTCCTGGCAATTTCCTTCAAATTTCCCGCACGTGGGTTTTCCTCTGCCAATTGCCAAATCATGGATTGGCAAACGGGCATAAAATTCCCCAATTTCCCACATGGGGAAATTGGACGGGGATTGCCAACCCATTTTGCCATTCCCGTTGGCAATTGCCCGTTACTTTTCCCATTTCCCCCTGGCACTTAAGCCACTACCCGGATGAGGAAGTTGAATTAATCCTCGTAATCTTCCTCCATCAAACCCGTTGGAAAAAGTCAGAAGCTTCTTTTTCTTCAGAAGACATAATATTTTGTTAGCATTATGCAAGAGAAACCCACGCCATCATGTGAAGAAAGAAATTAATCACAGCATCCAAAGAAGGTTTTTAGTTTTTCAAGCTCCACGCATTCATCAAAAAGGTTTTATCAAAATCTAAAGTCAAATTTTGCACACGCATGCCATGGAAGAAGTTTTTAAAATTTAAAGGAAGGAGGAACAGGAGGAAAGGGACAACACAATTCTTTTTAAATGTTAAAGAACAGCTTTCTACGCATTTCCCAAGAGAACACTCAGGAAGCTCAACGCAATCAAGAATAAAGAAAAAAGGAAAACGTGGGAAGCAATGCAGAAGGATTCATCAACATAAGGAAAGAACTAGCTTGAGTTTTTTGCCAAAAAAGAAAGAATTTGTCAAAAGCCACGATAAAGAAGGAAACACCTCATTGTCCATGCATTTCCAAGTAGTTTTCCACGCATTTGGAAGAGTCAACCCAGCAAGAGGAGACCACCACGTGCCTAGCCCAGGAGTAGCTTCTCACGTATGCTGAAGAAAAGAACACGTGCCAATAAAGAAGGCAGAGCACATACAAGCATTCGTGACAGTGCAAAAGATGAGAAGCAGACAACAATGCGCGAAGTTTAGAAAGCAGACGGAACAGTGCGGTGCGAGGCGATAGTTTAGGAAGCATACGGAACAGTGCGCGACCCATACTCTGGAGAACATCATCGATTGATCCTGCGCCCATACTGTCAATACTGTTTGCATTGCCTGTAGCTTTTAAAAAAAAATAAATAAATAAAAAGAATGCGAATGTTATTCATCTTGTTCAAGTATGTTTGAAAAAATGAATTGTTTTTGCGACTTGTTATATTCTGCATTTTCATCGGCCTTCAGAAAGAATGCGTAATATTGCATATGGATGGATCTGGGGCCCTGATAAAGCTTACAGCTTAATTGCTAAAGGCTGCAACAAATGAAGGTCATTTTGAAAGTCGCAACAAGCAAATAATGCAACTGTGGCTTATCCTTATTCTGAATCCAGATCCATGGCATGTCACATTCCTCAAATTCAGATTCTCCTAACTCATTTTTATCAAAATATTCACTAAGTGACGATGGATTGAGTCACGCTATTCAAGGCTTCATAAAATTTCCCTGAATCAGGAGATGAAGGTTATTACGGTGCAGAATGAAACGATTCATATTGTTCAGCATTTTATTTATTTTTTCCCCTAGAAATGAATTGAATGTGAAGGCCAACTCTGAAAATACCTGGTTGGCCGTTTCGTGTACTACATCCTTGTTACTTGTAAATGGTCTCTTTGAGAAACTCTAAGGGCAATAGGCAATATTTATACCCTTCCATTATGTACATCCAATCAGATAAAAAAAAGTATTCTTTTACCAAGTTCAGAGAAACTTGTTGATTGGAGCCGGGATTGCAGAATCCACTGCCAAAATACCGAGGAGTTCTTTGGCCAAGAATCAGTCTTAAGGGTGTCTATCGACATGCTGAGGGCTTGAACCTGGGTCATCATCATGGCAGCATTAGGTCTTTATTGGTAATGGCATTTTCTCATCGTTTGAAAGGGACAATTGTGCTTATTATGGCAAAGCCAAAACATTCTTACTACAAGTGTTATATAATAAGGAAGAACCGTGAGCATTGTGGTAAAACCATTCTTTTCAAAAATGTTGGGTTAAGCTCGGTATTCAAGTGAGTTGAGCTAGAGAAGAACTCAGGGAGTTCGGTTCTGGAAAGAAGGTAAGACGACACGAAGGGCATGGATCGCCATGGGAGTTCGAATTCAAGTTGAAAATGCATGAGCTCATAATCAAGCTAGGAGCGATACGATTGAGGGCTCATTCGTGAGTTGAGTCGTCTAAACACCTAAGTGAAGAAGGAGCACATCTCGAGAATTTCTCATTCCAATCATCATTCGTCTTTGCATGATTGCCCTAATTCTTCAGGCCTAATCAACAACACAACACTATAATTCAAAGCATTGGTTCATGCGCAAGCACCTGTAATCTATATCACACAATTTCTAGAGGTGGAACTCATTGATGAAGTACCTCAAAATATACCAGCCCAACTTGTGGAAGTAGTCACAACTTCTCAACCAAAAGTTGATGATCCGGTTTTCTTTCCCGCCTACATTTGAAGAATCACCACAAATGGAGAAAATGGCGACAACATCTTTCTCACAACAAGAAGATCCAATTTCAGCAACACCCGAAGGTGATCCCCTTCAGCGTGATGAAGATCAATTCCCAACGAACACGAGAACCATGTACAATGAGGTACTTGGAGAGGTTCCCACCTGGCTACATGATACCCTGAAGAATTGAAAGAGGGTCATCAAGCCAATAGTGATAAACTTGGAAGCGATTGCGTAAATGTTAGAATCCATCACTCCAAAAAAGACCAAATACTAACTAAGGTGTGTGTCAACGAATTCATAAATCACTTCGATGATTTTTCAACACCACTCGTTCACAATGGGGCAAAGGAGATGGATTTCCAAGACTCAAGTCTCACGACTTCTCGCTCGGAGATCAACACTTTGGGATGGTGACAAAGACAAAGGACATAACTCCAGTGCAAAGTGAATTGCGAATTTGGCTCCTAGAAGATCTTCTCAATGGCGAAAGACCAGAGGCTGGATTCTGACAAACCAAGGTGGCGTAACGACTACGGTCTCATGACAAATGAATAATTCACCATGGAAAGGTATTCGGAGTATGTGGAGAATTGTGCGTAATTGCAAATGTGAATACGAATGAAGACAAACTTTCTTACACCAGAATATTGCTCAGATGGAGGGGTGGATGAATTGCTCAAGTTTCAAGCTCAACACTCTTGTCATTTGGAGGATTGCAGAGCACAATCAATGAGTTCATTCCCGTATGATCGGGATAGGCGGACTCTTGGCCCAATGGATAAGGCACTGATCCTAGGTGTCTTGATCTAGGTGGCACATTGTTGACTAGGATGTCTACGTGTGCATACAAGTCATTTAAGTGGGGTCCACATGTACCCATTTCTTTTATTTATGTATTTTTCCTTAAATGACCTTTTAACTTAAGTGGTTTCTATTTTTAGTCACTTTTTAAAAGTTGGTTGAAAAAGTCAAAGTCACTTAAGTGCCCTATTTAATGTGCATTTAAAACCCTAACTACTTTGTAACCAACTTTTGGGTTATAAAAGGAAGTGAGGGGCTCATTTGTAAGGGTGACTTTGAGAGAGGAGAAGAAGATACTTTTGTGCAAGCTTTGTTTCAAGAAGAAACTTTGTGTTCTTTGTGAAAAACATTTTGGAGTTAATAGAATAAGAACTTTGTGTCTCATTCATTGTCTCTGGTAACATTTGGTGTTCTTATGTTCATTAGATGTTAGGTGTTTGAATCTTGCATGCAAATATTATCTTTGATCTTATTGTCAACATTAGTAATCAGTTGTTCTAGTTCACAGTGATCAAGCTCTGACTATCTACTTGCTCATGTGTGTTCCCTTTTGCATGTTCTTGTTTGGCTAACTCAAACTCCGTTTTATTTGTGTTGGTTATTCATCTTTTCTCTTCATGCAATATTAGGCTCTGTTTTTACCTAACTCTTGCATGTTCTTTCACCATTCCATTCCATTCCACTCCTTTCTTTCATTTCATTCCATTTCCTTCATTCACTTTTTCTTCCATTGATGTACACACACAATCAAGAATGCATGAAACATGATCTTAAAACATGATAACATGATATAATAACAAACATAAGTGAGATATGTGAGACAAGATATGTCACCACTACACAAGACACATGTGTTAGTCCCGTTAGTATGAAAAATAGAAAGTACACAATATATGTAATTGAGCATAAATGAGGAAGTGGAAAAGGTACTATAATAAAACAATAACACCTGTAGGAGGTTGCAGTGATGCAAGTAAGCAAAAATTTGAGAAGTGATGTGTGCTCCTATAACGTGTAAAAATCTATGTGCCTTGCATAAAATTCAATATACAAAGTGAATGCATGCATGTAAAGGAGAAAAAACATGTTATCTATCAAACCAAAGTGCTAAATAACATGGATAATGTAAATTGCTAACAACTCAAGTAAAATGCATAGGTCTAGATTTTGTATTTTTACGGATATGCGATAAGGCTTTATAAAAGAAAACTTTGTACTTAGCTTGTATGTGCCAATTCATGTAGAGATATACATATCATCATTATTATTTATAGTTAAATTTTCATAATTCCATCTAGACAAAATATGTGCCACCTTAATTGTACATGGTGTAGAATCATGTGTATTATTATCATAACTAGTATCATTAGTTAAATTAGAAGCTATCTAAGCCGGTGGCGAGAGAGTTAGACATATCCACATAATGGTCACTTGGTGTATGAATCTGTCCCCATCGATGCTATCATAATCCCAATCATTGATCAAAATATCATATTTTTTAAAATGGAGGTGTATAGGTGACTAGGTATGATCCTTTATATTTTTCTTTGTATACTCTATATGCTTTGAGGTTTTGTTTGTATAATTGCTCAATTGACATTGTAGTCATTTTGGTTTGCATGATATTAGGATATAAATCAATTATTGAGATTGGATCTACCAAAGAGGGTATTACATTCCAATACTCTTTATCATTAGATGATTATTTTTGTATGTATAAAGGTGTATCATTTAGTATTGGAGTATGCTCATTGGATATAGGTGTTATGACTCACGGTTGCCCATGTGGGTTTTGAAACGTGAGATGATGACATAGGATAATGTCATGTATCAAAGGATATAAATCCATTTCACTCAAGCTATTATATTTCCTATGGTAGATCATAGCAATCGGTGGCATGATGTCTGTTAATTCCATGATAATTGTAAAATGACTAACCTTTGATTTTGATAAGATAATAGTGGGGGTAGTAATGGGTAAGTAAAAAATTGATTAAGAAATTATCGAGTATCTCATATAGAATATCATGTTTTTTTAACATGTTTGTAAAACCAAAGAGGTTCTTTCATATGTTATTAGCTTAGTATCAAGCTTGACGTTCTAGAATGTACACATTGTTGCCTCTATGTAGGACTTTCACTTCACTTGTATGGACACACATATTATGCAAAATGTAGGTATCACGTTGTTTTTCAAAGGTGGGATTAGAAGTAGATGGATCATGAAAAATATGCGCATTGGGATAATATGTTAGATGTGATAGCTCATGTTTCAAAGATGTGATATCAATATTCATATCTTGAAAAGCATGGTATAAATTTTGAATAGAATCTAAGAGCCTTATGAAAGGTGTGATCATTACTAATAGAAGGGTTTGAAATATGAATCAAAATTGAATTCACATGGGAAGGTGTTATATTATCAAAGAGCATGGTGTCTTACATGAGCGTGTCTTTAAATGTGTGATGATGTTGAAGTAAATCATGTAATGAGACTTGAGAATTTGTGGCATGGTCAATGATGGAAGAAAAAATGATAGAAGAGACTTCAAGTAGGTAATAAATAATAAGTCTCAACACATGGAGGTCCGACAATGGAAAGAGCATATGAGATAGGACCCAAAAGTGATGTTTGGAAAAAAAGACTTTCGTCAAATTAATGAAATGACCATATATGAAATAGAAATTGAATCAAATGAAAAATAGGTATTTTTGAATCTAATTATGTGGAAGAAAAACCTCCAAGGATTTTTTCCAAAAGTGTATATTTGTCTGATTATGCCCTAACTACTAAAAATAGTAATTTTGAATTTCCGAAAAGTGTACTAAAAATTAGGGAAAAAAAGAGGTTTTCATTAAATATATAAAAATTAAGAATAACTTCAAATGAATTTGAAATTATAGTCATTGTTCTTGAGATATGCAATGAAGGGTGAATTAGCAAGTAGGGTCCCTAAAAAGAGATGCAAAGGGTAGAACCAACCATGAGACCTTAGGGAAAAATTTGAAAATTAGTTTGAGGTCAAGAAATATGATGAAATATGAATACAAACCCTAGAAAAGTGATGGATTTGAAACCAATTGGAAGGATAATCCCTAGGGAAACTAGGGTTCAATCAAAAGTGGGTTCACCAATATGTTTACAACTTTTAGATGAAGAACAATGTGTTTAATCTAATTTGATTCAAAGTGAGGTTATATTTACACTAAATGGTTGTAGATTAGATAAAAATGTCTATTTTGATTAATTAACTTCCAACATTAACTACAAAATATCAAAATAACATTTTAAAACATACAATACAAGATATAAACTTGAAACCATAAAGGAATGCGTGAACTTAGCTTGCTACAGATGATTCTAGAAATATTTGGGATTGTGCCTACTACAAATGGGTGATGTGAACTTGAATGAACCTTAGAATTGGAACTATGATAGTAAACTACTCTTGTTGAGGAGCATATAGTTCTTCTAGGACCATACCATACAGTCTAGCCCCTTTTTTATGGTCTTGGACCTATTCTGCTTCTACTTTTGTAACTTTCTATGGTTCTCTCCTTCTTGGCTTTTCTTGTCGCTATCAAACCCTAGTTTTTGCATGTACAATAAAGCACTCTAAATGGACTAATATTTATCTCAAAACCTAGCCATGGATGAATATTCATGCAAAATAAACATTAGAATGGTTGTGGCACCTTCGTGCACCGCCAACATTGGAACTACTCCAAAGATGTAACTTTTTGACTTAATACATTCGTTGAATTAACAAGATCATTATTTGAATAAGTTAAGGAATGATTGTTGATGATATATATTACAAAAACAAGCACACACACATATGTATGTATGTATGTATATTGATATCGATATGTATGTTTTGTTTGTTAGATCAAAGGACGAATGTCGGTTAGTAATGTTTGACATGTTGGTTAGTCATTGACCACTCGAGATTAAGCTTTGTTTGATGAGTTTAGTTTGGTTCATGGAATTGTAATTCCCATCATGAAAGTTAATTGGTTTTGTAAAGTTAATAAACTAAGGGAGGTGGTAGATATGTTGAGGTGGCATTGGTTAATATGGATTTTGAAAGTTTTAATAAACTTGAGTTAAACTTATGTTGATAGGCATATTTGATCGGATGGTAATTGAGGTTTATGAGTTTAAAGGTTTAAGGCCATGAGATGGCATGGGAAGTTAAGAGGAGTAGGTGGGAAACAAATACAACGCCTTAGGAGCGAAAGTTTCCTTGAGAAGCTAATGCATGAATTGATCTCAATGTTTCATTTGTATTTGCTTTATTTTTGGGAGCCCGATTATGGGCTATACATGGAGTTTTTAATGGAAATCGGTTTTGAGTGGTATCTGTGCATGGTGAATTTATTGCTGTTAATCCCCATTAAAAATGGCATTTTACTATATGAATATGTTGTTAGAAGATTGGTAGTGTTTTTGAAGCTTTTGAATTGGAAGTTTGCAACATTGGGAGTAGATTGCAGGGGAAGATTGAAGGAAAGAAATACAGGGAATGGGTTACATACTCTCACTTCTTGCTGTTATTTTGATGAAATAGATGAATATTGTTTTGGGTATGGTTTATTTGTGAAATTTGTGAAAGGAATTAGAGTTAGTTCTGACTCTTTTAGAGATTTGATGTTATTTTCTTAATCTGAATACACTTTGTTTTTGGGATTATCATGTGAAAATATGGGAAAATTCATACATTATGTTGGTCTATTATGAGAGATATTTTAACTACATACGTGTTGGTGTGATGAGAAATTTAGAAAAGGAAAATATCTCAAAACAGGTTTTGGGTTTTGAATGTTATGTGAAATATGAAAGCGAATGAGGAAATAGTGGAATACATTTTGGGTTTGTGATTGCTTTGTGTGAGTTTTTATATCTGCATACATTTTGGATTTGGAATGTTATGATATGGAAAATAAAATAAAGTTTGTTTTATCTCTATTTGGTGCATGTATGTTATAACTTAGAATACGTTATGGGTTTTGGTCACATCCCTTCCTTTGAGAATTGTTGTTTTCATTTAGTTGTAGCTCTTCTTAGATAAATTCTGTTTTATTTAGTTTTTATAGATCTTCTTTGATTTTGGGTGATTACGGGCATACATTTTGTTTTGGTATTGGGTTTTAGGATCTGCGATAGAATATAGAATATAGTTTTATAGCTCATTTTTGGAGCATTGTTGTTTCATTCCTTCTCTGAACTCATTTTTGGATCTGGGTTTTATGATTTGGAAAAGAAACAGGGAGTTAGTTTTTATAGCTCTTTCTAAAGCATTGTTGTTTGCATTATGAATATGATTTTTGTTTGACAAAAATGTGAAAAATGGAAAGGGAATACACTTCTGATTTGGGATATATTAAATATAGAAAATGATTAAAGGGTTGAGTGAAATAAAAACAAACTTGTTTTATTTATAGCTTCTTTGAGATTTGTTGTTATCATTTGTTTAATAGCTCTTTAGAGAGCATCGCTTTTTCATTCTCTTATATATTTGATATGAATAAATGGTATATACCCTATTGATTGTGTGGAATAAATGGATTATGGGGTTTATCACTATTCATTAAATTTCTATTGGAAATAATTACATAATGTTTCAATTCTAAATCTAGAAGTATTTCATGATTGGGAAACTTGAAAGTATGAAGGGATTACATTTTAGATGATTATTGTTTCAATTTTTGAATAAGGGAATTGTAGGAACGATGTACAACTCCATTGATTGAAAACATTAGTGAAGGAAAAGACATTTCTTATTCTAATGTTTATGATTTCGAGTAGTGACATTTTCTCGAATATTTCTTTTAATAGATATGTATAATGACTTGTTTTTGTGATAGCTAAGCATGAATATTGTTAAGTTGGAAAATATCATGAGTTAATACATTTGTAATTGTTGTTTATGAAGTAGTTTATGATCCATTATTAAATAAATGTTATTATTTATTAAGCTAGTTGCATATAGTGGCATCAAACATATTGTTTTATATAATCATGAAGTTCATTCTTATATGTGTATGAGATAGATTTCTTAATATAAACTAGGGAGTTTATGATTATAATTTACTGATTAAGAATAATATTAGCCATATCTTATTCTGTTATTTCATTATAATTACAACATAGATTAAGAGTATGCAAACTCATGCCAGTTCATATGAATTGACCCATATCTATCTCTCTCCTACAATTTTGTAGGAAAGGCCGACATACTTGAAGTAACTGATTGGATTAGATTCTTGATTATTTTTACGTTTTGAGTTATTGTGATATAAATCCAAAAAGGATTATTGTAATCAATAGATAATGTGATTGAAATATCATCGCATCATAAAAGGGCATTGAGACCCAATGTATTATACTTGTTGATTTTGTATATCATTATTAATGGATATTGGGATAATTGTCCTTATTTGAAATCTGGTTTATGACTTATCTTATTGTATGAAATGAAAATATAGATATTCTACTTATAAGTTTGAATTATCCAAGAATTGGATAAATTCTTAAGTTGTAAGATTATTTTTGATATCATTAATTTAGACAAAATAAATAAATTTCGAAACATAAACCAAAAGGATACATAGGAAACAAAATAAATATGTTTATATACGTGATGGTATTAACAAACTATTCATGATGGGTAAATATACCTAAAATACGAGTATGAAAAATGTATAATGATTTTACTCCTAATGAAAATTACTAAGATTTAGAATAGCTTCTAGTTAGTAACTCCTTTAGTTACTAAAATCCTCTTATGGGAAACATATTAGCATTTTGAAAATTAATACTTTTAAAACAAGTTGTTAAGAATACTTAGTTATATTAATCAACTAAGGTAACCTACATATATGGAACGTGGGGTGAAATGTCCCTACATCATCTCACTATTGCCTTAGCTTTGTGCCAACTTAGGATGACTATGATAAGGGTAGTGAGTACATAATGATGGGTAATAATTAAGTTGTCCCTATCTTTTCCGTAGGAATCCTAAGATGGTACGAATGGAAAAATTTTCATTTAGGGAAATGAGCTAGTAGGGGACTCTTCATTTTATTAACTAAATCACCTTCTTAAACAATAAAAAGGAATCCAGATAACTATGTTGAGATGGTTGTGTGGTGATAAAAGATTATTTCTTTTAAGATTGTGTGTGGTCTCGAAACTAATCTTACAAATCAATGCTTGAAACTTTGGACAAAGTAATGCAATAAATGACTATATTGTCTATTCACCAATCTCCTAAATTATTAGTGTTGGATACTAGATGGGAGCTTCATGATTGTCTTCCGGAAAGACACTTAGGAGATGTACATAGTTCTCATAACTTGTAAAAGTTTTAACCAAGTATACATAGTATACAAACTCAGGTAGAGTGATTTAAGGGAGATTGTGGAGATCTGGATATACCATTATAGTTGTAAATGGTTATCATATGTTATCAGATGGATTACGAATATTTAAATAGTGTTGGATTATTTAGCAGCAATATAAATAATAATGTTAATCATTAATAATATTAATTGAACATTAAGGGTATGGTTTTAAATAAAATTCCCCTTAATTTGGATGATCATATTATTGAGTGTTACAAAAGAGGCCTCAAACTGCACTTCATTCTCCACCTAACATGTGATATTTAGATAGATTGGATTTAGATCTTGCTAATATACTTGGAGAGATAATGTTTGAGTGCTTGTGGAAGAGAGAGATTGATGTCTTTACCTAGTTTGTATTTTTAGACCTAATGTGGGTGCTACTCTAATGACTTCATATGTGTTATTGCGAGATTTAGGGAGCTTCTGACGCCTTTTACAAGTGTATCTAGTGCATTTACTTAGGAGTTCTAGGTTAAAAATGAGCTGATGTTTACTTGCTTATATAGGGTTATATAGGTAATTTATCCAAGAAAGAATGACCCAACGGAAGTATAAGATCCCAAAAATATATCATTTTAAAAACAATTTGGAGTACACGTTAGTCCAAGACTATACCATTGGCCAAGACTAGATACCAATTCTCTATCAAATTGTAAGGCCGTGACCGGGACAAAAACATGCAAAGTAAAGTTTAGAACTTGTTAATTTGTGTTTTTCTATGGATTTCATGCATTGTATTATAATAATGTGGTGAAATGTTTGTGTACAAGGATGAAAAAGCTAAACAATGGACCTTTGAAAGTGCTAAGAAGGAATGGAGATTTTTATTTATCATAGAAAGAGTATATTTTCCAATCAATTGTTGTCAAGGTGCAAATTTCCAAATTTGAGTGTCTACACTAAGGTGGGAATGATCCAATCTAGGTTTTCATGATCTGATCAAGATGTCAAAAAGATGAGGATATCATTCTCTATGCTAAGTCTAATTACATATGTCGAAGCCGATTCTTTGTAAGAAGACCAAGTTGTGGATAAGGAGAGACCGCGTGGATGGAAACACAAGATAAAAGGATTCAAAGTAACTCTCAATCTGCGGTGCTTACGACAAATCCCAATCAATGGGGAATCAACCATTTTGAATAAATAGATGGTGGTTGTCGGTGGTATAAAGATAAATTATTCTCGGAGCAAGCTAAAAACAAGTATATATGGGTTGGAATGCATGTAGATTTTTCTAACAAGAACAAAATCTTGGTAAACCAAAATCACATAAAATCAATAGTAGAAGAATATGAAAAAATATTTTAAATTTATTCTCACTACATGTTAGTGATCAAAATATATATTCGATGGCCTTAAATCTCCAATGCTACATAGAACATGCCAAAAAAATGATGATAGAGGAAAGAATGACTAACTCTCTAATATAGGATGCAATATGGCTATAGATTGTGTAGAAGATAATGGAATATTTGATGAATGGTTGCGAGGAAGAAGACTACAAAATTATATAGTATAAATCAACCAAGGATATCATCATACAAACATAAACATATATTTTAGCACAAAAATCCTAATAATCATGAATAAACCAATATGAAACTAATATATGAGAAACTACCATGTAAAGGGAAATCAAGAAGATCAAATTTACCCTTAGTAAATAGATCATAATCTTTCTCGGAGAATAATTTCTCGATACCAATGCTATAATTTGAACACGTTTATCATACATAATATTCAACTCAATAATACAAGATATTCAATACATTTCAGAAATTTTATTTATGAGTAGAGGTTACAATATATACAATATTGATCTCCTACATCATAGGAGTTAATAACTTGTCACTAACAACCAATATATTCCTCAACCCCTATTCTTTCTCTAAATCCCTATAATATATTTACTAAAAATCTCTTCTATAATCTATGTGGACCCATTATTATCTCAACACACACCTAGAATCACTCATATGTTTATCTATGTGATATATTTTGACAAATCACTCAACCCATTAAATATTATCTCACACACAATATTTAACTATTGAGAACTAATTTATAACAAGAAAAATAATTTTTAATGTTCTGATTTGGTGTATATAATGTCTTACTTTTCTTTATTTTTTTAAGGATGTACATCCATATGTTGTAAAGTGCGATGAGGCGTTTGCTTTGTATTTTTACATCCTAGTTTACCTTCGTGCATGTATTACTTATATGTACATACCATTATATTAGTTTCTATCTCTTTTACCACCATTAATTCCATTCTTGTTCTATTTTATATGCTTGTGAGAGTCCATTTTCTATATTCTTTGACACCTTGTAGTCTGCTTTCTCCTAGCGAGACCTTTTAGCATACCCAACTTTTTTCATTTTTTAGTATTTAAGTAGTGAATTCAAACCACTCATGTAAAATATTTAATCCACACCTTACATTAAAAATTATTGGGGAAAGGAGGGCAGAGTGCGGTGTATGTATTCAAGCTATTTCTTCTCATGTTATGTCCCTTTCTTACGCTTGGCACATCACAACATGTAATTCGGGTAGTTGACGACATTATCTAGTGTAATCTTATTACTTTCTACACTTCACTTAAAAATATTAATATCTAGCATCCCCAACATTTATATTTTACTTAGGGATAAAGTAGAGGAGAGGTACCAATAGATGAGAACCCTAACTTGATAGGGGTGGAAAAGAGATGTATGTGTCTTGTTGGAACATAGAAATTACATTATTATGTAGTATATGATTATCGGTATGGTGATTTTAGTTTTGAGTGGTGAATTGGAGGAAAAATACAAATGTAAAATATTTTATTAAGAAAAATAGGTGCACCAATAGTTATGCACGAGATGACCAATTATTGTGCATCCGATGTGTCATGGAATGATTGACCCTTACACACTAGTATTAGGTACAAGTTGCATATTGATTGGTCCTATTTTATTTTTATATCTAGACTCTAATTCACACTTACACATTCCTATGTTATTTCATGTTCATCTATCAACATCTCTCCTTCAATAGATTTGGACAATTCATACAACTTTGAGTTCTTTACCAATATTTTCACTTGTAATTCGTGCAATTTTTTCAAAGTGATTGATTCCATTCCATCTAGTGCACCTTCAATGATAGATTCATGGAAGCTTCAATATTTAAATTTATGGAATATCATGTACAATCATATGATACTAAATAATACTGTTATTTCTAAATCTACCTCACAACCTTCTAAAACTAAGCTCCTCTCAATAAAAATATTTCAATATAAAATACCCATTTTTCTTATTACATTTTAAATACCCCTTTTATTTCTACCTCTTTAGAGTCGATTAAGTATTTAATTTTCAAACAAAATTCAATTATATTTTCACCGAAAACACATTTAAGACCTTGATGCAATTTGTATTAGACTCGATATGTACAAACCCTTGATATTTGTAAATTGATTTATTTCTTCCTTTCTTTTCTTTCTAAATTTGTCACACTAATAAAATTATCTAGAGGAATGTGTGAAGGGTCATGTGTGGTTGCATTCTTATCACTTAAATTTACTAATCTTTATGAAATCCATTCTCCTAAATGTTTTGATATAAAATGACAAACATATAGTTCAACAATGATACTATGAAAGATACTATACAAGATACGAGGGTGGGGCCTATGCTAATTTTTCCCCCTTTACCAATAACTAAAAAATGATACTTTGAAGGATGTTTCAAAAACATACCATTGTTCTTAAAACACAATTCTTCTCTTAAAAAGCATGCAATGAAAATGATGTGAATTTAGGGTTTTGAATCTAATTCATGATTACTCCTCCCCATTATCCCTATTGATCAACGTACCTACCCCCAATAAAGTTATAAATCCATTTATAATTTAACCCCTTATAGCACTCAACATGGAGATATATATTGGGTCCATTTTACCTAATATTTAAAACCCCAATATGAACTCACATGATAGACATTGCTTTGGTTTTTGAATTCATTTTTGATGGATTTCATCTCATTTAGTGCAATATTCAAAATACTTCCTATGTTTAAAGAGAACTTTATGTTGAATCTCATTTTATTAGGTTGTACTCATTGTATATATATACAATATCAAGCACGATTTGGAGGACATATTTAATAGGATTATTAGCATTATTATTTTATAAATTCCTCCCTAAGTTGCACTCAAAGGAGTTTATTAGTGTACTATAATATTTTGACTATATTAAGTTAAATTATATTGGCTTAACAGTTAATGGTTTTTATATTGAGAACCTTGTAAGAATAAAAGAAGATAAGTGGTATGATCAATCACTTTTCCCCACATACCACATGTTCATATCATGTGTCCACCACTTTAGAAAATCTTTCACTCAAATGGTTAAAATAAGATTTGGATTATATGTAATATAAAAATTAGGGTTTTAATCTAATTAAGATATATAGTGAAAGTGTAAATATGATCTAAAACAAAAACATAGAAATACAACAAATCTACAATCCTAAATCATGCACCTTTACATTTATTTAGATATTCAAAATCTATAAATACTTAACTATTTATACATGTTGATTTTGTGACTTTTTTGATGGATTTGGGTCATATAGAATGGGATACAACTTTATGTAAAATTAAGTGATCTAGAAGTGTATGATGGAAAAATTCATTTTTCTAGAGAATAATTGTGAGGTATATTTGTCTTGGATGGCGATTTTGACCTATGCATATTTGTGCTCAAATTTGGATACGGAATTATTATCTCTTGTGTTTTGGGTTCTTAATTTTTCTTATATTCTAGTGATCATGTATTTAGCAGATTAGGGATTCTTTTTATGCAAACCCTATATCTCTGTTCGTAGTTCTCAAAATTAGGTTAGTCTAATTGTATTGGAATGACCTCACTTTAACTTCATGACGTGATGAGATATAAACTATGTACCAATACTTTTAAAAGGGATCAATTGTCAAATAGTTCTCCCTCAAGTGAATGTATCTAAATGTATAGTAAAAATTGTGTTAGTGAAATCCTAAAAATCCTCATACTCTTGGAAATGATATTGACTATATATCATAGCATATGACAATGACAAATGGAATTCATGTAAGATGTATAGAACTTATCATCTAGCTAATGTGATTTAAAAAGTGATTTTGCAAATGGATGCTTTGTTTTGATCTCTTAAGTAGCCGAAAGATGTAAGAGATGAGGACCTTTTTAATGTGTGAAATTATTCTACTTATATATGTAAAATTTGTGAAAGGTTTTATTTCTCAATTGATGATAAGTTTATTATGATGACTTGATAATTTTATAAAATGAATATTACATGAGTTGAGGATTAAAAATTAGATCTTGGAAAAAAAAGGTTATCCATTTTTGTCCCTGACAAGAGTTTATCTTAAGAAAGTGAAAAATATGTATTGAGAGTTTGCAAAGGTGGCCATATGTCCAAAGATATGTTGTATTTATAGAAAATATGGTTTTGATGTGTAAAAGGTAAGAAACAAGTGTGACCTAGTAGATATGGAGTGCTAAAAAGAGCACATGCATGAAGGAATAAGTCAATGAAGTGAACAAAAGGAATTGGATTGAGATAAATGCCAATAATAACTAACAAATAACATTTTTTAGATTTATGGTACTACATTTTCCCCATTTCAATATAGTAATTGAAAATTTCTTGAGTAAAATCAACGAAGTTTTCTTGAGCTTCATGTAGGTAGCTAGGGTTTGTTTTACACAAATAAGTGCGATACATAAAACCAATAATAGATATAAAGGGAAAAATAGTGAAAAGAAGGAACTAAGTTCAAACCCCGAAATACCGAGATAAAGCTACTATAAGGACAATAACGCCCAAATCATACACTATCTCCCAAGGTGGTCCTATTCTCCTTTGGGCACTCATGTCTAAAAAGTTCTAGATCCCATATTCTCAAATAGATCTTGCACAGTCCAGATCTATCCTTCTCATCCTTTTTCCCAATATAGAATCATCTTAGATATTTTGATACAAGTTAAATCATTCTTATTCTCTATCTT
Source organism: Taxus wallichiana var. yunnanensis (assembly GCA_018340775.1). Classification (NCBI taxonomy): domain Eukaryota; kingdom Viridiplantae; phylum Streptophyta; class Pinopsida; order Cupressales; family Taxaceae; genus Taxus; species Taxus wallichiana. Next base: position 424,135,561 of record CM031244.1, on the reverse strand, counting down.
GTACCCTTACTTATACTTTGTAAGCTCGATCTTGTTTGTCACTACTATATCTATTTGATCTTAGTCCTCGATATAATATTTAAATTTCTTTAATTCGCTTAGTGAACTTGATGTGAAATTTAAATCTTATATCAAAGGACTAAGATCAAATAGATATAATAGTGAAAACCAAGATCTAGCATACAAAGTACAAGTAGGGGTACATGAAAGGAGAATACAAATGATTTATCTTGTATCAAAAGATATAAGCTCATTCCAGATCGGAAACAAGTGGAAAAGGATGGGATTTAACTATGCCGGTTGTTTATGAGAAAATGGGATTTGATAATTCTCGAGACAGGAGTGCCCATAGGAGGATAGGACCACCCTAGAACTAGTGTCTAATCTTGGAGCTAGTTTCCTTATAAAAGATCTTTCTTTGGTATTTTCAAGGTTTGAACTTGGTTTCTTCCTTTTACTATTTTTTACTTCAGATCTACTTTAGAGTTTCTATATTACACACATTTCTACAAAACAAACCCTAGTTACATGCACAAATATTAAGAAAACATTAGATGGAATAAATAATGCATATGCTTGAGTTGGTTTGACCTCGGTGGTGACACCGGTGTGATTTTCACCAAGCAACATACTACATTTCAGATTTTATGTTGTTCTTGCGAGTGTGTGATTTGAAATGTGTCCCTTAGAGCTAGGTTTCCCTTGTGCCACCAAACCAAGATAGTGGGATACATATAATTTTCCCCAATATGAATGTGTGAGATGTAATTCAAAGAAATCCCTCCTATGTAGTGTATAATGCACCCCAAATGAATTCCTTGAACATTACTCCTTGCCCAAGTGATAGATATTAAGTATTAGCTTCAATTTCCTAGCCCCTAATAATAGTAAGTCATTTATATATATGATTCCATTTTTTGAATTTATTCATTAACAACAAGAAAAAATGACCCAAAGTAATACTTTTTTATAGAAAAGGTACCAAACAAGATAACAATTGAAAATTAGGAAAAGGAGGGAAAATGATAGAAGTGTCAAAAGGGGAAAGTACGCAATGACGCTCTTGTCACTAATGGGTGGTAGTGTTTGGGATGCTCAAAAGACATAACAATCAATACAAATCTAGGTCACATGTCACCTAGTGTCCAAAATAAAAGTGGTCATTCTTAAAAAGAAAATGAAAGTGTGGGGAAGATAAAAGTAATGGAGTAAAATAAGTGTTGTTAATGTCTAGTCTTCTTACTTACAAATCCTCGTATATAATAAAATACGTGGAGGATTTATGTAAATAGAAAGTGTGTGCTTTTGTGACTACATTTTCCACAACTTAATGATGGTGAATGAATATTTGGTATCATAAAGTAGATAAATAGATCATACCTTATGAAGATTCTAAGAGAGTTAATAACCAATAGCGTGTTGAATGAGGGTTGTACTTGATATCATGTCGAATGGAGATAATAGAATGTGTATCATGGAATATGGAGGAGGATAAGGATCTTAGGGGTGATATCATGTGCATAGTAGAATTGATATATGCATGTGTAATTAGATATTACCTTTTTTGGAGCATCATTCTACTTGAAATTTATTCTTTATTCCATTTATATGTTATCTTTTATCAAAGTAAGATAGGAATTGCAAAAGAAGATAAGTGTAGTCAATTCTCATGATAAATGAAATCAACTTTAACTTCGTAATTGTGAAAGTAGAAATTCTTATTTGAGAAATACATGAATCAAGGATAAAGTACACTTGTGTGCCATGAGAAGAGAGATATAATTGTTCTTATGTGTTTGCTACCTTGGATATGATTGTAATAATACAAAGGATTTAGGCATCTTGTTACCGAATTGAGGACTTGAGTATCCTATTACTAAATTGAGGATTTAGATGTCTTGTTGCTAAGGAAAGCATACTCGAGAGCTTTAGAATTTTCCTTGCAACTGGTAATGCTTCTCTATGGGTAAGTGAAACTGTAGATGATCATAAACCTAATTGAAACTTACCATAGGTGACACATTGTTCGAGGCATATTGTTGTACTACATATTCCTCAGGTTTCACTTCCTTATTTGATCTTGAGAAAATAAAGTAATTAATTAATTTTTAACTTACCACTAATTTAGTTCCTATTTGTAGAATCGATGGCAATATGTAACTGAGTCTCTACTACTATAATTCAAGAAAAATTTCATTAGAGACCTGCTAATCCTTGAGTGTTCCTATTTTTGGCCCTAAGACAAGAGCACCTAGGTGGGACACTAGCGTCCATCATTTCTCGTCGAGTTGGGAAATTTTTTCCTACACTATATTTTGGCTCAAGTCTATTTTTGAATTTGTTCTTTATCTCTTGTTTATCTTGATTTTTCCATTTTCCAAGTATGTATTTGGTTTTTATACTGTTGAAAGGGTGAAATAGTCACTCGATGATTTCCCCCACTTTTTTGGGGTGCATGAGATGATTCAAGGTGAGTGCAAACCAAATGAGAAAATTTGAAACTAATGTACAAATTTGAAATAGAACTCATGTAAGGGGAATATGGAACATTCATGACAATAACCAAGATTTATGCAAACAATGGGAAAAAGGATAGCCAAAAGTGATAGTCATAAACAAACATACATGATGTAATAGAAACAAGTATCAAGACACACAATAATAGATAAATACACAACAAATGAGATGATTGGATATATGAGACAACACCTAGGATGTCAAAAATAATTGAAGACTTCAAGGTGGTACAAGAAAACAAGCAATGAACATAGGGCATAGCTCGAAAACAATGACAATTAAGAGACAAAAAAGAAGACAAGATATAAGCAAATCAAAGAACCATGATTGGAAGTAGGCATGTAAGACAAATGTTACACATGAATCACTCTTTAACATGTTATAAAAATATTGATAGTATGTCATGCTCTATACAATTGAGAAATAAGAATGAAAATAGTAACTATTGTGATAATACGATCCGAATATAGAGAAACTAGGAAAGGTAGATGCCCCACGAGCCTCGGTGGGATTGGTAATGTATAGTGTAAAGCATCATGCATCAAGTAAGAACCTATAAGTAATATGAATTCACCTCAAAATTACCATATGAACACACATGTATGTATGGATAAAGATAGAACATAATATGATTCGAGGTAACATGATAATCAATGTGCAACATAAAATAGTATAAACAAACAAGAGTACATCCAATCAAGATCTAAGTTAGTATTTTTATTTTCGTAAATATATGGACATGAAATAAAACAACAATGAGAGGGGAGAAATGTTACCCCCAATATATGTGTGCAAAGTGAGTTCCACATAAGTACCGCACCCTCAATAGTCATGTTTGGACCTAGAACAAGAGTGAATAATCACTTAGCAAGGAGGTTAATTTTCCCCAAGTGTGAATGCTACATTTATCTACCCAATGAGGGTAAGGGGAAAGAGCCCACTATCTCGATAGTGTAAAAATATGAAAACATATCAACATGATCTAAGGACCTAGTGTCATGTGAAAGTGCATATATCATAGTATGTGGAGTAGGATTGTGTAATGCATGTGGAGAAACCAGAGCAGCGGAACATTGTTAAGTAATAAGTGCAATTCGAAAACATGAGAGCTACTAATGAAAAATGCCAACATAGTCGGGAAAACCATATAGAGTCTAAGATCCTAAATGTAATGACATATAAAATAAGGATATGACTAATATAAGAGATTAGAATAGGCGGAACACTGGCTTACTTGGAAATAATGGAAGAAGTAAGTGGAAAAATAAGTATAAATTTGTGAGTAAAAATATGTGTAATGTATATAGTGCTAGAAATATTTAAAATATCAACATCAAGCAATGGTGATATAGATGCAAGACTCGTGATAAGAAATAGGTACAATTCTGGGAAGATTGGAATCATCAAAATTGTAAGTATTAGTCTCTATGATCATAGGCATAAATGTGAAAAGAGGGTAATTGATTTCCCCCATGGATGGAATAAGATAACAGATAACATATAAATCATGTATAAAATTTTGAAAAGTTATTGAATCAATAACATCATGAATTAAATCAACACAATGTGTTCAAACTTGTGATGAGGAAGGTGTAGCAAGGGGTGTAACATTGGAATCACTAAGAATATGACCTGTAGAAGTGCATCAAGAGAGAGACATAAGGGGAGGAATATCATGGGTTCCGATAAAAATTTGATCATGTAATCAATAACACTATAGTGCATTATTGGAGAAGAATGGTGTGCAATGTAAGTATTAACTTAGTTATGAATCGAATAATAAGATAATGAGATTGGGTACCTAATTTAATATCTAAATTTATATTTATTATCATATAAATAGTCTTAACTTTCTATTATCATATATGAGAGGGATATAACAAATTTTAACAACATGAGGTGAGGAATCTAATAAATCATTATCCACGGAAAAATGTGCTGCAAGGGAAGAGTGTGTGATGGTCAGTGAAAATTTTTAGGAACCTAAAAAAACCTTATAAAAAGGGTGGCAAAATTTTTAAAACAAGATTATTTAAGTCGAAGAATCTTACCAAAATTCTATCTTGACTATGGAAAAAGGAAAAAAACATAAAAATGTTTTCATTTGTAAATGTGAATCTTACCTATTTTTCTAATATTAAAAATATTTTGGCAAATTTCATTTGTCATCTTTAGCTTAGATGTCATTTATCGATACTATTGATGGTATGAAGTGCATTATATGCATTCCTTATTTAACCAATAAACATTATTAAACTATGTAATCTAGACCAATTTTTCCCAATACTTCCTAGGAATAAACCTTGACCATTGATCCATTGGCCATGTGTCATCATTTCATGCAATTTCAAGAAGACCCATGATATCTCAATCCTTGTAAATCCTACTAGAATTATATCCCATCCATTAATCTCTTACAATGTGTTAACATCCTATGATGTTTTGGTTTAGGAGTTTCCTTAGTCTTTCTTTACTTTGAAACTTTTCAATGATTTTCCAAAAGGTGTCCCACAAATACTTCCCTTCATTATAATAAGAGAGATTTTTTCTATATATACACAAATTATCTTCACTCTTTGGGAAATTTTTGATAATTACCAAAATAAAAATTACAAATTGCTCCATTATCAAGGCTCCAAATGACTGATAATTGAACTAATTCAAACTAGAATGCAAGAAATATGTTTTTAAGGCTTAAATGGTCACAAGTGTTGGAAGTCCAATTGAATGAGAGTGGGGAGGGGGTGAATCAATCCTTTAAACACTTAAAAAAAAATCAAATTAACTTACATACACCGTTAAAATTCAACCATTCATTAATGTGATCTAAACAATATGCAACAACCATCCACAAGAGCATAACTATGAAATAATACATAATAACACAAGATATAAGTGGGAAAAACTTAAGGGGAAGAAATCCGACTAAAATTTTGATTATATTACTCAACTCAAAATAATTTAGTGAAGCACAAACTTCATAAGGAGAACCAAACCCTAGTTTAGTAGAGCACTAACCCTACAAAGAGCACCAACCCCTAGTTTATTGAAGAACCAACTCCAAAAGGAGGATACAAAACCATAAAATGATCAAGAACCAACTCAACCACCTTTAGATGAAGATATCTGAAGTATTGTTTCTACCACAATTGATGGAGATCACTAATTCAGCTCACAAACCTTCAAACCCTCTTCAAACACACTTTCTCACAACTCACTCAAACTTGATCTTTCATGGATTGATTAAGCCACAAAACATTAAAAAAAATATCTTCAAATATATTTAGACTTTCATACTCTCTCTCTCGATATGTTTTGATGCTCTTAACACTCTTTAACTTTCTCACCTAGCTTGCATTTTTTCCTCTCTTTCCAATTAGTATAAAAATGAACCAAAACATTCAATTTATGTGATTCTTAACTCAAAAACATAACATAGGATGGTACATAGCCAAGAGGTAAGTCACACCATCTTAAAATTATAACATCACACTCATATTAATTCATAACATTGACTCCATGTAGGTCAGCCATGCCAAAAGACATAAGACAAACCCAAAAAGTCCTAAAATCCCATCACCAAGCTCATCAAAGACATCCAAACACATCAACCTGATTATTCAAGCCTCCAAAAGCATCACACATGTCAAAAAATCATAAAAAATTCATACATTAGTGCAAAATATTTTTCACCATTCATTTTCTTCATAACACAACTTAATAGGATTGTTTCCTACTCAAAACAAGCACTTCCAGGAACCCGTCTTCACTATTGAAGCTCACGATAACAAAAAAACACCTCAACTATGCCATGTAAAAAATAATTGGAAATAAATTGACATTTATAACACATCTATGTATGCTATACCTCATCAAACATCCAACAAGGCAAATCACACCTCTTTTCCTTTTAGCAAACTAAATTGCCCAGAAGTAGTTTTGGAAACTCAACTGGTTTGCACCCTTAATGACCCATTAAATACCTCTTATAAACTCACTAGGAAAATAATTCATACCTATTCACTCTCAAATGGATATCCATCATTAGATAAGCCAAATCACGAGTCTTCTACATCAATATTCTATCCAAATAATCTCTTTCCCGAACCGGTCAAACTAAGTCAACTTGTGAACTTAACCATGCCACCTCAGAGCACTTTTAGAGCTCCAAAAAATATGAAAATTTTCATATGAGATTTAAAAAATACCTCCAAGTCCAATAGACTCTATCACAAATATCACAAGTGCTCAAACACTTCTATTTGCCAACACTGCTAAACTACCCTTTTAGGCCCAAAAACCAGTCTTCAAAGATGCACATAATTTTCCATTTAAGACCTCAAAATGACTTAAAAATGTCATGTAAATCTATTAAAAATCCAAATATTTCATAAATGGTGATTTATTTAATAGGTTTAATGGACATAATTTACACAAACTGAAAATATTCAGAAACAAGCTTTTTGGGTGGTGCCCACATACTTGTCACAAGATCTAACATACCTCATTGGAAATATGGAAGAGTACTATACAACCTACAATCATTATATTTTTAAAACCAATCCATTATAGGAATCTACCAAGAATATTTCTCCTATCGCTCATAACCTAGGGTTTCAAGCTCATAAAAAGATTCTTACCTTCCTAACATTCCTTCATAAATGTTTGGGTATCATTTGACCTCATTCCAACTCTGATATCTTATTAACTTCATGACCCAACATCCCTAAAAGTCTCAGGTCCCCATGGAAACCTTACACATGCCAACCATGAGCATTTCTCTCACTTCAAGATGGAAAATGCATTCTTAAGAACCATATTTTAGTCTAATCTTCATAACTTACAAAATTATCATCATGACAACATGAAATTTTTCCCACAACATAAAAAAACCTATGCTAACATCTCCAATAATTATATTGGCTCAATTTGGTTTGTATCTTCTTAACCACCATGACTTGCATGACTAGGTCTTAGGGTTTTATATGTTCTAAGATAAAACATAGTAGAAGAACACTATACCTCATCATGAAACCTCTCCAAAAGGCCTTAAAACCTTAAGACATCATTTATAACTCTCTTACATTCTTCCATGAGATCACACAGATCTATACCTCATTATCATGCTCCATTTGGCCTCCAAGCACTTAGACTAGACCTAGATGAGCACATGTAATTGAGTATTCCACCCATTCCTACACTCTAAATATCATGTAAGTGTCTCAACACTATCCTATAATTCTCTCCATACCTATAACATGATCCTCAAGCCACCATGCATCTCTATACACCATGCTTTATCTCCTAGGCTATATAGGTTACCCGATTAGGTTTGTTAGACCAAGCCATTCACACTCATTTTGCACTTGTAATCATGAATCAACCTGAATGTCCATGTCATCATAATTATAATCACCTTCTAGCACTCCTCCATCATCCTCTTTGTCATTAATGAGATTTTACATCAATGAAAACACCTAACTCACTCATGCCAATAATCTCCCCTTTTATCATTGATGAAAACTAAGTTCTTCTCCCCCTTTTTACATTAATGAAAAATCATACCTGAACACATGTTATTCATATTCCTAAGACTCCTTGGATCCTTTCTTAAGTGAAAACATCAACCTAATTCATCATATAAACATACAAATATGTCTTATTTTCCTTTAACTATGTTTTTGACTTCTTTTTGTCATGGATACACTATAGCATTCTTGGGAAGATACATTCATGACATACACTCATGATAAAAATCAGTTTGATCATGAAACGACCTAAAACATCATTCGCCTCTTCATTAATCCATCTCAAGTGATAATGATCATAAACTTTCTTGTCTCTATCATCATGCCTTTGTTGAAAACAACCTTTAGGGCTAAGATTCCTAAAGCATACATTCAATGCAAATTTGACTAACTTTAGCTATCCATAGAATCCCATACAAAACATGAAATACCACCTTATAGCCCCCTAGGTTCATATCATCTATATTTAACTAAAAATGAAAAAATATGAGCTCTTACCTTGCATATGTTCCATGGAGAGTGATCATCATCTCGTACTCTTCCTTGAACTAACCTCTTAGAGTTTTTAACCTTCATTATGTGCTATTGAAACCTTCTTGGACATATGAATTTATCATCCTTGAGTAGATTCAATACATATTAAAACCCTGTCATTTTACTTTTCTTGACAAGTTATGCCCACTTAGAGGGTCAAAATCAACCCCACCTTTAGAAGCATCCACAGGACTTGTAATGCAACATTCATACCTCTGCAACTATAGAAAACCATGAAGAAGAACAAAATAAATACCTTGGATGATGGTGATCTTGTTTAGGTTAAACATATCTTCATTATATCTTATTCTTAACTCTAGGTCAAATAGACCATGCAAATCATGTTATCTCTTCATCTACTCCGTCAGAGACACACTTTTAGACCCAAATGCCCATTTACATACCCGTAGCTCTCGATTTTATTTCTTCACAAAGATTTAGTACTTTGACGGGATACAATATCCACTATAGATGTAGGATAATCAATCATATACACTCTACAAAACTACTATTACCAGCTTTCTTGAATCTATGAGAACTTGATCTCCCATTGCTTTAATAAGTCATGTCGACCTGTAGCACACTTTTTCACATCTTCTTAGTCTTGACCGAGACCATATCAACTCATAGGCTCACCCATTTCTCTTGACCTTTGTTTGTCTTTTTCTATATGCACTCTTTATGATGCATACACACTCTTGATATACTTAAAACATGATTAAAAACTACCACAACATCTAGACACAAATAGTAATTCTTAGACCTGCTTGATTCCAAAACATAGATTGAAAAACACCATGCATAGGCTTAACACATACATATCAAATGAGAAACTCACCTTTATAATTCACATGCTTACTCTTGCTATGTGCTACTTCATACTATTCTATGATGCCAAATCATGACTCAAGGGATAATACTTAACATTTGAGATCAATTAACTCATGACATACCTACAAAACACCATCTTTATTTACATCCGATAGTCCGATTAAGCCATCATGAATGACTTGCCACATGATTCTTATTGAATTCACTATATACATCATGCCTTAAACTTATTCATGTTACTTTCATGATGCCTACGCTTGTTTTATCAAACAAAAACATGAATCACGAGCCAAATAAATACCTTGCAGACTTAAACAACCCTTGAACGTACCACTCAAAAAAATGAAATCACCTTGTTTCGATGGTTTGATCAAGTCATTATACAAATTATTGAATTGCACTCCCTTATCTTTACCATACAAGTATAACAAATTCTCATGCTCCTCTTTCTTGAGATAATAATATAGACCCCAAGAAACCATATTTAGGTTTGAAACCATGCTTAACATCCAAATAACTTACCGCTTTGACTCTCACATATCTCGATGAACTTCTGGGACCAAGGCATACTAAACCTTGACAAATAATACCTAACATACTCATATAGTGACATGACCTCAATATTCCTTTCTATTACAATTCCAACTTTGGATTAAGTTCTTGGACACACACATTTTAACAACTCTTTCTTGCTCAAGAACACATCACTCTTGAAATATTGCTACAATACTACATGATGTGATACTTGATACTTTATCTACATACACATATAGTCATATGACTTTCAATACTTGGATAAAAAGGACTCACTTCATGATTACCAAAAGGATTTTAAGATATATAGGGTAACATAACTACATACACTACCAACCTCTATTTTCCATCACTCTCAAAAATGACATACACTCATACCTTAATTTCATCCTTAATCACCTTTTAGATGGACCCATACAACTAGAGAAAACACCGTGTCACCTTGACACCTTGACAACATTCCTACCATGGCATACTTAAAACCAACCATCCCCCATTCTTGCAATACTTCATATGGATTATTATGTCTCTAAGAAGATTAGTAGAGACATATTTCTTCATGATAAATCTAGAAGAATTATTTGAAGAGGTCCCAAGCCCTCTTAGATACTTGAAATTCACCTCTTTCCTAATTGTTATAATATGTACCTTGACTAACTTTTTGTATTACATCCATAACATCCCTTGGTGGAACATTGTTGTTCACTCTTGGATCCCAAGACTCGACTTTACTTCTAACATGCATATTAGGACCCTAAACTACTAGTTTTCTTTTTAAGACCACGGAAATCCATGAAAACATGCTCAATCTTATTGCGCATTGAAGCACAAAAATCTAATTTTGTCCTTATAACCTTCATTACCCCAATTTTGACATGAAGGTTCATATAAACACCACCTAGCAATATGACCTTTCTCATGAAAATTGTAGCATATTATATTATTTGATAGTTCAGTCCTATTATCCCTCTATGGATGCCCATATTTGATAAACCTTCTACACTCTTTTTCCTACGTCCAAAGCCATTGCAAGTGAAACAATATCAAGTAAATGACCTCTCATACCTTGAAGCATTGGGTTTCCTGATTGAATTTTTCTTCACATTGTCTTTTGCATCTTTCTCCTTTTGATATTTTTGCTTGGTCCTTCAACATCCTTGCTTGTACAAATTTCCTCTTGCATCACCTCTTTTTATTTGAGGTCATCTCTAAACCCCAAACCTATCTTGTGACATGCATATTTCTATTTGCTCAAGATCTCATCAAGAGTCTTAGATATTTTCTCAAAATTTTGAAATGATTTTTCCTTGTTGATAACATCATACAACTCTCCTTTAAGAATAATCACTTCTTCTTCCTTGGATTGCAAACTTAGAGTCATAGAGCTCATTTGCATCTTTATCCTTTTAAATATCTCATCAAACTTCTCTCATACAATATAATTTCTCTACTTTAGGTCATGGATCTTTTCCTAATATTCCTTCACTTCAGCTCTTAGCCTTTTGTTATTATTTTTAAGCATGTTTCAACTTAGATTGAGCACTCACCAATTTAGTCTTAAAATCACCTTCTTATTCCTTATCTTCGAGTTCATGGTGTCACAAAAAATTATAGGACCATTTATCATAGAGTTAGAAGAATGATTGGTCATGAAAAATACCTCATATCCAACATACTCATGTTCCAATTTAGATTGAGAATTCGAAACATCATAAAAAATACTTGCTTTAGATGAACAAGCCTCTTTCTTTGTATAAAAACTCTTCTTTCCCTTCTTCTTGTATTCAAACTTCTTGAAGTTCTTATTTCCTTTATTATACTTGTGATTCTTCTTGTCATGATCATCTTCATGGTCTTCATCATCTTATTTTTCATGCCTATGAGGACACTTAGCAGAAAAGTGACCTACTTCACCACAATTGAAACATTTAAATGGAAGCTTACCTTTGTACTTTCCAAAACCAACCTTCAATATTATAACAACCATTGCAAATAGTTCTTCATCATCAATCTTATAACTATTATCATAATCCTTCAATTCCTTTCCCTTTGTATTCATTTCAGATTTGAAGGCAATCTCCTTCTTTGCTGGTTTAGAATCAATAACCCTTATATCATAAGCAACCAAAGTTCCATGCAATTCGCTCATTGTGAAGAGAGTCAAATTCTTGTCTTCTTCAATGGTAGACACTTTGGAATAAAATATAGGATTAAGAGACCTCAATGCATTTTTTACTACAACCTCTTACTTCACTTCTTCACCTAGTCCTTTCATGGTGTTATAACCTTGTCAACTCTAAGAAAATATGTATTGATTTTCTCTTTATCACTCATTTTTAACCCTTCAAAATGATTTCTGAAAGTTTGGAGCTTGGCTATTCTTACCTTAGAATCTCCTTCATAAAGGGCCTAAAGTTTCTTCCACATTTTCTTTACTGATGTGCATTGCATAACCTTTACAATTTCAGGTTCAGATAGACCACACATGATTGCATTCATAGCCTTTGATTTTTCACTACTTGTCTTCTTGTCTATAGCAGTTGTTGGGGGAGTTACAGGAGCTGTATAACCATCCACCACTAATTTCCAAATACAAAACCCTAGAGATATGATGTGATTCCTCATCATAAGAATCCAAGAAGCATAGGTCACTCCATCAAATAATGGTTTCTTACTATAAGAATATCCACTCTGTTGACTTGCCATTTTTGTGCTTCAAAGGATCTCCATTCAAGTGATTAAACTATTACAAAAGGACCTTCTTTGATATGAATTGTTGGAAGAAAAATGGATTGAGAGGGGGTGAATCAGGCCTTAAACCCTTAAAAAAATTTCAAATTAACTTGCATACACCATTGACATTCAACCATTCATTAATGTGATCTTAAATATATGCAACAACCATCCACAAGAGCATAACCATGAACTAATATACAATAAAAATTTATATAAGTGGGAAACCCTCAAGGGAAAGAAAACCCATTGAAAATTTGATTATATTACTCAAATCAAAAGAATTTAGTGAAGCACCAACTTCACAAGGAGCACTAACCCCTAGTTTAGTAGAGCACCAACCCCGAAAGGAGAAAAACTCCCTAGTATAGTGAAGCACCAACTCCACAAGGTGGATACATTCCCCTAAGGTGATCAAACACGAAATCAAACACCTTTAGATGAAGATATCTCAAGTGTTTTTTCTCGCCACAACTGATGGATATCACTAATTCAGCTCACACATCTTCAAACCCTCTTCAAACACACTTTCTCCTAACTCACTCAAACTTGATCTTTCATGGATTTATTTAGCCACAATTAATTGCACACAAGAAATTAAAATCTCTTCAGAATTTCTCACACTCTCTCATATCTATCTTGATGCCCTTAACACTCTTGCACTCTCTCACCTACCTCGAATTTTTCCCTCTCTTTCCAACTAGTTCAAAAATGAACCAAAACATTCACTTTATATGAATCTCAACTCAAAAACATAACATATGTTGGTCCAAACCCAAGATATCATTCAAAAAAACTTAAAATTATAGAATCACACTCATATGAATTCATAACATTGACCCATGTAAGTCAATCATGCCCAAAGACACAAGAGAAGCCTAAAATGTCCTAAAACCCCATCACCAAGCTCATAAAATACCTCCAAAAAAGTGACCCTGATTATTCAAGCCTCCAAATTCCTCACACATTATCTCACAATATTTTTTACCATTCATTTTCTTCATAACACCACTTAGTAGGACTGTTTCCTACTCAAAACATGCATTTCCAGAACCGGTCTTCACTATTAAAGCTAAAGATCATAAAAGAACACCGCAAATATTTCATGTAACCACTCATTAGAAATATACTGACCTATAGAACACATCCATGCATGCTATACCTCATGAAACATCAAACAATGCAAATAAAATCTCTTTTCCTCTTCGAAACTGAATCGCCTAGAAAACAAAATTGGAAACTCAAGTGGTTTGCACCCTTTCTGACCCATTAAAGATCTATAAAAATACTAAATAGGAATAAAATTAATCCCTCTTCAATTTAAAATGGATAGCAATCATCATATAAGACAAATCATGGGTTTTCTTACATAAATCTTCTAGTTAAAGCATCTTTGTCTTGAACTAGTCAAACTAGGTCCACTTGTGACCTTAACCTCGCCACCTTAGTGCACTTTCAAAGCTCCACCAAAACATGAAACAAATCATATGAGATGTCAAAACACCTCAAAGTCCATTGTACTCCATCAAAAATCTCACAAGTTCTCAAGCACTTCTATTTGCCAACACTCCTAAACTCGCCCTTTAGGCCCAAAACTAGTCTTTAAAGATAGGAACACTTTTCCCTATATGACCTTAACCATGACCTAATAATATCATGGAAATATATTACAACTCAAAATATTTCATAAATTGTGATTTAGTTAATAGGTTTAATGGACAAGATTTTCAAAAATTGAAAATCTTAAGAAATAATACTTTTGGTTCGGGCCCACATACTATCACAAGGTCTAACATACCTAATTAGAAATATGTAAGATTCATCTATAACCTCAAATAATAAAATTTACAAAACCAATCCATTCTAGGAACCTACCAAGAAGATTTCTCTTATCACTCATAACCTAGGGTTTCAAGCTCATAAAAGGTTGCTTACTTTCTTAACATTCATTATAAATCTCTGGGTCTCATTTGACCTCATTACAACTATGAGATCTTATTAAATACATAACACAACATCCCTAAAAGTATCATATCCCCATGCAAACCATTCACATGTCAATGATGAACATTTCTCTCACTTTGAGATAAAAATGCACTCTTAAGAACCCTAGGTTAGTCTAATATTCATAACTTACAAAATTATCATCATAGAAACCTTAAAGTTTTCCCATAAGATCCAAAAAACTTTTATAACATCTCAAATAATCATCTTAGATCAATTTGGTCTGCATATATTTTTCAACCAAGAAGAATTTCTTGACTAGGATTTAGGGTTTTCAATGTTCTAAGCTAAAAATCATGTATCACTATCGTATATGCATCAATGAGCTCACATGACTCTATACCTCATTCTCATGTTCCATTTGGCCTCCAAACACCTAGAATAGGTCTAGATGAGAACCCGTAATTGAGTCTTCTACCCGTACCTACACTCTAAATCTCATGTGAGTGTCTCAAATCTCTCATATCACACTCTCCATAACCCTAGCATGCTCCTCAAACCACCATACATCTCTATACACCATGCTCTATCACCTAGGCTATCTAGGTCACCTGATTAGGCTTGTTAGACCAAGCCATTCTCACCGATTCCACTCTTGCAATCATGAATCAAGATACATGTCCATGTAATCATCGTGCTAAGAACTTGTTATCTAATTTAAATACTCGGTGAAATTGATGACTAGAAAGCTTACATGAAGAAAGCTTCTCTAACATTCTATAAAGTATCTAATGCACATCAAGAGACCTTAAGATTGACATGATTTGGTAAAGGTTGGAAGAATTCTTAAAAACTTGTGCCTTGGGTGTTTGTGGAGCTAGGTTGAGCTAAATCATTGGTGGTAAAGATATTCTAGCAACAAATCGAGCTATGTTTTGAGCTCTTGATCAAGCTACTTCGATAGGGGTGAGATCATGATGGAACGATCTATGCAAAAGAAGGTCGAGCTGCCTAATAATGAGTAACCAAGATGTCACAAATTCATCAATCCAAATGTTTAGAGGCTGGGCTGTTTTAATTGTTTTTAGCCGAGATAATTTTAGCTCCATGAGATCGTAAAGAATTTCACAAAGTTACATGGAATCGAGCCACTCTTTGAAGCTCGAGTTGGTGTAGGTATAAACGATCCCTTAGCCGAGTCAATGAGGATCTAGCTAATACAAGAGCTGAGGGAAACCATCAATGAGTGAGATAGGGATAATGAAGGTAGGACATGAGCTTGAGACAAGTTTTAGCGAGCTCAAATGTGACATGGTGTGACAAGACCGAGCTCGCAAGCTTCAACGAGTTTGAGAGAACCAGTTCATGTGCCGAGCTCCTTGATTCCTTTGCACTGAAGGATATGGCGAGTTATTTCAAAGTCGTTGAATTGATGCGGGTAATGAATCAAAGCCTTATAGAGGGGCTAAGCCATTCCTATTCAAAACCAAGTCATCCACAAATACCTATGGCGAGCTATCCTCGAAGAGATCAAGTTACATTTTCCATGGAAGAAGATTCACACTTCGCTCGGCTTTGTGAGCTATTTGAACCTCCCCGGGATAATTATTTTGGCGACGTGCTGGTTTAACCCTTCAACATATTGGCGAGTTAGCTAAAGGTCACTCGGTCCTCAAACTATGGCTAAGGTGATTTCTTGGAATGCATTGGTTGATTAGAGAAATGGAAAGCTATCATCATTTAATGCAAAGGAGGGAGTTTATTTTTAGCAAGTTGGGCTCGTGACAGAGTTGAAGGAATGAGTCATGGGCATAATAGGTCACCTCTAGCGAGTGAATTTTACATTTAGAGATCAAGCTCATTGCTTATCTCATTGGAAACAAAAGCGACTTAAGCCGCCAAGTGTAAAACAATACGGCAGGCCGTTGTGGGCATTACTGTAAAAGCCAAGGAGTCGAGCCATCATAAGAAGAACGGGATATTGAGTTAGCAAAATAACTTATCCGGAAATACCACAAGGATCAAATTCATACAAGCTGGATGGACTCGTTTATTTCAAGGAAACGTTGTCTAAGGAGGCACCGAGTTACCATCACACTATGTGGTCCGGTGTTGAGCTCAACATCGATCAACACCAAACCAATGTGGAGGATCTCGTGCAAATGGTTCAAAAGAAATGAGTTTCTTTGAATGGGCCGAGTTACACATAGATGGAGGGGTATTTGTTTCCATCAGAGCAGGAGAAAATGAATTCGGACTATGTGCGAGTGAAGGCGGAGTGTCCCAAGGTCACCACGTGGCCCCTCAACTCAACTTCAAAGGGTCAAGGAAAATTGAGACCCCGGGCCTCTGCATGGAGGAGCAAGGAACTATGGGTGCATCTCGACGTGGCAAACATGCAATGCACATGGAGGGTGGAAGCACCGAGCTCGATGCAAGGAGATGATAAGGTGTCAGAATGTACGTGGCATAGAGAATTGACTTAGGAGAGGTTGGAAATGCATCGAAGGAGGTATCTCGGCTGAGCTAGTCAAGATGGCTAATAATTTAAAGGGGGCCATATTAAAATACAAACCCCTTCCAGTACAATTATAAACCATGATGATGTATAATGGACCCCACCATTTCAAAATGCCCGAATCATTTCAAAAGATGTAGAAATAAAAGAGGAGGAGGGGAAAATTATTAAATTGACTTTTCCAGCCAAAAAAATTAATTCTCGCCCTCGTGAATGGCAAGAAAACCCTGGCAAACTCAAAATAGCCACTTGCACTCAAAAGCTCATAACTTGAGCAATTCTCAACATAATCACATAAAATTGGTCTCTTTGGAATCTTGGCTCCATGCCTAGTGCAAAACAGATAAGAAATTCAAGTATTAATGAATATTTGATGGTGAATTTCATAAAAATGAAACCAGTCAGTTCGCTTGTTGGAGGAAAGTGGTGGGAATGCATTAAATAGACATGGGCAATCATTCCTTCTCTATTGCAGGTTATGGGACAACATGAGGGATATTTTGCAAATAAATTTCCATCATTTCACCTCATTTATTGTAAGTTGCAAGTGGTTGGAATAGAAAATTTGGGATTACACTCTTCTCTCCTTCTCATTCTATAAATTGTAATATGGTACTCATTTCTAAGAGAGTTAGTCATTCTTCCTTTCTCGCACACCCCTTCTCTTTCTTCTCTCTGTTAGGGTTGAATGTGGAGCTTAAGCATCCTTTCCAAGATTTTTAATGGCATTTTTATTGCCTCTTTCCCACTGATGTTGTACTGTGTAAACTCATGGAGCAATAAACTATGTTTTTGTGATGCATTTTGTCCATCCTTCACATATTTTGTTATATCTACATGTCTCTGCCTCCATTACAGGGTATATTGTGCATATTATGATGTTTATTGCAAGTTTTTGGGAGTTGTGTTTAATGGGTTTGAAGTGGTGTTCTGTGTGAATCTATCATTATCCTATGGTGCATCTTTTCTACCCTCTCCATTACTCACCTCTCTTCATTTCGTAGTTGGATTCTTGGCTAAGAACATCCTTTTCTCGGTGTATCACCGCTTTTAGAGTAGACTTTGCTTTCATGCACTTTCTTTCCCCGGGCCCTTGGAATGTTAGAATAGGTTTTGGATTATTTTGTTGACCTGCATTAGGAGTAGATTGTGGTAGGTAGTTTAGGAGAAGGAACTAGCCTTCTCTGGAGGGTTATCTCAAGCCCGCAAGTCTCACAACTTGAGAGATGACCCAATGTTACACAAATTACACCGAATGCCCCATCCAAGATCAGGCCATTGGGGGTGTTGTAATTTGGTGATAAAATATTTGGCATGCATGGTGGGAAAACATTAAAGTCAAGATCATTAGCTAGAGTGTAGTTTAGTCTTTATAACAAACTTTATTTTAGTAGGATGGTGTGTTCTTGTTAAAATTTTAGCTTTTGGAAGCATATGCAAACACATCTGGTTACTTCATCTAGTCAATGACCCATTCTATAAAGTCATTGCACCTTTCTTCCATCTATTTTCATTCATTTTCCTTTCCACATCTTCCATTTTCTTCAATTTTATGAATTTTTGCAATCATGACTTCATTTCCATCATGGAATTCAAACTTATAGTGACAACGCTATTCGAGCTATCTCCAAGTTACTTCAACACACCTCTAAAGTAGTCTTATAATGAAAATCAATAGTTTGCATGTCCATGTGAGTCGATTCAAGTCAGTTTGGTCATTTTTCAAACAATATAGATATTCTAGAAAACATATATGTAGGTTTTGGAGGCAATCTCACACTTGAAGAGGCTAGTTTGGAAAAGAAAATTCAGAGAATGGAAGAAAACATGGTGCATACCAGGGCTACATCTTAGTTAAAATCATTCATAATTGGCTTTGTGACACATTTTCCACGGGTGGGCCCTATTCCATTTCACTTAAAACCTCAACAAAAGCTTGACTTCATGGTTGAAATGCTGCCATTACTTGCAAAGTGGATAGGGGAGATAGAAGCTTATGAGTAAAGAGCAAGACAACCTTGTCAATGGGTAAGTCAGCCACCAACTCCTTGCTTTTCCTTTTCTCCCATCCATGCCTTATCGTTTCAACCCCGCTATGATTCAAGCCCATTTCCTGCTGCCCCGAGTGTTGAATTCCCTTCTCCATCCTCTAGTCTCCCATCTCACCTCAATTATTTTGTCCTTTTCCCTTCCAAAATCCATCACCTCTAAAGAAACAATAAGTTTCATCCCTCCCACCTCCAAAACTAAAATTAAAATCAATCAGTAACCTAACACAACCCTCCTTCTACCATCCCAAGTTCATCTTTGGAAGAAGACAATCAGAAACCAACCAAGAGCAATATAAAGGAGAGCTGAGCCAAGAAGAAATGATGAAAAAATTGGTAATCTTAGCTCTAAAATTTGGGATCGATAAAATCCCCTTGCTGGTCAAGCCTTCAAAGGAGGCTAAGGTTGAAGAAGAACAAGTGGTGAAAGTTGATCTGGTTGCAATAATAGTAGTAGACCGAGAAGGAAAAGAAGAAGATGAAAAGTGTATATGCTCTAAATGAAACGTCCATAATGGCAATTTGTTTGAAGGGATTGCTGATCCAATTCAAGTTGTAGAATCAGTCAAGGAGGAGGGGAAAGAATCAACTCCAAGTCCCATTGAAGAGGAGCACAGGGAAGGAAAACAAATAAGGTTTAGAGGGTCTAGATGAAGAAGATATCATTGAAAGCTTCTTGCTTTCTTTCATTGAATATGATGTTGTTTATGAACCTACCATGGAGAGGGAGGAACATGATGAAACCATTGCCACACTAGTCATCAAGGAAGAAGATCAACTTCTTGTAGGAGAAATACAAAGCACAAATCAACATGCAAAAAACCCCCTTTCTCAGGAAGGTCTAGATAAGGGCTCTATTTTTGGAGTTAAATTCCAGAGAAGTGGGCACATTCGAAGGACTAGACCATGCCCTATCAGGTACTTGGCTTCATTAGAGCCAAGGGAGAAGCCACAACTAGTCATGGGTACTTTTGAGCATGAGGATGAACCTCAATGTGCCAAGGATAAAAAAAAACACCTTTTGGAACTAAGTAAGCAAAAACTAGAAGAGGTATATGTATTTTTTCTTGTTGATACCTTAATGAATGGGGGAGTGAGGAATCAATTTGCAAATCAATATTTCACACCTATTTCAAACCGTGCTTACTACCGAATCATCCATATGACCACCAATTGTGAGAAAGGGAAGCTATTTCTGCCACCGGCGTTAGGTTTTGTTTAGTTGCCCATTTATCTAGTTAGTGTAGGTAGGATTAGGATGTTTTCAAAAGAAGACGTGTTTTTGCACACTCTATGCCTTATTTGAGGCATGTATGATTTGATATTTTGTATGTAGTTTATGTTCGTGTCACTCTAGGTAGTTCAATACACCATGTCCTTTAGTTGTTGCAATAGGAAATTCATAGTTGCATGTAACAATTGGAAAATTCAAATCAAACAAATGCAGAGTAACTAAATCCATCAAAGAGGAGATTTTAATGATTCTCTCCAAGAACTACTATAGAAAAAATTTTGCCCATGAAAACAACCAATGACCAACCAACAACCCAAGTCGAAATCAACTCCATTCAAGGCAGCATTGGACATTTAGAAGAAGAAAGAAAATTAGATCTTAATAGAGTTCCATGATGTCCAAGTTGATAGGTGTTCATCAATCAGCCCCATGGATTATAGTTACAGGAAAAGTGTAATTCAAGTTCTAAAATAATTTTCTACTCTCACAAAACAAGTTCCAAGATTCTCTTACAAGAGTTGGAAAATGTGAGCAATGGAGGGCAATTCCAAATGCAAGAAACGACATTCCAAGTGTCCTAGGGTCAAGTTTTTCGAGTTCGATTAACTCATGATGATTATGCAGACTCCATGCCCAATGGATCACTACAGAGAACTGGTCGACCATTTAGCAAGAAAATGGCCTCGTGAGTTGCCAAATTATTATCCAATTTCACTACTTTGGTGAAATTGGACAATTGGCAAGCTTACATGAAGAAAGATTCTAAAATTTCTATAAAGTCTCTAATGCACCTTAGAAGACCCAAAAGATTGATAAGATTCAAGTAAAGGTTGGAAGAATTCTTAAAAAATTGTGCCTTGGGTGCTTGTAGAGCCAGTGCCAAGCTAAATAATTTGTGGTCTAGCTATTTTAGCAACAAATTGAGCTATGTTTTGAGATTTTGATTGAGCTACTTTGATAGGGGTGAGTCATGATGGACCAATCTATGCAAACGATGGCCGAGATACCTAAGAATGAGTAACCAAGCTTTCACAAATTCATCAAGCCAAATGTTTAGTGGCTAAGTTGTTTTAATTGTTTAGAGCTGAGCAACTTTTAGCTCCTCGAGATCGTAAAGAAGTACGCCAAAGTTACATGGAATTGATCCACTCTTTGAAGCTCAAGTTGGTGCAGGTATAAATGAGACCTTAGGAAAAGTCAATGAGGGTTTGGCTAATACAAGAGCCGAGGGCAATAATCAATGAGCAAGTCAGGGACAAAGAAGGTAGGCCATGAGCTTGAGACATGTTTTAGCAAGCTCAAATATAACATGGTGTGATAAGACCGAGCTCTATAATCTTCAAGAAGTTTGAGAGAACCAGTTCATACTCCGAGCTCCCCGATTCCTTCGCACTCAAGGATCGACGATTTATTTCAAAGTGGCTGAATTGATGTGGGTAATGAATCAAATCCTTATCTAGGGGTCAAGCCGTTTCGATTCAAAACAAAGTCATCCAAAAATACATTTGACGAGATATCCTCGATGAGACCAAGCTACATTGGCCATGAAGATGAGTCACACTTTTGGCTCACTAAGCTATTTGAACCTCTCCCGGGGCTAATTATTTTAGCGATGAGCTGGTTTAACCCTTCAACATATTGACGAGTTGACTATAGGTCACTTGGTCCTCAAACTATGGCTGAGTTGATTCCTTGGAGTGCATTGATTGATTGGAGAAATTCCAAGCTATCATCATTCAATGCAAAGGATGGGAGTTTGTTTTTAGCAAGTTGGGCTCTTGGAAGAGTTCAAGGAATGAGTCACCGGCACAATAGGTCACCTCGCGAGTGAATTTTTACATTGGGAGATTGAGCTCATTACTTAGCTCATTTGGCAACAAAAGTGACTCAAGCCATTGAGTGTAGTAAAATACGGGGCAAGCTATTGTGGGCATGGCCAGTCAAAGAAAAGGAGCCGAGACATCACAAGAAGAAAGGGATATTGAGTTAGCAAAATGACTCCACCGTAAATACCACAAGGACCAAATTCATACAAACCGGATGGACTTGTCGAGTTCGGGAAAATTTGTCTCGGGAGGCACTCGAGTTGTCATCACATTATGTGGTTTATATCTAAGCATCAATTAACACCAAACCAATGTGGCAGATCCGACGTAAATGGTTTAAAAGAAATAAGTTACTTTGAATGGGATGAGCTACACATAGATGGAGGGGGAGTCAATTCCATTCTAGCGGGAGAAAATGAAGTCAAACTATGTGCAAGCAAGGTAGCGTGTCCTAAGGTCACCACGTGGCCCCTCAACATAACTCTAAATGGTCAAGGAAAAGTGGAGACCCAAATCCATGCGATTCCTCCATGTGGAGCAATGCGTTGTGGATGCATTCGACATGGTGATGAGGCCATAAATTGGCCATAAATTACCATTATTTTGTCCTTCCAAGTTACCTTTGAAAGTGGATTTAAATGTAATCTAGGAACTTATAGTTGCTTAAGATATAATATAGGATATATATCTTTTTCATTCTTTATAAATATTTTGTTATCTATTTTTTTGACTAATCCTATTGATTATTTGGGAAAAGATGCAAATTCTTGTGTATGTAGGCCATAAAGGAAAGATAATGCTAGTATTGGGAAAACTGAAATTGATCATGAATAATACATTTAAAATCAAATCTGATTTCATATTCAGATTCCTCTTAAAAAATTATGCAAGTTCAAACAAATAATCATCTCAATCCGAGGTTGCATGCAAAAGTTATAGTTGTTTTGAGTTAGCTGCAGAACTCACAGAGTTAGTTCCGGAACTCACAGAGTTAGTTCCAACTCACAAAGTTAGTTCCGAAACTTGCAGGTTTAGTTCCAAAACTCACAGATTTAGTTCCATAACTTATATCAATTGAATAATAGTTAGTTCCAGAACTTTCAATTCGTGGACAAATCATATTTAGTTCCGAAACTTGCAGATTTAGTTCCAGAACTTGCATAAAAGGAATGATAGCTTTAGTTCTAGAACTTGCATCAATAATGTATGTTTTTGAGGGATTGTGAAAACTCATAGATTTCAATGGGAAATGTGAGAGAGTTTTTTGTTCATAGCAATGTGTTTAACAAAAACCTCATTCAGATTTGTTACAAATTTTACCAATCAATAGAGATCTAACTTTTAGTGAGTTACAGTTCAAGGAAACGTGTATTAGATGAGCACTAAAAGTTCCATAAATAGAAACAGAAAAGTCAAATGGAAAATCTGAGAGAGGTTTTTGTTCATAGCAATGTGTTTGAAAAAATATCATTCATATTTGTTACAGTTTTACCAATGAAGAGAGATCTAACTTTTAGTGAGCTGCAGTTCGAGGAAACATGTATCAAACGAGCACTAAAAGTTCCATAAACAAAACAAAAATTCAAATGGAAAATCTAAGAGAGGTTTTTGTTCATAGAAATGTTTTTAAAAAAATCCTCATTCATATTTGCTACAGGTTTTACCAATCAAGAGAAATCTAACTTTTAGTGAACTGCAGTTTGAGGAAAAAGCGTATTTGACAAGCATCAAAAGTTCCACAATAAAAAACAACAAAGTCAAATGGAAAATCTAAGAAAGGTATTTGGTAAAAATAATATTTTGAGAAAAATCCTCCTTCCAATAATTTAGAGGAATAAAATCATTATGATTCTTGTTACCGAAAAGCAAGGAGAAGATTTGGGAGCAAATCTTCCTAAAATAAGTGAGATAAGATTTGACTTCAATAATATATCTCTCTCCATATTTTGTGGAGATGGAGATCTTAGTTGTTAGGATTGGAATAAAGATAAGATCAGATTTTATTTCCTAAAATAAGGAGTTGGTTGGATGCATAAATTATAAATGCAACCTTCCACACTTAGATATGTAATTTCTTTTCCCCAAGTAATCAAGATTTGTTCTTTCTTTCCAATCTTTGGAAGTAAAGTTTTTCTACAAGTTCTAAATTAAAAGTATGAATTAAATCCTCTTCCAAGGAATGAGATGGAAACTCATTCCAAAGAATATGGATCAATGTGTTAATGTTTATTTCTTTATTTCTGTAGTTTTCCTTTTGTTTTAAATTTCTGTTTTTTTATGTTATGTAATTTCTTTATTTCTGCAGTTTTCCTTTTGTTGTAAATTTCTATTTTTTTATGTTATGTAATTTCTTTTGTGAACCTACAGGTGTCCTTTCCTCTTTCCTTTATTTTCAATTTAGCAATTTCAATTTATGCAAGTGTGCCTTTATTTCTGCAAGTGTGCATTTCAATTCATGCAAGTGTGTTTCTTTCATGCAAACTTTATTTCTAAGTGTGATTTATTTTATGCAAGTTTGGTTTGTGTTTAAAGGAGTTGCTTTCCAAGATATTTTTCTCTTAATGCATACATCCTTCAGACACCAACCCAGATTGACATTTTTAATGGCGAGGTTTGACGACCATCATCAATGGCCAACATCTTCCGTAAGTCGACTCACCGACAAAGGAGGACTCACCGACTAGACGGACAACTCATCGACATTCACAGAAGATAGATGTATCGACATTAATAGAAAATCTCAATACAAATGGATCTCAACATGTGAAGCAAGAATGTGGATTAGTGGGGATTGACACTAGTCGATGGAAGATTAAACGGGTTGGTTGGTGGGTGTCATCATGAGTCGGTCGGCACGCGTTGAAAGGAAAACTCGTTGGTGTAATGCATATGGAGGGGTGGAAGCATCGAGCTAGATGCAAGGGAGCTGGTATGTTAGAGTGATAAGGTGGTGAAATGTACATAGCAGGAAAAATCATCTTAGGAGAGGTTGGAAATGCATCGAAGGAGCCATCTCAACCGAGCTAGCTAATAATTTAAAAGGGGCCACATTAAAATACAAACCCCTTCCAGGTTCAATTATAAACCATGAAGATGTATAATGGACCCCGACATTTCAAAATTCCTGGATCATTTCAAAAGATGTAGAATAAAAAGAGAACGAGGGGAAAGTTATTAAAATTAACTTTTCTAGAGAAAAAATTTAATTCTCAGTCCCATGAAAGGCAAGAAAAGACTGACAAACTAAAAATAACTACCTATACTCAAAAGCTCATAACTTGAGCAATTCCCAATAGAATAATGCAAAATTGGTCCCATTGGAATTGTGGCTCAAATACCAATGCATAAAATCCAATAAATTCAAGGATTGATGAAGATATGATGGTGAATTTCACAAAAACAATGTTAGTTTAGTTTATTTGTTGGAAAGTGGTTGGGAATGCATTAAATAGACATGGGAAATCATTCCTTCTCTCGATGTAGGTTATGGGACATCATGAGGGAGATTTTGCACATTAATTTCCATCATTTCACCTCATTTACTACAACTTGAAAGTGGTTGGAAAAGAAATTTCAGGATTACACTCTTCTCTCCTTCTAATTCTATAAATTGTAATATGGGACTCATTTGTAAGAGAGTTAGTCATTCTTCCTTTCTCACCCCCTCTCTTTCTTCTCTGCTAGGGTTGAATGTGGAGCTTAAGCCTCCTCTTCAAGATTTGTAATGGAATTTTCTTTCCTCTTTCCCACTAATGTTGTACTGTGTAAAATCATGGAGAAATAAACTATGTTTTTGTGATGCATTTTGTCCATCCTTCACATACTTTGTTGTCACTGCTTGCCTCTCTTCATTATTGGGTATACTATGTATATTATGATGTTTATTGTAGGTTTGTGGGAGATGTGTTTAATGGGTTTGAAGTAGTGTTATGTGTGAATCTATCTTTGGCCTATGTTGCATCTTGTCTACCATTTT